>OX366515.1:16539834-17910334 GCA_947256265.1 Acronicta leporina
ACTTAAAAGCCAGGCGGTTGTCGTTCTAGCGGTCGATTTTGTGTCTGTTCGTTTCTATAGCTTTTACAAATAAATAGGTAGGTATGTCGCGTCCCAAAATGAAATAAAAATCACAAAAATACAAAATCAATTCAACTCAAACTTTATAGCACACAAATAGTATCACGGCACAAGTTTATTTCATTCAAACATATTAACACAGCACACAAACTATAATTAATAACAGTATAGTCACAAAATAAACTCAAAATATTAAAACAATGAATTCTCTCACACACAATTCCTAGAAATGCATTATTTGAATTTTGAACTGGTGAGAACCCCGCGCTTATTTTACGTCAGCTGTCAAATTGTCAATGTCATAAGTCATATTAAATATTTTTTTTTTTTTTTTTTTTTTTTTTATAAATCTTATGGCGTAGACGCTAAGACTTTTAGCATAATTCTGTTTTGTATCTACTTTTTTATATTTATTATATTTATTGTATGTATCTAAGGATACCTAGCTGTCCGATACCCGTGTCACAGATAAAAGAATACTAGTACCCGTGTAGTCGCTCAAGGGCCTAGCAGAATACCAGCGCTGCGTCATTTATTGCTATGATGTGGCATATGCTGAGCTATGGTCCTTTTTTGTTCTCACAAAACAGTATATTAAAAAATTGTTATTGTTATATTTTGTATTTTTCCTTTTTTATTTTATTTATAACATGTTCTTTTGTACCGCTCAAAATGTGAGAACAAAATAAACACGTTTCTTTCTTTCTTTCTTTCTTTCAACTTGCCAGCACGAGCCATATTTTCTGAAAAGTATAATTAAAGATGACTTTACGTACAGTGCCTTTAACAAAAAAATACTAAATACATAAAAAACAAAAAATATCAAATCCATCCAAAAAAATCTCCCTCCATACGTTGTACATCAGGCGGCGTCCCTAAGGACAGGTTCATACTTCCGATACGAAAGGCCATAACATAAACATGGGGTACACTATTAAAACTTGGACTCGTTTTGTAAGCCGAAATATTATACCGACTACCTTCCTTCTATCTCGATGCGTTAGGGCTGCCAGGAGCATTTACATTTTTATTTCAACGTATAGAAATGTTTGTAAAATGTTTTCTTGTTCAGACTAGTTTCTTCAGTTTATGACCCTGTGGCAGGTCGGAATTGGGGAATAGGACTGGATGGTATGGGATTATATTGGCGTTGTTTCTTGATGTTTAATTAAGATTTGGTACTGGTGTATTATACTCGTCGTACGTATTGACTTCGGTCATTGAAATGAACCACTTTTTATTGACTTTAAATACCAACGTTTTGGATCCTTTACAGCATTTATTGTCACGTATAGACGGAGGTGTAGGACCTGTTTCACCTTTTCCGGATAAGCACTATCTCCCAGATGAATTCAATTTTTTAATGTAAGTATTTATTTTTGTGTCAGATAATTTACCGGGAACTTATCAGAGGGCGGTGAAACAGGATGTAATGTTAAGAATTATTAACAGATATCTTAACATTCTTATATGTAGTTAATTTTATGAAGGCGATACTCTCAGAATAATCATTATATCCCTTGGTTTGATAGTTTTTTGCTTGGAATACATCAGTCAGAAAGTAAAATCAACGTAACGTGCTCATTAAAAAAGTAGTCTTATTTCATTTATTTTGCTACATATCTTTTGTGTAAGTGATGATTTTTCTCATCTGCATTTGTTCAATTAATTATTGTATAATTTAGGGCTTACTGTTTTATTTATCTAGCGGTTAAATGCGCAACTTATATATGATATTCAGTAGTAGCTTGGGATTTGAATTTGTGCCCGGTTGATCGAACACATTGAAATAGGACTAGATATGTGTTAATTTTGTATCTTGTAGTCGGCTTCAAGTATAACCAGGGATTCAGGCGTGATGCCTAATATATTGCCCAATGGGAAAGGTAGACGTGTTCTGATGTTTACTAGTTCATAGGCAGTTAGTTTTTAAAATGCCAGCCGGCCATAAATGCAAAATCCGAGTAGCTACTGACAATCCAAATACAGTTAACGCCTACATCACGCCTGTATTCCCCGAAGGTTTATGCAGAGGCGTACCTACTAATGTTCACCCCCAGTTCGCCGGTAATGTTGAAGTCCCTTGTAATAGGGGCGAGCCTATTGCCATTAACCGGGCACACATTCCAAACTCCGAGCTGCTACTGGGAATTTCACAAAAAACCAATAACACTTTGCTCGACCTGGGAATCGAACCCAAGACTTCTAGCGTAGCAGTCGCGCTCAGGACCATAAGGCTAATGAGACAGTTACTATCTAAATAATCAGTATCGGAGTTCATATAGTGTATTTTGCCGGCAGCCCTAGCGTCCGGCCACAGTCCGGCAGTCCAGCGGCTGTCTCATAAACATGCCCCTTGTATCAGCGCGTAATCTGCCGGATTTGTCGATCAGGCCCGCTATCCACTGGCCAGATTTGTACCGGGCTTTGCCGCCGATACGCCACATACATTTTGCTTTTCTTCTTCGATGTTTATGTGGCTGGTCAGGTGGAAGCTTCTAGTTTGTTTACCGATTTGTGATTTGTTTTGGATTTTATTAGGGGCTTCTGCTGAGACTTACAAAACTGTTGTATTGTTTTCAAAAAATGGTCGTGGGTTGGAAATAAAATATTAACATCCTTTCATTCAAATAATTAATTGAAATATGAAGATACTCCTCTACTATAGCTCACGTCATTATCAACCCATATAATATGCCAATATTGGGCAAGGGTCTCATGAGCAGTTAGGTTTTAGTTCAACTAGCTAGCCTACAACGGGTTGGAAGACATCAGACGCTGTTGAGGACCTCTTTTCGAATTAGCGGCGGTAGCCTAATGGCTAGGGCGTCGGACTTGCGATCATGTGGTTGCCGGTTCGAACCCCACCCATTGCACTACCGACGTGAACCCACTCGTAACACAAGCAATCTAGCTTAGCACGAGGGGTTAACAAGAATACTAGTAATGTGCGACCCACATTGCTAGTTAGCTTTTTTTTTTTAAAAAAAATCGAATTCCAACACTGAACTATCAAATTCACAGTCTGCACTGAATTTGTATTTTTTTTTCTTTTTTGTTGTATATAAAAATATACGTGGTCCATCATTCAGAAAACAAACAAGTATCTAAGTATCCCATCTTCGAACACATCTCACTGGCTATTGTAAATTAATACGTCGTACTGTAGAAGCAGGCCTCGTAAATCGGCCGCCTCAATTTACCGGCCTGTGTATTGGCAAGACGGAGGCCTGGCGAGGCCAGTCCAGGCCTTTATTGATAGGCCGTTGTCGCCTTGAGATATTGCGCGGCAGTTTGTAGACGCTTCCACTGAACAGAATTAGCAGCAATCAATTAGAGAAACGGTTTTATGTGAAAAACTGTTGACTGGCTGGTTAAATTGGTTTTTAGTTTCAATTGGATGTGGTTAAGGGAAAAGGTTCCATTCCATATTTTGCTCATCTAGTTTAAGGAACAGAATCCTATCCGCAACTCTGACTAAAATGAGTTCAGTGGACCAACCTTATTTTAATATAGATATAGCCAAGTTTATAGAACCCAGGAATTATATACAACTGTTCATTATTCTTGTAGGTTTTAAGTATGTAATCGGGTGCGATCCTAATGGCATTGACCGGGCATTAATCCAAAATGAATAGAGATCTTCGCCTAGGAGTGACAAAATTATTGGCTCATACTCCTCTCAAAAATTCTGTAACGAAACAGCGAGTGACAGTTAATTAATTACAAAGAACATTACGTTATATATATACATTAGCAATAGCACTATCCTTGAAAGTCTAGACGCTTCATGTACTAAATTCTATCGTTGAAGTTCTTATAGTAATATATTACGAGTAGGTATTTATTTCGATTTGAAATTAATATTAACGGAAACTATGGAATAGAAATAGGAATAATCATAAAAATAACATAATATATGTACTTATAACAACTCATACAAATCCATTCAACAGTCGGGTAGTAATTGACTATTGAAAGATGTCTTCTGTTATTGGTTTTTAAACAAGAAATCTGAATGTCTTCATGGACTTGAAACTAAAATTATCGAAAATTCTAAATAGAATATAATAATAGAATTATAGTTGTAGGTACTTCAAAATCAACGATAAAATAAAATAAAATAATTTATATATAAATAAATAAATATATGTACCTACCTACCTATAAATAAATAAACAATAAATAAATAAATGTATAATTATGTATTATATATTTCATAAACAAATTTCAAATTTAAAATTCATTATTTGCATTGAATATGATTAACAATTTTGTCTATTAATGTGCGCTTTAATTAAATTTACTGTATAATCTTATATTCTTCTGTGTGTCTTTATAACTGTGAATACTGTATCTTCTACTTTAATACTTACTACGCTAATGTTGTGCATGTCTGTAATTGATGTAAACACTAGTCTATATCTTTGTCTTTAAAATATCAATGTTTGTGTTTATATTGTTGATGTGCCTATAAACGATAATTTCAGCTCTTGATAATTGATAAAGATTCTGTTAGAAAAAATCTCTTTTTTACATAACCACCTTAATCCCATAATCCAAAACACAGCACCAATCATGCAATAACATTGTCAAATCCAGCGCCGGACAGGCGGCCGGATTATATCGTATTTACTGCAAATTAACCGGACAATTGATGGCCAATTGATCGTCTAATGTTCCCACATAGCCATTATATTAAATCAAACAGCTCTCGGCGGTCTACCAAGTACCTGTACAAAGACCTATTGATTTAAGAGCTGTGTAGACCCTGTTTACATAGATTGATGTCGTCATGAGATCTGTATGTCTTGGTGGTAAAGCGTTGGAATTGACTCTAATCTCTCTTAGAACCACCGACAATGAGTTGAGTCTTACATTGATGGTTATGTTGCACTTGTGACGGTGGTTCAAAAGGTCGGGTGAAACACCGGAGTAAATGCTATTTTATTGATAAAAATATCGGTGAACGTATACTATGCGTAGGGCCTTTCACAAATAGTAAAATAATAGACACCCTATGTACGTCAGCTCAATAGGTACTACAGAGTCAGGATCAGCACTAGATGGCTTTTCTAAAATACAAGCTCTAAACCATTAACAGTTTCAATAGCCTGAAATGAAAAGCCACAAACTACGCAACAGAGACTAAAACTCATCCCTAAAAACGAAATCCCTTGGCATACAAAACGCCTAGTTGCACAAAGACAATAATTCGATAGTAAGCCCGCACCGCGCCTCAGATCTCACCTGACTAACTGCCTCTAACCACCTCTAACCGCCGCGCGCCGGCACGAACCGGTTTAATCCGTCCGGAACCGGAGCAATCCGGTTCACAAACTTTGTTCTGTCATGCTTGCTTTGCGGTACACGCGCCGTGCCACTTGTCGTGTTGTCTGTAAACGATTTGTTAATGGATTCCGGTTATTGTGTGGCTGTTATGCAGGTAATTGGCCGTCGTAGTGATTTTTAACTAGATGGCGCGGGCATTTCCTATCTGATGCCCTCTGAAATGAAACACCGAAAAAAACTCAGAGAATCATGGTCTATTTTAAAGTCCAGGGAGTAATGATATTATGCGAGTGTTACGACGTAGTACAATATCTGGACAGGCCTTTCGAAGAAAGAGCCATTGCAGCTTTGAGTAGCCCTGGCCTAATTGACGGCACGCATACATCAAGCATCGTGTAGCTCAACCAATAGAAATTAGATACCAGAATATAGCTTTGTATTCACATATTTCAAGTTAACCTTAGATTTGCTATTATTCTTTCCCTCTCCCCATCACACTTTTAAGTCCCATCAAATAAAACCACCAATCACTACACCCTTTTAGCTAAATGCCAGTATACCTAATGTCCCGAATGTCCTTGAATGTCACCGATATCGTAAAGACTGTTGCCGTGGGCTTAATGCCCCGTACTGGCTGCGGCCCATTGCATCGCCGATATCTTTGTTGCTTTGCGAAGTTGGAATGGATAACCGGACTTGGAAAACCATAAAGTAGCTTTAGAAGTAATGTGGCTGCGTGTAGATCGAGGAGCTCAGGTTGGTTCATCGAAGATTAAAAAAAAATGTTTCATATTGATAACGAGTAATTTGTCTATGAAAGACGAAGATAAACATGTGAGTCTAGAAGAAGGTTTAACAAAATCAGGGTGAGTGGCACCTTGGTTACAAAGCTACGTAGTTTAAAAAGAAACATACGTTTTTTACCATACGAGAGCCATACTTCGGGACGAATGGGCCAGCCTCGACCGGAGTGATACCACGGCCTCACAGAGAACCGGCATGAAACAACGCTTTGTTTGTGATCCGCTGAGTGAGTGAGGATACCGGAGGCCCAAACCCTAGTATTTCGGGTATCCATGGGCGGCGGTAATCACTTACCATCAGGTGATCCGTCTGCTTGTTAGCCCCTATCCCCTTAAAAATAAATTCTCTGTCAACGACTTTGAGTAGGTTTTAAAAAAGAAAATATTAATAATCTCACAGTGTTAGAAACAGTATAAAGAAATACATGAATATTTTAACAAATATAAGAATATTCTACAAAAGACATAGGTAGTCTACAAAAGTTGGAATAAGAACATAAGTGTTGTTAGCTGCCGATATAGGTACCAAAACCCTGTGATATGAACGCAATGTAATCCATATAATATTGCCCAAAAGTTAGGTTAGGTATATTAAGAAAAAGTTTAAAACCTTATTTAGAATTCCAGTTGTTTATATCTTAATCACAATTTTTCAACGTAACTGCTCACTTAAAACAATGTTCACATATACAACTTTGCACAAACTTAGTTTAAATCGAGCCTAACCAGTATAAACCGGTTCAAACCGACGTAAACCAGTTTAAGGCAGTCTGAGCCACCTCACGGGCACTAAGTTTGTTTTGTCACTTGCTCCGTTTAATAGCAAGTTGGGCTCACACTCAAAGTACACAGTCTAATTGAATTGATTGTCTGGATTTGAGAGGAGTACCTGTATGGAATATCTTGATACACCTTTAGAACTTTTTCTTTATCAATTGAATATAAGTAACCACTTAGCATTTGAATAAAATGAAATATCAATCAAAGTTAGTATTTCAGCAATAGTGTTTTAATATTATTATGTTCTGGTTTGAAAGGTAAGTAATATAGTCAGTGAATTTATATGGACGTAACCACGGACATAACAACTGAAGTGTCAACATGACAAGAGTCATATTATCTTATCTATATATATAAAACAAAGTCGTGTTAGTTACACCATTTATAACTCAAGAACGGCTGAACCGATTTGGCTGAAAATTGGTGGAGAGGTAGCTTAGAACCAGGAGACGGACATAGGATACTTTTTATCCCGTTCCCACGGGATGTGATGACAGACCGAATTCGAACGGGGGCGAAGCCGCGGGCAGAAGCTAGTTATATATAAAATAATTTATACAGCATCAGCAAGCAAGAGCTGACCAGCCTCAAGCCCTCAACCGACAGCACCCGTTCACGAGCATGAAGCATGGTTCGATTCAACTTAACCATGTTGCAGGGAATTAAACTTCTAAACTATTAGCAATGACTATAGCACTACGATCCATCAATAACCTATTTCCCCATTCCCAGACAAGCATCTGTCTCCACCTAAAAATCCACAAGTGAACAGAATTTAGATCGGGCCGTCCAATAGTGAACTACAAGAAGCGATCATTAATCACTGCATTGTTGAACTGGGGTGACAACGAGTCAGCTTGTATTGTGGATTTGTTGACAGGGATCACGTCTGGACGTCAGTGGCCGTATTCTGAACGTTTGATGTGGGTTGGTTTCTTTTTATGTTTTGGTGTTATTTTATGGATGATTCTTGAAAACTATATACTAATATTTCCCGACTGAGCCCAAACAAAGGGTATGCGTAACTTGTGTAGTAAACATTTATTATAAGATTAAGTTAATTGAATAGCTTAAACATTTAACAGATTTACATTATCGTACTAAAATTATTTTAAATTATCAATTGTGTTAATGATTTACAATATTGTTTACAAGACAGTTTGGACATTATGTATTTAGCAAGAATTATTGTGTCACTTTATACTAATAGATTATACATAAGGGTTTACATTATTAAGTTGAATTTTAAGTACCTGTTTTGCTTGGCGGTTGTCTCAAATCAAATATGTTCTTAAGTCTTCTACTACAAACCAAAACGAACATGCCTTTCTGTTAGTTTTTATTAATTATCTCTTTCCAGAGTACTTTTCCTTTTACTTTGTATCGTAGTTACCTTTCAAAACTCTCATCATACCATGTGTTCATAATAAAAAATCATTAAGTAATTAATTATGACCTTTTATGATGAAAAATAACTAAAATCACATCTCCCAGAATAAGTCAGCGGCCTCCTCACTCACAGTAGTGAACAATCGCGAATGAATGGAGTCGAGACAAAAGGCCGGCTCCTTTGTGCTAATGAAGAATGGTCACCCTTACCCTGTGTCGTGTTAGTGTGTAAGGCGTTAGATTAATATCGTGGCTAGTGCTCATTGGTTGTAACAAAAATTTACGTTTAGTGATAAAGTTAATGGAGCGCTTTATTCTAGGAAAATTCGGGGTAATTGTAAAGTAGATAATTGTAAAATATCATTTATATTTAAATAACAGACAAAGCTGAGAAAGTCAATTTGTCACAAATCAATAGCATATACAATTTGTTATTAGATAATCTAGTAAAATGCATTGTTTTTAAACGATATTGGACTAATTGAACCCTTAAAAAGACGTCAGTCAACGATATTTACAAGAACATAGTATATAACATCAACATGTTCTACTTTTACAACGAAAACACATTTTGCTCTTGATTTGGGAAAGTCACAGGGACTTATCCCGTCAGGACATATCAGCGACGTTTTACGACGTCAAAAGTCGCGTCAGGATTACTAGTGACGTCGCGGCCGGCCCCTGTCCGGGACTGACAAGCCAGATGGACACCCTTATCTTTCACTAAAAGCGTGTCTATTTATAGTGTATGTGTGTGAATGTGGATTTTTGCTTGTGGTGAATTTAAATGGGAGATGAAGATACAGGTTCTTTCGGAAGCGTTCTTCAAAGGTAGGTTATACTATCCATCATATTAAAAATGATCACCCATCTATGGACTGACCGTGGCAAGCGCAGCTTAACCTTACAGATCGATTAATCAGGGTAGTTACACGCCACGAGACCCTCATTGGAAGCTGATCCTAACATAAGAAAAGGCTTGGACGATCTACCAAATTATTTGAAGAATGCAAAAAACGTAATTTAAAAATTACGTTCAAAAAGAACTTACTATTTCTAGAATCTTGAATGATTTTGACTTTGAAAAGGGATCCTTTGAAGCCTCTAGGTTACTGAAACCTGTGACGGGTTACAATTGATATCAATGCAAAGGTCCAAAGGCAACTCGACCCAGAGTTACAAAAACCCACACAAAATGACAGATTGACATTGGGGTGTGTCGCCCTGACTAATGATAGCGGCTCACCGACCACACACCTAATTACGAAGACATTAATTCTTGGACCACTATCAGACATCCACTTAAGGACAGTTTAAAAGCATTGTATTTAATTCACTGGTCGCCAGTTCGGCTGCTAAGCTTGAAGTTTTTTTTTCTTTTTTTTTAAAAGCTTACTAGCAATGCGGGTCGCACATTACTAGTATTCTTGTTAAACCCTTGTGCTAAGCTAAATGCTTGTGTTACGAGTGAGTTCACGTCGGTAGTGCAATGGGTGGGGTTGGAACCGGCAACCACATGATCGCAAGTCCCACGCCCTAGCCATTACAATACCGCCGCTTCAAGTTCGAATCATATTGAGCTAAGCGGCATTGGGGTTTTTTTTTATTTTCAGTAGCAGTTTAGAGTTTAGATTTGTGCCCGGTAAATGTCAGTTACAGTTCCAAACAAATTTTAATGATATTATTTCTTTAAACAGATCTTTTGAAGACCCTTTTACGACATTTCTTCATTGACGATCTCTGAAAAGCAGCGCGGAAAAAAGCCGAGAATCAAGGTCTCTTTTAAAGTCCAGAAAATAGTAATATTATCAGATATTATGTGAATGTTACGATGTAGGCTCGACAGATGTTTTTAAGAAAGAGCTATAGCAGATTTGAGTTGCCCTGTCTTAACTACAAATTATCACGACTAAATGTTTTGCATTCGTGTCCTTACTTTGCACAATATTTTGCACAAAATACAGTTATATGAGTAACTTACGCGACAATTCCGAACGGCCAATTTCAGACACGTAAGTATAATTATTTCATACATGGGATCAAATTGCAACTGGCGAAATGTAAGTAGTTAGTACATTTCTGTCCTACACTGTGAGGAATACAAGCGTGATGATATCCCCCGACCCTTGCTCGAGCCGGCCCGCGCCGATCCAGTAGCTTTAAATTCGTCCCTTAATTATTTAAACCAGATCCAGCTGTCCCTAGCTGTCCCCCCAGTAATGCCCTAAGCCGAGGCCCGAGTCCTGTTAGGTGATGACCTTAGTTGTTGTTGCTTAGTTTATAAGTTGCTCCTGGCTGGATTGAAGTCCGGTTACGCTGTAATCAATAGCTGAATGCTATTCATAAAAAAGCGCGATGATAAATGTTAAAAATACTGCCAAATGAATAACAACTCCTTTTGACTGCAAGAGCAATAGTAAGAAATTTAGTTGAACGAAGATCCGTCCTCTATTATTTCCTTGAAAACCTAAATATATAATCTGTTTCATTAATCAACGGACCACCGTTGAGGTATAATTACAGTGACCATAAACATGCCACGCTAACTCTGTCCCGCGTGGCGTACTGCGATACCGCGCGGTAATAAGCGTGATAATATACCGGTAATATACTGCGAGGTGTTAAAATGTTAGCTAGATAGCTAGGTTTATGAGTTTATATTGAAGCATACAGCTGATTATCCTTATAAGTATGATAAGAATTCTGTATCTATTACATGACGTGTGCCGTCTGACGTCATCAAGATTGAGAGATGACAATTATTGTGCTTTCTAAGGTGCCTAAATATCTAAAAAGAGAAAAGTTTGTACCCCTTTTTAAGCGTATTGCGCGCATGGAGAAGTGTGAGATTGTACTCATAGTTAAAGTTTATATGGAGGTGAAGTGCAGAATGCGAATACTTTTTTATAATAATGCTTAAAAATATATTAAATTAGTAGAAAAACATTAAACACACTACCATGCGTTTGACACTGACACACATCTTTTGTTTATGGTTAACGTATGAAGGTTGAAAGTATGGAGTATATTATGGTCGAATTCCGAGTACCGGGCGACCACTGGTACCAATTTCGTGCAATTCAGTGTCGTGCTGTCACAGTCATTTTGACATAAAGAGTCACTTTGACATACAGAACGAGATTTGACGGGATCTTAAAATTTTGTAGCATTTGAGTAGATATTCGGCCTTATGTTACATTTTTTTTACCGAAAACAAAAATGAAATGAAATGAAAATGTTTATTTGCATAAAATGTAGGTTAAATAAAGTTATTACAATTTTTTTTCAGAGCCAAGTACATTTTATCGCAGTGCGTGACGTGCAAATGTTATGCAATATATTTTACATTAATTTAAACATTTATTTTAAATTTAAGATTATACATTAGTTTTTAAGAAAATGTAGTCATACGTGCTAACATAATAGGTTAGTAATACAAAATTAAGATGATCAACGTATCGGTCCGGCTAATATTTTTTCATAACAAACATAAATTATTATCAGATTATTATCATCACGCCTGTATTCCCCGAAGGGTTAGGCTAGATGTATACCTACCCATCGTTCGCCGATATGTTTAAGTCCCATAAAATAGGGGGCGAGCCTATTGTCATTAATCGGGCACAGATCCCAAACTCCGATCTGTTACTGAGAATTTCATGAAAAACTCAATGGCCCTATGAAATGGAATCTAAACATACCGGCGAACTGAGGGTGTAGGTACATTAGTACGCCTCTGTCTGACCCTTCGGGAAATACAGGTGGATGGAATTTTCAGAATAACAAAAAATACAACTGTATTTTTCTATCAAAGAAATTTTGAACCCTAAATACCTATAAGGAAAGATCCCCTCATATTTACGCCCACACCCAAAGCCATTAAATGCAGTAAATTCAAAATTCGTCCCAATTACGTATCCAACGGACGTAAATCAAAGTCCGAATGCACATAATCTTATCAATTTATGGTCCCCGTGTATCGAAACTTGGCCCCTTGCATGTGCACGCGACAAACTGCTCAAGTTTCACAATAAATTAAAACCGCTAGATATTAAGCGTTACGTTGCTATAGTGATGGGGGACTGTGCAGTTAGAATAGTGTTGTTGAGCTCGAAATGATGTTCGTGCTATGACCGAAGCCTGTCCTTTAATTTTTTTTATACCACTATGGTGGCAAGCAAGCATACGGCCTGCCTGATGGTAAGCGGTTGCGACAGGCTAATTCAAACTTACTATGCATCTTTCTTAATAAATTCCTCATTAAGTTTACTACGCTAGAGGTCCAGGGTTCGATTCTCAAGTTGGAAGTGTTATTGATGTTTCCATAAAATTCTCAGTAGCAACTCTGAGTTTCGATTTGTAGCCAGAAACATATTTATATTCATAGAATCTGTTGGAATATATTTCTGATGGAATCTGTTGGTAACACATACCTTTGAGGTAAGTATTTAAATAACATGAAACTAATGAAATTAACATACTTATGTGCTAAATTGCTTTTCTCCTCACTAGACCTACAAAGCACAACACTTACTGCAATAGATTCTGCTCGTATGTAAATGGATAGTAATAGTTCGACAATATCGTATCATTAATTAATTATATACGTTTACGGAATATCTGAGTGCGTTATTATTGTAGGAAATTACGAGAAAGTACTATATTGTCATTATGTATGAAATTAATTCAAAAAGTTAGTATCTAAGAGCCAAATGCACTAACTTCTTAAATACTTATGTTTAAATTGTATTTAAACACAAAATTACAATGAAAAATAGTGTTTAAAAACAATATCAACATAATTCAAGAAGTTGGTGCAAGTTTGCCGGTATATAATTTTTTTTTTAAAGTTTACTAGCAATGTGGTTTGCACATTACTAGTATTCTTGTTAACCCCTAATTACTAGTATTCTTGTTAATTTAAACATTGGTGGAGTCTGAAAAGACGGCAGGCACATGATCAGTTGAGAGAATGTTGGTTTTTAACCGACTTCAAAAGGACGATAACGGCTACTTTCTATCATCGCACCTTTCGCCATCGGCGTGGAGCTCATCCACATACCTTAGAACCACTCTGGTCTCATACTGAGCGATTCCAGAGGAATTTCCTCCAACGCACACTCAGGCTGTCGAATCAGCTCTCCGCCGAGGATTTCCCAAAGGATTACAGCATGGGGTTCTTCAAAAAGGATGTAAAAAGATTTTTACAGGGTCGGGAACGTACGAGTGATACTCCTGTATCCTGTATCTCTTATGTAATGTTGGTCCACGCATATCTCAAATTTTATAAGTTGAATTGCAAAAAGATTTTTTAAGTAAAAAAATCAAGAAAGTAATTTGTTGCACTTAGTGGATAACATAACATACCATCACGCCTGTATTCCCCGAAGGGTTAGGCAGAGGCGACCCACAGTTCGCCGGTATATTTAGGTCCCATGTAATAGGGGGCGAGCCTATTGCCATTAACCGGGCACAAATTCCTAACTCCGAGCTGCTACTGGGAATTTCATACAAAAACCCAATAACACTTTGCTCGACCTAGGAATCGAACCCAGGACCTCTAGCGTAGCAGTCGCGGTCAGGACCACTTGGCTATTGAGGCACTTAGTGGATTACTAGGAGTAATAGTAACTAGCTATAATTATCTAATACGATGCTAAGACGAACAGTCAACCGAAAGTCTGAATTCATTGCTCTTACGGGTGATAAGGTGTTCCACGTGTTAATAAGCACCTGTGTTCACATGCTGCCGCTGTCAGCATTTATTGATGTAACAAACGTACCATAGCGACCACTGGAAGTGACCACGATCTAGTCACAACTCTGTAGTTATTTAATGGGATAGGAGGGCAAACGACGGATCGCCTGTTGGTAAGCGATTACCGCCGGACACCCGCAACACCAGAGGAGTCACAAGTGCATTACCGCCCTTTTAAAAGGGAGTACGCTCTTCTCATGAAATTATTTTCTGTCAGTCTGTCTGTCTGTCTGTTTATTCCGGCTAATCTCTGAAATGGCTTGACCGATTTTGACGGTACTTTCACTGACAGATAACTATCTATCAATACAGTACTCCTTGTTACAAGGAGTAACTTAAGCTCCTTTTTATTTATTTCAAATATCACGCGGACGAAGTATTAAAATGAAAAATGGTCACATCCAGTGATACTAAATCAAGGTAATGAGAAATGTAGGGCGGACGCTTGGAGGTCCAGGTGATAGGGCCGTTAGCCAAGTGTAACAGAATTAATTTGTGGGCGGCGGAGACACGGCGCGGCGCCGGCGCACAGTGATGGGAACCGTACGTCTAATGCCGATAATATTGAACAGTGCTGCTCGTGAAATTCAGGAGAGCGGCATATTATAGTCTTACATATAATTATCACAACACATCACTTCTGTACTATCTCTTCTCTTCTCTTATTTCTCTTCTCTTTTATACTATTATAAAATTGTAAAAAAGCTGTGTCTGTACTTTGAAGATATTAAAAAAAAGAGTGGGTTATGTTATCTAAACGCCACCGAACTCAAAAATTTGATTTTTAAAATTCTTGTCTGTTTGTTACGGGTTGGCGCAAAAACTACTGAATAGATATTAATTTTGTTATCACTGTTAGAATGTATGTGCTCCAACTTAATAACTGGTATACATCTTATCTCAAATAATTAAACGGAACCTGAGATACAGCTTGATCTCTCTAATGTATAGAGACCCATACAAGGAAGAGATCATCACTGTTGGTATCGCTCCGGTCGAGCCGGCCCATCCGTGCCGAAGCATGGCTCCCCCACAGTATAAAAATAATATAACTTCCGACGACCCACAACGTCGAACACCGACGTCTTATTTATAATCCAGTCTTCAAAATTTTCGCATAACAATTAATATGACAACCAATTCAAGTGCTCTATTCACATAATCTTCGTCTAGTCCGATAGACTTATTAGCTGGGCGCTCGCTACATAAATCAGGCGGCTTGGACCAGCACAGGTGCGTCTAATGCGCCAGCGCACGATATATAGTCGCTTGCGTATTAATTGACGATGGTATTGCAGATGTTGATTTATGTGTATTGTTTTTGGTATAATCGTGATGATCGTAATGAGTTTCATTGGATTTTCAGGATAATATTGTTGCAAATTTCACTCTATTTCCGTGTGTTACCCAATGACAATTTAAGTTACTTCCAATAAGAATTTTCGTTAAATCCTACTAATATTATAAATGCGAAAGTTTGTGAGTATGGATGGATGGATGTTTATTAGTCTTTTACGCCAGAACGGCTGAACGGATCTGGATAAAATTTGGCACAGTGATAGATTATAGTCTGGAATAACACATGGGCTATTTATCTAGGCTGGACGCAATTCTGAAGTCCACGCAGACAAAGTCGCGGGCAGAAGCTAGTCCATTATAAAAATGTTAAAAATCTACAGTGATCAGATGCAGCTGAGCTGAATAACAGTATTTCACACAAAGATACTGATATCCTAAGCACGAACTGTCAGGGATCTGACGTCACAACCATTATCATAATGACAATCGATGGCTTGGGTTTCGAAAATCCTCATGATTATATACCTGTTTACATACATGATTATAGACCTAAGACCGGACTAGCCTTTCCTTGCATTGGTCCATTCACGGCAATGGAAATTGTGACATTCGCCACGCAGGCACTGCAAGATGTAAATTTTAAAAGTTTTTTTTTGGAAGCGCACTTTATTGGCTTCGCAGTGACGGCAACATTTTAGATTGAAGCGAATTGAGGTGTCAACTGTCGTATGATAGAGTAGTGTTATTGAAAATACACTGGCCAGTCAGCGGGTTGCTAAGTAAGGAGAATCATTTTTTTTATATGTCTTACTAACGGCAGGTCCTAATAACAAATCCGTCAGTATATTTGCTTATTAGAGATCGGATTTTGACGTTACGTCCTAATGTTACTCATCGTGAAATTGTGACTAGTCTCCATCTACCACTATGCGATGGTGGTAAGGTTATACATCCGCAGTTCCGGTGTTTCAGGTGCTGTATAATGGGGGGTGAGCCTATTTTCATACTTTCAGCACACAGCTAATTAAAATAACACACACGAACGAATTATCGTTCAACCCAGGAGCCGGGTTCTGGGCACTAAATGTAAGAGTAATGAGAATTGAATAAAATTGTCAAATACCTATAAAGATTTCCACTTTATGAGTGAATCTCTGTCTATTCTTTTGAGAAAACCGGCGTGATAGTGCCTACTTTACATATTTATTTATATAAAATCGGTTAAAATCATGTCCAACAAATGACTGGGTAAAATAAAGCCATCTCCACACCACGCCGCGTCGGTCAGCGTGGCTATCAAAAATTCGTAATTGATTTTTTCACGGGCGATGCGTCAAGCGCGAACGCAAATGGCTTACGTCGGCCGTATTGAATTAGTGCGTCGACGACGACAATGTCGCGCGAACAGTAGGTGCATGGAGCCGACGAGTAGTATCTTTTTTTATTGTAACTAAGTACATCTCCAATAACTGCTTAATAAATGATTGTTTCATTAACGATTACTGAAGAATGTTTAAGTAACTTTAGCATTAATCAAACCATATATTTCAAGGCCAGCAAAGTATTTTTAAATTTATTATAAATTAAAAAAAAAACGTAGTACCAACGCCATTCTACCAAGCAATGAATTCAGTTTACTTAGCTAATTGAAATAAAACAACTTTTCAGATTCTATCGTATTATATTACTTAGTATAAATAAAATCATTTCAGGCCCTTAACAGCGTAAAGGATCTGAAACGTCGGGATAAAATGTGTCTAATGTTCGCGTAAGCTTCAGAAATCAGTACCTATAGCTAAATTACTTAATGTAAGTGAAGTTATATAATGTATGAATGATTTTACATTAAAAAATCTCCCAGTAAAACGTGAGTTGTTGAAATAAACTAGACAAAAAAAAAACCACGACGACTCCACTACCTTTACGCAACGAAATTCACTCATAAAATTAATTAAAAAACACTTCGCGCCGCCGATTTCGCACAAATTGATCGAGAGCGGGCGAGCCCGTGACGTCACTAATGGAGCACTGTTGCCGTTTTTATAACCACGTTAGTGGACACCAATCTTTATGTAATCCAAGACATTAACGCTTAGAAAGTTATTTGTGGGTAATGAGGTGACAAGAACAATTAGAGGGAGTTATTATGGTTTATTTGGTAATAAAAACACACAATTTTTAATTATAAAAAAAATAAGAAGCCGAAGCCAACTTCACTGAAGAAGTTGACTTGTAAAAGTGTCTCTAAAGATCTACCTACTTACAGAAATAAATATAATTTCATCATTTCATTTCATTTCAATAATAAGAGATTTGGACATGTTGAGGGAAGGACGGTTTACGGTCTATAGTTTCCTGCCTATATGCCTGGTCTATATATATATATATATATATATATATTTATGTGTATGTATATGGAATGAAGGCAAGAAATTAAAACCCACTGTGAACTCAGACTTTTTGTTTTATTTTCAACTTACTGTACATACCTATTTTATTAGATCACTGCACTTTGTTGCCTCGAAGTTTTCTATCATTCCCTCTCACTCATATATCTTCCCTCTCTTTCCTTCACCTAACGTTCCGTTCCCACATGTATTAATATGAGTACCTCCTGTATAAATTGAAGTATTTTATACTTAGAGATTGATACTTATGTTTATACGCATTTATATGCGTAATGTTTTCTTTTTTTGTACACAATTCTCCTTGTCTTCCACTTAGGGGGATGTCGGAATGATACCGACTAAAGACAATACTTCTCTATTACCATCAGTAAGTCATTGTATAAAATAGCTAGCTAATATTTTTGCGACTCAACAAACATAAACTTTGGACAACTGAACTTCATAGTTGCGTAAAATGAAGTCCAAATCTCTAGATACCAATAGGTTTTCGAGTCCATTGTGCAACAAACAAGAGCAATACTTGTCGTATAATATGGCAAGTTTAGGAGTCCGACGCAACCGCAACGTGTTGCGTTACACGTAATTAAACTGTAGCAAGTTGCAGTTGATGAAACCAGTGGATGACGGTGAAGGCTTAATTAATACATACCATCACGCCTGTATTCCCCGAAGGGTTACGCAGAGATTAATTGAAGTACACCCACATTTAGCCTGTCAGGTATGTTTGTATAGGTAGTGAGTCTATTGCCATTAACCGGGCACAAATGCCAAACTCCGAGCTGCTACTGAGAATTTCATAGAAGAATCTGATAACGCTTTGCTTGACCATGGAATGGAACCCAGGATCACTAGCGTCGCAGTCATGCTTGCAGTCACTAAACTAATTCAGAAAATTTACACACAAAAAAGATTTAGACGTGCCTTTTTTATGGTATAGGGGGCAAACGAGCAGACGGATCACCTGATGGTAAGCGATAACCGCCGCCCATGGACACAAGCAACACCTGAGAAGTCACGCGTGCGTTGCCCGCCTTTTAAAAGGGTTTGGGCCACCGGTAACCTCACTCACCCAGCGAAACACAACGCAAGCGCTGCTTCACGTCGGTTTCCTGTGAGGCCGTGGTATCGCTCCGGTCGAGCCGGCCCATTCGTGCCGAAGCATGGCTCTCCCACGTTAAGTGCCTATCGAAATTGGGGTCCTACATTGGCACCATCTTCAATCCCATGCAATAAACAGGATAGCTGGATAGCTAATCACGTTAACTCAATTAGCAGCTGCCTTCAGTCCGATCCGCTGCGCTCGCGTTATTGTGCTCAGCGCTCATAAATTGACAAAGTGTCCAACTCTCATGAACAAGCCGGAATAAGTTTCTGCTTCCGGTCAGTGCGCGAAACATGGCGGACATACGGGGAGAAATTGCGAACGTGAGCGTCAGTTTTAAGGTAATAACTTGATGAGTGATATATTGACTGTAAAAACTGCACGGAAAATACGCGCTTTGTCGTGGAGTTGCGGAAAATAGCCCGCTATACCATACCATACCGTGTTAACTGAAAGTGAGTTTAAATTTTATTTTGATTTTGTCGTGCCTTATGCGCTACTGACTGCTGGAGGTTCCAAGTAGTGGAGTTTGGTTTCCAAGTTCATAACACATAACATACTAACACGCCGGTAGGTAACATATTCCCCGGAGGGTTAGGCAAAGGCGTATTTATATAACCCATAGTTAGTTAATTGGCTCATGAAATATGGGGCGAGCCTATTGCCATTAGGCAATAACTAGGTGCTACTAACTTCAGAATTTTATAGGAAAACCCAACAACACTTACTTGACCTGGGAATCGAAACCAGGATCTCTAGTGTAGCAGTCGTGCTCAGAACCAGTAAGCTAAAGAGGTATCTTTATTGTTATTATTAAATATTGTTTAGCTTAAATCTTACCAAAGGATACAAGCCTGATAGCAAGCGGAAACCTAGACACAATATTATCACTCACACGACAATCAACTGAATTGTCGTGTGAGTTTAAGTCTCATTTGCCTTGTAATTTCACTAGCTAATAATCTACATCACCCAATAATAAGGGCACTGTTGCAGCACTGGCAGCCCTTACATGCACCCATATTGGCCTGGGGCAGGTAGAAATATACCTATTAGATTCTGAAATTATTTTAAATTTAAGTATTGTAAATTTTAATTTTTATAAGCTATGAATATTTCAAATTTAATAAATTAAAGCTTTAGAAATTCAAAAATAGTTGTTAAATAAATGTGTGTTAAAATATTAAATATGAAAAATATTATTATTTATTGTCTGAAATAAATGTTTATTGTTAATAACAGATAGTGGCCTACATCATTATGACCATAATCACTGCGGCCCCGCTCCCCGTATCCGCTCGTGTGTCACCGGCTGGGGTCCACAGGCACCGGCCGTGATTTAGCGACTAACTTGGCCCATGTCCTGTGAGGACCTGCGGAACCAAGCCACGGTTGTTTGGTTAATGAACCATGAATTTCTATTTGTTGTCCGTTCAGGTAATTAAGTAATAGCCCAGTAACGACTCTGTTTGTCATGAATACATATAATATCTGGAGTTTGTAAGTTTTCTCACATGTTTAGGCCCACTATAGCTAAGATCTCATTATTGATGAAATGGACATATAAAGCATGCCGCATTAGCCAAGTGGTCCTGAGCGCGAGTGCTACGCTAGAGGTCCTGAATTAGATTCCTAGGTCGAGCAAAGTGTTATTGGGTTTTTCTATGAAATTCCCAGTAGCAGCTCGGAGTTAGGAATTTGTGCCCGGTTAATGGCAATAGGCTCGCCCCCAATTACATGGGACCTAAACATACGCGCGAACTGTGGATGTACATTATTACGCCCCTGCCTAACCCTTAGGGGAATACAGGCATTATGGTATGTATGTATGGATATATAAAGTGGAGGGAATTAGGTAGACACGAGCTGCTAGCTGTTACCTCAACAGCTAGCAGCTCGTGTCTACCTAATTCCCTCCACTTTCCTATAAGACTAATGAGGTTCTTCAAAAAAGTAGTGAAATCGTTTTTCCAGGATCAGCAACGCGAGAGCGGCACCTCTGGTGTTGCAGACGTCATAGGCCTAATAACTGCTTACCATCAGACGGGCCGTAAGCTTGTTTACACCCACAGTGGTAAAAAAAAAGTATAAAAAATTACAGGCCATTTGCACCAACTTCTTGAATATGTTTAAATTGTATTTAAACACAAATTTACAATGGAAAATTGTGCGTAAGGTTCCTTGAATGTTGTAAATTACTTAATTATTGAAACGATTTTGTTTAGCGTACCTACCTACCTACTTACTTTTTAATGCATGATTTCATTTCAATTTTGGCACTGAAACGAGATCTACATAAGACTCATAAAAAAATTACTGTGTCACCAGAATCATAGCTCTTCATTACATTTTTTTCTAAATCGTTGCCACACTAGGATTTTCACCTGTATCGTGGGTGCGTCTACAAACACAGATTTTCACTTTTACACAAATACCCAGACCCGAAACAGTTACCCGTAGGACATACAAATATTTGTTCTGTGTGGGGATCGAACCCACAACACGTAGTGTGTAGTCGTAGTACGCCATAGCTACATAATCTTATTAAATCCCAGTCTTAGCTGACCCCGCGTTATATACAGTTTCCTTACAAGTAGAGGTCAGTTTATTCCGGAAAATAAATCTGTATGTATAGCCGTGCGTAGGTGATAAGCCAAATTTTTTTTATAGGGGAGAAAGGAAATAAATCTTTCATCCTTATAAACGGCAAATATCAAAGATTGTCTAGTATATTTTTTGCCATAAGAAGTTAATATCATTCTGATAAAAAAAACCATTTTAATTCGAAACATTTATTGCGAAAAACAATATCTATTACAACCTAAATTATGTCAATTCTGATAACTAAACTAGCCCCTGCCTATTAGGTATAACTTCATATCCTTTAATTTAAATTTATTCTATCTTCATTAAACTTAGACATTCATTGTACTTAAATTGAATATTTGTCATCATGTTTATAATCTGTTTACCCACAGTTTTTAAAATAATTATTCTAAATTCTTTTAAATAATATTCTATTTATCATAACACATTACCTATAATTATATATTTTCTCATAGATTACAAAATTTAAATACCTAGGTATAACAAATGAACGACATGTTGTCTACAAAATATTTTTATTATAAAAATAAATGTAGGTCATGGTAATTTTCATAAAATTATTATCAAACAAAATTAAACTCAATTACAGTCGATACTGATGTGATTCAAACAATTTTACAATAACTAGCAGTTGTTGAACTATTATTAGGAACTACAATTTATACATAAGCTACCTACCTACTTAGTATGTAGAAGCATAACATTTATTAACATATAACTCTAATCCCGTGAACCTTATGGTATTAATATTAAAGTCTCTTTTCCTAGCCCTTTAACATACAATTTTAACAAATTTTATGTTACTTTACTTATCCCACCTTTACAAGAAAATAACAGATTGTATATCTACGTACTTACCGAGTCAAGACAACTAAGAAACGCCTTATCATTCTAGTCCAAAAGTACCCGCAAATGAAAACACAAACGAACTATCACTCGTGGTCAGTGTCCAACCTCACTTTCATTGAAGGCCTGACTACTCCAGAACTCGGCCAGCTCCTTAAACTTGTTGCAGCACTCCCGCTGCCTTCGTGGACTGCAATTCACCGTAGGACTGCGCAAAATTGAGCTGAACTTCCTTACAAGCGTCGTCACTGACTCCCTTGTAGTATCCTCATCCATTGTCACACTGGAAAACTGACTCAGCTTCTCAAACGCCTCATCGATATATCTTTCCACATCATCTCCGTCACTCTTCTCTTTTTGCGTAGGTGTATCATCGAAAGATAAGTCGTCAATAGATATGCTGCAATTAACTCTTTCTGGTAATGTGTGCTTTCTTATGGTGCTGGTCGCCGAAGAAAGTTTCTCAACAGATTTGAATATATCATCAATCTTGTCACATATCTCTTCTACGGATGCTGCAGATAGTATCTGACCGTTGATGAAGTAGAAATCTTTCGGCGGATTCCTCTCTTGCAGGTCTTGCAAAAAGTCTTTGTAGTCTATGACACCCGCTTTTGATAGCCTCCGGCCAACTTTCCTGCGAACTTTCTTGAGAAGGAATGAGGAATCAAAGGTAGTTTTCAAAAGATCCAAGGTGCTGAAGACTGGTTGGAGTTTTCTTGGAGGATCTTCGTCGGTTTCCAGGTCGACCGGTTCTCCCCATTTTTCTTCAAGCTGTATCCATTGCTCGTTGCCTGATAGAATAGCTTCGGGGTCGAGGAAGGTAGTGTACATTTTGGAGACGTCTTTCCGCTTCGGGCGCTCGGCGGTAACTGCTGCGTCGAAGCATTTGTTGTGATTATAAGGTGCGGCAGCGCATTGTCTTAGATCATTAGTCAGTAATTGTTGCTATCTCATTAAGATATTTTGTTTGGTTTCTGGAACAACTTTGTGATAATCTGTTTACCACTATAGTAATTTGTTAAAATTACCTAATTATGGGATTATAAAGGTTTAATGATTATGTTTTCTTTGATCCATTAAAATGTTTTTTACTTAAACAAATCATAAGATAATCAGTTAGCAAATTCGGGTCTTTTTTACATATTTACAGTTCCGATTCAGTTTCAGTGTCGTACAGTGTCTTCAGAGAAAAAAAACGCTAGCAAGCGGATAATATCGCTGACGTACTCTCGAAGAGTACTCGGTTTACCGAGGTACAAGCATGTGGGCTGCTGTCTCATCGTCCCCCAGGCAGACTCTGTACCACCTATAGCAGAGAGATGTGTCTATTATGTAAAATAGACACATCTATAAATTTTTTTTTATGTGTAAAATGAGCCTATTATGTATGTTTAATGTATGTGCCTATCATCAACAAAGTAGATACATCTTCGCTATTAACTTGTAAATACAGGGGATATGCAAAAAGGCCACGAGTGTACACACACGTTGCAATAAACAAGGCACCTTTTGTGAACAACGACCGGCTGTCGCTTAATTATCGTTTTGAAATGAGCGTTACACCGGATTTATAATACAGGGTACAGGCGAGCGCAGCAAGCCTTGTATTTTCAATAACTTACATTTATAAATAATAATGATAGTTGGTAAAAAAAACTTATTTAAATAGTTTTGTTTTCGTAAGCTCGATTGCTTTGCTAGAGGTACTGTGAGAGTATAGTGGACTGGCCCTTATTTCATCTGACCTAAACATAACAGCGAACTGTAGGTAGGTACATGGTATGGGCCTAACTCATTGGGTAATACATTACGTGTAATGATGTATTTGTTTTTGTAATAAATATAATTTGAATGCTTCTAACAGTAACACTGTTTCCCATAGTTTTATCTTATATAGCCCATCTATTTGTATTTTTTTTGCATTTGCTTATGCTAAGACGTCCCCTTTAAGACGTAAATTTAGAATGTGATAGCAAATTTCGACATGTTGGGTGAGACTATGGCTTAGTGGTCATAGCGTCTGGTGTATCTAGCCAGAAGACGCAAGTTTTCTTTTACTAAATTAATAATATAGCCTTTTTTATTGTTGATTCGAATAAAACAAAAATAATTCGAATTTAAATTTAATTAAAAAGTAACCCCAGCCAGCGGCTTCATCGTAAGCGTAACCGCACCGTGCCACCTGCTATTAATATTATTATTTTCTATATCTGTTTAACACTTTTGTTGTCAAGTTCCCATACAAATACTCGTATCCCAGCGCCCTAATGAGAAGGTCTGCTATTACCTCCGAATACGTAGTAAAGTTGTTATGTTTCAAATTGTGACCCGCGTTGTTATTATTTTTAACTTTTTCGCGCAAAACATCTGATTGTCTGCGGTAAGCCTACATGACTGTAATGATGTTTATCTTCTAAAGTTTGCTAATTACTAAAATGGTAATTGGCGTGTTGTATGAGCAATGATTTCTTCTACCGATTTTGGGTTTATTTGTTGTAAGTTATGAAGTTATAAATTTTAAAAAGAATCAATGAAAAGTAAAAAAAAAAAAACTAATTAATAACCCATCAAATCTCGTATTAAAGACACAATGCAAAATCCTTTGTCTGGATCTCCGGGGGTAATTGCAGACGTTGCTGAATTAAATCCAGGGTTACACTAAGACTAGCTTCTGCCCGCGACATCATCCGCGTAGCATGATGATATATAGCCTTCCTCAATAAATTGGCTATCTAACAATGAAAAAAATTTTCAAATCGGAGCAGTATTTCCTGAGATTAGCGCGTTCAAGCAAACAAACAAACAAACTCTTCAGCTTTATATATTAGTACTAGCTTCTGCCCGCGACTTCGTCCGCGTAGCGTGATGATATATAGCCTATAGCCTTCCTCAATAAATGAGCTATCTAACACTGAAATAATTTTTCAAATCGGACCAGTAGTTCCTGAGATTAGCGCGTTCAAGCAAACAAACAAACAACCAAACAAACGAACTCTTCAGCTTTATATATTAGTATAGATATAGATATAGATAGAAAGTAAAATACAAAAAAAAAACAAGAATAACAGCTGAGTTGAATATACTTAGTTCCTCTATAGAAAGGTCCGTGAGTGTACCTATGTATGTTTTGTTTTATTTTGCGTAATTTAAATTTTTACCTACGAGACAACGTTTTGATTACTAACATGAATCCGCCATATTATTATATTTTTACTTCTAAACAATAATGTTCTAGTAAGAAAGGAAATATATTATTTAGTGAAATGGTTGGTCAAATGAAAGACAAAGTTCTAGTGTCATAAAAAACTACGCGTAAAATTAGTTTGATATAAAATACATTGTCCGTATCTTGCACTATCTTGTACTAAAGCAATTCATTTGGGATCAATTCATATTTATAATAGAGAATAGTCTATTAACAGAAATAGTCTATTTATTGATTAGTTAAGGCACGTCAACAACTTAAACACATTTTCTTTCAATAGGTGAAGTTATTTGAGATCCGGTGTCGTGGTTACTTCGAGACAGCTCCACATTCATAGTAAGTCTATCAAAATAGGCCTTATGAGGCGACCAGTATTGCATAAAAATATTCCCAAAAAAACATTGTTCCTGTCTCAACGAAATTCCCCAAACAAAAACATAAAGGGTAAGTAACGCCCATATTATAAACATCCAAATCCACTATTTCCCACCTTAATCTTATTATTTATCGCGTAACGGGAAAGCGTCCGGGGCAATTAAACGCATCCAGTGCTTGCCCATGTATCACGGACAGTAATCCAGGGGACAGAATCATAATAACAAAAAACAATAAAAATAACGAATTACCCCGTGAACTGAGCTTGAATCGGCCCGGAGGATGCGGCCACTGGACAGGCGTGGAGTAGCTGTTGGTTTGACAAAATTTGCAGTGACTCTCAGTGTCGATTACCCTACATATTTTTAAAGTTCGAAATATAGCTTTGACGTTTGCAGTCGACACGATTGGCATAGCGGTTGAGCGATCAATCAGATCGAGCAAATAATTGTATGATCGGCGAAATAATGCGATGATATAAACAATGATGGACAGTGTTGAACACAATATAAAATAATCGACGTCACCTTTAAGACGTAAATTCAGACTTTGAAGGAAAATTTCAACATGACGGGTGTCTCGTGGTGGCTTAATGGTCATAGCGTCTGGTGTGTCTCACCAGAACTTCACTAAAATAATATAATCAATCCATTATTCTGTTCCACTGCTGGGCACGGGTCTCCTCTCAAAATGTGAGGGATTAGGCTATAGTCCACCACGCTGGCCTACTGCAAGTTGGCAGACTTCACACGCGGTCGAGAAAATCTCTCAGGCGTGCAGTTTTCCTCACGATATTTAACTATACGCATATGACTTTGAACAGTCATAGGTGCGTGCCTTGGTCATATCACTAAAACTTTTAGTCTGCGATCGACTCCACGCTCTCGCGGGCCTCTGTTCCGAATCCACATTCTGTTTGTGCTCATTCTTAATATGGGGCAAAACTGTTGGAAGAACAACAGTTTTTGTTGTATATTTTATGTTCTGTGACGCTATAACTCAGCCGGGTGACACGCCACCCTGAGCCCCGTGATATACCGTTCTATACAAGTACTACTCTAACATTATTTATAACGCAGCAGTTATTTTTATTTATATTCTTATTTTATTGGTTTATTGCGTCACGGCTTGTTGGTTCTGTTTCTTCGATAAGTAGATATCTTCCATGCTTATTACCGTATCTCTGCCAATTGCTAGTTTTATGTCCAGATAATATTTTGTTGAAACAATAATTCGTTTTCGCGATATATCGTAGTTTTATGTGAGCGCACAAGTTCGGAAATTATATTTCTTTGTCAATGTTTATTGCGGGATTTATGTGCGGTTCACTGTTTTCTACTTATTGGCCTTCTCGTACCAAGTGGCACTACTCCAATCTTATATTCCCAATAAAATACTCAATAGTCAACATCAAGAATTTTTTGTAACTTAAAATATACAATGTATCTAGCTGTTAACAAATTATAATATACTAGCGGCCCGCCCCGGCTTCGCACGGTTGTAGAAATCCCAAACATTTTTCAAAGTATTGTATAGCCTATGTTAATCTGGAATAATGTAGCATTCAAACTGTGAAATACTTTTTGAAATCGGCCCAGTACTTTTTGAGCCAATACGTTACAAACATACTTACATACAAATATTTCCTCTTTATAATATTAGTATAGATTTATTGATAGGTAATTTTGTCTCAGTTTATAATTATTCGCCATGACGAGAACCCCACACCTAAGTACTAAGTACCTACTATTTTATTGTGTTAAAAGTTACTGATTTTTGTAGGTAATTGTTTAATTCAATAAATAGCATAAGGGTTTTGTACGGTTTAACGATTTTGTATTATCTGTAATTAGTTATTTGAGTTATCAATTGGCGGTTCGATTCAGTGGTCATCTATTTTTCACGTGGGAGAGCCATGCCTCGGCACGAATGGGACGGCTCGACCGGAGTGATACCACGGCCTCACAGAACACCGGCGTGAAACAACGCTTGCGTTGTTTCGCCAAGTGAGTGAAGTCACCGGAGGCCCAAACCCTTTTAAAAGGCGGGCAACGCACTTGTCACTCCTCTGGTGCTGCGGGTGTCCATGGGCGGCGGTTATCGCTTACCATCTTGTAAAAGCTTATTTGAAATAAAAACATTTGAACTTGAACTTGAACATCAGGTGATCCGTCTGTGAGTTTGCTCCCATATCCCATAAAACAATCTCAGAGGGCTATTAGTTCTGTTCATCATATTATCAGCCAATAGAAGTCCATTGCTGAACAAAGGCGTCCCCCAAAGACTTCCACAAGGACCGGTTGTATGTCGCCTGCATCCAACCACTCCCAGCGACCTTCACCAGCTCGGCCGTCCATCTCGTTGGAGGTCGGCCCACACTGCGTTTTCCGGTGCGTGGTTAGTTCTGTTATCAGTATGAAAAATATACGAATTCTAGGTAAATATATTGATAACAAAACTATCATAATTATCATTTAAAATGTGCGCCGTAAAATTAATGTTAAATTACGATTCATGATATAATATATCAATTTATGCTTTATCAGTACATTATCGTAAATTAATTAGACGCCAAATAATGCGCTTCCATTATACCAGGCGATGTCAACGCGGGCAAATATTTACAGGTTGTTTCAAAAATTAAAGTAGGTTTATAGGTAATCCTACAATTTGAAAGTATTTTCGTTTGGCTGTTTGTTACTTAATCACGTTAAAGCGGCTGAATGGATTTGGACAAAACTTGGCTCATAAATAGTCAAGCTAGACTAACACAGAATACTTTTCAACCAAGTTGGATTTTGGACCCAATTCTGAGACCCACACAGACAAAGTAAGACAATATTTAGAAATATAAAACTAAAACCATAATATTCTTAAAAAATCTTTAGCATGAATCACCAACTTAACTTTTAACCCTACCGATTCCGTAGCACCTTTCCATTCCTTGCATGAATCGCAAAAATATCGCCAGTCGTTCAGTGATCGCATTGATTGCTATTATTTCGAGTCATTAAATCAAAGCAACGACAATCGCGCGCTCATTATGGCGAGGCCGAGCCATTTTCCAACGCGGATACACCCGCGGGACGATATTATGCAACTGTTTGAAGCAATCAGTTGCAAGCAATCGGTAAGGTAAACCGTCCATGGACTTACTGTATAGTCTATGTATATTATATTTAACTAGAGGTCCGCCCGCGGTTTCACCAGCTTTGCGTTAAGGGTGGATTTTTCTAAATCCTTCCATAATGCACACCAACGTAACCAAAGGAATATTTATGCGAAACTTTCAGCGGATTCAGGTTCAGCTGTGCATTGATACGTCAGTCAGTCATTCAGGTTCTTCTTTTATATATATAGATTCCCTAACCATGATTCCCATTGCCCTTTGATAAACATTTATATGCACTAACATCAGACAATCCAGGGTTGCCCGCATCCCAGAAAAAATTGTGGATATCTGCGTCTGGTTTTTGCATAACGCTTGCTAGACTTTTTTTTCTTACTACTACGTTAAATTGAAAAGGTTTTATGGCAGTGTATAATACACATACATATACACATAATATAAAGGCGATACTGCTGCAGTCTTGATTCTGATGGGTGCTCTTAAAATCATACATAATTCAAATGACGTTCCTACTGACAACGATCTTTTGTAATTTTAATACAACAAAACCAATTTCTTTCAATTTTTCGAAATTGCTTCGAAAGCGGTTGCTATTTACACGATCAAGCTACAGTTAGCTATGAATTTAATCATCCAGGCCGACTAGCCGTTGTTAAATTTTGATTTATGCCACTCTCTGCGGTAGTTTTTGAACTGATTGCGTTTAGTTTTATGGGTTAGTGCGCCATTTTAGGGGCAATTTATTTCGATAATTATTTTAGTTGATAACTTTTGTGTTGTCATTTCACGGAATATTTTAATTTTATTCTGGCTAAATATTATTTTAGAATATTCTTTACACTACATACTAGGTACTATTATATACTAGGTACTTAAGTAACTATAAAACTAACTACTGGGAATGATTGACTGATATACAACACAGGGTTTTCTAGAGAATTTTTGGAGGAAATATTCATTGAGTATCGTATGTACAGTCAATAAGAAAAAAATCATACTGATAAGATTAAACATTGAAATGAAACTATTTTTTACGTATTTCATCGCGTTGTATTGATTCAATATTATTTTATTCCCTTACGTTTTGGATCCTTTACAACATCCATGGTCACGGGTAAACTACGCGTAGATCATGAATCGGTTTCATTTCTATGATATTAATTGCAAAGATCTATTAATCTAACAAGACAATATAACAAGTAACTAACTAAGAAAGCTACTTTAGTAGTACTATCAAAATGTACACCGCCATCCATCGTCACAAGCGCAATGCATTGATTCTAAAACTCCTCGGGCCTCCTATAGTAATGAAAAAATATTCAGAATCATAAACAAATTGCTCATTAAGTAATTGTATCTATATTTGAAATTATTTCTAATTTTATTTTTATCACTAGCTTTTGCCCACGGCTTCGCTCATATGGAGTTATATTACCTATGAGTAAAAATGGATAAATCAACATTGATGATATCTTTTTTGTATGGGTCTATATACATCAGAGAGGCACAATCTGTATCTCAGGATCCGTTTAATTAATTGAGATAAGAAGTCCACCAGATTTTAAGTTGGAGCATAAAATATACTTTCTAACAATTATAACAAAATTATAATCTTTTCAGTAGTGTTCACGCCAACCCCTAACAAACAGACACACTTTAAAAATCACATTTTTGGGTTCGAATACGTTTATAGAACCTAACCCACTGTTTTTTAAAATTATCTTCAATGTACAGACACAGCTTTTTTACAATTTACTAATAGTAGAGATTACAACCCAATAACGAAAACAAGGTGCTCGCATTAAAATGACACAGCATCATCAGCACTCGGCGTGCCGAATGTTGCCGAACGTCGCCGAAATTTGCCGAAATTAGCATTAATAGGCTCGTAAAGCCGTCAGCGAGGGTATGGACTGTGTGATTCGCGTCCCGTTTAGAACAATTTGTGGTGCAGTGTTTTACGTTATAATGTTGGTAATAGTAAACTTTTAGTGTTGCAATAAATTCTGATTATTAGTTCATTAGCCGCTGCAATTCGCGCTTATTCGTCATGCTCGTTGAATATACTTTGGTTATAAAATAATACTGTATCCAGTTAAATTACAATGTAATGTTTTACTATGCTCCCTTGATGTATTAAAATAATTCGAATCTAAGCCCAGGGTAGTGGTTGTAGAAATAAACATATACTGGTTTAAAGTTAGATGGTCTCTTATTCCAGAAATAATTTGGAAAATGTTGAATTTGAGTTGTTATTATGTTTTTACCTTGACATCAAGGTCTCATGGAGAACTTAATAGAAGTTTTTCTTTAGCTACCAACTCCATTCATAATTCCATTCTAGAAAAACATAATGTGCATTATGTTTTCCTAGAATGTAGTCCGATTTATTTAGAGTGACTTACATCTTAGCAATAACTACGTTGATCAATTTATCTATGAGGTAAAGTTGCACTTGCCAGGGTCCTTCCGTGGAGTAACTAACTAATCGAGACCCCTCCGTTGTTAGTGGTAGTTTGAAACCCGAAAAGTCTGTCAACCGGTCCAATGCATTCGCTTATAAACGCATCGTGTAATCGTGTAAAATAATTCAGCCGCTTCTGTAGGTATAGACATCAACATAGTAAGGGAAAGGCTAACGTGATCATGATTTAATTATTATTTTTTATGTAGGTAATTTTATGCGTAGTTACCTACGTTTAATTTATCATAATTCACGGCCATTTATCATTTAATCTGTACAGAGGCTAATCGGGGGACCACAGTGCTTCACCACTATAAAATACGAGGGCAAAATTAGAATCTCACCCAATAGCTGTTATTTATTATGAGCGCACTCAATAATATCGTGCGCAGAGGCGATAATGACTGCACTAAATATGATTTAGTGATAATAATCATCGAAAGGATGCGCTCGCGTGCCGAATTATGCTGTGATTAATACGCGCACTGTAATTAGTCGGATGTGTTGTTAGCGGCACGTTTTTGCAGGGATTATGATATTTTGTTTATGGAATGCGTCGGTAGCCTAATGGCTAGGGCGTCGGACTTGGGATCATGTGGTTGCCGGTTCGAACCCCACCCATTGTACTACCGACGTGAACCCACTCGTAACACAAGCAATCTAGCTTAGCACGAGGGGTTAACAAGAATACTAGTAATGTGCGACCCACATTGCTAGTAAGCTTTAAAAAAAAAAGTGCGTATAAGTTCATCATTCTCGGTGAAACTTCTCCCACTGCGTCCATGCCACCAGTAATTTTTGTGGGTCGCCTTTTGAGGTATCAATGGATATAACCCTATTACCTAAGCTGGCGACCTGTGGATGAATTATCGGCACCCTCAAAAGCAGAGCATAGAATCATACTTCTTCGGACTAATATTATTATTGTGCTTGAACATAGAATTTCAGAACATCGAATTGTTAGACCACGAACCAAAAAGTATAGGGAAGAAAAGGTGTAGACAGGCAATTTGTTTTTTTTTATGGGAGCAAGCGAGCAGACGGATCACCTGATGGTAAGCGATAACCGCCGCCCATAGACACCCGCCACACCGGCTTGGGCCTCCGATAACCTCACTCACTCGGTGAAACACAACGCAAGCGTTGTTTCACTCCGGTTTTCTGTGAGGCCGTGGTATCACTCCGGTCGGGCCGGCTCATTTGTCCCGAAGCATGGCTCTCCCACGTGAAGTGATTGAGCGAAGGGTGATTTAATACAGCACAGGTGTAGGTGTGTGTAGCCTATCTGTGTATATTTTCACCACAAGTAGCACACACCCCACAGTGCGGGCGCCACACTGCAGAAAAAAAATATTGAGCGACAAAACTCAATCACCGTTTCTTCAAAACAGGATCCAATAGCGGATACAAAATGCAAACCAGTGTTGCATTTACGGATATAACAGTAAATCGCACGAAGCTTGTACGCATACAGCCGGCACCGAAGTAATAGGTGCCGCTCAGATATTGCCAATGCACGCCCGTGCAGATTTAAGATGGCCGACGTCGACTTGCCTTGTTTTAATTGGTCAGTTTGTTTGGGAACACTTAGAGTAAATAATACCACAAATTATTAAGTATATTTTCACAAATACGTGAGTTATCTTTAGTGTAGGTAATTAGATATTAATATATGTCATTAAAACTAATTAACCAACCTCCTCAAAACAGCTAGAAAGTCACCACTCATTGTAGGTACGCCTAGTTCATTTAGAACTTTCTAGCTATTTCGAGCATGTAAATTACAGTCAAGGACAATGCTGAGTGCAATTCTTTTTTTGTGCAGATGAGACGCACTTTTATGTACTTATCTTTAGTTATCTTTTTAATTATTATTTATTTATTAAAAAAAAATTATAATAAGAAAAAATAATAAAACAAAATTATAATATTGTTTGTGTGTTCCCAAAAGGAAATCGAGTTTAATTCATTTTTATAAAAAGTAGTGATAGATTGTGTATTAGCTGAAGTTTATTCAAAAAGTTATGATAATAGGCCTGCTTATAGGTAGGTACTGGCAATTGATAGCCTTCTGTCCGTCAGCCATTATTTCGAGGGGCTCGTGGCTAAGTTGTCGGTCTCGGTTGTCATATGAACACATAAGTAATAACAATCGTAAACCTAAACTAACTAAACAGTAGCCTATTATAGCAGTAGCCTTAGTATCGAAATGGAGTATTGTTTGTTGAAAGAGGTTAATTAACGTAGATGAAGCGAAAGTGGTGTGCCAGGATCGTAGCAAGTGTAGTCTCTGCCAACCGCAATGGGAGACAGACTCATTCAATCTCTAAAATAATAATTTTAAATGTTTCAACACCAAAAAAGTAAACTTGAATATTTCCGCATTAACAGCTCTATACATTCCGGTCCGGGCCGGCAGCAAACCGCACGTGCCGAGTTACGGCGCGCGGCTGCGTGCGGACACGGAGCGGTTCGTATTGCGACGCACTTTATTGCACTCCGATACATTTTGACAACCGTGTAGACAACGCTGTACGCGCGCCTATTCGGATTTGTTTTTGGAACAACCTGTATGTCGCACTGGTTTTAGGGCCTTGATCGAAAAAAATGGAAAGAGCTCTAGTTATACCCGAAGTGGGCGAAGACTGGGTAAGTTGAGGTATTGAAAGCTCGAATGGTTAAGTAAGCAATTTTCAGTGATTAGTATTAGATTCGTTTATCATAAATTCATTTATTTACTTTCTAACAGCTGCACTGGGCACGAGAATTCTCTAGCGATGAGGTTATAAAATGATGCAGAAATACCATAAACATCTAGAGAAATTATGGTTTTAAAAAACAAAAATAAAGTGGGTAACACCACTGGGCACAGATTATAATTTACAACTGCACTTTGTAAAAACATAATTTTATTTTAATTTGACGGATCTCAAATCCGAAACGGATCGCATTCCCCAGGTCATATCAATAACATTATCAAAAAGCGATCTGTTACACTCATTAGTACTCGAGTAGCGGAACAAAATGGCGTATTTAAAACTGCATTCCAGCCAAACGGCACGAAACGATAATTATTGGTAATTAGACCCCGCGCGGTTAGTGGCGGCTATTGGTTTATATTTAGTAGTATTTTCAACGATCCACCTTGCATCAGGGGTGGGTCAGCCAAGGCTTGGGTAATGTTCACAACCCTCCGGGCCTGGGATGGGTGGAACGGAAGTGGATATGTTAATGGAGCTAGACTTGTAGTATCTCACTGTACTAAATAAACGATTTCTTTTGTTAATTGGGATAGATTAAGAATTAATCCCGACAATTTAATAGACCATTTTTTTAATTTCACTATAATCACATATTTTTTCTTGACAATAAAAAAAACGTTGAAAGTTACATAGTCAACAAATTATAAAAAAATTGACGTTGTATTGAAGACTTACTCGTCAGTAAATTGACAATGTGATAGAATATATTTGTATAATGTAAGTACCTATACATTTACTTGGGTCTCAGTGTTGTTGAAAAAAAAACCTAATTATGAAATTATGATTATTAATAATTCTAATAAATATTTGTTGTTATTACAATTGATAAATTTTCATCAGATCATCAGTTAAAAAATCAGCTATATTTTAAAGTAAGTTTAAGCTACACAATATTACTTCAGCATGACAATATTAACACAACAGTGATACATAACAATTCAAACATTAACAGAAGTTTATTGTAGTGATTTCCGTACAGCCGGCCCCACCATTTTACATCGCGACCAAACGCGATATACGACGGAATTAAAAATACATAAACATGTTCGCATTTTACGATAATTACGGTGCACTATGCATTGGTAGGGTTATAATGGTGGAAATAAATACGTTCAATTGTTTTAATCGGTACGGCTACTGTTTGTTGAACGATTGTAATTTTGCCGAATTAAGTCGGTTTGGGCAGATATGTTTGTGTTAAGTTTTCTTTCATTATTTCATAATATTGGGTACAATTATTAGTTTAATTTTATTTAATAACCTCATTCTGTACCTGCATTACATCTTCGCTGGGTTATATAATAATCGTACCGATTACTGAAAAACCGCATTTTCCTTCCCTTGCACGTTGGTCGAGAAACTGAGTGACAACATTCTCACAATGATCACAAAATGTATGGACCCTGCCATAAAATTACTCAAAAAGTATGACCAGGTTCAGGTCCCTCCCACTGGGCAAAATGGGCAAGTGCCCAGGGCCCCGCGATTCAAATATCCCATTTCCCAACCTTTTTGCATTTGTTTACAAAAAGTCGCCTATCATAACATTGTCATAGGGCTATTATTCTTAAACGCCCAAAGGCCTCCAATAGGTAAAAGACGGCCTTCACCAGATTATCAAAAAAAATAACGCGATGTCGTGTTTTAAAAACATTCTGACAAAAAAGTCAATAGAAAAACGTAAGAAGATATAAATAATAATATAAGTACATAATGTATTATTATGATCTCAATGGAAAACAACATATCCCACTCGAATCCACTGAATTGCGTTTCCCTACAATGACGTGCGACCAATAAAACGACCAACCCTATTGCCGCCCAATACTAGAACTATAAACAAGAAATAACAATAGTTATTCATACACGGTGTTTTGGTGTTGCCAAGTTCTGAATATTTAGACAAAAATTGGAGCAAATAATATGTGTTTTTACATATTATTACACAGTCATATTCCACACACACACACACACATTACACGTTTTTAAATAGCCTGTTATATTATTATAATTATTCTTTGTGTCCCGCCATTACCACCACAGTATAACCACCATTGAGTGACAGGGCTCATTTCAAAGAAGCGTTTTTTTTTAAACTTTAATATAAAATAAAAACCACTTACCTACTTACTTTCAACGAAGCGATGCGGTCTTGGTCTGAAATCACAATAGGTGAATTTAAACAACATTGTATGTACTACAAATATTTATGAGCAATGTTCAATAAAATATATCTACATACTTTTTCTATCAGGCGTTAATACCCAAAGAAAAACAAGTACCTACTGAAATGAGGAAATATTATCCTCTCAACTAGCAACACTGGCCCCGGCTGGGTCCCTCCGATACCGGTCAATGTCCATCAGACGCCGCCAGTAAACTAGGGTTAAGTCTGGATTTGTCCGCATCAGGTTCCATATATTTGTGTATTGATGTACCACGATATTGGATTACATTTATACACATACGGACTCTTGCGTACTTGCGTCTCAGAATTGTTTGGGTATTTTCTTAAGTCATTAAACTTGTTCAGTAAAGAATATGCATAAAACGAAACGCTTATTACGTGTTCTTGGAGAGGTAGATTTCAGCCGCACGCCATTTTCCTACCTCTTTCCCTGTTCCTAATCCTCAAGCACCAACAAAGACTTTGTGACGCGCGTCTCCCTTACAAAAGTTAAGAAAAAACTGTGAATTGTAGAGGCCCCTGTTATCCTGCTGATCTCCAGATATCCAAGAATCTGATCCTGACTCTCTTGGTAAGTGCTTGTGGTTTTCAGAACAGTTTTGTGCTGTTCGACCCCTATCACATGTGACCTAAACATACCGGTGAACTGTGACTATACATTAGTACCTACACCGCTAACTAAGCCTTCGGATAATACAGACTATGTTATAACGTAGTTCAGACTAAGAAACATCACCATCTATTAAAAAAAAGGTTTAAACTTTTGGGGTTATGGGAAAAAAATCTCACCAAAACAATCTGTCTTGGACATAATTCTTTTCCGTTTCAACGATCGTTTAAAAATAACATTGTTGATTTAACGAGGTAAAGCTAACATTTGACGTAATATCTAAATTGCACCACTTTTTGTCACGTTTTGTCCGAAGTGACGTAGAGGTACAGTAGACCGTTTTCATCCCATATTTTGATCCCATGCCATGGGACGAACCTATTGCCAATAAAACCCCAAACTGCTACTAGAAAATTTCCATCCATAGCGCAATCATTACACGAACTATCTACGTCGTATCCAAATAGATTATTGATTGTAACGTCAACGTCTGTCCACTAGCAGGCATCAAATTAGTGACAACTGGCATTCCCCCAAAAACAATCCCAATAAAATCCACACCATTTTTTCCCCGGAAGACTTGCACCAGAAATGAATAAACTACTAGATTAATGAAGTATTTTTCCTTTTAAATGTCAAACTCACAAATCCTCAATATTATTATTTCATCCTCTTCCCTCTACGGTCAATTCGTAGCGGCTGTAGCTCCCCATTCGTAGCTCCGTAGCTGCGTAGCCGCGTAGCTCATTATATAAATATGCGAAATCATAAAGTTTAATTTGCTCACTTGATAATAACAAGAAAACAGGACAAATTAACATTGCTAAGAGACAAAGAATGCCTGGAGTTTGATACTACGTTCAAATCAAGCAAGCATACACATTAAATATAATAGCATAGGTCTGCGCCTTCGGATGACGACGAAATCTTTGAGTGGATAATACGATACAACATTATAAAGTAAATTAAATGAAAGAAAATCCTACTAATATTATAAATGCGAAAGTTTGTGAGGAGGGATGGATGCTTGTTAATCTTTCACGCCAGAACGGCTGAACGGGTCTAGATAAAATTTGGCACAGAGATAGATTATAATCTGGAATAACGCATACGATAACATTTATTAGCTAGGCTGGACCCAATTCTGAAGTCCATGCAGACGAATTCGCGGACAGGAGCTAGTTAATTTCCTAGACTTATTAAAAAAAAGCTTTTTTACCAGTTGGAATTGTAAAGAAAGATATTACCACCACCAATAGACACCCGCTACACCTGAGAAGTCGAAGAAGTTGGCACGAATGGGCCCACTGCCTCACAGAAAACCGGCGTGTTGTGTTTTGTCGAGTCATTAATGATACCGGGGGTCCAAACCCTTTTAAAAGGCTGCCAATGCGCTTGCGACTTATCTGGTGTTGCGGGAGTCAGACAGTAAACATAACAGTTTTAGTATAAATTTTGAAGTTTGAAATAATTTTACAGGCCGACCGCATCCCTCCAAATCGTACAAGATTTCACAACAACGCAACGCACCAACAAATTCTTGGCTCATTTGTTTTTTATTCATCCACAGCCCAGTGTAATCGAAAGTATAAATTCGCTTTAACTGCTCGCAGGCCTGCCGACCGATAACACACCCCTTGTTAACTGCGTAATAAGAAAAATAAACTTATATTTGCGGCGCCTTATGGAATATCAAAGTTTAAAGTGAGATAGTGCGGATTCTGTGCGGAAAAGAGGTGCTAACGGGAAGGGGAATAAGTTTGAGTATAGTAACGACAAAGGTTAAGCAACTGTCGCTGAGGTTTGGATATGGATGGGTGACCATTTTGTGTGCATATGTGAACCTCGTTGGACTGGTTAAAACTATGTGATAAACAAAAACTTGGGCTATGTGAATTTAGAGTTTAAATAGTAAAAAAACGTATTTTTATAAAGTTATTTTAAAGCTATTAGCGACACTATTTTGAAACCGAGTACTCCGGAAGCAGCTTTAACAAGGTATCCTTTGACTTCCTGAAGGTTTGAGGGAATCTAAAACTAGCCTAGTAGCCATGTACGATAGGATGTCACCGCTTTTCCATCACAAAAGCCTTTAACAACTTTCACCATTTCCTTACATTTTCCGATTTAATGAGCAAGGACCTCGCACTGGGCCCGTAATAGGGAATACTTCGCCAACTAAAAACAACAGTCATTGGGTATTTCCACCTTACGCTAAGAAAAGCCTCTTAAAGCAGGAAGAAAGTTAAAAAATAATTAATGCTTTCGTAAATATTCATACCTTGGACGGAGTTTAGACTTAACCCTCCAGTTTGGAAATTTTACGTAGGGTTTTTGTGAGCAGAAACGCTGAGCGTTTCGTGATTTAAGATAGCATTGACTTTTGTTTGATAATGTACACCAACATTTATTCAAGCCCTTTGCAGTGGATACTGCTAACTCTTATGCCATAAACAAGCTTGTCTAACATTACTGTTTTTTCTGTGTCATGAATGGAGGCCTTAACAAGGTCATGGTGTAGATAATTGTCATCATCATCCATCACTAGAGGCGACAGGTGGTTCCTTTCTTTCCTTACTAACCCCTTACTGGAGGTGAGTGGTTAAGAAGCCCTCAATAAGGAAATCACCTCTAAGAAAATCCTGCAGTTCATACCTAGTAGCTTTAGGATTCAGCAGTGTACTTAACTCAAGTGGTGATGAGCCATGGTCGCGATCATGGGACTCAAAGACATATTAGTTAGACCGCTGAACTCACTAAAGCGGTATCATTAAGGAAGGAATAGATGTTTTTAACAGGAATGAAACACAAGAGCCGCAATGTAGCAGTTGCTGTGTCAATCATACGACTTGATGTCCTTTTTACAGCTCCAGCCGCTGCGGTTGTAAACGCAATGTGCGCCCGTAAGTTTACAAAAGTAAAGGGTTCGTCGAAACGACTCCGATTTAATTTAAGTCCAGCGCCGTTATCGTCGGTACCCCATTGTTTTTCTTTCTTGAAATTTTACGGTCAATTTGACGTGATTCCTTTTTTTACGATTAATTTGAATTTAATTAGTTCTGAGCATTGTTGTCGAGTTATAAGCGATTGTGAACTGGCGTTTATTACTCGTGTAAATATTAGTGTGTAGGTTATGTTATGAAATTTTAAACCTTATTTACTTACAATTTACTCTCACTTTTGTATTCTAAGAAAATCATTCTAAAACTTTTTCTGGTTTCACACCAAAAAAATGTAAGACCTCTAGTTTTTTAGCCTAAATAGATTTTTGTTACTGCAAAAAAGAATGCTGATTTCTGATACTTCCGCGATTACTTAGACATTATAATAACGCGATAAAATCCGTTAAAAGTAGTTTTATAATATAAAATATTTACTATTAGACAAGGCTTTACTTTGCTTTTACTTTTTTTTTTTCGTCGACTCTTATGTCGACGAGATTTATACAAAGAAGTATGTACATAGTAACTAATACCTTAAGAGTCTGTTTTTTGAATCCTGCTAGAAGTAGAAATTCTTCCGCCCAACTTTCGTAGAAAAGAAAATTTACTGGTCACGATTGAACTGGATATAAAAATACTTCTCCCGCAACAATTACAGTCGATAACGAACCGCTCAGTCCATCCGTCTCCTTAATATAAGATCGACAAATCCTGACGCACTGCAACTTCGCACAAAAAAAGATCTTTCGACATATACATCTTTAGATATTGGCGCTTGTTGACATATTTACGACCTCCTCGACTATTAAGTGGTGATTTAGTGAGGGCATATCGGGATGGATACGTTTTTATCGGGAGCAATATATCCACTCGGCTTCTGGCTCTATTATGTGAAGCATTGTGGGAGAGTTTGAAGATTTCCAGACGGAGTTTTCCCTGTTGGAAATTTTTTTAGTGGTTTTACTATATATGGCCTTGAAACGAAGGCGTTAATTAATAAAATCCATCACAAAAATGTTATGTCAAAAGATACTAATTATCATTTTGGCTTGGCGATTCAGAAAATTCAGTAGGAATTTTTTTGGGGTAATACTAGCTTTTCGGCCGCGGTTTTACCCGCGTTCCTCCGTTATTAAGGCTCGTAGCTTGGTGTTTAATAGTTTGAAAGACAGAAAAGAAAGAATTAAAAGACATTTTATTGACACAGTACGGGCACAAATCAATACACAGGAAGGAAACCTAAAAGAAACAAACACAGGTTACATGAATTTATAAATATAATTATGTTGTATTTAACATTCTTCTGCATGAATCAATCTGTGATTTGTTGATATCTGTTTAGCAGTTTTTCAGTTTATCGCAAACAAACAGACGGCGAGGGACTTTGTTTTATAATGTAAGGATATTTTTTCAACATAATAAACCTTTGTTAAATAATATTTCCGACTATCAATGATGTTTTTACACAAATTTTATAGTTTCCCTTTCGCGGTTCCGATCTTAACTCTCAAGCAACGGGTACTTCGGTCCCATCTTGACATTAACAAGTTAATTCTTCAAGCTTAATCTGAGGATATTTGCTGTTCTGATGAGGTAATCATGGGTATCGCTCTAATTCTAGGCCACCGCAAATGGTTACATAATTGTGATTAAGAACAACTAGATACGCTATAAAAATATGAAAATTGGCTCTTAGAAGATCAAGCATGCTTGACAAGCATTGATAAATATAAACTTTCGTCAAGCATTATCGTAAAAATATAGTTTTTTTAAAAAAAAGCTTACTAGCATTGTGGGTCGCTCATCACTAGTATTCTTGTTAACCCCTCGTGCTAAGCTAAAATGCTTGTGTTAGGAGTGGGTTCACGTCGGTATTGTAATGGGTGGGTTTCGAACCGGCAACCACATGATCGTAAGTCCTAGGCTATCGCCGCTTCAGTTTGCTTGTCGAACACGTCAAGCATCGCTCTAATTGAACAATAATGCTTGACAATACGTTAAATTCAGGCGTTTGTCAAGCATGCAAAGTCTTGAAACGCACAAGTATATTAAATTGTGAAATCGTTTTAGTATAGCGTTCAATCACTCCGAAAATTTCGTCTAAAATTGACTATAAAAACTATTCAAATTCAACAAAAAGTGCACATAATTTTATTGAATTATTTGTTTTAGAAAGAAAGAAAGAAATAATAAAATTAATTTAGCACATTGATGAAACGCGCACGGTACATAGAACTTCCAAATAAAAATAGTGTTTTACTATATTTTACTTAAGTATATCTACCAATTTATAAACATCGAAAATAGCAGGGTAATCTGTCCTTCTACTACTACCTCAGAGTTGCCAAACTTCACAAATATCGAAGAAGGTTCAACATTCAGGCTTGGAAAAAAATTTGCACACATTCAATTTTGTGTTAGTGACCTTACCTTCAGGACATTCATGGTAGAACTAATCATCAACACCAGTTCCAGCGTTCAAAGCATCTGTGTAACTATCGTTATGTTTAAGATCGAGGTTTGAGGCCGACGACGCAGCTTGTAACAGTTAATGCCTTAATCTTAAGGTGGACGCCGACCGTGAGCGCAGTATGGACGTGCCCTTGTTTGTTTAGTAAGTTAAGTTCACTTTTACCGTACCGTACATATTCATGCGTACCGCTGAAAAGTGGAATGCACTTCTCAAATGGGTCTTCCCCGACAGATACATAAATAATCTAGGTGTCTTTAAATCACGAGTGAATCGGTTTCTTTGAGGCATCGTAAATTGTAGTGTTGCTTAACACCAGGCGAACTGTCATGCGTAAGCCTATCAATAAAAAAAAAACTAAGGAGTTTGTGTTTATGTAGTATTGTGTGATGCTTTCAAGTGCCAAGCTTTGACTATAAGTCAAAGGGTTTGACTATAAGTCAAAGGGTTTGACTATACGTCAAAGGGTTTGACTATAAGTCAAAGGGTTTGACTATAAGTCAAAGATGCCAAGATATTAATAAGAAGTTAGATATTAATAAGACTAAAGTTCCTGTATTTTATGTGCTTTGATAGTGGGGCCTGTCAAATGATACTTTCAAGTGCTCTATATGAGTGTGCTGAGTATCAAGACAAAATATACATCAGATTTTAAGGTATACCTATAGGAATACCACATTAAAAACAGCATCCAATTTTAGACATACTGACGGACCAGTAAACAAAAATTGTCTTAGCTTCTTTTACTATATTTTCTTAATTATCTCATATATACAGTTATACCTACGTAAGATTATCCTAAACTGAAAACCCTAAAAGGTTGATAGGGTTTAACTAAATCCTTGAAGTATGGCGACGAAGTTAGCGCCTACTCACAATATTTTTTAACAATATCTTAACTGGTTTAATTGACAACATCAGTTCAGGAGATTTTATAAGAAAAAAAGGCAGTATAAGCTTATTGATACGACTGAATAAAGCTATGGGTGTTGGTGATTAACCTGCACACAATATACAGGGTGTCATATCCCCTTGGTTCCAACAGCACAGCGTCACCTTGGAGGTGTCTCCCCGGCCATAACTCTTCACGGTGGAAGCGCCCCCGTCGCCGCGCTGAGGAATTATTATTATGCGAATAAATACTCCAAATGTCACTAGTAAATGTCTCCCCTCTGCCCGTGTAATCCGGCGGGCGATGGGAGGCTAGTGTTGCCAGGGTTGTTGGGGAAATTGAGATTTTTTTAATGTAGCCTAATTTTTGTGAGAAATTTAATAACAAGAAATTGGAGAATAGAAATAAAGGCGTTATGCAGAAAGGTAAAATGTGTTTACTACATTATAAATAATTATTTTGAACTACAGCATTTATTTTTTGGCAAATGTTTTTGTTGAAACTGATTCAGTGACCCAATGTGTAACATCTATTGATAAAAAAAAAAACTTGATAAGTCTGCGAGTCGCGAGCTTATTATTTAATGCCGAAAATAGGTACCTAATTATAGTAATATTACCAAAAACATTTAGGTACTAACCTGTGAACTCTAAAAATATATAAGTGATATCCTGCTCAAATTTTATTTTAGAATTTTCGTAATGCTACTTGCACTATTAAATTAAATAAAAAAAATATATACAAGTATAATAAAGTGAATCAATATTTCAGCCCTCAAAAATCGGGACGGTCCCATCAAATCGGAATATTTGGCGACACTACTCGCCCGGCCTCTAGACAAATGCCGTTCGATTCGCGAAATGTTCCGGTAATAGTTTTAAAGAGGAGCCAATTTCTTGACGTTGTCACTTTGAATTTTTTGGTAGGATCTTAACATCATACCTGCCATATTAATGATGTGATTCAATTATAATATCAATTATTAAATCTAGTGACTCTCTCGTGAGGTCCCCTTTTTAAGTTCAGAAAGTTAACTTAAATTACTAAAAACCACACTTACCTTCCCTTGCCCTATTCATAGTCATTGACATGGGATTGACGTGTCAAACTCACAAGCAGGGCAAAGTATAGTATAGAAATTTCAGTAGAATCAGAATCTGGATTTGGACTGTGGCTGATAATTTTAATTACGTTGTAATAAGGACTTTAGGGCTGTAAGATCAGTACAAGCCAGTGGCATGCTCTGGTATGGTGAATATTATCAGGCCTATCAACATGAGATTGGTGCGTCACGAACTGACTAAAGATATTGCTGTTTCTCAGCATTCAATTAAAGGAACCTGTGCCAGACAATAACTACAGAAAGAACTTTAGTTAAAATAGGATACGGATATGTCCGTAATATTTTAATATGTCAAGTAATCCGCAGACATAAGCGATCATTTCTGCAACAATGAAATTTTCCATAAACAGATCAGCGTTACAACTTCATTTCCCATCCAGGTCAGAAGGTGTAATGTTATCATCTTGTCTGTGGTATACAACAAAGGTGTTGCCATGGTCATTGTAGTGTAATGGAGTTCTTTATCTCAGTATATCATGGTGTCGCTCAGCCGTGGAGACGGAGCTATGAAAGCCACATCCATTTTCATTCCTTCATAAAAAAAATCATTTGGATCCACTAAGTTCCCGATGAACCAGTTTGGACTCTTGCTGGCCATGTCCCGAGTATGGATGATTTGCATCATCCATACAACACATAACATAATCAACCCATTACATTTCCCCACTGCTGGGTACGTGTCTCCTCTCATAATGAGAGGGATTAGGCTATTCATCACGCACGTTCATCACGCTGGCCTAATGCGGGTTGGTAGACTTCACATGCCATCAAAAAGTTTATATTATTGAATTGAATCCCTTTTTCGAGCATTTGGCGTTTTTGGAGGACGTCTGAAATACTACTTATTCTAATTTGGATAAAAGTTATATTTTTAGTACTGAATCGAAAGCGTTTGGCCTTCGTATTGCCTGATGGTATTGTCAACTTTTACAAACCACATCTCTTCGCGAACAGAGAGGGTTGCATTCAAAGCCATCTTTCCACAGTCAAATGAGTTTTGAGTTCGAGTTTGCGTCCGGGGTATGGTCTCATCATGATTTTCCGTCAAGGTTTCAACTTGCAACTGCAGCTAGCCCAGTAGTGATATCATTAGGGTATTGAAAATGACGTCAAACATATTCACTACCCATCGAACTAATTTCATTATCAATTTATCACTAAGTGGTGAAGTTATTTTTGATATTGGCCTTAGGATGAACAGAATTATAAAGGTATCAAGTCCTGACTTATTGCTCCACCTCCCCTGTGAGTGTCCAGTAAGACTATTTTACCCATAATACCTTATCCGAAATCCGTTCGTCAGCTTCCTCCATGTTTGACGAGGGACTGTGGCGTAACGTCTTGTTTAAATCAAGCGGGGAATGATGGCAATAACAGTTAGCAGCCGAGTTACGGCTCCTAAGATAATGGCAGCCCCGGAGATTCCCTCAAAGTAATTGCTAATTTCGGTCGACGCGGCGCGCGCGATAATTGTTTGTTTGTTTCTTTGTTTAAGCCTGCTTGTTTATCATAGCTGCTGTATCAATATGTTGCGAAGTTTCAAAGAATTTTTTTTAGTCCAGGCTGTGCAAGTTCTCTCTTGAATGATCTTTTCCTTTTCCCACTGATCGATCCGATTCACAAGGAACGGACGATCAGAAAAGCATGGACGCTTCCTCCTTGCTTTTCTGATCGGATGAAACTTGCTGTCTTGTGTGAGATACCTGATTTTATATGTCCATTCCTTTGGCTCTTTGGGGGAGGCCTACGTTCAGCAGTGGACGGCAATAGGCTGATATGATGATGATGATTCCTTTGGCGTTGTCTGACAGTGACTGCAATATTGGCTAGCGATTTACGACTTTTTGGCTGTTTTCTACGGCAAGTTGACGGCAGGTTACTTCATCTCATCAACATCTCTCGTGGACAAGCTGCTACTCGCTTTTAATTACATCTACCCATAACAGATGGCGCTCCCATCAATATGCAGTCCCGTTAACAGACCCAAAACTACTTAGTACATAAAGTGCGCAGACAAACTTGTCGACTGTCGTAACTATAAATCGCACATGTTAAACTAAGACAGACATGTCGGACGTTTGCGACAAGTCAGCGGGCCCTTATCAAGAGAGGAGCAGTTATTTACGGCCTGGCCTGAGTTATGGCCAATTTACAGGCAGTCATTAGTGCCTTAATGGCCTCAAGGTGTCCGGGTGAAAAGTACCGGGCCGGATAAGTTTGGGCAGCGTCAGCGTTTTCGTCGCATGATGTAGGGTTTTTGTCTTACATTTATAATGATAATGTTAGGCTTTAAAAGGCCTTCTCAGTTTTATGGGATCGTGGTTGATGGTGGGTTGGTGTTTATTATTTTAGATTTAGATTATTTGATGCACAGCATTTTCAGCTAAAAATCGAATACCCCTATAACTTTTGAACCAGAGGCCGACCAGTTCTGTAATTTAGCGACTAATTAACGACTAATTTGGGAGCAAACAGATTTCCGCTAGGTGCTTTGGTTGTAGAGATACAGCAGTGTATCACTACAACCAAAGCACACTTTCTGTCCAGCCAGAAAGCACACTTTCTGACTGGGCGGACGACCCTTATAACTCTTGAACCATGGACCGACTAATTCCCTATAATTTACGACTAATTCTCTGTGCAATCAGAATTCCAATCGGTGATGGTGGCCCCGTCAGAAAAAGCCACACAAAAATAATATAATGTTTGTTTAAGTTTATCTTTTTTTACATTGAGACTTGTAAGGCTACAAGTTTAAAAGAATACCTGATGGCAGCGAAACACATAATTTTTGACAAACCAACCAAAACAAATGCAGATACAAAACGTCAAAATGATTTGTTATAGCTATTTACGGGCGCTAAAGGCCGGCTGGCCGACAATAGCAAAATTCATTACAACAGTACGTAACTAGCAATGATAACCTCATTTTGTAACGAATGAATCAAACACACATTAAAGCATTGTCGTGCACGAGAATTATTGTGACGGGTCTCTCGTTACTGGCGCACTTCGATGCCGGTGGTGCGTGGACAGGGATGCTGTAGAGTTGGTTGTGACTAAACATTTTTGATGGCAGAATAAAACTATATTACAAATTGCTCTTCAGATATAGGTATCATTCAGCTATTGTTAGTTGATCCTAAAGTATGAACAACCTATGCAAATATTATATAATGTCTTTTGTTCTAATTGCTTACTTGAACGCGTAAAAACGGTACGCTAGAGGTCTTGGATTCGTTTCCCAAGGAAAGTGTTATTTCGTTTTCTATGAAATTCTCAGAAGTAGCTCTGACTTTGGATTTGTGCCATAGGCTCTTCCCCCTCCTAGAACATGGGACGTAAACTTAACGGGCAACTGTGGGTCTAAATTAGTGATCTTTCATTTAGAATATAAAATCAAAAAATTATAATGTGGTAATTAACCTAATTATTTCATTAATCACACTACTCCATAGTTTTTCTATCCACAAATTTTGCATTATCGCGGTTGGTATGACAGCTCGGTGATATATACTCCGTATTATAAATGCTATAAATAAATAAATATCGGATATTTAGGATCCCACTATTGTTCGTAATGAGATATGAGTGCTCCCTGTCTGCGGCCCTGTTAACAATGACTGCTGTTTTAGACACATTTTCAAATAGATTTTTCAGTTTTGATTTCAACTAAATAAGCATTTATAGGCTTCAAATATGAAAAACGGAAACGGAAGGTTTAGAAAGAGGCGTAGTTATGTGTACACCCAAAGTTCGTCGGTATGTTTTGAAGTCGAGTCTGCGGGTAGAAAATCAAACCTCAGGTGATACCTACTGAAATTTTTGAGATATAAGAAAAAAACCTTTAACACTATATTTGACCTGTCATTTTACACACAGGTGAGCTTTGGCCATTATTCTAATTAGGAAGAAGAAGGAGTACAGTGAGGAATTTTGACGTAGCTTTTTAACTTGTTTTATATCATCTACTATCCAAATTTTAGTCACACTTATATTTTATCTCTGTATAAGAAATAATAATTTTTTGGCCGTAGGTAAGAATTAAAGACCACCTTAACCTTAACATTTACACAACTTCCTATTTATGAAAACCGAGCTAAATTTCTACATTTGCAACGAAATTGTCTGATTTCAGATCTTTCACAGAGAAAATTATAGCAAAATAATTCATAAAACACTTATAATTTCGCCATAGGTAACCGGTTACGGGCGGTTTTAATCGGTTTCATCTAGTTTTTGTGGTAAATGACAGGGCAGCGTCCGCACAAGCGGCGGGCGGGGAATCGCATTGTTTTGACGGCTGTGGCCGGTGCAAATAAATATATACTCATTTTTGTTGATAATGAATTGTGGGGTAGCGGTCGTGGTTATTGGTTTAGTGAAATAATTGTTTTTGGTATAATTCTTGTATTAATATAATTGTTAAATCATAAAAAATTACAAAATGTCAGAAGATACTCGAAGTAATCATGAAACATGGTCAGAAATATTAGAAAACAGAGGTTAGTGTTCTTCTCCCGACAAGAAGTTAGTCATGTCAAGAGCGTTTAGTGAACTCATATATAGATCGTTTGAAGTGCTGGTGATAGCGTGTAGTGAGAGCAGAAAAGGTGGTAATAAATTATTTTATAAAATATGTTAAAACAAAGAAGAAAGAGAGAGAGAGGCCATAAGTAGTAGATACTATTTTCAGCATGTACAATTATTTTATATGTTTAAGGGATTAACCAATAAATTCTCGATGTCCAATAAGTACACAAATAGTGATTACCTACTTAAAATGTCAACAATGAGAAAATATTTTGACTATTTACAACATTTGTAAAAATTAAGAGGATGACAATAGTTACATTCACCCTATTTAATGTGCAACTGTGTTTGATTGCGGTCGTAAACGTTTGTCGACGTACCAATAGTAATTATGATTTTTAATTATACCACGCGAGTGCACATTTTGTTTAAATTTATCGTACACTTTAATTCAATTATTATTCAATTTTAAAATTGAATTTATGTTAAATTCAGTGTAATTGTTAATAATTGTGTCAAATGTAGTTTGTGTTTTTAATTTATTTTGTTATACATTAATTTAAACGATGTTAGTTTGAGCGTTATTTTTTTGACGTGTGTTTTTAAATTTCTTTTATTATGCCAACATGCAACATATTTATTAAGAATACTCAGTTTAGGAGGGTTTATTCCAAATACTACGCATTCGATCAGGCTAGTTATTTATTATCACTAGACTGATCGAGTGATCATTAGTTTTAAGCTTCGTTTGCGACGATCTTGCTCCATTCTTAACATATCAAGACCCCCTCCATGCCTTGAAAAAAACGACAAGCCACTATGCCAATCATTAGTGGTAGTCAGAAGTACGAAAAGTCAGATAGCTACCTACTTTATATTGGGTTGATGGCATGATAGTTAGGATGGGGTCTAATAGCAGTCGCTTCGTATAATTTAGCAGCATTTTATCACGTGGGAGAGCCATGCTTCGGCTCGAATGGGCTGGCTCGACCGGAGTTATACCACGGCCTCACAGAAAACCGGCGTGAAACAACGCTTGCGTTGTGTTTCGCCGAGTTAGTTGAGGTTACCGGAAGCCCAAACCCTTTTAAAGGTGGGCAGCGCACTTGCGACTCCTCTGGTGTTGCGGGTGTCCATGGGCGGCGGTTATCGCTTACCATCAAGTGATCCGTTTGCTCGTTTGCCCCCCAATCCCATAAAAAAAAAACTGGTTAGACTGAAATCTAATAATAACACAGTTGTGAAAATCCCAGGGTGATGATGATTTCGACAGGCATTTTTTTTATAAATTTTACCCAAAACACATACATTACACACTACCTTAAATATAGTTATGTTTCATAAAATAAAAGTATCAAAATCCATAAAATGCATTGATAACATTATTCCCGAATGTGTAATGTTTTATAGTCAGCCATATGTGCGTGCGGACAGCTGTGTGAGGTGCGCGGGCGTTGATTGATACGACTCAGCGAGATTGAGCCACATTGAGCCGCGGGAATCATTGAATCTTACTTGTACGAGATTATTGCAGAGCTAAGAAACTATAGTTATGGCAAAAATAGTAAATTACATGAAAACTACCATGTGGATATCCAGGAATCGGTAAACACTAAACTGATATACTCTGGAATGGGCTTTTGAGGAAATAATTTCCTAAACTACTTACTTCCAAACATTGTACTTTTGTCCCAGTCTCATCTAAAAGAAGTTCTCTTTTAGAATAACAGGTACTATCAATCTGAATTTACGGTCTGTTTGGCAATGGATTTCAAATAAGTGGAAGAACTGTTCAGTAGTTAATATAATATTCGTGCAACTCCGTGCAAATCCGTGCAACTAGAATCATAACGTTTCAAAAACGCTGGTAAACGCTTATTTGAAATAAAAACATTTGAATTTAATTGAATTCTGGGACATTTTTACACAGCACCATCTAGTCCCAAACTAAGCAGAGCTTGTACTATGGGTACTAGACAATGGATATAATACTTATATACTTTTTTTTTGTAAATACATACTTATAATACATAGGAAACACCCAGACGAACACAAACACTTATATTCATCAAATATTTTTTTGTGTCCTATGGGAATCGAACCCACGACCTCATGGTCAGCAGTCCGGTACTCGAACCACTAAACCACAGAGGTCGTCGATTGACGAGTAGTGTTTTACTTACATATTAAGGATAATGGAATAAATAAATTACTGTACTATATCTAATGACAATAAGGTCTACCCCTAACTACATATTTACCCCTAATATCCTTAAGACATAATCATACCGACGAACTGCGAGTGTAAATTCACTTCTGCCTAACTCTTCGAGGAATACATTCGTGATGGTATATTTTTTAGAAAATTTACGTACCACATCTGTAATAGACTAATAGCGCGTAATGTTATTCATAATTAAATTTATATGGGCCTTCCACAAAATTATTGAGATTATAATTACCCGTGCCAAGTCTATCCGTTCAGAGTCGAGGTGTTGAGAGATTCATTCTACCGATGACGAATTGTTCAGAGATCTCTCGCGGACGGAATAAACATTGGAACTACCGTGCTGGTAGGGTGACCATTCTTGCTATTATTTTACGGATATAAGTTCATACCAGACTAGCTTCCGTTCACAACTTCACTTGGATGTGATCACAATAAAACAACCTGTATGTTATTGAGGTGTAATGAAAATATCTAGTCGTCTGGAATATATCTATTGTGGTCTATTAAATTATATTGTTATCCTGCACGTAATCGATATTATGATCATTATAACAAAAAAAATGTTAAAAATATAAATGTTAACATTTTTATTTAAAGGACTACCTATGGAGTTTCTTGACGGTTCTTCTCCATAAAACCCACTATTTGGAACCGTGTACCTTTATAATATTTTAAATAATTTATAAAATCGGGACAATCCCACAGTCTCTCAAAACCATATCCACCGAATGCTCCCGCGCACGATTCTTGATTTAAATCCTACAACAAAATATGTACTGTTTTACTCGTTCTTATCGACGGATTTATTTGAGCAAACCGCTTGATTCCCCGCATTGTGGCCGCATAACTTTTTAACACATAAATATTTAGAATACTGAGCTACCCTCGTTGTCTGTATATTATTGTATATATGTCTATCTTTATTGTTTTAGTGCATACGAAATTAGTTATGTTATGGCAGTGTTGACGTTTTATGAATTATGTTGGCGCTGATGATGGGTATATGGGTTGTGTTACTTTGACATGTGACTTGGTGGGAAATTCTGGATGATCTAGACTTTTATGATGACCTTAGAGTTGCCTGCCTATTACATTACATCAATACAACCGTAGAGATTGTCTAAGCTGAAACGACGCGCCCCACCTTCGCAAAGCAAATTTCAAATATGGACGCCGACTATCACCCGACTAGTCCACCGTCTTGTACACGTCATTTGTCGTCATTAATATTTGCACTCACACATCTACATAGACTAATTAAGTAGTGGGGCGCGTCATTTCAGCTTGGACGAGCTATACTATGAATGAATCAGGTATGACGGAATCGTCTACTAACTCCCACTAGAATATTGAAATGAAACTACTTTTTACGGATTTTATCGCATTGTATTGATATTATTTAATTCGCTTATAAGTTTCTGATCCTTTGCAGCATCCATGGTCACGAGAAGACAGGTGTTGGACGTCTTAATGTTTAAATTACTAACAGTTACCTTACATTTTTGTTAATTGTTAGCGATTCAATTCACGCAGAATAAGCTCACTTTGTCCTGTGGTCTTACAGTTTTGGGCTTGAATTTAGATTTAACAGGTTCTATAATGGGGTTCCAAGCAACTTTCCCCAGCCAACTTTTCTATTGAAATTTTGATGTTTTTTAATTTCAATAGCCTCACGAATCATCGTGGGTAGGAATCGGTTTTCTTTAGCGAGGACTTGTGGTTTATCAAATCTGATATAGTGCTGGGTCTTGTCAATGCGGTGCTTGACATCGGCAATATGTTCTATAACGCGGGTCCCTATGCTTCTTCTTCTTTAAGTGTCAGAAATCAGATTTGCACTAGAATATATAAAACCTTAACTTATCATCACGCCTGTATTGTACGAAGGGGTAGGTGGTGTCAGTACTACTTTATACTCACAGTCGCCGGTGTGTTTAGGTCCCATGTCCCATGGAGGCGACTCTGATAGTAATTTGAATTTTTATACTATTAATACAGATTATACCAAGTATCTAATAAATATTTTATATATTCAGTAAACGCTTACTGCTAAATCCCATTTTCAATAATCAGCTAGCGTTGATCGGGACCGTAGGAGAGCCATGCCTCGGTAAGAATGGGCTGGCTCGGCCGGAGTGATACCACAGCCTCACACAAAACCGGCGTTCCGCCGAATGAGTGGGATACCGAAGGCCCAAACCCTTTTAAAGTCGGGCAACGCACTTGTGACTCCTCTGGTGATTCGGGTGTCCATGGGCAGTGGTAATCGCTTACCATCAGGTGATCCGTCTGCTCGTTTGCCTTCCTATGCTAGAAAAAAAAGTAGCATACCGACTGTAAAATAACAGTCAGTTGATAAAGACAACATTATAAAAATATAGTGTAGGTAAATGTTAATTCACTCATCTTACTGAGAAGACCCGTACCCTACACAGTATATGGGTTGATAATGATGATGAAATCTTCAATCGCACTTCTTCAGAATGGAGTATGTAGTACCCATAAAGTAGGTCTTTACGGCAAAGTCTAGGATGATGATAACTCCGGAGACATAAGCAGTGCCTCCACAAAACCTGAAGTCAACCAGAGCTGGTAAGCCTGGCAACAAAGAGACATGCAGCCTCGCATAATATCAGGCAGTGGGATCGCGCCTAACTCACTCTTAAACACAACACTATAAATACGAACGCTAAATACCTGCCCAAGCGTTAAGGGGTATGTGCTACTAATTAACTTTAATAAAGTTTTTTTTATTGTTTATGTGGGCACAAGAGCTTGATGGTCACCGTGACCCATAGACATCTGCAGTACAAGAACAGATTCTGATGCGTTGCGGGCCCTTAGAACTCCGGAGTGTGGACTGTTGGACTGGAGCTACAGCAATCGAACTGAACTGAACGGAACTGGCTTGAACCGCAAAAGTCGTAACACACTAACGTGCTTTAAAAGAAAGAAAGAAAGAAACATTTATTCACTACTACATAATTGTAACGATACATACTTAATTTTAAAAAATATTTTTGATGCAGCAGTGAAAAGGCTACGACTCAGCATAAATGCCTCGCTTGAACAGCGTGGCGCTGATTTTCAGTCGCACCCGGTGCAACCTTAAAACAGACTCCGACGTAAGGGTGGTCGCTAGCCATTTAAGTTTCAAGATGTCTGCTGGTGTTCGCTCGTTCTAGGTGTATTTAGTAGACCATGCCTATGAGTATAAAAGGATTTTAAATAAATTTTAATGTTGTAAACACTACTATCTATACTATAAAAGAACTGAATATTTTATTAATTAGCAGCAAAACTTCGTCTCATCGTATTTACTTACACCATTTTTTTACATTCTCCGACATATACATAATTATTAGGGATAAATTGTTCACGACGTTTAAAGTTCTGTACGAACTATGAACTGTCGCTCGCGAGTATGGTATGGGTTTGGTTAGATACAGTACCAGCCCCTTAACTATGCAGTGAGCAGAAACCAAGTACACAAAAACTGCAAGTGTGCCTCTTTACGAGGCGCGCGCGCGGCTGCGGCGGCCGGCAGAATTATAAGAGGTTTAGCGGATGCAACTAAACAGATATTAAATTTCAACCTTTATGTTGGAGATTTCGTTGCTTTAACACTGAATTGGGAACAGCTTGAGTATTGTTCTGTGTTAGTTTGTATTTGGCGTCTATTTGTTACAAGTTTATAATGGTGCAACTTGGACAAGATCGGCAACAGTGGCGAGTTAGAGAAGAGGCCTTCACTCAGCAGTGGATGTTACCAACTGGTGGAAGCATTGGTCCTATAACTGATAACTAATATATCTTTAATAGATTTTTTTTATGGGATAGGGGGCAACCGAGCAGACGGATCACCTGATGGTAAGCGATAACCGCCGCCCATGGATACCCGCAACAACAACAACAGAGGAGTCACAAGTGCGTTGCCCGCCTTTTAAAAGGGTTTGGGCCTCCGGTAACCTCACTCACTCTGCGAAACACAACGCAAGCGTTGTTTTACGCCGGTTTTCTGTGAGGCCGTGGTATCACTCCGGTCGAGCCGGCCCATTCGTGCCGAAGCATGGCTCTCCCACGTCAAACTATTATAGACTAGTTATAGGAGCAACACCTTTAAATGGTGAATATGTGCGACCAGAACGTGTTTTTTTTAAAAAACGTTGCTCCACACTAGGATTTGCTCCTGTATCGTGGGTGCTTCTACAAATACAAATTCTCACATACACACACACCCAGACCCGAAACAAGTACCTGTAGATAATACAAATATTTAGTAGTTAGATTCAATTATATTAAAAGTATATTAAAACTAAAACTAATAATTTCAAAGCCAGTAATAAAACAGCGTTTGCATCGTATACTCTTCTAGGTATGGACTTCACTTTTTGTACTTACATAATTTAGTATTTCCAATAATGTTATGAGAGAGGCTATGAGAGAATTTGTAGGATTTATAGGACATTATTGTTGTAACTGTAGTTCTAAAAGTAATAATAATAATAAATAATTTATATGTACACAATTCTCAAAATTATAACAAAATAGTACAGTATAATATAGTTACACAACAGTGTCAGTTTAAAGTTGAACGTCTGACTCCTAAACTAGGCAAGAAGCATGAATGTGTCTCAGAAGCCAGTGTTCCCCGAAAATTGCAGTGAATAACTAATTACTAAATTAAATTGGTGAAGTACCTACTACTTATTTTTAATTATTAACTTATTGAATATAAACCAAAATTTATTGATGAATTTTATTGAAGTCACACAAGCTCTTGTAATACTCTTGTAATTACCACCAGGATGGATGGTTATAAGCGGTAACGGTAGCTTGAGGATGCTACACTAGAGTAATCAATTGCACTCTGCAGCTTGACGCGTCAGTTGTTCTAAGTGTATGTCTCATTTGCTTATTACCTCATTGGCTTTACCTAACCCTTTCAATCGGAAAACAAGACCGGATGCCAATGTCTACTGGTTCAATTATATCAGAAAGGTTATCCAGTGTCTTTAAATGGCATAATAATGAGATTTCGTAGCCAGAACTTATATTTTATGGGATAGGGAGGCAAAGAGCAGACAGTACACCTGATGGTAAGCGATTACCACCACCGATAGATACCCGCAATAGCAGAGGAGTCTCAAGTGCATTGCCAGCCTTTTAAAAGAGTTTGAGCCTCCGATATTCTCACTGACTCGGAGAAATTTGTGCCGAAACATGGCTCTCCCACGGAAAAAAACAATTCTGAAGACATTGAATGAAGATTTTGATAGGTACAATAAACCGATACAGACTTGGGGCCAGCATAACTAAGAATAACAAGGTACATTAATGTGAAGATGTTAAAACCTCCCAAAAACCTTAGCGGGACAGTTAAAAGCTAACGTTATTAGAAGCGCGTTAGGGCCGGCGCACACTGGCGCGTTGTCGCGCTGATCTACGCGACCGAGCGCTCGTAAACATGCTCTACCTGGCTTTGCGAACGTTACCTACATGGTCAGTGTAGCGACAGCAAAAAAGAACATACGCAAAGACACTGAAAAAGGTTTTTTATTGTTAGAATGTGTCACGAGTAGGTACTGAATGTTCCGACCGGTGGAAAACTGTTTCTGGGTGATTTGACAGTCCAATGGTATAAATGTCCAATATTTTATTTCTAGATATGGAACTGACTTACAATTTTGAAATTAAGCTTTTAGTAAAAATTTTAGTGCTTAAAATTAAGTTTTTAGGATTCCGTACCTCGAAAAAAGCGGAACCATTATAGGATCACTTTGTTGTCCGTCCGTCCTCCGTCTGTCTGTCTGTCAAGACACATTTTCTCAAGAACGCGTAAAGGTCAAGCTGGAATTTATATCAAATACTCGGGTCTACTGTCCCTTGGAGCTGTGAAAAAAATCAAACTTCTAAGCCAACGTAATCAAAAGATACAACCGTTTATGCCGCAAATTTCCTTTATTACTTTATTTAATAACCTTTTTGCTAACCGTACGAGGATCTGCACCTCGCCAGTATCGGAGATATCAAAAAGCTTACGCCGAGTTAGGGCACTCGATTAAAGCCAGCCTTGTTTGCATCGCCGCTGAATGTGCTGACCCTATAACTACCACTTGAGCTGTTTTATGGTAATTAAAATTTTTGTTAACGATCCTTATTGTTTTGCTTACTGTACTTTTTGGCTTTAGTGTCGTGAGATGTGGTGGTACTTTGGGTTGGTGTGTATGTTTTTTAACATTAGCTTCATTTGTGTGGTTTGCAAAAAATCGAGTGTTTATAGGTAAAGATGACTTAGATTGCGGTAACGTTAGCCGAACAAGCTGAATAGGTTCACTGTGTAGACTAGACGATTATGTGTTGAGTACTTTTCCAACAAAACAAAAAATACCACGACTAATATTAAAACTACAAAAGTAATATTTATAGATTCAGTTGATTTTTACTTTCAAAACACCAGATATAATAACATGACTGACCCCAAAACTCGACAGCAAAACACGACTCAAATATAAAACATCAACATTGAAATAATAAATCTGCGCGTCCATCCCGCCCCCCTCCCCCTCTTCAGGCTCAAGGAGGCATCCATGAACGCTGTCACGGGATGATGGACGGCCGCGCATAAAACTGACGAGACGACTACCCACGCTACGAAATGGCTCTACGGAGCCCACTATATCACTTTTATTACATGCCATCTTCATTTTCATATTTCATATTTGCATTTCTGTACCCCCCAGGTCACCCCCCTCCGTTTTAAGCGTTTCGCACGTTTTTCTATGTAATCGCTCGCTTTGTGTGTGTGGCGTAGTGGGCAGCGCATCAAAGGAAAGTTTTTATGGCGTTACGTTGGTTAAATGTGTTGTGGGGACTGAGGTTCCGTATATAAAATGTTGTATAAATTGCTTTGGTATATTTTAAACGTAAGTCGGGAGGATTTCGTTGAATCGAATTTTGTTTTTCGAATGAACGGATTAATATTGAATTACCATCACGCCTGTATTCCCCGAAGGGTTAGGCAGAGGCGTACTAATGTACACCCACAGTTCACCGGTATGTTTAGGTCCCATGTAATAGGGGGCGAGCCTATAGCCACTAACCGGGCACAAGTTCCTAACTCCGAGCTGCTACTGGGAATTTCATAGAAAAACCCAATATCACTTTGCTCGATAGGGAATCGAACCCAGGACCTCTAGCGTAGCATTCGCGCTCAGGACCACTTGGCTAATGAGGCAGTTGGCACTTGGCAAATATTGAATTTTATCTCATTATAGTGTTATGATTAAATCCCAACGTTTGAATCCTATATATCACACATAGTCATGGGTAGACTGATAGGTTGGACGTCTTAATGTAACAACCCTACATTTAAAAAAATATATGGCAGGTCTATTCAGGCAGCACGTGTTCACGGAATGCGTTGGATTTTCAGTTAAAGGCGGTACAGATCTATTAAGTGGTATAAAATAACCATGCCACTTTTTCTGTACCTTTTGTACAGAGGAAAATCGTCTTGGATCTGTGTTAATGACTAAAACCGCTATTGATTTCCCTCGGTCATGAAACTGAGATCACACTCGCCATAACCTCGATAGAAGTAAGTTGAGTAATGCCTTGATCTAGTTTACCGGATTAGTTACTTTTAGCACTGGAAACACGTTTATATTAAAAGTAACTAGTCTTGCATGCCCATGCTTCTTACAACTAATCTTGTTAGTCATCATCATCATCAGCCTATAAGCCTTCAATTTATTTAGCGGATGTCTTTACATTATGCAACCCATATGCCATTTTTTATGCTAGTAGTGTAACTAATTCACTATTTAAAATGAAGAATACAAAAATGCATTAAGTATTTTCCCGATGAAAATGAATATAAATGATTATAAGTTTTTTTTTTTGAAAGTTTTGTCAGGGTATTTTAGGCCACCTTCATTCCTGAATGAAAGCTAAACGGTGATTAGAAAAAAACTGTGTATACCCACAGAAACATGAAATGAAAGAACGCGCTTGCGACAAATGAAGGAATCATTGCTTTAATTCGACAAAAAATCGACATATGACATGTCGTGTAATCGTGTCATTTTGGTATAAGCTTGGCAAGCCAGCAGCGCCTGAACAGTAATTTAGTTGACCACTACTTACACTGCCAAAACCGCCGATAATTTGCAAAAAGCATGTTGTTTAGTGAGCGATAATGCAGTTCTGAATGTAAAGACTAATTATGTCGCTAAAAGTAAAGGGTAAATGCTCGGATTTAACCCCACATAGTGTTATTGTATAAATAAATAAATATTCTGGGACATTTTTACACAGCACCATCTAGTCCCAAACTAAGCAGACCTTGTACTATGGGTACTAGACAATGGATATGATACATATATACTTTTTTTTTTGTAAATACATACTTATGATACATAAGAAACACCCAGACGAACACAAACACTTATATTCATCACATAAATGTTTGTGTCCTGTGGGAATCAAACCCACGACCTCATGGTCAGCAGTCCGGTACTCAAACCACTAAACCACAGAGGTCGTCGTGTTATTGTATAAGATACAAATTTACTAGCTGTTTGCATAAAAATACCCTACGGCATGAGTTATAAGTGAAGCCTTATTATTTAGTAAACTAATTTATTGGGAAAAAGCTGACTATTATATTACCTGCATTATAATAATTCTTCAATTAATTCAAAATTATGAGCTAATAACATTAATTGGCAAACTTTTGATGTAATAAGTATTAACCAAATTCATAATTTGCAGTATTGGTATATGAAACGACAATTTATTTTCAATTTCGATACGGAATCCTAAAAAGGTAAGTGAAGGAAATGTATAACAAAGTTGAGGGCATGTTGTGACGTGTTCTTTACCGGGGCCTGGCAAAGCAGCTTAGAACATGTTTGTGTTAGTTTTTTATCATAACGGTTTTTACAGGTTAGGTATATTAAAGTAAGAAGTTACTGGAAACATCGATTTTCATTGTAAACTTCTTTAACAGAAGTTGTTTATATATTTCACATCAGGAGTTTGAAATAAGATATGTTATAAAAATATTACACCTACAAATCTTTTATCTTTGATCTTTTACAAAAAATTCAAAACAAAATTCTCAAATAGCTGAAAACGGATCTCAGATATTAGTATTATGTATTATTATCAGACGATCGATGGAGCAGGCAAGTGCTAGAGTGGAGACCGCGTTTAGGTAAGCGTAGTGTGAGAGGCCCTGCGACACGATGGACCGACGATTTGAAGAAGGTGGCTGGCAGCGGATGGATGCGAGCTGCCCAAGACGGTTGGCGATTGGCGACGGGATGGTTGGCGCTCTTTGAGGGACGCCTACGTTCACCAGTGGACGGCAACAGGCTGGTATGATGATTATCAGCCGTGATTGTCAAAGGCATCTTTCCGGTTGAATGCTGAAAGCTCTCAACCGGAATAAAAAATAATTCTAAATAAACTATTCTTTAAGTATTTGCCTATTACTCACTTTTCTTCATACCAACTAACTCTAACCCCCTTAATCATGATTATAAACAAAACGATTTTAACTATTTAAACCTAGATAAACAATTAAACTAAAAAAATAAACAAAAAAACTGCCTCAATAGCCAAGTGGTCCGGACCGCGATTGCTACGCTAGAGGTCCTGGGTTCGATTCCCAGGTCGAGCAGTGTTATTGGGTTTTTTCTATGAAATTCCCAGTAGCAGCTCGGAGTTAGGAATTTGTGCCCGGTTAATGGCAATAGGCTCGCCCCCTATTACATGGGACCTAAACATACCGGCGAACTGTGGGTGTACATTAGAAAGAAAGAAAAGAAAGAAAGAAAGAAAATTTATTTTGCAAACATGGGTACAATATGAAGTTACACATGGATAGAGTTCAGCCATACTTATTTTATCAATCGGCATGCAAAAATAAAATAAATAAAATTAGTACGCCTCTGCCTAACCCTTCGGGGAATACAGGCGTGATGGTATGTTTATGTATGAGAAACAATTAAATAAATGACTTTTAATGTGGGATTAGTTTTATTCAGAAAAAAGGTGCTTTAAAAGTAAAGGTGGAAATATGGTGTGTTCTTTTGCTACGACCTCAAATTCATCCTACAATACTTTAAGGACTATTAACTGGAAACAAATCACCAATATCAACCATATTTTTACTATAGGCGTTCTCCCGTCACGAGACACAAAGACATGGCTATAATTCCCGCCACAGCAATGGCGAACAATACCGGTATTAATTACCTCATACGCCCAGTAGACCGAACATGTTTTTCACTGATTATTTATAGGTTAAACTTGGGGTTCCTGATCATCAAAGGTAAATTTTAATTACTTACTACATAACATACCATCATGCCTGTATTCTCCAAGAGTTAACCAGAAGTTAACGTTATTCCGTCTATCTTATGTCATTTTATGAACTAACATAAACATACATTTTAAGAGGACGGATAAGTCTTTTTTATAGCATAGCGGGGCAAACGAGCAAATCATCCGATGGTGGACGATTACTGTCGCCCATCGACACTCGCAACACCAGAAGAGTCACAAGTGCGTTGCTCGCCTTTTAAAATGGTTTGGGTCTCTGGTAACCTCACTCACTCGGCGAAACACACCGTAAGTGTTGTTTCACGTCGGTTTTCTGTGAGGCCGTGGTAACAGTCCGGTCGAGCCGGCCTATTTGCAACGAAGCATGGCTCTCCCACATTACCCACAATGTTATTCTCAACAATAACTTTTACATTGATTCATACCTAGTTTCTATTTTCAACATGACATGTTCATTGACCCACGAAGAGGTCTCGCTGAGTTAATAACTGGCTTTTATCTGTCGGATCCGACAGATCTTTCTGTTCGTGAATGGGGGGTCATCAAGCAGCGATCAATCTATCAGTCACATTAGCGCTGATGTTTCAGCGCTACGGCACCAATCAATGACTTTGGAGTAAGCACTATTTGGAACTGCTAATGGAGCTGCTGTCAAATCTACGTATGACGTCATAAAGAACTTGTGAAAACAACAGCTGCATATGTATGTGTGCTTATATTGCGAGTGTGTGAGTTTGCCCCAACTCCATCCGTGTATGTACAGACAACAAAATTATAAAAGGGTAAATAAAACAGAAAGCTTACACAAGTCATAAATTTGATTTATAGAGATTAAAAAAGGCGCTTTAGAAACGGCTCGAACGAAAATTTTCGGTGGGACGAATCGGGAGACGTGTCTAGCGTCAGCAAAATAAGTTTATTAGGCGACATGTACTTATTTGAAGTAGTCGAAAATAGCATATTTTTTAAAAGATATTTGCAAAGATTTTACTTGATTTCGTATTAGGTTCAAACATTTGGGGTTGTTCTAAAGTAGTATCTATATAATTACTGCTAAAAAGTTGTTCATATTTTTTATTATGTACTGTAAATGAACCACACAAATAATATTTTTGGTGATTTTATTCGATGATAGGACAAGATGACACGTTATTACTTTGTGAGTAACATCTGTTTATGCCACAAATATTATCAACAAGTAATTAAAGCATTATCTTAATATATTTATGATTCTAAAAACAAAAGGAACACCTTAAGCAGACTTAAGCTGCACCTTATGCATTCAACATAAAAGGTACCTTCTTAAACAATTCGATTCAGAACAAAATTAAACATTAAATTATTTTGCTCACCGTACTCATGTCAGCGCAGTGTCGATGTTCGGTGCCGTCAGAGGGGGCGCTGTAAGAAAATTTACAGGCACCGCCGTATTTCACCCCCGCCTTTTTTGTTAATCTACCCTCCTAATGCGTCGCTTTGTTTACCTGCTGACCGTACAGTGTCCTTAGTTAACGTGTTCAGATGGAATAATTAAGTTTATTTTGGTTGTATGTAAGTAGCGTTCTTTTGTCTGAAGGGGTATGCAGAAATCTCAGTTATAATAAATTCTTATGGGGATTTTATTCTGTTGAAGCATTAGGTTCTGTTGTTTTATAATGGCTAGGTTCAAGATTCGAGAGATTTGGAACCTGAGAAGGCTTCGTAGATTAGTCTCTGAGATTTGCTTTTGTATTTTAAATCCATTGTGTTTTGAAAGAAGCGAGATAAAATCGGATACTATTTGTGCCCGAATTCGGAGTCAATACTACTTTTATAAACCTATATCGTTTTAGTGAGTCGTGTTCCTAGGCTTTTCCTAACTATAATTTACTTAGGCTTCCGCTCTAACCTGACTCAACCCCTGGAATCTGTACCATTATTTTGCCTACGTTATTGGTACTCAGAAGTTCGAAAAGTTTGATAAACAATCCTTAGGTTATCGGTATTACCTAGAATTTTAGCTGCAGAGATCCTATGGAAGTCGTTTCGTGTACAATACTGGCATATAGCCGCAACTGATTAGACTGGGAGCCGACCCCAACATAGTTGGCTAGGAGAATGAATCTATACTAATATATCTATCTATACTAATATATAAAGCTGAAGAGTTTGTTTGTTTGTTTGCTTGAACGCGCTAATCTCAGGAACTACTGGTCCAATTTGAAAAATTCTTTCAGTGTTAGATAGCCCATTTATTGAGGAAGGCTATACTAATATATAAAGTTGAAGAGTTTGTTTGTTTGCTTGAACGCGCTAATCTCAGGAACTACTGGTCCGATTTGTAAAATTCTTTCAGTGTTAGATAGCCCATTTATTGAGGAAGGCTTTAGGCTATATATCATCACGCTACGCGGACGACGTCGCGGGCAGAAGCTAGTGAATTATAAAAAATGCCGAAATGATCCGATACGCAAACTCAATCCTATATTACTTTGCAAATGAGCGCTGTAGTGGAAAGTTGTGCAATAGAGAGATACAGGAACTTATGAGCATGGACTGAGCTTAGTTTTCGATTTGGCAAGCGATCGTGCAATATTGTTCGGTTCGCAAGCCATTCCTACAGTGTGTTTAGCGTTTTTATTAGTTATATCATTTGCGAAATATTGGCTTGCGTTGTTCCTGGAGATATCTGGAAGTCGCAGTTATTAAGGGTTGTGTTACTCAATTTTGTACCTATTCTCGATATTTATATTTACGTATTGATAAAATCTGCTATAAATAACCTAATTTTTGCAGAATATTGGATAATCCATTTAAGCTACAATGCTTTTATACCTACCTACTGTTTATGTATTTTTACTTACTTACTTACTTTATGGAATTATACTGTAGGATGCGAGCCTCCGCGTAGAATACGAAGCCTCCCTCCTTGTATGGGTTCAGTGAACGCAGGAGCAGGTACAGCCTGCCATGTTCCAGGCGCATAACTTTGATTTCAAGGCCGTGGGCAAAGGAAGGTAAATGCAGTTTTTAGTCAAACTTACCCTGCTGCTCACCTAGGTGGGGGAGGATCCATGAGGGTTTTTTGTATAACAAAAAAAGTCGTAAAAAGTGTTGCTCATTGGGTTTTTTATGAAATTCTCAAGAAAAATTCTGACATTGATTTGCATCTTTGCAATTGTATGTTATACTAGCTTCTGCCCGCGGCTTTACTCACGTGAAGCTATATCTGGAGTAAAAATGGTAAAGCCAACATTGATGATCTCTTTTTTGTATAGGCCTCTATACATCAGGGAGGTCAAGCTGTATCTCAGGATTCGTTTAATTAATTGAGATAAGAAGTTCACCAGTTTTTAAGTTGGAGCATATACTTTCTAAAAGTGATAATAAAATTAAAATCTATTCAGTAGTTTTTGCTCCAACACGTAACAAACAGACAAGAAATTTAAAACCACATTTTCGGATTCGGAGACGTTTATATACCATAACCCACGTGTTTTTTTAAATATCTTCAATGTACAGACACAGCTTTTTTACAATTTCGTAATAGTAGAGAAGATATTTTCAATAGCCATTTTCCTGAAATAAAACTCTATTGGAGAAACTGCAGATCAAATGCCATTATTTATTTACCATAGTCTGAAAAGAACAGTTTTAACACTGATTTAAAAGCAAACATCACTTGCCAATAAAGTAAAATGCCATAACCTAAACCCCCTGTCGGCCATCTAGTTTTACATTCAAACTCCCAACAGGCATTTAACCCTTCGACTGGTCATATAATTGGCCCAATGAGGGGGGAAAGTGGGTTATTTCATAATCTACGGCAACCCCCCGCTGCAGACGGATCAACGTTGCACAATCCCGGCGATAGAATTTTATGAGACTCCCGGATGCAGCGTGGTAAGCAGTAGTCATAAATAGTTGCGGCTGTTTCTATTTTACTAGATGTGATAAGATTTTTTAACTTATGAACTAGATAGGTAACATTTTGAATGAGAAGAGGCAATTTATAGTCAGAAAACAATCATAATGGTATTTGAGCCCCGTCAGATTATACGTTTTAGTTCTTAAAGATGTGTAAAGTCTGTGTAAGTCCACAGCTATCCTCTTCCTTATTTAAGGTTAATTTTAATTTTAATTGTTGAGTTTTTTTCCTGATAGGCTTACGACTATCGGTTCGCCTGATGTTAAGTGACACTATGATGGAGTGCGCTTGCTTAGAAGAAACCGATTAATGATACCCTAATTATATATACCGGGAAAGACCCAATCAAGTCCTGAAGAAGAGGGGACACCCGCAACACCAGAGGTGTCACGAGTGCGTTGCCTGCCTTGATAATTCTTCCGTGTCCCAGAAGTTAATATTTAGACTAAGTACGCTCTGGTCGCTTCCAGGGGCCACACATCTAGATACCAGCACATTAATGCACCACGACTGTACGTAACTATTACAGCGTGAGTTGTGGATTTGTTTTGCCGGTCAGATAGTTGAAAATATGAAAATGAGTTTCAAGTTTCACAGAAGATGGGGAGCGACATCAAATTTTATGTACAAAACAACTTTCGTATTAATTCTAGACCAAGTTTTATTGAATGTGCTAGTTACAGTGTTTCTGGGGGACTGTTTTTGCTTACTGCTACTCAAATTTTTACGTTGTCATGTATGTGGGAAATCTCTGTAATGTTTACATGTCCTGTGTAATGGAATATTATATGCCCATTTATTTTCCGTAAGGGTACAAATTCCGGTATAATCATGTTTCCCGTGCAAAGAATATTATGAATATCTATAATTAAAAAGTTTTAAATAATTAGTTTATTAAGCCTAGACAAAGCTAATAAGCGGCGGTAGCCTAATGGCTAGGGCGTCGGACTTGCGATCATGTGTTTGTCGGTTCGAAACTCACCTATTGCACTACCGACGTGAACCCACTCGTAACACAAGCATTTAGCTTAGCACGAGGGGTTAACAGGTATACTAGTAATGTGCGACCCACATTACTAGTATTTTTGAAAAAAAAAAAAGGTCTATAATATGTGTTATATAATTATGTGTATATTTTTTCTAATATAGGTAATAGCCGTGCCCCCGGTATCTATTGCAATACCTGTTTTTTATAGTTTTTTAATTATAATCCTTACCAGGCGCGCACCCAACTCATTAAAGTTTCATTGCATGAATGGTTGAACGCATAGAGGACAAATACATCGATTTTTATTTAAATAGATAGAGCGATCCAAATTTACCTATCTAATAATTAAAGTTGTTAAAATTACATTGTTTAATTTATAATTCTCATTTCATACCACTTATAGAAACTTGCAAATTTAGCGAAGAACTTAGTTTGAAGTCTTGTAGAAATATAAAAGATTGTTGAGTGAAGCTCGGATGGGTGACATGATACGGACAAAAGACAGCAGGTTGCACCTACCACCCCTTTGTGTTAAGGGTGATACCGCCCGTGCCGTCGCCCACAGATTTATTACCTTTTATTGTATTAGATACCTATGAAATTACTGTTTTTTTATACTGGCTAGTGTGAAGTACGATATCTTCAGGTACTTTTATTGTATTAGATACCTATGAAATTACTGTTTTTTATACTGGCTAGTATGAAGTACGATATCTTCAGGTACTTTTATTGTATTAGATACCTATGAAATTACTGTTTTTTATACTGGCTAGTGTGAAGTACGATATCTTCAGATACTTTTAAATTAATTAAAGTAGCTGACCCGATAATCGACGACTTGTTCAAATTTCAATAAATATTATGGATAATTCCCTCATTAGCCTAGTGGTCCTGAGTGCGACTGCTATGCTAGAGGTTCTGGGTTCGATTCCCAGGTCGAGCAAAGTGTTATTGGGTTTTTCTATGAAATTCCCAGTAGCAGCGGAATTTGTACTCGGTTAATGGCAATAGGCTAGACCTCTATTACATGGAACCTAAACATACCGTTGAACTGTGGGTGTACATTAGTACGCCTCTGCCTACCCCTAGCGGAATACAGGCGTGATTGTATGTATATAATGTATGTAGGGTATTATGGATTTAAGTTCACAGAAAAATAATTGAATTTTCCTGGCAACATTTCCAATATTTTCTTTCCTTAGAAACCTTGCTCGGACTACAATGAATCGGTCAGTATTCCGCTTTCAAATAACGAGATTACAAACAAACAGCATTAAATTTTTTTGATTTAATTAAATGGTTCAGGTTCAGCAGTTTCAAGTGACGCGTTTACAAATTTTAAGCCATTTAATTTTTTAAAAGACTTAAAATTTAAAGGTTATATTTTATGGTACAAAGGTGTACGGGGCAGAGACCTGATCTTCTATTTTCTTTTTCTTTGTTTGAAGAGTAAGCTTCGCCTTAATAAGTTGCAGCGGATTTCAAGACGGACGGACGGACAGCGGGGGCAGGTAAAGGGGTCAAACATCATCGATCGGGGTCCGACCCCGCCCGTAATCATACCCACTTGTTTATTTTATATTGGAAATGTCAGCGCCGTGTGTGATGTAGTTCTGTTTCTACTTCAGTTTTATTGTTTTGTGAGAAAATGAAGAAGTTCGTTGCAACCATTTGTTCCTCTACTTCATTAAAATTGTGTTTTTGCATACATATATATTTTTTATGGCAGAGAGGGGCAAACGAGCAGACGAATTACCTGATAGTAAACGATTACTGCTGCTGGTAGACACCCGCAACACCTGACGAGTCGCAAGTGTGTATAATTTTTTTTATGAGACAGGGGGGCAAACTTGCTGACGGATCGCCTGATGGTAAGCGATTACTCTCGCCCATAGACACCAGAGGAGTCGCAAGTGCGTTCCCCGCTTTTTAAAAGGGTTTGGGCCTCCGGTATCCTCACTCGCTCCGCGAAACACAACGTAGAAAGTATTGTTTCACGCCAGTTTTCAAGAAATTCACGTCTGTCTTTGTTTCAAAATGTCGTTTCTAATTTATGTGTTTGAGTTCATGCGCTTATTTAGTTATTAAATACGTTATATAATTGTTTTCTCATTTGTTCACGTGGGAGGGCCTTGCTTCGGCACGAATGGGCCGACTCGACCGGAGTGATACCACGGCCTCACAGAAAACCAGCGTGAAGCAACGCTTGCGCTGTGTTTCGCCGATTGAATGAGATTACCGGAGGCCCAAACCCTTTTAAAAAGCGGGCAACGCACTTGTGACTTCTCTGATGCTGCGGGTGTCCATAGGCGGCGGTTATCGCCTACCATCAGGTGATCCGTCTGCTCATTTGCTCCCCTATCCCATAAAAAAATGAAGTTAAAGCACTTACTGCCTTAAAACTTAAACTGCCTCATTAGCCAAGTGGTCCCGAGTGCGACTGCTACGCTAGAGATCCTGGGTTCGATTCCCAGGTCGAGCAAAGGGTTTTTCTATGAAATTCCCAGTAGCAGCTCAGAGTTTGGAATTTGTGCCCGGTTAATGGCAATAGGCTCGCCCCTACTACATGGGACCTAAACATACCGGCGAACTGTGGGTGTACCTTAGTACACCTCTGCCTAACCCTTCGGGGAATACAGGCGTGATGGTATGTAAGTTAAAGCAGTGATAGCCTAGTGATATGACTATTCGAATACCAAGTCAAAGGTCTCGAGTTCAAATCGAAGGCACCTCTGACTTTTCGAAGTTCATTCGTTCGTTTTAATAGTTAATTATCATCCGCTTAAATGGTGAAGGAAAACATCGTGGGAAAACCTGCATGTCTGAGAGATTTTCTCGATGGCGTGTGAAGTTTGCCAACCCGCATTAGACTAGCGTAGTGGACTAGCCTATCCCACACACTCTGAGAGGAGACCCGTGCCTAGCAGTTGGACATTATAATGGGTAAAATTGATTATGTATTTTTGTGAAAAACTAAGCAGTGAAATTAGTACTTTGCAAAATTTGCAGGGAACTTCTAAGAAATTCCATCACATATTCCGTTGACTTTGCAAGGAATTATCACGTGCATGCTTGTGAGTCCCTGTTGTCTTGCGGTGGTACTGCAGAGCGTACCAGGCTGCCTCAAAGAGCCGGCGACGTGTTAACACCTCACTCGAGCGGCAATGAATGTTTAATAGCGGTCACTTTGTCAAAATACACTCTCATGGGGTTTTTGAATACTGACTGTTGGCGCGTTCCCATTGTAAGACGAGTTTTTTTCTGAATATTGAATTTGGTGTCAAACAGTGCGGGAAGAGATGGCAAAAATCTCACGAAGGTACGTTGCTTTTTTTTTCAAATTATTCTCTGTAGAAAACATGACTAGGTGCATCAGGTTGCTAACATGATTTGATTTCTATTAATGAAAATGTTGAAATAAATTAATTTCTCAGATAATTATATCGATATTTGTGAGATTTTAGAGATCTTCGGTCATCATTAGTAGGTATCGTATGAACATGGAAACGGATCAAGCAAGTGCATGCACGAAGTGCGTCGCGACCACACGGACTGTCTTACCCCTTTATGCAGGTCCCCTCAATACAAGCGCTGCATATTTTAACCTTACCTCGACCGCAGCCCGCTTCGTAAACGCTATCTGCTTTTGACTTCACAAACATAACTTTACCGTTCCGAGAGCCGCCAACGTTCCAATTTCAATTGTATCGACGTTGTGTTTAGAGGTGGTCGTTAGTTTGGAAGTTTAAAAATGGAATTTGGCAGGTACGTAAAAGCAAAGTCATTGGTCGCGCTTGAGATATTAGCAGCTTCAGGTCTCCAGATGGGTGCATTTATGTGGATCTCCACATAAATGCACAGATATTGCAGATATTTCCGATTTGATAGCCTTTGAGGCGGCGTGTGAATTCAAAATGATTTGGCTTCAGCTTGCTTTTGATTTAGGTATCGTGGGTTCCGGGGGAATTGAAATGGATTTTTTTGGAAGATATTTCTTTTGATATGCTCTGTGAGATAGGGATGTATTAGTGAATGTTTTTTTTTATTTAATTAAAATAAAATCAGATCTTCATCTTCGAAACCGAGATGGCCAAACATAAACTTTTGTATCTTGAAAGTGCCTATATCTTTAATTAAAATATAAAACAGTACATTGATTAAGGCTAATCCCACATTGGGCGTGCGTGTTCTTCGATTGACGCGAACGCAGCGTGCGAACCTCTCTCTCTCTTTCGCGACTGTTATAATATTTTGTTAACAGCTAGCTTTATCTCACGGCTTCTTCAAAAAACTATTATGATTAGAATACATAGTTTAATTAAAAACCAACAGTGCTGATCTCTTCTTTCTATGGGTATACATCAGAGAATTCAAGCTGTATCTAAGGATCCGTTTAATTAATTGCGATAAGAAGTTCACCAGGTTTTAAGTTGGAGCATTATTATTATTCATACACTAGCTGACTCGGCGAACTACGTACTGCATCAGAAAAACATATTTTTCATATTTACTCACCTTTTAAACCTTCCTTGGACTTCCACAAACATTTCAAAACCAAAATAAGCTAAATCGGCCCAGCCGTTCTTGAGTTTTAGCGAGACTAACGAACAGCAATTGATTTTTAAATATATAGTTAAAGGATACTCCCGTTGACACGTATTTAAAACAACTTTAATATAACAGAGCGTCTCACATATTTTGCAGCAAACTCATAGCAACTGCTGTATAGACGTACCTATACACGTGCTGTATAGTTATACAGCACGTGTTTTTCATATCATCACGGCAGACCCGCGGGACACTTGCCATTGTTCTTACACGACAGCCTGCCACGGCTGGAGCCAGTCGAGCTGTCTACTGTGACGTCACTGTATTTTTGTCTACGCTCGTGAGTTCATGACGTGTTTGTTATAACGTTTAATTCAGGCTGGGGACGTGTGATCAAAAGAGCTACTTTTAACGTCACGTGCAGAGGTCTTTGTAGATTAGTTGGTTAAAGCGTCCAGTTTATCAGAAGAACTGCCTCATTAGCCAAGTGGTCCTGAGCGCGACTGCTACGCTAGAAGTCCTGGGTTGGATTCCCAGGTCGAGAAAGTGTTATTGGGTTTTTCTCTGAAATTCCCAGTAACAGCTCGGAGTTAGGAATTCGTGCCCGGTTAATGGCAATAGGCTCGCCCCCTATTACATGGGACCTGTGGGTGTACATTAGTAAGCCTCTGCCTAAACCTACGGGGAATACAGGCGTGATGGTATTTATCAGAAGAATACAAGTTCGATTACTGCCCGAATGAAAACTGCGGTTTCAGGTAGGATTCAGGACACTGATAAGTGCACTGTAGCCGAATTTCTCTACCACATTACGTCTTTAGATGACGAACTATATTAGTCTTTAGATGATTATATGATTTTGTTTAGGGTAATAGAAAATATGTGTAGTAGATATAGACAAGTGATTGTTATTGGAGATTTTAATTTACATTCTTGTCCTGTAAATATTAGCAATTATTTTGAATGCTTTATGTCGTATTGCGAGTTCACTCAAGGTAACATGGTACCCAATGTCTTAGGCCGACACCTGGATTTGGTTCTGAGTACGGGTTTTAGCGAAGAAGTGTCAGTGGTGTTGGCGGACGACGCGCTCGTTCCTGTCGACCCGTACCACCCGCCACTAGCGGTGTGCGTGCGCCCGGCGTCCTCAACCCTCGCGCCTTCCCCCGCTGCCGAATCCCTCTTTAACAGCGCATGCAATAACAGACCGCAGTGGAATTTTTATAAAGCAGATTATGAATTATTGTATTCGATGTTAACTTCTGCTGACTGGAGTACAATGTATGAAATGCATGACTTGGAAGACATTTTAAATTTATTTTATGTGAAATTAGGCCGTATTTTAGACGAATGTGTACCAAGGAAGAAGTTTACCCAGGGAAACTCACGTTATCTGTATCCCGAATGGTACACCGGAGAAATTATTAAAGAGATCAAAATTAAAGCAAAACTTCACAAACTGTTTAAAAACTCTAAACGTGATTGCGATTATGAAGAATACGCTAAATGTAGGGCCCGGATAAAAAAGTCTATAGAAATTGCACACAGAAACCATAAAAATAAAATTCAAAATCAGTTCACTAAAGATCCAAAATCATTCTGGCAATACATTAGGTCAAAAAAAAGTAGAGTAAATAGGCAAAGTATTATAAAGGATGGGCAAAATCTCAATGATGAGCAGTGTGCTAGGGAATTCGCAGAATTTTTTGAATCGGTATACAGTCAGGAACCGCCGCAACTAAACGTTCAGGCGGCGATGGAGGAGGTCAGCAGTGCTACCAGTGCACGGGTACATATAGAGACCTTGAGTCTCAAAGATGTGCAGGGTGCGCTGACGAACCTCAAGCCAAAACGTTCATCTGGCCCTGACGGTATACCAGCATTTCTCTTTAGAGATTGTGCTAGAGTTTTAGCAAGCCCGCTGCATTACATATATAACACGTGCTTAAAGCAATTAACGTTCCCAGATAAGTGGAAGACTACACGTGTCGTTCCAGTACCCAAGGGTAAGGCAGGTCCAGATGTCAGCGGTTACAGACCAGTTGCAGTGTTGTCGACGCCGGCAAAAGTTTTTGAAGCCGCTATTCAACGATGCATACAGGGGCAAGTCCGAGCGCAACTGTCGGACGCGCAGCACGGGTTTCGGCCCGGACGAAGCACTTCCACCAACCTGCTTAACTTCATGGCACAGGTTATACCGGCAGTCGACGCCGGAGTACAGGTAGACGCGGCGTACTTTGATTTTAAAAAAGCCTTCGACACCGTGGACCATGATGTCTTATTAAGAAAGCTGGCAGATGTAGGATGTACGCCACGCTTGCTGCAGTTCTTTGTCAGCTATATGAGAGATCGCCAACAGTACGTTGACTACAATGGGTACGAGTCGAAGCCGTACTTCACCAGGTCCGGAGTAAGCCAGGGCAGCAATTTGGGGCCTATTGAATTTATCATAATGATAAACAGCTTGCCGGAGGTCATCAGACATGGCTCATGTTTATTGTTCGCAGATGACCTCAAGTTGCTGCTCGAGGTAAGGGATGAGTCAGACTGTGAGCGACTCCAGGGTGACATTGATAGAGTAGTGAAGTGGAGTCATGACAATAAGCTATACTTCAACGTGTCCAAATGCTCGGTAATGTCCTTTAGTCGCGCGCGCACCCCTGTCCGCTATGAGTATAAAGCAGAGGCGGTACCCATGCAGCGAGTAACGCAAGTGCGGGATCTAGGAGTATATTTCACTCCAGATCTTACGTTTCGCGAACATATCATTAAGGTATGCAAGAAAGCGTACAGAAACCTCGGCTTTGTACTTAGGCAGTCACAGGGGTTCACTAATATTACGACTATTAGGGTATTATACGACGCTCTAGTCAGGAGTCACTTGGAGTATGGTGCTGTCATATGGGCTCCGCATGAAGCCAAATATTCTGTCATGCTGGAGCGCGTACAGAACAAGTTCACGCGTCACTTGTACTTCAGACTGTACGGGGTTTATCCATTGTACCCGCTGATGTACCCCACCCTGTTTGTACTGGGCATGGTCGGGTACAATGAATTAAGGGTGCGACGACAGTTCACTATTGTCGTCTATTTAATTAAATTACTCCGGGGCAAGGAGCACAATCCGGGAGTACTTCAGTGCTTGCGGTTTTCTGTTCCAGACCGCTACGTGTGGAGGCGGCGGCGCCCGCCACTACTGGCTGTGCCAACTGCCAGAACCAACCTGCTGGCCAAAGCACCTCTCACGCGAGCAATTCGTACTGTTAACGAAATTCAGAATAGGTTGGACATTTTTTCGTGTTACTTTAGTGAACTTGCAAAAGTAAGTTTATATATAATATGTTACGAAAATAACAATTAGTGTAATTTTATGTTTATTGTTTATTTTATGTTAATTGTTTCTTTTATTGTTAGTTTAAGTACTTAGTGTTTTTTTTAAAATAGTTAATATATAAGTAGGCTTAGCTATCGAATTAGGTTTCCAAAACCTGTAATGATAGTTTAAGTTTTAAATAAAATAAATAAATAAATAAATAAATAAATAAATAAACTTAGGCATAATATTATTATAATAATATTAATATAATACTAGCTTCTGCCCGCGACTTCGTCCGCGTAGCGTGATGATATATAACCTATAGCCTTCCTCAATCAATGGGCTATCTAACACTGAAATAATTTTTCAAATCGGACCAGTAGTTCCTGAGATTAGCGCGTTCAAGCAAACAAACAAACAAACTCTTCAGCTTTATATATTAGTATATAGAAGATTTAGCATGCGTGAGTGCCAAGTATATACAAAAAGATTTGCTCTGCAAAATAGAAAGATCAAGAGGGAATAGTTGGGCTGGCTGCATAGTAGACAATAAGTGTGATGCTTAAACACCACCGGTTCCCCCCACTGCCAACACTACGCTTCCTTGCGGAGCTCTGGCGACCTTGTTCACTATTAGGGACACGACATAGCACGGAGCTTTTTTTGGCTACGATTTTCTGCAAGGCGGAGGCACTTCCCTAGTCGGGCAGCTCCAATTGTGAGTGGAATTGTTCAATTCCACTATGTCCTACCTCTCTTTGTGTTGTTAAAGTCGTTGCAAATATCTCTAATAGTTCGGTTTTCAGTCGGTACGAGTTCGACCATCATAACCTGCTATCTCTCCAGATGAGGATTTTCCACTCCCCAAAAAAAGCATCAGATGAGGAATATGTACAAGATTCCAGAATAAGAAGTTCCTAAGTACAAAATACAGTCATAACAAGAGTAGGAAGGCAGGCAGTGTTGTCACGCGTCGCTGATAATTCGCGCTACAGCTGAAAATGAACTGCATATCACTGGCTATCCTGCACACCTACAGGCTGTTTGATTTCCTACAAATATTATTTATTAAATACGGCTTCGGCTGGCGATTCATTCATTTGCATATTTTGAACGGGTATAATTACCTATAAACTTGAAAAGAAACAACGCCATAAGATATTCAGTCAGTGGTAGGTACATAACTTAGCATAGCATACCATCAAGCCTGTATTCCCGGAAGGGTTAAGCAGAGGCGTACTAATGTACACCTACAGTTCGCCGATATGTTTGGGTCCCATGTAATAGGAACAAATTCTAAACTCCGAGCTTTTACTGGGACTTTCATATAAAAACCCAATAACATTTTGCTCGACCTGGGAATCGAACCCAGGACCTCTAGCGTAGCAGTCGCACTCAGGACCACCGAGCTAATGAGGCCGTTAGTCAGAGATATATTTTGTATTATAAAAGTGTACACGACAAACTGTGTTAATTTTTCATAGTAAACTTACAATTACTAAGTAAGTTAATATACTTATTAGGATCATAAAAAAAAATTACATTGCGGTAATGCTTTTGATAACGCCATTTTCAGTGCTCGTATGACAACCGTGACCAACGACTTAGCCAGCACGACGAGTCACAGAGATCTCATCTGCTCAGAATGGTCAACCATCCATAAACAAGTCGCAGCAAGCACACCTTAACCTTACAGATCGATTGTTCAGAGATTTTATTACCTCGCCACAAGTAAACATATCCAATAATATTATTATTAAACATAAGTATGTAATACTTACCTAATAGCATAGTTTATTTAATTTTTATTCAATATTTTTATACAGCCTGTAGAACCTCCTTGGTGTGCCGCAGACACGTTTCGTTGCGCAGGCGTAAAAATTAAAATAAACAATAGCAACACTCGTCCTATACCCCGGGGCCGGCCGTATTAAAGCTTTTGTCCTAAGATTAGCTGTTAAGAAAAGCCTTAATACAAACTCTGTCGTCTGAACCTCACTGGCACGGAATTAGTCGGAAAACACTCGCGTTTTGTTGCTCTGCTTTTTAGATGAAAAACTATGAGGAATGAAGTAGTGTTGTGACTTGATGGTTTAGCGTTTTGTTTATGCTTCTTAGTAGAGATATTAGTTTTTTAAAATAGTGTCGGAATATTTTGATATTTAAGTTCAGTTTATGGCTTGGATTTATAAATAATATGTCTACGAGTATCACAATATGTGGAAGCATATGGAAATCTATAGAGAGGCCTTTTTTGAAGGATAAGCTGGTTATAAAAAGAGTGTACGGTTTACCTGTAGTATTTTATATAAAGAAAATGAAAAAAAAATATAAATTATATCATTTTTTTTACTAGTTTACCTGGTTCCCATTGTATCCAGTAATACCCAGTACGGATTTGGTACTTAGATCTAAATTATTAAGAGATGATCTAATATCATTGCACAATATTCCTCATAATGTAAATTACTTAAATATGTTTCTAGGTAGGTATGACATTGAATGTTTACATTGAACTTTTTATGAATACTTTCCCAATATGTTGGCGGTAATCTTGCAAAACATATGCAAATTATAATTGAAATTGTCTGTATTTAGTCATTTACTCTTTAATAATTAAAATTAATTCAAATCCTGTCCTAGAAGTTATTTATTGAGTAGCTGGATACGGAGTTTCTGCTTATACAGTTAACTACGCACCCACTTCACTTCGGTTGCCGTTGTTGGGCACGGGTCTGTCCACCACGCTGCCCTAATGCAGGTTGGTAGACTACACAAGTCATAACATCTCTCAGTCGTGCAGATTTCCTCACGATGTTTTCCTTCGCCGTTTAAGCGCGTGATAATTACGCACATGACTTCAAAAAGTCAGAGATGCATGCCTTGGTTTACGATAACGAAATTAATTTGGATAATTAAAACTCAAGAAATTGTACTATTGTACCTTTCGTATACTCCTATTTATATAGAAAATATTTATTTATTAAAACTCAATCAACAAAAAACGATCTACACAAATCGCACTGAGGACAAAACACTAAATTCTCTGGCAAAAAAAATCCCCGAAAAACTTATCTTAACATTTATCACAACGTAGAATTCCTTTTAAAAAGTAAATTCTTTTCTTTAGCATCGATGGAAAGAACAGCGAAAGAGAATTAATGCAAAACAAAAGTCCCGCTATCTGGATGGTGGGCGGAGTGCCGGCACTAAATTACTCGATGGGCGTCAACCCACCGCCATGTATCAATCAGCCTGGCCTAGATTTATGGGACAGTTCACTTCGGAATCGTTAGCCTTCGCGACGAAAATGTGTTACTGTTATCCTGTGTCTTCCGACTTTTCTCTTTTTTCGGAGGGTGGGGTGTTGCGTTGGTTTATCTAGACTTGCGAAAATACGAGAAGTGTGATTGTGTTGGCTGTAATTTTTGGGGAAGGCTGTTATGTACTTGAAAATTTTTATGAGTAGGAGTACATAATTCCGAAGAATTTCGAATTTAAAACAACTTGATAACTAAAACATATTGGAAATGTGCTGTGTCCACCATTGATGATTACTAGTTATTGCTCGTGATTTCAATTGTATCCCAAAATGACATTTTGAGGCAAAAGTAAGCCAGTCCTTCCTGAGGATGAAATCCTATGTCCTCACCAAAATGTATCAAAATCTATTCAGCGGTTTAGTCGTGAAATGGTTACAAACAAACTAATAGAGTTACTTTCACAGTTTTGTTTTTCAAAAGAGCTTTGAAGCATAATTGCACACAAAATATACGATGAATTCAGAAATATACACAAATCGTTTAAACGGTAGCAATAAAATAAAAACTATTTATAAAATTAACGTTTCCCAGTGCGGTGTGCGTCGCCGTCAGCATTGATGCTTATGTCCCGTCCTTTGTCGGCGTGAAGCACTGTGCTCTTGTCATGTTGACACAAATGGAAAAAATACGAATGGACGCCACACTGAGGCTAATTTCCTTTTCAATGTTGCCCGTCCATGTGTCCACGTCAGTCCGGCTTTACGTCGCTTTCAGCTATTTCAAGCTTTTGATGTTAATTAATTATGTCGCTAATTTTTTCACATAGATCAGTCTTTATAATTAATATTTTATGTATTTTTTCTAATTTCTGACTGTGATTTCTGTGGTTTAATTATGGTTGGCCGTCTAATTCACTATTCTAGGGGTACCAAGCTCGGCTACGAGTTCGATTCCGAAATACAACACTGCCTTTAACCCATGTAAGAAATTAGCGTAATGGTAAGCCGTACGAGGATAAGATTTCTGCTGTCATTCGATAAAAATTAAATTCAATTAATCAAATTGTATGAACTTTATATTTTGATTATTTTAAATAATTTACTACTATCGTGCTAATATTATATATGTGAATGTTTGTGAGGACTGTAACTGCCTCATTAGCCAAGTGGTCCTGAGCGCGACTGCTACGCTAGAGGTCCTGGCTTCGATTCCCAGGTCGAGCAAAGTGTTATTGGTTTTTCTATGAAATTCCCAGTAGCAGCTCGGAGTTAGGAATTTGTGCCCGGTTAATGGCAATAGGCTCGCCCCCTATTACATGGGACCTAAACATACCGGCGAACTGTGGTTGTACATTAGTACGCCTCTGCCCTAACCCTTCGGGGAATACAGGCGTGATGGTATGTTATGTTAAGTTTGTGAGGATGGATGGATGGATGTTTGTTTCTTTTTCACGCCACAACGGCTGAACGGATCTGGATAAAATTTGGCACATCTAGGTCGGATCCAATTCTGAAGTCCACGAAGACGAAGTCGGGGGCAGAAGCTTTTCTAAACAAATTGAATTAAGCAATAACTATTCTGTGTTCTTTAGATCACCCTGACAATGTTAATAGTGAGAATGTCTGCCTTCTTATTCTTAAAATTAAATACTACAGTTCCATCTTTTCAAATTAAGAACACTATTTATAAATATTTTTTTCTACCGTCTACAAAAAACCGTTGCGATCCAAGTCACATACGTACCTAGCTCCTTCCGCTTACAAAATACGGGCGACACGCGTAACTGTAACGATACGATTGCGTAAACACACAACAACTCACACCTGTGCGGTATTTACGAGTTGTGCTCGACTGTACTTGAATTTATTCGCCGCTGTTACTTTTGTGCTTTATAGTACGCAGTCTATTGAATGATTGGCAGTTTAATTGTGATGGGAAATTGTGAGTTATGACTGTTTTCTTATGGTTTATTTTGTTTTGCTCGACTTTACGTTTATTGGCGAATTAAGTGGAAATAGTATTATAACTGAAAACCTCGTTAGCTTCAAACAATCATAGACTTTTATTCTGCACTAGCTTCTACCCGCGACTTCGTCCGCGTAGCGTGATGATATATAGCCTATAGCCTTCCTCAATAAATGGGCTATCTAACACTGAAAGAATTTTTCAAATCGGACCTGTAGTTCCTGAGATTAGCGCGTTCAAGCAAACAAACAAACAAACTCTTCAGCTTTATATATTAGTGTAGATATAAATTCGGCATTTTGATTTTTCTAGTTTGATTATGATTTTATTGAGCTTGTTTTGAATAGATTTACCTACAAATACATACACAGCGAAGGGACCAAGAAAATTTGGTGAGAAATTTCACAGTAGTCAGTAGAAAATAAAACAAAAGAGCAAGTTCAAGCTAATGTTAACTACTGTCACCGCTACTTTACCCTTTTCAGGCTAAAAAAAGGAAAAATGTATATTAATAAACATGCAAATTTTAAGTTTAATTCAACGGTCCGATTAGCCTCCTTGAGGGTAAACTGACGCAGATAACCGACAGCGCTGAGGTACAGTCGCGCAGATAAGCGGCTTTCATTACTGGCGTGTCGCAGCGACAATGGATTGCGACAACAAATCTCGTCGCTGAGTTATTTGTTGCTTCTCAGGTTATGTCGGTGACTGTACCTGTTATTGATGTTTTTGTTCTTGATTGTACTGTAGTCTTGAAGGTAAGTAGCTGCGAAGAAAAGTCAGGGACATCTTCATCATCAGCAGCTTATAACAGTCCACTGCTGGACGTAGTCCTCTCCATATATGTGACATATCACCCTTTCCTTGGTTTGTCGGATACAGCTTCTACAACAACCTTCCGCAAATCATCACTCCATCTTTCCGGAGAGCGTTCTACACTACGATTGCAGAGTCCCCGCATACATTTACACTTGTACAAAATATGCATTTAACAAGAATATGTAATTAGTATCTATATCGGAACATAACCTACGCATTCTAGGTCCAGGTATATAATATATTTATACCTGGCCTAGATTTAGAACAGCCAGTCGGAAATACCTAAAATCAATTTAATTTCACTCAAACTGAACGTCGTGATGTAAACATATCTGCCTTTTATAACCTCTACTTTACGATGACACCAAAGTAAACTGCGCCTGCGCATCGCGCATGCGACGTAAATGTGTACGGTTCGGGAAAATGTTGAAGGGAGAAAATCCTCATATCGGATTTAAATATTTTTATAACGACTTGTTAACAGAAAATTCGTTGCATTTTTTTTTCTCGTGGTGTGTAAATACGTCACTTAGATTGTATGTAGATTGCGTAAATATTTATAATTATAAGAGCCAAAAGTTGTTTTATTGGCAAAGATTAATTGATTGATATATTAATTTGTATCCTGTTTTATTTAGTTAAGTTTATTAGTCTCCATCATGTCAAAGTAATAGGGGAAGTAGCGAGTCGGCTCCAACATAAGTATTGTTAATAACTTACTTAAAGGGGCTGCCTCATCCTACATTTATGTAACGATTTTGGAACAATAAACAATTATTTATTTATAATTTTATATCATAAATGATTTTAAAACGAAAGTCAAGATATTTGAATTGAAATTCTGTAGAGAATACCAGAGTTAGTAAATATGCCATTATATTCAAATCAATATCATATTTAGTATAAAATGCTGGAAAAAAACAAGGTATATTGATGTAACAGCAGAAACAGAGAAACTTTTACTCAAGTAAAATATACACATCAACTCCTACGCATTCGTCTCACAAGTTACATGCTATCGTACCTCACGTATGTTTTGACATACTGACGATTTATTACTCCATCCAGTAAACGATGGGTGATGAACGGTTCGAAACACCGCATTGTGGGCAACCCATCCTGATTCTCAAGAAACAGCAATAAAGTACAATGGTTGCGTCAATTTAAAACTGTTTGCATGAACTTTTCAATGAGTCGTTATTGTGAATTAGATTGCAACTTGTTCAGTGTAAATAAAATTAAATATAAACTGTTTAATGAATCCATCTAGTTGCTTTATTTTGTTGCCCTATGGAGTGGACTTGAGTGGGTGCTGCGGTTTATGTGGGCAGTTATTATAAGTTTGTATAGTACGTCGATGGATGATGTTATCCATCAATGGTCATTGTACAGATAGACAAAGGTTTTAAGTATGTCTTCACTGTATCCTTTTAAATAATCATGTTTTTTCTTTTAAATAATTGATGAATACTAATTTAGAGCCAAGATTAATTATACAGTGATTGTAATATTTATCTTTCATAGTTAAAAAAACTAACTAAAATGGTTTCATTTTGTACTATTTATATAACATTTTTGTGATATGTGATTTAAAAAAGACAGCATCCACACTGCTTTAAAATAAATAAATTGAATAAATATTAAGCAACATTTAGGGACGTTGGTTTTGACAACGAACACCCTCGTGGTATATAAATTAATTTAACACACAAAACATTGTTTTATTTCAATTACTTAACTTATAACTTACTAATGTCCTACCCATGTTGACCTACTGTGCTGAGCCGTAGACACTAATAGTACGACTACTCCACCAATTTAAAGTCGTGTAGCGTGCTATAGAGCGTGCTGTCCTCTGAATTTCTCCTCAGGATAAAATCCGACAGAAAAACAAAGTGCTAACATAGCGCACTAATTAGTAAGCTGAAGTGTTAGTGGGCTAGCCACATCAGTCGAAGAACCGATAAACGCTGGAGAAGACGTGTTCTCTGGGGAAGAACAAGGCTGACCATGGACGCTGCCCGAACTCTTAATGAGCTGGGAAAGCGAAACAAGGTCAGGCTTGTTTGGGTCCCTGGTCATAGGGGTATTGTGGGCAACGAGCATGCTGACGAGCTGGCTAGGGAAGGTTCTGGAACCTCACTAATTGGACCGGAACCATTTGTAGGACTGGCTCCAAGCACAGTCAAAACGGCATTTCGGGAGTACGCAAGGACGAGGCACATGGATGAGTGGTTGAGCCTCACGGGACTTGCTCACTCCAAGAAATTCATAGGTTCCTCATCGAAATGGCAAAATGCCATTTGGAACTCAAGCAGGCGGCAGGCCCGTCTTTTGATGGGGGCGCTGACCGGACACTTCGGGACTAACGCTCTCCTACAAAAGATGGGTCTGACGGATACATCAGCCTGCAGGGCCTGCAAAAGGGAAATTGAGAGCATGGAACACCTTCTGTGTACATGCGATGCAATGGCTGGAAAGCGAATGTGCCTTTTGGGTCAGGGTTATCCAAGCCCGGAGGACTACAGACTCATACCCCCAGGCCTCATTATAAAGCTCATGGAAGAGCTGTTTGTAGAACTGGGAGGGGATGAGGAATAGATTATCTAGGGGAAGCACAAAAGATCCCATTGGGTCGAAGTGCACTGAGGCCTTGCTGCCTCGGCCCTACACAAGATAAGATAAGATAAGGCAAACGTAACGTAGGCCGCTCTCCAGCAAATGGAGTGAAGGCTGCTGGCGAAAGCTGGATGCGACAAACTGAAGGCAGGGCGAAATGGAGCAAATGGGGGAGGCCTATGTTCAGCATTGGAGCAGGCTGATAATGATAATGATGACTTACTTAAATAAACAGTCAATCATTGATTCATTATCACGAGCATTCGTTGTCATAACCAAAGCAAATGTTATAAAATAATATTTATTGAATTTATTTACTACTTACAAGTGTTTCTCAATATTGCCACACGCTAATAAAACCTCTAACATTAAAACTGTGAGAGAAGTGATTGTAAATCAAGTGTGCATCACAATAGGTTATATTTTACCTCTTACGTAATTTTAATAACTTATTGTTAGAGAAACGGATTCTTTTGAATGATGGGTACCATTCTTATCCGTATCCATCTTGTAATGATGGGCTTGAATCAATTTACGGTACGTTTTTCGTAATGTCTGTATTTAAAGGCGTTGTTACACTACAATACCTATGATATAATCACAGTCTCTCTGATAGATACCATCCTCCGAGCCTTCTCTCTTCAATGTTGGGGTTAGCTTCCAGTCTACCCAGATTTTATTTTTTATGGGATAGGGGGGCAAACGAGCAGACGGATCACCTCATGGAAAGCGATAACCGCCGCCTATGGACACCCGCAACACCAGAGGAGTCACGAGTGCGTTGCCCGCTTTTTAAAAGGGTTTGGGCCTCCGGTAACCTCACTCACCCAGCGAAACACAACGCAAGCGCTGCTTCACGCCGGTTTTCTGTGAGGCCGTGGTATCACTCCGGTCGAGCCGGCCCATTCGTGCCGAAGCATGGCTCTCCCACGTTAAAAATGAAGATATGGCTGAATATCAATACTTTAAACTAAGCCACTGCAATCACACTCCGTACTCGCCTGCAGTATTTCCGGACCAATATGACCTTCAAAACTTCAAGAAAAGAGCATACTCCCTTTCAAAAGGCCGCAACGCACTTGTGACTCCTCTGGTGTTGCGGGTGTCCATGGGCGGCGATGATCGCCTCCATCAGTCCATCCGTCCGCTCGTTTGCCCCCTATCCCATAAAAAAATGAGCGCCTATTACCAGGGACCTAAACATACCAGCGAACTGTGCGCATCAGTACACCACTGCCTAGCACTTCAGGGAATACAGGCGTGATGGCATGTATTACACTAAAGTCACTCCTTTTCAGCCATTGCGCTTATCCAATGTACACTTTCATAACTTACCCGCTATAATTTGACATAAATATGTTAAGGACTTGGCACTGAACCCGGTAAACGTGAGACGAATGACTCCTAACTCTCATGAAGACCGCAGATGTTGGCCTGCGTACCGTGTACTACATAATTGTATTAACTGTTACGACGCCTGAATTTCGAAGAGATATATTAAAGGTTTTGTATTAAATATCGATAATGTGTATACTGTGTGAAAAAGCCGTGATAGCCTAGTGATATGACCGTTGGACTGCCAAGTCAAAGGTCTCGAGTTCAAATCCAAGGCATGCACCTCTGACTTTTCGAAGTTATGTGTGTAATAGTTAATTATCACGCTCTTAACGTTGAAGGAAAACATCGTGAGGAAACTTGCACGTCTGAGAGATTTTCTCGACGGCGTGTGAAGTCTGCCAACCCGCATTAGGCTAGCGTGGTGGACTATAGCCTAATCCATTTGACTTAAAATGGGTTGATTATGTGTACTGTGTATTTACAAGTAATGACATAAAAAGTTTAAAAATGGACGGATGGATGTCAATTATTTAAATTCTGCTAGCCTGCCCACCTTATTTAAATCGTCGGTCCATCGTGTTGTAGGGCGTCCCACAATAACTTGCCCAAGCCATTATAAAGTTACCCATTCATGCAATTTGTTGCAGGCAAGGATAACAATTTTTTTATTAGCTCAAAGGATAATTCTGTGTATTCTGGAAGAATTGGGAGTCAGTAGTCTTAGAATTTGACAACCGGTCTCTAGATTAATTTGATTTTAGGATAAAATGTTCAAAACATAAGAAATAAGTATATTTAAATAAAGTTTGACATTATTATTTACAAAGAACAGCAATGTATTGGAAAATATTGATTACTGTCTCAAATCTATACTCTATACTAATATATAAAGCTGAAAAGTTTGTTTGTTTGTATGTTTGCTTGAACGCGCTAATCTCAGAAACTACTAGTCCGATTTGAAAAATTCTTTCAGTGTTAGATAGCCCATTTATTGAGGAAGGCTATATATCATAACGCTACGCGGACGAAGTCGCGGGCAGAAGCTAGTATTACATACGACAATTTCCATTATTTACCAAAAAAAACTAAAAAACTTTAGCTAAACAAAGTTGTCATGTTAAAATATAACTGACGCGCCGGCAGATTTGTTTTATTTTTTCCGCCTCTAAAACCCCGGCTGGCCGAACGTTTTCAGATACAAGTGACAATTCACGCCAATTCATTTGCAAAGGACGTCTGTCACACCGTTACGTAATGTTGGTTGTAATAGCAACAAACGTTTCCTTGACTCATTCTAGAAGAGGCGATTTATAAAAATGCCTTTTTCGTATAATTATAATCTGAGTGTAAATAAAAAACTGGGCTTGCAAAACTAAGTATCACACTTTTAAAATTGCAATAACTTTTTAAGTACATATACAAGATAAACTTTGAAAATTAAAAGGAATTGAAAAAGAGTTCAGTCCAGTATAGTTTCGAAGAAAGTTGATAAAATTTGCATTAAAACGTTTTTTATTTTAAATTTCTAACTATTATAGCTTAGAGAAAAAAACAAAAGTATGTATTTGGCTTGTTATTTTATTTAAGGAATTAGAAAGGCTGTAATAAAATCTTTTTTACATAATGCCTGATTACTTAGAACATTATAAAAAAATCGCATATTCTATAATTCACATAATCGCATAATCTTTAAACCTATTTTTCTAATAGCTATCCAATTAAAGTGCGATACTCGTAAAATAGAAATCGAGGTTACTAATTATTACATCATACTATATCAGTACTAAAATACTACACCATTGATGATTTTTATATAAAAAAATACAATTAAATGTTGCTAAACCAGCTAGGGTTTTCCAATCTTAGGCAGTTACATCGTCGGATCGTTTTGCAATGTATAATTTGATCAACCAAGATCAGACATGACATCATGAATGTCTGAACTCCTAATAAGTACCACATTAAAATTTATCACTATAATTTGTCTTATTCTCAATTTGTCGACGATCCGACCGAATTCCTTCTTCGTTCTGTTAAGATTTTAAAGGTTTTTAAGTGGTGGAAAGCCGTTTTTTATACTATTTACGGAAAGATATTTTTAAAAATTGGCATAGAATTTTTTGTTGGAGTGTGGTGAATGAAAAAGGTAGTACACTAATTACTGGAACTTTTTAATTAGTATTATTCGACCTCTCTGTAGCTGTATAAAGACGTGCGTTATTGTTTTTGATTTATTTTTATTAATGTTGCCATGATTGCAACAGGATACTTATCTGTAATTTTTATGGAATACTTTTGTGTCGAATTCAGGTTGAGTGATTTACTTAATTGACAAAAACCATTACTAATCATTAATTAGTACTATAAGAAAGTAATGATCAATACGAAATTGATGAATACGAAGCTCGAGTGAATTTGGGTATGTATAACGATCCATACCGGATTTCACTCGAGCTTCGTACCTATATTATGAAAACATACATATTTAAACATATATATCATTAGCACATCAGCGCATAGTGTGCATACCGTATCCTTGGGCAGCCCATGCAGTGCGGACAGCTATTATTTCTCGAAACGAGCACTACCTAAATAAAACCTAAAAGCAATTACGCGACGGTGTAACAGTCAGCCGTGTCCGCAACCAAAAAAAAAAGACGTTGACTTATTTACATTTTACATACAAACGCTATCCATTGGTCGTCAGTCAATCGACTTCCAGAATTTTATTTCTGTACACCAGACATGAATCCTCGACTTTTCGATATAAACATTTTTTCACTCGATTTTACGAATTGAACTCGTTGATTTTGCCTTTAGTCTATTGATAGTTTGGGTATATATATTTTGTAATAAATGGAAAGTTTTATTTTGTATTTTATGTTTGCATTTTTATAAATTTGATGACGAGAGTGGCAAAGTTAAAAACGTTTTCTAGTTTTCACTAATAAAATTGGTTCGGTATTGAATATTTTGAATACGATTTGCTCTAAAAACGTCTGACTAATTGCATTTGGTTTTAAATATGCAAATTGAAGTCTGGTCTTTGAAGGGGTACACATCACTGAGTTAGTGATTAAAAATATTTGTGCTTTAATTTGGTAATTACAAGAAATAGAAATAAAGCGGTTCGCAAGAGTTTGACCCAGCGACATGAGTACTAATAAATGGCTACTTCTGTATAAGTATTAGGAACGATACGAAAGCCCTAATTCCAAACCAACATTAGACTTCCATTATAAAAGTGAAAATTTCTTATCGGCACCTAATGCAAGAAAAGACAAGATGTAAAAATTGATTTAAGTCAATACTTACTCTTATCATAACATACCATCACGCCTGTATTCCCCGAAGGGTTATGCAGAGGCGTACTAATGTACACCCACAGTTCGCCGGTATGTTTAGGTCCCATATAATAGGGGCGAGCCTATTGCCATTTACCGGGCAGAAATTCCTAACTCCGAGCTGCTACTGGGAATTTCATAGAAAAACCCAATAACATTTGCTCGACCTGGGAATCGGACCCAGAACCTCTGGCGTAGCAGTCGCGCTCAGGACCACTTGGCTAATGAGGCAGTTTATTCGTATCATAATAGGCCTGAAAACTGAAATGTTCTGTTCTTAATCAAATCAACCGACGTCCGACACTTAATAATATCTCCCTATTTATTTCTTTAGAACCTCTACCGCAGGCCACCATAATAATATGCCACCATAATAACAAAAAAACATAAAATAACAAAAATTATTGTGACAATTTATAAAATCTGTCAGTTTCAATTATCATCACTATGCACAAATATAAAATCAACCTATCGCAAAGTGATCAGTATCCGGCCATAACACAACTCCTCCCAACCCCTTATTAGACAAAAATACACATCTCAGCATGTTCGGACCGGGGAGGTCCGGGCGGGTTTAATTATCGGTCACTAAATTAAGTTGGGGCTCCGTTCTGCTGTCTTGCAGTTCACTCGTGTTTTGTGAGATCGCTGCGATTGCAATATGCTGGATAAGAATGTTGAGGACTTGAGTTCGGAAATAGGTTCAGAATTAACTTTTAAAACGTAGCTAAGTTGTGTTTTACTTTACTTATAATCAATGCAGACTCAGATGCAAATCCAGGTTAAAGGTTCTTTGTAACTGGCTTCAGGAGAGTGTATGTTTGTACGTATGTTTTTTACTATGTATGTAGACGATGTTTTAAGTTCATTTTCTTTTTTTTCTACAGACAGAATATAAAATATAAAGTACCTAATTATAATATACCTAAAAAGAAGATCCTTTCATAATTTTGTTTTGACGGAGTCCCAAACTATCACTAACACTCTTTTTTAAAATTAAACTGTATGATGCCTTTTTGAGCAAAGGTGACCCATCACCTGCCGCTGATCTCTCTTCACTGCTTTCTGGAGACAACAGGTAAGATTGCTAATAATAAAATCAGCTGAGCGCTGATTTTCACCCCAGTTCGTAACATAACGCAATTGCTACGCAAAAGAAGAATTTAGTAAAATGTATGCAGATTACAATATAGCTTGACAAGTTTTCCCATAACTTAAACGTTTGAAGTTCAATGCAATGCTAAATGCCCTTCGTACCAGTTCACACGAAACAAGTAAATATTTGGATATTAAAATTGCAGATTTTGCAAGTCAGTGTTTCAATACATTTTGAGATAGACGCTGTGTTTCGCCGAGTGAGTAACCGGATTCCGGAGGCCCAAACCCTTTGAAAAGGCTGGCAACGCACATGTGACACCTTTGGTGTTGCGGGTATCCATAGGCAGCGGTAATTGCTTACCGTCAGGTGAAATGTCTGCTCGTTTGACCTAGACATAGACCTTGAAATAGACAACGAAAACGTCTTGATGAAACCTGCAGACCGGGATTGGGCGGGATAGAGAAAATATGGAGTCATCTCCTTTATTGCACATATTATTATTGTCCAGTAATAGGAGCATTAAGGTGTAACTGGATTCAAATATAGAGTTGAATTGTTGTCAATCAACATCATCTTATAAGCCAAAAGACGTCCACTGCCGATACTTGACCTCACCCAAGGACTTCCAGAAGGATTGATCATATGCCTACTGCATCCAACGACTTCCAGCGATCATCAAATCGTCAGTCCATTCTCGTTGAAGGTCGTTCCACACTGAGTTTCCGTTGTAATAAAGTGATGTAATACAATGTATACATGCTTAATACCTAAGCACTTTAATTCTTTTTTCCATATTCAGCCACCGCAAGGAGAGAAGTGGAAGATCTTTCACATTGGATAACACACCACACCACACCACCTTGACCACAGTGAAAGATCTTCCATTACTCTCCTTGTGTTTCTTTTGCGACCAATTCTTAAATTTACCAATACTTCTGACGCAACTAGAGTAAATACTATTGATAAACTCAGAATTAAATACGATGATGGTAAAGCAAAACCATTAGATCAAAGGATTTCATTTTTTGTAAAGGGTACCACGAATTTTTTTTTATAAATCATACCCACAATCTCTCAAATCCTTTGATCCTTTTAAAACCACAAATACACAACTACTCATACAAATTAATGAGCACGTGACACGTCATCAGCACGCCTATCGGTGCGCATAGTACGCGACACGCATAGTACGCCGCAGGACGCTACGCCTCGGGACATAAATAAGGACATCGGCACAAAATCGTTTGTGCTCGAATGTACATCAAATATCTCTGAATTTTGATTAAAGTCTGTGTTTTATTTATATAGGAAGATGGGTAGGTATAATTTTTTAATTATATTAAGCACACTTTTTTAATAGAGTTTGTAGCTTTAAAAATTGGTATTTCCCTTATCGATTAAGTGCTGCCTAGAGAGCTCTTCGTAAATTGGATGCAAAAATAAATAATTTGCTTTTTAGTATTTTTTTTTTCAGTCCAGTTTGTCATAAGAAAACTAAATAAACAATTATGAAAATACGTACAAATATTTAAAATATAAATAACCGCACATTGCGCTTGTCATTGACAAATTTAAAAGCAATTCCTGAACAAAAAGTTATTGAAATAAAAGAAAAAGGTATTTCACTTACAACGTACCACAAACCAAGTCCAAACGACGATTAAAATATATGTTAAAGACAATAACAGTAATGGAGGTTAACAAAAGAACACAGAGGAACAAAATAAAACATACAAGCACAAAGTAAAATAATAATTACCCGTACCACCTGAGGCGATACGAAGATAAACTCAGCATCCGTATAACCTTTTGTTATAAAAGATTTACTTTTTTATTCAATTAGTCACATAATGCGAATGGAAAACGTCTAGGTCTTTGCCGTGATACGGACAGCCGCTTTGAAATGTTAAAGCTTACGCGTAATTGGAAAATTTTGCCTTTTTACGTTTTTGTCTGGTGCGTTCGTGTTTCAACACACTGTGCTTTTGGTTGGTTTAGTTTTTTGTTTCTAGCGTAGGTAGGCATCTACCTATTTCGATGTCTTGTGTGTATAAAGTATTGAGTATTGATTTCTAATTTTTTTTTTAAATCATACTGAGTTACATTAATTACTAGTATTCTTTAACGCCTCTTGCTAAGCCAACTGTTTGTGTTCACGTCGGTAGTGCAATGGGTTGATTTCGAACCGGCAACCATATGATCGTAAGTCCGACAGCCTAGCCATTAGACTACCGTCTATACCGTTGTGTAATGTTCCTTTAATATTAGTTATTTACCTTGTTTATTCAACTAGTTGATCGAAATAAAACAAATAGTATCTACAGAGTTTTCTAGGTTTAGATATCTACACAACATAAACAAAATACAAGTGCAAATACTTGCATCTTCCATTTAAACTGTAAACTCTCATAAAAATAATAATTTATTTCCACGCTAATAACAGATTACAATATTTCCTGTAATTTACACAAGTATTATTGTTTACACGATGCACTGTGCTCAAAATGCATCGTTGTTCAAGAAAAAAACATATAATTAAGTTTTATTAACTAACCTTGTTTCTTGACCTGTGCGTAATTTGGACAACGGACGTGTACTGCCATGACCATTTTCACTTTTAAGCCATTCGCTTGATATCTTGCTCGCCTTGGTGCGATGCGATCTCATTCCGTTCTCTAGAAAAAAAATCCGAGAAATTTAGTGTTGCCTAAGATTAAATGATTCCACCTTGTTCATAGTGGTTTATTTTAATAAATATTATATAAATAGCAATAGTTGTAATGACGATCTCGCATCAAGGATATTCATTCACTTTTTGAATGTCATTACTGTTGCGAAATCGGTATTTCTTAAAATGAAACATTAGATATTGATATGAAAATTAAATTCTATTTTAAATAAGCTTGAACTTTAACTCGTTACCTATATTCTTTGAAAGTGTCTGAGACACACTCACAATATTAAGGTCAACCAAGTATTACCTAATTATATCAATGAATTTTGTTTCATTATGTAAAATGAAGTTCATCGCTCATTACAAAAAAAGTAATTACGTAAATTTACTACCACAAGCTCGCCACATTTGGAGCATGCCTGTTACCACTTCCTGCTTAATAAAATCTTAATAACACCAAAAAGTCGTCGACAATGGACATAATAAATAACAGTACTTTGATCACCTTATTTACAGTAAACATGTAAGCCTTGGCTTATTTTTTTCCATATTAACGTGTGTTCAGCACACTATGCGTCTTAAATTAATTAATGGTTGAATTAAAGGCGGGCAAAATGAAAGGCCAAAAACCTCATCGCGTAAGGTTAAAGCACAAATGATTGTACTGACATCTCATTAGCTAAAGCGGGGAACGATACGCCTCGGGCACTATCCGAGTGCAGTGCAAGTATTGAGAGTATAGTAAAGCGGGTTTTGTGGCAATGCTGATGCTCTTCATAAAGTTTAGTATATTAGCAGCATGTTTCTGCTACAGTTGTTAATTATATAACAATCTATTCAATTTAATTTAATCTGGTTTGGGAAATAACATACATAAAATATATTTTGCCGAACACGGGTAACTACTTAAATTTATATTGCGATATCTTTTACTATAGCATTTTTGTATAATTTACTTAGAACTACTTATTTATTTGAGACTACGTCTATTGGATCAGCTATTTTAATATAATGGCTAATTTAAATGAAGTATTTTTTTAACAACTGAAACTGTCAACTGAGAAAAGTGTTTTTAAAAGAGCATTTTTAAATGATTTGAATGATGAGAATTTTTATGTATTATAAAAAATCTCAGAGATCCTAACGTTATATCTTTCAATAAACTCTTCTAGTGAGGATACTCTAATGTTGAAACTTTATTCACTATCTGCAATTTTTTTTTATGGGATAGGGGGGCAAACGAGCAGACGTATCACCGGATGGTAAGCGATAACCACCACCCATGGACACCCGCAACACCAGAGGAGTCATGAGTGCGTTGCCCGCCTTTTAAAAGGATTTGGGCTTCGGTAACCTCACACACCCAGCGAAACACAACGCAAACGCTGCTTCACGCCGGTTTTCTGTGAGGCCGTGGTATCACTCTGGTCGAGCCGGCCCATTCGTGCCGAAGCATGGCTCTCCCACGTTTTCAAAATATATGACTTGAATTGATATTGATTTGGTACTTACATAAGTAGGAAAATGTATTGAAGCTTGATAACTTCTATAATTTCTTATATCTTAGATAATATTTAAGAGTAAAATATTAAAGTCCATTCATTTTTCTTTAACAAATTACTATTTTTTATCGCTCCCGCTTCCGCCTATGCTATATACCATGATATAAGGCAGCGCACACATATCTGTATTTTTGCCGATCAAAGGAGCGTTGCGCATGACGGCCGTTTGAACCGGTAATCAAATTAGCAATGCTTTCCATTCTCAAAGAAAAATGTGTCTATCAGTATACATGAACCTGGCAACAAATATTGCCAGGACTCTCTAAGTTTGTTATTTTTAACTGTTTTTATAAATTATTGGCAAAACATTTATCTAATATTATAAAATTGTAAAAAAGCTTTGTAAAAAAGCTACATTGTAGATATTTAAAAAAAACAAGTGGTTTAGTAGGGTATATAAACGTCTCCGAACACAAAAATTTGATTTATATGTTTGAGTGACAGTTTTTTTTTTTTTCAAATTCTACGCTGTCGGACTTTTTTAAAAAGACGTTGCCCCGCATTAGTAATTTATCCTATATCACGATACAGATGCATTTACAAACACACATTCTTACATACGCAAACGCCCAGGGCCCCAAGTCTGCTATTTTGTCGTATCAAAATCGTCATTCAATGGCTTCACAATTGTTGACTTTTGACAGTTTTGTCTACGAAATCTGTCAGTTCTTATGTCATTTAGTGCCATTGAACGACCATTTTGATACAACTGAAATAGCAGACTTGGGCCCCGGACCCGAAACAACCTATAGATCGTCGGTAGCCTAATGGCTAGGGCGTTGGACTTGCGATCATGTGGTTGCCGGTTCGATACCCATCCATTGCACTACCAACGTTAACCCACTCGTAACACAAGCATTTAGCTTAGCACGAGGGGCTAACAAGAATACTAGCAATGTGTGTCGCACATTGCTAGTATTTAGAAATCTAGAAATCTGTAAAGTGTGATTATGGTGCAGACATTGATGTAACAATCTGTACAAGTACCTATATTTTAGCTGTAGAAATATTGTGCAGGCGGTCTGAGCTTGTCATGCTCACTGAAATGTCCTGCTGATAGTGGCGTTGTGTGTCGGGTCGTTTTATTCCCTACAATATGGTTTAGTCGAACCACGCTGATACACACGTCATGCTCGTGAACGGGTGCTGTCCGTCGGAGCTGGTCAGCTCTTACCTGCTGTGGCAATCTCTTGGTTTTTGTAATGTAATGAAAAAAAACCTACACATCAAACTGCATGATTCTCTTATTCTCAGTAAAGCTTAATATTGTAATTATGATTATTTTATTTTAAAAGGAGTATCTATGGTATTTCTTGCCGGCTCTTCTCCATAAGACTCACTTTTTGGAACCGTGCAACTAGTTTTGACTTTTCAAAAGTACCTTCTTTATTGGTCTCATTGAAATAAAAAATGTTGACTTTGACTTTGAGCGCAAAATAGTTTTTTTTTCTTTACAGGGCACACAATTTCTAAATCCTACGCATGCACTCCATTATCACGTAGGAGCGCTAAAATATTTTCCCTGACTACCTATTTATACCCGACTGCCAATCTGACTCCCCCCAGTCAACCGTGATGGTATAAACGCACCTACTCCTCCCTATCGTAAGCCCCTTTAAGCCCTAAATTTTGTTGCCGTACTGATTTAATGTCGTCACATGACGCCCTCTATCGAATGTCAACTGGCATCGTTTATTATCCCATCTGACATAACAACTTAACTCCACGAAGCTTGACGTTGGAATTTCCACTTTAGTCTTTGAAAGTACGAGTTGAATTTGCTTGAGTAATATGTTGGGATGTGATAGTACAATTGTGCCCACAATGCATAGGTTAGATATTTGAGTCACGAATCCATTTTATGACTAATTCCATAACTTTGTATGTGAATTTCGGGATCAGGCAGGTACACAGGGTGTATGTTTACTTGGTCATATCTTCTTCGATCTGAGAGGCTTGAGGGTCTTTGATTTAACTATTTGATCATACTTCGGGAAATTTCACAATAGATATTGTACATTAGACATGTTTCATCCTTCAAAAGCTCATTTCAGACAATGCCTTTTTTTAGAAACTAGCCTCTGCCCGCGGCTTCGCTCACGTGAAGCTATATGAGGAGTAAAAATATTAAAACCAATATTGATGATCTCTGCTTTGTATAGGGCTGTATACATCAGAGAGCTGTATCTCAGGATCCGTTCAATTAATTGAGATAACAAGTTCACCAGTTTTTAAGTTGAAGCACATACTTTCTAACAGTGATAACAAAATTAAAATCTATTCTGTAGTTTTTGCTCCAACCCATAACAAACAGACAAGAATTAAAAAAACACATTTTCGGATTCGGAGACATTTCTATACCATAACCCACGTGTTTTTTTTAATGTCTTCAATGTACAGACACATGTTTTTTACAATTTTATAATAGTAGAGAAAAACGTTGCCCCTCCCTAGTATTTCGTCCCGTATCGTGGCCGTTTACAAACACAAATACTCACTTAAACAAATGCCTAGACCCAGATCAACTAGGTACCTGTAGAATATTTGAATGAATTAATGAATGAATGAAGAGAGATCACAATGAGATGTCTCTGAGTCAGTGTTTCTTAACAGACATCCTTAGTCAGGAAATGCTGTTATCAATTAGTTAAAATATGTTAAACAAAGTGTCTTTAAGAGATCTATTTCAAGAATAAATATCATTTATCGAAGCGAAGGAAAAATTCGACTCGCAGTCAGGATTCGAACTTGCGTCTTCTGTTTAGTGTACACCAGACGCTATGACCTCTAAGCCACCGCGACTTGCTTTCAATGGATGTTACTGTCGTCACCTTTAAGACGTAAGTTCAGAATGTGAAGGCAAATTTCGACATGGCAGGTAGGACTCGCAGTGGCTTAGAGGTCATAGCATCTGGTGTACCTAACCAGAAGACCTAGGTTTAAATCGTGCCTGCGAGTCGAAGTTTTCCTTCACTATCTTATCGCTGGATGCGACAAGCCGAGGACAGGGTGAAATGGCGCACATTGGGGGAGGCCTATGTCCAGCAGTGGAGTGTTATAGGCTGATAATGATGATGATGATGATGATGATCTTATCTTATCTTATCTTGTGTGGGGCCGAGGCAGCAAGGCCCTAGAGCACTTCGACCCAATGGGATCTTTTGTGCTTCCCCTAGATACCTAATCCTCAACCTCCCCCACTAAATAACATTTCCTTTACTAAATAACTTTATAATACTTATTAGCATGAAAAATGCAAAAAAAATATCACAAAAGATAATATCATTTATCGTTATTAAAGCAGTGATATCCTAGTGATATGACCCCAATGCATATCTGCCCAATCATAGGTCTAGATTTCGAAACGTTTTTATATAAATCCTAAATCTAGGGCTATTACACTTACTAAGTGCTGTAGTGATGTAACGGTAAACTCCATATAAGTAACAGAACGATTTATTGATGCAATAACTCATTAGCTTAATGGCCACCGAACTGTAAGTACATTGTTAGTACCTACCTCCACCTCTGCCTTACCCTTCAGGGAATACAGGCGTGATGGTAGGTATGTTATGTAAACACTAAATAAAACTTATTATTACATCAGCCCGGTATGTGAAAGTTTTTAAGTTTTGTTATGTTTCTGCCTATCTGCCTATCATTAGCCAAGTGGTCCTGAGCGCGACTGCTACGCTAGAGGTCCTGGGTTCGATTCCCAGGTCGAGCAAAGTGTTATTGGGTTTTTCTATGAAATTCCCAGTACCAGCTCGGAGTTAGGAATTTGTGCCCGGCTAATGGCAATAGGCTCGCACCCTACTACATGGGGCCTAAACATACCGGCGAACTGTGGGTGTACATTAGTACGCCTCTGCCTAACCCTTCGAGGAATACAGGCTAAGATGAAAAAAAATAACATTATAAACAGGCTACACTACAGGCTAACTCTTAATAGTTCCGAACTAGCTCTTAACATTGATATTGGAGGATCGATTCTCAGGTCAAGCAGTATTATTAGTTAAAAAGTATTACAGGTTGCGATGCCACTGCGCAAAGGTTAAGTAATACCGGTCATATTCCGTCATTAATTATGCAGATGTCGGCGTGAAGTGTTGGCGTTTTATTTTGACTATTAATATTACATTTTACTAGCGACCCGCCCGCGGTTTCACCCGCGCTGCCCCCTCCCTAAGAGTCGTAGCGTGATTTTAAATAGCTTAAAACCTTCCTCTTGAATCAATCTATCTATTAAAAAAAACCGCATCACAATCCGTTGCGTAGTTTTAAAGATCTAAGCATACATAGGGACAGACAGCGGGAAGCGACTTTGTTTTATAATATGTAGTGATGATACTTTCACTACACTGGAGTAGTTACCTACCAACAAGTGCGGACATCGGAGAGTTGTTTGGAGTGTTCTAATATCATTTTGGTGTGATTATTCATAAAAAAGTGTGGAAGAGTCGCGAATTTTCCGAAAATATTTTGATATTTAAACGTCTTTGTGGGCAATTCAGTCCGATCTCTTAAGTTGTAAACTGGATTGTTTCATTCAACCTATTTCGAAAATTATTTAATTGCTGACTTCCTCGAACACAACTAAATCAACTCCCGGTGGCTTAGTGGTCAAAGCGTCTTGTGTATCTGACCAGGAGACACAAGTTCGAATACTGCCGTCAAGTTTATAGTTTACAATTTTTCCTTCACTAAAATGACTATATGATGTCACCGTTCATCCATTGCACCTTAGGCAGTCACCGTGGCTATGGAACTTTTATTATTGATGGTATATTATTTTATATTATGGCCTACTACTGCCTAATTAGCCTAGTAGTCCTGAGTGCGACTGCCATGCAAGTGGTTCGGGGTTCGATTCCCAGGTCGAGCAAAGTGTTATTGTGTTTTTCTATGAAATTCCCAGTAATAACGGTTCGGAGTTTGAAATTTGTGCTCAGTTAATGGCAATAGGCTCGCCCCTTATTACATGGGACCTAAACATACTTACCGTCAAACTGTTGGTTAAATTAGTACGCCTCTGCCTAAACCTTCGGGGAATACAGGCGTGATGGTATGTTATGCAGCGTACAAGATAGAAAAAAAACAGGGTCTATTAAATTACTGGTGAAGGCCATAACAGTTTCCAAAATTTTATATTTGGTATTAACAGCTCAATATTATGTCCGGCGACGAAAATATCATGCGCGGGCGCGCAATTTTGAACTAAACTCGTTTAATATTCTTGCTTCTACTATTTTTGACCTCTGACATTTTAGTGCAAATGTTATTTGAATACTTTCTAGTGTTAGAAATGTCTAGTCTGTAACGATAATATACTATTAGAATCAGGTTTTTAATGTTTAAAAATAAACTATTTTTTATGGTACATATAATTTGCAGACTGAAACAGAGTCACGATCCTCAACAGTGAGGGACCGACTGAGAAGAAGAAGAATAGGAGGGCAATCGAGCAGACGGATCACCGGATGGTAAGCGATTACTGCCGCCCATGGACACCCGCAACACCAGAGGAGTCACAAGTGCGTTTCCCGCCTTTTAAAAGGGTTCGGGCCTCCGGTATCTTCACTCACTCGGTGAAACACAACGTACGTGTTGTTTCACGCCGGTTTCCTGTGAGGCCGGGGTATCACTCCGGTCGAGCCGGACCATTCGTGCCGATGAAGCATGGCGCTTCCACAATGAAATTAACATAACATACCATCACGCATGTATTCCCCGAAGGGTTAGGCAGAGGCGTATTAATTTACACCCACAGTTCGCCGGGATGTTTAGGTCCCATGTAATAGGGGGCGAGCCTATTGCCATTAACCGGGTACAAATTCCTAAGTCCAAGCTGCTACTGGGAATTTCATAGAAAAACCCAATAATACTGCTCGACCTGGGAATCTAACCCAGGACCAAATAATGCTATTAAATGTTATAGAATGCATGAATTCTCCTTTGACTGTCTCACTTGTCTAGTGGCCGTCAGCGCGACTACTATGCTAGAGGCCCTGGTTTCGGTTCTCAGGACGAGCAAAGTATTATTGGGTTTTTTTAAGAAATTTAACTGCTACGCTTCAGGTCCTGGGTTCGATTGCCAGGTCAAGCAAAGTGTTATTGGAGTTTTCTATGAAATACCCAGTAGCAGTTTGGAGTTTGGATTTGTGGTTGGTTACTGTTAATAGGTTCGATCCCTATTACATGGGACTAGTGGGTGTACATTATTATACCTTCGCCTAACCCTTAGGGGAATACAGGCGTATGATAATTTTTATTTGTAATATGGAATATCCTAATTCCGGACAACTCAACTCAACTCCACAACTCGTGCCTCTGGTTATTGACATTGGATTCGACACAAACGCCGCTAAGTATATAAAAAAAACTCATATTTTCGGTCACCTATTATCTTCCCTCTATGATACATCAAAGCACATTTTTTAAGAAAAATAGCGAGCCAGAAAATTATTAAATCCGTAAATCAAAAATAGTAATTAATAGCCGTAATTAATAACGAAATCCTTGCGTACATTAATTATTATTTATTTAAATAAATTACAGAAACGCGTGTTAATTGCGTATGTAATTTGAAGTTAATTTCTCGACATAATTCAGAGGTAGCATGCTGTAACAGGCCGATACTATGGGCCCTTAAGGTCACAAGTTCAAACCAGATTCTGTTGGCATTCAATTGTTGAAAGATTTAGAATTTAATTTTTGAAAGATTTAAAGAAAATCTCGACTGATTTTCTGAGTTTGTTGCTGCGTTTCTTCTCCGGTCATCAGGTTAGGAAATCGCGCAACCTAGTTAAAAAAGCGGACTACCCTTATAACTTTTGAACCACGGACCTACCAATTCCCATATTTAGCGACTAATATCCATTCATTAGAAAAAAGAAAGAGGAAAGAAAAAGTTTTTATTTTCGACCGTATGACGCACAACAAAAACGAAATACAAAAAATACAAAAAAAATACCACAATATTAAGTACTTACCTATTTTAAACTTTATTTATAGGTTGCATATAGATTGGCAGCTGGCAACACAGCCAACTACTTTTATAGATTTTTTGTCTATGAACAAAACGAAAGAGGTACCAACATACAGTATTTAGCGACTAATTCTTTGTTCAATCAGTAGGTATTCAAATCGGTGATGGTGGCACAGCCAGGAAAAGCCACACGACTTGTCTTTAAAATATCTATTTACAGAAATAAATACCATTTATCAAGGCAAGAGTACCTAGTAGAAAAAGAAAAGTTGTGCTAGCCTAGTGATATGACCATTCTCGAGTTCAAATCCAAGGCAAGCACCTCTGACTTTTTGAAGTTATGTGCGTATTAATAGTTAATTATCACGTGCTTAAACGATGAAGGAAAACATCGTGAGGAAACCTGCACGTCTGAGAGATTTTCTCGACGGCGTGTGAAGTCTGCCAACCCGCATTAGGCTAGCGTGGTGGACTATAGCCTAATCCCTCTCATTGTGAGAAGACACCCGTGCCCAGCAGTGGGACATATTTGATTGATTTGATTTAGTGGGTTGATTATGTTATGGGCAACAGCCTCATTAGCCTAGTGGTCCTGAGCGCGACTGCTACGCTTGAGGTCCTGGGTTCTTTTCCAAGGCGAGGAAAGTGTTATTGGGATTTTCTATGAAATTCCCATGAACAGCTCGGAGTTTGTAATTTCTGCCCGGTTAATGGCAATAGGCTCGCCCCCTATTACATGGGACCTAAACATACGAACTGTGGGTGTACATTAGTACCCCTCTTGCTAACCCTTCGGGGAAAACAGGCGTCATGGTATGTTATTATGTTATGTAAGGCAAGAGTACCAGTAAAAGTTAGAATGATTCTTACATAAAGCGATCATCTATCAATCTATACCTTAGTTTCAAACGTCTGCCATTAAAAACTATGTCAACAGACCAATAGTTATAATAACACTAATAACAATTAGTACTATTATGGACATTGGAACCTTTCTCACGAATCACAAGATTTTATAGATTGGTTCGATCGTAAAATTCAAAGTATTTTGGTGTTATTTCAGCGATTGTGAGCGGTGATTCATGCGAAGTTATGTAATTTAGTTATACAATGTAGAATTTTTAGTGGGTTATTGTTTTTGAATGGTAGAATTCTTTCTGTTTTCCTTATACTTATCTTGTATCTTGGCCGATAAGACATTTTTAAGGCAAACAAGTAGACGGTTTACGTGATGGTAAGCGATTACCGCCGCCCATGGACATCCGAAGCAACACCAGAAGAGTCGTAAGTGCGTTGCCCGCCTTTTAAAAGGGCCTCCGGTGTCCTCACTCAGTCTATGAAACACAACGTAAGTATTGTTTCACGTTTAACTGCCTCATTAGCTAAGTGGTCCTGAGCGCGACTGCTACGCTAGAGGTCCTGGGTTCGATTCCCAGGTCGAGCAAAGTGTTATTGGGTTTTTCGATGAAATTCCCAGTAGCAGCTCGGAGTTAGGAAGTTGTGCCCGGTTAATGGCAATAGGCTCGCCCCCTATTACATGGGACCTAAACATACCGGCGAACTGTGGGTGTACATTAGTACGCCTCTGCCTAACCCTTCGGGGAATACAGGCGTGATGGTATGTTATGTATGTTTCACGTCGGTTTTCTGTAAGGCCGTGGTATCACTCCGGTCGAGACGGCTCATTCGATATATTTTTTACGATGGTCTACAATTTGTAAGAAATGGAATTCGAATTTGACGGGCGAGTCACAAAATCTTATCTCATCTGTGATCCATTCTCAGACAATACCTACATAACCTTGTCTCAAGCAGACCGTAAATACACTTTATTAACTTACAACATACGTACCTATCTTAAATCGTTCACTTTCGTCATAGTTATGCGTTAGGCTGTAGCCAGAGGAGACATGGTTACTTTCATATTATAACTTTTTACTTTTAGGCAAAGGAAACTGACTTCAAGAATTTTGTGTTCACCAAAACAGATGGAACCAAAGGAATTAACATGGGTCCATGTTGAATCTATCTCATCTTGTTATTGTATATTTGAAATTAAGAAAGAAAACACAAAATCAAAGTTATATCGGTGAATATCGGTGTTTTACACGAAGCGGTCGTTCAGACCTCCGCAATTTTTGTAGAATAGAATAGATATGATAGGATAGGATAGGATAGAATAGGAAAGGAAAGGAAAGGAAAGGATAGGGTAATATAGGGTAGGATAGGATAGAAAAGAATAGCATAGGATAGGATAGGATAGAAAAGAATAGCATAGGATAGGATAGGATGAGATGGGATGGGATTGTGGTATGGGATGGGATGGGATAGGATAGGATAGGATAGCCAATACATTATAAATTGTGCTTAATTTGCAATTTGGTTTATTCTAAACACACCTTTATGTGCATTCAGAATTAGCGTTTTATTATTTGGAATTGTGCCGCTCAGCGTCCAGATAAATGTATCTCCAGCCTTACTCAGATGTGCAACAGATAATGCATCAGTACAAATGTGCAATACCAGAAATTATTGCAACATGCCATGTACAATATATATTTTAACTTAGTTTTAATAACCGACGAAGCGTGCGTGAAAGGCTTATTGGTAAATCTTAGGTATCAATTTGAGAATGGCCCTCAATATGGAATCTGACCTATTACATAGTTGAGCATACATTTGACGTCATCATGTCATCATACTGATGTAATAATACTAACTGTTGCCCGCGGTTTTAGTCGCGTCCCAAAGATACCGTATCCTCGGTTACTGTGGCTCTGGCAGTCTATAGTTCGTAGGGTCGGCAACGCATGAGCAAGTCCTCTGGGGCCCAAGTCTGATATTTCAATTGACTCAGAATGACCGTCCAATGGCGCTAAATGACATAAGAAATGACAGATTTCGTAGACAAAACTGTCAAAAATCAACAATTTTGAAGTCACTGAATCACAATTCTGACACAACTAAATAGCAGACTCGGCACCCTGGTGTTGTAGGTGTCTATTAGCGACGACTACTTACCAAATGGCTCGACAGCTCGCTTGCCGAAAAAAGAAGTCCACAACATTACCTATAAGCAGTAGAGCCCTTAAGTGTAAACCATTCCAAAGAGACTTCAGGTTTAATCTTGATACTTAAACAATAACACAAAATTTTCGCTGCATTGCAAGCATTTTGTGACGGGAAAGGATGCATACTGATGACGCCAAATACAGTCGCCAAAACTGTCAAATTTCTTCAATCGATTTTCAATTTCATCTCTAAACAATAAGGTTTATTATCCATTGGGGAAATTTGTCAGCTCATTTATGTTGTGGTAACTGTACATAGGACTATTAGTAATTCTATGCTTATACTAACTGGCAGTAACAAATTGTATTCTAACCGATTCCCACACGGAGTCATAATTTTTACAATCATAGTCCAGCCGTTTCGTCACACTGACAGACAAAATCGCAGATGAATCTCAACAATGTCACAGAAAGTACATAAGTTGCGTAACAGTGGACTTAATACCCACTTACTTATTAGAACAAGACTGCTCACATCTGATACGTAATTGGCCGACTTTTGTTAGATAACCATCTTCTGCCCGCAGCGTTACTCTATGACGTCATTATTGTTACTGATGCCTAAGTACCAATAAGCGAAGTTAGAAGTAGGGTTTAGACGGGAAAATGAAAAGTGCACATCGTCGATTTTATATTATTTTTCAAAACTCGAATTTCTCCGAAGATTAATGTGTAATTATGGTGGATAATTATCCATTAAGTGTTCGTAAATGTGTGAGAGTGTAGGCAAATGATATAAAATTGAAAATCGTGACTTTATGGGTTCACTCCTAAACTCCATCGAAGCCTCAATAAAGTTTCTACCGTTTTATTAGGGCAACTCAACAACTTATACTTGACACTGGCGAACACAAAAAGTTTGGTGCCCTAATACAATCCCATAATGGGAAATATTATTTGATTACTCTAATACTTGACACTGGCAAATACACAAAAAGTGTGGCGCCATAATAAAACAAAAAAGTACCAACAATTTGCACTGTCAAACTGTTTAAATTGTCTAATGTCTAGCCACAAATTCTTGATCACGATTCTCAGGTTAAGTTTCAAGTGTTATACAGTTTTCTAATACATTTTCAGTAGCGACTCAGATACTAATTTCTGAGAATTACGCGAATATTAGACATTGAAATAAAAACAATTTTGTGTTTTATCGCGTGATATTTACATTTACCAACTTGAAGTTTCGTCTCGTGCCTGGTATGACGATGGGTCAGTCTATATTTCACCATCTTACGTTGTTTTTCTCCTAGAACCTAAACATTGCTAAAACCATGACTTTGGTCGAGAGATTCTTACCTCTATTTTAGTTTTTCTAATACTGGATATTCAAACTAGACTGATTTATTTATGATCGATAAAAAAATCAAGTGGAATTAATAAAATTGCAATTACTTTAATTTAATTGCAATTAAAATTAATTCAATTGGAATTGATAAAAAAATTAAATGATTAATGCGCATTACTGAACGAGAGTTGGTATGTATATGATATGAGTATATAAGGATATTTTACTAACTTAATGAAACATAAATAGCCATACGAGTATTACATAACAGTCTAGATGTGTCTGAGGTAGAGGTTAGCTTATATAACTCCTATTTGCTGAGTGTTTCCTGATTACTGACAGAACTATGAATAGGACCACTTTATTGTTGGTCGAAGTTTCCATCATGATAGGGTTTCTCATCTATTCGGGTCGGTCTAACTAGTAATGGCAAAATATCAGTGTTATGCAGCGGCTGCCAAGATCCTTTTTTTCTCGGGTGGGGAAATGCGCCTTATGCATGCCGCCCTGCTTCAGGCATGCAGGACGGTTATGTCGGGCTCTCCGACCAGGTGGCCAGCATACTGACTAAAACCACTACCACTACCACCTTCCGCGTAGTGGTGGGATTACGGGAATCGCTCTCGCATGCTCCGCGATCCCACCGCCTGCCAAGATACCTGCGGAACCTAATATTCTGAAACATAAAATGACCTCAATTTCTGGGGATAAATTGGGATCTATTTTGGATTATAGGTGTATGGTTTATTTGGTATGTATTTTTTCTTGTATTGTGTCCGATTGTTTCCCAAATAAAATATAAAATAATCTGGTTGTTAGGGTTTTCGAACTAACGTTAACTAACTAACCACACTAAGACCCAGTTTCACCATACTATGTTTGTTAATTTAACAGCCTGTTAATATTTTAACACACTGTTAAGGTTTGTGAGTGTCCCACCACATGCTAATGGCTTGTTAAATTGCTTAATCAGCTGTTAAATCTAATCACTGCTCTGCGGGTCTGTTAAATTTTTAACACACTGTTACTATGACTTGTGTACTGTCAAAATGTTTTTTTAAGAACAAAGGAGACTCTTTCATGAAGGTCTGATTAAGGCGAATCATTTTATTTTGGATTGTTTTAGAAAATTTGGATGAATAGAGAACTAGCTTATTGCCATTAACCGGGCACAAATCCAAATTCTGAGCTGCTTCTGAGAATTTTATAGAAAAAACCAATAAGGCATACATTTTATTTGACCTGGGAATCGAAGTCATAGCCTGTAGCATAGCTATCGTGCTTAGGACCTACTAACTTAGCTCAACACTTAGGCTAAACAGGAAGTTTTTTCCGAACCCCTATTGGTGTGTAGGATACTTATTATTTTTATAGTTTGGTAAAGATATAATTATTATATAAAATAAATAAAACTGCATATGTTATTATCAGCCATTTTCGACTTTATTTCGAATTAATTTGGAGTAGATATTTCATTCTTCATTTTCCGTTGTTTCGATTTTTCTTTTAGCTACCTACTGTGTCATCGCTGCCTCAGTCTCACCATGTTTTTTCATGATTTGTCATCAATAAGTAATTCAGTTTGCTCTGCACCAATTCGTCATTTATCGAAGTTTGAAATCTGATCTGAAAAAGGTGCAATAACATTTTACCTCAGTAATAAACACTGAAATAAAATAGTAACAAACATCTAGTTCATATAGATAACTCAAAATTAGTTCCTACCTGTTGAGAATATTATATTGTATATTATCCCCACATGATTGAATTGTTCCATGACACCATGGCATTGAAAAAGCTCGAAGAAGTGATTGTGGTTTGCTCCAATCTTCGTTTTTATTAGCAGTTGCATCATATTTTATTCTTCATAATATCTTTGTAGATATACCAAAATTTAGTTCTCGTTCGAAGAAAAATTCAGCGCGAATGTTTTTTAGATATTTCTTGTGGTGAGGGCTAAGGGTGAAGGTACTTTTCACAGAGATTTTAATTTAAAAATATGAAAAAAAACCGCACAACAGAACACAAAAATGATTATTGACAATTTATTGTTGACGTTTTATCTATCAAAATTAAAAATACCCCGGTTGCTTTTGAATTAGAGAAAAGAACGATGTAATAAATTCGGCCGTATTACATTAATAAACGACTAGATATAATATTTGACATATCAGTATCATTGATATACGTTGCTATGACTTACTGTTTTGGTCGTATTAGAATGTGAATGAATGCTTTGTGTATCATTCAATAAATGCTTGATTTAGTAACGCACTGTTACATTTTCATCATGGGACATATCTTATTTTAACAGCTTTGTTAATTTTAAATGCTGATTAGTTAATGCCTTGTTAAATAGAAATTGGTGAAACTGGGTCTAAACGTTTGTCATGGATGTAGGTAGGCGGGTTTAGTTTTAGTATTGTCTTTAAAATAAGTAAACTCCCTCGTTGGTCTAGTGGTCCAAGTGAAAGTTTGTGAGGACTGTAACTGCCTCATTAGCCAAGTGGTCCTGTGCGCAACTGCTACGCTAGAAGTCCTGAGTTGATTCTCAGGTTGAGCAACGAAAATTTGCAGTAGCAGCTTGTATTTGGGAATTTGTGACAATAATCTCGCCAAATACATGGGAACTAATTATACTGACGAACTGTGGAAGTAAATTAGTATGTGTGCTTAACCCTTTGGATAATACAGGCGTGATGGTGTGTATCATACATATTTTTAAATTAAATTGTTTTATCATGGCCTGGCAATCTATCAACATACAACAACATACATAACAAAGTAACAATGCAAGTATCAAAAGTTAATCGGTGTCGCTACTTACATCAATATCACCATGGCCACACATTACTACATTACGTGTTACCATAAAAACTCCATAGCAATTCAGTTGAATAGTAGACTCGTCGCAAGGAATACGGGTCATTGGCACAAACTTACGCACGTACGAAAAACTGTGCGTGAGATTAGTGTGGTCTAAAATATAAGATAAAGCGACTTAGGATTGGCATAGTTCTGTTCAATACAATGTGTGAAATTAATAGATATATCGTGGATCGATTGTTTGAATGGGCCGTGCGGATATAGCCGATTATTTCATCATTTGCCTGACCTAATTTCCTAAAATGCCAAAAATTTGATTCTGGCACTCGCCAGCCGCTACTGGGGCTCCACTCGCTAAGCGACATTTATATTTCTTTCAGTATATCGCGATGTTCCCGGGCAGATCTCGATTGACCCATTTAAACGATCGGCCCACGACAGATATATTATGAAGAATGATATTATTGAAGAAGGAGTGAATAAGTAGTAAGTTGTCGTCTGATAAGGATGAATGGAAAGACTACGCGATTGGCGCAGAGTTTGAGCGATGTGTTTCTGTGTCATGGGTTGTTGGTTCAGTAGAGTAGCATGTATTTCTAACATCCGGGGCAAACCCTAAATTTGCTGCCCTATATTTTGGCAACTCAGCCTAAATTTGGTTAAAATCCTGTTGCTCTATAAGCCGGCCGCCTATAATTACCGCGACAAAGTTGTTAAAAGTAGCCTTGCTTTATTAGCTTCAATTACAAATCATTTTATTTATGGAAGAATAATTAAAATAACGGTATTGGCTCACATGCTTTCTCTCTTTGCTTCCTCTCTCGCCACCGCTCTCAACAAATACCACACCACGCCTTTTAATATAATATTCTAATCTTTACATAACACCCGATCTAGTTACCCCCTTTTGCATACCAATTGTCTACACAATTTACAATGCGCTCAAAATAGGGTTATGTGTAAACGTAATACTTGGCCACACGTGGTCACATGGTCGGGCTTCTACCATTACATAATGATCAATTGGTCACTGGGTTCTAAATTAACTCCTTATAGAGATGTGACGGAAATATGAACAGTTCATAGTGTTGCAACTCAAAATGCGGAATAGCATTCTCTTATATAATTTCGCCTTCCTATCTATAGTATTTACATATTACCATTTTCGCCGCTGTTGCCCGCAATAGGACAAAACGAATATTATAATGTTTTCGGACATAGATTTGACACAGATCCACATTTATTTTTCGGGAACTGAGGGTAAAACAGTCGGCTTAATATAATTTATAAAAACATGAGACACAGTTTTGCAATGTTGGTAAAATGTTTACATAGGTTACATGTGTGTTTACTGGTCAGTAAAAGATAGTTGATTTATGACATTGCAACCCAAAAACGTGACAGTCATTGTGTCTGGATGTTGTTTCGATCACAAAATATAATAAAATAAAATTCGTCAGACATGCAAATATTAAAGAAATGAACTCTAATCAACATAATTCGGTATTTTATATGCAGAATATATAATTAATTCACTGTAATAATCGCTTTATTACGATTTAAATATACTGGGTTTTACAGTTACTTGCAAATGTTTACCTTATGTAGGTAGGTATGTCTATTTTTGGCCAAAAATTGAGTAATTTTTTCATAATACTTACGGTTTTTGGAGCGTGAAATTTTACATGAATCGTTTGTCATCATCGAACTAGTACTGCCTTTTTCCGTTATTTTTATGGGATTCGGCAAACGTGCTGTCGAATCACCTGATGATAAGCGATTACCGCCGCTCATGGACACCCGCAACATCAGGAGAGTTGCAAGTGCGTAGCCCGCCTTTTAAAAAGGTTTGGGCCTCCGGTATCCTCACTCACTAGGAAACGAAACACAACGTAACTGTTCACGCCAGTTTTCTGTGAAGCTGGTGGATCCAGCCCAATTTTGCCGAAGCATGGCTCTCCAACGATTGAAACTAATGGGGTCAACTTCCAATCTAACCAGGTGCGGCTGAATATATTTTACACGAAGCGACTGTCATCACACTTCACAGCACAATGGGCAATACCGACAAGGGATAGCCTGGTTGTCAGGCTTTGTGGGCTTCTGACCGCCACTATAATCATAAGTTTTCGAGTGGCAACCGGAACTGGCAGCTTTACTACTCTCCGAGGCACTAGTAGGAGTCTCAATGTATTAAAAATAGTCACCCATCCACTTACGGACCACGGCAAGTTCAGCTTACCCTCACAGGGCGGTTGAGCTCCACGACACTTCATCACTTATTGCAGAAATTCAAAATTGTTGAAGCTAAATTGCACAACTTGAAATTATATGTATTGTCCTATTATGTAAATCATTTTTTTGATTTGCTCTATTGCAAAATAGCTGTCGTTCTGTGTGTGAGAAGATTATATTACAAAAGTTCACGGAAATAATTATTTCTATTGAAGTATGAAATACACACTAATAAGTAGTTATATTGACTGAACAAAGTAGACAGAATTGTGGTTACAAAAATTACAGATTAACAAAGAGCTGTTTCTTAGTGATTAATCTAGGTATTAAACCAAATTTGGATGAAACTTGTTACGATGATAGAAGACCATTTGTATTTGTATTTGACTGTTTGAATTTGATTCTTTATATACGGGGTCTCCTTATTTTGCCTCCAACTTCACATTTAATTGATATTTTTAATAGATTTTGAGTTGATATATTTTATAATCAGCGTTTCACATCAATGTTAAGCGGCGGTAGCCTAATAGCAAGGGCGTCGGACTTGCGATCATGTGGTTGCCGGTTCGAACCCCATCCATTGCACTACCGACGTGAAACCACTCGTAACACAAGCAATCTAGCTTATCACGAGGGGTTAACAAGAATACTAGTAATGTGCGACCCGCATTGCTAGTAAGCTTTAAAAAATATATATATATATATAGAAGTAAGTATCGATCAGATATAACAGTTAGTGTATATCTGCATTACTAATATCGTATATAAAGAGATTGTTAATATACTTCCTTTTCTCATTGCATTAATTAGAAAGCTGAAGATTCAATCATAATCGATATTATTTTTGTAAACGAAACCTGCTTTATTTGTATAGTAAGTTATAGTTATAAATCATAGCTTAATAAAAGTGGTGGTGGTGTTTTTCCTCCTTTTTATTTTTAAATTTCAATTATTTTAGTACCTATTAACACCAGTAATAAGTTCGAATATTGTTTATTAACACTATGGATCATTGTTGTCCCAAAATAAACGTTTTATTATTATTATTAATATTTTTACACAATTTATTCACAGAATATTTGACTGCCTCATTAGCCAAGCGGTCCTGAGCGCGACTGCTACGCTAGAGGTCCTGGGTTCGATTCCCAGGTCGAGCAAAGTGTTATTGGGTTTTTCTATGAAATTCTCAGTAGCAGCTCGAAGTTAGGAATTTGTGCCCGGTTAATGGCAATAGGCTCGCCCCCTATTACATGGGACCTAAACATACCGGCGAACTGTGGGTGTACATTAGTACGCCTCTGCCTAACCCTTCTGGGAATACAGGCGTGATGGTATGTTATTTATTCATAGCAGGCTTAGGACTTCTTGTTTGTTTCCCCATCACTTTCCACTTTCCATGGATGTAGATTCTTTAGTACTATGATTTATATTATATGACCTACAATCTACATCCTGAACTGAATTTAGAACTAGAATAAGTAAATGATTCCCATATGGTTGTCTATATGAATTCGCTTAGCAATAAGAGTTTGTACCTGTTAGCTGCTCTTACCTATCAACCGTGTTGACCACCACTAGTTCAATGAGGTAGGTGTCTCGGTAAATTAAGTAATAGAAACGGATAGCTTAGTTAATGTGACAATGAGATTCACTGTCTATAATATTCATACCTATGATATAATAATTTTTTTGTGATTTGTTTGCATTTTTCATGCTAATTTTTTTAAAGTTATTTTAGTGAAGGAAAAATTCGACTCGCAGGCAGGATACGAACCTGCGACTTCTGGCTAGGTACGCCAGACGCTATGACCTCTAAGCCACCGCGAGTCCCACCTGCCATGTCGAAATTTGCCTTCACATTCTGAACTTACGTCTTAAAGGTGACGTCAGTAATATCTATTGAAAGGCAAGTTACTTTGCCTCTCAACCGACATGACTTACCTTACGGTTAGTTATATGTCGTACGATGCTACCATACCTATTAACTATCTTTTGTGATTTTTTTGCATTTTTCATGCTAAGATTTTTTAAAGTTATTTTAGTGAAGGAAAAATAACCTATGATATAATATCTAGATATTTAAATTGCTCAAAACAACCAACTAAATTTATTATTTTATTACAACACTAAACATTTCCGTCACTGTTTTTCTAATTAGACAAAAACTAAATGCACAAATGCAAATGCTTGTTATGCCTTATAAAGCGACAAGAGTGTTAGAGTATCTATGTCACATCCTATGAAAAAAAAAGACAGGATGACATTACTAATACTTTAGATGGTTGGTTAACGCAGTCATTGCGCAACCATGATCGATAAAACATCATTTACTTAATTGAATCGCTGTGTTTGTTACATCACTAAACAAAACAGTACCTATATACTAAAGTTGCAGTTAAATAGTGATGGTTCTATTGGTGATAATTGAAACAAAATCGAATAAAACTCGTCCCTTATATTATTAAATGGACTATACAATTTGTCGATTTTATGACTATGATTTCAATTTGTGATATCTAGCGATTAAATATAAGTCGCCGCTTGCGCAAGTACTTAGTAGGCCTTCTTAGTCTTTTCACTTAAAACACAGAAAAAATAAGAATTTATAATTTGTATGTAAGTTTTAAAAGCATTACTATAAAATGTGATGTTAATGTGATATAAGTACCTACTTACTAACTTTTGGCAAATACTATAAAAATACTTTTTATAGGTAACTACTTTCCCATGCAAGTCAATGTTTATTCATCAAACCATCACGCCCATATTCCCGAAAGGTTAGGCAGAGGTGTGCCTACTAACACACCTACACCCACAGCTAATATTTTATTACGTCCCATATAGGTAATAATTGATGACACTAATATACACTCCGAGTAATATTGTTCATAGAAAATCCAAAATTTTGTCTCGACCTGTTAATTCGATACCTCGCCACATCACTAGTAGGAACGTAGGAACCGAACTTATGCAATATTGGCTCACAATAACTGACCATAGCTGACCCACATTGGGTGATGCTATTATAGCCATCTTAATGGATCAGCCAGGAACAGGATACTTAAATCTTAAATGTAGAGTAGTGAAAGGCCAAAATGTACGCATAATTCGTACTATCGTAATATGTAATCGTAATATGTACGGTATTTTCTAAGCAAATGAGTTTTACCGTCAACCATATCATCGCGTAGCAATAGAACTAATAGTTTTACTATGTTTGGCAACTCTCCACACCCAGGTAACTCCCTGCCTTCTTTAAAAAATGCTAAATAAATTCGGAGATTTTGATTTTTCATGAAACCTTTGACTTTGATAACATACATAGATACCATCACGCCTGTATTCCACGAAGGGTAAGGTAAAAGTGTACTACTAATGTACACCCATAGTTCGCCGGTATGTTTCAGTTCCATGTAATAGGGGGCGAGCCTATTGCTATTAACTCCAAGTTGTTCTCAAACTCCAAGCTGCTACTGAGAATTTCATAGAAAACCCAATAGCGCTTTGTTCAATCTGGGAAACGTACGCGGGACTTCTAGCGTAGCAGTCGCGCTTGGGACCACTTGGTACTGGGACTAATGAGGCAGTTACCTTTGACTTTGAAATTTTTTTTTTCGGAAAAATCATAATTTGTTTCGTAAGTATGTGAATAAAACCAAGTCGCCACCGCCACGCAAATCGATCTCTTCATTATATCGAAGATAGTAATCTTAAATATGCAAGTATCAATATCTTTTAAAATTAATTAATTCGGCCCGTAAACGCTGTTCACTTTTGTAAGCAGATAATCGATTAATTTTATCGATAAAACAGCCACATCACTATTAGGAATACTTGCGTAAGAGTGACTCACAATAGCTGGCTAGTGTTGGCACATTGTGTGCTATTTAGCTATATAGTTTAATAGACTGTATCAGTATTAAAGGAGAACCACCCGTAGGGTAAGTTTACTTCTAGTACACTAAGAAATCGTTAGGACTGTGGCAATATGAAGAGTTCTTAATATTCTGTTGAGCGAAAAGGATCTCAGTAACAGGATTCTAATCATGTATAGATAGGTTAATACTCAACACTGTATTGCATTCTATGTTGTTGAAACAGATGTTATAAATAAATAATTGATAGTTTATTACAATTTAATGTTTTTAAATCATTAAAACCCTACCTATCTTTTGGAATGGAATTTTGTTCTAACATAACATACCATCACGCCTGTACTTCCCGAAGGGTTAGGCAAAAGTTACTACTAATTTAAAACCACAGTTCGCCGGTACGTTAAAGTCTCATGTAATAGGGGGCAAGCCTGTTGTCATTATCCGTGAACAAATCTCAAACTCCAATAACACTTTGCTTGACCTGGGAATCGAACCCAGGACCTCTAGCGTAGCAGTCGCGCTCAGGACCACTTAGCTAATGAGGCAGAATTTTGTTCTTTCTACCCAATTATAAAAGAATACCCAATACCCAAAATTGGAACACTGTCAAAAGGAATGCGTTTCCATTTTTGTCGGTTGTAAATAACATTGATTAGTAAAAGACAAATATATAGTATTCCAGTATTTTATTTCAAATAATTTCTAAAAGGAAGTAACTGTGTGCTGTGTGTAACACCGTGTCAAGTTTAGCTAAACCTGGACAAACCGGTATTAGGACACGGTCTAGATGTCTAGTCTTGGCTAATCATAACTATTGCAATATTGTAAACCGATCATCTGTACGGATGTGTTAATTGGAGCTGCCTCACATTCACGCAATAATTGCAGTCTTTTGAAACTACAATTAAATGTTACTAAGACTCAGAGCTAGACTGTTGCGAAAACTTGTGACTTGGCATAAATTTTAACCGGAGAGAAATGTAACAGCCATGTCTTGAGATATTTTTTAAAATTATTATAAATATCCGCAACACCAGTAATATTAGAGGAAGTCTGAAAGTGGCGCCAGTGACAGAAAGTTGAAAGGGAATCGTTTGTCTTGGTATGGGTATGTGATCAGGAGGGATGAAACAGTGTAGGGACAGAGGGTTAGATCAAAGAAGATATGGATGGATTCTGTTTAGTCTGATATGATGGGAAAGGAATCATGAGATGATGGCAGACAGGGATGAATGGAAGAAAAGGATAATTATACTGCGCCGATCCCAAATAAATTGGGATAAGGGCAGGAGGAAGAAGAACATCAGTAGTATCACAGTTGTTAATCGTAAATATAAATTTCACTGGCTACATTGCCATTCAAACAGAACTCCGAATATAATTATAATAGATCTATAAAATTATTTGGGTGTTTCTTCTTTAATGTAGATATGACGTAGGTATGCCAAATCCGTTTATAAACTCTGCCCACCCCTGTTTGGAAAAACAAGAGCGATATAAAACGAAACTAGGTCAAAAGCTACATTCTAGGCCATATAAGCTCGAAGACATTTACATTGATTGGATACTTCCTTTTTTACTTTTTGGGTAAAGTCAAAGTCACCTCAAGGTATATTTATAAATATCGGCGTCGTGCTTGCAAGGCTGAAATAAAATCCAAGATCCGGTATAAGCTATAATAAAACTATAATAATGCTGAAGAGTGGCTTGTGGCTAAGTAATAACAACACTGATCAATTAATTAGTAAGGTTAAGCTTCGCTTGCCGCGGTCAGGGGCCCTAGTCTGCTATTTCAATTGATTCAGAATGACCGTCCAATGGCACTAAATGACATAAGAAATGACAGATTTCGTAGAGAAAACTGTCAAAAATCAACCATTATGAAGTCACTGAATCACAATTCTGACACAACTGAATAGTAGACTCGGCACCCAGGTCGTCGGTCTTCCTGTCGTATTCTTGCAATGAAGATGGGAGTACGGCAGACAGAAGGATCTATGTCTGTTCCGATCCTTATTAGACGAACTGATCGCCGGTGGATGCTAACAGACCTCCAGCCTCCATGAGCTGCAGAGGATTGTTTTTGACGTGGGAGAGCCATGCTTCGGCACGAATGGGCCGGATCGACCGGAGTGATACCACGGCCTCACAGAAAACCGGCGTGAAACAACGCTTGCGTTGTGTTTCGCCGAGTGAATGAGGTTAACGGAGGCCCAAACCCTTTTAAAAGGTGGGCAACGCACTTGTGACTCCTCTGGTGTTACGGGTGTCCATGGGCGGCGGTTATCGCTTATCATCAGGTGATCGGCCTGCTCGTTTGCTCCATATCCTATAAAAAAAATTTCGCCACCAAACCAGATGATGGATTTAGGCGTATGTATTTTCATCACGTTCCCTTTTCGAGTAGAATGATGGCCCGTAACTGCCTTAATGGGTGCAGCGAGGGTGTCTCGCACTGCATTTCCAGTGCACAGTCTTCCCACGATACCCTTTTCTTGGGTGTCCAGAAAATCCACATAGATGCTCTGCCACCAGGTCAGACGGCAGGCTATGTCAGGATCATACAGAGTAAAAACCGCACTTGGCTTCTCTTGCCCTAAAGAGATTTCTATTGAGGATTTGAGAAGGCCATTCCCACGATACCCTGACATACAGATCGATAAAACATCTTTTAAACGGAAACCCCTTTCCTTTATAAAATTTGTACATAATTTTATCATGTGATGTGTAAGACTGAGAACGTACATATTTTATTTTGTTTATATAATAGTGATCGGTGAGCGGTCGAGATTGGGTAGGTCGCGTGGTTTCCGATGCATGATACTTACGAAGTGTTGTGTCCATTGTTGGAGTGTACACGGCACGAGAATTTAGTTTTTAACCATGGAACATTTGGAGCTCAGACCTTTTTCAATGACGGTAGAACATACCATCATGCCTGTCTTCCCCGAGAGGTTAGGCAGAGGCGTACTAATGTACACCCACAGTTCGCCGGTATGTTTAGGTCCCATGTAATAGGGCTCGCCCCCTAAACGGCGGTCGGTATGACGGTAGAATAACAGGTATAAGTGGAAGTCCAGCATACCCTAGGTTGTCAGCCCTCTATGAACCTTCGGATCAGCTAATAAATATTTATACATAATCTTAATAGCTCCTGCATGACGATATAATACAAAGAGAAGAAAATCAGTAGAATTTAGTAAATACACTTTCTTTCCTCTTCTGGACGTCATCGAGGCGATTTTATTTACCTTATAAGAGACAACACAAGTAAGTAGGTAGTTGTTTTCCCACAGTGTACAACGTGTATGGTCACTGCCAAAATGAACCTTGGCATAACATGTCAGCTCCCAAAGCTTGGAAAGGATTTTCACTTTTATACACCTACCAGAATTCTGTGACTCAATCAGGCTTCGTGGTGATAGCTTTAATCAACTAGTTGAAAATGAAAATGTTTTTATTTGTCTCAAATATTACATACAAACATAAAATTCAGTCAACTCCAGTAAGTTACAGAAGTACTTGTGTTGGAGCTGCCTCGCTTCTTTCCTTATGAATCAGAAATATCAAATTTTGAGACCATTTTAGACCAGTAGTTATACGATAATGATGCAAATAATAAAAATAAAATAAAAATATTATTTATTTATGTGTATGTGAGTGTGTATGTGTGTGTGTGTGTGTGTTAGTGTCAGTTGGACGCAAATTTTAAAGCTATTAAAAGATTCTTCATTATAGTACTTAGTCTTAAGTATGTCTTTTATCAGAAATATTTGCTGTATAAAATTAAAGTCCAATGTCTACTTGGTCGTCGGTCAATGGAAACGCGTTCGCGTATTAGCACGGATCTCAATTCCTTTCTCTGTTGTGATGAGCAACCTCTGTTGCATTGTGAATGGATTGGGTGTGGTAGAACATAATACTTAATTATTATGTATTCGTATGGGTGGAATCTTAAACTCTCACTAGTTATTGATGCACACATTATTGATATTGATATTACTATCCAAGGATCGATGTTTTTATTGGAATCGCCAGTATATTCGATTCTGTATTTTTTTTCGTAACAAGATTACGTGTTCAGATTTGCAGACTCGATAATAAGCTCCAATTTCGATTTACAAGGCCAGAATCAATAAAATAAAAAGTGTTAGGTATGTAAGATAATCGAGCACTATATTCAGAAAGCTCGAATGTCTGACATCTGGTATAACCTTGGTATATCGATTAGATTTCATTACTGTATTGGGTGACGGAGTTTAGTATTGATTTATTTTAAATTTTCGTTAGTAGGTTTAGAGCTCCTTATCCCTTCTCATTCTGAAAGGAGACCGGTGTTCAGTTCAGTAGGTGGATGATCATGAAAATTTTAGCCTCATCTGTCTAAACAGTTCATCGCAACTAAGTATAACTATTAGATTAATTAATGAAGCAGTCGTGTGAACACTTTTTTTGTACCTATTTTGCTAATATTTTAATACCTATATGACTTGAAGAAATAAAATTTGATTGTGATATATATTTTTTTTTAAATTAATTAGGTATCATACACTCAGAACTTTTTAAGTTGACTAAAACACACAAAGCAGATTGTTCTAATTTGGTTAACAGAAGCATTACACCATTTAAGCAAATACTACTTAACAATTACCCAAACTGAAGGTTTTACTCAACCCATCGCAAGTAAATCCCGCGCGTGCACGTCAAATGCGCACGCGCATTATTCAACAGCTGTCAAAGGTCAGTGCCGTGAACTTGGGGACATTGAGCTTGACTTTATATAAGGATGCTCATTAGCAGCGGTTGTCAATTATATTGTATTATTTAATGATATAGGCATTTATTGATCATTAATAGGTACATAATATGATTGGCTTCTTAGTACTACACGATAACTTCTTTAGGACGATCCTGGAAGTCAAAATTGAAGGTAAGCGAGGAAGAGGCAGACCTTGATGAAGTTTTATAGAACGAGTGAAGAAAAAAGTGAGAGTGGAGTAGTATCAAGAGGTCAAAAGGAGGCAGAGGACAGAAAATTGTGGGGATTGATCCACCGACAAGAACTGAGCTCTTAAATTAATGAAAATGAAGACGATGATTTCTTGCATAGAGTTGCTTATTTCAACTGACAACCAATTATTTTAACGGCATAACAATATTAAACTACATTTACCTACTATAATTACCATAAAAGTTTAAATTTGGGCTAATTTTAAATTTAGAATAATGCACGTTTGGCGTAGCGGTAAAGGTGGTACCTCGCCATTTCAATTGCGCTGTGTATCGGTTGTTCGATTCTCACTCGAGGCAAATATTTGTGCATTCCACGGATCTTTGTTTTGAGTCTAGGTGTACTTTTGTCTTTTATTTGTTTGTGTGTGTATGTGTAAATGTTTGGAAACACCTAACGAACACCACGGATTATATATTTCCCTCTTACGAGAGTTGTTTTTTTTTATATAAAAAATTACAAAGCGTATATATCATAATAGCAAAAGGTATACGTATAGATTACGTATAGATACCTATTATGATTTTTTTTTTCAAAGAATTGCCCAGTTTCTTTTTTCTTAAAAAGTTGCGACATGTAACATTAAGTACTTAAGTACCTACTTTTTGCGGTAAAATCTTGTAAGTAAATAAACTTTGTATAAATATATACCATTTCTTATAATAGTGTTTTTAGTATTTTACAAGTGTAATTAATCTGATAATTACAACATGCAGACAAATCATATTAAACATTACGAGCATGTTGATGAAATAATATATCTCATCGTAATGTTGTGTCATTTAGAAAGGAACTAACTACCCACATTACAAAATTAACTAACTACTAATTGGTCGGTGGGTTCGATTCTCAGGCAAAGTAAAGTATTATTAGGTTTTAATAAAATTCTCAGTGACTATTTTGGTCATTGGGGTTAGTTCGTCTCATATCAAGCCTAATATTCCCTGAAGTATTAGAAAGATTTATATTAATGTACACCTACAGAATGTGTTATTTTCAACCGACTTAAAAAATATAAAAATAAGGGTTGAACCAATTTCCATTCTCTGGCCTCGAATCTGAACTCAAAAATGCTAAGTTAAGAATATGATACCAAGAAAACCAAATTAACAACTGAACTTAACTTAACTCCATGATATTTAACTAGCCGTATTAATTAACTATCGTAAAATAAAATGATGATACAAACAAAAATCATATTTGCATAATAGTATAGCATTCTCGTAGTTAATTATAGGTACCTAGTTAAAGTAACAGAACGATTTGTTAATACTAGAGAATCGTGTCAAGGAGTCAACTTTGCGTGAAAACTAATCATTAATGAGTTATGTTTTGAGTATTATTTTTCTTGCTAATGAAAAAAAAATGACATGAAAATTAAAAAAAAAATGTTAGATATAATATGTTATGAACTTTTTCGTTTTTTTTTTTCAGTTTATATATATATTATAGTGTTCATACCTAACTATTCAAGGCAACGTGACAATCCTGACATTTATTTTACTTAAAAAAATCCATTTTATTGGATCCTTCAAATTAATAGAGGTTAATGAGATGAGTATAAATAACTGAGACAAACGATTGCACAAATGCAATGATGCAACTTTATATAAATAAATAATTCATGAATATGATATCAAATATTAACTAGAGTTTGGTCGTGACTTTACTCACGTGGTAACTAATTGTCACAGTTTTGGGGATGAGTTTCATAAAACCTTTGTACGGATCTACTAAAGGTTTCATGAAAATTTAGCGATACCCTATCATCATCAACTTCTTTAGTCCCACTGATTCCCTTCTAGAATTAGAATTACCTTTCTGATCTAATCAGATCACACCACTCAGAATAAGAAGGATGATCTGATCTGATATGCCTAGGCATCTACCTAGCAATCTAACCTGTCCTACTGCTAGCAGTAGGACAGGTTAGATTTGAAGCCGACCCTAACATATTTGTGAAATACTAAGAGAATTTACCAGATCATCTTCTATCTTCTTCTATATAAATAAAAATGAATCGTCAAAATGACAACACGCAGTGGCGTGTTGTCATTTTGGTTGTCGTCGTCAACACGTTTGGAGTAGTGGCTAAGCGATCGGCTTCTGCGACACGTTTTGTGGGTTCGATCCTCACAGGGGGAAAATATTTGTATGATCCACAGGTAGTTGTCCCGATTCTTCGCGTTTATGTATGTGAGAAAATTTGAGTTTGTAAACGCACGTGTGAGCATAAAGAGACGAGAAAATCCTGGGGCAACGTTTTTATATCAAAATGTATGTACGCGCATAACTTCCGAACGACTGCAACAAAATAGATCATTCTTATTTTTGTTGTGTTCGTTATTGCCAGGACAAGGTTTGTATGAAAGTTTTTAGATTTTCCATTGGAAAAATCGAGAAAATTTACGCAGGGGAAGCTGCCCACGGGGCGTTAGTTTAAAATTTAATGATTTGTTAGGTTAAATTTTACAAACAGACGAATAAAGTCACTTTCAAATTCGTAGCTCTAATATTAGCGTGTTTGGGCTTACATAGATAGGAATATGATATAATCTACAAAACAAGACAGAAACAATATTCATAATGTCATTTAATTTTCTAAAATGCACTCAATACATTAAATAATGAATATTTATAATGTTTTGTTTATTATTATGATATTAAAAGCAGTCTCCAAATGTCTCTAGTTTTAGCTGCTCTGTGTAATCATCATCTACTCTTCCAAGCCTTTTGCCAACTATTTTTTTTTTAAATATAGGATAGGGGAGCAAACGAGCAGACGGATCACCTGATGGTAAGCGATAACCGCCACCCATGGACACCCGCAACACCAGAGGAGTCACAAGTGCGTTGCCCGCCTTTTAAAAGGGTTTGGGCCTCCGGTAACCTCATTCACTCGGCGAAACACAACGCAAGTGTTATTTCACGCCGGTTTTCTGTGAGGCCGTGGTATCACTCCGGTCGAGCCGGCCCATTCGTGCCGAAGCATGGCTCTCCCGTCAAATTTTCGGGGTCGGCTTCCAGTCTACCCAGATGCGGCTGAATATCAGTATTTTACATAAAGCGACTGCCATCAGACCTCCGCAATCCAATTTCTGGGCAATACCGATATTCGGAGGATAGATTGGTTGTCAGATTTTTTAGGGCTTCTGACTACCACTATCAATTGTCATAGATGTTGGTATGACAATCGGGACCGACGGCTTTACGTGCTCTCCGAGGCACGGAGGGGTCTTGATGTGTTATGAATGGTCACCCATCCACTCATTAACCGCGGCGAGCGCAGCTTAACCTTGCAGATCAGTTGATCAGCTTATTTATTACTTAGCCACGAGTCCCTCGGCTTTGTGTAATAATGTTTTTTTTTAACTTTTTAGAAATATCTACCTTAGATTTATATAGATTAAAGTTTTCATTTCAACCATTGGCAATCGTCAGTTTGTTTATTTGTAGATATATATATATTCTTGGTCCGATTCCCGCTAGGAACTGGTATTGTTAATAGTTCTTATGTTATATTTATTGTTGTTTTTGTACTGTACCATAACATAGGTGTATTTTAACTATGTACTTAACGGTTAAATGCATCTTACTACCGAAAATTTATTCCAAACTTTATATATTGTAAGCTTAACTTATTTAGCAAATATTCAAATGTGTATCCTATTTAGCAAGTTGCTTCAATGCAAGTTGCCCTTAGAATTAGTTTTATATTTAAGTTACATGTAAAATGTACGCGATATTATATAGAGAATTTGGAAGGCGTTATCGAGATCTGCGATTTTATCCACACAACCTTGCTTTCAGTTAAAAATGAAAAGCAATTTCAGCATTTTTATGGAACAATAATATCAATAATAACTTTTTAACTATGCATATGATACAACCCGAGGTTTCATTAGACACAATAAAGACAATACTATTAAGAAAGTATATTTCCAATTGTGTATTTTATTCATGGGAATCAATCTGTAACTAGTTTCTTCTTTCTTATCTTCGAGCCCCAAAACTTAAGCTAATCTCACCTATAATCCCAAAAAAAAATTTGTCCATTTGCAACCCGAATTCGTCCTCGGTAGCCTCTGCTAGTAAAGTAAAAGTAGACGGTCTGATCTCTGCTATATAAGCGGTACGAACATGGCTCTAGCATCACACATCAACCAACGTCCGAACGTACCAGACATGGCCAAATACATTGTAAGTTGGAGTGCAGTGACTGTGTAGTGTCGTGTTAGTGCTATATGCACACCGTGTGAAGTGGACCTAACTTTCAGATCTAAAATCGGTGCTTTGAAAAGTGCAAATGGGATTTTTTGAGGATGCCATTGCCATCCTTGTGCTTGAAGGATTTGATCTTCATACGTGTCCTGTTTTGGGGAAATGGGACGCTTATGTAGTGAAGATACGTAGGGTTGGAGTGATAGCTTCGAAGCTTCACGTTTCAATTCTGGGTTGAAAATAATAATGAGTAATGATGATGAGTGTTTGGTGACCGAGTTAATAACTTACCTGTATGCACAGTCTTATTAGTAAAACTTATGATTCATCGAAAAGATCTAATTATTTTTCAGGTTTCGATAATGTTGATATCAAAAGCTTAATTGTATGTTTGTCGGCAGGTCGCCCTCGCCCTCCTGGGTTGCGCTGTCGCCGAGCCTCCCGTGGGCTACAGCTACTCCTCCCCGTCCATCTCCATCGGCGGCCTCAGCAGCGGCGGCCACTACTCCTCTGTGCCCGTCGGCCACCAGACCAGCGAGGGCTATTATGTAGACCCGCACCTCCTCCACAAAATCAAGAACATCATCTTGAAGGACGAGATCCAGAACCAGGCTTACTCTAGCTCCAGCGGCCATGGCCATGGTCACGGCATCTCCTCTCACTACGGCGCCCCCGCCCCAGTGTACGGAGTCCCTGAGGAGAGGATCGTCGGCATTGAGCTCGACCACGTCCAGCAGGCCATCCAGGTCGCTCAGTACCACCAGGCTGAAGAAGGCTACGCAAGTGGATACTCTGGCTACAGCGGCAGCTCTGGTTACTCTAGCGGCGGTCACGGCTACTCTAGCGGCGGCAGCGGCTACTCCAGTGGCGGACACGGCTCCTCAGGTGGTCACGGCATCTCCTACACCACCATCGGCGCCCCCTCAGGATCCTACGGAGTTCCCTCCCCCTCCGGATCGTACGGCGCCCCCCACTAAACGACCCAAATTGTTAGTCATTTCATCTCATTTAATGTAAATCATGTGATCGCATCTTAGATGTTATGTATTATATTTGTTGTTAATAAGTTTCTGTAAATAAAAAACGAAAGAATCTATTTGGTACAATCGCCTCCTTGATTTAATGTCCGAACTTTCAAGTCTGGAGTAACAGCAACTGGTAGATCTTGGTATACAATCGTAAAACCATATGTGGTTGAACAAAAAGATATTAATGCGAAACAAAAACATGTTTCGACGCCTTAAACAGATATAATAGGTCCCTATCGAAAGTGGTTTTCGATAAAATCGAAAGTACTGACGTCCCCGGACGACTTTATGTCATGGATGTGACGTAAGTGAAGTGCAATTTAATAATAAAATGGAATTTATTTTTCTCCACACGTTATGTTACATATTTAACACCCCACAAAAAAACGAGCAATTACGAAACCTACTGACCGAGATGCGTAAGCGTAATTGCGAAGTATTCGAAATACCAGATCATACTTTCGAAAATTAGATAAAAATTTCGAAACTAAGGCTATACGCGTACCTACCATCCCTGGTTGCGTCACAGCGGCCATTTTCGCGGAATTAGCGAATAATTTCGCTCGAGTTGTTAATCCGAATGCACCATGCACTTTCTCCTTGCAACCTCGAGTGTTCCGAATCTCGAGTGGTTACGTAATTAACGCACGAGAGAAGGCCGGCGAATGATCCGGTCGTATCCATCTGTAGGATCTTGTTTAGGAGTACGTCAAAATATTCGGTTCGCTATTTTGTTAATTAGCAGGCGTTACGAAAGAAACATTACTCACTTTGCAGAGAATATACTAACTTCGAGACTACAATCATGTTTTTAGGGCAGTATTCTTATTATGACGCCGAAGTTCTGATAAACATTTATCACAGATTTTGATAAGGTTACAGTTGAGTGTTATTTGTATAAAAATACATTCTGAATTCATACCACGTCATTAAAATAGTGAAGTCACTGCAGCGTCATTTCAAAATACGCACCAACTCTGTAACTGACGTAAATTAATGGTTAGTATACTGCTCAGTCTAGAAAATTTTAATTCTCAGGCAGGTCCTTTTACGGTGCAGGCATACGCTAATATATGAAGCGGCGGTACCCTAATGGCGAGGGCGTCGGATTTGCGATCATGTGGTTGCCGGTTCGAAACCCACCCATTGTACTACTGATGTGAACCCACTCTTAACACAAGCATTTAGTTTAGCACGAGGGGTTAACAAGAATACTAGTAATATGCGTCCCACATTGACAAAAAAAAATTGGAGTTCATCAGAAGTTTTGAAGTAATCCAAATAGTAACTACTCTGCTTTACATCTCGATTGTGAGGTAAGTAAATTTTTTTTTTCAAGAACGAAATTGAGCTTCGCCGTTCGATATTTAAAATTGATGACTATTATACTCATACGAAGACAAGGCTGAATAGCGAAGCGACCTCTTTTGTCATTGGGCTGAATGCATGATGTCTATTGCCAGTATGATGGTTAGATGTACGCGAACTTTTTGAAAGAGTGAAGTGTTTTTTCTTAATTACTTACCGCCCTAGGGCTTTTCGAGCTACATTATTACCCTAGAGCGCTAATTGGTCACCTACAAGCCCCATTTGGGGGTAATAAGGACCTACTTACCGAATATGAGAGATGTAAAATAATTGATATTATTCGGATTGAGATACCTTTAATCTAGTTCGCTACATTGCCATTTCGTCTACTACTACTTCACTGGAAATAAACGACCGGAAAATCGTTCCAAACTTGGTGAAGTTATCAAGAATTGCATTCGCTTACATTTATTTCCAGTGAAGTATATTGGATGAAACGGTAGAGCAGGAGCCTAGATTAATGGTATCGGAATCCGAACAATAACAAACTTCGAATAAATTGTGTTTGAATTATGATCGGACTCTTAGGCCCACTTGCACCAACTTCTTAAATGTGTTTAAATTGTACTTAAACACGAAATTTCTATGCAATATTGTGTTTAAATTCAATTTAAACATATTTAAAAAGTTGGTGCAAGTGGGCCTTCATCATCTCAGCCAAAAGAAGTCCACTGCTGAACAAAGGCCTCCCCTAGACTTCCACAAGGACCGGTTGTATGCCGCCTGCATCCAACGACTCCCAGCGACCTTCACCAGCTCGTCCGTCCATCTCGTTGGAGGTCGTCCCACACTGCGTTTTCCGGTGCGCGGTCTCCACTCGAGAACGTTTCTGCCCCAGCGGCCGTCAGTTCTACGAGCTATGTGCCCCGCCCACTGCCACTTAAGCTTGCTAATCCTTTGAGCTATGTCGGCAACTTTAGTTCTTCTACGGATCTCCTCATTTCTGATTCGATCGCGTAAAGAAATGCCGAGCATAGCTCGCTCCATAGCTCGCTGAGTGACCTTGAGCTCTCAGCAAAGTGGGCCTTCATGTTAACTTAATGTGTTATTGCTTTTCATAATATAATGTACATAATTATGAAAAGGCTTAATAACTGTGTAATCCAATCTTGTATCACCTGTGAAATACATTATTTACATCTAGAAGCTTTTCGCGTACGATTTCGCCGAAAAATTTGGAAGTAATGACTTTTTTACGAGCGATGCGTAAATTGAGCTCCTGATTTTTTTGTTCACATCACTTTCGCCAATCTTACAAAAGGTTGTTATTATTACATTATATGGCCACTGAAGTCAAAGGCTACTGTGACAGTAATAAAACAGGATTGCCCGTAATGATTTAAATAAAAGTATCTAACTATTAGCGCATTTTGTATGACAAGATGTATTTATGTGGAAGAAGCAAAATAATTACCTATGCAAGATTCATAGCAAGTGGCGCTCTATAGGTTTTGTCTACTCCTGTTGGAAAAAGACATTATTATAATGTATTTATCTAAGTATTTATGAGTATATAATATAGCCTAGTGATTATGCACCTTAATCGTATTATTTCTCGAGTTTAAATCAAAATCAAGTATTCGAACTAACAGTTTGAAATCTTGCAAGTATCTTCTCTACTAGGTAGGTATTATAAAATTGTAAAAAAGCTGTGTCTGTACACTGCTATGTTATTATAATCAATAAGGAAATCTTTGTGAATAAGCCTAAATGCTCAAAGATTTTCTAGACGTCTTAATAATGCAGTACTGAAGTAATTAGCCTGAAAATGACAAAATTACATTAAAAAAATCTACCCAAATAATGTTTAAAATGTCGCTTGTTTAGCTTAAACTAATTTATGTTTTTTTTTTTTTATGGGATAGGGGGGCAAACGAGCAAACGGATCACCTGATGGTAAGTGATAACCGCCGCCCATGGGCACCCGCAACACCAGTGGAGTCGCAAGTGCGCTGCCCGCCTTTAAAAGGGTTTGGGCCTCCGGTAACCTCAACTCACTCGGCGAAACACAACGCAAGCGTTGTTTCACGCCGGTTTTCTGTGAGGCCGTGGTATCACTCCGGTCGAGCCGGCCCATTCGTGCCGAAGCATGGCTCTCCCACGTGAAAAATGTAAGAGTCAAATAGTTAAATTATAATAACTAATTACAAAACATAAATATCTTAGCATTACTAAATCAGTTTTAGTTAATTATAACAACATTCTCATACGTTTCCGACAATTAACGAGACATGTAATTCTCCGTAGTTATATGATAATAATTTTAATCGATCCGCTGGTTTAATAACATTTAATTGAAACCTGTAAGAAGTAGATTACCTAAAATTGTATGTGAGTTGGTAAAGTATTACTTGACCTTAATTACATACATACATACATAAAGTCACGCCTCTTTCCCGTAGGGGTAGGCAGAGACCACAGACTTCCACTTGCTACGATTCTGACATACCTCTTTAGCTTCATCCACACTCATCAATCTTTTCATACATGAACGTCGGTTTAGGGTAGTCTTGACCAAGCCATTTTTCAAAACGTTTTTTTTACCTTAATTTTCATTCTTTAATAGTTTTTTTTTAATCTTGATAGTATTAGAGGATTACTTTTGACCGCAAGCGTCCCCTGCGATCCCCTGCGATCTACGATGGAGCGCGCTTGCCTAGAACAAACCGAATCACTCGTGATTTAAAGACACCCATATTATATTTATCGGGGAAGACCCACTCGAGAAGGGCATTCCACATTTTGGCGATACACGTGGTAAAAGTAAACATAAAGCGTTTTGTTCGGGTTTTTTTTGGCCAAAAATGACGATTGTACCTAAATTTAGCTACAATATCGATTTACAAGCAAAATTTTTAATGCTCAGTTGTGAATATTGTATAGCTAATGCCGCAATTACTACAGCTAGGAATCTAGAATGTGTTATAGACCTACAAATTGCGAAAAACCAATTGAAATTTGAATTTGGCGGGCTCAGGTGAACGATCCGCCTTAAGAAAACACAAGTAGGATCTAAGATTGACTACGATATTCAAATAAATACTCTTTCAGTAGAAATATTGATGAAAATATTATACGATGTGTACTTGTAACCAGTCCACTCGCTCCAGTAACTCTACTGCCCTCATGTACAAGAAAATCTGAATGCACGCAATAACTACAGAGGAGCGGTTACTTTAGATAGTAGTCGCACTGGTTTTTGAAACTATTGTATAACTCAATTTATGATACATCGTGACTTCTTACATTGATAAGTTTAAAACGTACTCAATTTATATAATTAGTAGTGAGTATTAATAATAGCGGGATTAGTCATTATTAATAGTAATATGGTACTAATTATATTGACATCACCTATTGTGTACTAATATAATCGTACTAATATTATCCGACGAGAAGTTATGTGCGCAGTGGAGAAACTTTAACAGGAATCTGATACCAGACACCCACTATTTTGCGCTCAACTCCCATCACAACGACTTAAAAGTCGGCACAACTTCCTAAAATCCGCGACGGCCCTACAAGGATGCCCGATCGAGGCCCGCCTTAAACTATGGCTAATGAAATTCCCATGAAATTCCTAGAGAAATTCCCACTACCTACCACCATGAGAGCACCTCCCCGCAGGGTCTAATCTTCCTTGGTCTATCTGGAGGTCACTAAACCGACTCCGAACCCAAGTGGGGAGGTGTAACTTCAATTTAGTGAAGTGGGGATATCTCCCGGATGTGGAGCGGTGTCGCAAGCTATGGCTCACCTCCTATCCTGTCCTCTATGCCCTTAAACCTGCAGTACTTATAGAAGACCTCTGCGCTGCCACTGGCAACGCTTTAGAAGTGGCTAAGTTTTTGGCGAAGAGTATTTCATTTAAAAAAGAAAAACGTATCCTCGACGCGAATAAGAAGACATATTATAAATATGAAAGTTTATTAGGGGTATGGATGTTTGTTACACTTTCACGCCAGAACGACCGCATGGATCTGAATAAAATTTGGCGCAGTCTGGGATAATATATAGGCTATTTTTTATCCAAGTTGGACCCAATACTGATGTCCACGCACACGAAGTGGCGGGCAGAAGCTAGTATCTAAATAATAACAATATGATCATTTATTTCAGATAAATCTATATATATATAAAAGAAAGTTGTGTTAGTTACACTATTTATAACTAAAGAACGGCTGAACCGATTTGGCTGAAAATTGGTGGAGAGGTAGCTTAGAACCAGGAGACGGACATAGGATACTTTTTATCCCGTACCCGTGGGATGTGATGACAGACTGAATTCCACGGGGGCGAAGCCGCTGGCAGAAGCTAATTACAATATAGGAGTTATTTTCGTTTGGGCGCGGTTATCTCTGAATGTACCAGTCAAATTTGATAGTGTCTTTGCATTTGATAGCTCATATATTGAGGAAGGTTATTGGTTACATCAGTACACCTCTGCTAAACCTTGGTGTGTGTCTCGTAACATTTATATACCTACTTTGCTAAATATGTAGCTCATACCGCGGCGTTGTCTGAGAATATTAATGTTTATTTTTTGGTCATACGCGTCCGTTGAATATATTACCTCATTGGTTTAGTGGTGCCAGGGTCATAGGGTTGCCTCGTAAGTAGGACAAAATATATACTTTTCAATAGATGTTACTGACGTCACCGTTCAGAATGTAAACGCAAACTTCGAGATGGCAGGTGGCACGCGCTGTGGCATAGTGTTCATAGCATCTGGTTTATCTAACCACAAGACAGGTCCAAATCCTGACTGCGAGTCGAATTTTACCTTCACTACAATAATTTTATAAGTTGCCTCCTTTATGTCCAGGCTTGAGGCGTGTGGAAACACCATTATTAGGAGTCTGGCCGAAAGACTTAAGCTTTCAAAAATGTATGGACGTTGGGTGGCTATTTTATTTCATATTTTTAACAGGTTTTTATTTGATATGGATCTAGTGTCTGCAATAAAAAGTTTTTATTTAATTTATTTATAATCTTAGCATGAAAAATGCTAAAAAACACAAAAAGATGGCTTAAAGAATTCTAATAATAGGTACAATTCATATTCAGATCTGAGAAATTATTATAATAATACGTGAAGAGACAACTTTGAACCCATTTGAGCATAGGTATTGTGGGCATGGAAGAGTGTGAGATTATACGTAGTTAAAGTGTATATGGAGAAGGCTTTAGATCAGTAGATTGGCGTAGTTATTAGTCAGCTACGAGTCCCTCAAATTATTTATTAATTTAGTAATTAATATATGAATTAAAATTATGTAGTAAAATCTTTTCAAGCTCCACAAAACGCATTTGTTAATGTAACAACTTTATTGAAGAATTCCTAGTGTGGGGCAACGCTTCTCTATAAACAAAAATAATTTGTGTTTCTTACTTTACACTTCCTAATTTCACGATGATACACAGTTTGTGTCTTATTATCACAGGTAGAAGGTGCAAATTTAAATGATTCACGCATCTTCATGAGAACTTCACAAACAATAATTGTGTCTGTCTATTATTTAATCGATTAGCAACAATACATTAAAAAATACCGCTACATTTTTCATTCACTACGCCTATTATCAAGACAATGAACCTGAATACGTAATATCGTGGTTTTTCAATATGTATTGAAAGCATGTTTGTTGTAAATAGAGGTGCACCTCGCCACTACTGTTGCACCTGTTAAATTTAGAAGAAGAGTCGTGTCCAGGTGTGAGTCTGTAGTCCTCTGGTCTTGAATAACCCTGCCCTAAGAGGCACATTCTCTTTCCATTGTATCGCAAGACATATGATAGTTAATAACTGGCGAATTGGCGATACGTTTGGCTGAGCGATCGACTTCTGCGCCACGGGTTGTGGATTCGATCCCCATACGGAACAAATATTTATATAACCTACAGTAGTTGTTCCGGGTCTGGGCGTTTTGTGTATGTGACAATTTGTGTTTGTAAAAGCACCAACGATATAAGAGAAAATCCTAGTGCGGCAGGCAACGTTTTTAAAAAAATATGTATTTTGAGGCATATTTCATTATCAAGCAGACGAAAAATTTGCATTGAATGGAAAGACAAAGATGGCAAGAGAAAGTTTATCTGGGACGATAACCAGGTATCATTGTTTTTGTGTGACCAGATGAGGTCATGATATTAAATCTTTATATGGACAGGGTGAAGAGCAGGTCAGTATGTACCGGATAGGAAGAACGATTTATTAGCATATAAGAAAGCTCTAACTGCGTCATTAGTCTTGTGGTACTAAGCGCGACTGCTACTCTAGAGGTCCCGGGTTCGATTCTCAGGTCAAGCAGTGCTATTGAGTTTTTCTAGTAAATTCTACGTAACAGCTCGGAGTATGGATCTGTCCTTAACACACCGGCGAACCTACATATTAATTCATAGCTTTTGCCTCAATACATCAGAGATTAGAAGTCAAGCTGTATCTCAGGTTCCGTTTAATTAATTAAGAAGTTCACCAATTTTAAGTTGGACTTGGAGAAATATACTTTCTAACAGCGATAACAAAATTACAATCTATTCAGTAGTTTTTGCTCCAACCCGTAACAAACGGACTAGATTTTTAAAAATCACCTTTTTGGATTCGGAGACGTGTTTGTATGTTTAACCCACTTGTTCTTTTTTAAATATCTTCAATGTACAGACACAGCTTTTTTAAAAATTTATATTAGTAAAGATATGATTAATGATAATTGCTATAATATTTTGTATGTTATGTTATGATATTTTTTGTTGAATCTCATTTCATTTTGATTCCGCAACGTTTGTAATTACGGTTATAATAAAATATATTATATTATTATAACATATTACAGTGGAGCAATGATATCGCAAGTTAAGCTTTTTATAAATGAATCCTGTCATCTGTATTACAATAAAAAATACGTTGACTTTAAAATCATTTCAATGTATCCAGCAAATCAGACACAGGTAATTCATGATCTCCTGTCGTAAGTCATCAGTCTTCGTCTAGAGAAATACATCTGAAAGTCAGACTCACTTCCCACCTAAAACAATAGCTAGGTATTTCGATCTTAATCTAAAAAAATATACACGGAACTAACCGTCGTTGACTAACAATGCTAGAATTATAATTTATGTTAATTAAACGCCCAAATTCTAATAAAATGCACGTAACAAACACTGTTATTATGTAATGTCATTGTATTTAAACATTAACATATTTAGAGGATTTAATTAATTTCTAGTTGGCGCCTCATTCTAATATTTATTTTGCAACAACGTCTTGATGATATGACCTGTATTTTTATGCAAATTTCCCAATAAAAGAAAATAATTCGTGTGTGACGCTAATCTAATAAACCCAATACCGTACAAATTCTCCATTGTCCATTCAAACGAATTAAAAAAAAAAATTAATGCATGGGAAAGCCATGCTTCGGCAAGAATGGGCCGGCTCGACCGTAGTGACACGGCCTCACAGAAAACAGGCGTGAAACAATGCTTACGTTGTGTTTCGCCGAGTGAGTGAGGATACCGGACGCCCAAACCATTTAAAACGACGGGCAACGCATTTGAGATTCCTCTGGTGTTGCGGGTGTTTGCGAGTTGTTTTTTAGTTTATCCTTCAGAAACAATTTTACAAACTATCAAATCGTTCCTCTTTACTGAATGGAAATTTCCTGAGTGGGATTTTTATAATACAGAGAGCAGAAAAGTAAATAATGGTGAATATGAATGTCTAGGGACAGGGGTAGAGGGAGACCAAAGTAAAGATGGATGATTGCAGTATTAAGGCCGATATGATGGGAAAGGGAAGTGAATGATAAGGTGACGGCTGACAGGGATGAATGGAAGAAAATGACAAGCTGCGTTCCCAAATAAATTGGGACAAGGACAGGAAGAAGAAGCAGAGGAGAGAGCACAAAAGTAAGTGCTTCAAACCCGATGATAAGTTTATTGTAGTAAAATACAAGACTGCCTCGTTAGTCTAGTGGTCCCAAGTGCGACTGCTATGCTAGAGGTCCTGGGTTCGATTCCCAGGTCGAGCAAAGTGTTATTGGGTTTTTCTATGAAATTCTCGGTAGCAGCTCGGAGTTTGGAAATTGTGCCGGTTAATGGCAATAGGCTCGCCCCCTATTACATGGGACCTAAACATACCGGCGAACTGTGGGTGTACCTTAGTACACCTCTGCCTAACCCTTCGGGGAATACAGGCGTGATGGTATGTTACAAGACTTAACGATACGCGAGAGCATCGACTAACAACTTGAAACTGTTGACTTTGTAGCTGTTTTATTGGCTACTAACTTAGAATATCAACTTAGAACTGCCACAACAAAAATAAATGCGGGTCAGGATAATCCGAAGTGAAAGCAGATGTTGAGATAAGTGACGTAACACCGGCCAGATTGTGGCGAATTGTACATTTTCATCACGTATGCACAGGTATTGTGTTGAATCGCTAATCTTATAAAACGTTCACATAATGCCACTGTGTGATACCTGAGCGTTATGACCGGTGCACTTCCCGAATAGTGCACAGAATCTATTAGATGGGTACTGAACATTTGGTTCGTAACAGTTGTGCAGAATATATATTCTGCGACTCTTTTCTGTGAGAATAATTTGACGACCTCTATGGTTGAGTGGTTCGAGTACCGGACTGCTGACCACGAGGTCGTGGGTTCAATTCCCACAGGACACAAATATTTATGAGATGAATAGAAGTGTTTGTGTTCGTCTGGGTGTTTCTTATATATTATAAGTATGTATTTACAAAAAAAAGTATATAAGTATTATATCCATTGTCTAGTACCCATAGTACAAGCTCTGCTTAGTTTGGGACTAGATGGTGCTGTGTCAAATGTCGCAGAATATTTAGTTATTTATTTATTATAATTAAGCTACTTTATAATTAACTACCTTTTTCATTTATGGTAAAAAATGAAGGGGCCTATGTACTCATTATGAGCAACTTCCAGCATTGTGACCAACCCAGAAAACTAAATAGGAAAAACAGCTGATAGGTAGAAACATTTTGTCGAATTGAGTGGAACAGCTGATGAACAAATGTTGAGAACAGAGAAACCAATGATCCGTTTGCTACCGCTAAAAAAGAAGCAACATATTTACATAAACAAGAATTTTAAAAGCCTACTCAATTTATCATTATTAAGTTGACTTGAAGAAACCCATATTTCCGAAGTATCCATTCGCAAGTCTAATCGAGGGTATTAATCAATTTTGTCATTCACAACCTACTTAATTGTATCATAAAAATTAATTCATCAAAATGTAGTAGCTAGGTATTATGCAAAGAATCTGTCGCACGCATTTAGAGAAGACTTTTTTAATCTGACTAGATTTGTCAACGTCAATGATTTGAAAAAAAAACACAGGCAACCAATTCTAGATGATAAAAAGAATAAAAAAAAGATATATTTATTTCGACATACGTATAATAAAAATTATAAAAATGATAGAACTGACAAGACAAGAAAGCCAATTGCAAAGACAAATAGTTTCAAGATTGATTTTTTTAAAGTTTCGTAGCTATGTGATTTGGTCACGGGACCCTGAACTTGACTAACAGTTAACTATTAATGCAAACGATCTATCTATGCCTTCGTAAGGCTGTTATAGGTTGACGATCAATCTTGCGCGGGCGCAGTCGGAATGATGTCCGCAGTTGGCCAGTGACAGGCGAACGGCAGCAGATTATGATCTTGCTTCGTTTATTGCGTTTCGTCGGAGGTATAGGCAGAGGCGAAGGCTGTGATGTGAAAGTAGACGTTTGCCAATGTTGTTTCAGTTTAAAAATGTTTAGAGCAGTGGTTATTAACCTTTAAGCGATGAGGGGCTATTATCAAAATTCTTGTTTTACCACGGACTACGGTATGTTAGTAATTTAGATTCTTGCTTCTCTGCGCGTGCGGATCAGATCACATGGGGTGCTTTTAGGGACCATCAGTTTTCTACGGACCATTGTTTAAAAACCACTGGTATACTCTCATTTCTTAGTTTATTTATACTTCTATACAATATATAAAGCTGAAGAGTTTGTTTGTTTGTTCGCTGGAACGCGCTAATCTCTGGAACTACGGTCCGATTTGAAAAATTCTTCCAGTGTGTTAGATAGCCCATTTATTGAGGAAGGCTATACATACATTATCACCAGTAAAAAATACCCAAAAAAACCTTAATCTTAAATTACTAAAAAATATTGACTTTCCACACTGTGGTCTCCATTGACTATTTTAGGCATTTTTAAAGTCCTCTTTACAACCCAAAGAAAATGTGTTACGGATCTTGCGGGGGCTGCTGCGGCGGCGGTGGTTGCTGCGGTGGATGCTGTTGCCCTTGCTTCACCATCTACATATGCTGCACCAAGATTTGCTAGTGGCACCGAGTGGCGCCTACCAGCATAGACAAGCCATGGTGTCTGCGCCGAGTTGGCGCACCGACGCCTTCGATGTTTGTCTTCAAAGTGCACTCTGTGCTGTTTTGTGGAAATAAACTACTATCAGGCTAAGAACAAGTAACTATTCCACGCGGACGAAGTCGCAGGCAGAAACTAGTCCATAATATTTCTACAGAATACAGTAGATATTTCATTAAACTTTCGAGTAAGATGGAAGGCAAGGCCCTTCGAAGGTGTCCAGCAAACGCTGGACCACAGCCTGGCTTCGTGACAATCGCCACGGCCATGACTATTGGGAATTTATAGGTAAGAGTACGATTGTTAATTATGAGTCTGACATACCCTTCCATGATCCATATAAAGTCAGATATAAAAGTCAGATACCAAAAGATTTTTTTTCAATGGTATAGGGCGCCGAGCAGACGGATCGCCTGATGGTAAGCGATTACAGCCGCCCATAAGCCACGTAAGAGAACTAGGTGTTTATGTAAACTGTGTGCTCCATCATTGACCAATTGAAGGGCTCGTGCCTGAATAATAACTATGCTGTGAATAACAATACCTAGCATAAGAAGTTGTAGTAGGTATAGAAATCCGAGAATGTTTATACTACATAAAAATAATAGCTGGAGTAAATTTTTTTATGTCTCATTGCTCAAACTATTATAGACTTGAAAATGGGATTTGTGAGCATATTTCCCACAAATCCACGAGCACGCATCGACAAATCCTTCAAACAATACGACTATTGTTTATGGACCAAAATATTTAATAGCCCTAACTTTCAAACCATCCTTTCTCTCTTTCTTACTCCCTCTAACTGTAAGAAACAGCCTTTAAGTTATTAATTGTAACTTTTTTTTGCCTCGTGAAGCTTATGTACTCATCTGTTGAGTGTAAACCAGTCATTAGCTACACGGAACATTACAAGTTTTTGTCGAGTATAATGATGTGTCATTTTGCGGTCGTTAGAGTGTGTTAGTTTACGAGAATCGGTTCATTAGTTATGTCAATTTTCTTACAGATTGGCGTGACGTTAAAATATAAGTTAAGGTACTTGTGTTTTGTACTGTATGTAAGGAATTCCTTACTTATGTACGCAAGTACTTAAACACATGTTTTTTTATTTTTGTACATTTTGCTTAAGAAGACGTTATGCCTAGACATTTTTATGCAATGCAGGTAAGTATTATATCCCATTAAGCTAACTAAATTGTAATGATAACGTAAACGGAAACATATCCACTGTAAAAGTAATTGTTATATCTCAAAGAAATTAAGAAGATAATAAATATTCATTGAAAAATAATACATACATACATACATAAAGTCACGCCTCTTTCCCGTGGGGGTAGGCAGAGACCACAGACTTCCACTTGCTACGATTCTGACATATCTCTTTAGCTTCATCCACACTCATCAATCTTTTTATACATGAACGTCGGTTTAGGGTACTCTTTGACCGAGCCATTTTTCAAAACGTCCTCAATCTGATTTCGGAACGTTCGCCTAGGCCTTCCCCTTCCTACATTCCCATTCACTTCACTCTCGTATATCTGTTTAGTCAGTCTCCAAAATAAAGTTACATCTAAATATCTAACAAAACTAAGAAGAAGATCAAACTCCGAATAAGAACTCTACAATTATCTAACACTAATATCAATTAAAAATATTGTATAATTCAATCGCGTTGTACTATCGAATGCTTAGCAGTGACTGGTCAAAACAAAGCTCGCTCATTCATAAACCCGACAATATTACTTTCACTGTAATCTCGAGATATTGAAAGTGTGCGGCAGACGGGTTAGATATAACTGAGGTAAAGTGGAGTTTACATGAGGCAAAAAGCTTGGTGACATAGAATAAACAGATATAACTGAGGTAAAGTGGAGTTTACATGAGGCAAAAAGCTTGGTGACATAGAATAAACAGATATAACTGAGGTAAAGTGGAGTTTACATGAGGCAAAAAGCTTGGTGACATAGAATAAACAGATGTAAAGGATGTAAAAGATGTAAAGCTAGGTTCGCACGTCACGTGATTTCACGTCGTTTTTTATCGAATTTATCGTTCAAGCTTAAACCATGTATGGGTTGTCTGCTAGTCAATGTTGTTGTGACTTTCTATCTAAAATAGAAAGAAAACACTATTCTTCGTATCGTGAAATAGTAAAAAAATGTGTTATTTTTTTTTGTGTGTGGTCGTAATAGCCTAGTGATATGACCATTGGACTGCCAAGTCAAAGGTCTCGAGTTCAAATCCAAGGCACGCACCTCTGACATTTCGAAGTTATGTGCGTATTAATAGTTAATTATCACGCGCTTAAACAATGAAGGGAAACATCGTGAGGAAACCTGCATGCCTGAGAGATTTTCTCGACGGCGTGTGAAGTCTGCCAACCCGCATTTGGCTAGCGTGGTGGACTATAGTCTAATTCCTCTCATTGTGAGAGGAGACCCGTGCCACAGATAATAGAATACTAGTACTGCCCAGCAGTGGGACATATAATGGGTCGATTATGTTATGTTATGTATGTGGTCGTAAGTTTTTGATTCAACTTTATAGCGTAACCGGACTTGGTGGCGAGGCACCAAATGTTTCCAGCCAGGAGGAACTTATAAAATAAGCAACAGCAGTTAAGGGCGTCCCCTAACGGACTCTACTCGGACTTTAGCCTAGGGCTTTGCTGGAGGGACAGCTAGGGACGGCTGGATCTGGGTTGAATTTCTAAGGGACGAATTTAAAGCTTGGTGCGGGCCGGTTCGAGCAAGGCATTTACTGAGGCTGTAGTTGCGCGCCCCCCCGACGGGCGCGCAACCACATCCTCAGTAAATATCTATATACTAATATACAAAGCTGAAGAGTTTGTTTGTTTGTTTACTTGAACGCGCTAATCTCAGGAACTACTGTCCGATTTGAAAAATTCTTTCAGCGTTAGATAGCTCATTTATTGAGGAAGGCTATAGGCTATCATCACGCTACGCGGACGAAGTCGCGGGCAGAAGCTAGTATATTATATAAATGAAGGTAGGTACAATTCACTTAGACTCTCCAACACTTACCACAGTCTCGCCTATGTTTTAATTTACAATCACACAAGTTACATAATCAACGTTCACTAATCGTTTTAGTTGGTTAACACACCACACAATTTTGATTGGTTGCACGTTAAAATTTGAGATGAAAAAATATGTGGCTGGAATTCGCTTCGAGTTATTTGGTCATATAATATATATTGCTATGTACTTAGTGTAAAGTATACAGAGTGAAATTTAATAGAAACGGAAAATAAAAATATATGATTGTAATGAAAATTTGGAACATGTACGAGAGAGAGTTTGGCAACGTCCCGTGCACCTAATATACTAAAAACATCGTGAATAGAAGAAAAAACCGTTATAAATAGGCAAACGATAAAAAATAAAAAAATCACATTTGTTTATATATCCACTTGTTTTTTTTTTAATATCTTCAATATACAGGCACAGTTTTTTTACGATTTTGTGATAGGTAGTAGAAAAGAAGAAGGTAAGGATGCTCGTATTAAAAAATACATACAAAAATGTATGTAAAAAGTGCGTGAGATACAGAAACTAGGTCATGCGCACGCAGCTGATGGTATGCCGTGAGTATTCAGAGCATGTACGTTGTACAAAGTTGTTTGTGTGAGTCATGTGTCTGTTTGTTTGTTACGTGTGAGCGGTGTTCCCATATCGAGTTGTTTTTAAAAGCGAAAGGAAATGGTGTCGTCCTAATGTCTTAGTGTGGATATGACCTTTAATAGTTCATTAAAGAAATTGAAAGTACAGATACATATCTACATAAACTTACTATCATGGCTGTATTCCCAGAAGGGTTAGGCAGAGATGCACTAATTTACAATCCCAGTTCGCTGGTATGTTTGGGTCCCATGTAATAGAGGGCGAGCCTAATACCATCCCAGGACATTTTGAATGGTAAAATGGAAATTTGGAAATAATGTTGTAATATTATTAAAAACATGTGAAATATTTACTCGTAAAAGGGTCTCTAAAAGATCTATTTACAAAAATAAATATAATAGCATTTACAGATGAGGTATTATTACTTAGTATGGTGAAATTATTCCATAAAACGACATTGACCCGGGTACCGGTAATTCTGCTGCCCCCATTTCGCGTCACAAGGCACGTCCAGCGTGGCTTCCTTATGAGTGTAGTGTTGCATAACCTCGCACCTGATCGCAAGACAAGTATGCGCACTTAGCGTAAACGTATATTACCTATTTGAATAGTCCAGCCGTAGAAAACTTCCGTAGAGGAAAAAAAAAACAAATGAGGAAGTATTATCAATTCATCATATCAGCCTATTGCCTACCTACCTACCACTGCTGAACATAGGCCTCCCCCAAAGAGCGCCAACCATCCCGGTCTTGGGCAGCTCGCATCAATCCACTGCCAGCCACCTTCTTAAAATCATCGGTCCATCGTGTCGCAGGGCGTCTCACCGCTTGCTCAAACGTGATCTCCACTCTAACACTTGTCTGCTCCATAGGTTGTCTGTCCGTTTGCAGACATGGTCGGACCACTTTATTATTAATTGTTATCGAGAAAAGAGAGTTATTGAGAACCATAGAGAAAAGGAGAGGAACTTATTGGTCACTTGATACCGTACGACACAACTTCTTTAGGACAGTTCTAGAAGGCAAAATTGAAGGAAAGATAGTACAAGTGAAGGAAAAAGTGAGAGTAGACTCATAATAATATCAATATGTCTAATAGAAGATAGAGAATAGAGAACAGTGGCGATTGCACCACCGACAGGAACCGAACTCTGAAATTAAGGGATTAAATTAAATAAAACTCTTTTTCTCACATAATCTATCACTACTTATTATAAAACAAAGTCGTTTCCCGCTGTCTGTCCCTATGTATGCTTAGATCTTTAAAACTACGCAACGGATTTTGATGCGGTTTTTTTAATAGATAGAGTGATTTAAGAGGAAGGTTTTAAGCTATTTAACATTACGCTATGACTCTTAGGACCGGGGCAGCGCGGGTGAAACCGCGGGCGGGTAGTTACTAAGTACCTCGCTAGTTATTATTTACTAATATATAAAGCTGAAGAGTTTGTTTGTTTATTTACTTGAACGCGCTAATCTCAGGAACAACTGGTCCGATTTGAAAAAATCTTTCAGTGTTAGATAGCCCATTTATCGAGGAAGGGTATAGGCTATATATCATCACGCTCAGACTATAAGTAACTATTCCACGCGGACGAAGTCGCGGGCGGAAGCTAGTATTTAATAAACTCAATGTTTTTTTGAAGATAAGTATTATCCTACCGTTTATTTACACTTTCGTAACATTTTCATGAATAAAATAATAAACTTTGTTTTTTATTATGTTTTTTTTATTCAACACGACGATCGTGATGCGTATACGCAACCACGCTTACTCTTATTTATGCAGGCCGCACTTTTAGCGAATCACGCGCATGTATGACTCATTTAATGTACATACTAACTGTTTGAGTACGTTTTTATGTGCGTATGTAGGTACGTGTTTGTCAATTTGTTACTTAAGAGCTTTGTTTTACTTTTATGGTATAGACAGAAGTGCGAGTCCTTTTTAGTATGTAGGTCACGAAACGGTGAAATCTTCTATTGCCGTCAACTTGACATAATAATTATGACATGTACAAAAAAAATTGTTGGTTATCTTTTTTTTTATGGGAGAGGGGAGCAAACGAGCAGACGGATCACCTGATGGTAAGCGATAACCGCCGCCCATGGACACCCGCAACACCAGAGGAGTCACAAGTGCGTTGCCCGCCTTTTAAAAGGGTTTGGGCCTCCGGTAACCTCATTCACTCGGCGAAACACAACGAAAGCGTTGTTTCACGCCGGTTTTCTGTGACGCCGTGGTATCATTTCGGTCGAGCAGGCCCATTCGTGCCGAAGCATGGCTCTCCCACGTGTAGAAATATTTCAGAAAACTATTACCTATATGACAGACCGAACATTACAATTATTCATGCATTATAGTCCATTGGTGCTAGACGCGTCTGCTACAATAGAGTTATTCTGGGTCGATTCCCAGGTCGAACAGTGTTATTGGGGTTTTCTATGAAATTTCTAGTAAGCAATTCGGAGTTTTGTGCCCGATTAATGGCAATCGCCTCCTATTACATAGGACCTAAATATACTTCGGGGAATACAGAACTGATGGTATCTTGTGTTATTGTTACACATGTGAGTTACAGGTGGAAAACTCTGCAGCAGTGATTGTACTTCTTCCTCGCCGCTAAAAATTAATGTAGTTTAATGTTAATGTTTAATGTAATGCTAATATAGTTTTGAAGGTTTATTTTATTTTTTGTGCACGTGCATATTCTGATAAATAACATATTGCACAGATCGATCAAGCAAACAAAAGTTAGCTAAAGTTAACTTAAATTAACGAAAACAATATTTAAGGGGCCGGCGGAGCTTGTATTGTCCACAAAAACGTAATCTATCTATACCAATATATAATCTATATCTATACTAATATATAAAGCTGAAGTGTTTATTTTTTGCTTGAACGCGCTAATCTTAGGAACTACTGGTCGGATTTGAAAAATTCTTTCAGTGTTAGAGAGCCCATTTATTGAGGAAGGCTATAGGCTATAGGCCTACGTCCAGCAATGGACTAGTATAGGCTGATGATGATGATGATGATGATGATAGGCTATATATCATCACGCTAAGACTAAGTAACTATTCCACGCGACGAAGTCGACGTCGGAAGCTAGTACCAAAATTAATCGTAATCCAAGAAATATTTTATCAATTATGCGGATTGTGATACCGTTTATCTAGGTTCCTACCGTACCATTTCGTCTACTACTACTGGTTCACTGAATATAAAACATCCGGAAAATAGTTCCAAATTTGGGGAATTTCCAAAGGAAAATATCAAAACAATAATAAATTATAATCATAACACTTTTACAATAACAATTGTTGTGTAATCTGTATTATTAATATTACAACTGTAACTCTAACGTAAGCGTGAACGTAACTCACGTAACGTAGATAAAAGTTGTATAGAAAAGAGTTCAACGCATCTTGCACATAACCGTTAGAGTTATGGCTGAATTATATGGTCTAATTCGCTATAAAAAAGGGACAAACAATTGTCTATAGTGTTTAAAGAGGTTACTTGAATCGCAACATCATCATTATAGACAAACAATTGTCTATAGATATATTTTTAAAGACATTACCTGAATCGCAACATCCTCATCAATAGGCAAACAATTTTCTATAGTATTTTATAGAGGATACCTGAATCTTAACACCAATATATCAGGCAAAGGATGTCAACTGATGAAGAAAAGCCTTCTCCAAAGATTTCCACAAGGAATGGTTATTGCGGTCTTTATCCAACTATCTTTACCAGGTTATTGGTCTACTAGCAGATCCAACAACTCCCAGCAACCTTTAACTAGGTCTTCGGTTCATCTCGTTGAACGCGGTCATAGCCCGTAGAACCAATTGCCGCTGGGGGGAAAAAAAAAATCTAACAGAGACCACGCACTTGATTGTAAACATCGTAATACTGATGCAATATTATAGCCAGTTTAGTCATGTTTTGAATAAAATATAACAGTATGTCTATAAGGACTGTTTTTATGGTGTGAGTGTATATAGTGGTTTTATTACTATTACGCGTTGTGATGAAACAGTGACCCGCGCGTGTGGTCTCTCGTTTATACTTATATTAACACTTTTATGTGGTCTACGACCCACTTAGCGCTGTGATTGCAGGGCTTATCCTTTTGAAACGAGGCCTGTTTGTCAGTATTTTATTTTGCAATAACGCAAATTAAATAGGTTATTAGATTGTTTATACATAAATGTTTTTTTTGGAGAGCCATGCTTTGGCACGGATTGGAGTGGTACCGGCCTCACAGAAAACCGGATTGAAATCATCAATCATGATCAGTTTCTTCCCTATTACTAGTGATTATAATATATTTGGTAAGTACAGTTTCCATTATTTATATTTTAAATAAGGACAAGAGAGTAAAAAAATAAGAAAAATATATACTTACTAGTATTCTTGTTAAACCCTCGTGCTAAGCTAAATGCTTGTGTTACGAGTGAGTTCACGTCGGGAGTGCAAACCAGGTTTCGAACCAGCAATCACATGATCGCAAGTCCGATGCGCTAGCCATTAGGCTACCGTCTCTATTAAACAGATCTAAATATACAGGCGATGGAAATATACATTAGTATATCTCTGCCTACCCTTCGAAGAAATCGGGCGTGATGTATAATATCTAGAATTAAAATAAAATAAACATTTCAGTTCTGTTAGATATACTTTATAGGTAGGTCATCCTCGAGTATGTTCCCAATTACGTTGGGGTCGGCTTCCACTCTAAGCAGATGCGGCTGAATATCAGCATTTTACACGAAGACTGCCATCACACCTCCGCCACCCAATTTCTAGGCAATACCGATATTCGGATAGACTGGTTGTCAGGCTTTTTTTGGGCTTTTGACTACCACTAACAATAATCCAAGATGTTCGTATGACAACCGGAACCGACGTCTTTACATGCTCTCCGAGGCACGGAGGGGTCTCTATATGTTAAGAATGGTCTCCCATCCACATACTGACCGCGGCAGCTTAACCATGCAGATCAGTTTAGTTATTAGGTACGTAGTTAGCCAGGAACCCCTCACACTTCATAGTTAGGTATGTTTTTTTTAATTCAGAGCTACAATCTTACATTATATGTTTACGTAACCATGGTGAAATCACACGTCGCACTTATGGTGTTTCAATTAGAGCTATTAGACGTTATTACGGCGTATGAAGAGAATGGCTTTATGAAATGTGGGTACAATTATGTTTGTGTGAATCTCACGCTCTATCTCAGGAAGAGATAATCTGTGCAAACCAGACGGTTTGCACAGATTATTTTAATGAAGAGTTAAAATCTATCTTTTTTAGTGTTTGATTTGTAGTTAGTATAAATACGGGAAGAGAGAGAGACAAACATGCTAGTGGTTATATATAACTACGCTGATCAATCGATTTGTCTTTTTTTATGGGATAGGGGAGCAAACCAGCAGACGGATCACCTGATGGTAAGAGATAACCGCGGCTCAAGGACACCCGTAAGTAACACCAGAGGATTCACAAGTGCGTTGCCCGCCTTTTAAAAGGGTTTGGGCCTCCGGTGACTTCACTCACTCGGCGAATCATAACGCAAGCATTGTTTCACGCCGGTTTCTGTGAGGTGGTATCACTCTAGTCGAGCCGGCCCATTCGTGCCAAAGCATGGCTCTCCCACTTCGCAGATGAGCTTAGCTACTTTTTTATAGAAGAGAAAAAAAGTATGCAGTGATGGTAAGTGATTACCGCAGCCCATTGACACCCACAACACCAGAGTGCTAGCGACGCACTTGCAACCCGCAAGTTCGTTGCCGGCCTTTAAGTTAAGAATAGACTCGCGTCTTGAAGGTTGCCATGTCGTACCGGATAAGAAATATCTCCGCTGGTATTTTTTTTTTAAAAAAAGCTTATTAGCAATGTGGATCGTACATTACTTACTAGTATTCTTGTTAATCCCTCGTGCTAAGCTAAAATGCTTGTATTACGAGTGAGTTTAGGTTGGTAGTGCAATGGGTGGGTTTCGAACCGGCAACCAAATGATTGCAAGTCCGGCGCCCTAGCCATTAGGCTACCGCCGCTTCATTTTTTGTTTCCACAGAGCAGTCGTGCGCGGTAAAAAGTTTCTTGAGAAACGCATTCATCGAGGTGAATTGGTTGAGATTTCGATTTCTGATGGTTACTCTATGGATGGGTGGCCTTTCTAAGCTTATCGAGTCCCTTCGTGCCACGGAAAACTGCAAGCCTCGGTTGTCATAGGAACACCTATAACATTGGTTAGAGGTTAGTCGCCAGCCGCGTCGATGTCCTGAAAGCGATGAACTCAACATCTGACCGACGGATTTTCGTAGGTACTATTTTTCCCAATGGACGTTATAGGCTAGTTAACATCACGCTACACCCTTAAGGTCAGGGCAAACCAGGTGAAAACAGGGCAGGTAATAAACCTAGACTACACAGTCATTATTCATTGAACAAAACAGTGAAATCGTATTATCGAACCCATCTCGCTAGTCTCGGAAACAAGGCTTTCGTTTTACTATTACAGACAAACATTATATACATACATATATAGTATATATATATAGAGAGAGGCTATGTAAATGTGTATATTATATGTACCTAGTAGTATCACAGTGATTGATGAAGCGAAAGGAGTGTAGCCACCAGTAGAGAAACCTGTTTATGCTTCGATTTGAATATGAGCAATTACAGTGTTGTAATTTTGAATTCGTATAGTATTAAGTTATGTTGTCTAGAGCAGAGGTCCCTAAACATTTTTATATTGTCGACCACCTGCCATATTTTTCGGGGCCTCCTTTTTTTCAAATTTATTATACCATAACAATTGTAATCTCATGGGCTCTAATTTTTCTTCACGTTGACATAGACCCCTTTGTAGTTCATCGTCGAACCCTGGGGTTGCACTGGTCTAGACCTAGACCATTTAATAGCATCTGGCATTTAATAGCCTCACAGAAAACGGCGTGAATTGACGCTTGCGTTGTGTTTCGCCGAGTGAGTAAGAGTACCGGAGGCCCAAACTCTTTTAAAAGGCGGGCAATGCACTTGTGATTCCTCTGGTATTGCGGGTGTCCATGGGCAGCGGTTATCGCTTACCATCAGGTGATCCGTCTGCTGGTTTGCTCCCCTATTCCATAAAAAAAATGATAAGGCTACGCTTGATCGCCAGTTCACCTGATGTTAAGCGACACTGCGACCTACGACGTAGTGCGCTTGCCTAGAAGAAACCGCTTCACTCGTGATTTAAAGGCATACAGATTATATCAATCGGGGAAGACCCATTCTTCTTACCCTTGTTCGAATATATTTGTAATCAGCTGTATTAACCGTAGTTTTTTCATTCATATAATATCAGCTGCCCCACCGAATAATCATGACAAAGCATTTTGGTTAACTTTCATTAAACGGTAGAAAAATTTCAATACAAATATATGGAGTTGTTTGAAGTGCAAAGTGGTCACTTCCCATCGAGCATGGTGTTTAGTACCATTGAACGGTGGCCGTTCACTTAAGTTACGTAAGTAAACGGTCCCATCCGCACATTGTGCTGTGATCTTGTTCTTATTTAGTTACGAAACACATTGCAAGGATTCAGTGTTTTAGTAGTTAGGTATGTATACGGGAATTTTGTGACATAACTAAAAAAATATGTATACTTACTATATTTATTTATTTACTTCCTGGATGACCAACAGCGGTAACAATAAATTTAGAAAATTATTAGTAACACATAGCCAATTACAGGTCCCCACTTTTATGTAAGTATTATTATAATTACAAACAAATTGCATCTCTCAGACTTCAGACTATAGTCTGAAATAGCTCATAGCGTTTTTCGGTTGGACCAATTCTGAAATCCACGCAGTCGAAGTTGGGGACACAAGCTACCTATTTAAAATAATGATAAACAGTAGTTATCTGCTTAGCCGCCAGGCCGACAGGAAGCCAAATCGGAAGTACAAATTTACTTCCGATTCTTAGCAATAAAAAAAATCTTGTACAAAAACTATGAATGCTACATCAAAATAATAACTACCGTTATCAAGCTGAATAAATAACGGATCTAATTATATACCAATTAGGAGGTATAATTTTCATTAAAATATCTTAAAAAATATGTAATCGTGAAAAAAAGTGATGAAATCTGATATAACCCGAAAATAACCTCGAATCATGCTATCTATTAAAAAAACTGCATCAAAATCCGTTGTGTAGTTTTAAAGATCTAAGCATACATAGGGACAGACAGGAATTAGTGATTTAAGGCCGTTATGGAGCAATATTATTGACTATTTCATTTTACCTCCCCGGATCGTCACATGAATTTGGAAAGTTGCCTGTTCTTGATCTTACCTCTGACCACGGCATACAGTAAGGCAGATCTTTGACCACTGGGCTTTCACTGCTGTCTACCGTTAGTTTTATACCTCATAAATTATCTATCGGAAGACATTCACTATGGAACATGTGCATTAAAACCTGCCCACGCGCCGACATCAATCAATCTATTGTTAGCACGAGAGATCGAACGTCTTAATCTATCAATCATTATACGATAACAATGATTTATTATAAATAGTTATAACATAAACATACCAGCACGCCTGTATTCCCCGAAGGGTTAGGCAGATGCATACTAATGTACACCCACAGTTCGCCGGTATGTTTAGGTCCCATGTAATAGGGGGCGAGCCTATTGCCATTAACCGGGCACAAATTCCAAACTTCGAGCTGCTATTGGGAATTTCATAGAAAAACCGAATAACACTTTGTTCGACCTGGGAATCGAACCCAAGACCTCTAGCGTAGCAGTCGCACTCAGGACCACTACGCTGATGAGGCTAGTTATTGAACGAATAATCAAATCAAATCAAATCATTTATTGCAAACTAAGTGTACATAAGGTAAAATTTATTATAGGGTAGGTACTTAAGACTTAGTGCCTTTTCCAAGCATTGCACATAACATTCGAGGGCTAACTATAAACACTTAAATAATAAATTTTATTAGGCATACAAATAATATTGTCTCTATGCTTACCATGAAACATAATGTCAATTATTAAACATTCAATTATCAATCATTAATTAATATTTTATTACATATTTAAAATCTTGTAAATTGGCAAGGTTCAATTACAATAGTATTATTTAAATTTGATTAAAATCTTCTTGAATGCATTTATACAATTTACCTACTTTCTAAATATTCTGTAGTGGAATAGTAGCATTTTTGGGTTAAATATAATCTCAATTTTTTATTAAATAATGTTATCTTTTCTTCCTTTTTAATAATATTTGGTAGCCTATTAAAGATTTTTACTCCCATATAATATGGGCTTTCATTTAGCATTTTCATTCTTGACGGAGGTAGGTGTAATCTATTTTTATTGCGGGTATTTATGTTGTGAATATCTGTCATTGTATTGAAGGAATTCTTGTTTTTATGAACAAATGTACATATATCAAGTATATATATTGAAGGCAATGTTAATATGTTGAGTTTAATGAAGTGCGGTTTGCAACTTTCTGTGTTATCTATTTGCGCTAAGATTCTAATGATTTTTTTTTGCATAATAAATAGTTCTCCTACATTGACACTATTCACTTACTTCAAATAAGCTTATTGCCATTATACGGGTTCTGATCGCATCTCCAAGTTATTTACTGTTTTCATAGAAAAATGCATTCACACCTCTATTTGGCCCCTGGTAGTAAATATAAAAGATATTCCATAATAATACAACTAAAACAAGAATACAACTGCTCAATAGCCAAGTGGTCCTGACCGCGACTGCTACGCTAGAGGTCCTGGGTTCGATTCCCAGGTCGAGCAAAGTGTTAAGTATTGTGTTTTTCTATGAAATTCCCAGTAGCAGCTCCGAGTTAGGAATTTGCGCCCGGTTAATGGCAATAGGCTCGCCCCCTATTACATGAGACCTAAACATACCGCCGAACTGTGGGTGTACATTAGTAGGCCTCTGCCTAACCCTTCGGGGAATACAGGCATGATGGTATGTTATTCCATAAGAATATTCCATAAGATATTTCTGAAAAATAAAAACTTCAATCTTTCACTCATTACTGTCACGTAGAACTTTCTTTCTTTCCTTTTTTGTCATAAGGAGCTCGAAGCTCAGTGTAATCACCAAATAAAACACTCCATGTAGATATCATAGACACAGTCTCTAGTGAAGTGAAGACGCGCATCGATAACGTCGACGCCACAACGTATAAATCTATTTGAAATACTCCGACGTAGAGCGATCGAGGTAAAATGGTTAGTGTGTGTAATTCGTACTAGGTGGAGCCACTGTACTATGTAAGCGAGAATTTTCTTTTATTAACTAATATTCATACTTTCTCCTTAAACGCGCCCATTGCGATTACATAGGTTGTGAAGTTGTCATATTTTATAAAATAATTAAATATAGTTACAGTGAACTTTTCCAAAATTAAAATGCAATAAAATCGTGTACTAATACGTGTAAACATTATACACTAACAAGAAACAAGCTAAAAGTGATTTAATACATAAATTGCAAACAATAAGTTTTTGTGCAAATCACGGAGGATATTGGGAGTAACCTGTGACTCAACGACCGAGTGTTCCGGTTGGTACAGGGAATCTTCACGGTTGCGCGTACGGCATAAGGGCGACAACGGCACGCGACGTAAGCCAGTGACTGGTGAGACAGAACCAGTGTGACATTATTGGTGCGTTTGCAAAGGCTGCAATAAGGACTTGCGAAAGCGAGTTGTAGTGCGCAGGCATTTTTGCCTCCGTTAGTGACAGAAATAGTGCACTAAAGGCTGATATAACCACCATGTTCAAGACGCCCCCCAAAACTCCACCGAACCAAAATGCATCCAATCGTTCCGGCTCAGATGTGCTTCACTTTAAAAAAACTTCCCCGTTTAAAAATACGCCGTCGTTATCAGAGTCTGACATTCAGAAAGTTTGTACTGATGAAGACTTTCAATTAAATATTACTCAACGAGCGAAGCGAAAGTGCTTATCCAGTGATGTGGTTGGTGATGATTTCGACAGTTTTAAGAACGAGATTAGGCAAATGATTAATGAAATGATGAGCACTCAAAACTCTCGTTTGGACAAACTGGAACGTCACATGCTGGAAATAAAAAATCACTACGTCGAGATCAAATCAATCAATACTGATTTAGAAAAATCTATGACATCCATCTCTGACCAAATATTGTCCCTTGAGAACAAAATTACGGGACTAGAGAAAGACCGTAGCTCCATTGCGATGAACGTATCCTCGCTGGAAGACAAGCTTGAATACCTGGACCGCAATCTTATAAAAACTTCAATAGAAATTCGAAATGTACCCAAAAGAACAAATGAGACTAAAAATATGCTGTATGAGATGGTTCTGCAGCTATCAAAACAATTGGATATTGTCATGGAACCCGCAAATATTCGTGACATAACAAGACAACCATCAAAAAAAGATAGTATGACCTCTAACATAACAGTGGAGTTCTCAAATACCCTCATCAAAACCGGCTTCCTTACCGCCACTAAAGATTATAATAAAAAGTATTCTACAGATAAAATAAATTCAACACATTTAGGTATCAAAGCCATACAAAGGACACCGATTTACATCACCGAACTACTGACTCCTCAGACAAAAAGGCTGTTTTACGCCACAAGGGGCTACGCCAAGTTAAATAAATACATCTATTGCTGGACGTCGCACGGACGTGTTATGGTGAAAAAAGATTCGGATAGCCAGCCGATTCTGGTCAAAAGCGAACAGCAACTCAAACAGCTGCCCATTACAAATCAGGCATGACTATCATATCTTTACAAATTGTTAAACAGTCACATTTCTATTGTTTTTAATTTTTTCAATTATTCTGATAAAACTTATAGTATAAGGTTTTACGTTTTTAAAATATATCATTTCCATACCTTACTAACATACAACTTTACTTGCACACCTCATACACAACATCTATTTTACACACATCTATCACATTCACCAAATATTTTTACAAAACATGCATTCAACACTCAAACTTTGTATTTGTTTACTCTTACAGCAGTTAAAGATATCCGTAATGGCCGCCTTACGGCTGATCCATTGTACCGCAGGCAATCTGTGTCCGTCTCCATTGCCCCAAAATTATACATGATAAATGGCTAATAACGCTTGTCATTTCATTGAACACATTGACAAATTTTCTGTATCCGCAACGCACGCTTGTACTCCGGAACAGACGCAATCGTTTCTAACAAATCCAAAGAAGTACCTAAAAATACTCTCACAAAATATCCGATCAATTAATCGTAACTTCTTGTCTTTACAAACACTTATGCACCGTATCTCGCTTGACTGTGACCTAGTGGCTTTGACCGAATGTTGGCTGCCATGTTCCAGTAATTCAACTATTCCCATTTTACAAAATTACAATGTGTACAAAACCACAAAACATATTAACCAAAGTGACGGCGTCGTTGTATACGTAAAGTCAGAAATACTTGTGACGTATGAAGAGCCAGATTTCTATCAGTCAGCTTCAGGTTTAATCATTAAAATTAATACCGATGTGGCCATAGTTTGTATTTATCGCTCACCCTCTAATGACAACATTAATAAATTTCTTTCAGCCCTCAATGACATACTCCCATCGCTTTGCAATTTTAAATCAATAGTAATTACAGGTGACCTTAACCTAGACATTAAATCTACTACACTTGACACACGCTCTCATGAATATTTAAATTGTCTAGCTTTTCATGGCTTTCTCACTGCTCATACCATACCAACCAGAGGCAGCAATTGTCTGGATCACCTTTTTCTAAGAACAAAATCATCTGCACTCACGTTTGTCTATGACTCTACAGTTACTGACCACAGTTCCTTATTATTATGCCTGGCCAATAAACGCGACCTGATCATCACTGCGTCTACTATCAAAAAAATTGATTACAAGGCCCTTGATGACTCAATTTCACATATAGATTTTAGCCCACTTTTCATCATCTCAGACGCTAATGCCTCTATGGACAAGCTAATTGAACTGCTGAATTTGGCCATATCGGAAAACACAATAGTTAAGAAAGTACCGGCAAAAAAGAAAATTCTCAAGCCTTGGATAACTCCAGGATTATTACGGTGTATGAGAAATAGAGATGCGTTACACAGAAAACTAAGGCGATCCCCAGAAAACGAAACATTAAAAATAACGTACAGGCGATACAGAAACTTTTGTTCGAAAATTCTCAAAAAAGCGAAAAGACTCTATGACGCTGACGAATTAAGCAAAGCATGTCAAAGACCAAAAAACCTTTGGGATACTATAAAGCGAGTAACAAATACCGAGAAACCCAAAAATACATCTTCTCAATTATTAACCTGCTCATCCTCACCAAGCGAGGCATGTAACTACGTGAACGCTTTTTTCTCGACTGTTGGCAAAAAATTGGCGGACGAAATTATAATAAACAGGTCAACACACCAATCAACACTGGCACGAGACGTAGAAAACTCTACACCTAATTCGTCTTTTGTCCTTGATCTAACAGACCCCAGTGAAATTGTATCGACTATAGATTCTTTACGCTCTAATTCTGCTACGGGCTGGGATGGAATTACACCTTTTATCTTAAAGAGATACTCTGCTACTCTGGCACCCGTCCTATGCCACATATTTAACATTTGCTTCGAGACTGCTGTCTTTCCGACTTCTTTTAAAAAGGCAATAATACATCCGATTTTCAAGGGTGGAGACGGGAACTTACCAAATAATTACCGACCTATAGCAGTTCTTAGTGCCTTATCTAAGGTTCTTGAACGTTTGATAAATAAAAGGCTCGTACATTACCTGGAACACTATAACTTAATCTCATCTCAACAGTATGGCTTTCGCAAGAATAAATCGACTTGTGACGCAGTTCACGATTTGACACATTTCGTCGTTGAAAATTTAAATAGGAAAAAAAAGGTTCTAACTATATTTCTAGATCTTGCGAAAGCATTTGACACAGTTCCCGTTTCCACACTTTTACTCAAACTTGAAGGGATGGGTGTCAGAGGGGTCCAACTGGATCTTTTTCGGAGTTATCTAACAAACCGTTCACAGGTTGTTAAGATTGATGGCCAGATAAGCGACGAGTTTCCAATATATTACGGGGTACCGCAAGGAAGTATACTTGGCCCGACTCTTTTCCTGGTTTTCATCAATGACTTGTGTAATCTTAACATCGCTAATGCTAAGATAATATCATTTGCTGATGACACCGCTATAACTTTCGTCGAAAACACTTGGTCGGGACTGGAGCACAGTGCACAACTAGGCTTTAATTCTGCATTATGTTGGCTTACGTCCCATACCCTAACCTTAAACGCCACTAAAACAAACTTTCTAACCTATTCAATAGGCATTGTCTCACATCCAAAGACTCCAATAATATTGAAAGCTCACTCTTGCCATCAGAAAACACTTGATTCTTGCCAGTGTCCATCATTGACGTCTGTTGAATACATTAAATACCTAGGTGTAGTCTTGGATAGGAACCTGAATTTCAAATCCCATATTAATCTCTTAACTGGAAGAGTACGCAAGCTAATTTACGTATTTAAAAATCTACGGGATATTGCAAACCCAGTTATAATACGTAACGTCTATTTTGCCCTCTGCCTATCCATCATTACGTACTGTATTTCTTGTTGGGGTGGTGCAACCAAAACTACCTTAAAACCCCTGGAAATTGCACATAGAGCCATATTAAAAGTATCTACTTTTCGTCCTATTTTGTATCGTACTGATAAGCTGTACAGTGATTGTAAAGTTCTTAATATCCGTCAACTCTTTATATTACAAACAGTTCTCTTGCAACACCGCAGAGTGCCATACCAAGAAATCACCAAGCGACGAAAAGATAAGGTTTGCTCATTGCCGCAAGTAGGTACCTCATTTGCTAAACGATTCTTTTACTTTCTAGGGCCGTACCTCTATAACAAAATTAGTGAACAGTATCAGATCTACGGTTTATCCTATTACAACTGCAAGAAAAGTATCCGCATGTACCTCCAGAATAAGTCCTACGATGAAACGGAAAAGCTATTCGCGTAATTGAGTGATGAATGAGCATATTACTCAGATACCAATACACTACAATATGAACCATACACACACATACTCCACTGCCATGCACACCTATACACTTACTGACATATACACACACATGAGCACACAACCCAATAACACTACATTAGCAAACATATCAAATTTATTTTATTTTATTTTTATTTAATTTTAATATTCCTACTAATACACTTCATAACCTAACTAACAAAAATTGTAACCGTAAAAGCACAAGCACTATAAAATTATATTGTATTTGCATAGGGGATCGAAACTGCTTCTCCTTAACACAGGTTATTCCATAACCTAGCTAGGAGATCAGCGCTTCACCCACGTGATTGTAAATAGTACTTCATACCATGTGCAAACCATTTTTAGTGTGTACTACAATTATTTTATAAGAGTCAATAAACAATATATTATTATATATATTATTATATAATGTAGAAGGAACTCTGATGCTGAATTTGTCTGTGTTGGAAATTTTTCACTGTTGGTATCACCGCGTTGTCAAATAATCATCAAATAATAATGTGCTTAACATTATTGTGTTTTAGTTTATGTAACTAGTGAAATTACAAGACAAATCAGATAACCTTAGGTCTTAAGATAAGCCAGGCGCAACATGTTAAAAAAATTTAATCATGTAAAATTGTCTTAAAAAGATCTGTCTAGGAAATGTTTAAGAGATCTTGGAGAAAATCCTACTGTGGGGCAACGTTTATTAACAAAAGAGAGAAAGTAGGTAATTATTGACAGAAAGAAATATCATTTAACAACGCGTGAATGATATCAATGTTATCATTATAAGATAACAAACAAAGCATATGGACCACCTGAAGATAAGCGGCAACCGTAGTAAGCCAGTAACATTTGTTGTTTGTTTAAATTTAATGTGGTTCGTACATTACTAGTATTCTCGTTAACCCCTCATGCTAAGCTAAATGCTTGTGTTACGAGTGGGTTCACTTCGGTAGTGCAATGAGTGGGTTTCGAACCGGCAACCACATGATTACAAGTCCGACGCCCTAGCCATTAGGCTACCGCCGCTTCCGCTTTCCTCACTCACAGGGTGAAACACAACGTAAGCGTTGTTTCACGCCGGTCTTCTGTTAAGCAGTGGTATCACTCCGGTCGAGCCGGCCCATTCGTGCTGAAGGCTGGCTCTCCCAGGGTACTATGAGTGATATCCTGAGGTCGATTCCAAGGTCCGGAAAAGAGTTATTGGGTTTTTCTTTTATGAAATCTTGGTATGTGGCAACATTTACTTAAAAAGATAAATATATCCAAGCATATCTACTATTTTTCAAGTATTAATCGTAGTCAAATGCTATCAATCAGTCTCCCTATCATAGTCCAATATCAGCACTGGCTGTATGGACATCAATAAGCGCCAAATAAAATAGTACGAAATCTAATTTGTGATATCCAAGGACAGACGCTAGGTGGAGCTGGGGAGATATCAACGCCGACCCTGCATAAATCTACCTAATCATTTGAAATACTCCGCGTAGAGCGCCATTTAATACGGTATGTATTGCCAGACAGATATAAGACTGTAAGTCGATGGGATAGGAGAGATTGAAGAATTGATTTACTCATATGTAGAGAAGTCTCTCATTGGACTAGTTGTGGTGTTATTGGGTTTTCATTTATTTTATTTTGCTGTTCTTTTGCTGTAGTTTCTGCCTACCGCTATGGGAAAAGGGCATGAGTTTATGTATGCTTATTAGGAATACTCGGATATCTTGCTAGCGGGAGTTAGGTTTTGTGTAAGCCAAAAACAGGTTCTACATAGTTCATTTAGATTCAATAGTACCTAATTTTTAAGTGGGAAGAAAATGTATGTATTTTAAGATGATTATTATATTTAATGAACTTGCTTCCCATACTGCGTGGCACCCAAAACATACTACCGAACTGTGGCTATACATGAATAAGTATATCATCCTCTCATGTTTCGAGTTTGAGCTTAGAAGTTTTTATGGATTGTTTGGAGTTTACCACATGATGAGGGAATTGCTGCACGGATGACGGCCCCCTGCATTTGAATTTTTATTTTATCCAAAAGCAAATTTGTTAAACAATGCAGTACAATAAATTTAAATTTATATATTCAAACCCACCGACAATCATCATTTGCCACTTCCCCAATTTGTGTATTTACTTAAGTAAAAATATTATGAACCATATTTTGTAACTTGGTGCCACGACCATTGTAAGATTAACTTCACAAGTTTTCAGCTTACTGTCTGCAGTGCACAGAACTCATCATCTAAAAGCTTAAGGAAATGCAGAGAGCAGCTCTAATTAGCAATAATATTTAAAACAACGTTCCCAAACGTTAAGCGAAATTTATGCCAAGACAATATTAGAGCGGAGAAATGAGAGAAAATGCAATAACAATAAATAGCAATAAATAAAAGGATTCAGTTGTTGCTTGTATTGTATGATACTAATCCTGCGGCCCGGGCATGAATAGAGTCGACTACATGCTAGAAATATTTTTGGGACATTATCTTTAATAAGATGCATATATTTATTATAAATACTACATAATAGTAGGGTACTAGTAAGATGACGACTAGTAGACGTGCTTATGAGAGAAAAAATAAGCACTCATTGCACTGACTGAGTGAGAATAAGCAGGTAGATTATGACAATGATTAACTTTGCAACTAGTTTTTGATAATTCAAAGGAACATAACAATCGATCTTAGTATTCGAATTGGTATTTTGATGACTAGCACAGAATTAGTAAAGATATATAAATAAGGTACGTGAATAACAGAATTACTGGACAAGATTACTGTACATGTATATTATGCTTTGAATAAGGCTATTAATACGTAAAACTGGCAGATAATATATAAACAATAGTCTGAGAACGACCGGTACATTAAAATAGATACTAACAATTGTAATAAAGTATTTAAATAATAAAGTATTGAAGTAAGTAAAAAAAGAACAATGTTATCATAGAAAAATAGAAAGTGACCGATTGCACTAATTTACTATTACTAATCTTCATAAGATTATAATAAATAGCACAAATTGATAATACGATATTTTCCAATCCAAGATTTTTTCTACCCCTAAAATTCTATCAACATGATAGCGCTTCTACAGTTTTCATCTCCACAGAACTAATCCAAGGCAGCGTCGACTGTTACGGCGATTACTTTAATTGGCTCAATCTCCATTCAAAACCACCTCGCGGCCGGGGGGAGGGGGACTAGATTTATGGCAAAAGGGTAAGGCTCATGATCCCAGTTTATGAAGGAAGATGGGGAAAAATTGTGGCTGCGATAGTTGGTGGTGGAAACTTGTGGTTGGACTGTTTGTGTAGAGAATGGGAGTTTGATGAGGGAACTTGTCACGAAAGTAGAAAAACAAGTTGACAGAAATTTGTGTAGGTATGTTGATCAAGGGCATAAGTTGGGCGAGAAAATAAGCACGTAAGTTAAAGTTCTTCTGACCGTTGGCAAAAACATTAAAATTGAAAATAATATTTGTGATAACAGTTATGTGGATATTCCACCGACTTATCAGCAAATGTAAGTAAAGCTTTAATATTTAGAGTAATTTATAAGTATGAGATTTAACTTGTATAACTGATAATAGACTATTTTCTTCAAGTCCGTTAGAACAAGCAAATATTATTCAAAATTTAATTCAGAAATCGAAATATTGATAATCTACACACTATAATATATCATCAACGTAAATTTATTTATTGGTAAATATCTGTGTACCCTTGACCGTACTTAACACACTTATGATGGAAATGTTGCCACCTGTTTCCACTTCTGGTGGCTATACCCGGCGGCTATCACGACTGCTCCGTATAATGGACGCGTGATGAACAAATTACAGCTGATCTATTAGCATACCTACAAATGCAGATATAAGTATAACATACCATTACTGGTAAAACGAATCAAGCATGGTTGAATGAGCCATCTGTAAGTCACCGAAGATAATCAGCGTGACTGGAAAATTAGGTCCTTATAAGCCGAAGAATTGAAGAAGGATGTTCACTGCTTATCAAAGGCCTACGAAAACTGGTTAAATGGAACCTGAATTCAATAATTTCTAATAATCTTTACGAGGTTGGCTGACGTTTGAGGTAAAGGTTTGAGTAAATTGAAATTTGAAAGGTAGTTTGTTTGGAATTCGTTTTTAGTTTTTACTTTTATAGATTGTAACACTGGTGGTGGATACCGTAATATTACCGTGTATTTTATCCAACTAAACTCTTCGCCTTCCACAACTTTCCTGCAGAAGCCATCCTCCGCCACATTTTCCCCAAACCTATTGCTCTAGCAGCCTTTAGTTCTACGAGCTATGTGCTCGATCTACTTAATCCCATTTTTAAAAGTGGAAATTTGCAAATTAGTCTCAAAAAAGTACCTTTTTTACAGGTAGCGTAGCCAGGTTAGTACAACCACAACAAATATACTAAAAAATAAAACGTGCAAAAAACGACTGTAACCAGCCATAAATAAGCGATGATACAGGTGGCACAGCGTCCTTATTATTTAAGATGTGTGTACGCGTCTGTCCGTCGGGCCGGCGACCGATATATCAACATTAGTACGTCCCCCGTCTCGTCCGGGGACGACATGTTGAAAATGTAGAATACTGGAAGTGGCTGGCGTAGGTACTTTGAAACGCACTTATAAAATTTTTGAAAGAAACTTTAACTGCCTCGTTAGCCAAGTGGTCCTGAGCACAACTGCTACGCTAGAGGTCCTGGTTTCGATTCCCAGGTCGAGCAAAGTGTTATTGGGTTTTTCTGTGAAATTCCCAGTAGCAGCTCGGAGTTAGTAATTTGTGGCCGGTTAATGGCAATAGGCTCGCGCCCTATTACATGGGACCTAAACATATCGGCGAACTGTGGGTGTACATTAGTACGCCTCTGCCTAACCCTTCGGGGAATACAGGTGTGTTGGTATGTTATGTTATGTTAACGCACTTGAGACTCCTCTGGTGTAGCGATGAGCGAGATGGTAAGCAATTACCGCCGCCCATGGACACTCCATGGGCGGCGGTAATTGCTTACCATCAAGCGATCCGTCTATTCGTTTGCTCTCCTATCCCATAAAAAATGGTTGATTAGAAGTTCTCTTCTAATGACGTCAGGCTAGGGTTAGACTATAGTCCACTACCCTAACATAATGCCAATTGGCAGACTTCACTTACTACACTACTAGCAAAATGTCAGAAGTTGGATTCTAACTCGAGCTCTATAATTTGGCAATACATGGCCATAATATCAGTTCTTCTCAATCCATGTAAAATGGTACAATACAAAAATTGCTTCTACATAAAAAATGAAGTCACTTCCAGTACGAATTCACAAATCAGTCGCCACGTAGTGACCCACGGGACGTCAAAAATGAAGATTTAGTCCCCCACAGCGTCATACGTTACCAACTAATGAAAACATGGCTGTACCCTGATGAAGTCAGCTGGGCTTGCTGCAGGATAGGATTGGTAGTAGTACTTAGCTGAGCATATAAGGTGTCCAGGACGATCGATTCACGGTGGACATTCCAAATAGCCCGAACGAAACGCTTTAAGTCCATTTTTATCATGCGTACTGCTGAAATGTGGAATGCGCTTCCCGAGATAATCTGGGTGTCTTTAAATCACGAGTGAGTCAGTTTCTTCTAGGCAAGCGTGCTCCATCGTTGATTGCAGTGTCGCTTAACATCAGGCGAACTAGCAGTCAAGCGTAAGTGTATCAGGAATAAAAAAAATAAAGAATTGTTTGATCGTTTGAATCGGAAAGATATCGTTCTAGTTGCAATAGTAAGACTTAATATGGTTTTCTGATGACTGCCTCATAAGTGTAGTGGTCCCAAGCGCGACTGCTACGTTAAAGATCCTGGGTTCGATTTCCAAGTCGAAGAAAATGTTCTTAGTAACAGTTCGGAGTTTTGTTCCCTATTACATGGGGCTAACATACCGGCGAACCGTAGGTGTACATTAGTACACTTCTGCTTTACCTTCCGGGGAATATAGGCGTAATGGTATGTTATATTAGTAAACATTTCTAATTCATTAGAGATCCTGGAGCAACCGCCGTGGCGGCAGCGCCCAGACTGATTTTTTATTGACTTTTTATATGATCTCCACATGCATATCGACTTTTTTCTTTAGATGCCACCGTAACGCTGTGGCATCTTGCATTCTGCCAGTGGTATTAACTGTAGATAATAAGCACTACTTCAATAGATATCTTATTTCAATTTCACACAATCGCTACAATTGATATTTCATTTGTTTCATTGGGCCCGCCATTTTCATGCACGGTGGCCAAGGACCCAAACAATACTTTTCTTCTAGCTTATATTTTCTCCTAGATCCTTAAACTCGTGACGGCGTTAAGCAAGGATTATTTGCCATAAATCCTGCCATCATAGGATGGTGAATGATAAATATCGTGCTCCGATGTAGTGATCGCTTCGATATTTCAGTCTGCTGTAAGATTCCTGCCCCTTGAAAATTATCGAGAGCTTAAGTCTTGGCGGTAACAATAGGAAAGATGCTCTACCTAAACTTTTTTGGGAAGTGTTTGGAAGAAGTCGTTATTGAGAAAGAAGATGAAAAAAATGTTTTATTTCCTTCGTATTTTTCGGGCTTAGGATATGGACTTTCCAGAATGGTGTTTGTGGTATCTTCTTTCTTGGATTTGTTACTTTTATTGTGATGCAAAAGAACTATGTAGGGATGATAACAACTATTTCGCTGACCATGTCTGCTTTAAATTTTACAGGAAATGAGTTAGCTTTCAGAAATCAATATAAAACTAAATACCAGTTCAGAAGAATTTACATTTAAGTTTTTACAGTTGACATTTAAGTTATAGAACTTAAATGCCAATTTATAACGCCTCATGTTCTGTCCTACTACGTATTGGACTCAGGACTCGCCTCGTAATAAGGTTTAGGGGGTTTGGCTACAGGTTAGGCTACAGACCGGAAACTTAACTATTCTGTAATACGATTGGTATAATTTTTCATTTGTTCTATTCCAACAATAAATAATTTGATTTCATAATATTACCCATCAATTATTACGAAATGGAGCACTCTCCAGATCGCATCAGCAACAACTAACCAATCTCGCTCATAGATAATTTATTTCTGGCCATCACGAGAGGTTTCGCTTCTATGTAGGTTACCGACCACTTCATATTTCCTTCAGTTGTCCGATATTTATATAATACATAGATATTATTGATGGTGTATCGGTGTATAAGATAATTGGAGATTTGGTAAAGAGAACCATGTAAATTATAATAATCTAAAGAAAATATTAACTTGATCCTCGGTTTTTAAAACAATCGAGCACTAAGATTGTTTAAAATCTCTCTGCAAGACCCAGGGATAACTTACCGCGGCTGTTCTTGTAAACTGCATCACCAAAATATGGAAACGAACATTGAGTGACAATTCACAACTCATTTTTTGTTTCTGTTAATTGTATTGTTTGTTGTTTGTAATTTTATAGAGCTTGTTGCCTGGTTTAGGCCTAATGTTCGTACCTAGTAGGTACCTAGGTGTTTTTTTAATTGAAGATAATTTTTTAATCAATAAAAAGATAGAATAATTCTTTATCTTTTTTTTCGTCACATAAAGTCCCCTTCATGTTATACCTACATTGGTGTGGAACGTTTACGTGGTCAGGTCAGGTTGTGCCATTATTATGTTTTATTCTATTTTTAACATAACATACCATCACGCCTGTATTCCCCGAAGGGTTAGGCAGAGGCGTACTAATGTACACCCACAGTTCGCCGGTATGTTTAGGTCCCATGTAATAGGGGGCGAGCCTATTGCCATTAACCGGGCACAAATTCCTAACTCCGAGCTGCTACTAGGAATTTCATAGAAAAACCCAATAACACTTTGCTCGACCTGGGAATCGAACCCAGGACCTCTAGCGTAGCAGTCGCGCTCAGGACTACTTGGCTAATGAGGCAGTTCTATTTTTAAAACATGAAATAATATAATAATAATTGTCTTTCTACACAAATTCGATTTATTTTCAAGATTTCAACTGCGCCATTAGACTCTTACACCAGACGTCCTATGTTGCACCTGGGGTCGAGCAAAGTGTTATTGGGTCTTTTATGAAATACTCAGTAGCAGCTCGGAATTTGGAATTTGGTCTTATAACATGGGACTGGGACATTACTTTCATATTAGTAGGATTATTGGGACGTAGGAAGTAGGATAGGATATTACTATACACTAGTACGCCTCTGCCTAACCTTTCGGGGAACATAGGCGTGATGGTATGAATGGACGAATGAATATTTATTCGTATCAAAACGTAAAGTTCTTTACTTAACATGTTTCGCCAGAAGCTGGCATTCAAAAATTGTATTTTAAATAATTACAGAAATATCTTAGATATTCAATCTAATTAGGTAGTTGATATAAATAAATCATTGCAATGTCAAATAATAAATTTTCCAATATTTATAATAAGAAAAATGTCATTAAAATTACTTAAACTTCTAAGAAGAAAATCATAATTATTATTACTAATTAATGTTCAAATAACTAATTAATGTTATTTGAACTCTTCTACAGCTTACTGTGTATGTTCAGACCCATTCCTTAAATATATCACTAATATCCCACGGGGCAAAGATGGGTTGAAGGTAGTACAGATATGACTGACATAACATTAATTAAAATCATAATTAATTAAATGACATCACCTAATAAATCCGAAAACTTTGCGTCCATGGATAAAAGTTTTGTAATACGTCCGGGAATCGAATCAGGGCCTGTCCGTTCACCTCTCACCTCTGAGGGAGAGTGAGTGATTAGGGAGGGCCCGCGGGGGCCTTTCGTCAGAGGGATGTTCCTCTGAGGTCAGCCTTTATTACCTTTTAAAGGAATAAAATTTATTTTCGACAGATTTTGTGTTGGATATTTTGGGTTTAGAGATAGTTTTGGGACTGAAAGGAATCGTTGTGTATTTTTGTTGAGCTGTTGAGGTTTACAATACATAACATATAACAAATTGCATGATATGTTATATGTTAACAATTTGCAGTTTTAACAGACTATACTGGTCCTAAAATAATATTATTGTCCTACAAGTAGGTATAGAGTAACAACTGGACAGTAAGGCCATTATGTATGTGTGTTTGTCATACCAATACTACATAACTCCTCCTAAACGACTGTACCAATTTGGATATATTTTTTGTGTATAAGATACTTGAGTGGAACTTTTTTTAAATTCAGGTCAGGACGACGTCTACTGGGTCCGCTAGTTGTTCTGTAAATCATTCAACATTTAATAAACCATTTGACAGACCAACCACTGTTCATGTTTGTAAGAAATACTTCTAAGATTTATTTATGACTAGCTGACCTGACAGACGTTGTCCTCTCCAAGTTTCAACTAACCACGTCGAAAAATTTGGTTTTCCATATTTGTAATACACTTAGCGCTATTGAACTCTGAATACCGTATTTCTGACCTATAAATTACTTAATTTCAAAAATTTGTTCACATGGTATTGACGTGAAGCATGGAAATATAAACAGACATACCTACATAGATAAAAATCCCAAATAACTTTTTCGGCATCAGTAAAGATTAACGCAAGTTGCATTTTTCTTTATTAATAAACATACATACGTGGTATATTCTTTGGGTAAATTACTTAATTATTTGATTAGATGGAAACTCTTTAGTTACTTTCTCAAATAAGGTGTGCGCACTGTATCTACACTATCGAGGTTTCACATTATAAAATAACTTACTATATGGCTGGATGCTTTAAAGAAGAAAACAATAATTGTCAAAATTGTCAACTCAAAATGACACCTGTTATCAAATCAAATTTCATTGAGATAATAACGATGTCGTGTTAGTCCGCTAGAAAATATGTTGTCATTCTTTGTTTACTTCTTTAACCTACTCAAATATTTAGTTTTTACACCGGCTTGTGCTCGCTGGATAAATCCTATGTATGCCCCGTGATTCCCTGTGTAAGTAGAGTTAGAATAACTGTACTAATAATCAATTCCTGGTCACAATAATGATTTCTGATTGATCTGCTTTATTTTCTTGTTTTATCTTATTTAGTCCCTGTAAGTGTATTTTTTAATTTTATTACTTGATTCTGTTATAATTTTTGATCCGTGCTAGTCTAGTACAGAAATACTTGAAAAATAAATTGACTTCAATGGTTATTTTTAAAATTCAACGTTTTCAATGGTTAAAATGTTAATAACTTTTGATAGAGAGTACCGATTTGAATTCAAAATAGCCCAAATGTTAATCCAAGAAACAGGCTATGAATTCCTGCCCACTTCCTCCAAATCTCTTCAGTAGTTATCATTTGATTCGCGGTCAAACACACAGACAAACCGACAGACAAACAGACAGACGAATTTTTCCTTCACTAAATAACTTTATAAAATTAGCATGGAAAATGCAAAAAAAAACACAAAAAGTTAGTAATCAGGTATGGTAGCATCGTACGACATAGAACTAACCGTAAGGTAAGTCATGTCGGTTGAGAGGCAAAGTAACTTGCCTTTCAATAGATCTTACTGACGTCACCTTTAAGACGTAAGTTCAGAATGTGAAGGCAAATTTCGACATGGCAGGTGGGACTCGCGGTGGCTTAGTGGTCATAGCGTCTGGCGTACCTAGCCAGAAGACGCAGGTTCGAATCCTGCCTGCGAGTCGAATTTTTCCTTCACTAAATAACTTTATAAAATTAGCATGGAAAATGCAAAAAAAAACACAAAAAGTTAGTAATCAGGTATGGTAGCATCGTACGACATAGAACTAACCGTAAGGTAAGTCATGTCGGTTGAGAGGCAAAGTAACTTGCCTTTCAATAGATCTTACTGACGTCACCTTTAAGACGTAAGTTCAGAATGTGAAGGCAAATTTCGACATGGCAGGTGGGACTCGCGGTGGCTTAGTGGTCATAGCGTCTGGCGTACCTAGCCAGAAGACGCAGGTTCGAATCCTGCCTGCGAGTCGAATTTTTCCTTCACTAAATAACTTTATAAAATTAGCATGGAAAATGCAAAAAAAAACACAAAAAGTTAGACAGACAAAAGTTCCAAAAATAATAGAAATGGATTGTGTTACCGATTCTGAGTCCCCCAAATTAGTTTTTTTGTAAATATAAGCAATGTACAGACACGGCTCACTTAGGTACATTCTTATTATATGTAAGATTATTTAGAGAACTTCGTATGAAATCACAGCTTGCCTTTTGAGCCAAGTTACTTACATAAATTGCTCCAACAACGACAAGGAAAATGACAGCTATTCGTCGCTAGGTGTCGCTGGTATCGCCTTTGTTTATATTTAATATAAATATCTGTGAGCAATACTTATCATACTATCACGCTTGTATTTCCCGAAGAGTTAGACAGAGGTGTAGTAGGTAATGTACATGTAGAATTCGCCGGTATGTTTAGATTCCTAACATTTAATAGGGGCTAGGAGCACAAATCCAAACTCCGAGCTGTCACTGAGAATTTTATAGAAAAAATTGACCTGGGAATCAAGCCCAGGACCTCTAGCGTAGCAATCACACCTAAGACCACATAGACTATTTAGGCTGCTGTGATAAGTAAGGTTTATTTCTCATAGCTAAAATTCTACTTTTTGTCTATGTTTATAACTTAAGAAGTGTGAATTTCTAATTAAATGTATCTATATAAAAATCAACTACTAAAAATACTAGCTAGAACATATCTGAACGACCTTTCCATTAAAAACGCCCAGGTAAACAATAAACATTCTAAATCAAATCAGAAACACTTTTACCGTGCGCGCGCGCTAACACGGCAGCGCCATCTATCAATCACCGCTGAACATTACACGTTTACTCGTTGCGCACACTCTTTGATAGATGGCAGCACTTGATGATGGATTTATTGAACTGTTGATGGTTTTATACTGCGTTTGATGCGTTGTAATAACATTATACGGCGTTTTTTCCGTGAGCCGTGAGTCACGAGGTGTTTTTTTTAATTTATAATGTATTGATGTATTTGTGCAGGTGAGATCGATGGGCTTTAGGAATGCTCTAGATTTGAGTTTATCGTCTTATGAGATTTACGGAGATTTATTGAGCGAATAAATAGGTACGGTCGTTTTTATGTATTCTGTTACAAGAATTTCAAAATTAGTTGGATCTGCTGAAGCTGTTGGCTATCTTTAGATTACCTCATTTCTGTTGTTTCCTGTAATCTAATATATATTTTTACCGTTGCCATACGTAAAAATTGAGGAACTTGATACCTGAGGAAACTTACTTAGGTATAGCTAATGCACTAATAAGTTTTAAAACAGGTAGGTAACAATACGTACGAGTAATATCGCATAAGTAGGTAATAGGTACCTACATACTTATTTTACTGAAAGTTGACATAAGTACTTATTAGATACTAGAGCTAGAGCATATTAACTGCAATCAAAGCTTATGACTTACGTACCTATTTACTAATTTAATAAAATCATGAAATTAACACTCACATAAGTGTTATCCATACACTCAAATAGAAGTAGGTAACTAGGTACCTGTTGGTCTTACAAAATATACTTTCATTTCATTGTTCAGAAGCCCTTACGATTATGAAAAAAGTATATTATTTTTACTTGCATTTTTACAAGCTCAAGTAACATTTTGACCAAACTCAAGGTTAACAGCATAGCGACAAGAGAGTAATAAAGCGTTGAATGAATCACAACTTTAATATCATTTAACATTCTCACAGAGAAAACGTTGCACTTTAATTAATTAATTGGTAAATAAATTTATAACTTGTCGCTACTTTTCACATTGTTCATCTTGTTCAGTACAGAAGTTATAGTCACGAATAGAAAGGTACTTGTGAGACACTAGCTTATGTATTTATTTACGTACCTACCTAAGTATCATCATCATCCTCCTAGGCTTTTCCCAACTACGGTATGGTCAGCTCTCAGTCCAACCGGATGCATCTGATGTATTTTACATGAAGCGACTGCCATCAGACCTTCGCAATCCAATTTCTTGGCAATAGATATTCGAAGGATAGACTGCTTGTGAAACTTTCTACTATGACTACCACTTACAATTATTATACTTCACTTCTAATTACCAGTAAAATACACAACACATACTGCAAGGAGTATATTTAATGGTATCAACAACTCACACCCATAAAACGTTAACCCTCAGCTACCAAGGCCACACATTATCCGCATAAAACTCCAAGCCATCCGCGACCATCACCGTCTCGCGACCACGACCAAATTGTTCTCGCATTAGATTTATCGCTCGCCAACGAAACAGCAACAAAGGCACTCTCTCATCTCACGACAGCTTTATGATCCTAACAGTTTTTGCTAACAGCTACCTACGACGCCCAGTGATATTTATAGCTTAAGTTTTATTAATTAGCCATTTGTGAGACGTTGAGCAATGGTAAGGATTTCGGCTATTGATTTGTGGCGAGGAGTCACGGTATGACTTCAATTTTGGCCTCACGCTGGGTTTTGTTATGGTCTGTAGAGGATAAAACTGGAATTTCTTAAATTTAAATGATTCTCATCAACAAAGTTAATTTTATTCGTTTTACTAGATCAATGGGAATAGTAGTTTCTTTTTCCAACCACAAATCTGGACCCTCCTAGAGGTCGTAAAACTGTTATTCTATTGTGTCTGCTGATTGTTCCTTTTCTAGTTATGGCTTTAAATATAAGTCTGACCTTTTGACTTAGGCAAATCATTATAAATCTGTAGATAATTATCTAGGTACTATCAGAATGGCAAATGAATAATGGAAAGACAGACCTATTTGTATTTGGCATATTTTATAATTGTTCGTAATGCAAACACATGCTATCATGCACCATACAAACAAAAACTTTGAATTTCTAAACAAATGCCGAAAACATTCGAGCTCACCCGAAAAATGCCGAGCGTCGATCTAACCGTCCCGCTGCTGCCAAAGATTTGACGTCAATGGTAGCGAATCGTAAATTACCATTATCTACAGACGCACCGTGCTAGTATTTATTATTTATGGGTCGGTTTGACTCGCCTGCGGCCCGATCGGGGGCGTTTTTCCCCATGGCGAGCGCAGGGTTGAGTTTAGGAGGTGTGTGTAATGTTCCGTAGTTAAAATGCTGTCATTACCGCACTTTTTGTTTTGTTAGGAATTTGGTTATGAGAATATATTTAAGATTTTAATAAAATATAATAGGTACTTATAACAATTTTGGACTGTGCTTGTACAAGTTACGAAGAAGTATGATTTAGAAAGCCGTAGGTACCCACAATGTTCAATCCAGTTGTCAATGACCACTGATTGAGGGGCTGTCAGGAGCTCCATATTTAGTGGTATCTAGATGAAAGATTTAAGCAGCTAAGTGCTTGAGGTTGCATTAACGTCAATAAGTCAATAAGTAAAGGTCAATAAGTAGGTACCTACTTATAAATTTACGCAATTTAGAATTAAAAAGTAATTTCGTATCCACCACACATTAAAGTTCCTTTTATAAATACTCACTCAATTTCTTTTACACGAAATGCTTCTACAAAATCTATGCTCCTAATGAAAAAAAAAATAACAACATAATCTCGTCTAAAAATTATATCTATCTCTCTTCTCCGAACAACGGGCGGCGCTAGCGTCGCGAATCGAATAAATTACTAAGATATATTATTATTAAAATTTTGGCGGCAACTTCGTCGCATTAACTTCGGTAGTATCCGGACGGAGGCACACTGGGTGCGTAATAGAGCCATGTCAAGAAAACAGGTCTTAAAACCCTATACACTAATAAAGCACCTTAGGACCAATTAATAAGTAACTAATGCGTGCATTTTGATTTCGTATAGAAAAACTTTGAAAAAGAATTAGTGTTACACTTAGGTAGGTACGTCGTGTTTCGCCGAGTGAGTAGAGTATACCGGAGGCCCTTTTATAAGGCGGGCAACGCATTTGCAACTTATTCCCTAAAAATGAAGTAGTTTGGGTGGTATATTTTAAAAAAAAAGTAAAATAATGCATGACTTATTCTTCAATGTCATCATGGCCTAAGGCTATTATGGAGGGTTCGGGGGTTCACCTCCATACCCCGATGCAGCTAGGTACTTTCAAATAAAGTTGTTTCTGATCCAGACCTAAACCCAAAAAAAATAATTAAATAACTTCAAAATCACCATTTAAATGGGTTTAAATTATTATACTTAAACAATGCCCTCACTGTGCCATCATACTGATCCTATAGGCCACGCTTGTGACATCTACAGAAATTAACGAGTTACCGTTTGAGACGTGCGATGTGAGGACACGATAACGACCCTTCCGCGGTTCCGGCACGATGCCGATACGGCTCCGACGCGGCACCGATCCGATAGCGGCGCGGAAGACGCTAAATCATGCGCATCGGCTATTTAGGCATTAAGCTCATCAGTATTGGTAGACGGTCTCAGGAAATTGTTGCGTCAAGGTGTTTTTGATAATGAGGCAGAAATTAGGTTAATAAATTATGTTTACAGTAAGATAAGTTAGAAATTAGACTTGGTTTCTTATTTTTCTTTAGCTCAGTCAGCAGATAAGGAATGATTGTTAGGTAGGTATATTTCATTTGTTTCGAGCTCTGGACCAAACAATAAAAAACAATGTTATTTGAAACTATACGTAAATTAATCTGTTTTTGTCTACGTTTTTAAGTAATTAGTATTAAGTATAAACTTATATAAAGTTTTTTTTAATTTATTACTATACACTAAAATTTAAGAAGTAGGTAATTGATTATCTTGTTATAATTTTTCGTCAAGAACTGAAGCACCATCTTTGTCTTGCGTGGAACACTTTTATATCCATGGAATTGTGGTCTTTGACCACATTACTAGCGCCCTCTGTCATTTTATGATTGAATTTTTATGATAAATCGATACCTAAGCAATTTGATTGTGAGATACTATTTAGACGGCAACATTATCTATTTACATAATTTATTATACTTTCTATTAACATGTACCATGTATTTAAGTAAAAGCATGTATAATTTTAATTATTTCAGATCATGGTCAATGACCATATAACTAGCGCCCTCTGTGAGTATCACCTGGTAACACAAAGACTTCAATCTATCTAAAATCAATGTTTATTTACTAGCAGATAAAATCCTTATTTCAGTCATTAAATCATTAAAGTCTATTGTTACAATTTTTAATAGTATATAATATTAACAAATAAAAAGTACCTCTGTATATTTTTTTTATAATGATAATATCGTACAATCATGAACAAATGTTTCTTACAAGTTATTAGTCTTAAAAAATAAGGTTATACTTTGGCACAAATACTAGTACAAATTGTTGCCGTGGTCAGAAAAAAAGATTAAATAAAACCTAACATTTTTTAACAATTGTAACAAATTCGAACACGAAATTGAACAGACTAATCAACAACAACAGAGGTTGATTTATACGTTTTATTTGCGCGCCAGTAGATGGCGGTAGACTAAGTGGAGCCATTTTCGCGTACTTAAAGTACTGGGGTAGCGTTAGCGTTGTGACCGCATTATTTATCGCACCATTACCGCATGGACCCTTAAATCATCACATGACGTCCACCGTGTACGTGAGCGTTAATGAATGGCGGGAGACTTGCCCAAAGTTTTTTTCTTCTTTATGAAATTGTAAGAGCACTTAGCGGGAAATCTATTAGATGCGGGAGTATGAAGCGGTTTGGAAGTCTCATTGTGAGTTTTTTATTGTTTATTTTTATTATTTGGCGTGTCTATTTTGTGTGGGGTCTGTGTATAAACATAATATGACAATACAAAGACGTTTGATTAGTACAATGGAAAGCGATAATTAAAAAAATAATCTTCGGAGTTTAGGCGGGAAAATGAGAAGTGCACGTTATCGATTACCTACCTAATATATATTAGATATTTTACAAAACTTGTAATTCCCCGTAGTTTAATGTGTAATTATAGTAGATAATAAAATTAAACATTAAGGCTGATCGTTTCGCTGAGCCGAGAATTAAAACCTTTGCTTGTAAATCGATATTGTAGCTAAAAGTAGTGTCAATCGTCAATTTTGGTTTAATTCTCAATTGTGAATATTGTATACTTAGCTAATGGCGCAATTACTACAGCTAGCAATCTAGACTGTGTTATAGACATACAAATTGCGAAAAACCAATTGTAATTTGAATTTGGCGGGCTCAGCGAAACGATATGTAAACGTGTGCGAGTGTAGGCAAATGATTTAAAAGTGAAAATCAAGACTTTTTGGGATCACTCATAAGCTCCATCTAAGCCTCAATAAATTTACTGAAACTACTACTAAACTTGACAGTGAGCCTGAAAAGTGAGGTGCCATAAATTATAATCCCATGATGTGAACTAATATTACTTGATTAGGTACTCTATAAACTTGACACAAAATTTAATTTTGCGTCAAATTAAAAAAAACACAGCCTACTTATATGACGCAAATAGGTATTTGAAATCATTGCAGTTAGGAAATGCTTCCATATCTCTTCCTCTCTTATAACTTTTCCCGACAGAATCCATAATGATCTAGAAAATATTATGCAATGTAATAAAAATAGGATTGAGTATTGCGAAATTATTAAAGAAGAAAACCATTAGATTTGTTTGGCAGGGCAGTAGGTAAATATTATTTATACTTTTCCATTTTCTTCACCGTTTATTCATAATTGTGATTATGAAATTAGCGTAACATCTTACTAAGAACTGCTCTACTAAAAAGGCAGTTTGGTGGCTGGGTAGTCCATGGTTATGTCAATAAGTTATCACTATTGAACTATCAACATTTCTACCCACCTGAAATTAAGTTAAACAAACTAACATCATACGGTTAACCCGGATCCATACACGATAGGCCATCAAATTACAAATAGTTTGAAAACAAAGCCTATCTGCCTATTGAACTAGTGATTGTCCCCGTATCTGCCCGCCCATCTGGATCTGTAGCGAAAGGGTACCATTGATTAGGTTAAGATTATTGTTGTTTAGGGAAAAAAAATGTTTTGATTTTGATTGTGGTAGGTGTATTTTTTTTTGTTTTTTTTTGTTCCTAACCTTTTAGCTTTTGCTCAGCCATATTGGCGTCGGCTCCCATTAGCCAAATGCGGCTAAATATCAGTAGGTACTGTCGAGGTACCGAGTGTATAATTAAATACAGTTATATCGTTTAAATTTCGTATTCATTACGGGGCGAAGCCCTAATTCATACAAGTGAGTCTGTCAAGACTCTCAGAGTAGATAATTCTACGTCATGTACAAAATTCAAATTGATTGTCTATTCTTTCAGCCAGTCAACCCATAATATTGTCGCCTTCTTGGAGCGGTCTCTACAGTACCTATTTTCTATGAAATTACAAAAGAATTAGGGTTAGCAGTTCAGCACGTTGATAGAGAGGCTGTCTGGCCAGGATGCGTAGGTCTAACATCTATTTCTATATCACTCATGGTCTCATCTTGGGAGAGCCATGCTCTGGCAGAAATGGGCCGGCTCGACCGGAGTGATACCACGTCCTCACAGAAAACCGGCGTGAAACAACATATACCTACCTACGTTGTGTTTCGCCGAGTTGAGAAGGATGCCAGAGCCCCAAACCCTTTTAAAAGTCGGGCAGCGCCTAGTTAATTACATCAATAGTATAATAATTTTCTTCTAAATATTCGACAGTACTGCCAAATGTATGAAATAAGATAACAAACCAGTAGATATATTAGCAACCTGATGGTTAGACGCCAGCAACACCAGTGGTATCACTCGCGCGTTGTCATCATGATTCATCTGTCCAGCCTCATTTGCCCAGTAATGGCCGGCCCCATTATCAAATAAGTCATTATTTTTTATATAGCAAAGAGAGAAAGAAGACTTGGAACCAGCATAAGTTAGCAAGCATTATCCCTCACACTATAATAATAGTGTTATCACATTAGACTGGCCCAGCAACTAGAGCGGGCAGTAACATTGGTAGGTACCCTCTTCAGGCCATGTCCTGAAGAGGGTACTATGGTTGCCGTTTTTAAATTGCGGGCCATGTTTAGACATTTCGTTAATTTGTCAAAAATATGATAAAAAACATTACAATGCGTCAATTTTCCCAATCACGAAATGCTTGTTAATTTACCCTAGACAAACATCAGAAGCATAGTTTTATCATCTCAACGATAAATCCAATAATATCGACTAGATATTCATTGTAGTTTGCTCCCCCTTTTCCTAATTAATTGGGTTAGCAGAGGTCTGACAGGCACCTTACACACGAGGTGCATCGATGCGTCTAATGTGTAATGAAAGGTAGGCCCACAAACTTCATTAAGCAAACCCTTTACTGTCCACTTCGATAGTAAATTTTGACAAACATAAATTCATTATTTTTCTGTGTTGGAGAACGTTGCAGGTAAAATTATGTACTGAGATAGACGAATAATAATAACTTTTGCGACCACAAGTTATTATTATTCGCCTATCTTCGTCTACCGGGCGACCCCGGTGATCTAAATTCGACCATAATATAGTCCAGACTTTCAACCTTCATACGTTAACCATAAACAAAAGGTGTGTTAGTGTGACAAACGCATGGTAGTGTGTATTTTTTTTATGATTGTCTTATATTTTTTATCTCACATAATCTCACACTCTTCATGCGCGCAATATGCAGTTTTCTCTTCACGTATTAATATAATAATAATAATTAATTAAATCAAAGAGCATTTGAACATAAACAATGTAATTAATAACTTTTTGTGATTTTTTTGCATTTTGCATGCTAAGATTATAAAGTTATTTAGTGAATGTAATTAATATTAATATAATTGAATGAGAGCTTGTTATTAGCAACATTTTTAGTTATAGAGTTATCCTTATGTTTTTATTAGTCTGTAAGCTTTCCTATAAGTAAATAAATAAATAAAAAAAAAAATATTTCAAAAATACAGTGGCATTTAACAGTATACAGTGGTTTCCAAACTAGGCTGAGCCTGTATCTTGGAACTCTGAGTTGAGTATTACAAAGTCACTGCTACATTCGATGAAACAAAATAAACAATTAAACCTAATTTACCTAAATTTTAAGAAAAAGGTAGTGAAGTATAAAATTAAACAGGTTGAGATCCAAAAAAAAAAAATTAAAAAAAAAATGACAAAGTATAATAATTATGCAGTTATCTGGGCGACTAACCATGTTCAAAGTTTTTTAATTGTATCGCGTAAGAATACAATAGCTTTTTATTCTGTCTGTAATTTGTTTCCTTAATAATGTTGGTTAATCATAATTTGCGTGGAATTAGAGTTCAACAGCTGTTATTGCTGCAAAAGAAAATCTTTTGGGGAAGTGGTACTTGAGTCAGTAGTAGCTCGTGTTCCTATGGTGACATAACATACTAAACGTAAAACCACATATTGTATTAGAGTTTTATTACCACTGTTTGTTTTAGTACAAATTCTCAACACTAGTTTAATTGATCTTTTTTAAGTATTTTCTATACAACTTAATTGGTAGTAAGATGAAGAGAAGCAAAATTAATTATCTTCTCAAAAGCTTTAGAAGATATTGATAAATTTAATTTTACGGAAAATATTTTTAATTGTTTATATACCTACTTTGGTATCATGGCTCAACTGTTTCAAAGGTTAAATTATACGGACCGCACAAAAAAAACAAAAGACCTCAGTTTAAACATGTCTGCTTTGAAGTAATATCTCCAGTCTTTCAAAAGAAAGATAAAATATAAACCCCGGGACACAATGACGATGCTGGCACAAAGATCCCAGTAGCGTGACAAACTCAAAAATATCACAACATAGCGCATACATTAGAAACATTATCGCGACTGTGGCCCACAAAAGGTTGAAAAGTCGCATTTCGCACGTATCGCTGTTATCGTCGGTCTGTTCAAACCCTTACGTTTGGAGGGAGAATTATACTTTTGTCCGTGTTATAAGCGGCAGCGATTTTAATGCTAGTTATAAAATTTTCAAATTAGGTAAAATTCTTTGGAGCGTGCTCAATAGAATTTGATGATATTAATGATTTTCTACAAAAGCTCACTTTTTCCAACAACACAACCTGATCTTACTTTAAAAAAACGAAACACCTGGGGCCCTAGTCTGCTATTTCAATTGACTCAGAATGACCGTCCAATGGCACTAAATGACAGATTTCGTAGAGAAAACTGTCAAAAATCAACCATTATGAAGTCACTGAATCACAATTCCGACACAACTGAATAGTAGACTCGGCACCCTGGGGCCCAAGTCTGCTATTTCAATTGCCTCAGAATGACCGTCCAATGGCGCTAAATGACATAAAAAATGACAGATTTCGTAGACGAAACTGTCACTGAATCACAATTCTGACACAACTAAATAGTAGACTCGGCACCCTGCACTAGATGAACAATCCCTGTGTTTGCCTGTTTATTCGATTATTTACATTGTGCTTGCTGTGATTACCTGTAATTGAGTTAACATTAAGTGATATTCAAAGCTTATTTTTTTATGTGTAATAATGTAATGTTAATTCGTTGGTAATCCTTAAGTAAATAAATAAATAAAATAAAATAAATAAAATCCCCTTGTGTAGATTTTCAAGACTTCGGAACCAATAGTTTAATTTATATTTTTTTTTAGTTTTTTTTAACTTCCAACCTCTCTCTAAAATTTACCTCAGTTGAGAATTGAGCTCACAATATTCTACAAAACTAGTAGTCACCAATGCGAATGCGTTGTCAAATTTCAAACTCGCTTCGCTTATGACTTGGCACCTATCCTTAGTTCGGAGGGCGAATTATCAGAAGTCGTTCAAATGATTTATGTACACAATTATTGGGTTATTCAGGTACGATGTTTTGTGCGATTCGATCCCACTCCGATAGAAGTTTGAGACAATAAGAGTTAATTTAATGCTGTTTTGAGAGCTGTATGTTGCTTAGTTTCGATGTGTGGATTATAAAATATGGCGGGTTGTATTATATAACGGGTTGTTTTTAATTAATTGTTTCGCAAAAGGCAATAATTATGCAAAGCAATGCTATGGTTTCTTATTTAAATAGCTTGTATTAAATTACTCGGTGATAAGACGTCTTGGGGTCTGATTGGCGATCACCCTTACTTCGGAGTCCCGTACCGTGTACTCGTGGAGCCAGTTCCCTATCGGTTGCTGTGGCTTCAGCAGTCTGCTGTCCGTAGGGGCTCTTAAGGTTTGGAGTCTTCGACGCATAAGACCTCTGGTACCTATTGCATGTGTCCATGGACGGTGATAGCTAATTACGTACCATCAGGAGGTTAGTCTGCTCGATTGAGCATTAATAGGTCGGTATTTAAAACTGACCAATGAAGAAGTGACCTACGCCTATAATTTTTCGAGAAATATAGGCAGCATTGATACGGCATGAAAAAAATATACTAACAATTTGAAACAAGGTCGTCAAAACGGCAAGTCTCGTGTGGTTATACGTGACAGGCTGCACACCCATCCTCCATGAATTATATAACAACTCATCTCCATCGGAATGTGTCGTGCAAGGAAAACTTGTCTTTTCGCCCTTAAATTAGAAATAGGTGCTGAAAGTTGCAGGGGTCTTTTGCACCTTCTGAAATGCCTGTAGATTTTTAAATTCTACCACTCTGTAGCTGTAGTTGTGAAGCTGACTTTATGAGACAAAAGGTATCCTATGCCCGTGAAATTCTAAATGACAGGTAGTCAGAGCCACTTTCGTAATTTAATATTAATTACTATGTATCATATCATAAAACTTTTAATAACATAATATACCATCACGCCTGTTCTCCCCGAAGGGTTAGGCAGAGGCGTACTAATGTATCTACACCCACAGTTCGCCGGTATGTTTAGGTCCCATGTAATAGGGGGCGAGCCTATTGCCATTAACCGGGCACAAATTCCAAACTCCGAGCTGCTACTGGGAATTTCATAGAAAAACCCAATACCACTTTGCTCGACCTGGGAATCGAACCCAGGACCCCTAGCGTAGCATTTGGCGTAGCGGCTGAGCAATTGGCTTCTGCGACACGTGTTGTGGGTTTGATCCCCACACGGAGCAAATATTTGTATGATCTACAGGTACTTACTTAGTTGTTCCGGGTCTGGATGTTTGTGTATGTGACAATTTGTGTTTGTAAACGCACGAGAAAATCCTAGTGTGGGGCAACGTTTTATAAGAAAAGAAACAATAGTCAAACAAAACAAATGCCAAAATACCGAATCCTAAATCGTTCTTCAAATCGTATGCACTAACGAGATATCAAAACCGAAACCAATGCAATAGCCGCAAGGGAAATGTTGCCACCATAACACCTCGGTACGAATCTATCACTGTCCTGATTGCTTACCGAAACTAGTCCGCATAAATCCCACAAGTATAACACGATTTTGACATATCATTGATCTACCAGCCCAGGATCACCTCAACACCTAGCTGCCGTCTCCCTGGAGACGTCAAACCAAAATTGTAGTACATCAACACCGTTTTATATGCAATTACATCTCTTAAGGCGACATACCTTGCTGGTTTTGTGATAGAAATTAATCTAAATAAACAAACAGAACACGCAATGGATGTGTACATTGCGAAGTTGTTTCTATTTGGGAATTACGGAGTATAGATGCATCGGTAGAGATGGTTTCATCGACTGAAGTCAATATTTTCTGCTGCTTCAAATTGAGCTTTCTTTGTTTAACGTTATGGTGTGTTTTTAGTTGTGCTAGAGAGGTTGATAGGTTTTTTCTGATTGGATTACAGTCTAGATAGTTTGAAAGACAGGTTCTATCAACCGGTGACAACTACATATTGTTTAGACGTGTGTTTTATTCGGTTGTATAGTGATCTCTGCTGCTCCTGAAAATTGTCTTAACAATATCGAATACATTATTCACGACGCTTGAACGGCGTGTGCAGATTGCTTCGGCTTTTGTAAATTTTGCCTTAAAGATACCTGACTGGTTGAAAATGGAGTTAGGGAACTTAAATTAAAACCATCTCTGATGCACTTAGAATAATAAACATTTGATAAGAATAAAGTTATTTAGTGAAGGAAAAATTCGACTCGCAAGCAGGATTCGAACCTGTGTCTTCTGGCTAGGTACGCCAGACGCTATGACCACTAAGCCACCGCGAGTCCCACCTGCCATGTCGAAATTTGCCTTCACATTCTGATCTTACGTCTTAAAGGTGACGTCAGTAACATCAAGCAACATAAAGGCAAGCAGCTGATGAAGGAGATACATTTTTTAATTAGTAGCTAAAAATCTAATTTATGTGTCATAGGGGTTAGAGCTTATAAATTATACTTAGCTTTAATAGACTTAGATAATTAGTGTTTCCTTTCAATTATTCATCTTTAAGTACTTTTACTACTTCTTTATACAAAACTAGCTTTTCGCCTGCGATTTGAGCCGAGTTGTCCCGTTCCTAAGGGTCGTAGCGTATATAATATAAAAAAAGGGTCGTAGCGTGATGTTTAATACAAAGTCAAAGTCAAAGTCAAAATCATTTATTCAATATAGACTACTAGGTAGTACTTTTTGAACGTCATTTTTACAATATAGACAGCCCCCAAAACGCCCGACCTCCACCGCTACCTACTTAAACTACTTGAAACCTTCCTAATGAAACACTCTCTATTGGTTAAAACCGCATTAATATACGTTCAGTAGTATTGAGTTTATTGCGAACAAACAGACAGGCAGGCGCGGTGGGAGACTTTGTTTTTTAATAAATAAGGATCCTCATAAAATAACATAACAACAGTATTATTATTATCAACAACCTTGAGGATACAAAAAACGAAATTGAAACCAAAAATATGAACTATAAATATAAAATACTTATCAGATTGGGCGTGTGAGTTTAACGTTTTAATAAATAACATGCGGCCGCCATATTGTGTTTTTTATAAATTTATTTGTAAAAATTAATAATAATGCTGAATAAATCAATAAAAGAATGGAAACATTTCAGGCCTGGCTCCGGTTGAATGATTTGTAGTAATACGAGTGTAGTGTAGTGCCGTCTGCGCTTCTTACCAGGACCGAGCGGTGTTGATACTATGATACAATCATGTTCATATTATTATAAAATATTTAATGGTCCTTCCTATTCGAAAAGTATCGATGCTTATTATCACACAAACTATTTCTGCCCTCATTCTCTCTCGCCTTTGTATTTCAATATAAAAACAAAACGTTGCCCCACACTAGGATTTTCTCCTGTATCGTGGGTGCGTGCACCCAGACCCGGAACATCTACTAGACCATCAGTACAAGTGTCGCAGAAGCCGATCGTTCAGCCGCTACGCCAAATTTGTCGTCAAGTAGTTATTTTTTATTATATTTGGTGTTAATGCATGATGACATTTTATATATAACGAAATAGACATTGATTCTAGCCGAGACCGAATTTTTGTTTCACTGAATTTTAAATGTTTAAGATATTTGGGGTATAGGTTTCCGGATTATTCAATAATAATCAACATAGGGTTTGATAACACTTTATGGGAAGAGGCCTGACTTACTACAGTAAGACAACTTGGCCATGTAATATAAAATACCTCGCAAATTTATAGACGAGGAGTATGCGAATGACATTGGGCAAGTATGTCTAAAAATAGATTTTGAAGTAGCTATAAATGGTCTGTGTAATATTGCGGAAGACTATTGCATCGGCCTTTTTTTCTAAAGTTATTTTTATAAAAAATTCAACACTCAAGAATACTTGTTATAAGCTAATAAATTATTATTTTCCCAAAAACACAGTTTTTTCTACATTTTTATTTTCATATTTGACAGTTGTTTTGGTTTTTATTCAAGTATCAAATCTCTTTGGTCTCCTCGTATCGCAAGCTAGTCTTATATCAGTTGATATCGAGTCGAGTCGGCTGTACATCTCAGTCCCACCTCCAATAACGCGCGCCCATCAATTCAGACGGACGCAAAAACGTACCTCTTACCTCCGGCAAGGTATGACGGATGGATGGGTGGCTGCTGCAGTTAATTGTGGAGGTCTAATCATACCTGCGCTTTATTGGAGTGGGATTTTGATGGTGATAATATGTATTTTCATGTTTGGAATCTGAAGAATAAGAATCGTAATGGTACAGAATATTCATACTTTACTAGGTTTTGCCCGCGGCTTCACTCACGTGAAGCTATATTAATATTAGAAATGAATCCCTAAAATAATTTTATTAGAAACCAATAGTAATAGTCTCTTCTTTGTATGGGTATGTAATTATGTAATAGGTATGTACTAGATGTCAAGAGAGAGAGGTCAAGCTGTAGGTACTAGGTACTTATCTCAGGATCAGTTTAATTAATTGAGACAAGAAGTTCACTAGTTTTTAAGTAGGAACTCATACTTTAAAACAGGGATAAAATCACAACAATCTCATTTTTGAGTCATAAGACATTGGTATATAAACATATCGGATAAAAAAAACAAGTGGTTTAAAATAAGATTTTTGGGCTAACCTAACCAACTTGTTTTTTTTAAATATCTTCAATGTACAGGCAGCTTTTTATGATTTTATAATAGTTGAGATTCTTTATTACTTCATAACAATAATAAAAATCAAGTGTTGATGTCTTAGAAGCTACTCTCTTCCCCAGGCATGTTAAGGCTTCTGGCAATGCAACTCTTGAGGTACTCTCTCGATTTCTACCTTCCCACAAAAAAAACTTATGTCCCATTCCCGGAGCCCGCAAGCCATTGCCTACTTTCCTTTGTGCATAACCCTGCTATGCAGCTTTTTAACTGACTCTCATACGTACTTACTTATTAATATTCAAACTACGGTAATTAATCAGTTCTAGTAAATCAAAGGAACTGCCATGAGGGACCTGGTGACCTGAAGTGACCTCAGGTGATGGGTACTTAGAATAACAATTAAGGTATTCCCACATCTTTTTTTTTTTTTTATGAGATAGGGTGGCAAACGAGCAAACGGATCACCAGATGGTAAGCGATAACCGCCGCCCATGGGCACCTGCAACACCAGAGGAGTCGCAAGTGCGTTGCCCACCTTTTAAAAGGGTTTGGGCCTCCGGTAACCTCCTTCACTCGGCGAAACACAATGCAAGCGTTGTTTCACGCCGGTTTTCTGTGAGGCCGTGGTATCACTCCGGTCGAGCCGGCCCATTCGTGCCGAAGCATGGCTCTCCCACGTGAAAATAACAAGAAACAGAGTCTAATTAAACTAGTCCCTCCGTATGTAACATCTCTAATCGAATAGTTATTATTGTTTGAAAAACTTGTCTTTTTCTAAGAACATACAAGAAGTCTATAATAGTAAATCAGTTTAGAAGCGTATAGATAAAATAAATCATTCACAAAACGTCAAAGCAAGGTGTCTCATCAAAATTCAAATAGGTATGGCGGACGGCCGCGTCACCCCAAGATGACGCTGGGTCCACGGAAAACTCCAAGATGTATTTGTGATTTATTTGAGATAGACTTTCCTGATGCCACATCTGGTAGGAACTGTTTGGATTTAGGTACAAAACTTAGCTATTTTAAATCTAAAATCATGTAGGATCTTAGATATTTATAAGATATTAAAATTTTTTGTAGAATAATTAATGCCACACATATTTGAGCCGTTTTACTGCAAAGATTTTAGCCTTTATAAGCTTGTTACAATCTATGAAATTAGACTTAATACGGTACACACATACGGCCAGATAATTTGTTTCAAATAGTCTCATAAATTAAACTATAACTGATTAAACTGCCCATCTAACGTATCGAATGTATAGTGATTCCAACCACAATCATACGACTGACCATCTTAAATTTATAATCGGCAGATATTATCTGGCTGCGCCGGCGCACGACGCAACGAACTAATGATAATGTGCGCAGCCAACAATTAACTTCTATACCGACGGGGCAGGCCCATGTCAATGTTGATTTGTGATTGATATTATGTACTTCCAGTATCGATTACTTGAAACAAACCAAATTACACCGTAACATTTCACAAATTGAGTTAACTATTGCATGTTACTTCAAATTAATCGGTATTAGATTGTAATGCAGGGGATTCTCAATTTCCTTCGTTAGAATTTAGAGTTGGATTTGTATTGAAGGTATTTTAAACTGTATGGTAAGTTTTAGCTATTAGATCGTCGAATGATTTTGATCTTTGTTTGAGAGTAAATAAAGTAGGATTTTGATGGGATCTAGATTATTGTAGGATATATCGCTGCGTTTGCGCCTGAAGCTTTTTTCTGAATAGTGTAGTTGTGATTTATTCTAAACCCTGCGTTCTTTGTAATAGGGGCCCGCTTTTGTTTAAATTAATTGTGAGTTTTGATGTATATTCGTGATTAGCACTAGATGTATTATTTTGGAGGCGTGATGATAAAATATGGGGGCCATATATTTTTTTAAGTACTTACATATCATCGGGTCAATTATCAAAATAGTTATCGACTGACGAGATCTTATTAATGGCTCAAAGTAAAGACTTATTTTTTGAAAATCATTCTACTAAGTACTTTTATTAATATTCTTTTCTTCAGTTGCATAGCATGTATTTCGAACGGTTTGTTAATATAAACATGCAAATTGTAGGCGGAGATTGTATGTACCTAGTAAATAAGTGCCTATGTATTGGACCGATGACAACACAGTTATAGACAAGTACACAAGTGCCCTGGGGCCCTAGTCTGCTATTTCAATTGACTCAGAATGACCGTCCAATGGCACTAAATGACATAAGAAATGACAGATTTCGTAGAGAAAACTTTCAAAAATCAACCATTATGAAGTCACTGAATCACAATTCTGACACAACTGAATAGTAGACTCGGCACCCTGAAGTTCAAATAGACAAAGTTCAAAGTTCAAATAGATAAAATGTATGGAGATGACATTATTTGTGCATGCTCGATTTATCGAAAGCTTATGTCATTTGCATATATTGGATAAGCGTTCATGCCACTTCCCTAGGTCTGATGACTATGGCCAGCCACCACCACCATATCCTCCCGCCCCACGTTACGCCACTGCTACTCCTCCCACAAAAACCAAAAGCATAGATTACGTAACGCATATTTTTACGTTTCCCATATCAGATGCAGATAAAATACGTAACCACACGCAAATGTTATAGTAAAGTCTTCAAACAATGGAGATGAGATGCAATAATAACGCCTCTTCATAATATATGGTAGAAACTTAGAAAGTGAGTGTTTTAGTGTTGTAATGTATATGTAATACAATATCAAAGTGTTTATCATTTGTAGTTTCGTAGCTAAGTAATAACTACTATGATCAAAAATACATAACATCACGCCTGTATTCCCCGAAGGGTTAGGCAGAGGCGTACTAATGTAGTGTTTAGGTCCCATGTAATAGGGGGCGAGCCTATTGCCATTAACCGGGCACAAATTCCTAACTCTGAGCTGCTACTGGGAATTTCATAGAAAAACCCAATAACACTTTGCTCGACCTGGGAATCGAACCACTTGGCTAATGAGGCAGTTCTAAGCAGGCAGACTATGATCAAGCAACCTGAAAAGTAATGCTGTGCTTGCAATACTCCCTCCGTGTATCGAAGAGCAGTTTGGCCGCACATATGACAATATGGGTGGTATTAAAAAGCCTAAAAAGTGTGACAACCATGTTCTTAAGTTGTATGTTCCTTAGAAGGCGCTCTTACAAGCCTTTTTGAAGCCAGTAGCAATTCGATCAACCCTCAGTGGTATATGAAACTATGGGTGGCGATAACTACTTACGATGAAATGACTCGTCTGCTCATTGCTGACGTTAAAAATATCAAGAAATATATTGAGCTACAAATTCATCGACATTTGCATGCTCTCGTGGTGAGATCCTCCACCTACGGTGCTCATACCATAGGTCCAAGTCTATTACCTATTTCAGATGTATCAAAATGGTCGTTCAATGGTTCGAAATGACATCAAGAACTAGCAGATTTTGAACTGTCAGAAATTTGTGACTAATCTGGGTGTCCATGGGCGGCGGTAATCGCTTACTATCAAGCGATCCGTCTGCTCGTTTGCCATGGGGGGCAAACGAGCAGACGGATCGGACGCCTATAAAAAAAAAATTTAAGGCAACTGCCAATTATTAGCCTTGTGATCCTGAGCGCGACTGTTACTGTTCCGGGTTCAATTCCCAAGTCGAACAAAGTGTTATTGAGTTTTTCTCAGTAGTTCGTTATTTCTTCCCAGTTAATGACAAAAGGCGCGCTCCCTGTTAATTCTTATTCTCTAATTATAAAATTGTAAAATACTGTGTCTGTACATTGCAGATATTAAAAAAAAAACAAGTGAATTATAGGGTATATAAACGTCACCGAACCCAAAAATGGGATTTTTAAAATTCTTGTCTGCTTGTCTGTTTGTTACGGGTTGGCGCAAAAACTACTGAATAGATTTTAATTTTGTTATCACTTTATTTCAAAATTTTGTTACAAAGTATTTGCTCCAACTTAAAAAGTGGTATACTTCTTATCTCAAATAATTAAACGGAACTGGAGATACAGCTTGACCTCTGTAATGTATAGAGACCCATACAAAGAAGAGATCATCATTGTTGGTTTTTGAGCTTCAAGTGAGCGAAGCCGCGGGCAGAAGCTAGTACACATAAAACCGTAAGGGTGAAATGGATCTTTATCACCTCTACCAATCCCTTTTGAGATATAGGCGTGATGGTATGTTGGACTTACATAATCACGGTTCAGTTGAGCAAGAAACTGAGTAAGACATACTATATTTTTTTATGATTTCTACAATTTTGTTTCTATCATCAATAATGGTATGGCGATAATAAATGGTTTCATTGTTTCTTTTGAGAATATGACTTCTCTGTTATTTTACATTTTATATGTAGACCATTGGACTGCCAAGTCAAAGGTCTCGAGTTCAAATCCAAGGCACTCACTTCTGATTTTTTGAAGTTATGTGCGTAATATTAGTTAATTATCACACGCTTAAACGGTGAAGGAAGACATCGTGAGGAAACCGGCACGTCTGAGAGATTTTCTCGACGGCGTGTGAAGTCTGCCAACCCGCATTAGGCGAGCGTGGTGGACGCCTAATCCCTCTCATTGTGAGAGGAGACCCGTGCCCAGCAGTGAGACATAATATGGTGTAATGGGTTAATTATGTTATTTATGTAGTACCTACCTAATACCTCACTGTCGATATTCGATAATGCATTCAGTTTAAAATCAAAATGAAAAATATTTTCGGTTCGGTTTCCAGGACGGTCAAAATGTTATTGGGTTTTTCTAAGGATTTTTTACCAGTTCGGGTTTTTGGGATATGTTTCCGGTTAGTGGCAAAAAGATCTTTTGATCTATTACTTGGGGCCTAAACTCTCTGCCTAACGCTTCATCGAATATAGACGTTATGATATTAAGATAGATAAGACTAATAATTAAAAAAAATATTGTCGTGCATTAAGTATATAGTGTCGCAAATCCTAGAAATTGCTCGTTAGATTTTTTTTAACATTTAGTGGGTTGTTCTGCAAACTCTCGGGAATTTATATATATAACAAAAATAAGACCATAAAAGAATCATCGCAACTCGTTGAGGGTTTTTTATGAGATAGGGGGGCAAACGAGCAAACGGATCACCTTATTGTAAGCGATAACCGCCGCCCATGGACACCCGCAACACCAGAGGAGTCGCAAGTGCGTTGCTCGCCTTTTAAAGGGTTTGGGCCTACGGTAACCTCCTTCACTCGGCGAAACACAACGCAAGCGTTATTTCACGCCGGTTTTCTGTGAGGCCGTGGTATCACTCCGTACGAGCCGGCCCATTCGTGCCGAAGCAGGGCTCTCCCACGTGAGGGTGTGTTTGTCCGGGCTAGTCTCAGAAACTACAATACAGTTTTCACCAATGGAAAGATAGATTATGTAGGAAGGTATATCTATACTCTATACTCATATTATAAAGAGGAAAGATTGTTTGTTAGTTTGTATTGAATAGGCTTCGAAACTACTAGTCCGATTTGAAAAATTCTTTTCCCATTAGAAGCCGACATTATCCCTGATGAACATAGGCTACTTTTTACCGCGGGAAAATGCTTCATTCCTACGGGAAAACGGGCGAAGCCGGGCCGGGCAGCTAGTAGGCTATAATTTATGAACATAGCAAGTGATTTAGGGGTGGGTCGCAGGTGATAACTGAAAAAGCATTTCTATCAAATGCAACACGACTCCAATATGTAACGATTCTTCAAATATCAAAATAAGTTTTAATTTACTGGAGATTTTGAACCCTAAGCGAAAATAGGAGCGTAGAAAGGTACCGGTTTCAAATATAACAGTGGTAAACAAAAATCCCGCTAATCAGGGAAGCAATAAAAACACCTGCGATTTTTATAAAGGTCATAAATTCAAGAGAAAAATATTTATGGCGGTTATAAACGCAAAAAACACATCATCTCCAAGAATCGATACATTTGTCGATTTCGAAATCACCGCGACATTCCGTCGACGGATTGAAAAGTGCACATAAAATGGAGCGTTACCAAATAAATTGTTTTCTCACAAACATTACCAAAATATTTTTACGACCACTATACCGTATCACCTTGCGACTTATTAATTTTAATTTTACACTAACCCACATACGTAACGTTATCGGTAATAATCAGCGAGTATTTGCCGAATAACCGCTGATTTTCACACAAATATAATGTTCCAATAGTTATTAACACAATAAAAACTTTTTACGATTTTTAAATTGACGTTGAGCTTCAGAAGCGAATGACAATCCTTTCGACTTTTGACACGTTCCGATTTGACCTGATTTTTGTGTGTTTCCATTTGCATACGGGAAATTGCACTGTTTGTTTTGCATAGTTATAGCATGCCCTATGCCCATGACTGATGGATGAGGTAACGCAGTATGCACAGAGGTCATTAGTCAGTTTAGTTACCTACATATTTAAATACTGTTATACAGGTTTTTAGAGGATGTATGCCTTCATGATAATTAATTAATCTGTTTTTTATTGTAAAGTGTTCCGTTGGATGACTACTTCACCTGGTGTTAAGTAACGATATGGTTGATGATGGGGCAGGCTTACCTAGAAGCGACCTAATACATTATTATGAAAAAAAAAACATGAGAGGTTCATGTCATGATATTAAACTCTAGACTCGAGACCATATTTTTGTACACCAATTTCATTGGTAGAACATAAGAGTTCTACGGAAAGTACTTATATTAATTTGAAGACCTTTACCGTGTACCTATGTACACAAATAAAGATTTCTTCTTTTTTAAAAGGAAAAATATTGATTTGATTTGATCTGTGGTCTGCCAACTCCACGTCCAACTATAAATATCACTATATTATTGCTGCAAGCTTTTATAAAAAAATCTTAATAATTATTAAAAACTACTCGTAGCAAAATGAAAACACGCACATATTCAGCTAACAGTCGCTTGCGCATCAAATATCGATACAATTGCACCACGTCGCGTTTACGATAATCGTCGGTGCGCGTGAAAGGAGAGCTGCGCGCGCGCATTATTGTTTTAATGGCGCCCGCTAAGTGAGCGGACATCGTTCTACGAATTTAATTATTTAAATTATTGATATTGATATAACGATAAGTGGATTTTGTTAAGGTTTCACAAGTTAGGTTCATTTATAGTAAGGTAATAGTTTAGGTTTAATACAATAAAAACCTAACGTATTATTTAACTAAGATGTCGGTATAAGTTTCATAAATTTCTTCATGGTGTGATAAAAATATTGGCTCCTGAATTTTAATAAAAAGTACCCTATGTGTTAATTTAGTTTATAAACTATATGTGTGTCAAATTTCATCCTAATCCATTCAGCCCTTTTTGCGTGATTGGATAACAAACATACAAACTTTCACATTTATAATAGTAGAATTATCTAATAGGATTCAGCAGTTTGATAGCGTGTAATGTGTTTAATAAGTTTTTCTATGAAATTCTCAGTATCAGCTTGGATTTTGGGATTTGTCCCTGTTTAATGGATAGCCTATTGAGCCTCACCTTCTTTTACATTGGTGTACCTTAAATACACTTCTGCCTAACCCTTCGGGGAATATAGGCGTGTTTACTTTGTATGAGAATCGAATCACGAGAACCCAACATTAAAAACAACAGTATCCCACAATATATCGCTTCCGATTATATTTTTATTAATCGTAAATTCTCCAAGATATATTCACGACTCATCCGCAAGGGTACCAGTCATTCCTAAATTGCAATTTATGATCCCGACGTTAACAGCACATCGGATCGTAAAATTCTGTCACTTTTGGAAATATAATCGAAAAACTATAAAAGTTCGAGTGAAATTACTTTTACGTTACCTACCGTATTATTTTGGTACTTAATTAGCGTCAAACTGAATAGTACCTAATTGATTGTTTAACTCTGATGGGCTATAGACTCCATCCAACCAGTTTTTCAAGACGGATCGCTCTAGAAAATAATACTATTATCAAGTTTATCTTTTTGTATCCTAGATGGCGTTGATACAAAGTGTAACTATTCCTGAATCGCGCTATGGTTACGTTACTGCATATTGTATAATAAATTGCAAATTACCATTTCCTCCAGTATCATGAGTGCGTTTACAAACGCAAATTCTCACAAACACAAACACGCATTTAATCATTACATGTCTTCGTTCTGAGAAAAGTGTGTTTCTTTTCATCACTTGGGATTTCACTTGGGATCACATGGTATCGAAATGAACTATCGAGTTCGAATCGTAAAAGTATCGAGTTTTTTTCTGCTATAAATAAATAAAATAAACACATATTTTCACGCCGGTCACCAATTTGGGGTAGGCAGAGACTATAAACGTCCACTTGCTACGATTCTGACCACTTTCGCTTCATCTACGTTCATTACTTCTCATACAAATTATTCTCGATTTCGATACGAATACGTTTTCGCAAGTTCTTCATGCTTGGGCTACAGACCACCGGAAAACGGAGCCTGTAGATAGCATACCATTAATATCTAGTACGTAGTCATCTTGAGATCTCTCTATCTTTTCAGCCCACGAACACAAAATCAAAACATCCTAGCAGCCTATGACCCAATGTCGACAGTCATAAATTACTCGCGGCTCATCTCGACAAACATGTCACGGTGATCCGTAAAGAAATGCAGCCGATGTTAACAGATAAGCGCTAATTTGACGCGCCCGCGCTGTCAGCCTGACAGGTGCTTGTTTGAACACTTCGAACAGGATCACCGTTATCTATGTTTTATGCCATAACACAGGGTTTCCATGTACAAAAAGAATCAGAAACATAAAATTTATACCATCACGCCTGTATTCCCCGAAGGGTTAGGCAGAGGCGTACTCATGTACACCCACAGTTCGCCGGTATGTTTAGGTCCCATGTAATAGGGGGCGAGCCTATTGCTATTAACCGGGCACAAATTCCTAACTCCGAGCTGCTACTGGAAATTTAATAGAAAAACCCAATAACACTGCTCGACCTGGGAATCGAACCCAGGACCTCGAGCGTATCAGTCGCGCGCAGGACCACTTGGCTATTGAGGCACTTAAAATTTATATTATCGATTATATAACAAATTACAGACACAATGAAAAATTACCGAATTTACAGTTTATCATTCGAATTTTCGAACTTTTAGAAACAAAATGACATAAGCTTTCGAATAATCAAACATCATATTCATAAAGGTAATTTACTTACCATTTCTTTCGATTCGATTATAGATTCGAACAGTTGACTGCTTTTGTCTACGGCTAATAGCTACTTATAATCAAGTGAAAATAAACCGTTCGAATTGGCGAACGAAATTAAGCAAAAAAATAATTATATAACAGCTGTTATCGTAATAAAATAATAGATCTCAGCAGGATTCGAACATGCGTCCTTCCCGTTAAATTAAGCGACGTAAAAGACGATGAAAACAAAGGATGCAGGTTAAAATGTTTCTTTCGTTAACATTCACGATGATCTTAATTCGAACATTTTATTTCCAGTTATATTTTTTACCAAGTAGGTAGAGGTTTATGTCATTAAAAAAATATTTAAGTAGCATGCGTTGATAGCAAATACAATAAAAAATACATTTTAAATGTGTGATCTTTGTCATTCATTTGTCGATTCGAATATCAAATTCCAACTTTTATACTAATAATAAATAAATATTCTGGGGCATTTTTACACAGCACCATCTAGTCCCAAACTAAGCAGAGCTTGTACTATGGGTACTAGACAATGGATATAATGCTTGTATAATTTTTTTTTGTAAATACATACTTATAATACATACGAAACACCCAGACGAACACAAACAATTAGGTATATTCATCACATAAATTTTTTGTGTCCTGTGGGAATCGAACCCACGACCTCATGGTCAGCAGTCCAGTACCTACTCGAACCACAACCACAGAGGTTGTCATTTTTGAGTTTATTTCCAAGATCATCTCACAAGGATCGCAAATCGACCGAAGTCCGACTTTCCTCGTGACCATAGACTGAACCATACCAAGTTACATCGTAATGTTATATTATTGAGATTACCCTAACGCTTGGTAACCCTACACACAGTGACACGCAGTAAATATTAGAGCATTCATCGGATTTTTACGAGGGTGTGTTGATTAATTGTAACGTGGTTGTGAGATGGGATAATCTTGTGTTTCTTCAAAAAAAACAGAAGCATGGTCATACGTGCCATCATGGGGTAGAAAGAATTTATGAAGCGAAGTACTCGTGAATGCGACAGTTTTATGATGATTTCCTTCACAACGATTGTGCTGACAAGTTTCTGTATAGTATATAATATTTGACGTAGTTGCGAGCAAAAATTTAAGCGAGATTTAATTTATATATTACTAGCTTCTGCCCGCGGCTTCGCCCCCGTGGAATAAAAAGTATCGGGAATGGGATAAAAAGTATCCTATGTCCGTTTCCTGGTTCTAAGCTATCTCTCCACCAATTTTCAGCCAAATCGGTTCAGCCGTTCTTGAGTTATAAATGAAGTAACTAACACGACTTTCTTTTATATATATATATATATATATAGATTTGCTGAATTTAAGGCTTATTCAAAGAGTAAAATAAAGTACTAAAGTAAGTATATGTATTATCATAGTATATGTATTGACTTATCATCTATCACCACACCCGGTTAATGCATCTGCCACAGTCTCTGTATCACCCCATGGTCGACTGTTAGAAAATGCTTATAGCATTAAGTCCGCCTTTGTACAATGTGCATAAAGTATTCTATAAATAATAAATAAAATAAAATCTTTAAATAGTCGGTACCTTAAAAAGCTTTACACAATTCATATGATACATCTTATTATTACGACGAATCAATAGACACCTCGTTTGTTAAAATCTAATTTGGTAGTTTTTGAGCTTAGATCTTACATTCATAAATACAACGGTCCGCCCGGATTCGCACAAAGAATCAAATCTTTCCTATTTATAGTATTACTAGCGACCCGCCGTAATAGTCGTAGGGTTATGTTAAACTTGAATCACTCTATCTATTAAAAAAAACCGCATCAAAATCCATCGCATAGTTTTAAAGATCTAAACATAAATAGGGACAGACGGACAGCGGGAAGCGACTTTATTTTATATATACTACTAGCTTCTGCCCGCGACTTCGTCCGCGTAGCGTGATGTTATATAGCCTATAGCCTTCCTCAATAAATGGGCTATCTAATACTGAAAGGATTTTTCAAATCGGACCAGTAGTTCCTGAGATTAGCGTGTTAAAGCAAACAAACAAACTCTTCAGCTTTATATATTAGTATAGAGTATAGATGAAGTGATTTAGATGAGATAGACACATACATACCTACATACCTTCATACCTACTTACACATATACTTTACTTTGTGACTGATTCGATATAGTTACCTACAATTTTTGTGTGTGTTAAATGTTAATCATTAATTTATTTGTGTAATAATTAAGGAAAACTCCACAACAGTATTGATATAGACCCAATGAATGGATTTACCCGCAATAAAGTTCGTGTTTATAAATCCGGTTAGTTACACAATCATATTACTTATATAGGTATGTCTAAAAGAAACAGACAACTGGCATACCGACGTACTATTTGGACCCCCGGGGTAGGTTTCAATTTTTTCTTAAATTTTACATCATTTTTATGATTTGAGTACATACCTTAGTAATTTATAGGCTAATATACCTACATCTTATCCTAACACGCATGTATTCTTCGAAAGTTTAGGCAGAAGTGTAGGTACTAAATGATCTACAATACTTCGCAAGTTTTTAACGCTAATGGTAACTATTTCATAGCAAAAGGCACGCCCATGTAATATAAGGTGAGTCTATTGACATAAACCGGGCATTTGTGCCTGGTTCAGACTTCTAAGAATTTTAAAGAATATCCCAATAAAAACTGCTTGACTTCAAAATCGAACTAGAACTTCCGCAACCGCTTCGGTGCCCAGCCCAAATAGGGTAAATCGATACTTCCCCACTATTACATCACTGGTGGGAGAATATGGTAGCTTTAATTTTCATAGGAGGGTTCATGGTAGTGGGAGATCCCGGAGTCCCTCCTCATAATGTGCAGGAAAGGCCACCGTGTGGTTTTAGTCGGCAGGAGTTCGACATAACCATCGGGTGGATGAGGATCCCCGAGGATAAGGAGGATTTAAAAGGGTATGATTACATATTTTATTTATCTGCCCAAAAGATTAGCAAGCTGCAGTGACCAGGGCACATAGCTCGTAGAACTGATGGCCGCTGGGGCAGAAAGGTTCTCGAGTGGAGACCACGCACCGGAAAACGCAGTGCGGAATGACCTCTAACGAGATGGACGGACGAGCTGGTGAAGGTCGCTGGGAGTCGTTGGATGCAGGCGGCATACAACCGGTCTTTGTGGAAGTCTTTGGGGGAGGACTTTGTTCAGCAGTGGACTTCAATTGGCTGATATGATGATTAAACAAACCACGCAGACAAAGTCACGGGCTGTAGCTTGTATACAATAAATATAAAGGACATTGAGCAAACCAGGATCTTACTGTGACGCGTTGACGCGGATCTAAAAACCCAGTAGTTTTAAAATTACATAAAATATTTAATAATCGTCATTACCTTCATATAATTTAACCTTATATTGCAAGTTAAGCAATTAATAATACATAAGAATTGTATGCTATTTTTATATGAACAGAATTAATGTTTAAACTTTTTATATTTAACCCATACATGACTGCTGGAAGACGACATATTATACTGAAGACGTCCTTTCAAAATATTTTGCTAGTTCCGCTATAACAAAGGTGAGAAAATAAACATACCATCATGCTTCCTTTTCATAAAGGGCAAGGCAGAGGTGTACTTTCGTAAACCAAAGGTCAGAGAGAGGTATACTGGTGTACACACAGTTCGCCAGATTTTATTAGGTAATCATGTTGCACAGGGCATGAGACGGACTTGTGAGAATTGGGAAGGTGGGGTCTCTATCGGAGGGAAGAAGATCACAAACCTTAGATTTGCTGATGATGCCACCTTACTTGCAGCCCAGAGATTGTTCTTCATGTGATGCGTCTGATCGTTTGCCCCCCTATCCCATAAAAAAATAAGCCTGTAGTCCAAATATCTTTACTAATGCTCAAATCTAATTGGAGCCATTTCACCCCATAGCTTAACTATGTAAATACAAAAAGACATCTTAACTATACTGTTATCAAAGTTTAGTGTTGAGTCTACCATAAAAATATAACGAACACGCTTTGATGTGAGGTGATTCTGAATAATGCCCACTCCTTTTTTTTTGTTAAAGGCATCGCTGAAACGTCCGATGGACACTGTTTTCCATTTATTGCTGAAGTACAATGATGTAGGAAGCAATTGCCTTTGGAGCTTTGAATGTTCAGAATGTTCTTTGAATGGTCTCGCAATCTCCATTGCAGAATGGAAGAACAATTTTCTTATGGGATATTGGGGGTAAAACGAGCAGACGTATCGTCTGATGGTAAGCGATTACCGCCGCCCCATGAACACCAGAGGAGTCGCAAGTGCGTTGCCCGCCTTTTAAAAGCGTTTGGATCTCCGGTATCCTCACTTACTAGGCGTAACACAACTTAGTGTTGTTTCACGACGGTTTTTGTGAGGCCGTGGTATCATTCCGGTCGAGCCGGCCCATTCGTGGCGAAGCATGGCTCTCCCACTAGTAGTAGTAGACTTAGAGGCTATGAGGTAATATTTCGATATATTTGGCCGGCTACTAGTTATTAGTTAAGTTGAGTTGCCAGCAACACCAGTAGTATAATTATCTAGTTTAAATACATTTTCTAGCAAGTGTTGTGTGATTGTGTCCCAAAAAAGTTACGAAATATTCCAATAGATTCTTCTGGTGAATAAACGAACTAAGTGATTAATAGGTAGGTCATTTGAAGCTGCGGCAGCCTAATGGTTAGGGCGACTTGGACTTACAATCATGTGGTTGCCGGTTCGAAACCCACCCATTGCACTACGAACGCGAACCCAGGCATTTAGCTAAGCACGTGGGGTTAACAAGAATACTAGTAATGTGCGACCCACATTGCATATAACCTTTAAAAAATTATATATAATGAACGAATCGGAACAATATATGTATGGAAACGATACTTGAACACTCGATTTGTCATTTGATTAGTTCCTTGAAAGATCGGGCTTTTCTACAGCTTTGTATACTGCACAGTACTATAAATATACTCTATTTTAATTAATAGCGTATTTTATAGTGTGATATTGTAGATAACATAATTATAAACTAATTCATATTTCTCTCACAATTGCCCAATTCAAAATGATACATATGGCAAACATCTTAAAATCAAAATACCTCCTCCAAACATCGACGTTCCTTGCTCTCATCGTATCACGAACTTTCTTCGGCCACCCTTCACGCTCTGATGACCACTTTAGACACAATAAAAGCATATATTATTATAATAAAAACATGTATTACAATAAAAATGGCGTCGGACATTCCCAGTACGACGAACAATTCACAAAACTTGTAAAACTTTATTGCTTCGTCACTTGATCGTGATACTTAGGAGGTCAATCTCGGACGCAGGAAGCGCTGTCGTAAAATTGAGAACGATTATTTTAAAATGTTCTCTGAAGTCGTGATTTGGTGGAAGTGTAATGAATTTGGAGATGAATTCGTGGAAATTCGGTTGGAATTCTAAGTTAACTGTATTTGGGCCAATATCTGGGACATTTTTGTTTGATTTGGTGTCGTGTTCATTTATTATCTTCTGCGATCTAATATTCCCTAATATTCCCTCTAATAGCCCTGGAAATTTCCCGAAATCTCTACACTATGCACCAGCTGTACACTATTTAAGGTAGGTGTAGTAGGGTCGCAGTTACTAATACCAATAGATAAGGCAGTAAGTGATATATATTACAGGTATTCATTCGGGAATCAGGAAAGGCTTTATCTAAGCTCATGAAGCCTTTCATGAGAGGCAAGTGTATATTATTCAAATCTATCTATTACTAATAAATAAAGCTGAAGAGTTTGTTTGTTTGCTTGAACGCGTTAATCTCAGGAACTACTGGTCCGATTTGAAAAATTCTTTCAGTGTTAGATAGCCCATTTATTGAGCAAGGCTATATATAGTCTATATATCATTACGCTACGCGGACGAAGTCGCGGGCAGAAGCTAGTAGACTTATAAAATGTTGTAATTTTATAGACGCATTCTTCGATTCGAATTTCTGACTCGATACATAAAAAAACATTTCTCCTTTTATATATACTTTCAGTTGAATAATTATTCTTGACTTTTTTCATGAACAGAGTTACTTAAAGTTTGAATGTCATTCAAGATTTAATATCTTTCTAAGGCTTTAAGAACTTCCTGTATCATTTGATACATGTCTTGTATCATTTGTTTTTGTCTTATGTCCGGCATTGTAGGTCTCAGACTACATAAATATGTAGCCCAAAAAGGGGTAGAACTTAGGCATCGGTGGACACAACAAATCATAAGGAGTGGCCCTCAAACAAATGCGTGAAATATGAACAGTGGCCTTTATCACGACCTCCCAAAACATACATGCTGTGGGCCAAGTGAAAATGTTAACTTGAGATACAGAGGAACATTTTTAGAGCTTTTTTTTAACTGCATCATTAGCCTAGTGGTCCGGAGTGCGACTGCTATGATAGAGGTCTTGGGTTCGAATCCCAGGTCTTAAAGTATTATTGCGTTTTTCTATGAAATTCCCGGTAGCAGCTCGGAGTTTTGAATTTGTGCCCGGTAAATGGCAATAGGCTTGCCCCCTATTTCATGGGACCTAAACATACCGGCGAACTGTGGGTAAGTATACATTAGTACCTTCGCCTCTGCCTTACCCTTCGGGGAATAGAGGCGTGATAGTATGTTTTTTTTTTTCAACATAACGTCTGTATTTCGTGAAGGATTAGATAGGAGTATACTAATGTACACCCACAGTTCGCCGAGCACAAAATTAATGATCCAGCAATTGCCATATACAGGGTTACCTAAGTATTAGGTTCTGATTTGAGAAGAACTGGAAACCAAGGCCGTCTCTACTTTCTCCTATTTATAAGCTTTCAAGGTAAACTTAAACAATTTCAATTCTTATTTTATCTGGAAACAGTTGAGTTTTGAAACCAGAATCATTCCTTCATTGAGCACTAGTATTATAACCCGGAGATGAAGTTAGATTCCTAATAGCTTGGCAAGTTCCTCACGATTATTGTTCCATGATCCTTTAGTAAAAAAGCAATCACCTAATCGCCGCCCACTTGTATTTCACGCCATATTCTCAAGTTCACGTAAGAGGTTATTTATAGGCGGAGGCGGCCGTGTCCAAAAAGCTTAGTTGTGTCAAAAGTTGAGCGTTAAATCATTGGCCACTATCTGGACACTGCAGGCCGGACCGTGGCCACTACTGTTGGGTGGGGGCCCAATGTTATACGGAATATTGATGGGTTGAAGGGTTGGTGATTAGGTGGTTACATTAGTGAGTTGCCTAACCAGGTAATAGTCAGATATATGTAAAGCTTACTTTCTCAGGCGACTACCTAGAGTCTTACCTGATTAGTCCACCATAGGCGCCTGAGAAAATATTATATATCAAATATTTTGTTATATTAAAAATATATGACATATCTGTAAATTATGCATATGTAAGCGACGAACCTATTGTTATTAAACTGGGCATAAATCTAAACTTCGAACTACTAGAGAGAATTTAATAGAAAAATCTAAAACACTACTTGTCCTGGGAATTGAACCCAGGGCGTCTAGTATAACTGTCGCGGTTAGAACCACTAGATTGTTAAGGCAGTTCTTCACTGTCATACAGTGAAGAACTCAATAGTAAAGTTTTTTTTATGGGATAGAGGGGCAAACGAGCAGATGGATTGCCTGATAGTAAGCGAGTAACCAGAGGAGTCGCAAGTACGTTACCCGCCTTTTAAAAAGGTTTGAGCCTCCGGTATCCTCACTCACTCAGCGAAACACAACGTAAGCGTTGTTTCACGTCGGTTATCTGTGACGCCGTGGTATCACTCTGGTGGAGCCGGCCCATTCATGCCGAAGTATGGCTCTCCCATGGTAAAGAAAAGAAAAGATAAAGTAAGTAATTATTGTCATAGCCAAGTATATAAATGTATTTCTAACTTCAAAATCCTAACTTCAAAGTAACAAGAATAAAAACTCCCTGACACCAAGAGTTGCAGAATTTGAACGTATTATATCACAATCGTGTCGTGCGCCAATGGAACCAGTGCCAAGCTAAGTGATCCGACACAAAATGAAATATGATGACACTTCCACACATTACAATACGAATTTCTCGTGTAAATGAAAAAAATAAGCGTATTTTTTTCGCCTAGTCCAGAAAACGTGTTTCAGTTTCCTGATATACTCGTAGTTTCCTTAAAATTAACCATACACAGATTGTTTATTCAAATTTATTTTGCACTACAAAACGACGACCTCTGTGGTTTAGTGGTTCGAGTACCGGACTGCTGACCATGAGGTCGTCGTGGGTTCGATTCCCACAGAACACAAAAAAATTATGTGATGAATATAAGTGTTTGTGTTCGTCTGGGTGTTTCTTATGTATTATAAGTATGTATTTACAAAAAAAATATATATAAGTATTATATCCATTGTCTAGTACCCATAGTACAAGCTCTGCTTAATTTGGGACTAGATGGTGCTGTGTAAAAATGTCCCAGAATATTTATTTATTATTTAAATTTGAATAAACCTATATAAGCATACGCATGCTTAATATTAAACAAAAAAAAACACTAAAATTATAATTATCTTTAAATAGGTACTCATGTATCAATAATTCGGAAAAACTTTAAAATTGCTAAAGACATTATTCAAATCGGATGGCATACCTAGATGAGAGCAGCACAGGACCTTGGTGGATGGCACAAACTGAGGGAGGCCTATACCCAGCAATGGGTTAAGTCAGACTGTGGATGATTCGCGGAGGAATGAAACCTCGCTCCCGTAACCCCAGCAAAAAGTGGTGAGGCGAAACACCCGTGTGGTTTTAGTCGGTAGGTCACCCATTCTGGGTGGAGTCCGACACACCCCGCCGCCTTCCCCGGGCGACGGATGTCCATGAGGATTTCCACAAGCACAAAAAAAAAGACTGTTGATGATTATGATGATGGATGCAAATTATCTACTTCTTACATTACTTAATCTATCTATAATACTAATATATAAAGCTGAAGAGTTTGTTTGTTTGTTTGCTTGAACGCGCTAATCTCAGAAACTACTGGTCCGATTTGAAAAATTATTTCAGTGTTAGATAGCCTATTTATTAGGGAAGGCTGTGGGCGATACAATAAGATCACACCTCGATGAAAATTTATTGTTCTGTTAAATACAATTGTGTCGAGACAAAAATGGCAGTGTTCCAGTGTACGTTGTGAAGTTGGTAGCGTTCCTGCGCCGTGAAGCCCGCAGCGAACGATGTTGCGAGCGAGAAATATGAAGGAAAGCTGCGTTCAGGCGTAGACAAAGGCTATAGGCTATATATCATCACGCTACGCGGACGATGTCGTGGGCAAAAGCTAGTATCAAATAAAGCCTATGTAACATCAATATTTCAATTAAGCATTATGCATACACGATAACCAGCGCAGGTTAATGAGTTGTGTCAATATTATTTATTGTTAATTGTTATTATAAAGTGCGCGCATGCAATTTACTAGGCATAGGTTCTGATCCATATCTATTAGGGACTGGTTATGTTATGGTGTTTTACAGGAGGATGAGGTGCGGCCTACTTGATGGGTAATGTGAATTATGAGATTGTAATCTGGGTGAATCGATGCTGTATAAAATTTTGATTATTATTTATGTATAATTATTAGGAGAGCATATTTTTGCGTACCAGATTCACTAAGGTTGATAAAAATGATAGTGGATTGATATCAAAGAAAGTAGTAGTGTAAAGAGATGAAGTTTGAACCCTATGGAGCGAATACATTTCAGTGAGTCTTTGTGACTAAGTAGCCATCATCAATGCATTCGTCACCCATCCATAAGCCTTGGGAGAGCCATGCTTCAGCACGATTGGGTTGGCTCGACCAGAGAGCATACTATGTCCTCACAGTAAACCGGCGAGAAACAACGCTTACCTACGTTGTGTTTAGCCGAGTGAGTGAGGATACCGAAGACCCAAACCTTTTTAAAAGGCCGGCAATGCACTTTTGACTCTTCTGGTGTTACGGGTAGCCATGGGCGGCGGTTTTGTTTACATCAGGCGAACTGACTGCTTGTTTGCCCTCCTATGCCATAAAAATGACTGCAGCAAGCGAAGCTTAACATTGCAAATCGATCAATCAGTAAAGTAGTTACCTAATTATCTACTACCACTTTAAGGTGGTTGAAATCTGCTACTGTCAGCTTTCTCTTCTGAGAACATTCAGTCCCATTTGTGTCCCGGTTTTAAGAGTATTAGAACCAGTGAAAAACTAGGCAAATATGACATTGCAATTGAGGTCTTTAAACACACACCACTAGTGTTGCTTGCATCTATGCGGTTACCGCTTATAAAATCAGCGCTTATTATTATATTACAATTAAACATTTTCTATACTTTCTAGTGCGTATTATTTGTGATGCATTTTTTTATTTTCTAGCGGATATAAATCATTCTTTTTATCTAATAATAGAAATGTATTTTCTCTAAATGTCATTTCACGTCGGTGTCTATTTTACACTTCAAAGACTTTCATTTCTGTCTTTATGTCACATTTGATTTTAATAATTGGATTGAATTTATCATTGTTATAGCTTTAGTTAAGAAAATAGAGTAGTAACAAGTCCAGTTTGTGATCATCAATCAGTATGCCGAGTATTATGACCATGCCAACATTTTTACACCAGCTATTCCCTGTGTCTATTCGTAATTCTGGTAGAGTTTTGACTTAAATTTTGATGGCTCATTTATAATGACATGTATGTACCTATAACTAATAATAATAATGGAATTGTAGGTAGTTATACATTATACCCATGGTCCGACGGTATATTTAAGACCAGACATAAATCCTAAATTCGAGTAGATATCTGAAAATTTCATAAACCCAGTAACAGTAAAAGCAGTGATAGCCTAGTGATATGAACATGGGACTGCCAATTCAAAGGTCCGGGGTTCAAATCCAAGGCACGCACCTCTGACTTTTCGAAGTTATGTGAAGTCTGCCAACTCGCATTAGGCTAGCGTGGTGGACTATAGCCTAATCCCTCTCAGAGAGGAGACTCGTGCCCAGCAGTGGGACATTCTAATGGGATGATTGCGTACCTAAGTAAAGTAACACTGCTCGATCTGGGAATCTAACTGTAGGGTAGCAGTAGCACTTACAATCATTAGACTAATGAGTCAGTTACATTTTTCAACTTAAAAAAATTATGTCAGAATGGTAGGTATCCAGTGTGACAGAAAATCGAAAATAGTAACTGCGACCAGTCAGATATTTAAAGACAATTTTAAGTAATTGGCTCTTAAACTAAAAAGAAAATTTATAAGCAAATCCTGCTTATACACATAGTCGCGGAGCGCACGTCCGCTTGTCTAATTTTATCGTTAGACGATAGATGACGACCATACATCGCGTCAGTCTCGCCCATCAATCTGACGTCTCCGTTCATCTTTGTTGCACAATTCTAAGGAACTAATTCTAATAGCTCTGTTTCGAAAATAATCACATGAGTTCATAACCATCACGCTTGTATTCCCTCATGGGTTAGACAGAGGTATACCCACAGTTCGCTTGTACGTTTTATATTTTAGCATTAATTAATCATACATAAAGTAGGATTATTACATGGAGTAATATCCTAGTAATCCGTCTGCTCGTTCGCCCCTATGCCACAAAAAAAACCATCGGTGTCAAACATCGCCGTTACACAAAGTCTGCAGTTTGTGAACACAATCTTGACAAGACCCAGCACTACATCAGATTTGATAAACCACAAATCATCGCAAAGGGATGATTAGTGCGGCTATTGAAATGAAAAAAAAAACACCCGAATTTCCTTCCATCCACCTTCTTGGAACTCCATTAGAAAATTTATTGAATCTAAGTCCAGGTCCAAATCTGCAAGACCAAAAAAAATCATGAGCTCATTCTGCAGTTGTGTTAGTAACTTTACATTTAGACGTACAACACCCCAAACAACCCGTGACCATGGATGCTGTAAAGAATCCGAAACGTCGAGAATTAAATAAGATCAATATACTTATCACGATAAAATCCGCATAAAAAAGTTTTATCTCAATGTCATCTTTCATAATTTCTAGAATGTATGTACACAAACTCATGCTTTATTATTTAGATTATATACCACTTCATTTCAGATAACTATCACTACATTTTAACTGCAGATCAGGGGGTTAAATAAAAAGGCGCAAGTTATGTGACAGGTAACAAGTAAGTCGCCTACGATCCGTCGTGTGACCGGCGACCAACAACCGGCGTGTGGGTTTGGTTAATTTATTAACTCGTGTTTATCACTCGTAGATCGAGGTAGAATCAACAGGAATCGCGGCTCGATATATGTATGTGCGAGCAATGTATGTTAGTACTAGACACCAAGACATTATCTATACTACCTAATATATAAAGCTGAAGAGTTTGTTTGTTTGCTTGAACGCTCTAATCTCAGGAACTACTGGTCCTATTTGAAAAATTATTTCAGTGTTAGATAGCCCATTTATTGAGGAAGGCTATAGGCTATATATATTATCACGCTACGCGGACGACGTCGCGGGCAGAAGCTAGTAGTATAATATTAGGATGATTTGGACGCGCAACGCAAGGCTGGTTTGAAGTGGCGCCAGAAAGACTTGGGGAAGGCATTTGCTCAGCAGTGGGACAGCTAAAAAGAAATAAAAACAAGTGACAGATAGAACATCCTCTTAGACTTTGGCCAAACATATGCTGAATATCAGTAATTTACACGTCGCTACAGCCATCATAGCTCAATTTCTGGGTAATATACTTAGATATCCTGAAGAGAAACTGGTTATCAGGGCTTCCAACTAACACTACACAGCTTACACAACAATATACCATCACGTCTGAAACTCGGTCCATCGGAAACTCAAATATTGTAAAGTTCTTTTTTGGGAAATAAATGTATTAAGTATGTATTATGTCTGTAATGATTTGCACCGACATAATAGTAGTTACAGGCACAGCTATAATAATTTGACGACATGTTTACCTCCTACGTAATCGGGGCAAGCCATTAACCGGACAAAAATCCTAGCTGCTATTGAGAATTTTATAGAATAACACAAATATAAACACAATTACACTTTGCTCAACTTGAGAATCGAAGCCAGGACCTCTAGTAAAGCTGACAAACACTAATTTATAATTAATTAAATATTGTTGTGAATCATACACATATAAATTCGCGATAACTTCAAAGTTATTACCAAACACTTACTGTAATAATATGAAAGTTATAAAAACTTCTATGGCGTGTAAATTTAAAATGAAAATATGTGATGGGCTGCTGTGAGTGAGCCGAGACGAAGGACCTGGCTAACGTAGTGTGGAGACCGACTTTGTTTATTGTTTATATTGTCACAAACTCCAGGATCAGCCAACCAAGAGACAAACTCATGTCACAAACAATAATGTCATTATTCCTCTTATAATAAGTAAATTGCACTATATACTTTTTTATTCATTATTCATAGCTTGCCTACTTATATCAAAAACTATTATAAAGATATAATATTTTTGAAGTGGGTAGTTAGTTTTCTTAGGGTATATAAACGTCTCCGAACACAAACATGTGATTTTTAAAATTCTTGTCTGTTTGTCTGTTTGTTATGGGTTGGCGAAAAACTACTGAATAGATTTTAATTTTGTTATCACTGTTAGAAAGTAGGTGCTCCAACTTAAAAAGCGGTATCATTCTTATGTCAAATAAATAAATAAAACCGGAGATACAGTTTGACCTCTCTAATGTATAGAGACTCATACAAAGAAAGGATCATCACTGTTGGTTTTTGAGCTTCAAGTGAGCGGAGCCGCGGGCAGAAGCTAGTATAATAATATAATCGGCTGATGCACTACGGATCGTTGGTTCAGTCCCTGTACAAATTAACTATTTAGTTATTTGTAGTCTTTATAACAATATTATAGTATGTTTTGTAAATGAAAACATTTTTGGTAAATGTTTGTATGGTGATCCATTACCTTACTTTTCCATGTACCTTTTCAAAACCTGAATATTTGTTTCTAAAAACAGAATCCTATTCCACCCAAACTGAGCACCACATAAAACCTTATAAACGCCACTAAATAGTCGTCTTTATACGACAATAAAAGTCGGCCATCTTGAAAAAAGATATCAATAAATATATCACAAGTTTATTCATTCCTAACATACAGATATGATGCAGATAATATGTAGATCATATTGTACCACGGATACATAACAAGTTTGCTATTAGCATTATTGTATTAGAATGGTCCTGAAACGAAATGAGTTGAAATACCTAATAGATTTGCTAGAAAATCTGTGTAAAATCTCTACTATTATAAAATTGTATTGTACATCTATTACTAATATATAAAGCTGAAGAGTTTGTTTGTTTGTTTGTTTGCTTGAACGCGCTAAACTCAGGAACTACTGGTCTGATTTGAAAAATTATTTCAGTGTGAGATAGGCCATTTATTGAGGAAGGCTATTTATAGGCTATATTATTATATCATCACGCTACGCGGACGAAGTCGCGGGCAGAAGCTAGTTGTATATAAATTATAAAATTGTAAAAAAGCTGTGTCTGTACATTGATTTAAAAAAAACACGTGGGTTATGGTATATAAACGTCTCCGAATCCGAAAATGTATGAATTTTTTTTAAAATTCTTATTTGTTTTTCTGTTGTTACGGGTTGGAGCAAAAACTACTGAATAGATTTTAATTTTATTATCACTGTTAGAAACTATATGCTGCAACTTAAAAACTGGTGAATTTCTTATCTCAATTAATTAAATGAATACTGAGATACAGCTTGACCTCCCTGATATATGGAGGCCCATACAAAGAAGAGGTCATCAATTTTGGTATATCCTTTTTACTCCTGATATAGCTTCACGTGAGTGAAGCCGCGGGCAGAAGCTAGTAACTAATAGATTTGATAGAAAATCTGTGTAAAATCAACAACTCTGAAGTCATTGTAATGTTAGTGTGTGTTTTTAACACATAGTTTATTTATTATCTCAAAATGACATAGGGTTCTTAAACAATGTGAACCTTCGATCAAACTTGGACATTAACCTCCAACATCCACACATCGTGTTATCGCAATATTGTACCAGTTAAGAATGTAACATAATTTATTTTAAAAGAGTGTCCACGGAGTTTCTTGCCGGATTCTTCTCCATAGGATCAACCTTTTGGAACCGTGCAACTAGAATCATAACGTTTCATAAACGCTATAAAAAGCTTATTTGAAATAAAAGCATTTCAACTTGAATTTGAAATATTGAATGACGATTTTTTAGCAGAATAGGTACTCAAACTCTACTCAATATGCTCGGTCTGTAATAGTAATTTTGTCTTAAATCTGCATTGAGATTTTCTAGATAGCGCGATGTGTAAATTCTGCCAACCCGCATTGGTTGACTCCAGGCACAAGACCTTAAAGTAGTTACTAAGACTGAATCGATTATAGTGGTTTGATGATGATGATAGAGATAGCACATAACTTGAAGCGTTTTTAACTTGGCTCGACAGCTGTTGTACGGTAACGTTTGTCGAGCCAAGTTTTCCAAACTACCGACCCTGTTTTCCGCTTGGTTATAGATCTAATGATCTACCTCGCCAGCTCACGTGAGGCCACAAATAGTATTAATGAGAAAGCTCGGGTGTATGTCAAAGCAAAAACTCAAAATGATAATTATTTACTTGAATTCCATACTTAAGCGGCGGTAGCCTAATGGCTAGGGCGTCGGACTTGCGATCATGTGGTTGCCGGTTCGAACCCCACCCATTGCACTACCGACGTGAACCCACTCGTAACACAAGCAATCTAGCTTAGCACGAGGGGTTAACAAGAATACTAGTAATATGCGACCCGCATTGCTAGTAAGATTCTTTTTAAAAAAAAATATTTAAAAAAATACTCCTTGATACAAAGAAATATTAAATAACCCTTCCTTGTCAGTCGGGTAAAAACAAAGTCCAAATAAAATTTATGCAATGTCTGCATCATAAATATAAACGAATCACCGTAAAATTTAATTAAAACCAGTTTACCATTACACAGTATAACACATTTAAAAACAACCAAACAACAATATAATTTCCGTACAACACTAAAAACCGGGTCTTTTAGTAACATTTGAACTACAATAGAAATTATCAATCACGCAGATTTACGGTGCGGAACCAAAGCTAGGTTTTTCCACTATAAACCGTATAAATTTGGATGAAAGCTAAATATTTAACTGACTTGTATACGACGAGCGCCTCCTAAATGTGTCGCATAAATTCGGTCAAGTAAAAAGTCGTCAACTGAAAGACTAGGTTAATGAGGATACGATTTAAGAATGAAATTTGTTAATTTTGGTCTCCAAGTTTTAATGAGCTTCTTTGTTTTGAATATGATATTGGTTTTAGCAACTGTATTTAATTATGTTTGATTATTTTTTTTATTTTACCAATAGTAGTTGCAGTAGTTGTACTTGCAGTTTTTATGATGTAAACCTATATCACTGAATGACCGATATATTAACATTAAAATATACCGTTCTTATAATCATACTTCACGTAGTAACTGTCTGCGTAATGGATTGATCGGGCGAAGACGACAACTTAGTTTGCACCATCTACTTAAGCTGAAAATTTAATTTATTTTAGATTAATGAAATTACACTTTAAAATGAGTAAGTAGATGTTACTGAACCTCCCATTTCAATTTGTCACATGTTTTTTTAAAAATCATCCAGTATTGTTCAAGATACAAAAAACAATAAAAATACCAAAAATCATAGCGTTTTCAAATAAATACATTCTTAGAAGGTGTCTGAATTGCTGGAATGATCATAAATTATATCTACTATAGCAAAATTAGGAACAGCTCCTTTTTAGTTTTTTTTTTAAATTTTTGATAGATTTACGCTTGATCGCCAGTTCGCCTGATGTTAAGCGACAATGCGATGATAGAGGGTGTGATTTAAAGACACCCAGATTATATCTGTCGGGGAAGACCCACTCGGGAAGCGCATTCTATATTTCGGCGGTATGCGTGATACCTACATGTGGACTTAAAGCGTTTCGTTCGGATTTTCGGAATATCCACCATGAATCGAATATAGGGCGAAATATTGAAATTTCTCAACTATGTACAGTAAAGGCATATCCTTACTATTCCAACGCCGTCGTCGCCATTAAACGCAATAGTTACGGTTACATAATTTATTGTTTTTCATCTTTGAAATCTTAGCGGAGTCAACTTGTATAAATCATGCGTTAATGCCAGAGTATTATACAAATTCAAATTTATAACTCGATAAAATTGCCGAACGGGCGTCCCCAACCCACTGGGGACGTGAACACTGCCCTTAATTCATTACAGATCGGGTTTGTTGGAGAACGGTTCACAGTTTTGAGATTGAATATCAAAGGTGACATGTTTAGTGTCTTCTTCTTAATTAAAAATTGTATCTTACCCTTAAATTTATGATGAACGTTGATAGATAGTGTATGGTAAATTACAATAAGATTGTTGGCAGCCCTTGCGAGAAAATTTTATGGCTATTCCTATATTTTTTACAGTATTGCTTATATTTTCAAATGTATTTTTGCATTTTTTTATTATTTAATTAATCAAATTCAATGTGATGATCTAAGAAGCCTATGTCTGGCAGAGGAGTACCTGAAGTTGATGGTGATTATTTATCTGGTGCGCAGGTGTTTGAACTGCGTCAAAAGCTCTTCAATTGACAAATAGATTAAGTTTGATATCCAAAACAAAAACATCGCGCAAAAAAAAACTGCAAATAACATTCTGTGTAAGGACAGCAAACGAAAAAGTGTATCTATGACGCTCACAAACTGTCATAACCCTTTTATGAAAGATGATATACACCTTTCTTTCACACAAATCTTCCTTTCCATTCAAATCCGCTCAAAGGAATTTTTTCACACAATCGAATAACTCAATTCAAAAATAGAAAATTAATAATCGTCTAAAAACGATTGCCAACGAAAAAGGCCGATTATCACCGAAGCAATTATTATCAATGAGTTTGATTTATAAGGATTTTGGACTGTAAACCTCTTTCTTTCCTATTCAGGTTTAATTGAATGATCAAATCGGATGGCTTTAGCGAGGCTCCTTTGTCTCTCATTTGTTTAAACAATGGGAATCAATCGGCGATCGGTTTGTGGGGAGATTTTTGTAGTTCATGCTTATTTTTAAGCGAATTTGCTTTTTAGTCTCAAAAGTATACGAAATCTTATTTAAAGGTATATAAAACAGCCTATAGTTGCGTATTATCAACTCGATCTATGCACATTATTATTTCAGACCATATAAAAACGTTGTTATACTTTTTATCTACACAACCAAGCAGAAAAACTTGTTTTTCTATAACAGTAATTAAGTGCATTCCCCCTTTTCCGCACAAAAATACCAACAAAATAATCGAACTTCATTTTTAATTCTAAAAACATACCAAAAAGGACCAATATTTAGCGAAATCAGCATCAAACGTTATTAATACGGCAGCCTGGTCGTTCATAACTAATAATTATATTTTGTCGGCCGTCCGTAACAAATATGTCCCAATACGGTGATATCGGTATGGTGAGGACCCCCTACCACCCCTCATTGACCCCCGTCCACCCCATATTTAATGCGGGTACTCGATATTCAACTTTGCTATATCGTTACACCTTAATAAATTTAACATTAATATCACGGTAAGGGGTTATTAATATTTTGTTTTGATAATAATTAGAAATTATTGTTTTTTTGACACCTTTAATAAAAGGGTTTTTTCACGTCTATATTCCCCGGAGGGCTAGGCAGAGGTGTACTTAGGTACACCCACAATTCGCCGGGTAGTTTTAGGATCAATGTAATAGAGAGCGAGCCTATTAACCGGGCACAAATTCCAAACTCCGAGCTGCTACTGAGAATTTCATGGAAAAACCCACTAACACCTTGCTCGACTTGGTAATCGGACCCAGGACCTCTAGCGTAGTAGTCGCACTTGGGACCCCTAGACTACAGCTAGTATTCTATTATCTGTGACTAGACTAACGAGGCAGTTTGTAGTGTTGCGGATAGTCTTAGGCATCATTCATATAATATATGCCTTTACCTCACAAGGTTACGCAGAGACGTGTTACTATCCACCAACAGTACAACTTCTTTGAGATCCAAAACATAAGTTTTGGATCTCAAAGAAGTTGTACTGTTGGTGGATAGTAACACGTCTCTGCGTAACCTTGTGATTTTGGATCTCAAAGAAGTAAGCCTATTATCGGCAATCGGGCACATTTCTATATTCTGGATTACTACTTAACATTTCCCAACTGAAAGATCTAATTAAATTTAAAATTCAAAGCATTTAGAATCATATAAGAAACAAATATGACTCTTGGGCAATCCGCCCTAGAAAGATATACCTACGCTGACCTTATTTGAAACGTCAGGTGCGTGTAGGTGTATATAACAGGATTATTAACGAGAATGAAGCAAGAACTGTAACAAGTGGCGGTGGGAAAAAGGCGTGTATAGAATGGATGTAAAGAGTTTTTTTTATTGTAATAAGATGAAAAACGAGAGAACTGACCGCCTGATGGCAAGCCAATGCCAATGTTATGTCTGGCCTGTGGTTTTATACGGTAGTGAAGCCTGGACTCTGAAAGCCAATACTCAAAAATTTATTGAAGCTTTCGGGATGTGGTGCTACCGTAGAATGCTACGTATAAGTTGGACGCAAAAGATCTCCAATGAGAGAGTACTCCAGCGCGTCGGCATGAACCGCGAATTATTGCAGACCATTAAGACGAGAAAGGTTGCGTATCTAGGCCATGTTCTACGACATGAGAAATACGACCTCCTCCAATTGATCATGATGGGCAAAATCGAAGGCAAGCAACGTGTTGGACGGAGAAAGAAGTCTTGGTTGCGAAACATCCGCGAGTGGACCAGTATTGCCAGCGTCCAAGATCTGTTTCGCTTGGCACAAGATCGGGAGAAGTTCACTGAGCTGACGGCTAACCTCCAGTAATGGAGAGGCACTCGAAGAAGAAGAAGACGATGGCAAGCGGCAACCGCAGCCTATATTGACGTCAGCAACACCAGCGTGGCATCTCTTGATTAAGTTCAAAATATGTTTTTATTTCAAATAAGCTTTTACAAGCGTTTCTGAAACGTTATGATTCTAGCTGTACGGTTCCAAAATGTTGATCCTATGGAGAAGAATCCAGCAAGAAACTCCATGGTTGCTAAGTCTCATATGCCCAGTATAACAATAATAGCATTGCATACATCAAAACAGTAATTTCCTTGAATACCAGTGTTGAAACTGACGGAAAACAGAGGAGTATTATCTGGTGGCGGCGTTTCAACATCACCACCAGGCAGATAAACACCGAACTCCACTTTTGCACCGACGCAGATAAGTATAAGCACTTAGCACACAAACTATGCATAAGCAGTGCTTTTTGATAACTCGCCGACGGTACTGGTGAGGCCAGAAGTGTTAGAGAAAATGCGACGAGAAATATTTATAAAGTCCGTTACAGTTGCAGGTTTATAGTAAAAAGTTATTTTATGTTATCTAGGTTAAATTATATCCGTTATATTTATAACATTTTATGTCTTAAATACTTACATACTACATTTCAATGAAATTCATAAAATATGATACAAAAAAAATCGTCCACATTAAATAAAAAACAATAAATAATAATAATAAATATAATAAAGAATTTATTTGACACATAAACAGAACAAACGTTACATTCATAGGTTTATAGGACAAATTCAATTTTCTTAGTTTTAAATTGAAGGCATCTGTGTCTGAACTAGATAAAAATATCTGTATCTCAGACATCAGCGCTCTTCTTTATCACTATAAGGAAGAGCGCGCTGATACAGCGCTGATCAACCATTACATTACTAGCTTAACTTAAACAATAGGTATTTACCACTTAGTATTTAGTGCTTGAACGTGATTTACTGAGCTTGAGCGTCATTCGAAATACTATTGTTGAGTAAAAAGTGACAAATTTATAGAAATAGTTATTAAATTTATTTAAATTTGTTAAAGTATACCCAAACATTTAAAATCCACTATGATCATAACTTATAATTTTGCAAGATTTTATTAATGTGTATATCATTTCCCCAGTATTTTGTTTTTGAAAATGTAATAGATATTTTCTCACCTAGAATATTATTTTTATCATTCCAATACTAACACTTTTCTACGTACAAGTACGCGTGTACAAAACACCTCTCACGTCTGCCGATCACGCGCACATTTAGCAGTCTTTGATTAAGTCAATAGGTGGCGCTGCGCGCTGTGGTCTTTCACACATACATTATTTACACACAGACTATATTCGCTACTCTTTGTATTATTTCTGATGTTCATTATTGGAAGTCTGTGAACGTGTTTTGCGTAGAAAGATGTCTGGAAGAAGATTACAAAACAAGAGACTTTTGAACTTGTTTTTCTTGTAATAAAATGAATTATTTTATTATAGTAATTATTCTCGGGACGAATTAACAAGAATAGAAAATAAAAAGAATGTAAAAGCAATCAACGCAATCTGTCACATCAAAAGAGTTTCATATACAGTTGTACCAAGGAGTATGCTTCAATATTTCCAACAGTTTGTTGTTATCGTATTTTTTTATTTTCTTAATAAAGGAATGTTGCCCCACACTAGGATTTTCTCCTGTATCGTGGGTGCATTTACAAACAAATTCTCATATACACAAACACCCAACCCCGGTACAACTGACTGTAGATCATACTATATTTGCTCCGTGTGGGGATCGAACACACAACAGGTGTCGGAGAAGCCGATGGCTCAGCCGCTACGCCAAACGTGTTGTCATATGTGTCTCATTCGTGTTAGCAGTGGTTGTAAGAGCGGCTCCTGAATGTGAGATCCTGGATTCTGAGGTCGAGCAGGTAAATGTGAGTGGTATCAGAGCCTTTCTACGAAATTCTCAGTTTTGATTATTGGAGCAAATGTTTATACCCAAATACAAACAGTTTACTAGTACGAAGAATCTAAAAGCACAATACTAGCTCTTAGTCAAACGTAGTTATTCCACAAGCAATTTACATCTGTCATATTAGGCTATTTTTTGCACAACACTACATTTCACACACCAATTAATAAGGACGCGCACACAGCGTCGAACCGCGAAACATTTGGCGTTTCAGCGGCAAGCGATTATCCCTCGTAAAGGAAGCAATACATCACGGGAAAAAACGTCGCCGGCCAAGCGTCGCCCGTATGTCCCCAGCTTTAGAGTTATGAATAAATTATTTGATTATAATGATTTGTTGGACTGCCATATTAATGGATTCGTAGGAATAGTGTTAAAAGAAAACTTACATTTTGACATCTAGTTTTTACATAAATTATACCCCTTGTAAAGCAAACAAACGAAAATAAATCTAATAAACCAAATTAAAGAACTTAATGATTAAGAATATACATACCAAGTTAATAAGAAGAGGACCATTTTTTCAACAGGACTTGTAAAAAAACCGGAGTTGTAGGACTTCAACTCAAAATAAGATCTTACAAGGTTAATACAAAAAAACTGTAAACGTGTCTTGATTGATACAAAAATTATTTATATAAATAAATATGATACTTATACATGAATATTTACCTTAAGTAGGTAACCATATTGGATCCTCTAACAAAGTAATCAAAGGATCAAAAAATATCATAGCCACAAAAAAATATGTAAGAGAGAACAACCCATCACGCGCACGCCCCATCCATCTGCGCTCATCACAAATCAACAAGACGCATGCTTTCCGCCGGGACTCGAACCCGGGACTAATGGCGCCGCCCGATTTATTAACAACACTAAGCAAACACGTTAATGTAGTTAAGAAGGGGAATAAAACGTTCTCTCTAAGTTATGGCGATGTAGACAATGGTTTTACATTATTTTTATTTGCGTTGCTAAAGTTTATTTTGACGCCCCTTCCTCCAAAGTACTTTGTACTTTAACATATTATATTGAAATCTAACAACGCTATATGTTGTTTGTTATCAGCGAACTGACGGAATTTCTTAAAACCCGCACACCAGCGGAGTCGTAAGTGCGTGCTCGTGCCCCATGGGCGGCGAAAAAAAACAGGCACTTTAGTCGGATTTTTGTTTTCTCCACCGAATTTAAAATTTACTTTTATATTTTCTCGTAATAGAAACAATCCGAAAATAAAAATTATGTAATTTTACTTGTATTACTTTTGTCATTTTTGACATTTTATAGATTACCTTACTACCTTACTGATTACAATTAAATGTCAAAGTATAAGTATAAAATATAAAATGATTGCAGACGGATTCGCGACAATTAACTAGTGTTAGTTTAAGCTCACACACTGCAGTTTCTAATATGGTGAGCAGATGTTCTAAGGCGCATAAATCAGTATAATGACGGATATATGTGACAAGTGTATGTTCGTCACACGTCATACAAAGTGATATGTCGCTCATATCATTTGCATGTGTTAATGACATGTGGTAAAGCTATTATGAGCATTAATTATGGGTATAAACATAAAAAAAATAGGTTAGGTTTTGAAACAAATTATAAATTATAGTAAGTTCAAGCCTAAGCTACATAAATGGTGTTGCATATTTTTGGAAATTGTTTTTTTTTTAAAAAGCTTTCTAGCAATGAGGGTCGTACATTACTAGTATTCTTGTTAACCCCTCGTGCTAAGCTAAATGCTCGTGTTACGAGTGGGTTCACGTCGGTTGGGTTTCGAACCGGCAACCACATGTTCGCAAGTCCGATGCCCTAAATTGGATTCTGAAGTAATTATCTTTTCGAGATTTTTTTGTATTTATCATGCTAAGATTATAAAGTTATTTTAGTGATGGGAAAATTCGACTTGCGGGCATGATTTGAACCTGAGTCTAAGGGCCACTTGCACTAACTTCATAATTGTATTTAAATTGTATTTAAAACACGATTTTTCATAGAAATGTTGTGTTTAAATACAGTTTAAACACATTTAAGAAGTTGGTGCAAGTGGCGCTTAATCTAAATAATTGAGACTAATTTAAGACTTAGTATTATTTCACTGCAGAGTTACCAAAGATACGATTACATTTCGTTTCCTTGACTATAAAATAGTTTCGGTAGAAAGATGTTAGGCTTTTGTATCGCAAGAAAATTCTCAAACCAAAGCTTACTGGTTGTCTATTCGTTCAAGTCAAGTCTCTCGTTTAGGAGGAGTTGATAAACACTCATACAGAAGAATTATTATGTTTTAATAACCTAAACCATAAATAAAACGACATCAGTCTTAGGCCCACTTGCACCAGCTTCTTAAATATGTTTAAATTGAATTTAAATACAAAATGACAATAGAAAATTGTGTTTAAATACAATTTAATTACATTTAAGTGGTGCAAGTGGCCCTAAATGATGCACATTTATATATTATCAGTCGACACACATTTCATTAGTAAAATACACAAAAATCAAAACAAAAGACACCGACCCCTTCTTATCTGCCGACGCAAACATTTCAGAAACCACTTGAAAGTTAAACGTCACCGCTGCCGTTGTCACTATGTAAGAAAGTGTGGATAGAGAAAGTTGGATCTTCTGCACTTTCTTACATAGTGATGCCTGACCGCTGACTAAGTCATATAGTCAGCTGCAACGGCAGCTGACTATTGGCGTGGCTTTCGAAAGGGGATGATTTACCTTCGCTCCGATTCCCATGCGCAAGAAGTACAAGTAGTGACTTTGAGGTCTATGGACAAAGTCATTTGCGTTTCTTACGCAAATGACTTTTTTTTTCAGAATGAATACAAATCTAACGACACCTTTGAAGCTAAAATCCATCGAGCCGTTCAGGCTGCTGAACGTGCCAAACATTTGAATGTGGCGCCAAAAATCCGCCATTTTGTTTTTACTTTGATATAGGAAAGCAATAAAGATATGAAAGCAATAAAGATTTGATTTTGAATTTTAGGTACCTACCCATTGTCATTCGCATAGTAAATACAAATCTAACGACACCTTTAAAATCCATCGAGCCCTTCAGGCCGCAGAGCATGCCAAACAAAAAACATAACCCTCCTTCTGGTGTAGTCGGGTAAAGACCGCCTTTTGGTATTATGATATTCAAGTCAACAACGGTATTTCTGAACTTATCTGTTTGTTGGCAAAGCTCTTTTCAACTCACCGCGGCGCCTGCGCATTCTGTGTCAACATGCGCGCGCATCTTAAACAGCTATTTGTTTAGCAATTTTATTCTTTTATGTTTTGATTATGTAGAAATTCTCTGATAAGGCTGGGCTACAAATAGATCTGTGGCATAGTTTTTGAGTGGGTGAACGAATTAGTCTATAAATAACAGATACAAGTCTAGCCGCTTTAAGTTTTAACGCCATTTCATAACTAGATAAGTAAATTTTAGTGTTTGCGCACTTTTCACTCTTATTATTAAGGTGTCAAGGTCGAAAAATGGTCAGCGTATTTCACTTATACATATTTTTTAGCAACCCATATTGTGTTTGGATCAGTCTCCTCTATTTCCTCTAATACTAATAATTAGTTATCTTCAATTAATTATTTAAATAATTATGCCGCAGTAATAAATTAAGACGGAAGAGTTTTACTTTAGCCATAGATAATCATTGGATAAAATTATGCTTAACTAAACGTTTAACTAAAAATAAAAAATACTGAATTGCCTGAGACTACTGGCGCCCAACGTGGGCCCAATCCCACTTTAACAAGCCTTAAAATTCCCCAGTACGTAAAGTAAGATTCAAGAATTAAACAGTTCACAAACTTACAGAATGCAGAGCCAAATAAATTTATTTTATTTTCCTTCCCGGACGGAAAAGTATTTGATTCACTCCGCCCCGTGCTATTAGAATGATCCTGTGTTTTTTTTCGTTGTTCATTGCTTTTTTCCAAGTCGGTTAAGCAGGGGGCAATAAATTGTAACGGTACGATTCAAGTAGGTACATGTACTGAGTTATTTACTGATTTCGTTGGGGGTCGCGTGATAATAGGTATTTTTATTTAAGTAAATTAAGGAATTTCTCAAGTTGCCGGCAGTTTGGTTGATTTAACGTAATGAGGGTAGTTGTGAATATTTGAGGAGTACTCGTATCTGTTGCGTAGTTTTGATTTAAATATAGCAATTGTTTGACGTCATCGCTTTGTCTTACTTAAATATCACATAGATGCTACATAATCAATAACAACTCTTCATAGAAGTTTTAAAAGTAGGTATGTAAAGTACTCATTAGTCGAACCCTTTTATTACTTACTTACATTATTTTTATTCAAACTGCGATTTAATATTATTTTTTAACACTTTCTAATGTAAAACGAAGAATATGTTTTCTTAACACCGCCGCAATGTCATCAACCCTTAATACCTCCGTTCCCGTTTTTCCTGTAATAGCTTCAACCCTGCGACCGCGTAAGGTGTCCCAGACCTGTTGTTGAGTGTGTCACCTACCTAACCCCACGCTTTCATATTCGTCAATGGCCTTTCATGAATATGCAACATTGTACGGTGGTTCTGTGGTGTTGCCATTCTAAAATTAAATAGTTTTTGGGAAGATCTACCCAAAACGGTTATAATACACCGTTATTATTACACCATATTTCTTATTATTATATATTATAATTCTATAACAGTTCCCCAAGCAAGGCCCCTAAAAATAATAAAATGTCAATAAAATTATGATATGGAATCAGAACAAAAAAACGTAGTCTGAATTATTTTAATATAATATCACAATTTGTCATAATTACTCTTAATAAATCAATTGTTAGTAGTTACAAACGGTTGAAACCCCTACTTATTTTGTTTAGTCACAAAAAAAAACAATTAGAAAAAATGGACCGTTAAATTTAATGAAAATATTGTTGTTATAATAATTTTCGTTAATAACTTACGTTGTGTTTCACCGAGTGAGTGAGGAAACCGGAGGCCCAAACCCTTTTTAAAGGCGGACAACGCACTTGCGGCTCTTCTGGTGTTGCCGCTGTCCATGGGTGGCGGTAATCGCTTACCATCAGGTGATGCGTCTACTCGTTTTTTTTAAATAACACTTCTTTAAAACCCGCCTTTGAATTTAGCAGAATATCCCTAAATATTATTCAGCATAACTATTCTAAATTCAAAAACCCTTCAGCTTCAAAAACTGGCAACACAGACAGGTCCCTCCCTCTGATTGTGTCTAAATAATAAATTCAATTTGCTCGAGGTCTGCCCATCAAATACTTTGCTCGTGATAATGTTCTATTTGGACGCGCGGACGTTAGAAGTAATGGTGTTATTTACAGAGTTGCAATATGCTAAGACGGTAGGCAGCCGCATTAACAAGTCAGGAGATGGTTGTGTTGCGTTGGAACTAGGTAAGACGTGGAGCTGCTTGGGTATGTTAATTATAAAAAAAAAATCGGAACCTTCATTCCACATCGATGTTCGTACGCACTGTGACGAGTACGGAAATAAATATATAAATTCTGGCCTATACAGTAAAAAAGCAGTATTCGAAAACTACTGAAACACAGAAGGCATCTAGAAGTCATAATGCTATACTAATACTGTCGTAGAAAAGAGACTGTCTCGTTGGCTTAATTGTCCTGAGCGCCACTGCTACGTTGAAGGTCCTGGGTTCGATTGCCAGGTCGAGCAGTGATATTGGGTTTTTCTATGATATTCTCAGTAGCAGCTCGGTTACTGTTATGTAAGTATCCTACACTTCACCAGTATGCTCTATTACAATAGGGCATACCCAATTGCCATTAAGCGGGTACAAATTCCAAACTCCGAGCTGCTACTGAGAATTTTACAAAAAACCCCAATAACACTTTTCTCGACCTGGGAATCAAACCTAGGATCTCTAACGTAGCAGTCGTACTCAGGACAACTATACTAAGTAGGCAATGAGGCAGTGTTACTGAAAACTAATAAGTTGACGTCTCTATAGTTTTCCTTGTGCATATTTTTACGACAGTAGCGTGGCTCTCCCCGTCGATCTAGTGGCCTCTCACAATTCCGCGCCGCCTGGCTCGGCTGTTAAAAACGCAATGAATAATTATTTCGGAGCCCTACCCGCACCTTTTTGCCACAGCTTAAACTTTCATTGCCTCAATTTGAAGGCTCAGGTCATTTTGATTGACAACCTTTTTTAGTACATAAAAATCATGTGTTATGAAGATACTTAATTGAATTTAGTAATGCTATCTGCCTTATTAGTCTAGTAATTCCAAATTTACTACCACTTGTTTAATTAAGCATTTAAAAATAATAATATTATCATATTATTATATCTCCCGCTTCCTATAGAAAATATTTTAACTAATCATCATCTTTAATTTTTACTGAACTTTTCTTAATAGGTACTTCTTAAACAAAATTATATCTGCTGTCATAAACTCTTAAAAATTTCGAATATCCTCACTTCACTATAAATACGAGGTTAAGTTATATTTTGTGTAAAGTAAATTACGTAGTTCACGTGATATCCATAGCTGCAACAACCCGCCGCGAGATGGCACTACAGCTGAGGCGTAATAAATTCTCAACTTTTGCCAGGTCGCGACATAAATCAGACTGATGTATTAGTGTTGCAGAATTAAAAATATAAATGTTGATCGCGATTTACGACTTTTGATTAGAAGGGAGCCTGAGAGCAAGGGTTATATAGGGGTATATGCCTTTCGTAGTTTTATAATAAAATTAATACCGTGAGGTTAAAGGTACAATTGAGGAAGATTTTTTTATTTGAGTACTTAGTACTTAAATGTTTAGTAAGTTTGTAGTATTTTTTCCATCGACAGACACAAAATAGAGCCGATAATATTTGACCATAAAATGAACAGGAAACAACTTAATTTTTTAAACAATCTCGATGTCGCGGAGGACTTTAACATGTATATAATTGAAGTCTCCTATATAAATTAAATGGAAACATAAGACATTAAGGAATAGGTACAACAGAAATCTTTAGATCACACGCATTGGTCTCGGATAGGAGACGAACCAACGAAAAACAATTAAACGTGCATTCATATACCTACTGTTTCAAAATTCGCGCCAGATATTTAGCTATTTTCTGATGGGAATAAAGTCAACGACTCCGGCCATATTAGCCCAGCAGATGTTTTTCAGAACAGAACCTTGTTTGCTCTCCACGCCTATCAAACTTAGTATTTGCTACAATAACCACGCGTTCCACCAAAACAGCAACAATACATTATAAATTATCACTATATATCACTCAAAATCAACAAGCTTTTTAAAATCTCGTGTTACAGTCAAACCCTCTAAAACGGACATAAAAGGAAACGGCAAATAAATCAGCACCACGTCGCGCTAGACAAATAAAACATGTATGAAACAAAAAAATGTATATATGTGCACAAAATTCGCAAAAAGAATTACAAGCAATAACATGCAGTAGTGTTAATATTGGCTGCGTAAGAAAACTCTTTACTAAACGAATTTGCGTCTTATGCTGTAGTGTTAAGGTCTGTGTTGATAGCAGGAGACACCGTGGTTGTGATTTAGTCCCTATCGGCCGTCAACCTGATTAATGTCGCTAGTAAATCAGCGGATTACGACAATGCGAGAAATGACGAGTCGCGGCCGGATCGCAAGCGATACTGGGGTGTGCCTTAAGTTATGACCGAAGGATGACATAATTGGTGTAACTCCTTAGTGTACGGACACCTCATCGTTTATTTATTTATGTAATGCCCTGCATTGCAACACTCACATATTGCTACTGTTAGATCTAAACTTTAAATGATGCCATGATTCGTTGAGTTTATTTCGATTATGTCGGTAACCTTTGGGTATTATATTTAAAAATGTAAAACATTGACTTGTAAAAGATCTATTTCCAGATATAAATATCAATTATCATTATCATAATAGAACCATGTAAATTACTATTAATATCCTTAAAGCCATCCTGTAAATTACAAGGAGAAGTTAAGTTTACGTCAGTAGGTACTTAATTGTAAAAGTTGGATATATTACTTGTGTATTGAAGTAGTCTCTACTGCCCTATACAGTATTATTTTGTAAGCATCCTTCTTCCAATCCAAAAGCATTGAAATCGTTGTCGCTTATAACATGAAACAACAAGTCATTCGCATCGAATTATTGAGTAAACACGTACGTAATCGCGCGATCGTTTCATTTAGAACGAATGCACGGGTATCGGGAGAAATATTACTCCGTATATTTTCTAATGTAAAAGTGTCAATTGCTTATAACGGGATTTAATTTGAAAAATATAGTAGGTATTACAGAAGTACAAAGTTACCTTAGCAAAAATGTAAAATCCGGTATACCAATTATTTATCTAAAATATTTTGAAACTATATTGTTCTGGTACGGTATTTGTCAAATACAGTAGCATTAGTAGCAGCCACATTTGCCAATATGTTTTAGGTTCTATGTCAAATATAGGGCTAACCTATTGCCATTAACCAGGCACTAATGCAAAGTTTAGTAGAAAAACCCAATATGCTTTGCTCGACATGGAACTCGGGCCCTTGAGATTGGACTGCAAGTTCTGAAGCTGGATCTATACCATTAGAGTATAGCAGCAGTGCGCCATACATAGAAAGTGTTGCTTAAACACACTCACTCATATAAGTCATATAAGCATGAGAAATAACGTCACTGTTGTTAAGTTAAAGGTAAACTATGTATAAAAAATCAACGTCACATATTTCACTTTGATTTATATGAATATATAATGAAAACCATATATTAGAAACATTAGTAAATAATTTATTGAACTTGATGTTATGAAATAAAAGGAAAATTTGAATAATCTTAGTGAGATTTTGCAAAAGCAAGTTTTTTAAAGTTTATAACAAGGTGTAGGCATAAACTACGAGGCAAAGGAATGAAGATTATGCTCATGTATGCCTACAGCTTGCTCTTGTACCGGTGTGTTTCTAGATCCATGTATAAGAGGTGTGTAGTCAATTGGGTCTGCAGAAGATAGACAGCACATGATGGATTAATTTTAAAAGTAAGGCTGTCTGAATCTTGCCGAGTGCATGTAAGCCGACCTTGACTTTTTGAACCTTTATAAGGAAATGTTGAGCTAATATTTTATATTATTTTCCATATTTACCGAAAAGGCGAGTCATCGAGTAGGTAGGTCGTTCTCGACAATGCGTGACAACAAGCACTTCTAGCAAAAAGCATTATTTTTAAATTATAATCCCTCATAACAAAACACCACTCCAATCAATCACTCATAATTGCACACAATCCATAGAAAACTAAAATAAACTCAAAAAAGTAAAAAAAGGACCCACACGTTCACAAAATCGCGTGTGTGTGCGCAACTACGTCACATTGTAACTGACAAATTGATTTATGTCGTCGAGGGGAGCACGACGAACCTAGCAAGTTCGCGTTAAGTCCGACTCGGATCGCTCGCCGCTACATGATTCAAATTTCGAACTTTTTGTATTACAAACGTTTTGGTTATACTTTTTGGTCTATAACTATGTCTTTATAAGTTAGCCTTTGACAAGATTTTTCATGTAAGTATCTAATGTTAATTGATGTAATATAGATTCAGATTCAAAACTTGCTGTGGCAATCCTTTTATTTTTTTATTAAGTATAGGTGATACCTAAGTAGGTATATTGAATAAATCTTACACATCAAACTACATAATTGTTAGCAATATTAATTTATAGTAAAAGATAATTACATTATTAATCGTAACAAAGTAGTTAAGAATAATATTGTAATTTTGATTTTTTTAATACCTAATCCAGTTATGATATTACTCAGTATCTCACCTTTGGAAGATGCTTGCGACCATTGCGCCCAAAAAAGCGATTGAGTTAAAATACCGTAAAATTAAATACCTACATCTCTAATTTCAAAATCAATAAAAAAATAAGTATTATTTTATCTAAACTTGATGGACAGAACCTATAATATAGGCTTATCTATTGACAATATACATACCAAATCGTAACTTAATTGGATACATTATACATTTGTTTTTTTTTTTATTTCAATTGACACCTAAAGTTTTATGGGATTTCAACCCATAAAACTCTTGGACATTAAAATGGTAGATTTAGTGATGTCCCACCAATCGTGGTCAGCTTGGTTTATGGCTTTGGACCATACAGTCAACGTCACCAATCCTGAGTGTCGTGCATCGTAAAATAGATAGATAATGATTTTGGACTTTTAATACATAGCGATAAGATATATTCGTCATTATGACTTTATTGAATTCGGTTTGGAATTACAGATTCAGAATGGAAATTGAAGTCAATAAAATCAGTCCCGTTTTGACGGTCGCATTTTATGTTGTTTTTATGATTTTCTTTAATTAATACAAATTGGAACGTCGTTAATTTTTATCAAAATTATTAGCTAGAGATCTTTGCTATTACATGTATCGTATTTGTATTATTCAATATTTAATTTACCTTGAAATTCCATAGTTTATGGGAATCATTAATTCCGATAATAGTTATCATTCCACGTGTAGGGACGAGTTTGAATTTAGAATAGTACAATTCCTCACTGATTCTCAGATAGGCATCTTATAAAAGGCGGGAAAATATCATATCTGGCTTGCTCAGTGGTGAGCTTGGAGTTTGACTGACTGTCAAACTGCAAGAGTCTGTGGCAATCAGCCATCCGTGGGAGCTGTTAAGGCTCGGGATCGCATCAGCAACTATTCTTGGGTTGCAGGTAACCATGGGTGGTAGTTAGGTAAATTATAAAAAAATATCTAAGTACTCTACATATTTCCAATAGCACAATTTCAGCTAATAATATCAGATACAGCCATCTAACTCAGCACAACATATTATATTGAAGTACAATGTCATAAAATGGTCGAAATTACGTGGACCCGATATCCAAAAACAATGTCCCGATCGACGTGAAACGATAACACATTTTCAACCTTAAATAAAATACAATAAAGTAACTTTTATGTATTGTTACTAACGAATGCAACTACGCGACTGAATAAGTTTTTTTCAATTATAAAAGACTTAATTTGTTGGCGCGTCCACAGGCGATATCAAAGCTAGAGTTGATGTGATAAGGTTGAAAGTACTTTGTATGTGTCAATGATATATGACCGAGCAAAACCAAAAAGGTTATCCACGAAAATGTTAATATAATAGTTGCTTCAGTACTACGGGTTTTGTTGGCGTGAAGGCATAAATCAATTTTATGGCCTCATCTAAATCAAACGCGTTTTAATGGGCGTCCCCCGTCATATCATAGCGTAGTATGATAATTTACTGCTACTATGTGACGAATGTTAGAAATAAAGGCCCCTTCGACCGACCCCTCCCCCCCTGGCCCCCACCGTCGTAGGGATTAGTTTTATGCCCTAAACCGTTGTCGTAAATATGTCAGCCGTATCTCGGGAGCTCCGGCGTGTGAGATAATTTTTGAATTTACTTATTATGAGTTTTTGGAGGGCTTTTTAGTTCATTGAGGTGTTTTGAGTGAGTTGAGTGTTCCTCGGTGAGTTTGTTTTGGGGATACTTTACTACTCACAAAGGTTTATCCTGTGTTCTGAATAATTCACAGATGCCTATAAGTCACATCTATAAAATACCCTTCGATTGGAGTGATCATAAATAATAGTGTGTAGTCTAGGCCATAGTTTGATAATAAAGAGAGAACTAATGAATTATAATAAACAAAACATAAATATGATTTTAGAGTGTCACACAAATTAAATAAAAATATCAATGACAATTACTGAAAATCATATCTCGATCGGTCGAACCGTTTTGGAGCTAATAACAACATTCGTTGGCACAATCATACAAACAAACAACCACCCACTTAAACTCATAAAACCTTCTTCGTTTTTTCGTGGGTTACTGATTTAGTAACAACAAAAATTATAATAATTTGTATCATGATTAATTCCAGCAGCAAGAGTTCGGTTTCTATCATCGAATCGACAGGTTTCAGGATTTTAAAACTATTTTTTTATTGATTATAGCTTCTGCCCGCGACTTCGTCCGCGTAGCGTGATGATATATAGCCTATAGCCTTCCTCAATAAATGGGCTATCTAACACTGAAATAATTTTTCAAATCGGACCAGTAGTTCCTGAGATTAGCGCGTTCAAGCAAACAAACAAACAAACAAACTCTTCAGCTTTATATATTAGTATAGATGTCGGCAAAGTAAGTAGTAGTCTTCGTCGCCCATAGATACTTGCAACACCGAGCCTAAGAGCCCCTACGGTCCGCAGACTCCCAGAGTCGCAGCAACCGAGGGGGACTGGCTTTTACGCGCAAAAGTGGAAACACGCACCAAGATGCTTTACGACAGAATCCCACGTAAGGGTGGTCGGCAGCCAGTCAAACCCCAAGAGGTCTTACTAAGTTTAATTATGGTGCAATACCATCTTATACTTCTCCAAACTACCAATGAACACCCACGCGTCGTCGGTGTGTTTAAGTTCCATGTCATAGAGGGCGAGCCATACACCGGGCACAAATCCCAAACACCGAACTGCTACTGAGAATTAGGTACCTAGAAAAACCCAATCACACTTTTCTCGAACTGGGAATCAGACTCAAGACCTCTAGCTCAGCAGTCGCACTTGGGTCTACTAGATTTGAGGCAGTAGAAAAAATTACTTTTACAAATTCTGTCGACCATTTAACGTAACACAAATGCTTGTGAGTGTTAAAGATGCGAGAAGTTATCTTTAAGATTGTAAAGTATTTTGATAACATACCATCACGCCTGTATTCCCCGAAGGGTTAGGCAGAGGCGTACTAATGTACACCCACAGTTCGCCGGTATGTTTAGGTCCCATGTAACAGGGGGCAAGTATTTTGATTTGATGAAAATATAGTCGTTAGTCGCGCTAGATTATAATACGTAGGACAAGCGTAGGATTTTCTCATGAATTGGTTCCGTATGCGCATTATTCATTTGGAACTTTCTTTTTGTGTTTTTTATTTGCATTTTTCATGCTAAGATTATAAAGTTATTTTCATCATCATCATCATCATCATCATCAGCCTATATTCGTCCACTGCTGGACGTAGGCCTCTCCTAGTGAACGCCACAGAGCCCGATAAAGTTATTTTAGTGAAGGTAAACTTCGACTTGCGGGCAGGATTAACCTGCATCTTCGGGTTAGATACACCAGAAGCTATGACTTTTAAGTCACCACGAGTTCCCCCTGCCATGTCGAAATTTACGTTCACATTCTTAATTTACGTCTTAAAGGTGACGTCAGTGACAACCATTGAAAAGCAAGTTACTTTGCTTTTCAACCGACATGACTTACTTTGGAATTACTTCGATGTCGTACGATGCCAACTCACCTACTAACTATCTTTTTGTATTAACTTAAAATTTTTCATATTAGGAACTTTCTGAAGAGAAAACCCCCCTTTGTATCCCTTTTTAAGCATATTGCGCGCATGGAGAAGTGTGAGATTGTACATAGTTTATATGGAGGAAAAATGCAGAATGCTAATTTTTTTTTTAATGTTTAAAAAAAACATTACACACACTACCATGCATTTGACACACACGTTTTTGTTTATGGTTAACGTATGAAGGTTGGAAGTTTGCAGTTATTATGGTCGAATATCGAACAGTGGGAGACCCCTAGTTCTAATAAAATGGCATTAGCTAGCAGCCATATGAGGCAAAGCCAGCCTATAGACGCCAGCTACACCACTTATATCACTAGCGCGTTGACATAAAGACCTTAGTTGTCTCATACGTCCAGCAATTTCACTGGCTACATTGCCTTTCAAACCTTAACACAATAATGTTAGCACATTATTGCTTAGCGGCAGAATATCTGGCAATACGGTGGTACCACTCTAGACTAACAGTTGAGCCCTACCAAAAGACAAAGAAATGCCAACAAATCTGAGACTATGATGCCCCCGACGTCGCGAGGGTAAATGGATTCATCACATTGAAGCGGCGGTAGCCTAATGGCAGGTGCGTCGGACTTGCGATCATGTTGCTGTTTCAAAACCTACCCATTGCACTACCGACGTGAAATCACTCGTAATAACACAAGCATATTTAACACAAGCACATTGGGGGAGGCCTACGTCCAGCAGTGGACTAGTATAGGCTGATGATGATGATGATGAAGATGATGAAGGGTTAAAAAGAATACTAGTATTTTGCGACCCGCATTGCGAGTAAGTTTTTTTTAGACTGTCACTTTGATAATCCACAATTATATATTTTTTTAAAGTTGCTCTGACTACAAACTCTCACATATGTACACAAACGCCCAGACCAAACATTATAGGTATTGTAACAAAAACAACTAGCGCCGCCGGTAGGAACCTAATGCATAACTCCAATGTCTGAAGCAAACACTTACTAAACACCACACGTCTCCGATACCCCACACTTGAAGGTTATCGTTACTTAAAAGCATTTCGTACACAGAGACATAATTAACAAAATAGTAAATGCTTAAACGACAGGTCCTTTTAATGGTAAACCTCATATTTAAGTAATTACAGTTATAATGTTTTGTGAACAAAAACCCGATTTGCAAGTTTGAGCGAGATTGGATTTAGTGATTGTAGAAACATAGGCTGTCATTGTCAAGGGAAATGTCATGAATCCCTTAACCATGACTATAAGGCAAGGCAAAAGAAAGCCAGTGGGGTTTATAGTACAGTACGAGCCCGACATACCGCGCCACCACCTGATTAGGCAGATGATCCATGAGGATTTTCTGTAGGTACTATGAAAATAGTATCAAAGTCAAAGTTAAAATGCTTTAATCAAGTCAAAGTTAATATTAGATACTCCTTTCAAAAAACATGATTACAATATTGAGCTTTACATGTATGTATTGGACATAATATTCAGTTGACAATTGCGACATATTTGACGTGTTTTAATTTTCAATATTATGCACATCTTTATTGTTATTTTTTTATTATTTAGTTGTCATAAATGTAAATGTGAGTACTGTTTAGGCTAGTTTGAAAAAACATAAAAAACAGCTGATCTGGTATCGCCGTGCAGCGGGTCGCTGAGCTCCCTAAATAATGGTTGAGCTACACGATGACTGGTGTATGCGTGCCCTCAGTTAGGACAGGTCAACTCAAGACTGCTATGGCTCTTTCTTCAAAGGGCCTGTTCAGATTTTGCCCTACATCGTAAAACATATATCCTATAATACTACTACTACTGTCTGGACTTTAAAAGAGACCATGATTCTCTGAGTTTGTTTCGGCGTTTCTTCTCAGAGGTCGTCAGATAGGAAACGCCGGCGCCATCTAGTAAAAAAAAAATATGTAAAACAACTTGTAAAAGTGTCTTTTTAAGATCTATTTACAGAATTAAATATCATTTATCATTTACAAACTTGTTAGAAATATGCAATTTGACGTGTAAGATTTATTGGTTATTTAAAACAAAAGGATTGCCACAGCAAGTAAGAGCTGACCAGCCCCGAAACACAGCACCCGTTCACGAGCATGAGGTGTGTATCGGTGTGGTTGGACTCAACCATATACATCACACATAAACAACCCATTATATGTCCCACTGCTGGGCACGGGTCTCCTCCCACAATTAGAGGGATAGGCTATAAGTCCACCACGCTAGCCTAATGCGGGTTGGCAGACTTCACACGCCGTGAGAAAATCTCTCAGGCGTGCAGGTTTCCTCACGATGTTTTCCTTCACCGTTTAAGCGCGTGATAATTAACTATTAAACCAACCATATTGTAGGGAGTAAAACAACAGAACAACCAACGCCACCATAAGCAGGATTCGCATAAGCAGGCTTTTAAGCGAGCATGACAAGCTCATACCGTCAGTACAATTTTTTACAGATATACTATTGATACGTCTGCCTCAATAGCCAAGTGGTCCTGAGCGCGACTGCTACGCTAGAGTTCCTGGGTTCGATTCCCAGGTCGAGCAAAGTGTTATTGGGTTTTTCTATGAAATTCCCAGTAGCAGCTCGGAGTTAGGAATTTGTGCCCGGTTAATGGCAATAGGCTCGCCCCTATTACATGGGACCTAAACATACCGGCGAACTGTGGGTGTACATTAGTACCTAACCTAACCCTTTGTGGAATACAGGCGTGATAGTATGTTATGTTAACTATCGATACGTTTGCCACCCTTAAATTTAACATCCTAAAAAACCTTCACTGGGGTAGATGAAACCTTTACCAACGGTACCCTAAAAAACAATGACCTCAATCACTTAACATGTAGGCAAAATATAAGCAACGTGAAATTTATGCCCGATATAAATTTCATTAATTACCAACAGCAATGATTAATGGCCATAACTATGGTATATTTAACGAAAATTATGACTATTGAATAACAAAGGTATCTTTCAAACGATATCGATAGTTTGAATCGATTTAATTGTGAGGAATGGCAGGGATTTCGTTGGTCATTGTGGGATAGAGTGGGAGTGGTTAAAGGTTTTCGATTTGGTATAAGCCAGCCAGACCTGCGTGTCGCGACAAAATTTTCTCGTCACAAAACTCGTGATGAAACTATGGCGAGATACTGCAAGATCATGGAGAAAGTGATTGTGGGTCGCATGGTCCTACCATAGCACGATTTTAATCCGTATAAGTTTGAAATTCTCTGCCATTTTGGCAAATGGAATTCTTCTCTGAAATTCCAAAAATCTGTTCGAACTCGAGAACCATAGTTAATTAGTTTTTTTATACCATGATACCTGTATTCCCCGAAGGGTTAGGCAGAGTTCGCCCGTATGTTTAGGACCCATGGAAAGGGGGCGAGTCTATTGCCAGTAACCTCCAAGTTGCTACTGAGAATTTCATGGAAAAACCCAATAACAATTTACTCGACCTGGGAATCGAACCCAGGACCTCTAGCGTAGCAGTCGCGCTTGGGACCACTAGGCTAAAGAAGTAGTTATTATTTTTTTTGTTGTTGAAATAAATATTTTCAAACACCAAGCATTATTTACCAAATCGTACTTATTATACATAATTATATTATGATACGATTGCTGTATCGTACAACTTTGGAAAAAATCTTGTACTTAGATAACTAAAGTTAAGATGTTTCCCCTTACACTAACTTTTACGACTGTCTTTTCAATAAACAGGTAACATTACTTTGATTACGCACTAAATTTTTACCAAAAGGTTCACATTCGAGAGAGTTTTGAGTGGTATTTTAAACCTTTTTAATGAGATGAACCACTAAACACTTTAAGGGGTACGGGGGCCATAATAAAACACGCGAAACATTTAAATAATTACATTACAACTTCGTCGGTAAGAAAAGCCGTAAAACAACTTCAATTTTAACGACTTTTTAACCAATTGAGGGAATGTACTGACGCTTATTTACATATGACGATTGTGTTATCTTTTGATTCTATGTTTATTATCCCGTAGCACGTCCACACTATGAAAATATAGTAACCCATAATTTATTAACCTGTTATTTAACTGGTCTCCATAGACTTCAATCCGGAACACAGCAGTTACTTCACAACAGCTGTTAGTGTGGTTAATTAATTCCGGAATTTAAACAATATTCTCATACGTTTTCCAAGATAAAGAGAAGTTTATCTTAAGTACTATAGTGTATAACAATAAACATTGCCCGTAAATTAATTCCAGTTTATATAACCAAAAAGTTTTGTTCATGGTTTAAAAAAAAAACATGATCAACACTGACCTGTCATCACTTGGTACCTACTGTATATACACTAATTTTCCAAACCTACTATCACGCCTATGCCTCTAAATGGTTAGCCAGAGGTGTACTGATTACATCTATAGTTCTGCGGCATTATTTTTCAGTCTCATATCACACGCTTAAACGTTAAAGAAAACATTGTGAGAAAACCTGCACGCCTGAGAGATTTTCTCAACGGTATGTTTTGTCCGCCAACCCGCATTAGGCTTGCGTGGTGGACTATAGCCTAATCCTCCTCTGAGAGGAGACCCGTGCCCAGCAGTGGTATATTATAAATATTATAATGGGTTGATTATGTACGTAGAGAAGGCGAGATCAAATCTATTGTCCGTTGGTACGAAACATTTCATAGGAAACCCCAATTACACTATTCGACTTCAGAACCTAGAGCCTCTCGTTTCGCAGTTGCCCTTGCCATACCGTTACCGGCCATAAGACCAGTGAGGTAGAAAATTACAAAATGAAAAGCAGTTGCATAAAGCAGTCTATGAATAACTCATGGGATTGTTTCATTTCATTTTATTACGCTGTGTGCCAGTCACAGAAATTTTGTATCCTAATACACGAATGCATGCTATAAAAATGTTGTTTTTATAACTTCATAGCTTTAATAACTTCACTGTGTATGTTGCACTAAAATGTCTAAATTGTAAGCTTTGAGCGATCGTAGTGAGATATGAATTTATGATAATCTTTACAACAGCTGAATTATATTTGGTATTTTAATAAAAGCTCAGAATAAATAGGGAGTCTCATTTAATCACGTAGGAGAGCCATGCTTCGGCATCAATGGGCCGGCTCGACCGGAGTGATACCACGGCCTGACAGAAAACCGGCGTGAAACAACGCTTGCGTTGTGTTTCGCCGAGTGAGTGAGGTTACCGGAGGCCCAAACCCTTTTGAAAGGCGGGCAACGCACTTGCGACTCTGGTGTTGCGGGTGTCCATTCTATCTTATTTCCTATAACACTTGAGGACAAGGTTATAATTAAAATATACTTCATTTGGTTTGTGGTCGACCAGTTAAACCTCTTGAGGTTTAACTGGTCTTGGTGACCTCCCTGACGTCAGAGTCTGTCCTAAAGCATCTTTGTCTATTCCAACATTTGAACGTGAGACCCACCCTCCCCTTTTGGTTGCTGCGGCTCTGGTATTCTTTTGTCCGTAAGGGATCTTATGGCTCGGCAACGCATCAGCAACTCCTCTGGTTTTGCAGGTGTTTATGGGTACCCTTTCACACACTTATTTGCCACCTACAATTAACATAACATAACATACCATCACGCCTGTATTACCCGAAGAGTTAGGCAGAGGCGTACTAATGTACACCCACAGTTCGCCGGTATGTTCAGGTCCCATGTAATTGGGGGAGAGCCTATTGCCATTAACCGGGCACAAATTCCTAACTCCAAGCTGCTACTGGGAATTTCATAGAAAAACCCAATAACACTTTGCTCGACCTGGGAATCGAACCCAGGACCTCTAGCGTAGCAGTCGCGGTCCGGACCACTTGGCTATTGAGGCAGTTTTACAATAACTACCTACAATTAATTATTAAAACGAGGCATTTACCCTTCTATCACGCAAGAATGTATAGTGTCTATCGACTGATCTTGAGACAAACATTCCCTAACATACGATACACCTATATTCCCCGCAGGATTAGGCAGGAGATATTTTAGGTTCATGTAATAGGGGACGAGCCTATTTTCATCCTCCGAACTGCTACTAAAAAAATCATAGAAAAACCTAATAACACTTCGCTCGACCTGGGAATCGAACCCAGAACCTCCAGCATAGCAGTCGCGCCTAAAACCACTGGACAAATGAGGCAGTCGGTGAAATAAAACCAACTTAAAAAAATACAGTAAAACCTCTTTTCCGCTGTTATTGCAGATCGCTGACGTGACAAATGTCGACGTTGACGGTGCAACGCTGATGTCCGACGGCACGACGACCCCACAGCGGGGGTGAAAAATGGCCCGTGTAATGCGGCCTTTATTGCTAAATTAATATCATTCACAGACTGATTTCTGATTGGTTATTGAAAAATTCTACGAGAATCGAAAATTTATTTGTGATATGAATTTAACTTGTCGTCATTGTCGTCAACAGCGCTAGTTTTCAGTTGGCATACAACTAGATAACAATATGTTATTTGTCATATATGACAATGTCGACCAGTATAGACAAAAGCTCCAACTCATAGTACTTACTCAACTCAACTTCCACATGAATATCATAAAACATAGCCCATGGCTCTTAGAAATAACGTAGCATAACATACCATCACGCCTGCATTCTCTGAAGGGTTAGGCAGAGGCGTACTAATGTACACCCACAGTTCGCCAGTATGTTTAGGTTCCAAGTAATAGGGGGCGAGGCTATTGCCAGTAACCGGGCACAAATTCCTTACTCCGAGCTGCTACTGGGAATTTCATAGAAAAACCCAATAACACTTTGCTCGACCTGGGAATCGAACCCAGGACCTCTAGCGTAGCAGTTGTGCTCAGGACCACTTGGCTAATGAGGCAGTTTATCGTAGCATTATAACAATTTTTCAATTTTTTAATTCATATCTGTTGTTCCAGAGATTACCGTCCTACAAACAAATGAACACCGATGAAAGCATACCTTTAATCAAATAGGACCCCAGTAAGTTCCCAAAACAGAAAAAAAAACATTTTTTCTTTTATTTGGGACAGCAAATCACATAAAATTTCGAAAGTTAGTCACTTTTACAATACATAGTCCAAAATATTCTCGATGCTCAAACACTTTGTTACATATTCCAAGCAAATTCGAATCTTGTTCGCAAACATACCTCTTCGCAAGTAACATTAGCTCAAAAACCTTGTGAGCCCCTCAAAAATCACTAAATAACACCCGCCAGGAGCAGACACATAACTCAACCCCACCCGTCATATTTCCATCATATGCGAGCAAAAATACAACTACATTCATTATCAGCCCGATACATCAACCCCTGTAATGGCCGGGGGGTGGGTTGGCGGGGCCGGTGGGGGCAGGTTGATTCATAACCAATAAATCAATGGACTAGGGCGAGGTAATAGTCCAAATATTGTGCGCGTACTAGGGTAGGTCGGAAAAATGGTCATCCCTTAAAGACGGTTGATTTGTGCGTAATTTTCATTTATAAGTTTATGTTTATGGCTACAATATTTTGTTATTTTGTTGTTTTGTTATCATTATTCAATGTCTTAAGAATTGTATTTGATGGTAAGCCGTGACCCTAGTAATACCACTCGTACCAATAAAGCTGTATTTATACTTAGACCTCAGTTATGTTGTTAATCTGATTTGCAAATAATTTCCCTGGATATATTGCCCTTCAAACCGGAATCCAATAGTGCAATCACATTATAACTTACCGGCAGAATATTTGGCAACGCGAGTCTTACCAACTTATGAATACATCTAAAAAACATATAAAATCAACATATAAAATAATGAATATTAATATGGCCTCCGTAAATGTCCTGCAGCGGGTCGCTGAGCTCCCTAAATAATGGTTGAGCTACACGATGACTGGTGTATGCGTGCCGTCAGTTAGGACAGGTCAACTTAAGGCTTTTTCAAAAGGCCTGTTCAGATTTTACCCTACATACATACGTAACACACATCTTAAAATACTACTACTACTGCCTGGACTTTAAAAGAGACCATAATTCTCTGAGTTTGTTTCGGCGTTTCTTTTTAGAGGTCGTCAGATAGGAAATGCCGGCGCCATCTAGTAAAAAAAAAGTAAATCGACTTGTAAATAGTGTCTTTACAAGACTTATTTACAGAAATAAATTTCATTTATCATTTAAAATCTTGGACCTGATCTTGAATTAAAACAGTTGAAAAATAATAGCTTCAAGAAAGGCTTGCCTGTAGGAAAACCTCAAACACAATTACCTATCCTACATAGAGTTTTTTCGGTTATTTTATGGCCTCGTAACATAGTCCTTTAAGTCGCGTCTTTTTGTAACATATAACACATCAGTACATAAGTTGCATGGGGTGCCCCACTAAATGGGTGTGTAGGAGAGAAGCCAAGCCATGTTTCGGCACGAATGGGCCGGCTCGACCGGAGTGATACCACGGCCTCAAAGAAAACTGGTGTGAAACAATACTTACGTTGTCTTTCGCCAAGTAAGTGAGGTATCGGAGGCCCAATCCCTTTTAAAAGATGAGCAACACACTTGCGAGTCTTCTGGTGTTGACGTCGTCCATGAGCGGCGGTAATCGCCTACCATCAGGTGATCCGTATGCTCATTTGCCCCCACTATCCCCTATAAAAAAACAGAAATAGTCATGACTTGCAATTCTAAGTTAGTTGCCTACACTTGCACATGTTCACGAACACATCGACAACGTACAGTTTACATTTTTCCGCCTTAACTCCTTTTTTATGTAGATATTGAAAAATAATGTGTTGTAAAAATATACACAATTTTTTACTTATACTGTTCTACCTATAATGCTGCAACTTCAGTCCTCCATCCTCATCCTCAGTAATCTCCGGCTATCTGGTTTCACGTCGCTCACTCAGCGTATCTATTTCTTGATCGACAGTCCTTCGTCAGCTGTCTTCGACTGTACTTTTGATTGTAACGCGTGTCACTCAACCCATAATCGCTTAAATAAAATGTCAATTCTAACATTCTATATTTATGCATCAAACAGTGACAGCCCTTGAAAATTTACCGCAATTTGTTTTAGTGATGAAAGTAAACATCGCGTTGAAAATACTTAATTAATGACATTAAAACTTTTTTCTCTAATTGTAAACAAGTATGAATGATTGATTTTTTTCCTATAGCCCAAGAGGTCCTGAGTTCGATGTCCAGGGCCTGTAGTATTATTGAGTTTTTCTATGAAATTCTTAGTGATAGCTTGGAGTTTTGATTTGTGCTAAGCGCGACTGCTACGTTAGAGGTTCTGGGTTCGATGTCCAGTGCGAGTAGTATTATGTATTGAGTTTTTCTATGATTTTTTTAGTGAGAACTTTGAGTTTAGATGTGAGCCCGGTTATCCTTAAGCTCTTACTTGGGACCTAAACTTAGGAATGGTGTACCACCTTGGTATGATCGTATATGAGTAATGATAAATTTCGATGTCCAGTAAGTAAAACAATCGACATATACTTTATTACTTCCGACTCTAATTACCCAATGACATATAGCATATAGCCAATGGCTATGGGCTATATATCATCACGCTAAGACTAAGTAACTATAACACGTGGACGAAGTCGCGGGCAGAAGCTAGTTACTAATAATTTGGGCAGGCTACAGTACAGGTGCATTCACTTGTATATAAGTAGACTAGCTTCTGCCCGCGACTTCGTCCGCGTAGCGTGATGATATATAGCCTATAGCCTTCCTCAATAAATGGCCTATCTAACACTGAAAGAATTTTTCAAATCGGACCAGTATTTCCTGAGATTAGCGCGTTCAAGCAAACAAACAAACAAACTCTTCAGCTTTATATATTAGTATAAGTATAGATATGTTAATTGCCATGAAAAAGAAACGAACATCTTTGTTGCTACTGAGAATTTGCTAAAATAAGAATCTAATTACATTACTCTACTTGAAAATAAAAAACTTCTCTATCGGAAACCACAAAACAAACGAGATGTTTTTTTTTTTTTTTTTATTATGGCGCCACACTTTTTGTGTATTTGCCAGTGTCAAGTATTAGAGTAATCAATTATGTAGTAATATTTCCCATCATAGGATTTTATGGCACCACACGTTTTGTGTTCGCCAGTGTCAAGTATAATGTTGTTCAGTTGCCCCAATAAAACGGTAGAAACTTTATTGAGGCTTCGATGGAGTTTAGGAGTGAACCCAAAAAGTCACGATTTTCAATTTTATATCATTTGCCTACACTCTCACACGTTCACGAACACTTAATGGTTAATTATCCACCATAATTACACATTAAACTTCGCAGAAATTCAAGTTTTGAAAAATAATATAAAATCGACAATGTGCACTTTTCATTTTCCCGCCTAAACCCCTAATAAAAACTTAGCAATCAACGAGATGTTATATGAAATTGAAATAACAAGTGAAATATTTCAACTGTTTCTTATTTGTCGATCGGCGATCCTTTGTCAGTTGTCAGTGACTGTATCTCTGACACGCGTCACTCAACCCGCGGACGATTGAATAAAATGTCAATTTTGTACTTACGCCCTTGTTTTTGTGGAGCTTTTAGAGAGGATTCAGTTTCATATCTCAGTGCTGGAATTATTGTGCGGTATTTATCAAGATTCTATGATTATAACTTTAATTGTTTAATTGTAAACCGAATATTGAATTTTAACTTGAATAAAGACAATTTATTATTACGCTTGCTTAACTTTTTCAAGGAAAAATATTTTTATCTTCATTTACTTATTTAAAAAAAAGATAAACCAGCGTGTTGATAAATAAAAATCTTATTACTTATGTAGGTACTCTACTGTATTAAAAAACATGATTCGCCGAATATTTTATTCGCATTTTATAAAAATCACGATATTCAGAAAAAAATCACCCCAAAACATTAATATACCCACAAGAATCCAAAAATCCGATAAAACCATCAATAAACATAGCAAATCACTACTGGACCATTTGAAACGAAAAAAAAAACAACAGATGCTGACAAAAGAAGTCTTTTGTCAGCTCGCGCGACTGACATTTGTCAATCAACCCTCGCGCCTGTCAGCTGTCAATGACAATTAATGGCCGTCCATACAAAGTTTTATGGCTTTTATTACCCGAATTGTATAAAATGATTAATGCAAGCACTAATGCAAATCCTTGTGAGCGAAGCACGAATTCACTCATTGTATTTTTCATAGTTGTACGATATTGATTTATTGCAAATTTCGCAGTTATGTCCTTGTGCGTAACAATTGTGGGCGGCGTAGTGTGTGATTTGATTTTGGATGATTTCTCGAAAAACTATTGTGAATGAAACCAGGATTTCTTGTAACTCAATCCAAATTTGTGGTAAAATTGCAATTTTTGTAAGGATGGTTATTTATCTATGCATGCATACCATCACGCCTGTATTCCCCGAAGGGCTAGGCAGAGGCGTACTAATGTACACCCACAGTTCGCCGGTATGCTTAGGTCCCATGTAATAGAAAACAAACCTTCAAGAAAAGAGCGTCCTCCCTTTTAAAAGGCCGGCAGCGCACTTGTGACTCCTCTGGTGTTGCGGGTGTCCATGGGCGGCGGTGATCGCTTACCATCAGGCGATCTGTCTGCTCGTTTGCCTGCTATAACATAAAAAAAATAAAAAAAATAGGGAGCGAGCCTATTGCCATTTACCGGGCACAAATTCCAAACTCCGAGCTGCTAAAAACCCAATAACACTTTGCTCGACCTGGGAATCGAACCCAAGACCTCTAGCGTAGCAGTCGCACTCAGGGCCACTAGGCTAATGAAGCAGTTTATTTAGCTATGCAATTATTTAAATTATTTGTATTCTTGTTTACTCGTGTGGTGACAGGTTACTCTACATTTCCTCACTGTCATTCAGGCATCTCGTGTGGAGAGAAAATATCTGACTTGCTCGGTAGTAGGACCTCTGGGGGTTTGACTGTATCGCTACCACCTTAACGTTGGAGTCCGTTGTGAAGCACCTTGGTGTGTTTCTACTTCGCGTGACAGCCAGTTCGCTGTTGGTTGCTGCGGCCCTGGTTGTCTGCAATCCGTAGGGGCTGAGGAAGGCTTGGCAACGCATCAGCAACTCCTCTGGTGTTGGGTTTTCAGATGGCTCGACACATGTTTGTCGATATTATGATCTATAAAAAAGTATTTGGTCTAAACTTTTAATTTATTTTACAAAACCGCACATAAGAGAAAATAAATTTTAGTATTGAAATTAATTAATATTATTGTCGTTCTGTTGTGATATTGCATTACACTCAATTGATTATAAATTATCCATTACTTTGGTAGAGTTGGCATTTATAATATTTACCTAGATACAAAAAAGATACCTCGGTACTTTAAATAAGATAAAGATTTAAGTATTGACAAAGTTACTATTAGGTATGTATAATGCAATAAAGTATAATTATGAATTATTTTATAGGTAAAATAATGAAATTATTTCCGTAATTAAATGGCACTTAAAGGTTATTAGTAATTCGGATTCAAATGATCTGAAATGTAACTTAATCGTAATATTAAGTGACAAGGTGACCTCCAAAATGTTTTTAATAGATTTTTTACGGCTTACGTACCTACTTGAATGGATTTGACTAATTTTATCTGATGGTAAGTTTAAACTGGGTTTAAACTTTGGCTATCACTTACAGAAATATTCTTTTTTTATAGGATAGGGGAGCAAACGAGCAGACGGATCACCTGATGGTAAGCGATAACCGCCGCCCATGGACACCCGCTATACCAGAGGAGTCTCAAGTGCGTTGCCCGCCTTTTAAAAGGGTTTGGGCCTCCGGTAACCTCACTATTAACATTAACCATGAATGAAACCAAAGTCCAAGCTGCTACTGAGACCCTCATAGAAATACCTAATAATACTATGCTTGACCTGGGATTAAACCTGCAGCTAGTGAGGCCTATGAATCATATGATAATAATATCTCCGCACAAAGTAAACTGAGCATAAACTTACATACCACCACGCCTGTATTCCCCGAAGGGTTAGGCAGAGGCGTACTAATTAATGTACACCCACAGTTCGCCGGTATGTTTAGGTCCCATGTAATAGGGGGCGAGCCTATTGCCTAACCGGGCATAAATTCCAAACTCCGAGCTGCTACTGGGAAATTCATAGAAACCCAATAGCACTTTGCTCGACCTGGGAATCGAACCCAAGACCTCTAGCCTAAACTTGTTACATTTCAAATACAAAAATAAATATTTTTACTATAATATAATAAAGTATAGTAAAATACATGTTAAGACTCTGAATACAGCGAGGGAATCGTGAAAGTTAATATAATCCCGAAACAAACGTCTTGTGAAAATAATTAATATCGATTCTGAGACAGAGCGAGCGTTCTGCTCGGTGTTATTGTGGTCGCAAGTTATTGGATATCAGCGGTTCTAGAAAATACTATCAGAACTATAATCATTCAAGCCCTATTTGCAGCAGCTTTGAAACCTTATAAGCTAGAATGGTGCTTAAGCTTTATGTTCAGATGTACTTAGCAAGTCTAATTTGCCAGACTACAGTAAAACAGAGCTCATTTATTACCCTTTGTATCTATATTTCTAACAATTAACACTTACCTACTCAATAATAACGAAGATCATTTTTTATCTGCGTCGTAATTACTATGACGGCATTTTGTCAGATTTTTCTTTATAAAATTTACTACGATTACAAACCTACTGGAGCAATCCTATTCTTATAAAATACTCAGAGAAAACCACAACAATGCGGATACTGTAGTACTTCAAACGACGTTGTGGCGGGCCCTGAATAAGATGATGGGAGGAGCTTGACTGAGCGTGCAAGGTGTGGATACAGAAAGTTCTCAATAAAATTAACTAAGGAAGCTTTTGCCCTGTGTGGAACAAGAAAAATAATATATCGCAACAATCCCGCCAGTTTCTCCAAACTTACACCACCCATCAACGTCACAATTTCATTACCGCCGAGATCTACGTCACGTCACGTCTCATCACGTCAACCGCGTCAGTTGTCACTGCCGCCCGTCACTTACCTGCCACAGGCGGTTCAGACAGTTCGTTAATTAGACATTAACTTGATGTGTTTCGTGTTTTTAGTTTGGATAATTTAGTTTTAGTTTTGTGGCATATTTGGGTTGAGGGGCTTTTAATTTGAGTATTTATTTGCTGGCGCTTGTCAATTTAGCGGTGATCTAATAACATTGACTGACATACTAGCTGAGGGCTCGCCTCAATGACGAATATGCTATCCAACAGTACGCTCAAAATATCTGTGCGCGTTAGCCTTTAGCCGTTCTAAACGTTAGCTGAACGTTAGCCATTCTAAAAGTTAGCCGTTCTTAACGAACACGGAGGTATTTTATTTTCTGGATAATTTTATATTTCGCCTGATGTTAAGCGACACTGCGATATACGATGGAGATGGAGAGCGCTTGCCTAGAAGCAGATGCATGTGATATAAAGATCACCAGATTATATCTATCGGGGAAGACCCACTCGGGAAGCGCATTTCATATTTAAAAGTGGACTTAAAGAGGTGAAATCACCAATCGACCGTACTAGATGCTAGCTCCTAATCCAAATAGATTATTTTGGAAACTAGTAACCGGGCCTGGGTTTGCATGGGTATATTCTTATAGTATAGGCTACAACTGTAACATTCCTTGATAATACCACTTTGTATTAGTGAAAACCTTTCTGAGATTAGCCAGCGAACAACACAAATTCAGCGGTGGCGACGGGGACTCTACATAGTTTAAATAAACATCAATTACCTCATGTTCGATTATCACTCGAGAACGGCTGTACCTACTGATTTGGTAGATTTTTTATTGTATCCGTAATTGTTAGGATAAGGTTTGTATGAAAGAAAAAGTCTGGATATTGAAAAAAAACTGCGAAGCTGCGCTTAAGTCTCTTCTGTTGTGTACGTTAATTGTTCATAATGTTTATGAAGTCCCCCAACTGTCTAAAAATTTCTGATCCATGAAAAGCGAAAAGTATCTGCTCTGAATTCGAACTCGAATTAAGGTTCGGATGCAGATTATTCTTTTTAATATCTCTATATCGTGGTTGCACCCAGACTAGGAGCAATTACCTCTCAACATAGTCTATTAGATCAGAAATTTAGATATTTGATAAGAAATTTGCCACTAAACAAATCCTCTGGTTATAAGATGACGTGTTATTTTCATGAACGAAACGAACTAATATTATCAGGACTATTGTGATTGATTGCCGGAGGTCCGTCTTGTTCAACTGTCACAATTTATGTGAGACGATGATAGCTGTTCATCGTAGAGACGATGAACAGCTATCATCGTCTCACATAGTGCAACATTCTAAAATATAATATAGGTAGAGACCTATATTATATTTTAGAATGTTGCACTTGATATTAGTTATATGACATTTTACGGGGAAACAGTGGTGTTTGAACGTGGGAGCGCCATGCTTCGGCACTAATGGGCCGGCTCGACCGGAGTGATACCACGGCCTCACAGAAAACCGGCGTGGAACAACGCTTGTGTTGTGTTTCGCCGAGCGAGTGAGGTTTCCGGAAGCTCAAACCTTTTTAAAAGGCGGGCAACGCACTTGTGACTCCTCTGGAGTTGCGAGTGTCCATGGGCGGCGGTTATCGCTTACCATCAGGTGATCCGTCTGCTCGTTTGCCCCCCTATCCCATAAAATAAGCGATCTATGGAGGGGCCCACGGTTAAGTCTACAAGGTTACGGTCAACCTATGGTTTCAGTGACCTTTCTTAACCTTTTTTCCAACTATTTTTGGGTAAAACAAACAGACCTTCGTCACCCGATTTCTGGGCAATAAGTACTGATTTTCTGAAGATAAACTGGTTATCAGTTTCGTATTATATCATATGACAAAACAGCTTAACATGCTATGCGAAGGATGAAGCGTCTTAATGTGGCAAGAAAAGTCATCAAACCATAGACAACACAAGATATTCAAGCATACAATCGAGAGTTTATAATATAGAAACTGATACAGCATTTTCTTGGCCAAAAGAATCAAACACTTAAAAAAACATCGATTCAGTCGTCAATACACATGTTTGTTTCAAACACAGCTGTTAGCTATTTGAAACATACAAAGTTATTAAAAATAAAAACAATTCTTTTTTCGCCACACCAGCTCCCGCAAACGCGTCCTGACTATTTTAGATTTGATGATAAATTGTTGACTTTCATGAAACACGCTTGTCGCAACTGCAGATGCGGAATTAGGTATTAACATGCTCTTACGTCTATGAGTACTCTCTGATGTATTTAAACACAGTTCATCAGAATTTTATTAAGTCTTTCGCAATAGGAGATGGGCCAATCCCCAAGCTGCTACTGAGATAGAGTTTCTAATAGATAAACCAATAAAGAATTTCTAACCTACGAACTGTGAGCGCCAACCGGGCAAGTGTAATAACTATGAAAATCTTGTGGTTACTTGATTCCTAGGGTTAGAACCGTAAGTCAGCAAATACCAATATTCCATTCCCAAGACCATTTCAAAATCAAATATCTCTTCTCCTCTCTTACTCTTTGCCCCTGTTTGTCAGACGTAGTACGGATGAGGGGGGAGTGGGGGGCGCACAGATGCGCCCGCGCAGTCGCCACAGTGACGTGCCTTGACAGACATAAATCAATTGTCAAAGCATCGGCGGTAATCTTCAGTAATGGGTGGTGGAGTTGTGCGGATAAGACTGATGTTATTTTACATGTTGTGTTATGGTCTGTCTAAAGAAAATAAATATTTATTTTCTTAATATTAAAATATGTTATTTAGAAGCAATAATAATGTCTTAAAAGAAATATCTCAATATAAGCCGGGTCGCAAACTGTTAAAAAATGTGTGACAGACTGCCTATATATAGGTACATTTTTTACCCACTTGATATTTCCTGAAGTTACAAAAAAAATTACAAGTGTTAACAGTTAACACTGCTCGAACTAGAAATCAAACCCAGAACCTTTACTGTAGCAGTCGCGCTCATGAACGGTAGGCTAACGAGCAGTCTTTGGAGTGAATTCATTTATTTAGGTTATATGACGTTCTTATATACCATCACGCCTATATTCCCCGAAGGGTTAGGCAGAGGCGTACCAGTGTACACCAACAGTTCGCCGGTATGTTTAGGTCCCATGTAATAGGAGGCGAGCATATTGCCATTAAGCGGGCACAAATTCCAAACTCCGAGCTGCTACTGGGAATTTCATAGAAAAACCCAATAACACTATGCTCGACCACTTGTCGCGCTCAGGACCACATTTATTTGTCTTGTCTTATCCTCTCAAAGCCAACGCTATCGAAGGGCAACGAGCACAGCTTAATAAGTCCAAATGGCGGCGGCGACAACAGAAACGTGTTGTATCATGCCTCGGTCGTGGGAGCCATCGATTGCTTCAAGTGCTGTCATGTGTTTGTTTAGTTCAGATGAGGTTACTCTGGCTGAACAGGACCCTGTGGAAACATTTATTCTCTATCGTCATCATCATCAAATCTATATGTTTCTATTGGAATTGTCAATTATACTCGTATATGGAGTAACATACGCTTGTATTCCCTGAAGGGGTAGGCAGAGGCGTACCTGCTCATGTATTAATACAATTCGCCAGTATGTTTAGGTTCCATGTAATAGGGGGCCAGTATGCCTTTGCCTTTATTAACCGGACACAAATTCCAAAGTCCGAGCTGCTACCGAGTATCTAATTTCATAGAAAACCCTAATTTAATAATACTTTGCTCGACTTGGGAATAAAACCCAGCGCTCAAGACCACTCGGCTAATGAAGTAGTTTTAGTAGTAGTAAGTAGTTGTAGTAGTAATCCGTCTCCTCGTTCGCCCCCCATTCCATAAAAAAGCAAGATTCGGATATTATAAAGAAAAATCGGAGATTTTCAAATATTTATTTTCATTAACATAGGGGCTGCGTTTCAGCACAGCGCGCGCAGTATTCGGATTTCGATGATATGTTATGAGTGACAGGTTGAAACCTAAGTTGGTTATGACAATATCACAATTATCTTTGCTTCAAAACCCATTCTCTGTAAAAAGCAAAAAGTACCTATTCACATAAATCATGTTGCAAATTATAGGATAGGTACTTTGCAAAATAGATCATAACAGAGCTATTGCTGTGCAGTATTCTATGATTACTAGACCCTACTACGTAAATAAATAGAATGGCTTTCTATTTCATATTATTTTCTGTCAATAAATGATGTGGTAACTAGCATTTGCCAACTCTGAATAAAGCAATGTAGGGAAAAAACAGCTGTAAGTATTTTATTAACTTCACTATCACTACATAGTATAAAACAAAGTCGCTTCCCGTTGTCTGTCTGTCCCTATGTATGCTTAGATCTTTAAAACTACGCAAAGCATTTTGATGCGGTTTTTTTAATAGATAGAGTGTTTCAAGAGGAAGATTTTATGCTATTTAACATAATCCTACGACTCTTAGAAACGGGGCAGCATGGGTGAAATCGCGGGCGGGGCGCTAGTTTATAATAAATTCCCGGCCCGGCTTCACCCGTTTTCCCGTAGGAATGAAGCATTTTCCCGCGGTAAAAAGTAGCCTATGTTCATCAGGGATAATGTCGGCTTCTAATGACAATTTTTCAGATCGGTCCAGTAGTTTCAGAGCCTATTCAATACAAACAAACAATCAAATCTTTCCTCTTTATAATAGTAGTGTAGATGTAGACAAGTCTGTATTCTCTGAAGGGGTAAGCAGAGGTAATATTTATCCACAATTCGCCAACATATTAGGTCTTATGTACTATGGGGGGAGCCTATTGCCATTAACCGGATAGAAATTTAAATGTTTAGCTGATACAAAAAAAATCATAGAATAACCCAATACGACCATCCTCTCAAATTTTGTCGCAAGTTAAAAAAAACGAAAACTCACTTAAACCATTTTGTAGTGCTTCAAGAACCATTGTAACTTAAATAAAAATAATAAATTTGAAAAAAATAATTAATTCTTGAATTATGACTTACTTACGACACTTCGAGCGGAAGTGCGAATAACACATTGCTCAACCAGAGAACTGAATCTCGGACTTCTAGAGTAGCAGTTGCGCTTGAGGCCAATGAGGCAGTTCACACATTTTCATTCATATAGATTGACACATTAAAACAAAAAAAAAAAATATTTATTTATTTAAAAACACTTACACTATCTTTACAGGAAACAACAAACATTATCCTAAATAAATATTACTAAAGGACAACGCACACCAGGTAATGTAAAACTTATAGCCGACTCATTAAGCGGGCACGGATTGATATCATTAGCCCCAATTTGGACCTTACGCCGTCGTGATAAGAGTGAAGGGTTGTTTGAAAGGCGACCCCTGAAATATGAGTGGTGGCGTCATGCCTACAGTGATTGATGGGTGCTGACTGACGTGTGCACGAAGCAGGGTGTGGTGAGGTGTGGAGCGAGTGTAAGAGGTAGCGAGTACCGATGTTGCTATCAAAAATATAATAACTACTAATAGTACACTTATTATCCTATAATTAGCCATGCTTCAGTATGAACCCAGCTCGACCGGAGTGATACAATGACCTCACAGAAAACCTGCGTGAAACAACACTTACATTGCGTTTCGCCGAGTGAGTGAGGATACCGGAGGCCCAAACTTTTAATTAAAATTTTTAATGGCGGGCAATGCACTTGCGACTACTCGGGTGTCTATGGGCGGCGGTACCATAAAAACAGATAGTTTCAGCTAAGACTAAGTTAAACCCAAATTAAAAATACATCTTGGGACTTCCCCAATAGATATAATCTGGGTGTCTTAAAATCACGAGTGAATCGGTTTCTTTTAGGCAAGCGCGAACCATCGTAGGTCGCAGTGTCGCTTAACATCAGGCGAACTGGCGTTATAGTGTAAGCAAATAATTTCCATTATAATTTATTTAATAATTTGACAGCATAATTGGCACAGTGGTCAAGCGACCTCCAAGGTAGATATTTACTTATCCAGACTTTCATTGCTAATAATATCTATCGTTGACAATCAGATGATAAAAGTCTGTAACTTGCACCACTTTGTGTTGGATATTTCTCTACACACAAGCATGCCATTGTAGTTTTGTCCTGGCGTCTTTTAGATTCAATTTACAATTAATTGCTTAAATGTGACAGCAATCAGCGGATCGCACTGTGTTGCGGCTTTTTGGAAAGAAAAAAACTAGACATAGCTTTTCCCAACTATTTCAGGGTTACCTTCATTTTACCGATATGTATTCCAAGGGTAAACCAGTTGTCAGTCTTTTTGAGATTCTGAATTTCGCTAATGAATGTCATTGGGATTGGTTATGACAATGAATGAGAATGGAACCAGAATTAACCCTCAATTATTAAAATAAATTGTGTCTGTAACAACTATGTATAACCTTCAACATCATTAATCTATAGCTACTAATATAGTAGCTATCTAGAGTGATTTTGTAATCTTACGCTAAAGGAGATGTTTGATTTTGGGCCAGCACCATGTACCCATATCTAGATAAACCAAAGAGGATTTTTTATAAAACATAATGAAATCGATTTGAAGAAGAGTACACTTGTACAAAAATGTTTATTCAGGTGTTTTTTTTATAAGATAACCCTATTTTTATGGCAGCCATGACAGCGGTTAGCGTGACGTTTGACGACTTTGACAGTTGGGCCAATAGCCAAATGTCAAAGTCGGCCAACTTTGATAGTATTGGTAGTCTTATTTTATAATAATTGTATGTACGAGTATGTAATTTTATTTTAGAATAACTGTAACGAAACCATGTTAACAAGTAGATCTTTTGAATTCGTGTTTCATTGCATTATATACCTGACAGACTACTTTTTTGACAAATTGACATCAAAATTATTGATTTAGAATACGATCCGTATGATCCCCCATATTATATTTTTAATATGTTGTATTGCTCTCATTGAACAAGATATTTATAATGTACAAGAAAACGAAGTGAAATTATATAAAAATAACATTAAAAAAGGTTCCTATATTTTATACATATATTTATTATTATTATATTATTTATTTATTTACGTACAGTGGACATGGTGCTGGCCAAGGCTCCATAGATTTTTAGAACATCTCCTTTTATTATCGATTTTTAATCCTTAGCGTACTTAATCTGTATAAATATTCATGTGCCTGTATAAAAATAAAACAGCTTCACTGACGTAATGAACGGAATCAATAATTCGAACACAAACCAGCGGAAACACGAAAGTGAAATAACGTCGAGATAACGTCATCTGTCAATCGAATGTCAATCAGCAACGACGCACAGTGCGCCGACGCGTGCAGCGCGCGGACAAAAAGATTTAATCAATTATTATTATGTGATTCACCGGAGATGGAATTTGGTTGAAAAAATATTGATGGGTTCATATATTTTTATTTTACGTTTTTTATTGTGTAAAACATGTTAGTTAAAGCTATTTCAACAGTATCACATTGTTTTGCGTATTATGCATGTCAGTGAAACATAATTATGCTATTCAAGCAAATTGGATGATTGGATGAAGCAGGAAATTGGATGATTGTATGTTTACATGTAAAAGTATTGTGTTGACTATCTTCGTTAAAAAAACAAAAAAAAAACTAGAAATATATAAATATTTTTTTAAAATTCAGTACCTACTAGTTCGTATATCTAACCTAAACAATCATAAATAGTTCTTGGAACTAAAATGTCGATGAAATAACGGAACCTTTAGGTCGGCTGTGAGTCGGTTAATCATCGCGCCAACTATTCATGCGAATCTTGTCGGGTAACGTTTCCTTTCCTCATTTGCTTTTGTTGACATTATGATCAATGATCAATATTGCTAATATAAAACAGTAATATAATAATATTACTGTTTATATGCTAACTATTTTAATACTTTGAATAGAACAGATCTGTGATTTTTTTTAAGACAAGACTAAAATACTTTTATGTTGTTATTGACTTATAAAAGAATCAGATTAGATCGTGATACTGAAAAATAAAATATTTATTTAATATTTGAATAGCTTGATGGCCATACCATCACTGTATCTCTGCTAAAAGAATCATCACCAAAAGTTAATATTTCAGTGGAAATGCATCCGAGTTCAACTATATATTTTAGGTCCCATGGTACCAACCCACTGCTTTTACCTATACAGAAATCCAAATTTCGGAAGAGAAAATCCCAGTACTTAAGACTGTAGACTGCCTTGTGACCAGAATAAAGAATCCTCACGTCATGGAGTCGTGTTTGCGACCTTTCTACCAACGAGGCTGTTTTAAATTAATAAAAAAGACATAAGTTATTATTAAAAGTGCTATAAAATTTAATATTGAGGTACCAATATAGTTTAGCACGCGATCCACATTAGCACCTAAGTACTTTAGTAGATTTGGAACCTAGTCAGTCAAACGTCAACAATAAAAATCACAAACCTTTAGATTTATGTTGATTAAGAATGTAATTCATTAAGTAAAGTAATTTATTTTTAATGTCGCAAAATCTACTATGAAAATAAATAAACTCCTGCTTTACGTCGAAAATACCCCACGGTACGTACGAGCAGCCATTTCATGCAACCCGTCAACGTCAGCGTGGATTGATAGACGGGAATATATCTAGAGCGGGTCTTGCGAGCCCCCTCTCTGCCCAACCCCCGCGCGGAAGTGTGCGTCCGTCCGTCATCCGTCATCGTCAAATATGTGCACAGTGCGCCCAAAAGCCAGAGTCTAGACAAAAAGGTATTTTGCAGGTGTTTAAAATGGTTTTTCTTCACCTACTTTTTTGCTTGATAGCTGTGGAAATAGCATAGGATATTTTTATTGTGTTATGATATACTGTGTTTTATTTACAATAGTAGGTAGATTTTTTTTATGGTTTGAAGATTTAGGTTTTTTTTTATGAATCATCATCATCATCATCATCAGCCTTTAATTCATCCGTCCTCGGACATAGGCCTCCTCCATCTCCTTCCACTTCTTTTTGTCCTGTGCTATCATCATCCAGTTGACGCCCGCCTGTCTGCGTATGTCATTCACCCATCTTTCCGGCGGACGACCTCTGCCGCGTTTCGTTTCTCGTGGCCTCCATTCCAACGTTCGTCTAGCCCACCTGGCCACGTCCATACGCGCAATGTGTCCTGCCCATCTCCATTTCTGTGATCGTATTACTTCTACCACATCTTTGACTTTTGTCTTTTTCCGAATATCCACATTTCTTATTCGGTCCATTATGGAAATGCCGAGCATTGTTCTTTCCATGGCTCTCTGCGCAACTCGAAGCTTTTCTGCAGATTTCTCGGTCAAAGTTGTGGTTTCCATACCATAAGTTAGTACAGGCAGAACACATTGGTTGTACATCTTGGTTTTTAGGTACTGAGGAATCGTCTTGGATCGCAAGATTGAGTTATTTGACCCAAACGCAGCCCAGGATTGAGCAATCCTTCTACTCACTTCTGCAGCTTGATTATCTGAACCCAATGTAATTTTATGGCCTAGATAAATATAGTGCTCAACAATATCGACGGGTAGTTGATAATTGCTTACGTCTGAAATATTGGTCATAATCTTTGTCTTAGATTTATTCATTATGAGACCTATTTTTCGAGATTCTATCTGTAGTTCTTCTATCATCGTAAGCATATCCTCTATACTATCGGCAAACACCGCAATGTCGTCCGCGAAGCTCAAGTTATTGTGTGTGTTACATGAATACTTGAGTGATAAGAAAGTTATTTCAAGATAATGTCGATCGACGTGCCACATCTAAGGTGAACGAATCATATATATTATAATTAATGATCTTAAAAAACTGTGAAACTAAAACTAATATGTAATTTATGAAAGGAAGACCCATGTTCACAAGTATTTAAAATATTTCTCTGACGTAGGATCAGCTTTGATCAGTACCTATTTATCTTTATTTAGCAACGTAATCGTCGAGAAGACATTTATATGTATACGTTTTTTTAATTTTTCTATCATTCTATGAGATCATTAACTTTTCAACAGTTTGTCTGCGTTTGTTGTTTAAGCACATTTGCGAATCCGTGAACCGATGAATTGCCGCTATTTTTTTACTGCCATCTTTTCAGTCATAAATCCTGCCAATCACGGCATTATTTACAATAACTGAGGAAAAGCTGAATGAAAGTAATTTGTAAGTCCACATACAAAAACTTTTTTCTATATTACTGCACAATACCCCTGCTTTTATTCAAAAAGTTGCCATCTATAAAATTTATTACACTAAATCGCATAATTTGATTAACGAGCGTGTCAAAGCCGCGCGATTTTTTTGTCCGGCGTCTTTTGTGGGTGCACGTTCGGAGCAGTGTGCAGGCGATAATGGACACATGTCCCGTCATCCATCAGTGCCGACAGATGCCGCAGAGTGGACGGCATTTGTTTCGACAAGAGTTATAGGTGGAGTGCGCTCCATTTCAATATAGTTTTAGTATAGTAATCGATACCTACGTTTTAGTGTTGTCGTCGAGTTGGGTTTTATTTTGAAAATGTTAAACTAAAAGTCTTCGATAAAATTTGGCTATTTATTTATAGTTTATAATTATTATAGTCTAAATTGTAGATGAAATAAATCAATGAAAAATGTTTCCTTTTCTGCTCTTACGCGGTAAAGTTTTTCATTCGGTATGTCGGTCAAGGTCACCAAGCTTCGGGCATATCGTGGGGGCGCGCGAACACGGGCGGGTTACACCGGCGTGCTGTCAAAATATATGCTCGTATCATCTACAATAATAATTTAAATGTTAAATATAATAAATTAATATAATTTACATAAATAATATATTAACTCGTCAATTTTTATTAATTAATTTTCAATTAAAATAATATATAAATAATATTAATTTAATTTAAGGTAAATATGTCTTATTAAAATCGTAATTTTGCAATAAAAAAAACAATATATCATTTACGGCTGTATTCCCTAAAGGTGGCAACAGAAATATAACACAGGCTACAGGTCAGATATAGCCATTAACCGGACATAAATTCTAACTTCAAACTATTACAGATAAACTCAATTTTATTATTTATAGTCTATACTTCTATACTAGATAATATATAAAGCTGAAGAGTTTGTTGGTTTGTTTACTTGAACGCGCTAATCTTAGGAACTACTGGTCCGATTTGAAAAATTCTTTCAGTATTAGACAGCCCGTTTATTGAGGAATGCTTATAACCTATATATCATCACGCTGAGACCAAGTAACTAATCCACGCGGACGAAGTCGCTGGCAGAAGCTAATAGTACCTATAATATATAGTACCAAAAATAAATACATGGAATGAAGTTCTGGAACATAATTTCCACCGAAATGCTCATTTTAAACATTATCACTACATAGAATAAATCAAAGTTGCTTCCCGCTGTCTGTCAGTCCCTATTTATGCTTCGATCTTTAAAACTACGCAACAGATTTTGATGCAGTTTTTTTATTAGATAGAGTGATTCAAGAGGAAGGTTTTAAGCTGTTTAACAATACGACAATTTTAGGGACGTGGCAACGCGGGTAAAACGGCGTGCTAGTTCCATTATAAATTTAATTAAATACTACCGGATTTATTTCTCCTAACCGAGGGGAAATTGTCATAAAAATAAATATGAAATGATAATTTTACACTCCAGGAAAATTTAGATAAGTATAAATACCTACAACAGTTTCATAACACACACCATTATTGTTTAACACATTGTTTAAACACAGATATACCTACACAATAATTATCTTCGCTATATTAATGGATGTACATAATAAGCTATGTAGGTAAATAATGATGTCTTGCGTTGCAATGTAAAACATTGGCAGGAATATACTAACCGCTTTATAATTAAAATGAACTTCTAACAAATGGGAACATAAAATTCAAATTTGAAAACGCAAATAGAGAAATTGCAGCAACGTCTTTGTAAGTCAATATTTATGAAGCTATATGTTATAAAGAAACACCTGGTTTTGTTATTTACTTCACTCCATAGTAACAATAAGTATTCATTGAGAGATATAGGTACACACTTTATATCACAGGATACGTGTTATACTGAACTGCCTCATTAGCCAAGTCGTCTTAAGCGTAACTGCTACGATAGAGGTCCTGGGCTCTATTCCCGGGTCGAGCAAAGTGTTATTGGGTTTTTCTATGAAAATTTCAATAGCAGCTCAGAGGTTTAGGATTTTGGCAATACTCCGCTTATTACACGCTTATTACATTTTCACGTGGGAGAGCCATGCTTCGGCACGAATGGGCCGGCTCGACCGGAGTGATACCACGGCCTCACAGAAAACCAGCGTGAAACAACGCTTGCGTTGTGTTTCGCCGAGTGAGTTGAGGTTACCGGAGGCCCAAACCCTTTTAAAGGCGGGCAGCGCACTTGCGACTCCTCTGGTGTTGTGGGTGTCCATGGGCGGCGGTTATCACTTACCATCAGGTGATGCGTTTGCTCGTTTGCCCCCCTATCCCATAAAAAAAAAAAACATGGGACCTAAACATACCGGTGAACTGTGGGTGTACATTAGTACGCCTCTGTCTAACCTAACCTTCGGGAAATACAGGCTTGATGTTATGTACCTAATATGGGTATGTAAAATTTCTCCAATATGACAAAAAAATACCTGAAGAAAAAACATCTAGTTCTGCCGACCAAACGTAACCCCATCTCCGGCCAGACAAATGACGTGGGGCGCTCCGATATCAATTTACGTATAACGATCAAACCAAATACATAATTTATTAATGAACAAAACATTAGCATCTATTAATATTTTAATTATTTAGTAATCGATTAATAATACATTTTTTAAGTTCTATTAGGCAACTTTTAACGTTTCAAGGAATTCTTATTCAAATAGGTTTTAAGATGAAATTCGGAATTTGGATCTGAGCCTGGTTCATGGCAATAGGCTCGTCCTCTATTACATTATATCCTAAATATATCGACGAACGGTGAGTACCTATTGCTAATCTCACTAAACTTCCAGCGAAATAAGGCGTGTTATGTGCAATTGATATTTCATTAACTCTACAATATCGTTCAAATACTCTCAAACGCTTAAAACAAAATTGAAAATACTCTTACCTATATTTAATTATTTTTTTGTATTGTAAATACCTACCTATATACATAATAATAATTATAAGGTAGGGAAAGTAAAATATTGGTTTTTGCCGGCCAAACCTATCGCGCTGAGCAGGCAATCGACAGCTGACACCATTATCACACTACCTATTTATTATTCTTATATTAATTATTTATTTATCTAATGTATAAATTAGCCTATTATGCTATAATGATTGCTTATTCAATCAAAACATAATTTTTGCATAAGTATTCATTTTAGCCTTGCACAACGTTCCCGGAGTTCTAACGAAAAAAAAATTCTTTTTTTATTACATTACTCTGTGTCTCTAAAAAATTGAAAATACTTGAAGAAAAGCATCTGTTTTTGCTAACCGAACTTAACCCCACCAGCGCGGCAGCGCCCAGACAAATGACGGGGGCGCTCCGACATCAATCTACTTATTACGGCCGACCTGAAGTAAATCATTTATTGTGCGATCTAAATCTCGCTATTTACTCAACGATGGGTCATGGAGTGCCATCAGTCAGCCGATAGTGACTCTTTTGTGGGTCATTGCCTATGGAGTTTTTGTGCTAAAGTAAATGGGAGTGAAAAGCGAATTGAAATCGGTACCATAACTTTTCTAACGAGAGGCTTTAGATACATCCTAAGATTTAAAAAGTATTAGTATTAGTATAGATTTAGTTTAGCTTGAAACACTGACATATATACATACATACATATTTTACATACATATTCCACGCCTGTCTCTCATTGGGGTAAGCAGAGACTATAGATTTACCTACACTTGTGACGATCCTGGCACACCACTTTCGCTTCATCTACGTTCATTAACCTCCTCATGCCTGATCGTCGGTTTGACACTGACATAGTGTTATATGCATTTTAGATGTGTTATCACTAATATGATAATTTAATTTTCCCAATAATTCCTCAATTATATGGAATTGGGTAAATCAATGAAGTGCGAAGTGCATATATAACGTTAATTATGAAGCGTATTGGCAGAAGTTTAGTGATGTATACTTATGTATGATAGTAGCCTAGTGCTATGACAATAGGGTATTTTACACCATGTAAGAAAAAATATAAAAATGCATGTTTATGATAGATTTTTAAAAAAGTAAACGACAAACGTTAGTATTTATTTATACAACTGCAATGTAAATTTTATAATTCAATTTCAAAAATAGTCTTTTTTAATCTGTTTTAAAACGCCATCCGCCGTATTGGATTCCGACGTAATGTCACTCCGATAGTAACTTGACGTTACTTGGTCTTTTGCAGTTGTATTGTTTACTAACGAAGTGACGTCACGACCCGAAGTAGCATGGCGGCAAGCGTTTCCGCGCGAAAATTCAAAATCATAAATTAAAAATAGTTTTTAAGGCATTTTTCGGTTTTATAAAACTGAAATAAAATTTCTACTGGTTCATTACAATCTAAGGATTAATTTAAAACAGTTTTCAAAAAAAGGTGTAATACCCTATTGGACTGCCAAGTCAATTGAAAGCCATAAAACCCTGACAATCAGTATGACCTCCGAACATCGGTCATTGGCCAGAATTTGGGTTGCGATGATCTGATGGCAGTCGCTTCGTGTAAAATACCTGCTGATATTCAGCCGAAGAAGGAAGGAAGCCGACGTTTGCTTTCAGCGACTCAACCAACATAGTTGGGAAGATGGTCGGAGAATGAGTACAGTAATTAGTAGCCTGCTTAGGTTGAGTAGACTATATATTCTAGAATTTAATGGTGGTTTAATAAACAGCTGTCATTCTCCACAATAATACTAGAAAAAGAAAAAAATAACTCAATTGATTGACGTATTATTTACCGCCACAGCTGTAAAAATACTGATCACTACTAAACTAATCATTAAAAGTAAAATGAGTTCCAGCTAACGCTATAGTTAACGTCTCTTCCTATCATTTTGAATGATTTGTATAACTACAAATCACCCACAGATGTTCAATCACCATACATTTTAATAAAAATCATAACCGAAATAATGTTTAACGATTTTATTAGTGATCCTTTTTTTTCGAAAGGTTCTTTCGAAACCGTCCGTAAATTAATAGTGGAAATAATTAAACATTCTCGACAAGTATCACAATAAATAAGCGAATTTACTAGTCCGAAACAAAACTATAATTAAAGGCTCGAAAAAAAACGTAGTATTATTTCATTCGATGCCATAAAAAGATGATAAACAGCGCATAAATCATGCTATCCATCTAGTGAATGCGAGGCTCGTAAATCGTGGGCAATGGTACCCCAAAGTACTCCCCCGGCGGGCGGGGGGTTGTATTCATTAATTTGATGATATAAAACAAAATGTCATTTTAATTAGTCACCATTATTAGACGTACAGTGACAGACAGCGGTCTGGGGATCGGGGGACGTTTGTCTTGTTTGGGGTTGGGTCGCCGGTCGCTGGGGCAAAAGGGGATATATGGAAATGCTGGTGCGACGGTGCCGATTCAGTGAAAATTTCAGCACAGCTGTAGTTAACTGAAATTGTAAATACTAGTAATTTAAATAGTATTTTTAAACGGTTTTTTTTAAGCAAATCTGACTTCTTTATCTTACTCTGATTGAATATATTTATATATATTTCATTGTGTATAGTCATAAAATTCCTACATATTAATTAGAAAAAACCCTTAAAACTCGTTGAGTCCATAATTTAATTACTTATGTAAAAATAAATAATTGATTGTAATTAAGACCTAGAATAATGTTATTATAGCTTTTAAAACATACATAGTAGGAATCATTTTTAGTCATCGGTACCGTCCTAAATACTTACCCGTATATTTCAGTTACCTGTAGCGACGAATTCTCTCCTTCAAGGGTTTGACTGACGGCCCGTCTGTCACAGCTTACCTTCAACCGCTTTACTATCCAATCGTTCCATTGCTGCTCAAGCTAACGCTGAATAACCAACCCACCGTACTAAAACGTCAATGGATATCTCGAAGAGTAATTCGTTGATGTGTTTGAAGTTGTGGTACGGTGAGTGCGTAAACTGCGATGAATGACGTAATTTAGGTGATAAAGACGAGGTTTCGTGGAGTTAAGACGTCTCGCTGAGTGATTTCGGGCCCCGACAGATTTAGTGGTGGTTAGTGAAACATGTTTTATGAGGGGTTAATTGGTGGTACCTACTTGTTTTTTTTTGCGATATCAGATTGGAGGGTCAAAATGTTTACCGATACACGTCAATGTAACAACCGTAAAGTTGAAGATGGAAGCTAAACCAAGAACCAAATGACTTCTGTTACAAAATACTTACCTGATGTGAAACCATTTTCAAAGTTCTCCAACAGAGGGCGCCACGTGACAAGTCACGAATATAGTTTTCTAAATGCTGTTGGATTTTATTTAGGAATCATTTATATATATTGAAAAAAATAAAAAGTCATAATTTCATTCCATAGATTTATTTTTCTTTTAAAATAAGTTGTTGAGTGCTACGAGCCTACGACGCCGCCTACGACGCGTAGCGAGTGTGTTTTCTACGAAATTTCATTTTGGTAGTTGATTTTCACGACACCGTAATATTTATACATACATTATAGCATCACGCTTGCACCTGAAGGGGTTAGACAAAGATGTAATGATGTAGGCACACCCACAGTTCACGTGCTGGTATTGTACGAGGTGTAAGAGGTGTCTTTAAAAAACTTAACACTTCTAAACTACTGAGAGGATAGGCTGTATTCATTAGCCTAGTGTATCAACGTATGTTTTGGAAACTACAAACTGCCTCATTAGTCTTGTGGTCCCAAGTGCGACTGCTACACTAGAGGTCCTAGGTTCGATTCCCAGGTCGAGAAAAGTGTTATTGGTTTTTTTATGAAATTTTCAGCAGCTGCTCGGAGTTTGGAAATCGTGCCCGGTTAAAGGCAATAGTTACATGGAACCAAACTTACCGGCGAACTGTTGGTGTACCTTAGTATACCTCTGCCTATCCCTTCGGGGAATAAATGCGTGATGGTAAGGAAACTACATCAGTAATTTCCAATCTGCTGTTCTTTTCAAACTTAATATTTTTTGTTGACTTTGAAGGATTGCTATTGTCGTCGGTCTAAAAGTATTATTACCTACAGTATCACTTATCTTATCTTGTTTATAATCTTATATATATCTTATACCTAAGATAAGATAAGATATAGTATCACTACACGTGAAGGGTCTTTTAATTTTGACCACCATATTACCAAATGTTCGGCCGCTATGGTCTGTAATTGCTGCCTACCTCTTGGGGAAGCGGTTTGAAGAGTAATGTAGCCAATGATTTTACTAGATAAATTAGACTTAACCAATGAGGTTTCAATATGACAACGTTCGAGTGATACCTCTGGTGTTGCAGGCGTCCATATGCTGTGATTGTCGCTTATCATCAGATGGCCTTGAATGCTTATTTTTCATTTTATTGCAATAAAATATACATACGTACCTGGTGAGGGTCCGAATCATGACCTTTTGGCAGCCAACAGCCTTATGGGTTGAGCCTAACGCCAACCTTAACATGTCCTTGATGTCAATTATAATCAACGGATAGCATTTTGCTGAGAAAGCCTTGGCCAAAGGACTGCAATGTCGTAGGTTTCGAGTTCGAACCCAAGGCTCGCACCTCTGACTTTTCGTAATCATGTGCGTATTAATAATTAATGATCACTCGCTTACGACTGGTACGCTAGAGGTCCTGGGTTCGATTCCCAGGTCGAGCAGTGTTATTGGGTTTTTCTATGAAATTCTCAGTAGCAGCTCGGAGTTTGGAATTTGTGCCCGATTAATGGCAATAGGCTCGCCTCCTATTACATGGGACCTAAACATACCGGCGAACTGTGGATGTACTACATTAGTACGCCTCTGCCGAACCCTTCGGGGAATACAGGCGTGATGGTATGTATCACTCGCTTACAATGGTGAAGGAAAACATTATGAGGAAACCTGCATGCCTGAGAGATTTTCTCGACGGCGTGTGAAGTCTGCCAACCAGCATTAAGCAAGTTTGGTAGACTATAGCCTAATCCCTCTCTTTCTGAGAGGAGACCCGTGCCCAGCAGTGGAACAGTATATGTGTTGATTATGTTATTATATTTTGCTAGGGTATTGGGTGTTTTTAAGAAAAACTACCCTGGATAACTGCAAATAGTTTTGTTTTCTTTACTGGATCGTCAAACAAGAGTCAGTATACTCAGTCCCACTTGGCATAAACGTGAGATTTTGATATAATTTTTTATTTAGCTTTAAACTTCCAGTATATTTCTGGTCTCATTGTAGCTGAATAAAATCTGTTTCCTTATTTATTTCTATGTCTGATTTTATTTTATAACTACCTAACATTTATCGAAAATTGGAGACTGCCTTACGACAAAATTTTTGGGAGGAGACTTGGCCACCACTCTATTAGATTAATTAATTTCATGAATACAGTAAAAAGGCTTGTTTCCAGAATTGAAAAAAAAATAAGTATATGAAATACATTTTGGTAGTTTCCAAAAAAACTGGCAATGAATAAGTTACATTAAACTTTCCTACACTAATAGAAAAGAATAGAGTACAAAGTTCTTTATGCCTTAATGCCTTAAGCATTTTATTTTTGAAAACGATAAAAAGGTATCTAATTAATATTTAATATATTAGATAGGTATATTTTTGTCTTCATAATCAGTCATATACTACGGTACCAAGTAGTATTATTTACACTATATGTGTGCAAATATAATTCTTATTTTCTTAAAAAATATTTTGAGTTAAGATGTGAGTAATTTTTCAGGGAGTCCATTTAAATAAAAATAACATTTAAAGTATGTAACATATATATTTCTTTGAGCTTTTAATTGCATTTTGAAATACAACATAAAATATTAAATAAGATTATTAAATTTGGTAAAATCAATATTTCAACACCATTTTTTTACTTTTTTTCTTAAGAATGAGCAAAAATCTCTCATCAGAGCTAGCGTATACATAATATTTGTCGTATGTTTCATTATTATCGTTAAAATGATAGATTTTTATACGATTTCGAATTTTTTATCGATTTTAATCATCATTAGCTGAATATTCGCGACCTCTTAAAAGAAAATGTAAACATTTTTAAAAGATCAAAAAATAAAATTCGAAAATTAAAATTTTAAAATTGTATATTCCATTAGAAATGTCGTATACATCAAGGGGTATATGGAATTTTTCTGTCGCAAATATTCAGTTCACAATCAAAAGATTTTTTTTTATTGATATCGTCTGAAACTTACATTAGACAGTTTACAATATTTTTATTAAATATAAAAGAGGTTCTTCACTCTCAAGTGGCGTATATACATCATCGTATCTCTGTCGTTACAAATTGGAAGATATATCTGGTATATCTTTATGTTCTAAACGTATACGAATGTTATCATTCCTTTCAACGAAAAAAAATGTATAATATGTATCACTTTTAAATATAGGTTGATTGTTCAACCGATTAATGCGCTGGTATATTGGTATACAATTGTTCACAGATGTAGTTTACCTAATATTATGTACTTAACACTAAATAATAAATAGCATCCTCGCATGGAGAGCATACCTATAGCAAAATTTACACTAAGGAGATTGTTATATTGCATTCTATGTCGAATTGTATGTACAATACGAACAGAAACGAATGAGATTGAATCCCCGAGATTATACGCATCGACGGATCTCTTAAATTCACAAAAAAAAAACAAGAAAATCATCAAAATATACATAAACTAACCACATTAACCCTAACTCTGATTTACATAAAAAAATAAGTAACACGAAAAAAATGATATTGCAACGAATTGTTTTTGTTAAAATACTGAAAGTCAACGCCACTACGCGACTAATACAATAGACGAATCACATGCGAAAGGCGAATTGCAATTAACGAAAATAATTTTCCACGATTAACCTTTTTCAAAGAAATAATTAGCAAAAAATATACATTTACAAAAGAGATCGAATTGTATTTTTTATGACTTAATGTGACTTATATTTACATTTATCGAAATGGAATTATAACGTAGTGTGGAAGATAAGCCACGGGCTCTGCCGCCCTTACAACAACCGATCACCTAAAGGCAATATTTTGAAAATATTCTCTTAATACCTAAAACGAACGTAAGACGTTTGGCGTATACTTAAGTCGCTATTAATTTATTACACTAACCGATCTATGCGGTGAAATCTAACAATAATTACCTAAATAATTAAATTGGCAAAGAGTTTCGAAATACTTAGCGTCGCAGCTGCGACCTAACCCTAGCAAGGTTTAACGTAGCAAGATATGGTATCATCACAACTGCCGGCTGCTCCTCCAGCCTACACGTACTTACTGGAGAGCTGCTTCGCCAGTTCCGTGTACTTGAGGAACTTGGAGTGTGGGCTCTCGTCGAACGACTGCGAGGGGCTTCGCGGGTCTTGGGGTGAAGCGGCATTAGAACCGCTCTTGTGCCCCCCGGGGGACGCCGGCCCAGCAGGCGCCTTCAGTGGCACTGGCTCTGGCAGGGCGCCATCTTTGACGAAGTGCATCTTCGACAGATGGTGCCGGTACGCACCCTTCGATATGAACGGTGTGTCGCATAGAGCACATTTCATGATGGAGTCGGTGACGACCGCGTCGTTGCACGCCCAGCTGAAAGTGAGGATGCTCGGCGGGCCGGCGGGCGAGGGCGCGGGGGCCTGCGCACGGGAAGGGTTGGACTCTGTCTTATCGCAGAGCTTTTGCAGCGCAGCTAGTGGGTGACTGCCTCCGCGACGAGACGAGCTCGGTTCGCCAGATGGCCCGCCTCCGGCCAAGTTGTCAAACATGGAGGACAAAGCACCCAAACTGGAAGCAGGCTTTCGTTCAGCACCAGGGGTGTTTCCGGAGCGGTCGCTGGCGGGGCTGCGGGGACTGGCAGCAGGACTGGGGCCTTCGCTCTCACGCTTGGCCACCACGGGCTTAACATCCTCCTCAGCAGTGCTACTTGGTCGCGGCGGCTCATCGTCCTCGTCTACTTCAGTCTTCACTCGCACTGGCTGATTGCTCAAATCTACGCCATTTTCACGCTCTTCCTCCTCGACTTCTCTCTTTATCCGAACTTCATTCGGGCGGTCCTCCGAAGCTGGGGTTTGTGAGCCGCGCGTGTCGGGGGTGGTGCGAGGAGTCATGTGATAAGTGTCTAGCTTCCTGTCAGGAGTCAGTGACTCTACTCGACTACCACCCCTCTCTGACATAGAGCTAGACTCGCTTCCACTGCGCTCGCGGCGCCCGTAGCCTTGCTGGTGGTGGTAATTCCTCAACATATTCATAGTCTGGGGATCTACCAAAGGTTTGGTATAGTCTACGCTCTCATCTATTCCTAATCTTTTAAGGATACTAGACCCGATCGGTGCATGTGATGCGCCGCCCGGCATGCCGGGAACAGTGTGCCGCGATCGGGTGTCGAAACTCTTCTCTATCAATTGTTCTATGGCATTGAGAACCGAAGGCGACGAGCTTTTGTCGTTGCTCGCGTTAGGGTCTTTGGAACTCGGGGAAGAATCATTCACCGAGGATGGTGAGCGGTGGTGAGCTGAGCCGGGGGATGGCAATTCCTCGTTAATGCTTTTGCGCCCATCTCGTCCAGTGGGCGTAATGTGTCCGGGAACATCTGGTGGGATAATATTATTGGACAAAAGTGCGCTTTTCAAAAAGTTCCGCTGGCTATTTGACATCGGCGCGCCTATACATTGTCGTATGTGCTCGACGAAAACAGCAGTCTCAATTTTGTCACCGCACTTTTCACAAGTGATACGGCTACCAGCGCCAAAATCACGAATTGGTTTACCCATGGGAACACCGTTGCCATCCCCGTTTTTGAACTCATGCTGTGCTCTCTCCAATTCTAGGAGTTTTCTAACTGGTAAAGATTTCTTTCGCTTTTCACGCGTCTGACGTCTTCTGCCCCCGCTCTCAGTGATTGAGCGCATAATGTGTTCTTTGTAGTGAGAATTTTTAACCATATGATTACTTAACTCTTTCAAGGAACTAAATGCTTGATCGCAAACTTTACAAGTCAATACAGCGCTAACGTGACTGCTGGTACCCGTAGCGGCGGGTACTGCATTGTTACCACCCGGGCCACTCGAGTTAGACCCTCCCTTGCTGCCGTCGTCCGAAGACTTCCACGAAATTATCTGCTCTTGCGATATGATATTTGTATAATGCTGAGTTCGCTGCATGTGGCTGGTCATTTCAGCGAGTGAGCGGAAGCTCTCAGCACACCACATACATTTTAATATTTGTCTGGTTTGCTCTGCGCCTTTGCCCAGCCAGACATCCTGGCCTCGAACAAGTTTTCTAGGAATTGGCATGTTCTCCTTTATTAGCATGTTCAAATCATTCTGGCTCGGTTTAGACGAAACACTCGAAGAGGACGAGTTATGTGACGGAGTCGATGGTGAACTGGAAGGCGGATGTAAGGAGGGTGGAATAGGTGCCCCGGTAGAGGGGGGCACGGGCACGTTTACACCGCAGTGTTTTGCTTCTTTCATATGCACCGTTAGGTCTGCGAGCGAATTGAAACTCTTCTTACACCATACGCATTTTAAGACATCTTTAGTTTGGTCGGCGCCCTTATTTAACCAATGAGATTGCCAGGCAGAATGTCTGGCAGCAGCGTTTGATGCTAACCCAGCTCCAAGAGCTGCACTTTGTACTGATCGAAACAACTCTTCACCACCTAGCCTGCTCAACTCACTCATCTTTTCTAATGCTTTTGTAGCATCGTTGGGTGTAGGTCCACTGTGTTTTAGTTTACCGTTCCAATCGGATGGAACGCCTCCCTTAGGGGATAGACTAGCCGCAGCGACCGCAGCGGCGAAATATGGCAAGTGTGGCGCCACAGGCGTCGACCACGGAGACGGAGTGTGCTTAAATTCCGAGGGCCTAGAACTTTTTCTAGATGGGACTGGCGATGGCGAGTCCTCTGGGCTGCGTTTTCTTGTCCCAACAGACAGGTCAAGAGGGCCATTCTCGTTCTTACTAAGGTTAACGGCGTCATCAACCTCGTCATCGTCATGCGGCGTATCGCTACGCTTAGTACTGAAGTCGAGTACGGCATCACCTCGTTCGGAGTCGGTCATGTCCTCCTGACAGGACATTAGAAGTCGCTGCTGTGCTGCGGCAGCGGCTGCGGCACCCAGGTAGGCGGCAACAGCGGCCGAGTGCGGGGGCAGCAGTGCTGCGGGCAGGGCGGCTGTCAGCGCGGCCGGCAGCGGCAGGCCCGCCCCGCTGCGGCTCGAATACACCGAGTCATTGGAGGGACAGCGCGGCGCGCCCGACGACTCCCGCGACAGACATCTTGGGCTCTCCCTGGGGACAAAATCATGTTGTGAAGTTAGATCGACCGACATAATTCACTTAGCAGAAATTTCCGTCTCTGTCGCTATCTTAAACCGGTTAACAACATTTGAATATCCACAGTAAACAAAACGATGCAAGTTTTTTTAATAGTCATTTTTAATAAATTAATAGCTCGATCGTGAATAGCAATTAGACACACTAATGGGTTTATATCTATCGATCTAAAAAACTTTATTGGCCGTTTTTCGAATGACTTGTGGGTCGAGGTTTTGTTTTGTTCAATATTTATTGACAAAAATGTGATTATAAAACTAAATGTTGACAGAGTTCAAGCACTGACATTTGTTTTAATGTTTCTGATACAAAAAGAAAACATTAGTGCTATGCAACATACGACATTAATATAAATCTAAGGTAAATTGGGTACAAATAGGTCAAGTCTTGACACATGAATAATCAATTGGGTTTCAAAGAACTGATATCAACTATACAATTTAACGAACATATTTTGGACGTTTAGAATAAGTGATTAAGTATATGTTTAATAATAGGTACCTAGGTATTGTACTATATTGTTATTCAGGGAATTGTCATATCAGTGTGATAAACATGACAAATACAATAGTAGATGACACCGATTATCGATAATTTATGAGATAATAAAAGTACAAAAAGTGAACAGAAACCCGTCCCATATTTTATAAGTGAAAATCTTGATATTCTAAGAAATTTCGTGTCACTCACAGAAAGTAGTTATTTGTAGAAATCTAATAGGAACCATATATGGATCAAACAATATAATTATTATTAGGAAACTATAACCCAGGGAAGTATAACTAGGTATAAATAAAAGGTTTTGAAATATCTCGATATTTTCACTTATAAACTTAAACTTTAAGAAATAAACTTTCCTTAGATCCAAGGCGGCCTGTTACAAATTTTAAGGCAACTTTATATGAACATGTATTAAAACAAATTTTAACTAAAATCAATTTTCCCAGCAACAAAATCATTATGAATGCAATTGAGAAACAAGAATTGCATACAATCATATATTTTTAGCTTTTCGGCTAATATTTTCACAAAAGCCGAGTGAGTTAGAGTTTCGTCAAACAGGAAAAATTCTAAGTTGAAAGTCTACACCTTGAGTGTAAAAAAAGAAAGTTCTATGGAAATTCCATAGTTGAACGTTATAACAATAGAAAACTTGATGAATTACACAAAAACAATACAACACTTGGATAAATAGAAAACCTACCTCACGTGGTCGGGCTCGACGATCATTTTAGACGTAATGTTTTCAAAGTACTCCAAACTGGCAACGGTGAAAAACTCGCGAATCCATCAATACAACACTGATACAGTTGATAACACTTTGTTACTAGACAACAATTGAGACTCCCCAAAAATAGTTGAAAATGTAAACACGTCGCGAAAGACGCGCCGCGATGCCGGCGGTCGGGAGGGAAGTGCGCGGTGCCTGCGGCGGCGGCGGTCCCGCGTGGAATGAGACGCCGTGTGATTTACGACCTGCCTGCAGCGCCCCCGCCCCGCACGCCCCTCGCTAGACAGAGATAGGTGCCGCTCAAACCAACCACGTAGCGCAAAAGACAGAGACGACTATCGGTATCCCATTTCGGGGGGTGGCACTGCGTAATGCAAGCGTGCGTGCGATGCGCGAGGTGGACGTGCAGTGACGGGCGATCGTTCCGATGACAGCCGACTGACACAGCGGAGCTACTCCGCATAGTTGAGTCACAGTCGTAACACCAATGAAAAATGTACAAGGCATCCTTGATGGCCAATAGGCGCAATAACTTTTTAACGAGATAGTTTACTGAATTCCATTTGTGTAGGTGGAGTAAGCAAAGATGAGACGCTCTCCGTATGGTAGATTGAAGTCTCAGGGCTTAAAGAAGATTACCCGGACAGGGTTGACGGCGTTGACAAGGAAATGGCGCGTTAACAAAACGCTGAGACGAGTCCTTTTAACGACTCACGGACAGACAGGGGACGCGGACGGATTTACGCGTATCACGAACAGATTTCCTGCTATGACGAAGGGAAAATATTTTCTCATGTTTATTTTATTTTTACGCAAGGAAACGTTAGGACACTTCCGCACGGCAATACTATAAATGTCAAACGTGGAATCGACAATGACAGGACATCGTCTAGATAAATAAAGTAAATAACTAAAGAAACCGTTCCGTATCTATCCCCGGAAACTAATGTACTATAGTATATTTACAGCCCATAATACTGTTTTTATTATCGAATGATCACAAACTCAGTGTAATCAACGATTCCGATCTAAACAACTGTTATAGTGATTTGACAGAACCTTATTCCAAACTCAAAAAGTTTTATAAAGTTTTTAATAACAGATGAATCGCACAGCTGTTTATTGCTTTCTAAGAGCATTAGTCGGCTGCGGGTCAATCAATCACTTGTATTTATGTGACAACTATCTTTGTCTCATTCCTGCGCCAAACTAAAATAACCCCGAACGAGTTGTGACATAAACAAAAGAATTCTAAGCTATTTTTCGACATGTAACGACAGATGATAAAAATATTGGTTGGATATATTTTAGACTGTGGCCGTTTTGATGTGTAGGAATTAGGGCAAAGTGGTTTTATGCGTCAATGTGTGCATAGTGCGGGCCGATATATGGGGGACACCTGACATCGTTTGAATAATTTTGCAGTAACAAAGTGAATTGTATTACTGTCACACATGTCTTCATGGTAATAAAACTGCAATGGGCTCGATACTACATTTTGTAATATGCATCGCATACATTTTGTATGGATGATATTTTAAGAAGGCTAGTTCCAACTTAACAAAAGCAAATAATAAACTATGTAATAAATGATACAGAAATATGTTTGTATTATTAAGCCATAATCTTTAGATTATAAAAACTGGCATATCAAAATAATATAATATAAGATACTCTAACAAAAGGTTTAATCTACTAAAGCATGTTTCAAAGGAAAATTTTCTTTAGCTTAATGAACTGAAACTTGAAATTTATCAATTAGTATCTACAACATGGATGAGCTGTACTCTGACTTTAATAATTTTACTAATTCGCTTAATTTTATAATTAGGTACCCTAGGATAATTTAATTAGGCTCCTTGTTTCATTGAGTTAATGAATTTATAAATGGTTATAGATTTCATTCTAACTTTTACATTACACGAAAATATGTGGCTGGTCAAGCAAAACGTCAGCTGGGCTTACACTTATATAAGTAAGAATAATAATATCACTTTGCCATTTAGCCAAAATCATGATAACTTAGTCTATGTTTCGATGGCAATACAAATGTGGTTATTAAAATAATAATCAATACCTACTATAAGTACCTACCTAATTGTCATGTAAGATTGTAATGTAGTATGTGATAGATTAATAAATAAAGCCTATCACTAGAACCAATGCACAGGACAGCGCTGTGATAAATGTGGAAATAACAGAAAGGAAAGTAGGTAGATTTTTGTAATCCTACTGGTCTAACCATCGATTCATTACCCTCGGTCATACTCAAGTTTGAAATACAGATAACTGGTTTGGATGACAAAACCATTCACAAACGTTGTCAACGCAGGCACTTAGGTAGATACAACATTATTATGATCTATAAAACCAATAGTAGTAAAATCACGATTTTTGTATGACCATAGAGTAATCGTATTAGAATTGCTTGGAACGATACTTCATTTCCTAGTCCCCGTCTTTATAAGACATGTCCAAAATATTCATATACCTTAAGGAACAGGTGTAGAATTCGAGATTCTTACAAAAATAACATTCTAAAGATAGATTAGGTTAATTGACACTCAATCAAAATGTTTTAGCTCTAACCGCAAACCTAATCGACGCTTATTTACAAAAAAAAATAGCAAATACACATTTACAAAGTAATTCTGTACCTATATCTAAAATCTAAACAATAGAACTTCAAGGCACTAGAACCTCAAAATGATTGATCATGCCACCTCAGTGCAGAGCTAATTGACATTGATTGAACAGACTTGCTACAAGGCAAACTTCGATTTTCACTTTCCGCAAACTATGCTTTTCTTATACTGCTGAAAACAAAGCTCAATTTCGTCTAATTTGACAGTTTTAAATTGTAATGATAATTATTGTACTCTTACCTGGCCGGACGAAAGATAAAGATTTGAAATTAAAGATTCCTAATACAATTAACATGTTAATGATGTCCTCGAGATGGTTTTGGAGTAAATAGCGACTGAGACTCTTGAAGTACGCGGATAAAGAAGATTTCTATAGCCTCCTCTGAAATATTTTTGCCAGTACCCTTGCTTAAACTTTATTTCGATTCGGTTTCCGAGAAATTAGTCAATGTATGGGGCTTTTATTTGAAACAATATTATTAGATTAAATAAGTGAAAAAACTGTCCCGTTAAGCTTTCCTTATACTATTTTGAATGAATTGGAAGAGTGAAATCACCTATCACAAGCAAATATTTGCTTAAAAGGTGGTTCCAAACTCAGCAATTGTACCACTTTTAAGTTGATGAAATAAACATTTTTATTTTATATTTTTATAATAAACATTGTGAATTGCTATATGTTACTACAAAGTATCAAATCGTATTTCTTTGTATTCAATAAATTCATCCATTCAATAAATTTACTTGTGCCCAGAAATAAAACCAAGTGATAAACGACCTACAATTTAAAATATAATTTTTGGAAAATTACAAATAATTACGTCAATACGTCTAATTAAATATTGAAATTAATCGAGTTGCACCTGTCCACATATCGTTTCGATTCGATTCGCGTCCAATCTGATTAACGATTCGAAACATAACAATATAAATCAACGTGTAATCGAGACGTGTAGGTAAATAATCGACATTATTCTTATTGTTAATCAAATGACATGACGTCTTGCGGGGTCCGACTTTTCTTTTGTTTTTGTACCAAGCTGCGTCGTGCTAGCTTTACCGATTTACAAACGGGAAGAGTACATACGTACCTATACTTCTGATTTCAACACATTCAGAGAATGAATTATAAAATATCTCAGGGATGTTAGTGCTTATGGTTAAATTTCCTTCGTATGTCAAAGAATCCTTAAGAGTAGTATCTATTGTTGTTGTTTTACTTAAAATACTTTTGAGTTAGTTGATTTATATTATGTTGACATGATTTCATTACAGAACTCATCTTAATTAAATCAGAATGTTTTCTTCCTGAAAGTCATGAAGATTGATCTGAAAAATCCTTAACACATATCTAGAGTACCTACAGTAGATAATGTAGAAATTTTTCAAGAATACAACATATCCGCTTTAGAAACAGATATCTATGCATTATCACCACCACGTAATGATTTATTACAATCAAAACAATAATGACATGTTTCTTGCAATAAATAAAATTTTATTTTTAAACCTATCACTTGATGATAACCAGTTCCTGTTGTAGATAGACTGATAGACAATCTGACAAAGAATTAGAATTTGTCATCTCATAAAGATTAGTAATTACTTCAAGTAATTTGAATAAAAACACAGAGTAAAAAAATATTAAAGACAAAGTCGCTTAGGTCTTATATTATTCTGATGTTACTACAATGTAATAAAAATATTATACCTTCAAGTGGCGCTAAAGCGGCGCTTGCCTTGATTCCGTTTTGAATATCGTTAAAGGTTATATAGTAAGCAGCAAAGTTAACTTTTACAAAGTATGTAGCCTCAGTTAAGATTTTAAAAGCATTATGTTCAAACAAGATGGCAATCACTATAGTACCTATAATATTTTTTATTCATAATAACGTTGCTATAAACTGATATCCTGTTTTTCGAATATGGCTTCTATTGTTATGTTATTTAATGACCTTTATTCACATGTTCTTCAACTTCCGCCTATGCCATAAGTATTAAGTGGCGTATGGCATAACTCATGACCTATCAATCATTCTTACCAAGATCGATAAATACAAAAAGCATTTCAAAATGAAAATTGATGGAACGTCATTTTGGAAATTCTGATCATTTTTAGTTGTTCTGCCCACTATAACTGTCACTGACCGGTCCATTCATTTCTCTATCTTTACTAACTTACATGTACACCTAAACCATTCCAATATCAACTTAAATTGTTTGCGATAAGATTTATTTCAGCTGCACATTTAAATTTCCATTCCTCTATCTCAACCAAATTATATTTTGAGAATAAGTATTGGAGTTCTAACTCTATTTTGTGTGCATTAACGTTTTGTTCGTAGTAAATTTAAATTGGTTGGATAAGTAGTGATGTCAGTGGACAGTCGTTGTCAACTGATCAGTGGAAACAATGGGATCATTAAAGTGGACACCATAGAGTGATGTGCGGACCGCCGTGTTGACAATGGTATTATGAATGGGTCCGTTGAATTGGAGAGAATGTTTGTGATGGTTTAATTTACATAAGATCCTTGAGGTGCATTATTGGAAAGGGATAACTGTAAGACTTTTTTAATCTTGCTAATACGATCTAAGAAGACAACTATGTTAGACTTAATTAAGGAGTTAAAATTAATTTTAACTCCTTAATTAAGTCTATTAATAGTAACTATGTTAGACTTAATTAAGGAGTTAAAATTAATTTTAACTCCTTAATTAAGTCTAACTAGTTGTCTTCTTAGATCGTATTAGCAAGATTAAAAAAAGGCTTTTGGTTTTTATGTTATAAATAGTGGTTAATAAACAAAAGCCCAACGCAAACCTCGATCCACAATAATCTAGACTTAATATTTGTCTACAATAAATTTATTGCAAAATTTGCTGTAGATAACGATAATATCAAATTATATTAGATTAAAATTGGACCTAAATAAACATGGAGTATTACCTAAATATCCTCCTGCTACAATGCAGGTATTGGAGAAGAAAATGCTATATAACTGCTACAAGAACAGAGAACAGCATCCCCCTACTTATATTGGTGACTGATATGATAGCTTTATTCTGGCGCAGTTTAAAAGTAGCATATGCCTATCCATTACTTAACTATTACGCTGGGATACATGACTGCACTTACTACATTCTCTAGAACTCACCTCTCAGCATTGGGATCCTGAATTAGGGTAGCTGGTATGCTGTGCTCAATGTCGTCTCGTTCATCAGGCGCAGGGGAGGTGCGGGATGCTGGGGACACTGAGCGGGATGCCTCGCCCTCTCCCCCTTCCTGCCTCTCCCCCCTGTCACCACGCTCCTTCACTCCGCTTTCTGGACTGTTGGCTTCTTCTGTGGACAAGAGAAAATTTATGTTAGAAGGGATTTCTCAAATCAGTCAAAGAAAATCAGGTGTTTCGGATTTACCAGGATAATGTTTAAAAAAATCGTATATCTACTCCGAGAGTGAGCTTGCCGAGTCGGAGTTCTGAGGTTCATTCGGGCTAGTTTAACAGTTTGGACACTTACACATCATTAGACAATGCTTCTATTTCTCAAATCATTTAACGAATTCATGATTTTTTAAGTACACCCTATCAAAAATAATAATTCCAGTAATATCATATACTAAAGCAAGATCATTATCATATTTATTTATGGTTTACTAACAGTTGTTACAGATAAATATAGATAGGAACGTTTAAGCCATATATTAGCCATTGTAACTCAATAAATTGTGCATAGGTACATATCATATACTAAAGCTTCAGTTGTCATGCTAACTAAATGGTAAATTTTGATGAAAACAAGTATGACTCAAATATTTTCAAAACAGCTAATGAATATTAAAAACAGAACACCAATACAAATTAATCAAGATAGTAAAGACGTTTTAAAGCCGTATTTAGGTTGATTTAAAGGAAAAGAGATAAAACTATATCAGTTTATTTGGATCGTTCATCATCAAAATGTAATAATGGGCGATAAGACAGATATTACTATTGATAACATAAGGAAAAATACAAATGTAATGAGGGCATTGCTTGTTGCGCAAACCCTGATCGATAATTGATTGATTAGTTAAATACGCGAGCGTGGATCGATTATTCAAAGTGTATCTGCTGACATAATTTGTGGCGATAATTTTGATAATGCGGTATCACGAGTATTTTTGAGTGATTGTGTAGTCTAATTAGACGCAGCTCTGACAGCGAATGTGATTGGCGTTTTCCTTTCGATTTAAGCAGTTTTGTATAAGATAACGATAATTATTGACGCAAGGAATGTAGAAAATATTGTACGTATAATGATTGTACTGGTGTTCTTGGTGCGATAGTTATCAAAGTACGTTATTTTGCTGGCTATACTGATAACAATACCGAAGTGCTTACAAAATTCTGTGTAGTCAGCCAAATACATATTTTATGTATTGTATAATGTACAGATATACCTACATACATATATAATCAACCCATATACTGTCCCACTGCTGGGCACGGGTCTCCTCTCACAATGAGAGGGATTAGGCTAGTTCACCACGCTAGCCTAATGCGAGTTGGCAGACTTCACACGCGCTCGAGAAAATCTCTCAGCAGTGCAGGTTTCCTCACAATGTTTTCATGCACCGTTTTTTGTGCAGATACAATAGAAAAATAATTAGGTAAGGCCCAGTGTCGCTTTAAAAGTTTTGAATTTGCGCAAGTAGATTTGTACTTTTCTATTAGTGAAGTAATATAGTCTTTTTTGTAATTAATTTGATGTGCAGATGGCATTCTTATTTGGGATCGTAAGTCAAATTCTTGTTTATCTACATGCATGTCTTGGCTAATTAGTTAAAAGGTTTAATTTCTTTGTTCTTATTAAAGACAATACAAAGAAAAATTTACCTGTTAATAATACAATGCAGCATCTTGTATAACTATTTACTGTTATCTACTCATCTTCAGTAAAATAACAAGGATGATAATGACTGTAGTCATTTAGAAGCATCTCCATCACATTTAGCGATTTTTTTATGTGGGCTGAAATGTATCTTATCAATTACCTAGTTCTCCGAAGTCTCACACTTTGTTTTTACAACTGTATAAATAAAATTAATTAACTTGGCCACCTTATAATGCGCAAATTAACTATATACATTATTCTCAATCTATTAAGAAAGGGAAAAAAAGTAAATGACGCCTAACGAAAGTCAAAAAGAGCATCTAATATCTAAAACAAAGCGTCCGTTTGACCGTAACAAAAATTCGCAGCACCAAAAAGCCAACCGATTATGAAGTTATGGTCTGTCCAAAAAAACGCATTGAAAAAAAAAAGTATTTGAAACCGGATAGCCGAATTGGCGCCGCGGTGGCCGGCCCGCTTATTTCACTGCCCATTGGTTCATAAACCGCGTTTCTGTACGCTAATTGATTAAAACGCAACGTGTCAATCCGGTACCGGACGGCAAAGATGCGGTTGCGGACGAAACGCCCGCGGCGGTCTGCACTGTGGTTAGTGGTGGGACACCTTCCCGGGATACTGTGTCCCGCGGTTTTGGGATCCTAAGTCTAACGGTTGTGCGCGTGGCATACTTAATAAGGATTCTTTGCTAGTAAATTGATAAGTTCTGATATTTTTAAAACATAATAACTAAGGAAAGTTACTTTTTTTGTGTTTTTTTAGCATTTTCCATGCTAAGATTATAAAGTTATTTTACTGAAGGAAAAAATCGACTTGCCTTCACCTTTAAGACGTAAATTGATAAGAGTGCGAAGGCAAATTTAGAAGTCATAGTGTCTAGTGTATCTAACCAAAAGACGCAGGTTCGAATCCTGCCCGCAAGTCACGTTTTTCAAGTCCTAACTAAGGAAAGTTATGTTCAAAGTCAACGTTTTATTTATAATATTATCTATAAATTATCAAGATCTAATTGGCTATATTATAATATTATTGTGACTATAATCTAATAAGTATTCAAGTACCACATTGGATAATAATATATTTATCTGAGACGGGGGTATTTTTCATACTGGTTTAGAATCGTAGCAAGTGGTGGTCTATATAATACTTGTCTTCCCCTGCTGGAAAAAGCTTAAGTGTAGGAATAGTAGTTAGGTACTTAACTTTTTTACTAGTTTACCTGCTCTACGAATTTCTCTAAATTAAATTTTGAACCGAAACCATGATCCCGGAATCCTTCAATTTATCTCCTACACATCCCGGTCGGGAACAGGTTTCGCCCGTCCCTATTCCCAGTCCGTATGTGCCAGCCAATTGATCAAAGGAACTGATAGGCCGCTAGGTATCTGCAGTTGACTCTGATTCGCTCTATGAACGTGAATTTTAATGAATCTACCCCTTTAGCGAATTGTCTGTGCATTATGGGTGTAATGAATCGATATGTTTGGTCGGGGATGATTTTTGTACCAGTTTGTAACTAGTGATGTGTTTCATATTTAACAATTCAGGTATGATTGTTAGTTGAGCTCCCTAAATAATAGTTGAGCTACACGATGACTGGTGCATGTGTGCCGTCAGTTCAACTCAAGGGCAGGTCAACTCAAGACTGCGATGGCTCTTTCTTCAAAAGGCCTGTTCAGATTTTGCCCTACATCGTAAAACACATATCCTATAATACTACTACTACTGTCCGGACTTTAAAAGAGACCATGATTCTCTGAGTTTGTTTCGGCGTTTCTTCTCAGAGGTCGTCAGATAGTAAATGCCGGCGCCATTTAGTAAAAAAAAATATGTAAAAGTGTCTTTTTAAGATCTATTTACAGAAATAAATATCATTTATCATTTAGTTTGTGTGAAAATCCGAGCATGCAATTGTACCCACAATACGGAAGAAAATCATAGTGAGGGACTAAATATTTTTTACAAGGAATAAAAAACTGAAATGCAGCTCAAACAACAGACGAATCAATTTCTTGAAAGGCGCCCCGTACTCCCGTCACATCTGCAGATATGATTAAGACAATTTCTTCTACTATTATACTTCTATGATTATCTTTTGCCGAGCGAGTGAGGATACCGGAGACCCAAACGCTTTTAAAAGAACGACAACGCACCTGTGATTCCTCTGGTGTTGCGGGTGTCCATGGGCGGCGGTAATCGCTTACCATCAGGCGATCAGTCTGCTCATTAGCTCCCCTATGCCATAAAAAAATTATCAAACTTCATAACGGTAATCCTACTTTTGTGATTATTGTCAGTTTCAATGTCCACCAAATACTTTTAAAAACTTTTTCTCCCATTCGTCACAGATTCACAATGTTCTGACGAAACAATAGATCAATTTCACCAAAAAAGCCGTGGAACTGATATGATTACCGATTACCGATTACAATTGTTCCCCAAATGACAACGTTAACTAAACCGATTGTTAATAAAACGTTACGAATCTTGATTTTATCGATACTCGACGAAATGGGTCGACATTAACTTTTATAATGATTTTGTACTTTATTTTTTTAGTTGTAAAGTATAGTTTGTTTTGCTGACTGGTTCTTGCAATTTTTACAGTTGAATGTAAAAGGTAATTTGTAAAATCTTCTAGAAACAACTTTCATAAAATTTATTATGAATGGTCATGTTCGGATTGTGTACAATAGATATTGAATTAAGAACTTGGGCATTTTATTTTAGCACGATGTATGAAAAGCCGGTACAAGTCTTCATGTGAATTACTATACAGGAGCATGCGCACTGCCATATTGCTAGCATTATGGGTATTCTTCAAGCTGATAGCGACGAGGAATAGTATTCTGGTAATGGTCTAACTAATAATTAATAAAAAGAGAGAGTATTAAAGAACACGAATAAAAGTACATAAATTCGCCAAAGTTCATGGTGCAGTTTATTGGCGAAAGAGGCGCTCTGTGAATCTACAAACAAATCTTTATAATATATATAGGACTAGGTATAAATCATAAAATAAATATAACTGTTTAAATCCAAATTCCGAACAGCTAGGTACCTACACCTACAACACTGCCTAACTTGAGAATCGATCCCAGGACCACATAGTACAGCTATCAGGTAAATATTACAACCAAAAAACAAACGAACAAATTGAGAACTTCTGTTTTTCGGAATCGGTTAAAACAGTTAGTATTACAAACAAATACACCCATCAAACTCGTGTACGCAGTAAGTTTCATTTAACTGTCAGTTATCGCGCGTTATCACGTGATCAATCAACAGCAGATGTGGGTAATCCGAACTATTGATAACGTCAGTTTTGCAATAACCCCGGTTAATGTTTACATACTACTTAGATGTCGATAATCTGTTTTATTTGCAAAGCCTGTGTTGATAATTATTATTGTTATTTGTAGGTACTAAAAATATTTTAAAACTAGCTTTTGCCTGCGGCTTCGCTCACCTGAAGCTATATTAGGATTTGAAATGGATTCCAAAGATAATTTAATCACTTTCCAACAGTGATGATCTCTTATTTATATGGGCCTCTATACATCAGAGAGGGCAAGCTGTATCTAAGGATCCGTTTAATTCATTGAGATAAGAAGATCACCAGTTTTAAAGTTGGACCATATACTTTCTAACAGTCATAACAAAGTAAAATCTATTCAGTAGTTTTTACTCCAACCCGTAACTAACAGACGAGAATTTTAAAAATCACATTTTTGAATTCGCAGGCGTTTATACACACTTGTTTTTTTAAATATCTTCAATGTACAGACACAGTTTTTTTTACAATTATAATACTTAGTTGAGATAAAGATAATATGTATCGGTTGCCAAAATACAAATCATTTTCTTGTCACAGATCATAACCCTGTAGTCCTTTTCTGTCAAAAAGAAAAGAAAAGAAAAAAAAAAACTTCGTAGTTGCTCTGGATCCCTCAGTCTCCATCTTTGTTAGACTGGATTATGTAAATTTTTTACCAATGTAAGCGTTGTCGCCGAGTGAGGCCGAGTGAGGCCGAGTGTCGCCGAGTGAGGATACGGAAAGCCCAAACCTAGGCCGGCAACGCACTGCGACTCCTTTACTGTTGCGGGTGGCGATATTCGCTTACCATCAGGCGATACGTCTGCTAGTTTGCTCCTCTTTCCCATAAAAAATACGAAAACATGGGGATGCGCCAAAGTATGCGGATGGATTGGAACGTATCCTGATTATTATTCTAACATAACATACCATCACGCCTGTATTTAACTGAAGTGTTAGGAAGATTTGTAATAATATGCAACCATAGTTCGCCTGTATGTTTAGGTCTAGCGAACCTAATATCTGGGCAAAAATCCCAAACTCCAAGCCTTTACTTAGAATTTCAACTCTACTCAACCTAGGATCGCATTCTGGACCTCTAGCGTAGCAGTCGCGCTTGCGACCACTAAACTAATGAGGCAGTTGTAATTAAAATTGAATATTTTACTTTAACTATTAGACTGATAGAAATTCGTTCAGTAATATCAGCTATTATTGTTGCTTTTGTGTCTAATTTTACCTACCTTTATTTAACTCTCTATAGGGAGTATATAACGTGAAACAAAGGAATTGAAGACCTGCATCCACACATCATAAAACCTCTATTCTCATAATTAAAAACCAATAAAAGAAGCTACTAAACATCAAAACCGCGTAACTACCAACTTTTAAAGCAAACTTTCATGGCGTTCAATCAGTCGGCGTGGCGTCGCCGCGTAATTTCCTCGCGGTCGTGCCGTTGTCGTGTCGCTATCGTACCGCCTGCTCTGGACACTACAAAGAACAAGACTTCTTTGTTGTCGCACCCGATTCCGTGTTGGAATTGAATGAAGTTCCTGCGATATTGATAGGTCAATTTTAATTTTCAATAAGTTATAGTTGTTTTAATCGTTTGTTTGAAATTAAATACATAGCGTACTTTTATAATAATGGGTGTTGAATATATTGTGGACCTTATATTTAGTCTTAGTAACGAAAACTATAAATGTGAAAGTAACTCTATCCGTTTGTCGGTTATATTTTCACGAAAAAACTACTAAACGAAATTGTTGAATTTTTGTACAGAGATAGATTGGAGATGGACATAAGATATCTTTTGTTCCAAAACTTTCTTTGGGATACGAGTGCAAGTGCGAGCAACAGCTAGTGTTTAATAATTCGTTTCAAAATTAGGGAACATTCATATTATGTTTCTTTTGTTTTCTAGTAACTAATTAAATAAAATTATATTTGAGTGAAATTACATCTTCACCCCCTCATCCTATAATCGTCCAATCACCGCTCACTAATTACGTACACCTGTTCAAAAAACGAATTCGAACTAAGAACATCACCGATCTGTCACCGGTTCGTGCATGTTCCGATAAATCGCATGCGCGCACGCACGCACCATAAATCCTGCTTACCACCGATGGGTGATCGCGATGTTTCGAATTTGTCCTTCAGAACTTGTATTTAGTGCTCCAATTATAATCGACCGGTTTCCGATTGATCGAGTTACTTTTCTTTAAGGAGTAAGTTTTGGTAGGTATTTATATTTTTAGTATTTTTTTTTGGAAATTCGTAATTACCTATCGCACCTAAGTTATAACCATGCTGATCGGTTGATTTGCTATACCTATATCTAATAGGTACTCCGGTCAATCTATTGATATCTCTCTAAATAAAATTTCGTAAAAGCGTTCCTCCTCGAGCAAGTTAGCCATAGCAATAATTCATTTGTAAAAAAAATATATTGGATTTGGGGAGGGGGTGGGGGAAACGAGGAAGCCGGATCGGATCACCTGATGGTAAGCGATTACCGCCGCCCATGGACACCCGCAACACCAGAAGAGTCGCAAGTGCATTGTCAGCCACTTAAAAGAGTTTGGTACGGAAAACTGATATCCACTTCATTCATCGGACTCGGATCTACCTGTCAATATTTCCCGGTTATTGTGTCGCAGTCGCAGAGGTCTGAAAAGAGTTGCTTAGTGGAAAATTCATCAGCAGCTCCTCAGATTAAAAAAACATTAAATCCTAAGATTTTTGTTTCAACGGCGCGGCATGTAAATTCTCTCAAGCCCCCTAAGAAATATGCTAACCCATCAATGCTGAGAGATCCTTAAGTAATCGAAAGTACAGTAAATCGGTTGATTCATAAGCTTTTTATCAATAAAATACGATGTAATTAGTGTCAATTTTTCGTACATATTCATAGTTTTCACGAAGCGTTAACGCCAGCAGAGTTTTACAGACCACACTACTCTCCATTGTACAAGCAGGCAGACTAAACAACTAAATACAACATTTTATTATTTACCACCGTGCATATTGTAGCAACGATATTGATTCTACACAATAAGCACGCGGTATCTGGCGGTAATTGACCGCCCGTCCCGGGTGTGCGCTCGTAAAATGTCAGATACCGCGTTGTCCGCGCCACGTATGCTCACGATAGTCGCCACCGAGGTGAGCAGACTGATAACTGAGAGTAATGTGGCGGTGGTGATAGTGCGGTGATTGTTTCAGCAGATTAGGGATTTAGGGCCTTATTTCAAAGAGCTTAGTGTCTTTGCTTACACTGTAAAATATACAGCGATTTTTAATCGACTTCAAATTGCCTTCCTTTTCCGTAGTCAGTTAAAAAAGAAGCTTCTTACGCGAATATTAAGATCTGGAACAACTGCTAAATATCTGTTCGAAATGAACCAGCAATCAGTGGCTTAGAAGCCGATCGCACAACTACTGCGCTAAACGTACCACCATCAAATGTAGGTTTTCATTTGAAGTTACCTCAACTTATCTCTAAATAGTACAAGCAAAGATACTCTTTTCATCTGTCTGTTTCGCCGCTTACACCACGCAAAAGATAAGTCAAAGACAGTCAAAATCATTTATTAAATATAGACTACTAGGTAGTACTTTTTGAACGTCCTTACATTTTAAACAGCCCCCAAAACGCCCGCCCTTCACCGCTTCCTAGTGTTTTCGCTGGGAAGAAGAAGCGGCGCAACAAACTCCCCAGCAAACACATTTCTGTCTGTTAAGTTACTAAGGCGTTATACAAGATTTCAAATCATTGTTTGGGGTACTTAATAATTTATTCATTGCTACTGTCAGCTGGCGCACATGTTATTATTATTATTTTTCAAGCAGTATTTATAATATTAGATTTCACCATAATTTAGATTTTTTACGGAAGTTTAGTTTTTTTACGAATGTTTAAAACATGCATCACGTACAACCGTTCGAAGCCGGAGCGGGTCGCTAATTTTATTATTATTTTAGCATAAAATCTCTTATTTTGATCATCAGTGTTAACCCTCAAACGACTAGTGCGTCATGACGTTGCGTTTAGACGTCAACGTGCGTCGTGAACGCAACAAGTATCAAACACAACGAGGTTCAAGTGTAACTTGTCATGACGTCACACTCTGTTGTTTACGTCGGCTTGTGGACTCAACGAGTGGCCTTCGAATTTCATGCAAAACGCTTGTTGAATAAAGAAAGACGAATAGACGACGATTTTAACCATTCAGTAACTGAAGCATAGTTCCTATAATTTTAGTATCATAGTTTTATTGAATGCAAAACAGTTTTAAGATAAATTTATTTTGCCCTTTTTTGATTTTACAATTATTTTGATTCCCACTTAGGTAGTGCTTTCCACATTTCAGCGGTACGTATTATAAAAGTGGAAGACTAGCAGTAAACTCAAATCAAAATGGTAAATATGTGGCCTAAGTAGGTACTATACTTATCATTAAATTACTCATAATAAGTCATTATCTGACCAAAAAGGTGACGATAAGGAAGTGATCCATCAAAAGCACATCCCTATTATCGTTTATATCTTTAAATAAACCGAGTGACCTTTGAAACGTGAAACAATCAATAAATCTGACTGAAATCTATACGTGCACAATTACAATATTTTTTTAATCAATCACAAGGCTAACGTCATGGACCTTATCGAAATTGATAAATGTAATTATTTTTACTGACTGTCCCTCAATGTCTTGTGATTGTTACCCTGACTGCTACACTAGAGATCGTAGGGTTGATTCCCAAGTATTAAACCTTATGCTACTACTAATATTATAAACTTAAAAGTTCGGAAAGATGTAAGAATGTGTGGATGTATGGGTGTTTGTTAATCTTTCACGCTAGGCAAGACAAGTACACATAGACGAAGTCACGGGCAGAAGCTAGTTTCTCTATAAAGTGATAAGTTGCAGCTCTGAGTTGGGATTTGTGTCCTGTAAATAGCAATAGGCTTGCCCCTTTTACATGGGACGTAAACATAACGGCGAACTGTGGCTGTATATTGATACACCTTAGCTTAACCCTTCGGGGAGTAAAAGCCATACTTCGGCACGAATGGGCCGGCTCGACCAGATTGATACCACGGCCTCACAGAAAACCGGCGTGAAACCACGCTTGCGTTGTGTTTCGCCGAGTGAGTGAGGTTACCGGAGGACCAAACCCTTTTAAAAGGCGGGCAACGCACTTGTGACTCCTCTGGTGTTGCGGGTGTCCATGGGCGGCGGTTATCGCTTACCATCAGGTGATCCGTCTGCTCTTTATGTCTTATAAAAAAAATATTGTTTATATATATGTATTTTGCACTAAAATTCGTGGGTTATTACATCGGTATGATAACAGTGCAGTGTATAAACACCGGGCATATAAAGCTCAGCGCAACAAGTAACGATTTGTCGCTGTCACTCCGGCGCGGGAGGGTTGACTCGGGGTATATCAACTATTTGAGCTCTTGTTAATGTACGGACTTACGTCTTGTTCACATTCATGCGCGTTTTGTGTTTTTTTTATAGGTAAATAAAAGTAAAAAGTACATTAAATTTTTGGATGGAACAAAACGAACAATATCGTTATACACATTTTTTTATGCTCTGCCTAGTATGATACGTCAGTCAGACAAAGCAAGAAATCAAGCATTATCTTTATCATCTAATGAGACTTATGCGCCATCACATTGTTCGGAAAACATCTGGAGCAAGGAAGAAAGAGATGGCTAGAACACGATGTTTGAAATTGCGTACTACGCTACACTACCCGTTCCTTCCATTCGATGTTCAAATTATTTTCCGCTCACCAATATCACCTGATAAACCCACCGCTACTTGTAAGCGTAGTATCAAACCACCCACGCACGACTTCGAATAGTACCTAACCCCCAGTTATATCAAGACTAGTACCTACCTATATATAGAGAGACTTTTCCCTAATGCGTTAATTTAAAGTTCAAAATATGTTTTTATTTCAAATATTCTTTAGAAACGTTATGACTCTGGGTCCAAAAAGATTATTCTATGGAGAAGAATCCAGCAAAAAATCCATGGACACTCTTTTTAAAATAAAAGGCGATACATACTTCTCCACGCTCAATTTCTAGGATAGGGCTGTGCTAAGAGTTTTTTGGAGAAGTAACATTCTGTAGGTGTTAATGCGTCACCAAAACTGAAAATATATTTATGATTGACAGTTCATCGGTGATACTCCAATATCGAAACAACTAACATTTTACTATACCTAAGGTCTAACGTTGATTAAGTAACATTGAAAATTAGGCTTTATAGCAAATTTAATTACGCAGTATTGAAGTATCATCGACGATCACGTGACATGTGTCTATGTGAATATTATTTAACTAACTAATATTTTAACTACCTAAGTACTAATACATTACTAATATTTTAGCTAATATTTTAAATACCTACTTGAAGGTAAAACATTACTATTTTGACCTAGAAAGAAATGTCGAAAACCATCACGTTTTAAGCCAATTGGCAAACGTTTAAGCTTACCAAAGTTCAAGCAACAACAACAAAATACCTCCCATAAGCAGATAATTATATAGCTCGTTAATATCATAAATATCGATCAATGTCGTGGCGAAGTTAAATTAATACTCTCATGAATCCAGTGTCGCATATCAATCAACAGATGGCGTTGATTGATTGGTGCGCCGACCGGCGAAACAAACTCTAGAATCAATCATGCTATCGACGAATATCAATGGAGGATTGGAGGCTGCTCATTTATAAAATTATGGTGCTGATAGCAAGTCTTCGAATCTGGGTGTGGAAAGTTTTTATTATGATCAAAATTTTTTTCTAGATCAGGAATTACTGAAATAAGTATTTTTTATAACAGAAGAAAATATTAATCTACAGGATGCTGGTACTACTCCTATTTAATAATACACCAGTGAAGATTGTAAAATCATTTATTGTTCAAGTTTAAGTGTCCATGCAGTTTCTCTCTGGATTCTTGTCTATAAGATCAACCTTTTGGAACCGTGCAACTAGAATCATAACTTAGAAAACGCTTGTAAAAGCTAATTTGAAATAAAAATGGCTGAACTTGAACTATCTGAGTACCCGATAAGGGAGAATTGTACCCGTTATACTGACTATGGAGTATATACTTAATAAGTATAAGTGGATATGTGAATAGATAAATTATTTTCATACGTTCCTAAATGTGGTCTGTCTTGGTTTGCATAGGAAGATGCATTTTATATTATGCCTAACAAGAGACCCTAATTTTTACTTATCTTATGTGGAGCCGAAGCAGCAAGGCCTCAGTGTACTTCGATCGAATGGGGTCTTTTGTGCTTCCCTTAGATTACAATTATCTATGTCTCATCCTCTCCCAGCTCTTCAATGAGGTTCATAATTAGGCCTGGGGGTCAAAGTCTTCTGGTCTTCGATAACTTTTACTTAGAAACGCATAGTACAAACCAATAACACTTTGCATAACCTAGGAATCGCGCTCGGGACCTTGGTAACCACTAAACCAAATGAGGCAGTGCTCCAATAACATCACGCAAAAACTAGATTGATTGATTGGTTTCATTCTGTGATCGACAAGCGAATGGATTATTATCGAAAGCGTTGGCCTGCGGCTCCGCTCGTGGGATTATCGATAATTTGCGATATAGATTTTTAAATGCGTTTTTTAATAAACATTTTATCAGTGCCATCAAGTGATTTTATTCGGAGCAATTTATATGTCTGTTGAATGCAATAAATTGAATCTATAATAAAAGTTAATAGGAATGCATGTTTGAAAAAGATATGTTTTTTGGGATAAAATATTATTCTCTAACTCATACTCTTAGCTGTGAATCTAATGAATAAGAAGTAGCTAACAAAAAACCAGAGACACGATCACAGAAAGACTCAAAAAAGAAACAAACAAAACAGCACAATCAAAAATTTGGATGATGACCTCTGTCTATAAATAATGACAAAACCCACAAAGTTATAGTTCCATCGTGACTTATTTTTTTATGCACAAATGAGTATTCGATCAATAAATCATTGATTGTTAACGACGTTGAAATATAAATCCAATACAAGCAGGACTTGTTTTAACCAACAATATTTAATGTGATCAATATTTTTTGTCTTAACATGTTCAATATACTTTTTGCAGTGATAAGTTATTATGAAAAAAATAGAACAAAGCTGCCGACAATAAAATATTCGATCCTATTTTTGAACTATTTTTGGACTTCAAGGAGGTGCACGTGCTGACTAAATAACAAAGCTGATCAATCGACCTGTAATGTTAAGCTCTGTCTACGTTTAGTATCTGCGTGGGTGACCATTCTTAACTAATCGAAGCCCGTGGAGAGCACATTGTGCCGTCTGTGCTGGTTGTGATACAAAACTTATACTACTCATTAATGGTTGATAGATTGGCACAAAAGCCTGACCATCACGTTATCCTCAAGATTGATTAGTATTGCAGAGTAATTGGTTTGGTAATATTTGTGGATAATACTGACATTGATCCGCGTCTGGTTATACTGGAAACCAACACAAACATTAAAATTGAAAAAGATAAAAATAATGATGAAAATAATAGAGAAATATATCGTTAAACGTTGTCACCGTTTCAATACTGCAGTATATGCAAAAATTACACACGTCAATAATAACTACATAGGTATGTGTCAACCTGAAGAAATTAAAATTAATTCATTATTTTAATGTCAAGGTTATTGTGTTTTATGACATTTAAATGTCACGATTGTCAGTTAAGATGTCTCGATTCGATTTAATACGAGAAAATAACAAAAAAGAATTAGATAAGGCATTAATATTACTTAATGATTATGGAATAAAATAAAAGACACCTGGCTATATGTATTTGTTTCAGAATAAAATTATGATACCTACTCGTAAACAGTAGAAGTCAACAGGTTTTTGTTTTTAGGAGATGACTCATTTTATGATTTGGTTCTATGATATGATAATATTTTTTTTCTTTAAAAACATAACCCTGCTCTATTAGGGAACGAGCATGGTATTTCGATACATAGTAATACCAGACTTGAAAATACTAACGTACCAAAACATGTCTACCATCACGCCTGTATACCCCAAAAGGTAAAGGTACCCCCACAGTTTATTGCCGTTTAGTATGAGGGGGCCGAGCCTACCAATAGCCGGAAAGAAATCCGAAACTCCGAGCTGCTACTGAAAATTTCATAGTAAAACCTGACAACACTGCTCGACCTGGGAATCGAACCCAGGATCTCTAGCGTAGCAGTCACGCTTGGAACCACGAGACTAACGAGCAGTTCACAATTCCTCAATTTTGGGTCAATTTAGAGTGCTATAACAAAAGTCAATAGGTGTTCATCAAATTCATCCCTTACGCTGTCATTTTTCACGGTATTTAAAAAAATATTCTTTATAAACCATACCAATTCCACGCAACAGATGAATATTAATCTCCACTCGACATCAGATAACCCTAAAAAAGCGCCCGTCTCGCAACAAACATTGGGACAAATCTATCGGTCTAACCGGCCCCGACGCGGGATTAGACGGGTACGCGTGAAAAATCCCGGACGGGGCAGCGTCTGGGCCAATGCAATCCATATTTGTCAACGCCGTGATGTCCGAACATCATTTTCATTAGCGAAGAGAGTCTGGCCCATTTGTACCAATGTTTGGTAACAGATGGGGTAAAAATGACCGGACGATAGGTTTTTTCTTGACTTTTTATGACGGAATTTTAGGGTTATTAAAAAGATTCAGGTGTTTTGTTATTAAAAAGATTCAGGTGTTTACTGTCTGCTGTATTACATAAAATAAATACCGCCTTTAGCTATTGTAGTGAATGCCTCATTAGTCTATTGGTTGTTAGCGCCACTGCTACTCTACAGGTCCTGGATTCGATTCGATTTCATTCCCAACGCTTTAAGCCCATGTGTACCGCCGAAACGCTATGCGCTTTCCGAGTGGGTCTTCCCCGATAGATATAATCTGGGGGTCATTAAACACGAGTGAATCGGTTTCTTCTAAGCAAGTGCGCTCCATCATAGATCGCAGCGATTCTCAACATCAGGCAAACTGGCGGTCTAGCGTAAGCTTAAGAATAAAAAAAACATACCTATCGAGCCAAGTTTATAAAACTGTGGGTGCATCAGTAAACTTCTGCCTAACCATTCTATTATTAAAGCCACCTACAGCGTAAGAACGGAACGGAATTTTTCTTCTTAATACACGGTCGATGGCCGCCGGCAAATTTAATGTTCCTAAAGTTAATAACTACTTTGGGGACAGAACCCTAAAGAAGCGAATACCGTATGTGCTGAATAGTTTGCCGGCGGACATTAGACATGAAAGTGACAAATTTAAATTTAAAAAGAAACTGAAGAGGCACCTCCTTGGTCTGTAAATAACTATGTTTGCAGGCTTGGGGGTTGTTTCTTCCGTGGATTTTAGTACTTAGATACAGATTGTTATTATTATGTGGCTCAACACCCACCGTCAAACCGCTAAACCGGTTTTGTGGGAAAATGTATATTTTTTAAGTCTGTATTGTGCAATAATAAATAAATAATAAATAAAATAAAATAAACATCTCGTATTTAAATTCTCCTCTCGCAGGTCTGCTGGAAGACATTTCTTGAGAAATAAGCAGCACCTTTGTACCCATTAGTCCTTAGTTTTTTAACGGCCACTGTTATGTTGTGTGCATAAATAAATAAATAAATAAATGTATTTATAAATTATGTGTTAATGGCAAAAATCTTAATGTTTATCTTATTTTAATTGCCAGATACAGTTTTTATTGAATTAGAAGCAGCTAACTGCGCATACGTCCTTCAAAACCTGTGCATAATTAAAGTCAATTAGTATATTCATTTATCATTTTATTGCATTCATAAATTATAGATTTATGGTTTTAAGTTATATACCAGTTTGGTTATTAATAAGCGCGATAATTCTGGCAGCTTCAATATTTTTTTCGTAAAAATTTAATCGTTACTTCATAAGCGTAATGTGTTATATAATATTACTTTCTATGGTTATTTGTCTTACCCAAAAGTGCAATTTGGAAGATATAAATGGAAGGACTTTATTTGATTTTCATTCATTTACCTATAATTAATGAAATTTCAATTGTTAAGATACGATGTTAATATAAGTAGTAAAAGTTTATAAAATAACGACTATTTTTCTAATTATATAAATAAATTGAATCCTTTTTTTTGTGTCAGGACGTATAGAGATTTAATATAAATACTAATTTGCTCATTTCTTGAATTTCTATATTATGGGGCAACGTAACACAAACAATCAATTGACGATAATTATATTATGACAAAAGCATTTGAATAATTTATTCGTAAATAAATAAACTTTCCCCACATTATTATTATATTTGAATTATTAATTAAAAGTCACTCCATCCGTTTCTAATAATTAAAATGATAATACAAGCGAAGCGTTTTAATAAAGTGTAAATGTAAAGGAATGCCACTCATCACGCGTCGCCTAATGAGCAAACGAGGTGGTCTGAATATTTTAAATAATTATTGGAAATGAATTAATGAAGTTAAAATTGTAATTAATTTTATGCAGGCCTCGTGGTTACATTACAGACGTGATTTATTCTGATTCGATTAAGTGATTGAGCTGCTTCTCATATGGCAAGTAATGGAATGTAATGTGGTTTGAGGTGACATGTCCGATATAACCCTCTACCTTCTCCAAACATTATAGCTACTAAATAATTCTAGCAGGTAATCATCATCAATAGAAAGTTACCTTATTCTGTCAATAAACCCAAGGGCTGATTTTTTTTCCTATTCATCCTGTGGATAAGAACCCTGCACATTTTTATCTTTAAATAACTTTTTGCATGATCTAAAGATCTAATAGATCAAATATATATATATAATATAAATGATATCATTTAGGATATTTAGATTATGCATTTCAATGTTTTACGTTTTAAGTACTAGATGGCTCTGGCATGTCCTAACTGAACAGGTGAACACTTTATGTGAGTGGCATAATGTAGAGAAAATTCAATGAGTTTGTTTCAGTGTTTCTTCTCAGAGGTCGATATTTGGGTAATGCCGATGCAATTTAGTACCTAATGAATATCTAAAATATTGATTTGTAACAATGTCTTTATGAAGATCTATTTAAAGAAATAAATATAATTTGTCATTTCAAGGAACATCCTTAGCGGCGTTAAGAATCCAGTCATAATATTCATAGTTCGATGATCCTAGATGGTCAGAACATTGTGTAGGCCACATAATTTAATGTTCAGGCATACAAGTATGTATCAAATATATACTTCTAGATAACAAAGCTTAAAAGCTTTTTCTAAAGCACAATTTTCAGTAGCGACTTGGGTTACTCAAATAATAATGAATCTAGTCGTACGAACGACTGAGATTTTTGTAATTTAGGTCGAAAATATCTCCGTTTCTGTCACTTAGGTCGAAAAAGTTTGCACGTGCCTTATTCAATCAAAGCAGCTTTTTCATTAAGATATAATCTTTTTCACGTTGTTTAATCATGATATGTAATGTCAAAACTGTCACAATGTATTTTACTATCATAATAATTATTTTATATTTTAAACTATACATAATCTACAATCTAAATCTTAACAATGGACATTGGAATTCAACAAACAACTTACACAATCACAATAATCTGCAGACACTAATTAAATAATTCATATCTAGTATAATTTACGCAACAAGCCCATCAAATTACTAACCGGACAAACGGTTGCTTAACCTGTGCCATTAATTATTTTTTAATTTGACCTGCGACACCCATTAAGAAGCCCTGCGCTAATATTATCATTATCATAATTAAAAGATATTTTTTATGTATTAGAAAGTTTACATTCTTATGTTAATCGTTTTAAATGTATTATACGTAAAATATAGGTAGTTTGAGTACTAATAAAACCAACGGAATTCGATGTTTATTTTCCTATTATATGAAATAAAAGAAAAGCTCGATGATGAATCGGTAGTATAAGGTATCCTAATCAATGAATTTAATGATGAAATTCGATTAAGTATAAAAATATCGATTTTGGTAGTAAAAAATACCTCAGGTGATACTGGCTTACAAAAAAAGAACACTGAAATAAAAATAAATAATAATAAATTAAGATTTTCTTTGATCTTTTTAAATTTTCTTCCTCTATTTTTGGTAAAAACCTAATTGTCATTTTTAATAAAATTACCTATCTATAGTGCAAAGTACAAGTTCAAATATCTTTATTTCAAGTAAGCATTTACAAGCGTTTATGAAACGTTATGATTCTAGTTGCACAGTTCCAAAAGGTTCATCCTATGGAGAAGAATCCGGCAAGACACACAGACACACACAGACATCTAAGACACTATATGGAAAAATACAGTCAAAATCAATGATGGTGATGCCTGCTGCTTTCTCTAGTAAGTATGAAATTATAGAGCTAAAAGATAGAGATATGACAAACGTCAAATCGTACCAATAAAATGTAAATAATATTGTAAAAGCATGTGTTAGACTGAGGGCTAGGCAACACGCGACATAGTTGCTACTTGCTACAAGTTGTAGACACATGCACTTGTGAACGAGCGCGGGCTCGGAGGTCGTGCTAGGCAAGTACGGTTAGCAAACAATTCACTAACTTTTTCTCCGACAAAAATAATATCTAAGTAATAAATGATGTTAATTTCTGTAAAAAGATCTTTTAAGGTTACTTTTACAAGTCAATGTTTTTTATATTTTTTTAACTAGATGGCACCGGCATTTCTTAACTGACGACCTCTGAGAAGAAATGCTGAAGCAAACTCAGAGAATCATGGTCTCTTTTAAAGTCCAGACAGTACGTAGTAGCAAATATATAATATGTGTGAGTTACAATACAAGGCAATGTCTGAAATGGCCTTTTGAAGAAAGAACCATAGTTGCTTTGAGTAGACCAGTCCAATCTGATTTTTTCTGTTACTTATCTGTGATGACACGTTTTGCGTAGTGACTGAGCGATCGGGTTCTGCAACACGTGTTGTGGGTCCGATGCTCACACAGAACACATAATATTTGTATGACCTACAGGTAGTAGTTCCGGGTGTGTGCGTTTGTATATGTTAATTAATGTTTTTAAAAGCATCTACTTATACAGGAGAAAATACTAGTGTGGGGGGGGCAACGTTAAAAAAAATGTAGGTTTGAATTTTTTTACGTTTTTCTTTCAGTTTGTTACGAGGTTCACAGAAAACAAGTTTACTTCTCTTTCTTTCTAACGAGTATTAGATATTCGACTATTGGTAAGATACATAATTTTTACTCAGCTTAAGTTATTTTGAGGGATACATCTAAAATTTTTAAGAGTCAAGAAAGAGTCCCTGGGAAGGACCTAGAAGAGCCGTTGCCCAGGAGTGAGACAAGAATAGCTAAGGAAAAAAGAAACAAGAACAAAGAAACGTACTTTGTCATACTTGACAAAAAACCATAGATATTTCTAGAAAACATAACTGTATCTCTAACAACTCGCTTCAAGTCGTAACAAGGCACTCCAATCTTATCCCTTAAAAAACACGAATAAATTAGCAGAATAGCACTTAACAGATTTTCAGTGCAGATAAACAGGACTATCTGCACTTCCATTGCTAACGTTACATTTGATCCAATTGAACAGGCCAGCCGCTCTAACGTCGTCCGATGCACGCTGCACCGAGGGGCGGGGCCCCGATGCGTTTGACCAATGATTTCGCTCCGTTCAAGCAAAACTAATTATACTGATTTATGCTCCCATTGTTCATTGTTTTATGTCTTTCTCTTAGTGTACACTTACAAACCCATATTCGTATGTAGATAAGTGAGTAACTTGATATATCGCGTTTTGTTGCCTTTTTATGTTTTCGTGACTCGCCCGGTTGTGAGTTACTGTTGTAATTAGCCGTTTATTTTCATGGACAGCGAGACCTTCGACAGGGGCCAGTGTCTATGGAGAAATAAGCAGTAGAGAAGTAGTGCAGACGTTTGTTACTTAGTTATAAAGGTGATAGTTATGATAATTTGCCCCTTACTAAAGATTACGATGATCAGATATGAACCAACGAGTGTCTTGATAGTTAACATCGACCTCAATGCTCTCGCGTATTGTGTAAAATCGAAAGCTCAACACATTAACTCGCTACTATCCAGACGTTACCTTTCACTCGTTCCGACGTAAAAATCCAATCGCTATTTAAAAGAACATTTCAAAAATTTCCAGCATAGTTAAAAGTAAACACAAAAAGAGACAGGTGGACGAGCAGTTACAATGAGGTCTCGGATGTAACAGAAATCGCGCGCGGTGTCACCACCCATTGTATATCAATATTTTATTAAGCATATTCTGGGTAGGAAAAACAGAGCAGCAAATCGGCGCGTCCGGCGCGGCAGCTGCGCCCGCGTCGCATTCACCTGTCGCTCGCAGCGCGCGCGCACGTGGGCGGGGCCAAGGAATGCGCGGTTTTCGCGCTTTTTTCCATTTGCCCCGTCAACCGCCACCGGAATTCGGGTGCGATATTTTCTTTAGTTGGAATCCAAAGGCTTTACCGGGACTTGAGATATTTATTCCCCTTTAGTCCGTTGTCTTTGAGATTTATGAGCGCTGATCTTTTTATGCGATTTATTGGAGTTTTAATTCAGGTAACGAAATGAAGGTTTAGAGTCATAATTTTTAGATTTTGGCCCTCCCTTTTTAATCGTTTTTTGCAGGTAGTAAAGTAGAAGCGGTCGGTATGTTTCTTGCAAATTAAATGTTAAGTGATGCGTTTAAATGCCATTTCGAGTGGAATAAGGGTTAAGATAATAAATACGTTTAGCAAGTCAAAAGCGCACTTAGAGAGCATATTGTGGCATTTCTAGCACGTGAGACATTTCCTGTGCGTTACAATAGACATTTTATTTATGCATATTTGTAGCTTTAATTTTTAAATACAGTGTTAAGTAGTTTTTAATTACTATTTAATTACCTCGTTCTCATCGAATCTAAACTTTGTAAAATATACCTTTTCACCATCCTACTTGAGCTCGGTATAATGTCAGTTTTCTCATAAAACAATCACGATAACCTGATATACGTCGTGTGCCAAAATAATTTATCATTTTCATTAGAATTCGTGTGTATTTAATGTAACCGTCTAATCGCGTGTGGTTAGAACGATAAAGCAAGTAGGTCAGCTAGTGGCTATCAGTCAAAAATAAACAACAATAATACACAGAAATCTATGGGGAACAGGGCGAGGTTGAGTGGCTTCCGTCGACGCAAGATTGATCGACCAATCACAATTATGAAAAATGATTTCGTGATAGCGCCGGCCAAGCGACAGGCGCGCGCGGTGCAAGGGTTAGCTACTTTTGACATGATAACATGACAAGTATTATTTTAATGACATGCTATAAAATGGACAGACTATTATGAGGATTTTAATAGGGTACCATGACGCCTGTATTCCCCGAAGGCTTAGGCAGAGGTGTACTAATGTATACAACACAGTTCGCCGGTATGTTTAGTCTCATATAGTGGGATAATATTATAATCGACCATCTCAAAAATAATCCATATCTCTAATACATCATACGACATAGCCATAATACGCAAATTACGCCAGTGTTGGTATTCAGTAAGTCATATAATTAATATATTTATTTATTTATGTATAGTTTTTTATGTGGTCAGACGCTAACGATAGAAAAGATGCCAGAGATTATCATGACCTTCAGGAATAAGAAACAGACCGCGACGAGAAAAAGGATATTGAAACGGTATAGATAATACTATAATATGAAGCCTTAGGTTTTCATATTTCTATTAATCATATTATCTTAGATCTAAAAGGCCACAAATATAGGTATATGTATTAAAATGATTTGTTTTTACGGTAAAGAGAAACGGCTAACCCCATTCTTAAATTTATATATGGGATTATTTTTTAGACCAAGTAAGACAGTTAGCCAATTTTTTTTTAAATCGCTGGTATCTCATAGCTTGCGCCGGCGCGGTCTAGCCTGCCCGTGAATTCATTGCGGATCGTCGACTAAGCTCCTCAAAGCGCCCTATATTTTACAGGTATACAGTAGAATACCTATTGAATAAACATCTGGTATTTAAAGGTGAAACAAAATAACTGATATTTTTGTCTAGAAAGATAAAGACGTTGCTACAATACCTACATGACCTAAAAACATACTGGTGAACTGTAGATGTACTATCATCGGCACCCAGGCATCAAATAAATGATAATAGGTATGGCTTATAGTACCTAGTTTAAAAACAAAATAAAGAAATAAAAATTATTTATTTCGCGTTCGCGAGGATACACCAAAACAGACAGAAATAAACAAAATTTAACACAGATTAAAAAAATTAAATGGCACTGACATTCAGAGTACAAGTGACATCTGCGGAGTGAGCAAAAATTTATAAGTACCTACTAATATTTTTATTAACTTTTAGTAGATATCGGGCGTCTATCAAACACAATTTTATTAGAAAACGCTTTAGTCCTCCAGACTGCAGACTTATTAGAATAATCTGGCCTCCTATAAATCCAAGTGTGTGAAATCCTTCTGCGGTCAGGGCGTCCAATTTCGGATTCGATCACATTACCATAACGCGAGTGCGCGAGTGCGCGGTGCACTGCCCGGTGCGAGACACGCGGACTTCAAGAAATGAAAGCAGGAGTAAAAATATTTTATTTTTATAATTTATCTTTACATTGGCTATTTTCAATTAATCTTTAAATTATATTTTTATTGCAATGTTTTATTTATAAAAATATTAAAGTTCAAGAATAGGTCAGTTTTTTTGTTAAACAAAGTGGATAACTGTAATTTGATATTTTAGTTTCCAATTAATGCCCATTACATTTTTATATTTGTCTTTACCAAATGCTGGTAATGGCCAATAATTCAGAATTTATATTTTAATTTGGTCATGAAAAGCAATATTTTTAACAATTCAAGTTGTTGAGTGGAAAGCTACTTTACTTGAGTTGGAAATATCTTTAGGGTCATTCTTTGCAAAATATCCAATAGGTCATTATAAAAATAAAAAAATATCTGTTTATAAATACTTAAAATTATTATAATGAGTGATTCTAGAGAAAGTAAGAGACAAGAGAGAGATCGTGTCATTCCTATTTTCTTTTATCGTTAAGCTAAATGCTTGTATTACGAGTGGGTTCACGTCGGTAGTGGCACCATAACCACATGATCGCAAGTCCGTCACCCTAGCTATATATAATATTCGCCCTATTATAATATAGCAGATACATACTACTTCATAATAAAAACAGGATAACGCAACCATTCATGTCAGACAATAGATTTTTATAAAACTTATTGCACGATGTACTTCGCGGCCGTGTGTCCGCTGCAAGCTCGTCGGCTATTTTATATAGTATTTAGATGCACATTAAGAGTCATCTTTAACTGGAGAATGTTCCGATCGGGTTTCATTACCATATCACTAGTCGGGAACACTTGACTACAGACGTACTATGATATTCTGGTTAGATAGGGGCTTTGCTGGAATAGATAGGAACTCATTACCGTTCGGCTGACTAAGACTTTGACCACTTTTGAAAGTGCACTGCAGTTTAGGGTTAAGGGAGGGGGGAGGATTTTGTTGTTTAGCATGTATTAGATTAGCTATGTTGAGACTATTATGCCATTTTTAGAATAAATGGTATGGTCTTATTGATAGATATTGGTTTAAGATGTTGCATATTTGTTGCACGGCATTATTATGATCTAATAAATTATAAAAATGTAGGTTTGTATTTTATCTGTATTGGGAAACTTCAGTTTCGGCAGGTAGTTCTTGATTGAAGATTTGTAAAGATTATTGAAGTTTGAACATAAGTGTAGGAAATGGCTGTCACGTTAATAATAGCTTAACAAAACATACTACTTTATTTAAAGCCTGCGGTATATTTTCCAGAAGAATCAATTCCCAATCAATTAAATCCAATTCCGAGCAAAGGAACAAAACCAACATTAACCAGTCCATTAACCCTAAAGCCAGTAATTATAAAGGTGGCGAACGCGAAAACAAAAGCCAAGTCCTCGACGAGGCCAACGTGTAAAGAATGCACCGATTCCGAGAGAGGACGCCTCTCGACCGCATTTTATCACCGACTAATGATCTCGGGCGTCTACGCCGCGTAATGAGAGCGCCAACCGCCCCGGCTCACAACCAATAAAATATTTATGAAACCATCCCCCGCCCTAATGGAACGCGTCAACTCCCCACTTAGAAAACTCCACTCGCATTAACCTCCGCAAAATTATCATTACCGCTCCACAAATGGACAATAGCCGATCGCATGTCCTATACGCAGAATGCGACTCGTTAAGTCGCCGTGGACGCGAATTTAAGAGACAGCTTCTAAATATCCAGTGGCAGCGAGCACATGCGTCCCGAGATCTGTATCGCGGCACAATACCGAGGCCGGCCGTCACGACGGTAGCAGAAATATGGACGCGGGCCCGCCGCAGCCGCATGCCCGCTTGTTTTATGTTAATGTGAGGCATAAACGGCTAGGCTGCGGGGAAAAATAACGCGCCGACGTCCACCGTGATGAAATACCAGATACCCGGCCGGTGATCGTTAGCCGGGCCCGGCACCACGCGAGATCCGCACCTAACGCCATTGTCCCAGACGCACGAGGAAGTCGAATAATTAAACCGAACGCGTCGCCGTCGTCAGTCCAGCGTGCATTCCCACAGACGCTATCGCTCCTGTCGATCTCCGCGAGCGAAATACCGAAACCTAATAAGTCCGAGCCGAGTCTCATTTGTGTAAGGAGTTGTTTAAAAAAACGAACAATACGGAGGCGCCCGATAAAGGAGACGGCCCAATAATTTAGGGTCATTGTTTCGCCTCTTAATTTATGGAGTGCGGGTGTACGATTGATTTGTAGGTTTAGGAGGGAGATTCCTCGGGCCGAGAGTGTTGGGGATAAGCGGTTTTAAATCCGCAGCGGATTATCGCGAGGCGACGTCGCGGGGTTTGTGATGCGCGTCAAGAACTCAATTTATTCGCGGGCCCACTCGATATACATACAATGCGCGGCGGCATTTAAAATGCGCGATAGGATTGGCCGGTTCGGTCTGGGCGGGGTGCGCGAACCATATACGCGTTCTTCGTGATGCACATATTAAGTTAGAAGGCTCTGTACATGGATGCGGCGGAATTACGATAGGCACCGATGATGTCTAAGATCGTGAGTGTCCCTCCGGTAGTACAATGGGCGAACTCCGAGAAAATTATGAATGCCCCCAGGTTGTTCGGTGTTACATTAAATTGCGGGTGGCGAGCGATGCCATTAAATTATCGGACTCTCTGATGTCCTCCTACAATGCAATGCTTGATAGTAATTCACGGGCGATGCTCTGCGGTATAATTTCGCAGGTGCATTATGTGCCGAGCCATTAATGGATTTGTTTGATTTAGGAAAATCGTGCATTTTGTTATACCCATCCATTTATCTACCCTGCAGTCATATGAATTTGAATAGACCCTCACAATGTTCTAGCAAATATTATTGTTTAGACCGAAAGACTCCCAGACAATAACGACCAACCAATCCGAAGCCTTCCTTCACCACAGCCTGACGTTTACCTTAAGAAAATCACTCCCAACTCCTACAAAAAAAACAGAGCATCGTAACTACAGCCTATCAGCCATCGGGCGTCTGCATTAATTGGAACAGCCGATCTGGACGACGCAGATTTCACTTCTATAAATGGCTCGAAACTTTATGGTATCGCGGTGCGTTGTTACCGTCAGCATGCGCCTGCACACACTTGTAATTGGTCGACCGCCGGTTGATATTTACAAGAGAGCCAAGATGGCGGCAAATCGGATATGCGACGTGTAATTGACAAATAGGCTGAAGGGTTAGAATAAATTGGGCTTTGCACGCAAACGGTTGGATTTTGTTTTTCGAACAGATCGATGGTGCGTTTGCGCACGCGATGCGGAGACAGATTGTTGACTGTTGAGTAAGCAAGCTAAGGCTGCGGCTTAGAAATATATGGGTTTTCTAGGCGATAAGTACAAAATAATTTATTTCTAAAGATTATATTTTGAATTTCGATTTCAATTCTTCCATTCAAGAAAAATATTTGTCGTTCTGGAGTGCACACGATTTGTGTCATCCACAATAAAAATACCAGAAGTAACAGGATGTTAAAAAAAATAACAATTTGTCTTTCAATAAAAATGTCACTAATAAAATTCTAGAAAAATGCTCTTTTTATTCGAATGCCAGTGTCAATGTGGTAAGTATAGGATAATTATATAATTGAATGCAAGTGTGATGTTGCTATTCACATCCTTAGCTTAAGGTCGGTAGTTAATAACTAGCTTGAGAGAGACTTGAGTGGAAAATGCAAGACGAAGACAAGGAAAAAACGCTTATAAAAGTTCTGCCTAGAAATTATTTTAGAAATGCGGTTTTGATATCTATATCCTACTTATATTAGAACCATAAAAGTTGGTGAGGACGCATAAATCTATGTTACTTTTTCACCTCAGAACAGCTGAACGTATCTGGATACAATTTGGCACAGAGATAGATTATAGTCTGGAACACATAGGCTTTCTATCCAGGTCGCACGCAGACAAAGTCGGGGGCAGAAGCTAGTGAATACTATAAATAGCAAATTCAGGTATTTATGTTCAAATTACAATTCCTATCTAGACTCAATGTCGTGAATGTCAACGTACATCATGAACTTGAACTAATGCGACCGATATTTCAGTTCGAAAGTCGGTGACGAAAACTAAAGATCCGACCAAATCGAAGGCATTCAGGGTACAGTTGTAAGTTTTAGATACTTACAACTGTCAAACTTAGTCCATAATCTATAATCCAAGTACAGATTCAAACTCCGAAATCCTACTAAGAATTTCAAAGAAAAAACCCCTATTGCTATTTCTCGACCTGGGATTCGAACCCAAGTACCTACTCCAGCAGTAGCAGCTGCGGTTCCGACCACTAGATTGATAAGGTATCTATTTATATCCGATATTTAGATACGATACGAATAAACGATATTTAGATACAATATAACTCAAATCACTACATATAATAAGTAGTATAGAACAAAGTCACTTCCTGCTGTCAGTCTGTCCCTGTGTACGCTTAGATCTCTAAAACTACGCAACGGATTTTGATGCTGTTTTTTAATAGATAGAGTGATTCAAGAGGAAGTTTTTAAGCTATTTCCACGCTACGACTCTTTGGGACGGGGCAATGCGGGTGAAACAACGGGTATACAAATAATTTATCAAAAAATCTGCCGTGTGCTATTAAAATGGCACCTTAATATATCCGTTAAAAGGGTTTTGATTGATCAAGACGTCAGCGAGGACAGTCCGACGGCCGTCCGGCGACTGAAGATTGATACGCACTGTTAGACAATCGCACGATCCATCATCACTGTCGCCAGTGTGGTCCGAGCCTTACGAACGTGACCTATTGTTTTCTAGAAAGTTATTTTTGATTTTGTTTTTGAGTTTTGGTTTTGAATACTTTTGTTTGAAGGCACGTAAGCAAATATTTTTCCTTGTATTGTATTTATGGGTTTATTTATACTGTACACCCACGTTGAGTTTAACTAATACATTTGATTGGAAAACAAACACCTGATACCGAATTGTAGAACCTTTTAATTTGGTATTCTTAAGCACGTCATTCGCGTTATCAATAAGAAATGAAGAGATACAGGTATCCCTTCATAAATGAATGTGTATCATAATTCTTCTTCAGCTTGACGTCATCCAATGTTATATCCATACTTAATATTATACATTATCTGTCTGGCTGTTGTACCCACGCCTAAAACGCTGAATCAATTTTGAAGAGTTTTAGTATTTACTTGTTATTCACTTGTTGTGTTTCTTGCTACAATGTAAGTATGTATTTATACATATGATAGCTAAAACTGCAAACATCGGAAACAAAAATATCGATTTCCTACATTTTTTATCGAGTTATCGCGTCACCTCGGCGCCGGCGCACACATTGATCGATTGCGCGTTTAACACCAGGTAAACACCCCGTATATGAAATGAAACTATCACTTTACTGTGACATAAAAATACAAACATACTTTACATATTCACCGAAAATAACAACAACCTTTATAGCTACATGAACAAAGGTCATTTTTCAGTAATTTTAAGTTGAACGACTCGCTTCAGCAAGTTTGTTTGACAAATTAATTAAGCGAATGATGGATTCGTCTGCGTGGAGTAGTGATTGATGATTTGACAATAATTTTGGGGTCGGACGGGCGAATGTCAACAGATAAACAGATATAAATGGGTTCCGGACACACCTGAAGAGGAAATAGTGAAAAAATATATACAAAAACTTTACTTGGCGAGATAAAAATATTCAATAAAAAGCGCACACGTCGTTGATTCAGGAGATAAGGATACATATAATGCTTGCTGTCTTTTTCTTTTTTCTCTTTGCTCAAGTAGTGCGTAGATGACACCAACACAGATCACTTTAAATCATTCAAAAGATTCTAGCCTTCTATTTTAAAGCAATGCAATTGAAATAGCTACCCTTTGGGTATGACAATAAATTATTGTTTAGTACAAAATCAGAAAGTGTTATTAGAAATTGCAAAACTGCAGCAAAGACGAAAACTCACCGTGTGTTGCCCAGTGACTTAACAACTACATTTTTTAAAACTTATGAGATTACTGATAATGCTGTTGACATGACCCGAAATCTACTTGTATCAGACTGTGTGGTTCAAAGATACTAAATGTCACAGTCGATTTGGCAGACAAAACTGTCAACAATTAATTTTTACTCAAATTAAATAGCAGACTTGAACACCTAGTTCTAGGTCAGATAGAATTTAAGGAACTACACAAAGAATAATTAAGACATCAAACAAAAGAGAATTTGACATGCAACAACATTACAGTGAGTAAAATAAAAATTACTGAAAATAAATTAACAATCGATAAACGAACATACAAACAAATCGAAAACTCGTTTAAGTTTTAATATAATGCTCATAAAATATATACTTTTTCGCGAAACGAATCACCCCGTTTAGTAGGGTGTCCACAATAAACCTGTCACGTAGGACAGTCCGATACCCGACATCGCACTTATCAACGAACATAACATCCTCAACTTTACGACAATCTTGCGCTGGACGCGCACGCATATAAATTTGAACAAACGTCAAGACCGTCCGATTTTATTTTACTGATCATGGAAATTGTATCGATATTTCAACGATAACGTTATTGTGTTGCGTCGGATAAAGATACTTTTTATGTTCACGTCCGTTTGATTTTTATACGATCTGAGAATCGGATGAAGCTTGAAATCGATTATAATAAAGTTTACAACGCATGCTGTGACTAATATTATCAATTGGTAAGAGTATTACCGTAAATCAGAAGAAAAGTCAATGTACTTATTAGGACTGACATAAACGGACTGACACTGATACATACGGAGATTTTATTCAAGAGTGGGTCGAACTCCAAGAATCAGAAAAGGTATTCATGTAAGTATTATGAATCAAATATAAAAGCCTGTTGCTTCCAAATGCGTAAAAAAATGCACAATGCACATGAAAAAATACAAATAAAAAATATCTTCAAGCTAAACTTTCCCCATTTTCGCAAAACGTCAAATTGAAAAATGTACACACAGACACCTACGCGTGAATGCACGCAAATAAAATTCTCAAAAATCATTCCCACAACAGCTAAAAACCCACACGCCACAATCTAGATCGCAACACACGAATAGCGAAATCTAAAAACCGGTTGTTAGTTCGCCATGTAATTCTAATTAGGTAATTCGAGCAGCCGGTACTAATGGGTTCGGTTCGGTGCCATAAAGCAGGCACAATCTGATCGTGTGAACACGCTGTCCGCGTGTCCCGTGCACATTGTCCGCAGACATGCGACGCTTTGTCACCCTAGCCCACGCGGAGATAGCGATATGAGAGCCTGTAATTATTGGCTTCAGAGTTATTCTGTAAATACCATTTTAGTGTAAGCTGTTAGTGTTAATACATTCCAAATTAGAATGTGACTATTTCTTCGTACATTTTTTTTCCATCTCAGCTTCATGTGTTGATATTTAATATTTTTTTTATGAATAAGTTCAGTTTTTTTGACAGTGTAAAAAATTCTCAAATCGAATAAACCACCAATCGCTTTATTTTTTATAAATATATTATTATTTTATCGGTTCAGTTCGGTTGGCTATATAAAAAATAATTTCAATCCGTTAAAACCAAGATTTATTCAACAATATTTTCTTAAGGATTTGGGTGGGTTAAGTACTGTAATGTTTAAGTACTTCAATACGAAATTGACTATGTTACAAAGGGTACTACAACTAATGTAATTTGTAAACAAACACACACAATAAATTCTAGAAAAGCTACCTATTAAATCTTCGGAAACTAAATCAGTTACGCATTTGTTAAAGCAAGATGGAACTGTACGTTTATCAAACAAGGATTTTGGAAATTAAAAAAATACTTCAGGTATAATTCGAAATAATTAACGGATTTTAGATAATTATGTTGGCACTAAAGATCTAAGAACCTGTGATAATAACATAATTTATTTTCACTTAAATCATTTAAGTCAAGTAAAACAAGTGCAAGACATTTTCTTAAAAAAAGTCTATTATCTTGAGAAAGAGCATAACATTAAAATAGTTTATTCCACTGCTTAGAGTTTAGACAAAAAAATCTCCACACCCAAGAGCGAACAGTATACAGTCAGACATAATAAATAAGTGCACAACAGTCTCGAGACATGGGGACAGCGATACACACTCAGCCCTCACATTGATGGAAGCGTTTCAAACGCACTTTAGATAGCGAACTGACGTTGACGTATTATTATTGTGGACTTTCGATGTTTCGGTCGTTGTACGTCCCATTTTCGAAGTATAAGATACGAATTTTCGTGTAATGATCGTAATGTGGTCAGTAAAAGCTAATGCTGTGGTAATCGATGATTGTGCAAATAGCAAAGCTAGACTTTCTGCAAAAGGAAATTTATATTCATAGATTGCAAATTTAATTGAATACTAACGATGCATCTCCAAATTTTTCCTCAAGTTATTTTATAATTATTTTCACCTTAAAAAGCCAATTTGTTTATGACGTTTTATCCATTAGGTATTAGCAATTGTAAAGCTTTATAAGAAACAATATCAGAATCTCCAGCTTAGTTGCTACAAGATCGTCGATAAGCCAGCTTCTTACAGGCACTATCTCACGAACTTGTTGGTACAACTCGTATTTTGACATGTTTTATAGTTTTCTCATCAATCGCGCGTGTTGCGTCCGAAATACCTTATTTATAGCTAAAACGGTTGAGCCGACGCGGCAATAAAAAGTTTTAGTGTCTTCCGATTGAGGCGCCGCGACTTTATTGTCTTTTTATCAATATTGAGCCGTTTTGATGGTCTGTTTAGGGTTATGGTGAACTTTTGTTGCTAAAAAAGCTATGAATTGTAATGTTATTTGTTTAAGGCATGACATGATACATTATGCATCTAAATCAGTTTCGTACGAAGCATTTTTACTTGTGCTATCACATCTGTTTGATCATTTATTAGAGCTAATGTTATTTACTAGGTACTTTAAGTTTTAATTTTAGTCGTTATAGTTTCATGGCAGAAGAAAACTTAAATGCCCATTGTTCATAAGCCATCTTTTGATTCGAAACGATTTCTCGCAAGGTGCTAATTAAAAGCTTATTTTATTCCTATGCACTTGTCGTATTTTCTTCGTTAGTAATGCCTTTGGTTAGATGAAATGTGTTAATAGCACTAGAAACTAACAAGCTACTGTTGTATGATTTTATCTGTGCCAATAAATCGTGTGTTGTAGTAATTTGTATTTCCTGCTTTCCACATACACCTTTATAAGTTGTAAGTTCAATCAGAAGTACATATTACTGTTTCCTGAATCCTTCGTTTTACTTGTGCTTACTGTAACAAGACACAACTTCAATCATTGGTACTAATTTGGATTGAATATTTTTTCTGGGAATCGTTAATAAAAGCTAAAGCTAAATATAGATAACACTCAAATATATTCAACGATCTCGATCACCGCATTCTAGTATTTTGGCTGAGCGACTCCTGAGTCGTGTTAGCGCAACGAACTCTTGTGTATTTTTCTGTTTATTGTATTTTGCATGTTTATAACTTTCTTAAGTCAAAGTCAAAGTCAAAATGTTTTAGTACCTTTTATAATGGTCTTATTGAAATAAGACCATTATAAAAGGTACTTTTGAAAAGTCAAACTAGTTGCACGGTTCCAAGAAGTGGGTCATATGGAGAAGAGCCGGCAAGAAACTCCATAGACACTCTTTTAAAAAAATATTTCAATTTGGATTACAACATTAAGGTTTACAACTTTGTTATTAAATAGTTACTGAGAATGATGCAGTTTGATGAGCAAGATCCATTCATTAAATAAACATATATAAAAAAGGAATTGCCACAGCAGGTAAGAGCTGACCAGCCCCGACAGACAGCACCCGTTCACGAGCATGACGTGTGTATCAGCGTGGTTCGACTCAACCATATTGTATTGTTCAAGAAAAGAGCGTACTCCCTTTTAAAAGGCCGGCAGCGCACTTGTGACTCCTCTGGTGTTGCGGGTATCCATTGGCGGCGGTGATCGCTTACCATCAGGCGATCCGTCTGCTCGTTTGCCTGCTATCACATAAAAAAAAGGGAATAATGCTTAGCTTTAATGTGTCTTATAAGGTTACTAATATTATTTTCCTATAACTGCCTCAATAGCCAAGTGGTCCTGACCGCGACTGCTACGCTAGAGGTCCTGGGTTCGATTCCCAGGTCGAGCAAAGTGTTATTGGGTTTTTCTATGAAATTCCCAGTAGCAGCTCGGAGTTAGGAATTTGTGCCCGGTTAATGGCAATAGGCTCGCCCCCTATTACATGGGACCTAAACATACCGGCGAACTGTGGGTGTACATTAGTACGCCTCTGCCTAACCCTTCGGGGAATACAGGCGTGATGGTATATATGTTATGTTATTTTCCTATCATCCCCGATCAACGGCAACCTATTAATAAACCGCAAAAAGGTCATGAACCCTGCGTGTTAACAATCCGGATATAATTTTTTATGTCATTATGTTTAGTGGAACATTAAAACTCTGTCAAAAGAGGCATGTTTACTGCTTTTTTACGACAAGAAATCTGATAGTATGTCTTTTTAAATGTTCCCAATGATTTTTATATGAGCCGTACTTTTTTACTGCGTACTACGGTAGATTAATTTCATTGTTGTTAAATTTCCGTTTGATTGCTTTTTAAGTGTTTCTTTATAGGTTATTGGTTTTCTCTTTTCTTATACGATCACAACCAGTTTCACGTATTTCATTCATCTTTACTATAGTTGTAAGATCTTTGGAGTAGGTACCCTCCAAAGACCTTACAACTGTTACTCCTAAAATAGGTATATTTTAGGAGTAACAGTGTCATTTGTACTTTGGTGTTAGCAGCAATACCAGGTATTCAATTATTTCGTTCTGAATCTGGTCGTAAAATTAGATTTTCGATAACTTTTGGCAGTAAAAGTTTACTAGACACTAAAATCTTATACCTAAGTGTCACTTCTATAAAGAATTTTTTTTAAACAGTACTGACGTGTATATAGCTTTAATATTTTATTGTAAATGAAAATACATCATGAGATTATGTCAATTTGTCTTTTATCACAAAAAATATTTTCTTTCATAATAGTATTTTAACAGGCTTCAGACAAACAGCACAATCGTTTTCTGAATATTATCCGCGAAATAGTTTAAACACTGTCACCGTAGTGTTTCATCAGAGGATAAACCTGTACCTATAAGACAACATTAAACCTGCTACTAATTAAAATATTTAATAATAATTACTATAAAATAAACAACCTGCATAACTTTATATATTTAAATTTTTTATAGACAAATAAACTGAAATAGTCGTTGAAATAAATATGAAATATATGCAGGAATGACTCGTAAAATGATCGAAATATTGAAATTGATAAAGACGTTTAGAACTATACGATTTAATTTATGAAACTACTGTGAAACTATTTATTTTATAACGTCATAAAAATCTAAACTTTACTTTTATTCGATATTAATCATAAAATTATACAGATCTAGATTTTATTTTGATAGAATTATGGATATTTATGCAGTATTTGCGGAAAAAAATGTCTGATTATCTCTGGTGTGTGGGTGTATAGAAAATGAATGTTTACTATTTTTTAAGTCATCGGCAGCAATACCACTACACTGTAATGAATATCTATATTGATAGATGGTTTTATTTTCTTACTATCTACTTTTCTTTTGCAAACTTCAATTTTGTTTCTAAATTGGATTATAAAAAAAATCTAAATCTACAAACTATAGCAATAATATCTATACACTGTCTTAATACACTTGCAGAAACCAATTTAAAACATCTAATATCTAGTAAAAATATCAAAATATTTCCTATTTTACAAAAAAGCTCCATCAACTAGATATTCATAAAATAATAATCTAATTAAATCAATCACCAACAAAATAATTGAATCTAATCTACCAAACTAAAACTTCACACCAGCAAACTATATTAAACCCCGAAATATATCGACCGGTGTTAATTAAAACGGAAGCAGCGCCACTCAATCACGTCACAAATCAAAGATGGCGCCCGTTTCATCTCGAAAATGATAAATTTATATAAAAAAAAGTCGTAAGAACTAAACGTGAGGCCGGAAGGCGACGCGTAATATATCAATCAAGAGATGAATGAATTAAGTCTTTTATATGTAACGGGACGGACACGACACGAGATATTTTTGAGGTATTGATCAAGTCTGATGGATTTTTTGTAGCTTATATTAGAAAGACAAATGCGTTCACTTATAGTTTACGTATTTTTACTAGATACCTACCTAAATAAATAGATACGTTACCAAGATTTCTCTAATCACTTGCACTACACCTGATTTCGTTTGAATTAAGACTGACGATACAAAGTATAAAATAAGATACTTAAAGCTATATTAACTGCAAAATGTATTAAATTTCAATGAATTAATTTCCTATTGACTTCAAAATACTGTACAGATTCACACCTCTACAAGCAATTACATTTCGCAGCGCGACATGTAAACGCAATTCCTATTCATAAGTTGCCCGCATCATGTAAATTAAATATTCGCAACGGAATTCAAATTCCATACAACATAATTGTATGTAAATACTTTGATCCGTCAGTGGGTTTTGTAAACGTCAAAACGGTTGATGTAAACAGTTAAAAATGTCATTAAAGTTGGTTAACATACGTAAGAGCAGCTTGTTAGACTGTTTAAGACATGAACTTGAAGTGGGTTGTCGGAACAATAAAAATACACAATAATTTCAGCACAAAATCTGCCTCTGATAGAATTGATTTAAAAAGTAACATTCACACATATTATTTTCAATTACTTACATTAAATTTTAATACTTGCCTACTCATTGTCAACCTATTTTTCCCTATTCAAGTTAGGGTTAGTTTCCATTATAACCATTAATATAATTTCCAGTATAAAGATTTTTAACACGAATTGACTGCCATCAAACCTTCACCAGCTGATTTCAGGGCAATACTGATATCCTAAGGACAGGTTGTCAGGCTCTCAGGCTATTGGCAGGATCAACGGGGATCTCTCTAGGGCACGCAGGAATCTCAAAGTAAAGAATGGGCACCCACAGAGTAACCGCGGCAAGCGAAACTTCGTAACTTTTCAAAGTGATTGATTAGCGTAGATATAATTTAGCCATAAACCCATTCGATAATCAAAAATAATTAATAATAATACAGTTTTTTTTTAAACACGCTACCACCCATGCCTTAGCACGTTTTTAAGTACCCCAAGAGAGATTCAGTTTTTACGGCTTATGCATATTTAATTAATTGCATTTTGCAATCTTTATTGACATTATTTATTGTCAAAACCTACATCAAAGAGTTTTATGACTTATTTATTGCTTCAACAGATATACAGTTAGATTAACACAATTAATGTGGCGCCAAAATTATTTCAAAGTTAATGTTTAAAAATAGTAAATATTTCTAATTATTAACTAGTGTTAATTTAAAACTTACTCCGTACCAAGTGCCAATGAACACTACTAAAAACCAAGGCCCCCGCTGGGTCCGTTGTCTAATTGATAATTAGTATTCAGGCGGCCGGGTGCAGGCCTACGTGTGGACCCCACGGCCCCCAGCCCCCCGGGGACGGCGGGGGGTTGGTCAACGTTGCATCAGCACGCCCAAGACGTCTGCTATTGACGTAAGACGGTAGCCGCTGGGACTGAGACGTGATCGCAACGGTTAAGCGGCAGTGTAGGGTTGGCCAGTCGTCCGATGCTCCGTGCGGTTCATTGAATTTAATTGTTTTGATTTGCTATCAGGGTTGTCATATTTTGATGTTATTTAATCCGATTTCAAAATTCACAAGTAAATCAAAGATGAAATACCTATAATTTACGGGTTCATTTTGACAACTGTTATTACGAATGTAAGGTATGGTTTAAACAATAATGGATTCTTCCCTTTTTTCACAGATTCTGCTCATTCACAATCAACAAATCTGAAATTATGTTTAAATTTATAATTGAAACATAATTTAAGAAGTTGGAGCACGACAAATCACAGTGTTATCCCTACGGAAAACTGGATCTTATTAAATGAAATGTTACCTAGGTAATCGACCTGATACTAAGCTAAAATACCTTTTCATATCGAAGGACACCACCTACATTTATATGAAAAACAAAACACTTAAAGTACGTATCAGTCACTGAATCAAACTAGTCTACTATGCGTACAGATCGTCAATCCTACATTACCATAATTCAATATAAATTATTCATCCCAATAAAGTGACCTACCCCACCACGCCCAGAAACAGCGACCCAATCGCTTGCGACTGCACGGCAACTTTTTCAAGATTACCATATCTACGTTCGAGAATCGCAAGTGAAACGGACGGGGCAGTACAGCAAATTGGCTATCTAGCTCATGCATCGCGTATGAATCGCTGCGACCGAAGAATCGGAATATTTAGGCGATCGTGCGCGTCGCTCGGTAGCCGGTCTGCGTCGGCCCTTATTTAGATACTTTGATGTTTTCAGTCGGCCTGTCTTTTTGTTTGCGTTGAATACATTTTGGAGTATTTACGTTGTTTGTTTTTTAAATTGTGACGTTTGCGCGTAGGTTGTGTTTTCATTATATCCCTACGTACCTACTTACTACTTTATACTGGTCGGAACATTAAATAAACATTAAGACTGTTTTCCATAGTTTATTAACGTCTTATAATTAAGCTTTTATCGTTATAATCTCGCTAGACATGAAAAACATGCCTCATTAGCCTAGTGGTCCTGAGCGCGACTGCTACGCTAGAGGGCCTGGGTTCGATTCCCAGGTCGAGCAAAGTAAGTATTATTGGGTTTTTCTATGAAATTCCTAGTGGCAGCTCGGAGTTAGGAATTTGTGCACCGGTTAGTGGCAATAGGCTCGCCCCCTATTACATGGGACCTAAACATACCGGCGAACTGTGGGTGTACATTAGTATGCCTCTGCCTAACCCTCCGGGGAATACAGGCGTGATAGTATGTTATGTTATGTTTTAATAGTTCTTAATTTGACTCGTGATCGGATTGAAGATTTTTACAACATTGAAACTTCAGGTTCAATCTTTATCACCTATCCCAGTTAGAATACCTGTTCTCGACTATAATCAATTTAATCATCACCCAAAACGCCCAACAACTTCTAAACTAATTAACAATGCACTGCAGAATATTCAAAACAATCGCGGCTCATTACAGGCCACCGATCTCTAATCCACAGAACACGGAACGTGCCAATTTCCGAGCTAGCAGCACCCACAACTCGGAATTTTTCAACACACTAATGAATCAGTCGGGTTAATGCTACATCGGAGAGACCGTGTACATATTTAAATCAGGTACACGGTTCTTGATTATAGCAGCCGGAGTCAACTAAGTCGGTTTTATCTGGATTGTATAAAGTTTCTCAACGGTTATTGCTCGGAGACAATATAGTCGGGCAATGTTTGTAACTGAACGTACCAAGAGGTATCTAGATAAGTTCAGCTGACTTTTTCATATACTATTTATATTTTAATTGTTATTTCAATGGCGGCCTCAATTTACTCGGGATTGATACAATAAGAAGAAGAAAAAATTGTGGATATGTAAGAAATGCAACATCCTCTTAGGTTAAAGTTGAAGGCTTTGTGTTGTACTTAAAAAAAACAAAGGAAAATTGACTACAAATTAGGTAACATTAATAAAAAATATACATGAAACAATTATCATAGTCAATCAAACTGGTATTTAATATACTAGAAAGATACCAAGTTATCCACCTATTCTTCATAAAATTGTCATATTGATATAATAATGGACTTCGAAGACGTCATACCAGACGAACCTTCTGAAGTATTTTACAAATCATGTGGTCAGAATAAGGAAATAGCCTTTTTTATGGGATAGCCTTTCTGTAATTATGACCACACTGATTTCCTTCAAGAATAGACCGGTATAGTATTTCAAGTTACATAAATATATAAACTTACTAACTCTACTAGTCCTTACCAAAAAATCATATAAACAAACAAAATATATTTGGTCAATATAAGACTTATCTAATTTTCGATTCAGTCACATCTAGATGTCGACTTGATAGTAACGAGGGCCGATGAAAATCTATGCATTCACCTACCAAAGTTTATTCAAAAACCGTCTTAAATATGTACTCTGTAGATATTTTTTTAAATGATATCTGATTCCAAGGAGAATTCTATCTATATCTCCCACCTGGCCACATTAGGAGTGGCTCTCTAGTCCCTTCGCCATCAACTTCATTTGCAGTCTCCTCCACGTTAAAATCAATTATGCTTGCGATTGTTTCGTTAGTGGAAGCAAATGTTTTTTGTCCCCATCCCCACCCTCCACCCCCCACTGTCCCTCTTTGTATTCAGTGGACGGAATGTCTCCGCTGTTTGGTTTTCTTTTGACGAACTTCGCTTCGAATGCATTTTCTTAATTCGTTCGTGATTTTGTAGAAAATTGAAACGTTTTGTCTGGCTCCTCTGTTTTGTTAACATCTGGCTTTTCGACAACGAATGCAAAACGAGCTGCATTAAAGATGTTTGAAAACGAGATTCAGTTAATTAATTAATATCTTTTTGCTACTTGCGTAAAACAGTAGGTAGCGGTTTTCACGTCTTATATCTTCATACATTTATTTTAACACTAGCTTCTGCCCGCGACTTCGTCCGCGTAGCGTGATGATATATAGCCTATAGCCTTCCTCAATAAATAGGCTATCTAACACTGAAAGAAATTTTCTAATCGGACCAGTAGTTCCTGAGATTAGCGCGTTCAAGCAAACAAACAAACAAACTCTTCAGCTTTATATATTAGTATAGATAAGAAATGCTAAGTGTTTAGTTTATTTAAGACAGAGAAATATTCATTTTTCGCATGAATGAAAATATGATGTAACTGTTTCTGAGGAATCAAAATTAAATCTTGTATATTAAATGTTATGTAAATTAACTGTTTTTTTCTCTAACAGTTTCAGATAATTCTCCATACCGAGTATGCATCAAGCCAAGTTAAATTAAGTACAAAAAAAAAACTTATCAATAAACACCCAGATACATAACTTCGCAGGAAAGTACCTGAATGTATAAAAGATTTAAATAAAACCTCATTTCAAATTCATTACCTGAATAACTTCGAATTAAGATTAAAAGCTCATTTGATAAGCCGCCACCACTTTGTATCGATATGGCCCTTAATTGATTAACCCTTGGATATCGATATCTTGAATCGACTTAGTATATTTGCATTTCAACATTACATAACTTATTCATTATTATACCGTAAGTCACCGCAGGCGATAGTCGTTAGCAACTTTGTTAAAAAATCTCGTACAAAAGAACTAAAAACTTAAACAATTAGCTTATATTTATTACAATTACTGTATAAACAAATTTATACACTATGTAAAGACACTTATTCCGTTTAAATAAAGTCTATTTAAACGATGTGCTAAATATTTTTTTTTTATTTTCTCATTTTATAAAGGCGAGAACACACTATTGTCGCTCGCCGATGTCCAATATCTACGTAACATTAATTATGCAAACGATCTACTCTAGAGAGGGTAAATGGCAATTTTTTGTGACTCGTTTTAATGCGACGACAGTACGTGATGGTAGAAGATGGGTGATCTAAAATCTTTTACTGTTTTTTAGGCACTATTTTACTTACTTACTATTAAACAAATTATTTGAAAACAATACATAGAAATAGTTCGAGATTAGTTTAAATATTTTCATGCGGTTTTTTTTTCATTCATTGAATTTCAATTGCTGAGTACAATAATTTGTAGGTGGTACATGAATGTAAACTTCTACATTTATGTACCTTTATATTAAATTAAAGACTGTTAAACTCATTACCCTCTCTTTAAGTAAAAATATGTTGACCTTAACAAGTATACCTTAGCAATTTTTGTGGAACCTCAAGTATAGCATCACCGTCACTGCTGGGCATGGGTCTCTTCTCAGAAAATGATCTATTACTATTGCTTGGCAGTCTTCGCATGTTGTGGTGAATCGCTCAAGTTTCTTTATGATGTTTTCCTTCACCGTATGTGATCATAATTACACTACTTTACGGATGTTTACCAATAAAATTAGTAAATATATTAAAGGTCTAATCCATAGGTAAATTTATCTAAGTATAAAAATTAAAAATTCATGGTTTTCTATTTAAATTATCATCATAATATTCACTTAAACTTGTAATACTTACAGAGTTTTACTATTGTTATATCTAAAATATCTCCTATTCGATATTCCTTGGTACCACCACTATACTTCGAATATTTGAGTATCATTACCAAGACTTGTATACAATAAAGCGGAGTCCACCAGCGTCACGTACTGCATCGAGGTACCGCTCTCTAATTAAAAATCGGAAACATCGACGCGCCGCCCGTCGATTGCAGTAATGTGTGCGCACCCTAATTACTTAGACTGTTTGAATGTTAAACATACCTAGATATTTTGCTTGTTTAGATTTTAGTTGTGTTAATGATTTTTGTGAGTATATTTGGTCAATATAAGAGTATTTATATCGAACGCTTTTTACAGTTTGAATTACCCAGTGGATGCAGATTTCCTAAAATGAACCACATACGCGCCTGACATAATTTATCTAATCTATATATACTAATATATAAAGCTGAAGAGTTTGTTTGTTTGTTTGCTTGAACGCGCTAATCTCAGGAACTGCTGGTCCGATTTGAAAAATTCTTTCAGTGTTAGATAGCCCATTTATTGAGGAAGGCTATAGGCTATATATCATCACGCTACGCGGACGAAGTCGCGGGCAGAAGCTAGTTTTCTAATAAACTTACTTCTGCTTTACTAAATTGTGACAAAAATAAATACTTTTATTTATTTTTGTCACAATTATACCTACGAGTATATTAATTAAATATAATATAGATTTAGTGGTTACAAATAGGTACCATGTTCCTAATTGAGGCAATATTGTTTTTAAATAATATGAAACTTTAAAATAAATAAATAAACTTATTAAAGGCTGTTCCTCCAAGTTTGACTCGCATCCTTTTCCGAAGAAACAAGATTTCGATTCTAAATTCAAATTAGATTTTCCTTCCGTTGATAATCCTATTAGACATTTGTCCACTTTTCTTCTAAGAAGATCTGTCTTCAAAAGCATTAGCGTCTGTTTTGAAAGACTAAATTGTTTACGTTTTAACTCCAGGCTTTCTTTTACCCGTATTAAAACAAAAACACTTACTGACATTAGTAGTACACCACCGAAAATTCACAAACGTACCTGAAAAAAAAAACAAGCAAATTAAATATGGCCGGCGTTAATTACAAAAGAGACAGACCTCGCCATTTACGCGTACCCATAAAACGACGACATTAGATCCACTTTAGTACGCAAGTGTACCAAAGGGACGTTTCCCTAATCCATTTACGATATAACAGTTATAAATCAAACTTAATATTAGCTACATGTGTTGATAAAGCCCGCCACAATGCACACACACTCTCCCGTGCACACATACATTCACAGATTCAAGATGGCGCTTGACTTGAGGGAGAACGTGAGATTATCATTTTAATGTGTGGCCCGGATTAAAATGACGAATGCTTATTGTTTTGTTTTTTTTCGCATCCTTTTTCGCACCCAGTTTTTTAGGGTTAAAACTTTGGTGACGCTTTCGGGAAAACGTTTTTTTTTTCTTGAGCATTTATTTTTAACGTTAAGCGGACCGGTAAGTACTTACTACTGTTAAGGAGATGCTATCAATTGGCGAGAATTTTAATAACAATTTATGGTCTAATGATTAAGTTATAGTTTATGAGAGATTCACAATCTAAATTTATCTAATTATTACTTTACCAAGTATTCACTTATTATATATTAAGTTGACTTTGATCATAGTTTAAAATCCTAAAAAAATACCAACAATGGAGTGTGAACTTTAACACTTGTCACATTAAACTTTATAATCATTAATAACTAAAACTCAATAAAACTTAATAAAATCTTGTTAGTTTATTCAGCTACGATGAGAAAAATCATTGCTATTTTATTCTTACTTGACCGAACATAACTCTCTCGCAGCGATTACAAGACACAACATACCGACACACACACACAAAATCTACAGATGAAGCGCAAATGTGTGCAAGGTGGCATGAAAATGGAATTAAGGGGGGAAAATGCAAAGGAATCAACCGGGCGAGAGCGCGGGGGGCGAAAATGTCCCAGACCGGACACTTTGAACGAATTATGACGGTCATTATTAGAACGTGGACAGAATTAAATTGCCTCCCCCCTACCCCTTCTCGCCCACTCGGCCCCTTACCTTCCGGCTAAGTATGCCCGCATAATGATACCTGTCCAATACTAGCAACACTTATCTAAGCCGGCGAGTGGATCTCTATCGTTCGGGATTCGATATTTGTTTTTCTCGTTTTTTCTAAGGGATCATTTTGTGTGTGTGCGTCGAATGAAGTGTCAATACAGCTAAGTGAAGTGTTTTGAAAAGATTGAAAGGCACTACGTACGGAATGCAAGGGTTTCCGAATCTACTTTATTTTTATTGGGTGTTATTTTTCGAAATAGCAACTTTAACGTTTTATTATAATGCTACAAAATAGCTAGATTTCTTCTGTTTGTTCTATAAAAATAAATCATGGAGATAACTTTATTAATACCATAATATTCCTACTACTACTCTTATTGAAACAAATATTAACTCAGAACTTATTGTAGCAAACAAGCGTTCGTCCTTCAAGTCATGCGATACTAAACTAACACTGTACGCCGGTCGCCGACAGAAAAGGATTAGACGACCATGTAAAACCAAGAGCTTAAAACAATCAAATGAAAGAAATCCCATAGTTTGTACAATCAGCGGGCACATCACACGATAAGGTGTACAAGACCGTGCAGCTAAAGTAAATTTACAGAAACAAAACCAAACATTAGAACAGATTAGTGGACGTTACGCGAACGCAACGATGCAAAGTTAATGCCTGTATCAATAGTTCTGGAGTCGCAATCAGTAGATTTGCAGTAATCTCGGCAAACGCACCGAGCGATAAAGAGTACGGGTGGGGCGGTGGTGCAAGACATTGGTGAGAGGATTCAGCCAACATTCTCAGGTTAAGAATCAGAGACGAGTCCAATATCTAACCCAACATTATTTTATGATCCTTAATAACAATATTTTTCTATACTCATAATTAAAAAATCCGATGGTCCTATACAAACTTTCCCCCAATTCCTTAAAATGTGAAAATCGAAAAACTTATCTAAGATGACAATTCCAATTTTCAAGTTTCTCACTTTAAAATACCGATGCAACCTAATATTTGAACTGAATTTTACGCGATGTCTTGTCTCTGATGACAAAACATGCAAAGGTTACTCATAGCAATTAGAATAGGTACTGTTTTCTGAAATTGTTAAAATACTGATTTCTGACACTTACGCGAATATAAGACATTGAAATGAAACTACTTTTTACGGATTTACAGCATGGATGCTGTAAAGGATCCGAAACGTCGGGAACAAAATAATATCAATATACCGCGATAAAATCCGTAAAAAGTAGTTTCATTTCAATTGTTAAAATGTTTAACATTGTTAAAATGTTTTTTATTATTGTTGTTATTTGTCTTAAGAGTACATATAATGCAATCAATGTTTTATGGTTGTTTATAGTTCAAAAATACATGTTAATGCTGGATTTTATTACTAAAGTCTCAAAGATAAGCTCATCCATTTCATAAATAACATTTTGACAACACCACTGCAAGCTGTAGCTGAAAATCTTCAACCCAAACAAGATCCTAAAAAATGTACAAATCAATTTAATTTCGGAACTTCAGAAGCAATCTTTCGCGGGTCGTATCGTAAAAATAAAGTATAACATTATAACTTCTAATCATATTGGATCCCCGCCGGTACCAATCGCGCGAGCTTGTGCTTCAACCCTCACCTATTATCATGCAATATTGATAGAAGCTTCGTATAAAGCAGCCGAGTTAAGACGGCGGGCACTCTCGGCGTCCCACGTGTCCGCTTTATCTCTAAGATATTGTAAATATTAGGTACAATTGTACCCGCAAACAAAGCCCGGATTACTCGGCGTATAGTTCATCTGATTGTTGATATTTGCTTTTTTATTGGGTCGTTCAGTACCGCTATCAGTGTTTGAAGAATGTAATCCGAGATGTTGAGACTTTACTGATAGTGGGATGATTGGGCTATAATACGGTGGGACATCAGACTCGACAAATAAAAGTATTGTATATATCACTACCAATGTAATGTCTTCAAAGTACATAATTATTTATACTTGTCTTTTTAATTAAAAACAATTGGAATAATTGAGATTGGCCATAGAGTTTAATTATTTTGAGAATTATTTACAATTTTTAAACTTATTTAAGTGACAATTTTCATTTTTTTGCAGAAAATTATTGCGAATAATTTTCTCTCAAATAGCAAGAAAAACAAAAAAAAATATCGTTGAAATACATCAAAAAAGTAATTTCCCAAATAAAATAACAATAACAGCTCCTAAAAAACAAAACGCCAAATTTTGATAATAACGTAGAACACACGCCTAATGCCTAAACACACACAAACACCCATTAACACACACTCTATTACACACACAACATATTTAGGGATGGGAAAGTGAAATTTGCAAGAATATATCGATGGAATGTAAACAAGAGGGGGCCGAATATTGACGAGGTCCCAAACACACCACGCGAAATCAGCAAAGAAAGATTATTAAAACAATGGTTTTGTACTAAATACGGGGACAGAGGGGTTATTACAATATTTGCTACCATCTCGTTATTTTTAAGTATCAGTACGGTTCCCAAAGTTTAGGGTAGGGGGCGTAAAATATGGGCTGGGTGACGGAATTTATGATAAAGAGTTTTTGAATGAGGAAATTCTGTTTGTAAATAGGTTGGTCGACTTTTGCCTGTATTTTGTTTTTCTGATGATTTAGATACCGAATTATCAACTTGTGTTTTCCCATTGTTACGAAAACTTTTTTTTTAATTGTGATAGGTACCTTTGATTGATATAGTTTTCGTGTTTTGTCAATTTCTGCCCGTTTTGTTCACAATCAAATTACCTTCGGAAAAAACAATATAGAAAAGAAATAAAAAATATACAGCTCAAAAACATTTAAAAGTACAGTCCGTTTTTTTGGACTTGTCTTTTTTGGTAAACAAACCCTTCCCGATGCGAAAATCACAAGTTTTTCTTTAATCACGCACTTGATGTAGGAAACGATTTTATTAACACTTACATTATACACATACACTTTAAATTACACCAAAAACTGCTTCGAAATCACTATAAAAGTCTATTATTTTTAATAAAAACGAAATTTTATGTAATTACATTTTCACAGAATAAAATAATCATGACAATTTGACATTACAAAACTCTAGATTATCTACGAATTTTAGGGGATGTGACAAAATAATGAATGATTTTGATTTATGTGAATGAGCAACTGAATTGTAATTTCAAGTTTTCTTTCCAATTTTGCAAAAAGTCCTTATCTTCACAAAAATAATATTGTTAATGTACAATATTAACTTAAGTACTATGTATTTATCCATAGCATTTTTTTGCTATTTAGCATACCTACTACGTTTTTAATCATGAATCCTGTGCTGACATTAAAATATTAAATATTACAGATGGAATTAACAAGAATTAGAATTAAGAACAATAATAGTTGTAGCTAGGAATTTTGTCTAGAAGGGGCAGACATTCCGATGCGGACCACAGTGACGACATTGTTCCCGAGGTGAACGGCGTAGAAATGAGTGGTGGTTGAAGTTTCAAGGCCAGAAGTACTGCTCCAGGACCCGACGGCTTGCATGGCAAAGAGTGGGTCCCGGCCTTGGCGGCTCTCGGGCCTCGATTGAGTAGTTCCTTAGCGCACGAGGGGCCAATTCCACTCCGATGGAAAACGGGGAAGCAGATCCTCTTTGCAAAGCCGGGACGCCCTGCAGATTCTCCGTAGGCATTCCGATCCTAGTGCTGCTCGTCAATGTGGGCAAAGCTAATTGAAAGTCCTTGTGGACTGCCTTGTCGGGCACCTGGTGGGGGTGGGTTTACTCTATCGGGTTCAATGATACTGCATCAGATGCACCGAACCAGGGGTTCATAATACATGTGTGTCGGAATCTGATGACTCTTCAGAACCATCAGATTCTGACAAGTCGTGTATTTTAGAGGAACTACTAATATATTAATGTTTTGCAGTTTTCGTTTTATTTCTTCATATTCACTTCACACAATCACTTCATATCTAAAATTAAAAAACAAATCAGTACTCGTCAAGGTGAGAATCATTCAGTCTTGGCTAAGAGTATTTAGTTCAGTCATTCATTCATAATTTCCCAACATTATCTAACCACTATCAATTATCTCTGGTTACTAGGACGCCATATTTGTTTACCAAAAAAGACAAGTTAACTGGGATAGACTGTAGGTAAGGTTTTTTGTGTTTTTTTTTGCATTTTTCATGCTAAGATTATAAAGTTATTTTAGTGAAGGAAAAATTCGACTGCGAGGTAAGGTTTTTATTAGTTGACTATTTTATTTGCTCTCAGTAACTGTTGCGAAATTTTAAACTATTACTTGACGGACTTATGATCAATTATTTCTTAAATTAAAAGTATTTGTTTTCTGTAAACCATATTTTTTAGACATCTTTCATCAAAATTCATACAATATTTTACACACACAAACTCAAAAAGGTTGAAAGACTTGAGCCATATTTTACTCAACCCTTCTTCGCTACACCGAAGTAAAAACACGTAAACTTTGAGAGCCTGCGGAACGTCATAGCCCAGCGACATAGCGTTGTAAATTATAATGTTTTATGGTTTAATACTGCAGATAAGGCGCGGGAGGGTAAGGAGCCTATTATTAACCGTGTTAACTGGGAGCGGGGGGTGGCCTCACCTTTCTGCTGGTTGTACGCTAAGCGACTTTTGGTCGCTACTTTTTATAAACCGAAGTTGTGTAAAAGTAGTCGGTAAGTGTTTAGTAGCACTTAATGTTGAAAATGCAATGTGTTTTCACTACAAAAAGTGATAACTGATAAAGCATATTTATTACTATAAAACTGTTCTTGTAAAGATAATTTTAGATATCTAAATCATCTTCTAAAATTATTTTTAAATACTCTGAGAAGTGCCAAAAAAATCTCTATAAAGTCCAAATATACTTACTATGTACTTATAAGTATATGGAATATGTAAACGTCACCATATAGGGACATTATTTAAATAGTTTTTTCAAGAAAGAGCTGTAGCACCATTGCGTAGTTCAAACTCAACTGACGGCACGCCATTGCATGAAGAATTCAGGTATGTGATTGTTATGTAGATATATATACTATAGTAGATGTAGTATATTGGGAAATCTATATCTATACTAATATATAAAGCTGAAGGATTTGAAAAATTCTTTCAGTGTTAGATAGCCCATTTATCGAGGAAGGCTATAGGCTATATATCATCACGCTACGCGGACGAAGTCGCGGGTAGAAGCTAGTACTAATATATAAAGCTGAAGAGTTTGTTTGTTTGTTTACTTGAACGCGCTAATCTCAGGAACTACTGGTCCGATTTGTAAAATTATTTCAGTGTTAGATAGGCCATTTATTGAGGAAGGCTATAGGCTATATATTATCATCACGCTACGCGGACAAAGTCGCGGGCAGAAGCTAGTAATTACATAAATTCTTACTTAAAGGTGCTTTCTATTTTGTCTGCATTCGTTCACATTCTTGCTATATTTCGGGAACATAATACAATTCCCAAGTCTCACCGCTAATGCTTTTAACGCATTACCAGCAAGTCGTGTAGACGTGCAGTCGCCCCGTCTGCACCCGCCCTTAGAATATGATTTTTAACGAGCCATCCCCAAGTATGTAATTGTGTCTGAATGCGTTTCGTAATGATTATTTATGTAGCGTGGAGAGGCGTCTGGATAAATTATTTTTTATTATTTCCATTGCATAAAACGCACAGTTTGAACCACCCTTTGTGTTTGCTGTTAAATTAAAATGGTAGAATCAGGGATTTGTACGTTTCGAACAATTTGGTACTTAGTTATTATATCCCTACAATCTACATACGTTAAAATCTTTATGGCTGTTTAATTAACTTCATAATCGGTCTGTGAAGTTACACTTTCTAAACCAAGTTATTTATCTGAGAGTAAAGGCAAAATAAAATAAATATTGACGCCCAAATTCATAAAACGGACACTTTCATAAAAAACAGCCTAATATCATCATAACGTAAGCTAAAAGATGTTCACTGAACTAATCGAGCCTATCATAATTATGACATCAATCACCCTCAACGCAGAGGTTCCTCTTACTGACGACCGCCACAAATAAATCGAAACCAAACGACGTCCGACACATATTTTCGCACAAAAATCGTGTGCATTTTAAATCAACGAGTTACCGAGTTGCCGGGACTGGGTATAATGAAATCGTAAATCGGCTCGGTTCTCATATTTCATATTTCATATTTTTATTTGCAATCCACAATGTAATACAGGTGTTAAGTATAGTAGTAAGAAACAATTATGGACCCTGTCGGGCACAGCAACATTAATAACTAATTATGAGTATAGTTATATAAAGTATAATATATAAAGTACTATATAAAGTATTTATATAAAGTATAATTATAGTTCTCGTGGATAATAGTGAAATATAAATTGGGCGGTCGCGGTTTGGCGCCCGTCGGTCCGTTGGCCGACATTTTTGCGGGCTCGCTTCAATCACGCGTTTTATAACATCAGTGCACGTGTGGCCTGATGCCTAGCGACTGGACGGTAAACTAAGTCGCGGGTCTTGTCTGGCGTGTTGCACGGTGCGTAGGAGACCTTATTTGGACTTGTCATATATTCAGATGTCAATGATATGTTTGCAAATAATGCAATTTTAAAAATACTTACTCATAAAATTATATATGATCATAAAAATATAAAAAAAAAATTAAAAAAAAATTATTTTCCACCTCAAAACTAAGAACACAAAGAAAACTATATTATTACAAACTAACTCGTTTTTCTTGTTTGGGGTGGACTGGAGCCTAAACTAGGGAAGCCCTGTATTTCAGGACTCCAGGATTTACACCCGCGGTATGGTTGTAAATGAAGTGTCTGTGTGTGTGTGTGTGCGTGTGCGTGTGTGTGTGTGTGTGTGTGCGTGTGCGTGTGTGCGCGTGCGTGTGTTTTTATGGGAGTTTGTGTATGAGGAGGATGTGTGTTGTAGGTAAATGTGTGTGTTCACATCAAAACAGTAATGAGGGATTCAGTATCCGAATAGGTTAGGCCTAATAAATAATTTTGAATGATACACTTACAGCTGAAGGAGGTCTTGGGAAAGATGTTCAATAAACACTACACTATGTCATGTTTTAGTGTTTGCTTGAAAAAATATTTTCCCCTTTCATGGGACCTTTTTAACAACAAACAAGTTTCTCTTGTTATGTAAGCAAGAGAAAGAAGGAGGACTAAAACCGTACTTTTCTGCTATTTTTACTTCTCTCTGGAAAACACAGATTCATATCTCACCATGTGGCTTCAGTGGTGGTTCTAGTATAAGAGTACTTTATAATTTTTCTGTTTTCTATCACAGCGGTAACCTATATTGTTTACAGGTTGGAAACTACGCACCTTGACGAGTGCCCAAAGCAAAGCAAGAGCACTTACCTAGGCTCGTAGCGAACTGCTCAATGCACTCAAAATATAGCAACGCTCCACACGTCACACACTTTAAACCGCAAAAATTAAAACCTATAAACTTCCACGAACAACGAGGTAGATTTATAAACCCTACGAACGCTAACACACTTTCACGTGTCGATGGATCCGCGTAAAAGCCTAAAAAGCGAAAAAAAAACGTCATTGGGTCCTACATGCATCTTTTTCGCCCGGCTGACAAATGGCTATGAAATGGCCAGGACGGCCCAGCTCGGGACACCGAACGTAAAATCATTCACAAATTGTGATGCCACGGTTAGTTCGGGCGGTCAGCACTCGCAGGGTTAACGCTAAGGGTAGTGTTTTCGTTATTATTAAGTGTTTTTGGATTTTTTCAGCGATAGAAATGTTAAGATTTTTGAAGGGCTTTTAATTTTAGTTTATTTTTAATAAGGCAACGTTACAAGTAGTTCATAATGGTATATTAATTGAACAGGTGTTACGAAAGGCCTCCAGTGCGTTTTATTCCAGAATTTATTGTTTCATAAGCTATTTATTATAAGCAACAGAATATCCGGTATAATAAGTCAACAATGCTATTTTAAATGTAAAAAGTATTTTGTGGTAATTTAACGTAACTTGATATTCGCATTTTCAATTACTAAATCGGTACAAGAAAACAGTTCAAACTGATCTTCACACAACTAGTTAAGAGATAGACAGCTACACTAACTTCCCAAAAACTCGTCAACCAACCCCGGTAACCCTATCACCGCCACTTTTTATCTGAACGCCATCAATAAAAAAGTCTGTACAAAAAAAAAACAGAAAAACAAAAGCCGTGACGTCACTAGGTAGGTTTTCGCACCGGCAAACGGCGAACGTATAAATCAAGTGCTACGCTAGTGTGGAGTCGGCTTCGGCCGAATTGTGGCGTTTTATGGCCTTTTGATTTACACAACCACTATTCGCTACGTATTTTAATGTGGGCTCGATAGTCCGTGTTGCGTGCAACTGTACGTAAATAAAATTCCGAAATCGCTCAATAAAAATCGTCACACATCACAGTACTTTATTGCAAGTTCGTAACACAATGAAGACTGACGGCTTGATAGCCCCAGTAGCTGAGCGGTAGAATTCTACGTTTAGATTCGCAGAACAACGTCCGGGTATCAAATACAATTTTAAGTGTAAAGAAAAATATGACATGAGACATCCAAGTTTCAAGTACAGCTTTCGATATTTTTAAAAGACACACACAATTGACTAATCTTTCGAACTGCCAACAATTATATTACCATTGTAAAATTTCTGAGTTCAAATTGCCAATGAAATTTTCGATACTACTATATTTGGTCATTAAAGAAGAGTTTGTTCTGGTGTTTCTTTGCAGAGGACTAGAGATCCACGACTAGAGACTTGCTAGATGGCACTGACGAATGCTAATTCGTCAGTGCCATCTAGCAATAAAAATCTAAAATAATTGACTCTTGTCTCTAAAAGCTATTAACATAATTTTGGTAAAAGCATTCCGCTAAGCTGGGGTGCCCAAATTATTCAATTGTATGAGGATAAATGACATTAGTTCTAACAGATTTCGTAGGCATAACTGTCAAAAATCAACATTTCTGAAATCATGGACACAGTAAAATAGCAAGTCAAAAACGAACACAATTTAATTTAAATGATTAGTTATGTAACAAATCTAATAAAAATGTATTCCAAATGAAACAATTCGATTAACATCGAAATCATAAAACACACATGACGTTTAGCAAAATTTCGTTCATACTAATAAATTTATTCGTCGACTGTTAATAAAATATAACAATAACACACGAGACACATGTTCCGAGCACCCCGTACTAAATGCCACCAAATCGCCACTAGTCAAATTTATAAGTCGCAAACGACAAACATATTGCATATTTAAATGTTATTTATTTGATAACGCTCAAATATTAATTTTATTTTTGTTTTATTGTTGTGCTACGAAATGTGTGTCGATAGTAAGGTTATTTCGATTGGAAAATTTTGGTAAATTATTACGAAGAGTAGATTTTACCCTTTATAATCTTCTAATAGATTCTAGAACATTTTTAAAATATAAATTATCTTCGAAAAAAAAACTTTTCATGAAAACCAAATAAGGTGTGTGAACATCGCATAAGCAGTTGAGCTCTCTCCTTCCTAACTGATCCTCAATGACTTTGACGGACACGAGCGCATCATGGTTGATCAACTGGTGTCCCCGGCCCTCTGCTCACTCACTCACTCATTCATTCACCCATTCGTTCATTCACTGCGACGTCGGTTTCGAGTGATCACCGATCACCTTACGTCGGTTTTATTCGTTCGTAAGCGGAATTTAAAAAAGGAGTGAATTAATGGCGGTTTGTTTTCAGTATTTTTTAGTTGCAGTTGCCGTATTCGTTTCAAACCGATTTTTATTTTAGTTTTTTTTTAATATAGTATGAGGGCTGAGTACCTACTAATTAGTAATTTGCATTTTCCAATGAAATTATATTTTTAAATAAAATTAAACAATAATAACCTGTTACTTGAAGGGTTAATTTAAATTATGTACTTATATCATCGTTTATACTAGTTACTACAATGAAAAATAGACAGGAATCGGCTTTGCCTTGATAAAAAAAAAACAAAAACAGTCAAAGGTTTGTTATGGAAACTTTTATTACCAAAAGTACTTAATACGAATTCCATAAGAATTTTTCCGCCAACTCAAAGTTTATCTCGGGAGTTTAACTGGAGAGTTTAAAGCCTAAACTGTGTTTATTGTTAAAGTAAGTCGAGATATCCGCGTCGGTATAATAACTTTGGAATAACTAGTTCTGATATAAACTGGTCTCAGTTGAGTTAGATTGTACTTTTTGTAAATTGGAGTTATTTTACTTTAAAAAATGCATTTTCTGCTATATGTTTATTACATTATAAAAAGTCATCAGTCTAATGGTCCTAAGCGCGACTGCTACGCTAGTGGTCCTGGGTTTGATGCCCAGGTTGAGCTATTGGATTTCTGTATGAAATTCGCAAAGCATACGATCCACCGTTTACACCCATAACACACACCCAATACAAACTGAACATAAAGCATCAAACACATCGGCGAGATTACCGCGCCAAATAATAGCTGATCATAAAAAAAAAACGCCTCAACAGTCTGCGAAGTTTTCTATAACATTCCAGTCACGTCGAGCCGAACTGATTGACGGGAGACGTCTGCGCCTTCTAGAAAACCCCCCGCCACCCCCCACCCAATGGTGGTCGGGTGGTCGCCCCCACAACTTGACCTGTGATCGGAGCAAGAAACATGTGAAAAATGTCATTAATGCACTCCCGTGGTGCCTTATTGAGTGCTTTATGGGATAAGGGCGTTTTGTAGTGCGTCACGATTTGGTATAAGCGTCAGCGGTAGGTAGGTGAGAGACTTTATTTTTAATTAAAGAAAAAAACACAATATTGTTAATAGTTGCTAAATAGGTAAATCTTTTGCTGTTCGTTGGTTCATTAACCATTTTCAACATTACATCTGGCATTTCAATCAATCACAAAATTAAATTTTCCAGTACAACAATAGCTCCAAAAATACCTCTCTCGCCTACACATATTTAGTGAAATATTTCAACGTATTTTGACATTTCATCTATCCGTAATGGTCACAGAAACAATATCTAGAGTCGCGTATCATGTGAGCGAATTGAGATTTACGGCCAGCGATTAGTGGGGTTAAGGTCAAACGCGATACGTTAACCTGGCCCGTTGTCGACAAGCCTTGATGAGCGAAGTAAGGGTTAAATTGATTGGGATTGAATATTCGTCACGATATGGACTAGAAGCTGTATTTTTGCTGGTATTTAGCTGTACAGTATTTTACAATTTTCCTTCCCGTTGTTTTTTGTTTAAAGGATCTAAGTTGAAATTGAAGTTTAATTTTGTACATATTTGCGTGAAAAAATCACAAAGAACCACACAGCGTGGGGTTCTTCAAAAATGACTTGAATAGATTTTTACAGGGTTGGCAATGCGCGAGTGATACCCCTGGTGTTGCAAGCGTCCATAGGCTACGGTAACCGCTTGACATCAGGCGGACCGTATGCTTGTTTGCCACCTTTTTGTTATAAAAAAAATGTTGTTGTGTCTAATTTCAGGATGGGCTAATGTCTTATAGTAAATAAACAACATGTTGATTAGAAAGCGTTAGGCTATCCGATATAAACTTATAATTTCGTTTGTTTTCTTCGTTGATTATTTAGAGAAAATAATCATAAAAATGATCCCATAATAGACATGTGTTGTGTTGTTTACGTAGATATCTTTGATTATTAAGACTGTTTGCTCCACCAGGATTAAACTGGCAACACATCCAACTAAGAACATAAAAACTCCAAGGCTGTACCATCAATACACACGCAATAACGCGAAACTCGCAAACAATAGACATTAATAAGACGGGCGGGCAACGGGTCCGAACATAACGGCCGGCCGCGTCCTGGGATGCGCTTATTAAAACATTTTCACCCGGGCAATATCTGACGATAGCGAGACGTGGACAATATGTGCCGGGCAAACTCTGCCCGCATGTGACGACCTGTGGGAATCGCTGAGAAAACTTCATTAACTCCGCCGGACGCCACCCGGGCCCCCCTCTCCGGTGGCGGGACCCCCCTACGGTGACGGACGCGACGAGCGGACTCCCCCGTCCGCTTATTACGTCGCGAACGTGCCGCAGAATCGAAGAAATGTGACGTAAATACGTGAAGCGTTTGAGAAAGAATCGGCCCGCTGATTGGCTCGGCTTTGTGTTCGGTTGACCGTTAATTTGATCTGTATCTGAGGGCGGCCACTCAATTTTTTCTTGGGATTATTATTGATGCGATCGATTCGTTTTGATGGGCTGCTGATACCTACGTTATTTTCGGGTTTTTGTACTTAGCATCATTGTCACGCTGATTTCTGAAGATTTCATCTTCATTTTAATCATAATATAAGTAATAATCACACCTTTATTAAAACAAACAAAACAACAATTCCTACATTTCATATTCATGTAAAATAAAATCCATAAATTTTGCCATAGAAATTGAGAGGGTTAGGTACAGTTTATTTAGTAGTATGTCTAATTACTGGATAGTAAATTTACTTAACACATGATATGTTATATTGATATCACATAATTATTTACATAATAATATTCAATGACTCGCAGTGCCAACTGCCTTAAAACTCTCTGTAAAAAAACGCACTCGTGCTCTTCATCCGGATACGTTCCGTTTCTCGGAAGACCACACGCACGCGCCCCGTTGACGTACGAACGATATAATTGCCAAGTTGCGTTCCGTTCAACGCGAAGAGTGACAAAGTGTGAGTTTTGGCGTAATTACGCATGTTTTAAAAATGTTACAGTGAGGTAGGTAAAATGTTATTGTCAATCATTGTGAACTGAATTCGTCCAGTTTGACGTGCGTCACTGAAGCTAGTAATATGAATGTTGTGGGCAGTTTGTTTGGAAGTATGATTCACTGGCATGTCGCATTAAGCTCCGTGATACCAAGAAGCCATTACATAAAATATATACTACCTTAATTATGAATTTAAATCATGCAAGATCCGTGGAAATTTTATAACTTTTTTATGGTATAGGGGGATAAACGAGCAGACGGATCACCTGAGGGTAAGCTACGGCGAAACACAACGCAAGTGTTGTTTCATGCCGGTTTTCTGTGAGGCCGTGGTATCACTCTGGTCGAGCCGACCCATTCGTGCCGAAGCATGGCTCTCCCACAATGAAGTCGAATTTGCTTTCAAATACATTGGTGTGTATTTGAAACTACATAGTTCCATACGCCCATTAGAAGAGAAATTGCAATACAAAATGTCACATTTTGAAAGTGAATTAAAGAAACGCTGCCCCACGCTAGGGTTTTCTTCTGTATCGCACCCACGTTAACAAAAACAAATCTTCACATAATACACCCAGACGCGAAATAACAACCTGTAGGTCATACTTATATATATTCCTTGCAGGGGAACCTACAACCTATTACCCAGGAAAGTATTGTGCTCGTAGCCAGTTTTGAGGCGGAATTAATTCAGAATTTCAGATTGCTATCGACACAGAAGTAACGAGGAAAGCCTGAGAACAAAACTAGTTCACAAATTACAATTTCTCCGGCAGTTGCCAAAAGAAAACATCAGAGTGACGGCCGATGACTGACGGACGGACAGATATAATTATAATATTTGATGCCAAAGAAAATATATTTAGTTCTCTAATCAATCATGGGGATGTCATTTCAGATAAATGTCGTTTCAACAAGTCTCGAAAGATATTTTATTTTCTTCAAGAAAAATCTTCGCCTTTAAACGAAATAAATCTTTCTTGTTCTGAAAACAACCATTTAAATGAGAAAATGTTATTATGATTAAAACAAAACTACTTTTTATCGATTTTATCGCGTGGTTTAATATATTATTTTAATTCCCGACATTTTGAATCCTTTACAGAATCCATGGTCGGGTAGACTAAGCTGTTAAAGTAAGCTGACTAAAGTGAGATCATCATACAAGTCATGTAATTTATGTACCTCCCATATAACAATATGTAACCATTATTAAACAACAACAATGAGCATAATCTTAACCTACTTTTGTTGTGTTATTGTCTCTACACACTACATACTGCTACAGTACCTACCTAAACCTCTTCTTAGAGGAATTTTATGCTGGATACTTATAATAGCGACTGTTCAAAAAGATAGCCGGTAGTAGAGATCAGGGGCCCAAGTCTGCTATTTCAATTGCCTCAGAATGACCGTCCAATGGCACTAAATGACATAAGAAATGACAGATTTCGTAGACAAAACTGTCAAAAATCAACAATTTTGAAGTCACTGAATCACAATTCTGACACAACTAAATAGTAGACTCGGCACCCAGGTTGTATGTACCTTAGCAACTAATGCTTAGTGAAGGAGAAGCATCTTTAGGAAACAAGGATTTGATGGACGCAAACTCTTACCTTATTACTGGTAATAAACCCTCATATCACGTTCGAGTCGCTTAAAAATAGCACAAAAATCTATAGTATTTACAACACAATACACAACATATTTCAGAAAAGCTAAAAATAAAGGTACGTACTAAGAGCCGCGACAGATTAACCCTTCAACGTCAAATGTCTTTTTCTGTCGCGACAGATGGAGCCACCGTCTCACTGTCAATCACACGTCAACAGACGGATTTTTGTCCGTCCGTCCGTCAGTCCGTCCGTCCGTTGAAACGCGTAACTCGACTCTGGGAATCCGCTTAATCTTTATTGACGTTACGTCTTACCGTTTGTAGTTTTTTGCGCGAAACTGAACCTTAACATTGTAAGGTAGGAGTGTGTATAAATGCGTTTAGTATTTTTGTAAATATATTTCGAACAGTGTTCATTAGTAGCTCGTTTTGCTTTTAAGTAGACAACGTCTGTTATTTTTTATTGATTTTTTTTACCGCGATATTTACGGGTTAAACAATAAACTTATACAGAATACATGATATAATTATGTATGTTTGTATATAACTTCTGTTTAATTTGAAATATGAACAAACTTTGAGACACAGAGACGCTTAAGTTTAAGAAAAATCCAACCCCAGCCTGTGGGCCTAGACAAGATGCAATCTATGATGATGACCATGATTCTCTGAGTTTGTTTCGGTGTTTCTTCTCAGAGGTCGTCAGTTAGGAAATGCCGAAGCCATCTAGCTATGAAAAAAAAACAAACCATTGACTTGTAAAAGTGTCTCTAATGATCTACTTACAGAAATAAATATCATTTCATTTCATCATTTCATTTCTATCGCTCGAATCGATCAACGAATTGCAACATGCAGGTATGTATTGAGATGATATTTGTGTACGCTCGATTTATCGAAAGCTTATGTCATTTTCATAACTGACATTTAGGCCCACTTGCACCAACGTCTTTAATGTGTTTAAATATGACTTAAACACATTTAAGAATTTGGTGCAAGTGGGCCTTACATACTAACTTAAAACTGTATTTAGTGTTCGTTTGATTATTAAAACTTCAGATTGCCACTTGTCTTCAGACCAGAACAGAGTCTTTTAGAGTTAGACCAAAAGAGAATTTGGCGGCTGATTATATATAATAAAACACTGAAAGATGAGCAGTGATTGGGTGATCGGAATCTACGAATAAGACGGTAGGTACGATTTTGTATCATTATTTAATTGTAAGTAGTTTACCCTAGGAAAAAGAGAAAGTACTAATGTGGGGCACCGTTTTTCCAAAAATACAACCTGGAATACATAATAGGCACTGTACCTAACCTGTATACATTAAGAAACTCATAGACGTTATAGTCATTCTATCTCACGAAGTCCTGTATGATGACCTTTATGTAATTAAAATAAAGTTCAAATTTAAATAATTTAACGGCCTTCGTGAATTAGAATATATACTTAAAATACATTCAATGCTCATGAATACGTCGTGGGTGATGCAATTCCAATTTTTATGGAAACATCATCAACCCGTTTACTGTCCCACTGCTGGGCACGGGTCTCCTCTCAGATGGAGAGAGGGTTAGTCTATTGTCCACCGCGCTAATCCACAGCGGGATGGCACGCCATCAAGAAAACATGTTAGGTATGCACAATGTTTTCTTTGACTGTTTAAGCGAGTGAATTCAAGACTTACGATTTAGCAATCCAATGCTTATATCAGTAGGTAATACTTATAACTAATAAAATTTGAATTTAGAAACAAAATAAAGATCTTAAAGCCCAAATATTAATTGCCTTTATTCATAATTTCAATCCGAATTCCCATCAAAAGTTCTGTCAGTCTGAAGAACACAAAGTGGTAATGGAAAATAGGTGGAATCTAAGATAATATCATTCTATGTTTAGTCCAAACGTCGTTCTACAAACCAGTTGATTTGTACAAAGACTGTAAAATGTATTCCTATTTCAGATCTGTTACGTTTTAGACAAGTTCTTGATCAAGACCGTGCGGCTCGCTACTTCGTTCTGACCTATAACTGATTGGTGTAAAGAAGACTGGCATTGATCCTACAAAAGGATACATATTTTAATACTAATGTTCTTCTTCTTCTTCCTGCCCATGTCCCAATCTATTTGGGGTCGGCGCAACATGTTCTTTTCTTCCATTCATCCCTATCAGCCGTCATCTCACCACTCACTCCCTTTCCCATCATATCGGCCTTAACACAATCCATCCATCTTTTCTTTGGTCTCCCTCTACCTCTCTGTCCCTGCACATTCATACTCATCACTCTTTTAGTCAGTTTAATACTAATGTATCTATTCATATTATAAATTTGAAATTATAAATAGTTCCTGCGTAGAAAAATACAAATAATAGTGTTTAAGAGGCGGTAGCCTAATGACTAGGGCGTTGGTCTTGCGACTTGTGTTGTTACCAGTTCGAATCCCACCCAATGTACTACCGATATGAACCCACTCGTAACACAAGCATTTAGCTTAGTACGAGGGGTTAACAAGAATACTAGTAATGTGCGTCCCACATTTCCAGTATTTTTTTTTAAAGGGAAATTCTTACAAAAAAAATAAGCTACAAACTCGCCGATCAGCTGATAATATTTCTTGATGATACTGATTAAAGTAATTATGAGATATATAATAAATCACTTCATCAACTTATCACCCTGTATTAAAAAATGTTATCCAACCCAGCTAGACTCTATAACTTACAAAATAAAACCTTGATCCATTTTACCTAAAATACACATCAAACATGCAAGTCTACGCTTTCAACTACCTATACTTCTAAAAACCGAAATCTCCAAACACACCTGACGGGCATTTCACTAGAAAACAAACATGCAAGCAGCAAGGCAAACAGACAAACACACGGACACACGCAGTGGTGGTGTACAGCCTTACGCTTCAACGACTCATTGACGAGCAAACATTGGTTTTTTGCTTAGCTTTATGGTATAGAAAAATATGGATATACCCTCCACATTTGTTAGAAAAAATATTTCTACAATTTTAACCCTACGTCTGTTGTTGTGTCAGCTTTATTATATTATGATTGATAAACCATGGAAGGGATTTTAGTGCATCGAACGAATGAGATTATATTATAATTAGCAATTTAGCACTTAGTATCTAATAGTAGATATAAAGACTAAAAGGAAAAAGACGACAGATAAATAAAAAAAAATACTTTACCGAAGTTATTACAAGTTATTATGTTAATGATTACTTACTTATTATTATTACTATTTAATCATAAGATTATAGAATTTAAAATTTTAGGGTAATAGAATTTTCTATTTACAATAATTATTTTACATTACAGGTAAATTTTATTAACATTTTTGTACCTAAGGCCCACTTGCACCAACTTTTTAAATATGTTTAAATTGAATTTAAACACAATTTTTCATAGAAATTTCGTGTTTAAATACAATTTAAACACATTTCAGAAGTTGGTACAAGTGGGCCTTAATATCGTAAACAGTCACCAAAAAAAGCTCTCCTTGATAATATTAAATGTAATATGTTAATCTTTTTGTGAGAAAATTCAACATAAAACTTTATTTTTTCCTGCTTACTGAAATCAAATTGGCTTTTTAAACTTCTCGCAAATTCAATATTGTTATTAACAACAAATAATATTCTCCAGCATAATATTTTCTAAATAAACCCGTATCCACACAATTCCAGCCGCGATCCACTTTTTGCTCCTCATCCACATCAACCATATTGATTGATTGATGTTTATTCAACGGGCATTAGTTGCCGTACCTGCTTTATTGATATTAAGACGTATCCCATCGCAATTATAATATTATTCATCACTATAGCACCTGTGCGGGCACTCAGTCAATCACTCCGGATTGATAATCATTGTGGTTGGTTTCGGATTTTTTTCGTAATTAATTCCGATTGATTGACGCGTTTTAGGGTTGTTAACGGTGAAGGATTTTTGTAACTTGTTTTGAGTGGCCGCTGGGTAAAATCTCATATACTTCGCGGGTTCGTTATGTTGAATCTATTCTTTTAAATATATGCATATAAAGTACTGGATTTTTTACATTTCCTAAAAAATAATCATAAAAAATCTAGAAATTTCTAGGATGAGACCTTTAATTATATGTCTGCTAATTGACTCTTGTTTCTATATTACAAAGGTACGAGAGTTTTCGAAATACGGGATAGCATTTCAAATACTGTTAAGAACAAACTGGCTTGAGAATGGCTTGTCCTATGACTACCGATAACTATATTATAACTACGAAGTAAAAACCCATTAAAACCAACCCAGCCATAACCCTAATTCATTCCTGCTCAAACGATGTCTCAATCACACGACCTCCAATAATTCCAGTTGAAGCCAGAATACCGAATCTGGCCTTAACGGCTAAGCCGAGATAAGGCCGAGACACACGGCAGACATAGGTGAGCCAGCCGAGGTGCCTCGGGTGCAATAACGATGAACCCACTGTAAAGAACTGCGCACATTTGCATATCGTGCCGTTTTATGTTGCTGTATAAATGGTCTAAAACTTGTATAAAGTGCAGACTTGAGACTGTGGGCTTGTGCAAATACTTGGAGGGTTAGGGACATAATGGCCACTTGTAAAAATAATGATTCTAAATTCGAATTGATTTAAAGGGATTAATTAATGTAGCTTATAGCCAGTTATAGGCGACATTTATCATCTGTCACGGTCGTAGTGAACGTCACAAACTCTATGGCCGTGACTATAAGGCAAGGAAGGGAATGAAAATTTTTAGTCGGTATGAGATCGACTTTACCTGCCGCCTACCGACAATCAATGAGGATTTTCCGAGCTGTAGGCGACATTTCAATTCCTTCAGTAGTAATTTTCTACGATGAATCATATTATTATTTTCCGAAATCATTTTTAGCTATTCCGAATTTAAAATTTTTGGGTTTGGTATTGTGAAACGCTTCTTTTTTATTATTGAATTGAAAACTTTTGGCTCTGGTGAAGAGCACAAAGTCTAAGATAGAGTTCATAGTTTACTAATACCTTTCCCAGCACAGGACTCACTAGGTATAATAGAGTTAATACAGAATAGCTGTTTGAAGTCAGTCTTACGGTGATTCATTGTATCCTACACTAAACGCGCTGGGGTTTTTGACTTTTGCAACACGGGTTTCTTCCTAGCGAGCAGAGAGAAAGTTTGAATTCTTAGCTCTTCCTCACACAGTCAAAAACCTATGTAACAGCCTATACGTGACTCAAAACTATCAAAGTTTTGACAGTTTGTCAAAGTGAAAGTTGAAAACCCACGCGTCAATCAAATAAAAAATTACATTTAAACAACCAATTTCAAAATACCTTTCACACAGACGCCCTTTGTACATTTTGACGTGCTTATCGACCGGTCGACGCGACGCAAAAAGAAGGTACACCCGACGTGGAACGACGTCTGACGAGAAGAACGGAACTTGAAGACAGCGAGCAAGTGATTGTTGAGGGCGGAACTCGATTTGATGTAAACTGTTTTTGTTTTCTTTTTTTGACGGTTATTTTTAATTTTTTGTTGATAGGCGATGGATAAACTACATTAATAGATAATAGATAAAAAGTTTTATATCAGCCTTATGTCAGGTTTGCTGTTTTAAATATAATATATGTTAATGAGATGTAATTTCACTAAGGGATAATTCATCGTTAATAGAATATAAATAAATAAAAAATAATTAAACTTTTTAAATGAATCATTTGAAAAAATTAAAACAATAATTGTAATTCAAATAATAAACCTAATCTATTTTCTATGACTTTATATTAATAAAAAGAAAGCGTGATATCAACAACAAAATTTCAACAAAACCTAAAATAAAACCATAAGTATTGCAACACCGGTAATAATAACAAAAAAAACCGAATCAGTTGGCAACTCAAAAATTAACAGCTTCCTGTTTTGAATTTGGAACGACGGTAATTGATTGAGTGACGTAATCAATTAAATTGGTTTATCGCTTGATTGATGCGCAGGCGACGGGTTGACTCGCTGAATGATTTTTGTGTTGAGCGTTGAGTGTTCTTTTTTGTTGTTTTAAGTGTTATAGAAAAAGTGTTCCGCTATTTTAGTTTCGTAATTGACTGCATTGTTTATATATTTATTGAGATTGAAAAGTATTTTTTTTTCAGTGAGCCACATCATCTTGATAAGAAGCATTATGAGTTTTATATGAATTCTTTCCTGGTCCTTTGCCTCAATAGATTATCTATCCGTGACTGCTACGCTAAACGTCCTGGGTTCGATTCCCGGGTCGACCATAGTGTTAATGGGATTTTCTATGATTTTTTTATTCGCAGTAACAGCTCGGAGTTTGGGAATTGTACCTACTCGGTTAATAGCAACAGGCTCGCCCCTTATTACATGGGACCTAAACATACCGGCGAACTGTGGTGCATATGGGACTTCTCTGCCTAACCCTTAGGGGATTTACTGGCGTAATGGTATGTTGTGTTATGTTTCCTGGTCAGTTTTTTTTTTTTTTTCTAAGTATATCGATTATAATTACTCGTAGTTATCTATGAATGTAAGGGGCGTCTAGTGCAGGGCAGTACGTACTGTTACACACTGTTGCACACATCATTGTTCTAGCCATCTCTATCTTCTTTGTTCAAGACGTGCCCCGAAATTTATAGCATGTTGTAGTATTATATATAGGAATAATATATTATATATTAGGAAGAGCTATTAGTTTTTCAATGTCCAAACATAACATTCGATATTATTCGGTGTATTTTGAGGTACATAAGATTACAGGTCTGGGTATATAGTCAAATACATATCTTATGTAACAGTCAAATGGATAATCGTAATTATATAGATAAAAACTGAATCTCTACTATTATAAAATTGTAAAAAAGCTGTGTCTGTACATTGAAGATATTTAAAAAAAACAAGTGGGTTATGGTATATAAACGTCTCCGAACTCATAAATGTGATTTTTTAAATTCTTGTCTTTTTGTTACGGGTTGGCGCAACAACTACTGAATAGATTTTAATTTTGTTATCACTGTTAGAAAGTATGTACTCCAACTTAAAAAATGGTATATGTACCTACTTTTTATCTCAAATAGTTAATTGCAACCTGACTTCTGTGCTCCTTGACCTCTATAATGTACAGAGACCCATACAAAGAAGAGATCATCACTGTTGGTTTTTGAGCTTCAAGTGAGCGAAACCGCGGGCAGAAGCTAGTTATAAAATAAAATCCGTCTTTTATCAGTACTGCCACATCCCACAAATTAAGAAGCGTGAAAATATGACAAAAATGCGCTACATAGTCGCCGCCAAACAGAATACTCTATCATTCGGCTCTCGATAAAGATCGCCTTTGTTCGTAACGTGCATTTTATAATTTGCACTCAAGCGTGTGCGCAGGTTTCTTAGGGTTGTCGATTTTAATTTTTTTAAATTTTATATATTTAATATGAAAACTAGAGTTTATCTTGACAGTTTGGAACGTTTCTAAACCATCGTTATTTAGAATCATATTTATTTTATAAAACTGACAGACTCATGACTCATTTGATATGGTTGCCTCACGTGGAAGAAAGAGAAAAATATATTCTAAATAATTAAGGAAAAAAATATCTAAAAGTCCCAAATAGTATCCAAAATATTTATTTGGATAATTCTGTAACTTTTTGAATAATTTTTCTTTTTACTAAATTATAACAAAAAGGTTATAACGATATTAAATACCTACATAAAAATAAAATATATATTAATTGCAATAATAATAATAAATAATGCCAGGTGATTTTTACTACTAACATAACATAATCAACCCATTATCCTGTCCCACTGCTGGAGACGGGGCTCCTCTCACAGTGTGAGGGATTACGCCACCACGCTGGCCAATGCGGGTTGGCAGACTTCACACGCCGTCGAGAAAATCTCTCAGGCATGCAAGTTTCCTCGCGATGTTTTCCTTCGACGTTTAGGCGCGTGATAATTAACTAGTTATATTTTATAAATATAAATAAGTACTTGAACTGACTATAGAGCCCTGAATAATAATATAAGCCCTAATATTTCGATAACCATCGACATAATAGAGGCTTTAGGATAGTTCTATCTATGAAACTACACTTGTATTAAATTATTTGTCAAAATTAATATACTTATTTGTTATTTAATTATTCACATTACAGGTAACCTACGAGCCCTGGCCGATGGAGCGGCCATCAATCAGCGGAGCGCTCGGGGCAAGATTCGAGTCCGAGTTGTGCAGATCTGCGAGATAACGCGCGCCGTGTATGATGCGATTTAAGCCGAGATGCGATTACACGGCGCGAGGCGGGTCAAGTGACGATAGAGAAGGGTTGAAGGTTTATGAGAACAACAAAGTCATATTAATCGATTTTGATTTTTTTACGTAACTTTTCTCGTCATGGGAATCAAACCCAGGACCTTTAGAGTAGAAGTCAGGCTCGGGACCACTAGGATAATGAGGCAGTAGTAGGCAGTTCCTAGAGAGAGTGAATTTGAAGATGAGGTAAGTATGTGAGTATAATATATCCTCATCTTTTATTTGAAATGACTACTGAGAGTTTCATGAAAATCCCAATATCATTACTCGACCCGGGAATCTAACTCCAGTGCCTCACGATCAGAAGCCGCGCTTGTTCTGCCGCATTTAATTATTTAATTAACTAAAATTAAATTCATTTATCATTATTAATTTTAATTAATATCTACGATAATTTGTGTAGTGAACTCCAGATGTTATTATAGTATTCATACCTAGGTAAGTGGTACCTTACTTAAGATTTCTTTGTCGCTTACCTGAAATTAAAAAAATATATTATTAGATTCAATTATTTATACATTGATGTATACGGCCCAAATTTTGCTGTACTAGCACTATTTTCTTACCTACTATTAAAAATGTATTCGTCGCTATCTTTATTCTATATCTAGTCACTAGAGGTATAGTGACTAGGTTTCAATTTAAAAATATAGATAGTTACTCTACACTTGGAGATGATCACGGAACATAAGTAAGTATGATTTTCGCGTGAATAACACTTTCCTGTAAGACTCAATTTTCAAAATATTTCATTGTTATTTGAATTTAAATATGGCCTTAACACAGCGGCCGCATCGTACATGTTTCATTGACAAACTGAGTCAAGTTTAAGTACCTACCTACGCCCCTCCAAAATCTTTGGCTGCGACCGCGCCTGACTTAATAGGCGTTAAGAATAATAGTAACAAAAATGCAAAAACTGTTTTAAATAACAAGAAAAAAGTACCTCGATCACACTAGTAGGTCTACAAACAACAGTTGCAAATATAGCATAAACACAAAACTGCAATAATAATTGCGAACGCTCGCACCGCGCATGCGTCGACGCCCTTAATCAGAATCCAGCGCGCGCGCACATCGCGTCAGATTACAGTGTAGATCCGTGACGTTTCAGGGAGGAGATACAGAGATGTTAGAACAGCGATGTATTTAAATATGTTTCAATTCGCTGTTTCCCGACTCTTCGAGACATACGGTAGCCCATAAGTATACTTCTAAAAGGTCTAATCTATCTTTATACCAAAATTCATTAGCCAATTAAGCTTGAAAAGGTAACAAACAGACAAACACCTACTTTCAACGATAATCATAATATTCGTGGTTACAATATTACTATGGACGGATTGTGCTAAATGGTGCTATTGAAACGTTCTTCATCTACACCAAACTTAGTCACTCGAAAAGGAAACTGTAATAAGATTTAAATGTTATTATGTTAAGATTTTGGTACAGGCGAACACTAGCCGGGCTCAATTTTTTTCCTGAGAAAGAGACACTATACTCTTTGATCGTGATTAAATTGCTTAATTGCTGTTAAGAGAATTACCTAAGACGTTTTTATTGCAATTAACTATAGATTGAACTACCTTATTGGCACGCTATAGCTAACTTTAAATCAGCTCTCATTAAAATCTGCGACCCGCTCCGCTTATCACTATTTACTCTCCCTCCTAGGTGCAACGCCCCACCTGCGCAACAGATCAGGAAGTGTTCTCCTGTCACAACAGTTACGGACAGGCCCATCACTTTATATAAGTAACGTGTCTAGAAACCTGGTGTTGGAAGAAAGGTGAGACAACGTGAAGTGGCAGGGTAGTTTGATATCCAAGTTCTATCACTAGAGGGCCTACCGAGCGTGCGACAAAATCTTGTCGTCGCATGTCGATCGCATTCATGTCTCCAGTGATTGTCACAACAAGAGATATGGGGTGGTAACATTATTTTGTGACAGTTGTGATGTCATTGTACTAAAATGAGACTACTAACTGAGATCGAAGTTTCTTATTTTATTGCTGAAAAAGTGATTTATTTGTCAAATTTTCTATACACGAATGACGAGATATTCCCGGGTTGAACAGTTTTATTTACGTCTGAATTTTTAGAAGGAAGTCAGTGTACAGATTTTTTGTCCAGTAAGTAAAATACCTTAGATACTTTACAAGCGTATACAAACGAAAAATACCTTTGAAACGCCTAGCATAAAAATAGAAATTAAAAAAATAGTGTGCAAGGGATAACGCTATTTAACGTGTATAGGATCCAATGATCGCAATAAGACTTAGGGCCACTTGTACCAACTTCTTAAATGTGTTTAAATAATATTTAAACACAATTTTTCATACAAATTTTGTGTGCTCTCCTCTGTGAGCTCTGTGAACCTCTGTGCTCAAGGGCTCAAGTTTAAAACCAAGAAAATGAATAAAAATAAAAATGTATTCTGATTCTAAAATCAAACATAGTCGAACGTTCGATCAGCCGTCACTCCGAACAGCGTCTGGCAGCTGATGTGATGTGAATTCGCTTTGTTTTCCATTTTCAAATGTATTTTGTTTTGACGTTTTAGAGAAAATATCAAGTGTTTGCTAGTGAAGGGGTTTTAATGTTTTTTTTTATTTTATTTTTCTAGGTAGTAAATAGACGATTAAATAATTGAATTTTGTATGATTGAGGCTACCATTGAGTACTTTATTTATATGGGAAACATAATCATCACACGATAAAGTAACTTAAATACTACTTCAGGCTAGTATTCTATTATCTGTGCTTCAGGTAAATAAATGTATATACTTACATCCAGTTACAGTTGGTTGACTTGTTTTAGGTACCTACCATTATGGGGGTGACTCTATTGTCAGCTAGCATGAATCCAAACTCCAGACTCCAAATTGCTACTGAGGATTTCATAGAAGACCCTATCGATACTTTGCTTTTTTGACCGCCAGTTCCCCTGATGTTAAGCGATACTGCGATCTACGATGGAGCGGGCTTGCCTAGAAAAGGGAGGAAGCTTGACCTGGGAATCGAATCCAGAAGGACGTGCAACAGCCGCGCTTGCAAGTAATAATAATAATAAATTACTAACTTATCATTTGTGTATCAGAAAATCAATAATTCATTATTTATCATAACAAATAAGAACGACTTTCATGAAGTTCAAAGTCCGATTGATAAAAATGCACTCAATCAGTGCTGAACCAATCAATTGAAAGTACATCGATCAAATTTACGTTGACAATTACTAAGCATATTCGTACAGACGAATAAACCGTCGCCTGGCATTGACCTGACGATTGATTCATTCAATCAGCTGGATTGATTGACGTGTGACAAGTGACAATGATGTGCTCATTGATCAATCAATTGTTGCTACATAGTACAGTAGCTAGGGAAGATTAATTAAATTTTATATAACATAACATACCATCACATACCATCACGCCTGTATTCCCCGAAGGGTTAGGCAGAGGCGTACTAATGTTCACCCACAGTTCGCCGGTATGTTTAGGTCCCATGTAATAGGGGGCCATTTTCATTTTCATTTGCCATTAACCGGGCACAAATTCCTAACTGCGAACTGCAAACCCATTAACACTTTGCTCAACCTGGGAATCGAACCCAGGACCTCTAGCGTAGCAGTCGCGCTCAGGACCACTTAGCTAATGAGGCAATTTATAATTTAATTTTATGTCTGATTATAATTTTTTATACTTATAGATATTAGTCTAGTGGTCCCACGTGCGACTGCTAAGTTAGATGTCCTGGAATCAAGCATTGTTAAGTTTTTCCATGAAATTCTCAGGAATAGCAATACATGGAATTTGAATGTATGTCCAGTTAATGGCCATAAGCATTAAATGCCCTCTAATCCATGGATTCCTTAACATACTGGTAAACTGTTGGTGTACATTAGTACACCTCCGTCTAACCCTTCTGGGAAAATAATAATTACCATAAAATCACACGGCATAGCACAATCGTGACTTATTTGAAGTAGGTATTTGTGTAAAATACACTTGAGTGTAATATTATGATTAAAATCTGAATGGTCTTAAATAGAAAATGCTACACAAGGCTACGACAATCCCTTCTTAAGTCTAAAAAATATTGGACATACAAGACATTTTATTACCACCACACGGCAAACAGAATTTTCGCAGCCAAGATCCGAACCCGTACCCACCTACAACAGCTTGTTTACAACTTGACCATAGCGATATATTCAGAATCAAATTGTCGACCGATCATCGTGTCTGACTCCTACGCTAACAATTAAGTGGTAACATACCTAATACTGAGCAAAACTCGACTTTATTTCTTATTCTCTAAAGTCGTCATGGTAGGCATGTATATGTTTGTAATCGGGTTGAGTAATTTGCGTCCTTTTAGTGCCTTATGTGTTCCTAGTACCTGCGCGTGTCAATCCGATGATAAATTTTGATAAAATATTACGTGTTTATTTATTTCATTTTAAAGAGCCATTTCTAAATTCGTATAATATTCAACCGATTGAGTGATTGATAGCCTGACTTGACCGAAAAACAAAATAATGATTAGTTTTTTAAGGACCATACTTTATTATTTAACCAATTAAAAATCCAATAATAAATATTCTTGTTCGGTAATCAAGAATCTCTTAGGGCCACTTGCACCAACTTCTGAAATATGTTTAAATTGAATTTAAACACAAAATGACAATAGAAAATTGTGTTTAAATACAATTTAAACACATTTAAGAAGTTGGTGCAAGTGGCCCTTAGACTCTAGGAAGCGACATAATAATGTTGATATTATAACTCCTAAGTATACATAACAAAGTCTCACTAAACTAAAAAAAAAAACGTTAATTGAGATTGAATTGAAGTTCGAAGTCGAAAATTGCGCGGTAATCACTTATCATCAGGTGATGCAGCAATGTGAAGCAAATTGGGTTAAGGGCAGCAAGAAGATGAAGAATGAATATCAATAGCAGAAATTCACATTGCTACTTACTGTCTTCAACCACGCATATTACAATAGCACTTGTATTGAACAGAAAATATGAACAGAAATTATATGTTAACGCCAGTGTCGGGACTCAACTGATTGCCTGTCCGTCCGGCCGTCCGACCCGGTCATATTAACGTTGCGTGCAAACGATGATTTTTGTTTGATATTAATAATAAATAGGGATTGTTCGCGCACTTATTTTGGCTAGTATGATGTTTCTTATATACTCCTGGATATCACATACAAACTGTTCTATTTTGGAATCACATAAAATACCTACCATCGAGTTACCTTTTTTGTTAATTTCGGAAAAGCCTTTGCCCAACAGTGGAATGTGATAAATTGCATTGATTGATGTTTTTTTTAATGTAGGTACTAAGATGACAATCAAGTATACGAGCCGTCTGGTGGTAAGCGGCAACCGCAGCCTAACTAAAATTCACGTGTTCTCATCTTGAGACCTCGGTAGTTCCAGCAACTAAGGCGAACTTAGCAGGTTAGTTCTACCATCTCAAAAAGATCAATGTATAATGTATCTAGTGACACCAATGATAAGGACATCATACACGTGTAAAAACTACAAAACGTCCTTCAATCTTTTGAAGTCGAATAAAAAATCTTAAGGAACAGTGGTTCACCGAATAAACTTTTGTGGAAAAAATATTAAATTTTAAACAACAAACAAGCACATCACTCACGACGACGTAAAGAATTATTCACCATTAATTATCAACTTAAAACACACTAACCATATATTTAATTTTAATCCTGTGTGCACATTGCCCTCTGTGCCGATTAATTATAATAACACCGTCGTCGCACCGGATATGCCCAGTGCCATCCATCAAGCGTCAAGCTCGCATCACTAATTACTAACACCTCACAAACCGTATTAAAACGATCCAACGTATATTTTAATTTATAATAATAACATGTGCAATATTCTTTCGACCAATTTTTAGTGTAAATAAGATGTGAAATCAACGGAAACGCGAGCGTAAACGTTCGTCATAGAGCTATATATTGAACAGACGCGGAGCGTCGCTTGCCGCGCTTTGCCGTAAGGCAGCCATCTCGCCGCGCACATTAAGTCTGCAGTCACTCTCAATCACTCAAGCTGTCCGGCCGTCAGTCATAAGCAAGACGAACGGGGGAATGTCGGTGGCCTCCTTTGAACCCCCTTCTCCCTGTAGGTGAAAAGGGGGGATGGTCAGCTCTTGAAGACAATTTACTGTACAAGTCGAGTTCGCCGTCCGGGATTCGTACTCTGATGAAATTTATTTGGAGCAACTTGTGTTGCAGTTTCCTTCTGTTATGGGATTTCCATAGCGACCGTTGGAACTTATATTTTTATGGACTTTTGTGCGGGGAAATGGGAATGTATGTTTTCCCATTCTGATAAGTATGAACACAGTTTGGATTTTTACAAAACTGTGTGGAACTTTTGTTTGTATTCAGACAAAAGTTCAGTTTAATCGTATTTGTTTATCAGACTCTTTCTTAAGATGAGGTCACACGAAATGTTTCAAAAAAATATCACTGACTGTCGAAAAAAAAATTATTACACTAAATTTCCCATTTTTTTTTTATTTCTGTGGGATCAAATAAAGTTACTATTATATAACTTATTATATCTGTTTTATATATACGTTTCGAAAAATGCGTCGTAGTGACAACTACTCTGCAGCCTCACCTCCGTCGACTGTTCAAATTAACACAACACACGACTAAACTACAAAACATTAGCTCAGAAAAAACTCAACAAAGCGGGGCCGGTCTCAAACGGTGAGTTAACATCATTATCGGCGTTGGACGCGGGTGGTGGGGCACCCCGGGACGAGAGAAGGGTAAGGGGGGAGGGGGCGACACACGTCGCTCAGATGTCGCGCGCAGACGGACGTCTTTGTCGACCGAAGCTTTATTTACTCTTTGCGTGGACTCGCGGCGACTAGAAGTGACAGCATTTGAAAAACATTTCTTTTTTCATTTGACCTCTTGCTAATTAGGGTGATTTTGAGAAATGAATGGCTGGAGCATAGTATAAAGAAGAGGGAGTAGGCTATCTCCGGCCCAATTCGCGATATAATTGCCTACTGTCTTAGGGTTGTCACTTTTAGCTAAATATTAGGCGCGGCGGTTCGCGCTTCGCTAGCAACCGCATGAACAGTGGCAACGTCAAGTCGCGGTCCCGACTCGCCATGTCGCCGCTAGATGGTACAGGCGGCAACATAGTCTAAAGATCTAGATTGAATATTGACACGCTTTTCTCTAAAAATGGATTGAAATATCCATCTTAGATAGCAAAATTTGGATTAGGATTGGTTATTGATTTCGGGCGTAAGAGCTTGTGTTTAATTTATTTGCTTAGTGCTTTATACAAGTCAGCTTTTTGTTTTTTTTTTATTATGCATAATGTAGTTTTTTTACACATAAAGGACCACATTTATTTTTAATTAATACAAACATATCTATTGAATCACACATTTATTACAAAATATTATCAAATAGCGATTATCAGACATTTTGATGATGATATTGATGAATAAATCATTTATCGGTGCCGAAAAGCCGTGACGCGCGCGCGAACCTTGTGCAGTGTTAGCCCCGGCTGGCGCACTGAGAAACGGGTCGAGATTTTGTTAAAGTGTGCGTGCGTCGACACATAGTTACAATAGCGCACACATACAAGCCGCGCGCGGTGCGTTTGTATGAAGATAACCTACTTCCCCTCTCTTTATACTATGGCTGGAGTGTTCGTGTCAGGCTTTTGACGGCTTCTACGGAGAGTGAGCTTTGTGTAGTTTTTCGAGCGTATGTGGCACTTGTGGGCTTGCAGCTGAAAACCAGCGTCTGGTGGCAGTACTCAGGACTGCCGCTTGACATAATGCTGAGCTGATGGCCCTTTGGCACAGACAGACAGACATTAAGCTCCTGTTTAGTTTTAATTATTATTATTTAAGTACCACATAATTATAATATGTTTGTTGTGTGTGCCAATAAATACATTTTTCTTTCTTTCTTTCTTTCTTTTAAGGTTTATTGTAATGGGCACTTAAACTTAAATGCTTTTTACATTTATGCCTGAAAGGCGTCTACTTATTTAAATAATGTACTGAGAATTAGTTCAGATAAAGGGTCGCAAACTACCTATTGAACCATTAATATTTTTTTATAAATTTATTGATATTATTATAAAAAAGGAGGCTAGCTGCTACACACCACGAATAAGTATTGTAATTTTAACAGATAATGAAATAATCTGCCGTTAAAACCAATAATACTAAGAATCGTTTATACAGACGACAATCAAATTTTATTTCGTACTAGCATCCAATTAGATTTTTAACAAGACATTAAAAAAATAAAGCGTTAATAGCCAAATATATTATGTACTTTATTTTCACAAGACGTGTCGCTTCTACAAATTACATCTGTGTACACCGTGTTGATTCAATCAAACTTGACAGCACAAAGTCGATGTGGGTTGGACAGTCTACCGATGATCGATTTTTCCACCCCCTCGTGTAAATAGCGTTATGAATAAACTGGCTAATGCAGGTCCACAAACAGTCTGACAAATACTGGAAACGTTTTCGTGGAAACTATTTGGACATATTAACCAATATTGCCAAATGGCTTTTTTGTAGTATAGCTTTCTTAGTTGATTCCTCACTCTTTATGTGTATTGCTAACAATTTTGAAGTTCTTTAGGCAAAGGTGTAAATGGTTCAGGAGTATGTTTTTTAATTCCATGATTTCCATGTAATAGGGCAAGTCTTTAACCGGGCACAAATCCAAACTACAAGCAGCCACTAAGACTTTCACAGAGAAACCCAATAGACCTTGTTGGATTTGGACATCGAACTCAAGACCTAACGCTTGGTAGCCGATAGAGCCCATAGAGGGAGCAAAATAGTTTCAAATCGTGTATTTGTAATGGTGTGGAAATCCTGGAAGATTGCGTAGAATGCAGGAACATGACTAAAACCTTACTTGTCACAGAATAACATTTTTTTTGCCAAAACGTTTATAGCTGCTGAAATACTTACGCAACATAATCACTTACCCTTCAAACAATGAATAAACTACCAAAGGCAAATTAATCTTCCTTAAATCAATTTTACTTTAAAAACACAAACATGATTCTCTCATATCAAACCAGCTGTATCTCTGGAGCCTGCATGACTGCACTCAATCACACCCAAGACGCACCACCTCAACCCTCTCCTACTTAATTGACGTTCCACTCCATCAAAACAACCTTAAACATTTCAACGAACACAAACACAATCAGCAAAACAAACCAAATTCAACCTTAAAACGATAACAACAAAATTCAAAACGACCGCATTAAAAAAATTGCTGGAAATTTGCATTGTGCTGCAAACAATTTTGCCGTAGAAATAAGCAATTATGAGTTTTACGTTTTAGGAATAAGGGTGCTTTGAAGTGAAATAGTAAAGTTGACGTCGAGATGTGCAGCTGTCATCAGGAAATCATACGTCACAATTGAAGTGTTGAAGAAAAGATGGTCCTGGTAGTTGAATTGTGGGAAAGGAAAAGGTACTTCTAGGGTAAGGTCAAAGAGGCAATGCACTTTTGTGATTGATTTTACGAGTCTGGTTCCTAAATTAATATGATATTATTTTTTCCCTAAGTCTTAAAATATGGGACATTGGGAGGGGACATAAATACTTACTTAACAATACATTTGATTATTAATTTGTACAGAATTACTTTTTAATATCAATACAACGCGATAAAATCCGTGAAAAGTAGCTTTATTCTAATGCCTAATATTGGCGTCAGTGTCAGAAATCAGTACGTAACACTTTTTAAGTTTTATGAGATTAAGTTGCACATAATAATTGGTTTAAATTGTTTTTCAAGTAGGATTTTACTTGTAAATAGGTCAATTTATTTTTGGCTGTCATAGGAAGGTTTAAAATTAAATACTAGTTAGTTATACATATACTTTACATTTTATCACCATCACAATTTTACTACTAAAATGATCAAAGGAAATTCTTTTTCCTAAACACGCCATTAAATAACATTTATCTGAGCAAGATAGCATTAAAACATTTAAAACTTCTACAAAAAAGTAAAGCACCCGCGAAAGTCTCTCTAACAGAAAACGGACCAAATCCGATGCACTGTCAGACAAACTGAGTGCCGGCCGACGAAAATAGTCAACGATGTTTGACAAATAGCTAACAGATGTCGCTTCACGAGTGGGAGGTCTACGCCACTTTTTTTCCACGCGGTTCGCGCCTCTGAACACTTGGCGAACAATATTCGGCGATTGTTTCCAAACTTGAAACACAAGTTGCCTCACTGTGAATGGTCGTAGAAAACTCTTAATAAGATAGCGTAGTGTTGCGGATTCGGTTTTTATATTTCTTTTTGGTTTTTCGTCTGACTGACTGAGTATTGGAATCTATACAGTTTGTATTAGTTGTAGCGCAATGTGTGATTTATTTTCTAGTCCTATGACCACTATGTTAGAAATATGATTCCTACACTTGCAATTACAAAAGCTTCAAAACCTACCCATAACAACTTTATTGAAAACAGCAGTACAGAAATTGCCCGCAAACAACATAAAACGTTTTAATATGAAACCGCGCGAAATCAATCTATCAATCAATAAATCGCGCTAAAGATTGAGATATTCCATGGGGGCAGCAACACCCCCTACGGGCGAGACGGGGTCTTGGGGTGAAAGGGGGTCTGTTTACCGCGCCCGTGACGGATATATCCCTCGTAGACAGCCGTCAATCATTCCCGATATGATGAGAATTAATATTTCACCAAGATGTTACGGCGACCGATTAATCTTGATATTTAAATATACTCGTACTAAGAAATGGGGGCTAATTTTTTTGCTGAAAGTGTACTTATGTAATGTGATTAATAAATCTTACACGATTCTTAGCTGTGTGGATGTTTCAATTAGAAGATGCAAGTTAGTACATTTTAGAACTTAACAACACCATCACGCCTGTATTCCTCAAAGGCTTAGGCAGAGGTATACTAGTAGTGTGGCAGATGCGCTACGGACCTACTAGGTCCGACCTAGTGGTCCGTAGCGCAACGATGCATGATAAAAAATGCCAAACCATGTTTATGATTATAACTGAACTAGCTTCTGCCCGCGACTTCGTCCGCGTAGCGTGATGATATATAGCCTATAGCCTTCCTCAATAAATGGGCTATCTAACACTGAAATAATTTTTCAAATCGGACCAGTAGTTCCTGAGATTGGCGCGTTCAAGCAAACAAACAAACTCGTCAGCTTTATATATTAGTATAGATTATTCTGGGACAAAAAGGAGCAATAGTAAAATCAGTATAACACGTTGTACCTAACGTGTTATACTGATTGTTTTTGCATAAAATCAGGTAAATATAAAATAGGTAGGTATGGCGTATTGAAAGCTTGAAATCTTATAGTAATTTCACAGCCAATACGAAACTCCACATTTCTCTCGATCAAGCATTTCAAAGTAGACGTCTCGCAAAAAAATACAAAATGACATCAAAAAGTTCCACTAGAAATGTGTAAACAGTTAGGAAATCAATCAAGTCGGACTTCGCCCCGCTGGGTGGGGGTGGGGGAAACGGGGGCGACGTCGCGGGGTGTCGTGGGCGCCTTGACCCCTGCAGTAGACGGCTGACTACTGACGGATGGCTTTCACGGGACATTGTTGCAACTGCTTACCAGTTCTGTATGGAATTATAACGGTCCTTCTTTTTTATCAACAAAAAATTGGAAATACAGCCTCATAACATAACATACCATCACGCCTGTATTCCCCGAAGGGTTAGGCAGAGGCGTACTAATGTAAACCCACAGCTCGCCGGTATTTTTAGGTTCCATGTCATAGGGGGCGAGCCTATTGCCATTAACCGGGCACAAATCCTAACTCCGATGCTACTGGGAATTCCATAGAAAATCCCAATCGAACCCGGGACCTCTAGCGTAGCAGTCGCGCTCAGGACCATTTGGCTTATGAGGCAGTTTGGCTAATGAGGCCTCATGGATCTATTGGTCCCCGAACGCAGTGTTGAGAGTGAGAACTTTGGTTCAAATCCTAATAAGGAAATCGATTCCCTGTTGGTCAACTAATACTCTTCTTAACTTTACTGAGAATTCAGGCGTAATGTTATGTATGATCGACTGCACAGAAGCCGATCTTAAGCGATTATAGGTATTTTTCAATGGTTTTTATCACCTCAATTGAGTTAATTCAGAAGAGGTGATGACGTTTTTATTGAACATGGCAATACTGCCTGTCTTTTGAGAAAGTTACCAGTTGATAGTGACCTGGTGATCATAAAATAGCTTCGTAAATAACCAATGTCCATCGCATAAGGTATAATATCCTTATATTTACAAAGTATCAATGAACCATTGACAACCAAACTTTCTCCTTTCACAAAAAACTAATAAATAATAATTGTAAATAAAAAACATTATTTTAGCACAACCTCGGTCGTCAAAAATGAATGTTGTCATATATCAAAATTATTTGGGCCAGTAACGAGGTACGAAGACTTTTATTGCCATATTTAAAAATAAATCGTATCAATCAGTTATTATGTTAACTGCCTTGAGAAACTTTCCTTCGTGTGGACGTGTTGATTTAAAGGAAAAGTGATGCCAAAGAATATTAACAGTGGAAGTGACATTGCTTTCAATTACAAACAGTAGGTGCCTACCTAAATGTCAAAACTAGATTTTATTATGTCAAATTATGAATACCAATTCTCGCATCTATAGGATCTATGTATTATCTATACTAATATATAAAGCTGGAGAGTTTGTTTGTTTACTTGAACGCGCAAATCTCAGGAACTACTGGTCCGATTCGAAAAATTCTTTCATAGTTAGATAGACCATTTATTGAGGAAGGCTATAGGTTATATATCATCACGCTAAGACTAAGTAACTATTCCACGCGGGCGGAAGCTAGAATAAAATAAAACAAGTAGGTAATTTAGCGCAAATAGTTCTGAATTAACATTCTTAAGGGCCCATTTTTCCTTTGCCAGATAACTTTTAACTCAGCAATAAAATTGATGTATGACATATTTTGTATAACTTATTCCTTCGATAAACTTGAAGATTATATTATGGTGTCTAACTTATGAAAAAAAAACGAAATTGTAATGGTTTAAATATTGAAACTGAGTTAAACAAGCTTGTTCATTTCCCTACTAGCAATGCGAGGCTGCAAATAATTAGCATATACACGGAATTAAAACGTTACTGTTAGATGCTATAAATCAAAGTGAATCACTTCATCGCACGTTGTATATTTGCCTAATAACAGTTCACAGACACACGACTTAAAGTTGTTCGAATTTCGAACTAGATCTATTTATTATATGGTAACAATCATTGATTGAATTACCTACAGTTAAGTGTTGTAATCATTTTGTTGAAAAATACGCTTACCTATTTATTAAAACTTATTTACAAAAATAAATGATACATATGGCGGACTTAATGCCATATAATATATTAACGTTTATCTACCCCATTGGTTTAGTTTCGCCAAGGTGGTTGTTCAGCGTTAGGTCCTAAATAATGGGCCTAACGCATAGCTCGAGAAAAGTATTGTTGTACTCACCCACCCACTGCCGTATTTTTGCTACACAGAGGTCCCATAAAATAGCCTATCGTCACTGTGAAAAATCAACCCCACGCTCAAGAGCCGCGTTTGAAAATAAGTACTTGACGATTGATGTAGGTAATTGATCTTGACCTTGCAAAATTTCAATTGTACGTCGTGTCTCCTCGCTTACTCTATGTCACTCAATATTGATTGGTGGCTTGCACTTGACATAATTGTGAGTGTTACATTACAGCCGAGGTCGCCGTGCTTTAGGAAATAATCGTTATAAGTATGCATGCAATTTTATTATTTATTGCCCATTAAATAGTAGTGATGTTTATCGATAAGTTTATGGCTTGCTTACAATGTTTACGCTGACGAGAAGCTAGTTTTACTGTAGGTAATGATAGAGTTATGGTGCTGTCATGGTACAGTGTAGAAAGGAAAAGATTTTAATCTATATACTAATACTAATCTATATACTTAATATATAAAGCTGAAGAGTTTGTTTGTTTGTTTGCTTGAACGCGCTAATCTCAGGAACTACTGGTCCGATTTGAAAAATTCTTTCAGTGTTAGATAGCCCATTTATTGAGGAAGGCTATAGGCTATATATCATCACGCTACGTGGACGAAGTCGCGGGCAAAAGCTAGTAATATATAAAGCTGGAGAGTTTGTTTGTTTGTTTGCTTGAACGCGCTAATCTCAGGAACTACTGGTCCGATTTGAAAAATTCACACAATTATATATCATCACGCTAAGACTAAGTAACTATTCACCTAGTGTCAATATTTACCTAGCTTACCGTCACGCCTGTATTCTTCGAAGGGACAGGTAGAGGTTAATTAATGTCCATCCACAGTTCGCCGGTATTTTGACAACCCATGTGTACCTAATAGGAGGTAAACCTCTTGCTATTAACCGGGAACAAATCTAGACCGAATCTATCTACTGGAAGTTTCATAGATAAACATAAAAACACTTTACTCAACCTAGGAATGGAAACTAGGACCTATATCGTAGAAGGCTTGCTTTAGGGCCACTAGACTAATAAGGCAGTTAATAAAAGGTTTTACAACTCAAATATTAATAATTCCGATTCCTTTTTTTAACACGGTGGAAACAACACACAAATTGTTTTAGTTAAGGTTAACTACGGACAGGATTCGAACCTTTATCTTCTATCTAACTAAGCCATCGTGGGTCCCACCAGTAACCAGAAGACGCAAGTTCGAATCACGCTCGTAGTCGAATTTTTCCTTCACTAAAATAACTTTATAATCTTAGCATGAAAAATGCAAAAAAATACTACCTAACCAACTATGTAGGCCAGAGGTAGCCAACACGCGGTCCGAGCTGGCTCATGTTATGTTATAAATATTAATCTTGATTAACAACAGAAATGGTTGGTAGTGCGGCCCTATGTGAAATTGTCTTTGAAAATTTGACCCTTCAGTCGAAAAGGTTGACCCTCCCTGATATAGCTGATATGTCACTTGATTATAATTGCCTCACCACGTTTTAAAGAACAACGATTATCATAAACTATTTAAAACATGTACATATTTAAAATAAACTTAATTACAATTTATGATTACAATGGTAACCTGCATAAACAGGGTAATGCATAATTTTTATTATAATTTAAAATAATGTAGGTACGATCGAAACAGTCGCAGTCAGTCGTCCCTGACACGTCGCTCAATTTAATACCCGCTACACGTCAATTAAAACCAAAATCTGTCAATCATTGTATAGACGATCACAAGACAGAAACGATACAGTAAATCAACTCCGAAGCATTGTGACGAGACAAGCGCACGTTCAACCTGAGGTTGAGCGATACGCGAACGTTGTGAAAAGGCTAATGAAACGCCACTTCACAATGCAGGGAAATGCAGATCGCTAATACATGCAGCGCCATGGGAGAGCCATACTTCGGCACGAATGGGCCAGCTTGACCGGAGTGATACCATGACCTCACAGAAAACCGGTGTGAAACAACGCTTATGTTGTGTTTCGCCGAGTGAGTGAGGATAACGGAAGCTCAAACCCTCCGGCAACGCACTTGCGACGCCTCTGATGTTGCGGCAGCAGCAATTGCTTACCATCAGGCCATCTGTCTGCTCGTGTGCGTCCCTATACCATAAAAAAAAACAATACTCATTTAGAGGAAAATACTTTAAGCCCAGATGTATTATAAAGGAATTGAAATATGTAAAAGATAAAAGAATAATTCCAAGAACATCCTTCACTTCATCCAATTAAATGACAGAACGACATCTTAGGTTGCATACCAACATAATGAGGGTGTATAATAGTACTCTTCTACCCAAAGCCTTCGGGATGTAAACTGATATCTTTCAGAGGTTATGAAAAAAAATTTGTACTTCTTAACGTTTTCTTTATCGTGGCCAGACAGACAGACGTCAGGATTTATCATATTAATCAATCAAACTCGGTTCATTATTAATTAAGCATTTTTGTTTGTCGTTTTTATGTTACCTTGTTTTAATACGTGGGACTGTGAATGGGTCGGCTTACCTGGGAAAGAAGAAATACATTATTAATACATGAAATGACAATTAATCGACAATGTCGTAGGAATACATTCTCTTAAAGAATCAATACTAGACCAGTAACCAAGTAACAACTTGGAGTATTGTGAAGAAGGTATCCGACAAATGTATTTCTGTGACTAAGCAGTTATTGAGTTGCTTTTAAAGAAAGTACCTGCAGCAATAAAAATTCTAACATATCACATTAAAATCTATGAACATGGTAATCGTGCATGAATTTACTTTTCATTTCCATGTAAATCGTACATAAAAATAATAAAATTAATACATATTAACGCAAAAAAATCAATGTTGTTAAAGAAAAATTTACCAACTACCTTACACGGGCGGCCAATAAAAAATAACGTCGTTTACACCGTCCGACACCGCTACGGATTCGACTTATAGTCACTTGCTCCGCTTCGTTATTGCCGTAACAAAATGGCCTATGCGCCGTCCCTCTCGCACTCACGGAAAACCCATATAGAACAATGCGGGCGTAGTAAAATTTTATTGGAAGCACACGTGGGGTACATCCCGGGCCGGCCTGCATAATGCAAAGGCACGTTAGCTAAAAAGAAAGATAACTGCATATTTATACAATCGGTACGCGATATTTCGTTGCGACCGTCACTGTAAAGTGTGGAAACGTATCGGTAGGAGCCAGGCCAGACTAGTCTACTAGCGCAATTTATGCGATTCGATATTTGAAAGGGTTATTTTATAGGAAATTGAGGTTAACTATTGGGGCTAAATTGAAGTTGCGATGCCAAAGCTACTGCAGTAATTGCATAATGAAACATCATTTTACATAATTCACTGGAAAATTGTGATTTCTCAACAGAGCTTTATCATTTTAATTTTATTGGCACTATGACCTTGGACATATCTTGGACAAGCATGAACTCTAATACTTTAGTTTAAGAAAAAACACTTGGCAGTAGTAATAATTTTATAAACATTATCATAACTTGAAAAACATTTTAAAGTTATTATGAAAAATAAACCACCGTTCAATTCTACTGCTATTTGTGGAACAGTGGCCCATCTTTGCAAGTAACTAGTATAGTTTACAAAGGAGAATACTTTGCAAATAAACAACGCTACTTGAAACCGCTTTTTTCCATCCACTAAATAAAGTAGCGCTTGCGCCGGGCGCCATCTCGTATGTTTCCACCATAGTGTTCGATTACAATTTAAAGCATAGCATTCGCACTCAAATTCAAAATCTTAAACGAAGTCCTTACACGCAAAAATCGACCTTAATTTTTTGTACTTAAATTTCAAATTTGATAGTGTTCCAGCCGTGTTGGTGCGTCGAGTCCGTTTTGGGGCCCAGCCATACAAACTTTTACTTTATACTATAGCATATAAGACTCAAATTGTGATGTTTTGTAATATCGTATCAGAATCGTGGGGCGGTCGTTTCGTTGCATTACAGTGTAGTAGTGACATCGGTCGGTTCTATTATTTCTTTTACAACAAAACTAGCAGTTTATTGGTTCCGTATCTCATTAGAATCGTTTGTGGGGGTGTATATTAGAGCTTTTAATTTATTTTATCATCTTTGTCTATGGCAGGGAAACATACCGTGTAAATGACTTCAATTATACTGAAGTTACATCCACATTAAAATACCAGAAGAGCTTATGTACCCAACAACTCTTAACAAATTTACTGACTAATAACCTCAATAGCCTAGTGGTCCTGACTGCGACTGCTACGCTAGAGGTCCTGGGTTCGATTCCTAGGTCGAGCAAATTGTTATTGGGTTTTTCTATGAAATTCCCAGTAGCAGCTCGGAGTTAGGAATTTGTGCCCGGTTAATGGCAATAGGCTCGCCCCCTATTACATGGGACCTAAACATACCGGCGAACTGTGGGTGTACATTAGAACGCCTCTGCCTAACCCTTCGGGGAATACAGGCGTGATGGTATGTTATGTATGTTATGTTGTTTCTTAATTAATAAGCATGACATATTTTGGTCTTCAGCTTATTACACTTAGAGCCACTTGCACCAAACTCATAAATATGTTTAAGTTGTATTTAAACTCAATTTTCTATTATAATTTTGTGTTTAAATACAATTTAAACATATTTAAGAAGTTGGTGCAAGTGGCCCTTATCTATAACCACAACAGATCCAGCACAGTAATACTAATAACATATTGTGAATACTCAAAGTGCAAAAATTTCGTTACAAAAGTGTTATTTAGTATCTCAATAAAACTGTCGAGATTACTAATTTGATTTATTTCTCGTGTTATTAGTATACGACGCATCACTAAGACAAATCTTGATTTATGAGACGCCATCTGTGTTAAGGATGTCAATCGCTTAAGATTCAGCACGCACGTTGCAATCGTGAGCAACTTTTTTGTTATTCATTGAGATGTTTATTGTGTATTAATCGATGCTGTAGTTACCGAATATAAGACTAGTAAAAGCCGCGCAATGGGTGGTATTTTTTTGGAAATAAATAAATATTTTACTTCACGAATGTTTCAGTTGAAAAAAAACATTGAGTAATGTGTTGATCTGACTACGTGCTGAATGTAGAAAAAAGGTTGTCGGTGACAAGTGAGTGATGATGCATTGATATAAGTAACAATATACGACCCTATTACCTATAAGATAAAAACAAACGATTTGTTCTAATTAAATAGCCGCATATTTAGTACTTACCTCTATTTAATTCAGACTGAAAAGAACACAGTCTAAGTATTTGAACCTCTGGAAAGTTCTTTAATTAATTAAATCGTAAACGTGTCATAAAAGTTGCCTAATGTGCGCCTAAACTAATATACAAAGTGCTAACCCAATTTTTCTCCAAAAATCCGTTTCATGACATCACCGCAAGAGTGAAGTGTGACCATCGCATGAATCACAATCACCCGTGTTTTTCCATATGTCACATACGATGACACCTGTCCCCCCATATTTATGCGAAAAATATGTTAATTTAATGTAAAGTTTTATTTCGAGAGATTAATATAAGCGAATGGCTTGTGTCACTCATATTCTGATTAATTAGTTGTATCACCTAGTGCGTTCATTTTTGTACATGTAGCTTTAATAGGAATTGGTTTTGAGTTTTACTTTCTATTTTTAACCTAGGTAAGTAAGTATACAACATGTATGTACTTAGATAGGTAGGTAACCAAGATATTATGACTGAAAATGAAGAGAAGGATCAGTCTTCAACTGTCTTATAATATCAAAATCTATTTTTGTTCCATTTCATTATCAAATTAAGTTACATTTTTTTTTATCATAGTACTAATATCAAAATTAGGTTAGTCACCTAAATAAATCATAGCATTGTAACTTCTTGTATTCAACTTCTTTGTAAAACAGATGTTAATTAAAGTAGTACCTATAAGATTTTTATTGAAATAAGTTTAAACATTAGCCTGCCTCATTAGCCTAGGGGTCCTGAGTGCTAGTGCTACGGTAGTGATCCTGGATTCGATTCCTAGGTCGAGCAAAGTGTTATCGAGTTTTTGTATGAAATACTCAGTAGCAGATCGGACATTGGTTTTGTGCATAGTTAATGGCAATAGACTTGTCCCCCCTATTACATGGGACCTAAACATACCTGAGTGTACATTATTACGCGTCTGCCTAACCCTTCGGGGAATATAGGCGTGATGGTATGTTATATGTTATGTAAGTTTAAAACATAATTTGTCCAGATTATTTGCGTCTATGTCATCATGTCTTGTCTTGGCGATATCATTGTCTTTTTCTCTGAACTGAGTCAGGAGAGACAATGTTATTTATTCTATATCTCACTATAACTAATCAAGAAGGAAGAAGTCTTTCTAGTCCTATAGGAATCTTGTCCAAAACCATCAAGAGAAATACCTTGAATTACATATTAATAGTTCACCTGTATAAATATCTATATTCACTATAGCCCTACTCCCTCACCTCTGGCCCACCGCGAACAAATAGCACAGGTGTAAGTGAATAATAATAACGCGCTGACGACCTGACACGAATATTTTGGTCACGTCGAGCGTCGAATTAATGGTGATTCATTTATATCACTCACTGTGGCGATCAGTTGAACTGACTAGTGGTTTTTTGTAATGCAAATATATGTATAATAGTGATAATTAAATTACTGCAGATATGGATCAATTTATAAGCTGTTTCCAGCGGATGTGCTCGCATCACAAAATATTATTTTAAGAGATTAAATAACAAATATTATTTTGAGACAAAGGGTAGCCTATATCCATCTCCAAGGCCAAACTATTAAATCTATACCATCCATGACATACCATCACGCCTGTATTCCTCGAAGGGTTAGGCACGACGTAGGTACTAGTGCACCCTACAGTTCGCCGGTATGTTTAGGTTTCATGTAATAGAGATATTGCAACTAACCGGTACAATTCTCAAACTCCGAGCTGCTACTGAGAATTTCACAAAAAACTCAGTAACACTTCGCTCGACTTGGAAATCGAACCCAGGACCTTTAGCGTAGCAGTCGCGCTCAGGACCACTAGCCTAATGGGGCCGTTAAATCTATGTAAAACCCAATTACATTTTGCTTAACCTATAATAATGGTAATCAAGACCTCCCTTCAGAAGCCTCGCTTATTTTGAAGTTGGTTTAAAATAATTAAGTCAACCCTTACAATTTCATAGTACTATAATATAAATAATGCAATCAAAACGCTTCACATCGTGAGTCATGATATTCGGGAAAAAGTCGTGTTACACAACCGTCGAGTAGAACTATAAAACTGAATTATATCTATACAAAACTGTGTTTATGTCTGTTTGTAAATCGTAAATTTGTCTGCTCGTGTGTATTAAACTCGAGAGCTAATAGGTTAGTTTAATGGCTTTTTTATATTCTCAGCTTTTTATACTTTGTAGGGTTGATGGAGATGATGTTTGCACCTTTGTGCAAAATCACCGTAGATTGGTTTAAAATATAGAACTTAACTGATTTTTTGAGCCCTGTTCTAGGTTTTTTAGTCTTTTAAGAAAAGAGAAGATTTTTATATAATTATGGTAGGGACTTAATAGTCATTGAAATATTAAGGACAGTGTTATTTATTTTATTGCTATTTTAAATAAAAATAACTGCCTCATTAGCCAAGTGGTCCTGAGCGCGACTGCTACGCTAGAGGTCCTGGATTCGATTTCCACATCGAGCAAAAGTGTTATTGGGTTTTTCTATGAAATTCCCAGTAGCAGCTCGGAGTTTGGAATTTGTGCCCGGTAAATGACAATAGGCCCCCTATTACATGGGACCTAAATATACCGGCGAACTGTGGGTGTACATAAGTACGCCTAACCCTTCGAGGAATACAGGCGTTATAGTATGTTATGTTATGTTATTAACAATGTGTCACCCATATTCAAAGATGAAACAGATCATCCTCAAAGTTTTAACACTTACGCGATAAAATGCCGACAGTTCACCGCTACGCATCGTAAAGTTGTCGCGTGGATGACGAATCATTAGCGCGTTGCGACTTTTACATAAGCGGGATTAAACGAAACCGTGGGAAATACAGAAGGTAAACTTCGTACATTCATCCAAACAAACCAATTAATTAGTCGTAATATTATCGTCAAACCATACCAACATAGTAAATCTGTTACCTTTTCAGGCCTAAATTGCTGAATCGCTATTGATACAGAGATTGTATCTTAGAGATAAGCTATATTTTGTTTTGAAAAGTCCCTAAAACAACTAGTTTTTCTACGATCCAGCTAACTAATGTAGGTAACTAAAAATGGGTATTCGTACGTATGATGTTTCTATTATTCTTTTGTATTAGTAAAATTTGATGACGTTTGGGACCAACAATTTTTTTTTAAATGTGGCATTATTACGAAGAAGAGGAGCCTGATATTTCTTTCTTATCTCTATAAAACGAATTAAACGGGTTGACGCAAAAACTACTGAATAGATTTTAATTTTGTTATCACTGATAGAATGTATACGCTCCAACTTAAAAACTGGTGAAATTCTTATCGCAAATAATTTAAACTTGACCTCTCTGATGTATAGAGAGCCATACAAAGTAGAGATCATCACTGTTGGTTTTTGATTCAATCAAATAATTTAAACTTAACCTACCTGATGTATAGAGAGCCATACAAAGTAGAGATCATCACTGTTGGTTTTTTGGATCTGATTTCAATTATTTTTGGGATCCATTCCTAACCCTAATTTAGCTTCAGGTGAGCGAAGCCGCGGGCAAAAGTTAGTAAATAATATTTTTGGGTTTTCTGTAGATTACTTGCGTTGTGATCAGCGGCCGTCATTTTTATAGCGCTGCGTATATTTTATGAATTTCTTTTTTTAGAATTTATCGGGAACTATTGTGTTGACTATTTTTTATTGTGTGTGCCAAGAATGTGATTATTAAAAAATATAATGAGATTGGATATGTTGGTACTTTGTTATTGTAGTGAACACGGATAATGATGTGCTGAAAGAATAATGAAGAGGTATTTATAAGTGTCAATTGTAGTCTACAATAATACTTTGATATTAATCATGCTGCCGGTTGGCTAAGAATAGGACCTCTCATGTAGTGGGTGGCGGACAGTACCGCGTATTGCAAATTGTGACGAGAAGCTTCAAACAATAAGTACATTTTTCTTTGAGTTTCTATTGAGAATATTTCGGTCGACGTAACATAGAGGAATCTTGATAAATCCACAAAAAAAAGGAATTACACTCAAAGATGGGATGGGATGGAATGGTTTGGACATGTTGAAGGAATTAATGAAAGATGAAACAAATGAAATTTATCAGTGGTGTCGCCGGTTGAGGTCACCCTAGAAGGATATATATATTATACATACATACGCCAATCTTATAAGTTAGGTGTTTCAAAAAGGTCTCAGGGTCTCGCAACCAGCACAAGTGTATGAGAAGATGTATGAAGGTGGTAGAATCAAAAGAATTATGCAAGAATCGTAGCAAGTGGCAGTCTTTAGTTTCTGCCTACCCCTGTGGAAGAACGGTATGAGTGTATGGTTCGAAGACTGAGGAATGACGAATACTCGAAGATAGTCTGAGAATCGACTAGCGGAACTGCTGCAGTTAACTCATCAATTTCATTCATAGTCTATAAGCCCCATTGTGAAAAAAAGCCTCCACGGAGTAATTGCTTGCGAGATTTTCCTCCATAGGATCAGCTTTTTGGAATCGTGCAACTAGACTCATAACATTACATTACAAACATAAAGTCACGCCTCTTTCCAGTAGGGGTAGGCTCCAGACTTCCACTTGCTAAGATTCTGACATACCTCTTTAGCTTCACACACATCCACACTCATCAATCTTTTCATACATGAACGTCGGTTTAGGGTACTCTTGACCGAGCCATTTTTCAGAACGTCCTCAATCTGATTTCGGAACGTTCGTCTAGGCCTTCCCCTTCCTACATTCCCATTAACTTGACTCTCGTATATCTGTTTAGTCAGTCTCCTTTCATTCATTCTCTCAACATGACCAAACCATCTTAATTTCTCTCTCTCGATTTGAACATTACATTAACGCTTGTAAAAGCTTATTTGAATAAAATATTGTAAATTCCAATTAAATCGAAATACCTATCAGTCGGATGGCAGTCAATCCATGCAGACCATAGACACAACTCCCATTAAAATTATTTATTTTAAATCTCATTAGACTGGAAACAGACCAAACATTAGAAAGTTATCAAAATAATATGATACACAGGTATGCTTGTAACAAAACTAACAATGTAAAATTGTTTTCAAATTAAATAAATTTTATGTTTTCCTCCGTCATGTTACTATTAACAACGTGTTGAGAAATTGTTTGGTAAAATTTGCTAAAACATAGACTACCTATAGCTAGCCTAAAAGTCCATCAAAACGCGAGAGAAACCGCGGGCAACCGCTAGTAATTAATAGTACCAACTGCCTCATTAGCCTAGTGGTCCTGAGTGCGACTGCGACGCTAGAGGTCTTGGGTTCGATTCCCAGGTCGAGCAAAGTGTTATTGGGTTTTACTATGAAATTCCCAGTAGCAGCTCGGAGTTTGGAATTTGTGTCCGGTTAATGGCAATAGGCTCGCGCCCTATTACATGGGACCTAACATACCGGCGAACTGTGAGTGTACATTAGTACGCCTCTGCCTAACCCTTCGGGGAATACAGGCGTGATGGTATGTTATGTTAATAGTACCATCGCCACTTAATCAGTGTCACCTTGTCCGTCCATTATTCGCCCACTGGGCTATCAAGACTGGCATTATTTTTCATGTTTTACGACAAGCAACCATTTTGATTTTACGATCGTAAATAATAAATTATTATGATGGCATTTTTTCACGCCCACGGACTTTTGTCGCGGTTTCTAGCAATCACAAAAACATGTGCTGCTGTTGGAATGGTGATTGATGCATGGAGGTAATATTTCCAGCATTTGTCAACCTAATTGTCTTTAATCTAAGGAATCAGGGTTGCGCGTCTTCCATTACATTGCATCCCTTAAAGCATGCTGCCAATAATGAAGGCAGTTTGATTTCCTCAACTTGTGCCTTACCTATGTGCCAATTTATACAACATTAGTTTCAGTATATACTAGCCTATGCCCGCGGCTTCGCCCACTTGAAGCTCAAAAACCAACAGTGAGGATCTCTATACATTAGAGAGGTCAAGCAGTATCTAAGGTTCCGTTTAATTATTTGAGAAAAGAATTATACCAGTTTTTAATTTGGAGCACATGCTTTCTAACAGTGATAACAAAATTAAAATCTATTCAGTAGTTTTTGCGCCAACCCGTTACAAACAGACAAACAGACAAGAATTTTAAAAATCACATTTTTGGGTTTGGAAACGTTTATATAACCTAACCCACTTGTTTTTTTTTAAATATCTTCAATGTACAGATACAGCTTTTTTACAATTTTATAATAGTAGAGAAGATATGCGAAACCCGAGACACGTGTCTAGAATTTTTATAATTTGTAGAATCTCCAAAAATTCAAAACTGTATCACGTAAACTCACAAATTTATAAGCTTCTTATGTTACCTGGTTGTCCGTAGAAAAACAGGGTTTAATTACCTACCCTGCGCCGCTGTGAGCCCGCGCCTAGTGCCTCATTTGTCTGTGACTTATTTTCTGCTCGTATGATTGATGAAAGATACTTAGGCCCACTTGCACCAAGTTCTTAAGTGTGTTTAAATTGTATTTAAACACAACATTTGTATGAAAAATTGTGTTTAAATATGATTTAAACACATTTAAGAAGTTGGTGCAAGTGTCGCTCGGTGTCCCAACCCATTTTTAAATATTTTTGTGACAAAATACAACGGTGTAAAAATTATTGGAATCGAGTCGGTTACATAATGTTGACCTGGTACACAAATGTGTCCAGGTAATCTAAGGTGTCTTATATTTTAAAAAACTACCTGTTACCCGGGGTTTCATATGCGACCTTCAGGAATTAGGTACTTTACGTATGGACCGACAGATACTTAGACGGACTTACAAAAAAACCCATCACTCGTTTAGCGAGGATATCCAGATACACTGATATCATAAAAACTAACATTGAATAATTTTATTATTCATCAGAATCCTATCAAAATCAAGAATTTCTAGTTTTTCCTACCTATGAATGACATTTGTACAATTAAAACTATATAATGAATGCAGCTCATTTCAAATCACTTCTGTTTTAAAGGATAGGCTATGTATTTAAAACATTTTTTACCATTTTAGTCAAAGAATTAGTTATCATGAATAACATTATTATTCGTCAATAAACAGAATAATATGATGTCCTACAAGATAAAAAAATAAAGTTTTTTATATGCGCATACTTGTTTTAGTTTGTATTTTATAATCTGTCGCGAATATCGAAAACCTATAAAATATTTCCTTTGTAAATCAAAAAACATTACTAATCGTTACAAAATAAATGCGTATATTCTGTAGGTCTGAGGATATAGAAAGTCCATATATTTTTATGTACTTACTTAATTAAATTAGGTACATAATGAAAAGAAACCAATTATTATTCAAAATGAAACAATTAACTCACAAACAGGCACATAATTCGCGTTACATAAGCGTGTATATTAACATAATTTATGTTGTCATTAACATTCAAATTATTATGAATATCAAATAATACATAAAACGTTTTTATGTTTGTTGATAGACGTTATTGTGGCTATTTGTGTAATATCAAAGAGCAGTGACCCATTTAGACGTCACTTTACGATGTGGTATATAACCCTGATTGATGGTATGCTTTGTTTAAATTATGTAATTTTGTTTTGTCTTTTTGGGACAAATTTTAAGAACATCACCTATCATAATCGAGTAATAATCGTCGAGTAATAATCAAATAATCGAAAAATATACATTTTATATTTTTCACACTATATTTTAAAAGTGATCACACTGTTTTAAACGACCTGTGTATCATAAATAATGAAAGTCTTTAGTTAATATGTAGCCATTTTGTAATGTGAGTGATGTTATTGTTCCTGAGGTTAGAAATTGCCATAATTTCTTCCTCTAACATGTTGATTCACTTCACATTTTATTTTACTATGATTAAATTGATATACGTATACTCAATACTTTGACAAAATAAATTACGTCCATCCTTGTCCAACAAAAATAACTTTGTCTTATTATGATGTGAAGTAAATTTTTATTTACTTACTTGACGTCTTTATTTTTGATTAAATTGATCACCTCTAACAAAATATTACGCTCATCCTTACCCATCAAACAAAACTTTGTAAGTATTCATAACTGATAAAATAGTAACCGTTTCATTAAAGAAACGATTAACTGTAAATTGATTTTTCAACCATTATTGTAGTGGAGGTTAACGTGTAACGAAACGAGTAGCGTGCGTAATAATAAATAAATAAATAATAACTGCCTCGAGGCTCGATAAAATTGTTTTTCTATTGTCTATATTAATCGATCCGTTATTTAGTTAATTAAATGTTTTAATATATCATTTTTGTTGTTTTATTTCAATAACAAACAAATCAATACAACACAAATAAAAACAAGTCAATTAAACCAAAAGAGTTTACACAATTTATTTTTTTGAAATATAAAAAGTATGACATCGATACAAAAATAATTTCCTCTACCGTGATTTGAACTCACGACATGCCGCTTGTGTTTCGATTCCAGTCACCTCACCGTAACGCCACGGAAGCTATTATTCTGCTAGCTAAAATACTGCATCATATTCCTTTTATGTATGAGATTAATTTCTGGTTTGGTTATAGTTGTGTGCAAGTCGTTTTATCAATCCTCGCTTGAGCGTGTGCATTATATACATACGCACACATTGAATTAGTACACCGGTTGCCTGTATCATCCGCTAGGGTCGCTAGTAGTATGTATACCAAATAATTTTGTTTCGTGTACAAAAATCGAGAGCGCGACTTCTAAGAATTGGCATTGGCTTAGATTTTCAGCTCAGTCGTGAGGTGATGTGCCTGATAGATATTCCGTATCTTGCATTTGAATAGGTTTCCAGTTTTTTTATTGTATAAGGGGGCAAACCAGCAGACGTATCACCTGGACACCAGCAACACCCGAGTATGTGCAAGTGCGTTGCCAGCCTTTTTAGAAGTTGTTGCAGTTGTTTAGAAGGGTTTGGGCCACCGGTATTCTCACTCACTCGGCGAAACAACGTGAGAGTTGTTTCACACCGGTTTTCTGTGAGGCCGGGGTATCACTCCGTTCGAGCCGGCCCATTCGTGCCGAAGCCGAGCCATGCGCTCTCCCAGGATAAAGTCAGTTAAAATGGTCGCAGAATAGTAAATACACTTTTCCCTGGCAATTGCTATTACTTGAGCGTAATATTAAAAAAATTGGCTCATCTGCCTCAAAAAATTCTTGTAAATGTTAAATAAATATTTATTGGCAAATTGTTCTTTCATCACATAAAATATATTCATGAAAACATTTCCAAAAAGACGGCGCCATTGCCCATCAATTTGGCGATAAATTAAAATCAGAACACGACGCTAATATATCGGGCCCTCGCATTAACACAACACTTTACGCGCCGACCTTATCGTGGCGGCGATTGATGCGAGAGCGCCGATCACTCAGCAAGTGCGCTTGCAGTGTGTCTCAACAATACAGAGACCGACTAAGGTCGACAGGATGGGGGCCATCATGAAATATGTCATTTCTAACATACATCCGTCTCCATCGTCCACCGCATCATCGATATTATCAACTGATCAATCGTAAGATTTTTCAATGTAAATTGAAATACCTAAATTGTAATTATGTTCTGTGATTGATGCAAATGTGAAAAGATGATACATAATTATAAAATGGTGACGTAATTATAAACTGACGTAGATATTCTGGGCATCTCGGTTGACATAACACTTCACGTCATCACGTGCCAATCTTATAGTAGTGGCGATTGATACGAGAGCGGTGATCCCTCAGTGGCTCAATAGTATGTCTAAAAATTCAGGGATGGACTCAGTTCAGAGAGTTTAAGATATATAAAAAAGAGTTCATACATAAGCCCAATAACGAAATTTGTGAAAGTTTATAAAGTTTAAGTCTAATAGGTAAAGCAGAAGTGAAAAGTGCAGTCATAAAATGGTGTCTAAATATATTAAGCCTAATGATATTAACACAACACGAGTTGCAAAACTCACGTGGCTTGTAATAACTATGAATGAATATATTTTTAAATAATAAGTGATAGTCTTATATTCGCTAAAGTATATAATAATATGCATAAGGAACAAATATTTGGTTGATTTTTATAAGTAGACTTCTATTTAGTCTAGAAATGAGATAATTTGTGTGAATAATAATTAAGAACTGCGTTACAGATAATTTTGGGTAATGTCTCGTTGATATATAGGCAGTATTGTTTGAAGATAGTTTAAATGGTAATAATGCTTTGTCTACGCTATTAGATTTGCATACAACGAACATAATTTCAAATTAAAATGTTAATCAAATTACTGGCATTTAGTGTTTAATGTTCAGTAAAATATATTATTTATATCCTAATCAATATTCAAAATGAAGAAAGTGTGATGTTTTATTGGTTCATTATTTGTTTATTATAGTACAAGAAGACTCAACTATTTTCAAATACACCTGGTGTTTTTATATAATTGATTTTCTTTGAATATTAATTCTGTTTGTTATACAGGTAAGTTTTTTAAGCTTACTAACACTGCATTTGAAATAATGAATGAAATATTCTGAAGATCTAACGTAAAAAAACGTAAGTATTGTACTGCAGAAAAATATTGATTAAAATCGCCACAAAAGAATATTTTATATTGAATAGCTTCAACACACAAGAACGGTTTTTTCCGAAACAATAACGCACCCATTACTCCCAAATCCAACCCTGCACACAATGGAAATGAAACTAAACAGGTGCACTGAATTATGCGTTCGCTGATGTATGCACCCGATGCACGGCGCATGCGCCACAGGTGAAAATGTGCAGCGGTGCTTATGTAAATACGCGAAATGGCCGGTCAATCAGCGGAGCGATGCGGAGCTGTAAATATCTGGTAAGTGTATGGAAACATTGTTTTGGAAAACAGAGGAAAGAATAATAATCTTTTGAGATTTAGTAGGGTAAGGGCAGTGAACTTGGCGCTTAAAAGATGGGGCGTAATATGTTTTAGTCGAATCATGTCTGGCCTAATCTAATGGATGAAATAAAAGCATCCAAGCGCTACCTTGACCGCTTTGAGTGTAGAAGAAGATAGGAATGGGGGAAAAGAGGGTAGAAATGAGGGAAGAGTAAAAGAGAATAACTTCTGTAGATTAACTGAAGTGTCATCTTTCTCACCCCAATAATCATGTGTGGAAGCTGAGAGGCATGAAAATCAAGATGCCAGCTAAAATGATCTATTGCCGGTAGGAGAAGGTAGGAAAGCTGATGAGATACGAGATGTAGTTATAATAAGCAGGTATTAGAAAGAAAAAGCCACTTTAGAGTTTAGATTGCTGAACTAGAAAAGTTAATAAATCATGGTATCATAATTCACGATATAATTTGTTAATATCAACTACCTTTTCAGATCATTTACAGGCAAATTAAAGTCAAAAAGTCTACTTGATTTCAAAATAATCTATAATACCTCTCATTTGGTACCTTTGATTCAATTCATTGCGACACCTGGCCACTTGCCAATCACTTCTGAGATTGCCACTGATCGCTGAGTGACAGATGTAAGAGGCTTGAGACATTTACTCGTAGTACAAGAATCTGATTGAACTTTTTACTGCTTCGTTAGCCTAGTGGTCCTGAGCGTGACTGCTACGCTAGAGATCCTGGGTTCTATTTCTCTTGGTAAGGTAAAGCCAATTTTTCTTGGGTTTTTCTATGAAATTCTTAGTAGCAGCTTGGAGTTTGGGATTTCGTGCCCGGTTAAACATACCGGCGATCTGTGGGTGTAAGTACATTAGTATGCCTCTGTCTAACCCTTCGGGAAATACAAGTGTGATGATGGTATGTTTCTTGATCTATCGTGTAACATTGCTATAGATGAGCGAATTGATGCAATAGCGATTTTCTTGTTACTAACAATAATTTTCAAAGAGAAAAATAGAATCCATGAAGTTTCTTGTCGGTTCTTTCCAAAAGATAAAAATTCTAAAAGATTTCATAAGTCCTACTTGTAAAAGCATAAAAAATAACGTAGGGTCGCAGCTTCGGCTGCTGAGATACGTGATATTTGAAACAAAGCGTCAGGAAATTTGGAAGAACGCTAAAACATTCTTTTATTTTCTAGAACATCACATCATTCCTTTCTTACAATACATATCAATTTCTAGGCAACTGTCTGTTGGTTCGCAACGATCCCTGTTCAACGTTGGGTCTGCAATCGCTTTGAAATTTTACGATATCTTGCAGTCAAAGTGGACAGATCAAAAGCTGTTACAATTCTATATGTAATATCCTGATAGCTGAATGGCTATGAAATATACTTTGTCTCAGGTTAGTGTTCGTTTTTAGAAGTGTTTGCAATTACTGTCTAAATCGATGATCAGCTCATAAGCAATACTATTTATAACGTAAATACAATTTATTTACAAATGGGTATTTAGGGTAATCAAGAGCTCATGGAATTGAGTATCTTTCGTTTTATTATATTGTTCAATGGGCATTTGATGTAGGTTTTAATTTTTTCTAAAAAGAAACAAGAACATAGTAAGTATCGAATGGGAGAGCCATGCTTCGGCACGAATGGGCCGGTTCAACCGGAGTGATACCACGGCCTCACAGAAAACCGGCGTGAAACAACGCTTGCGTTGTGCTTCGCCGAGTGAATGAGGTTACCGGAGGCCCAAACCCTTTTAAAAGGCGGGCACCGCACTTGTGACTCCTCTGGTGTTGCGGGTGTCCATGGGCGGTGGTTATCGCTTACCATCAGGTGATCCGTCTGCTCATTTGCTCCCCTATCCCATAAAAAAAACGTACCTATAGCTTTATTGGGACTTTCGTCGTCAGAATTTGCAAAAGATTATTCAATACTTTAGTACTCCATAATGATGTTAGATGTTACATAACACTAGCTAGAGGTACATTATGGACCCGGCAGTGTACGCCGACTTAGAAGAGAAGAGGATGCTATTAATATTATCATGTCTCTACCAACTCCAATTAGTGACAGGCGTGATTGGGTATATAAGTAGGATTATTTGGGATTTACAAAAAAAATGTTATTCTGCTGAATATTCTTCTAATAGGTATCAACAATAAAATGTACTCTTTTCTATAACAATAAAAACTCTTTATCCTTCACTTCTTCTTGTTGAACAAAACCAATGGACGTTTTCGTTCTTTCTACAAATACTTTAAGATCTTCAACATCTATTTCCCCATCAACTCTAAATACCCACCCATCATTCACACTCATGATGAAATCAAAACTACACGAACAGCGACAGGGCAATTTATCAAATCGAATTAAAAACTATGCGCAGGAGTTTTAACTTCGTCCGATGGGATTTGGGCCACTTTAGCATCTATTTCTGTGCCGTGTGACAGGCGGACACATTCGGTGGATTTAGCTATCGAGTTTCAAATTCCTGTACTAAAAGGATGGACAGGATTGGTTGTAAGTGGTCTTTGTAATTAACGGAATCGTCGCTGTATGCTACAATTTTGTATCATACGTGTCTTTTAATCCTCCCTTTATATTTTTAACTGATACATACCATATAATAGCAATTTTTATTTAGCTATAAGCATTCACGCGAGTGCTGTTAGCGTTCCTCTTTGAAATGGTAGTTTTGCTTCTAGGCTGCCTCCTTCGTTTTTCTACGAAATACTCGGTAAAAGTTCGGAGTTTGGATTTGACTGACAGGCATTATTTCATGGGAACAAAACATACCGGCGAACAGTGGGTGTACCTACTCAGTATACCTCTGCCTAACCCTTCGGGGAAAACAGGCGTGATGGTCTGTTTAGTTGAATATATCTTATCTTGACACTATCGGCATACTTATTTATTACTTCCATCCTTCCTCATTGCATAATATAACCTTGAATTTAACACCTCACCGAATTAAACTATAAAAAAGATAGATAATTAACGAAACAAGCTACTGCGAACACACAGGTAGCCACCCATTAAAATTCGTATTGGCTACATGAAAAGTCAATTAGTAAGTGCCGTGAGGCGGCCGCCATCTTGTAATTGCGCCCGACAGCTGCGCCCGCGCACCTCGTGGGTGTTCGGCGCAACAAAGGGTTGTTTTAATTAGGTTTTGATTGGGTGAAAAGAGATGCAAGATGGTTGGAGTTAGTCCATGATGACAGCAGGTTTTAGTAGAATTTGGTGCGGTCACATAACTTTATAAGTAGCTAGATGTAAGAGAACATTTAGAAGATGATATTGTGGATTTCTAAAGAAGTAATTAAGTAAGTATGTAATATTTTCCTCATTAAATAAAAATCTGATTTCACTAGGAGGTCTATGTCCTTTCTCTAGATAAAATCTCCATAGGAGTGAACAGGTAAAAGATAACCAGAGTTACTTCTGCATGTATGCAGAAGTAATAAATAGTAATAGTCTGCTGCATGTAATAAATATAATTTTAAAAAATATGTGTCGTGGATATTTGTGTGACATCTATAACAAATTTTGTCACCTTTGGTCTGATATCGATCAAATTACAATAAGTATAAATACACGTCACACCTGTAATCCCCGAAGATTTAGGCAGTGGTGTACTAATGTACACCCACCATTCACCAGTATTTAAATTGCCATACACTAAGAAGCAAGATCGCTACTGAGAATTTCATAAAAAAGCCCAATAACGCTTTATTCGACCTGAGAATCGAACCCAGAATCTCTAGCGTACCTAGGAGTAGCAAAAAATACTGTTTTTAATAAATACAATAGAAATATATCTTCTAATTGTTGTAAATATTTAATCTCTTAGTAAATACTGTTGACCTATAAAAAATATCAAATACGATATTTTATCATCAGCTTACATTATCTTTGAGTTAGACATGATTGATTCTGCCTACCACAAGTATGACGTAATATTTTCCTAGACAAAAACAATTAAATATAGATAACAATAGAATTTAATTCACTGGACCATCTGTAAGTACATGCCATAAGACTGCTTGTTTTCTCAAGTAGATGTCGGATATTTAGTCATTATTGTTAAACAAATGTGTTTACATACATCGCTGTCTTTTGCGACCTTAAGTGACAATAAATTAAATGATGACACAACTTTATTGGCGAGGAAAAACATTGTGGTAACCTACAACCTACAGTTTTATGATGACTTCGTGTAGCAGATTACAGAATTAAATTTAGAACACCTGACTAAAGAAAATAATTATACTTTTTTAGTTTCAAGTATAAAGAGAGTTTGGTATCGTCTACTGCCACTTTTCTCATGAATAGAAAATAAGTAAAAATTAATATCTAGAGCCTATGTGCAAAACATTAATACTTAAGAAAACTCACTAGGAATAAATTTTACATCTATGACATATTTTTTGTTGGAATCATTTTAACAAGAGAAAATAATCCTGTATCAAATAAACACTATCCTGCCTTAATTTGCGCAGTTGGTTAAAAAGCAACATAAAATGACAAAACACCTGTCACAATCGTACACCTGTCAAAACATCATAAGAATAAATTATCTCAATATTATTTCAATTCAAAGTCACCTTCGACATAAATACCAGTAAGAACATTAATGCAACCTTTTTCCAAAGTTAGGATGCGCAGGCGTTCGGTACGACCAGAGACTGTCCCGTATTTTGAATACCCCACCCCCTCTCAGGACAGGGGGTATCTAAAGAAGACGTATCTCACCACCACGATCCATTGTCCATTGTTTTTGCCTGCTGTTATTTATGACGGACGACGTTATATCTATCCTTTTCTAACAGAACAAAAGTGGTGTCTCCGTCCCTTTCTCTCAAGGCTTCCGTCCCGTAATGCCGTAGCTAATAAATTACGATTCAAAAGATTATTTATTAGATTATTCATGGCGGAGAAGCCTTGTGTACCGTATTGGTCTTTGGGACATAACAGTGCTGTTTTGGACTTTTTTCTTCTGATTGATTTGTGGCGTTTCGTGTGGTATGTCGTGTCGTCAAACAATGGGGTTTGGACATGGATTGGTTGGTTTATAGATTTTATTGGAGAAACAGACGTTGAGTTTTGCATGTTAGATGTCCGATAAGCGTTGATGTGTGTGTAACATAAGGGAGTTTTTGGCTTTGATACTGAATTCCAATCAATACATTTGTATTATTGAAGTTAAAGTAGTTGGATTTGAAAATTCAACATTATCATAATTATGAAGTAATTTTGGTGTCCCCTTTTTTCTTCTTGTATATTTTTACTTAATCCAAGAGAGGCGTTCTAATGCGATGCTTTATTCTAGTAAAAGGTGCTTCAGTGGTGATTCATATTAATGCAACCTTTTTCCATAATTTTCATATTACAATAAAAAAATACATCAACCTACTTCATTTTCAAGCTATTTACCGACATAGATAAGTATCTCCTTTAATATTCTAATTTGAGCTTATTAACGAGAAAAATTCAAGTTCAGACCACCTAAGACGATAATGATATTATCAAAACTGGTCACTATGACACCACCTGTATTTAATCATACACAGTAATCTATTAAAACATGTTTGTCATACAATTAAATTATTATAGTCTTTTAATTAGTAGTTATAAAGCAAGGGAGCATTATTTACAGGAACGATTTATTTATGAATTATGAATATGACAGAGTACCGACAAATTAAATGCATAGTAAAACGCGCTCAATTAAAACGGATATAACAAAAAATGTCGCCCCGCCGGAAGCCGCGCCGATAATCATTCGAAAATACGTGCATTATTCAAAGCCATTAATTAACCTACACTAAAGTTTTTAATTAAAAAACAAGCAAAGAACTTTCCATAAGAATGGTACGTCACAAACGCCGACGAATTCAAAACGCCAGCGTCTCGACCGTCATAAATAATTGGGACAAAACCTTCGCCCCCGCCTCCCAACCCCCCGGATAAGTGTCTAAAATTTTCACAATCCGGCAATAAAAAGATAATTTATTAGTATAGCTCTTATTGTTTTCGTTATTTATGTGTATGGAGTAATGTAATCTAGCTGGTGGGGGCCCTAAATAAATAATTTTCACTTTAATGTCCCTTCTTGCCTAATCTCCCGAGCGGTCGGCTCACAGTCCGCGTTTCGTACGATATAATGGCCACCCCGAGGTATTTTTAGGTCTAAATAAACATGATTTGTTGTACCGTCTCTGACAGAATTTAATTTCGGTACGGCAACGTTGTGGCTCCCTCTGTCGTGAATATCTTGAATTATTTTTAATGACTCCTAGTAATTTGCATTATCGTCGATTTTTAGTAGCTGCTCTGCTTATTTATCGTTTGAAAATATTGCTTCCTTTAATTAAGTTCTCTATTTTCCTTGGTTACTATATTGTTTATTGCAATGATCTTTTTTATTTATGAAAAGAAGCTCGCTCATCACTTAAACTGATCATTATATCTTTCTGAATGATAAGCCCTTCAATAGTATAAAACGCCCATAAAATATATACAAACACTTACAAAGTAACTTTCCTTACCTATGCTCACTCAATTTCATTCTAATATTACGTATCATTACCAACTCCTTAAACAAAAACTTCAATCTCCAATTTTCAAACATATCCACAACATTCAAAGACAATAATAAGAAAAAAACTCAAGACCCCTACACTACAACACATGCAGATTTCAAAAGCGTCTGCACTTCAGTGGCCATTTCTGAAAATTAGTGGACGTGCAGGGATGGGGCGAGGGGGGGAGGGGCAGAATGCCGTGGTGGATGATTTACACCACTCCGGTATTATGTTTTGACTTTAATAAACAGAACGTTTGTCATTGCAGACTATGCGTCGCCAGTCTTGGACAAGTTTTGCGTTAGCGTAGCTCTCCAAACTTGTGTGCAAGGGTCTTTAGATTTACGTTTGAGGTTTGATGTACATGCTTGATAGAATTGAACGTGTATTCCAAGTGTGATATCATGCTTGTATCCCCGTAAGATGTAAGATTAGACAAAGGGTGTGCTTCCCACTCTTAGTAAAACCTAATATAGAGGCGGACAACGCGAATCCAAATTCCGAGCATTATATAGAAAAACTTTCCTTGATCTAAGATTCGAATCCAGGCACTATCCCACTGTTTAGTTAGAGACCTTTTTTCAATATTAAAGGTATTATAACTAAATTTCAATATAAACACTAAAAATCATAATTTATTGTCCTTATTTAGTTTAAGAAATATTGCCAGCAAATATTCCAAAACAACACAAAGTCCTCATCTAAATAATATTAATTGCAACACAAAATCGCGATTCCATTGTCCAACGAACGTGTCCTTAGTTGACCTAAGTCTGTCTAGTTTTAATTAAACCAGACAGACGGACATCCGAGCCTCGCTGTTTTGAAGACTCGACGTGACACTTGGATACTGCCCGAGTAATTTTGACACAGCAATTTTGAGTTCATGAGAGAATTGTTAATGTATGTAAAGTAAGGTACATTTTAGATAATATAACACATTTTGTTAATATTCTTTTATGAATTTCACATTTATCCATGCTAAATATTTGTTTATTGTACTGAGATACTGAACACGCATATGGACAGCCTGATGGTAAGTGGTAACTGCAGCCTATAGACGCCAGCAACACCTGTGGTATAACTGGCGTTGTCATCTAGAGTTCCTTGTAATGTCGCTGTATACATTAATACCCATCAAAACTAAACTGTAATATGTGTAAAGTTATTATTGGATATTATTTAGGGGTATACTAATATATACTTAGTTATTTCGCAGGCATATCGTTTATCACGCCATATTAATAATGCAGCTACTCTAATTCTAATATCTAGTAGCAGATTGAATAAAAAAAAAACAACACGTTGCTTGACTTGAGGATCGAACTCAAGATCTCACGCTCGTGATTTGGACCACTACAAACTTAAGGCAGTATTCCAAAAACCGGATCAATTTCAATACTATTGAAAATTTTCCTCGTTAATGTCCTAATTAAGCTACCGTAATTGAATAAGATTTAGGGGTTCAAGGAAGAGTTACGATACATACCTCAAAGAGACCAGTTTAGCTAGTAATTAAAGTTTTAAATATAATCGTTTAATTTCCAAAACATTACAAGACACACGAAGACACCATCAACATGACATCCTCCCATAAAACTCATACTACCTGGCGATTATCGCCGCGGCGACCACAGCGGGCCATAGTTACCCCCCCATAGTTTCACCCCCTCGTTTCCAGCTTTTAATTATAATACTTTATAGCCCTATAAATCACGGCGTGCGTCCCCAGCGGGCCCCACCCCCACCCTCCTTTGAAGGATACCAGTTCAATTCTAGTTGAGTGTAATAATTTATAAAGAAATTATTCGCTTTTTCTGCCGGGGTTTAAAGATGGCTGTGACGTGATCTGTGATTGTCTGGCGGTAATTATTTTTGTTTGAATGTGGGTTTGGTACGTAATTGGTACGTACGAGTATTGCATATTGAAAGTGAAAATAATAAAATGTGTGTTGTAGCGATGAGCTGAATTTTGTTGACAGATCTTGAGTTAATTAGTTGAAAAAAGTTTGAGTTAATTAGTTGCTAAAATTTTGACTTCTCGAAGTCACATACTTAAAGAAATTATTTTTTCCCATACAAAATCGACAACAAGTTTCTCACGTTTATATTTTGTATGTGAAGAATATTTTATGAGTTCTCATTTAATTCTTTTTTGTATATCATAGTAGAAACTATTACCTTTACAAATAATCCAATACTTCAATCTTAAAAAAAAACCGTTACGTAAAATACCATATCAGTAAGATTCAAGAGACAACAAAAACTGAAGCGCCAGTCAAAACGTCTGTCTTCATCAATTAAATAGAGAATGAATGTCTGTTCTACTCTTACCATTGTTCTTGGAAACGATAGATATTCTCAACTAAATCAAGCCGACATATATCGATATTACTTCAAGGCACGCACCGTCGCAAAGCATTGAAGTTTACTGATGTAGTTTCTACGTTTACAAATCACTTTTTATAAGGAGTAGAAGTGGGGCGGGTTGTTATAGAATTCATATAGGGTACCTATGTACCAATGTTTTATCGACAAGCAGCATTTTTATTGTTGAATTGATTGCGTACTTTTTCCTGCTGGAAAGCATCGGTTGAAGTGTAAGTACTTTAATAACGTGGCAGACCCATGCTTCGGCACGAATGGGCCGGCTCGACCGGAGTAATACCACGGCCTCACAGATAACAACGCTGAAGTTTATTTAGCCGAGTGAGGATGCCGGAGGCCTAATAACTTTTAAAAGGCCGGCAACGCACTTGTGACTGCTCTGATGTTGAGGGTGTCCATGGGCGGCGGTAATCGCTTACCATCAGGTGATCCACCTGCCCGTTTGCCCCCATATAAAAAAAACTGAACAACTGAGGTGTCAAGATGACAACTATACTGATATATTGATACTACTAGTCTTGCTATAGCATATATGCTGTCACTTACAACATCATAATCTACACATTTCCTCTTCCAATGCTGAGCACGGGTCTCCTTTTAAAATGAGAGAGGTTAGGCTATTAATCAACCACGCTAGCAAACGCGGGTTGGTTTGTACTTACGTCATATGTAAACTTGTTTGTCAAACTACTACAATAAAAAATATAGCTAGACGAATATCTATAGTAGGTTCGGCTAGGGCGAATATCTAAAGTAGGTAAGTCTAAAATACTGGGCTAATTCGCGTTAATCACAATCAGTCAGATACCGACAAAAGTTCGATTATGTTTAACAATAAGTCACAGTTGAGTACAACTACTGTAACTTCCAGCTGCAAGACGTCTAACTTATGGTGTGCGCGCGCATTGCCATAGAGTATGAAATATGCAGAAGGTGCAAACATAAAATCTAAAATCGGTGTTTTATTATTTGGTTTATGATGGCTGTTTGAAAATTGTGAGATTTTGTATAGCTAATAAATTGTTCGTTGTATTTTTGCAAAAAATTAAACATCCTATTCTTAAATTTTATTTCTGCATTCCTCTGTATAAAGAAAAGAGGTTACCAAGTATTTTTATAAAAGATTCAATAAAAGAAGAAGTAAGATTTTGTGTTTATGTTACTTTTAAGTCAAAAAACGATATTTGGTATATTATAAAATACATAACGTCTTACAATAATATGTCTCACATTTTAATGCACATAACTATCTTCGGTTTAAACTCATAATACCTGCGTTCAAACAGAGTTAACCTTACTACGACTGGTAAGCATTCCTTGTTGACGTGACCTCGTACTAATAAAAGAACAAAGATCAAAAGTTGCACTATCAAAATCTTACCAACTTCAGCAGTTTCCATTTGTTCTTGTTTTTACAACCCGGACTTACCTGAAAAATAAAAGTAAATTAAGTATAAGTTCTACATTTCTGACATCTTAGTCTGATCTGTAACTATATATTATGTATTAGTTTTATTTAAAAAAATATGTGTATATAATACTCCACATACGGATTATTTGAAGTGGTTTATTCTCATTATTATATTTTTTTATCCACTTAGTTATAATACTTTTATACAATTTGTAATTTGTTCCTTTCGATATATTACTCCACTGAGGCGAGAAAATAAAAAATGGGTTATCTACTCAATATTCATATTATTGTCTGTGAAAGTCATCAGAACATCATTAATGAAGGACTTCTTGACGAATTCTGACGCGCGCATTTTCCCTGAGACTTTAAAATCTTGAATTAAACGAGTATGTTGAAATTAGCTTTTTAATCCTATTATAACATTTATTTACTACTAGCTTCCGCCCGCGACTTCGGCGTGGAATAGTTACTTTGTCTTAGCGTGATGTTAAATAGCCTATAGCCTTCTATAGAAGTATAGATTAAAAATGTATTACTAAACGAGGCCCTTCAAAAAAGTCAGATGCGTAGTCTCGCAACTGGCGCGTGTGTATGAGAAGATAAGAAGAGAGAGAAGAAAGAAAGAAAGAAACAAGAAAGATGTATGCAAGAATCGTAGAATCGTGGCGGTCTTTAGTTTCTGCCAACTTCTGTGGGAGAAAGGCGTGACTCTATGTATGGAGTAAAGTAGTCAGTTAAAAAAGGTCATATACCTAAGTTTAGTCTCCCCGAAGTCTCTAGTAAGACTTCCGAGATTTGATACTATCAATCACACAAACAAGACACTCAAGCTACTCCAACCACCTTATTGTACATGTTTTCGACGTAATTGCTCATAGATCAACAGAAAATAAAACAGAACTGCCACACAATACTGCCATTTGGCGTGACAATGTCAGATAAACATTCGACGATCATGTTACACAATATGACGTGTGAGCCGTCAGTCCGTCAGTCAAGTTGAAGCGACGACCAATAAGGTTGCGTATTGATATCCAACATAAAGACACTGGATGTGAATCAAATTTACTTGCTTATATCTGGTTGGATGGTTTTTTTTTAATAAAGGTTTTATTCTATTGTCATTTTAACTAAAACATAATTACCTACGTTTTAGTGGTTTTTTTTTATTGGTTCCTCACGCTACCATTTCTCTTGATTCTATTGAGTTTCTAAATATGCCTTCTTCAACTTATGGGGTGTCGAGTGACGATATTATATATAATAATATATTATATATATAATATATTTGACATATTAATTCGTAGGCTGGGAAAGTCAATCTGATTCACCCATACTGGGCAGTCAGACTGGGTATTTTTCTCTAAGGCATGAGCTTTGTGTAAGTCCAAAGATATATATTATGAACGTTCATTGAGAACATAATAGACTTACACAAGAGTATGTACGGTTGACCAATTACTCAGCCCTCTTTCTATAAACTTTTGCGAAGTTATCCCAATAGGCTTACCTTCCACCAATCCTTAACTGGAGCATTAAAGATACTAGACCGCATCAAGTCATTTAGCTCGAGCCAGAAACTTGGCACGCGTCGCCGAAGGGGTGGTGCGTGCAAATATGTCAAATTTATGTAAAACGACCTCTCTCTTTGTACGGCAAGCAGCCGTCGAGAAATTAGTGCTCATTTTGTACCATGTTTACGAGTGGGAACACTGTGCGCCTCAAAAATATGGTAATGGCTGCACAGTGGTCGGGTTTCGTCTAGTGTATCGATTTTGAGATTCGTTCGAGTTGCAGGGTGGTTTTTATTTTTGCACGTATGTTTTTATTTTCACAATACTTTATTGTTTATACATAATTATAGCTTCCGCCCGCGAGTTCGTGCGCGTGGAATTGTTACTTAGTCTTAGCGTGATGATATATAACCTATGTCCTTTTTCAGGGTCTAAAGATTGTCTGTGCCAAATTTCATCAAAATCGGTTGAGAGGTTTAAGCGGGAAAGCGTAACAGACAGACAGAGTTACTTTCGCATTTATAATATTACTAGCTTCTGCCCGCGGCTTCGCCCCCGTGGAATTCGGTCTGTCATCACATCCCACGGGAACGGGATAAAAAGTATCCTATGTCCGTTTCCTGGTTCTAAGCTACCTCTCCACCAATTTTCAGCCAAATCAGTTCAGCCGTTCTTGAGTTATAAATGGAGTAACTAACACGACTTTCTTTTATATATATAGATAGATATAAGTAGGGATTATGTACCTTTATCATCAGCCATTTGGTTATTTACACAAAATGGTATGTTAATGGTGTAAGTAATGTACTGTTGCAGGTTCTTGTAGTGGACTCCACCAAAGAATAAATAGATACTGTACATGATATGACTAAGAGGAAATAAATTCTTCAGCCTGCACAAAAGCTCCATAAAAGTAATGTTAAATTTCAATTCTCAATAGAAAAAACACCATCGAGAGGCTATTCAAATAACGTAGGTATAAACTTTTACGGATGTTTAAAGTTCAGCTTACCCCGTTAATACGAAAGAGAGAAGATCTTACAGCGTCAGCCTATATCTATCTATTTCGAGTGCGTCTATCAGCTAAGAGCGTGATCCGGAGGAATTGTCGCGATCCATCGGCCGTTAATCGTGATACATCGCTGTATTTTCGTCTAAACTCGTTAAGTTTTATGCGAAAGAGGAGCAAGTTGTAAACGTGCGACTTTTTTGTCGCTGCGATTTTTTTAGGTTTTATAAATAGTATATAATCATAACTTTAAGCTTTAAGTTGTATGGTATAAAATTCGGTGTTTTATTTAATGTTATTTATCACAAGCATGACAACTATTTACAGTTTGAAATGTAAGGCTTACCAAAAAAATATTACGTAATAGTTCATTACTGCCGCGGTCTATAATGACTACTTTGCTGGTCGCGCTGATGATGGCCGACAGCGTAGCGCAGCGTAGCGCAGCTCCAGCTATGGCCAAGCTGAAAGGCCTAGAGCGTAGCTAGGCTAGCTCGAGGCAATCATAGCGTGACCAGCGAAGTAGTCATTATAGACCGCGGCAGTAATGTGTAGACATGACACATATGTAGGGTGGAGAATAGCAGGTGGACAAAGAGAGTTACAGAGTGGCTCCCACGAGATGGTAAAAGACAGCAAGGAAGACAGAGAAAGAGATGGAGAGATATATTTACACAGCAGTGTGGATCCGACTGGATGCAAAAGGCACGGGATAGGAAACCGTGGAATAGGTTAGGGGAGGCCTACGCCTTAGAGGCGACTACTACGAATGAATAATAATAGTAAAAAAAAATGTACTGTTCCTTAGTAGAAATAAATGGCTTTTTTATTTTTATTTTATTTATTTTATTATATCTAACATCAAGGCAAAGAAGAAATGACCCTTTATTATATATATTTATATTTATCAGAGTTGGTGAATTTGAGAACAAATAAATCCGACCGACCGAAGGAGAGTAATATTTTCGCTGTTAGCTAGTGATGGGATAAAAAAACATTTTTAAACTAAAATATAGGAATTTAGTCCTCAATTATCTCCTCAACAGTATACCTTGAATATTATTATAAAAAAATACCCAAAATAGCTATCACTAAGTCATTCAATACACTTTACAACTTCACAAATTATGACTACGAAAATTGTCGACAAAATATTTGGTTCGCAAGTCGCAGGTGTGGGCCGCCCAGCTGACAGATACAACTCAGATTTATGTGTTTACTGCATAAATCACTAGACGTCAACGTTGCCTCTCATTTCTTTTTTCGTTGTGCGCTGTACATCATAGTTTTGTCTTCCGCGGTCAAATTTTTTGTTTCAGTCTAGAATCTGAGTGCGCACTTGGAGCTATTTTAGGGCTGTGCTGTGTGCTTATCATCGGGTCATGGATTTTGGTGTAGTTCATACTGTATTCATTCCAGTTATTAGTAAATTTTGTTTGAGAACTGAAAAAGTATGGTAGTGGTACGTTGACCTAAGATTTCTTGCTTAACACATAGGTACAATTATCATGCCTATAATACCTGAAGAGTTAGTCAGAGATGTAGGTACCTATTAATGTATACCAATTTTACCACAGTTTACCAGTGGACTGTTAGAGATCACAAAGCCTGGCTGTTGAGCGAGAGGTCCTGGGTTCAGTTCCTAAGTCGAACAAATTTTTATTGGATATTTCTGTAAAATTCTCAGTACCATTTCAGAGTTTTGATTTGTGCCCGGTTAGTAGCCATAAGCTCGTCCTATTATCAAAATACGGACATTCGTTGGCTGTTGACATTAACACATCACATGATTACAAAATTTCCCCAAAATAACACGAAAAAATTCAACAATAAAATCAATTTTAGACGAGATAAATCCCATAATCCAGCGTGAGATATAATTCCCGGCGCGACACGTCTCTCCATCCAGATCAATCATCGTCTCCTTAACGATAGCTACAGCTGTTGTATGCGCGATTGATGGAGCTATAAACTATATTTATAGTTTGGATAGCTCGAGAATAGTTCTGATGTATGTCGCTCAAGAAACGGGATTATCTCGTGGATGGATGGCGAGGTGGATGCGGCACTTGGAGTGAGACAAAAAAATCCGATTAATATAAGAAAAGTCCACTGAGAAAGAGATTGAACGATGGTCTGGAGGTCGAATGTTTATAATTATGATGACATGGACAGAGAAATTAAGACACGGCCCCCTTATGGTATGTGGCCATCGCAGCAACACCAGTGGTAATACTCGCGCGTTGTCATCTTAAAACCTCATTTGTTAAGTTTCGTTTGTTAAATAATGTCACTGGTTACATTAACCTTTATACCGGAATACAATAATGTTAGTACATTTAATAAATTAGCGGCAAAATATTTGGTAATGGCAGCAATAATGTTAAAAAAAACAATAAAGGAATGACAATTTTCTTTCTATCTGTATCTGTCATATCCAAAATTTCGTAGTTCCGCGTCGTGGCATGACGAGCGATAATGTCGTAAACAGAAGACCCACCCACGACAGCACCGTGACTGCAATAAAACACGCGTTATTGTCATCAACACTATATTAATAGTGTACATTCTCAAACTAAAAAAAATATACACAGTTTCCTTCAATTTTCAATTTTGCTGGTGCTTATCTAGCTTGCAATCGTCGTATATTATGGGGAGGGATAATATACGACGATTGGAACGACGTTCAAGCATGTGAATTTTTATTTTTGACAAGAATGCTCCAATGTTAAAAGACCCTGATTGGCTTCCACAAGTAGTTATGAAAGCCAGTTGGAAGTTTAAGTAAATTGGGAATCGTATACGCAGGCAGGAAGCTTGCAAAGCTTTTGATGATTTTCAAGAATAAGAACGAAAGATATTAAACATCATTATACAGGGTAACGATTAGTCCCTTGTACCCATTCGAGGGGTGATTCTGTCCATCATACTGCTGATCATCATACTGATTACCGCCGCCCATGGACACCCGCAGCACCAGAGGTGTCGTAAGCCCGCCTTTTAAAGGGTTTGGGCCTCCGGTATCCTCACTCACTCGGCGAAACGTTGTATCATGCTGATTTTCTGTGAAGCCCATAGTCATATCACTCTAGTCGAGCCGGCCTATTCGTGCCAAAGCATGGCTCTCCCACGACCCTGCAGTGGGACGATCACGGTTAGTAATAATAAGGTATGTGTTTTGCTGGAAAACCCTTTAATATGTGCAGGTTACTAAATCAGCACCTATAACAGAGTAACCTGCTAATTTATCTTTCCATTAAAATGCGCGACTGCTACGCTAGAGGGTTCGATTCCCAGGTCGAGCAGTGTTATTGGGTATTTCTATGAAATTCCCAGTAGCAGCTCGGAGTTTGGAATTTGTGCCCGGTTAATGGCAATAGGCTCGCCCCCTATTACATGGGACCTAAACATTCCGGCGAACTGCGGGTGTACCTAAGTACACCTCTGCCTAACCCTTCGGGGAATACAGGCGTGATGGTATGTTATTTAACATTAACAAATATATAGAAGTTCATAACTAAAAACCCAAACGTTGCATGAATTAATACCTGCATTCTGATATAAGAACAACAGACTTCCAGCATACATGCCCCACCCCCCCTGCATTCTAAACTAATGCTTATACCTGAATTCCCCGAGTACAGTTTAAAAACTTCTTCGCGTATCCCGTTGCCCGTTGCACTCCTTGACAATCGATTGACGGGTGTCCCCCTAGTGCCCACCACCACCCTATCCTGCAGCCCACCCCCTGGCGCATTCGCCTGACCCACATAGACGCCATATTTATAATAATTGTACTCCGATTCGAGTGAGTAAATCAGATAGTTTCAGTATAGTAAATTGGTAAAGGGGACTTTTTTACGTGTCTTGTTTTAAGGTTTATTAGCGATCTGAGCTAAGATCTTTTACGTTTTATAATAGCAACAACCAACACGTTTATAATTTGTTTAAGAAGAATACTTACAAGAAAATATCTGAAAATGCTATACTAATATTATAAACGTGAAAGTTTGTGAGGATGTATGGATGTTTGTAACTCTTTCACGCCATAACGGCCAAACGGATCTGGATAAAATTTGGCATAGAGATATATTATAGTCTGGAATAACCTTTTATCTCAGTAACCCAGGTCGAACCCAATTCTGAAGTCCACGCAGACGAAGTCGCGGGCAGAAGCTAGTAATTATATTTGAATTATGTCTATAATTTGTTTCGGGAAAATATAATATTCAACTAATTATATGGACGATGTGTGGTAAGAAGAAAGAATATTAAAAAAATACAGATAGATTAGCCAGAACCAGAGAACAACGTTTTTCCGTACCTACGTAAGCAAATCTCAAATAATACCTAGGTATTTTTCCTTGACATCTCCGCCTCAATCAAGTCAAACTATTGATTAGGCCACCTCCCAAGGACTCCACATTGCCGTCAGGAGAAAACAATACGTACATATGCGTCGCAAAAGTAAATAGGGCCACCCCCGGACACCCCCTCGTTATCACGTCCCGGACATAATTTAAGGCGAGTCCGCCCGACCGTCGGTGCTCACAAGTATTTCCGTCAAGTCGCTTCGTTGAATTGATTTAAAATGATTCCTATAGTTACGTAAGCGACATATTACACTATTGAGCGTTAAGCCATTTTTCATATTTTCAATATTTACCATACGTAGTGGACTTTATCGATGAAGAAAATCATCGTCAAGAAGGTTGCAGATCTCATCTGCGTGCGAAGTTCCTAGAGGGATGTCAAGCTTGCCAACGCTCCCTGCCCCGTACTTGATGATAATATCAATAAGTGTTTATTAATATAAAAAAAATATTAAAAAAAACTTGACCCCATTCAGGTCGTCCAAACAGCATAAATTCGATTTTTTAAACAAAACTTTACGCAAAACGGTTCCGTTTCCCGCATCGGGACAAGATATCAAGTGACGTCATCGAGATAGCGTCGAAAGGGTTGAGTTCCGTCGCTTAAAAAGTATGAAAAAAAAATACGTTCCTTATCTATGGACCGAACGGCCGAGTGTTCCTCTTCCACATTGTGTGGAAAAAATATAGGTAAATGAATCAAGGTATCTTATTTTTTATCTGTGACTATTAACAAAAATGGCAGTTAGTTAAGAGAATGGCGCTATCTAAGGGTGCTTGGCTGTAAATAGCAGCTGCTTGATAATTCTGATGTGTCTAGAAATAAATAAACATGTCGCATTAATTCCAATCAACTTGAAAGTAAGTTTTACCTTTTTTTATAATTTATCACAACAAATAATTTAATAAAAACAGAAATATTTAGCTAGTTCCTTTTTCCTAATTTTTAGATTTCTTGACAAATTTAGATATTGAACTATGGATTTAAGTCTTTGGGATAGCAGAAACCATGGACAACCTCTGGTCCCGAATGAATAAGCTTACTAGACAAAATGATGAGTTCTGATACGCCTACACACCCACGTTATATTATAATACTTTTTAAAATTCGGTCTTTAGAAAATTCGGTCAGTCCCGGCTCGTCACCACACCGACATAGTTTAGTCTGTGGTATTTATTATAAAGAAAAAACATTTTTTTCCTTTTTTTGTGTTTGGCAACACTTATCCATACGGACGCCATTACTAATAACTAATTTGTCTCACATCTTTGTTCACTCGTAAAGTCGTAATTTTATACATTATAAAGTTTGCCGAAATACAGCTACTGCCTAAACCTTCGTTTTACTTGCATTATTGTCCATAAGAGACATGGTCTACACAACGATCACACAAGGGACCAAACATGACACATTTAAAACAAACCGTTAAAAGTTAAAATTCTGAAACTACTTAACGTTTGTAAGAAAGGATTTAACTACTTTACAAGTTTAGGGACACTTGTGGAGATGGTTGCCAGCTTTCTGTTTATTCGTCGCGGTGGGAAATCATGGTCTGTCACGTCTATTGGTGCTAAAAGCGAAACCGCTTAGCGTCGAAACTGAAGGGTTATATTAAGTTTTGATGTTCTTTTTAAACTTCTTTATATATTGGACTTAAAAATAAATAAGTACTTACGTTTAGAAATTGAGTTTTATTGTCAATTACTTGAGGGTTAAAAAGACTCGGAGGCACTTACGCAATTGGCGTTTGCACTTTATAAGCCTCAACGGACTTTGTGTGCTAAATTTTTATTTGTTAACTATGTGTGTGTATTATATGCTTTTTATGGATTAAGTCGGCAAACGAGCTGATGAGCCACGTGATGTTAAGTAGTCATCGTCGCCCATGGTCACCTGCCACACCAGAGGAGTTGCTGATGCGTTGCGATCCCTTAAGAGCCCACATGGACGACAGACTGTCGCAGTCGCAGCAACTGAGGGAGAACTGGCTCTTACGCGCAAAAGTCGAAACACACACCAAGGTGCTTTACGGCAGACTCCAAGGTAAGGGTGGTCGTCAGCTAGCCAGACCCAAAGAGGTCCTACCACCGAGCAAGTCAGATATTTTCTCGCCTCTTATGAGATGCCTAACTGAGTGGCAGTGAGGTATGCTATACTAACCCGTCCCCACACGGGGGACTAAAAGTGAGGACCACCGATAAAATGCCAATTTGAATATTTATTTTGACAAGTTTTTTCAGTTCCAACTTTCAACTCTAACTAACTAACAACTCTCTTTCTATACAGCAAAACCCTTTCTGTACAACAAACATACATATTCAATAACTCAAACGACAATTAGAAGCAAACATTTCAAAAAAGGAACAAAACAAAAGGTGCGCGCACACTGGCGCATACGGTCCGTTTGGAACATGTTCCGTCTCAAGCGATGCCGTCTCAACGTGTCCCTCCCGTCTCGCGATTAAAAGTGCAGGTGGGGACTGTCCAGCATTGATCTGGCGGTGACGCCGGACGATGGAGATGTCACCCACGACTGGAGGGGAGGGTGAGGTGCCTCCTCCTAAGTAGACGTGTGGACATGCTTAGCGATGTGCTGATAACGTCGCAGTTTTCTTATTTTGTTTTGGTAGCGTTTGTGGATTACTTTTGAGTGGCATGGAGGAACTAGGATTAGAATGTTGTATATGTGAATACATTTGAATTATAATGTGCTGTGCATTATAAAGTCTTTATGCGACAGAGTCTATGGTCTATGTATCCCTTAGAAAATTCTTAACAAATAAATAGAGACAAATTAATTTATTATATTTTAGATTCCAATTCTTTTCATAATAAATAATAATATTGTATTCCTAATACCTTAATTGAAATATAATAACCAACTTAATTTTTAGTCACAGAGCTTTTCTTTTCTACAATAGCATAAGAATTATAAAACTCATTAAGAATCGTCCGTATGAGACAATGGGTCAGTAACGAGTGTCAGAAAACGACTATCAACTGCGAATCGGTCGAGCGAGAGAACTATTCACAAATTAGTCGGGACAGAACTCTCCACACTCAGCGTCGCCACATTCGCGTAGGGTTGTCTGACGAACCGGACGTTTTAAGTAGAAATAATACGCAAATACGTATTATTGCATTTTAAATTAGAAATAAATATTAGTATTTCTAACCCTTTTTTTATATAATTAATAAATCTTATAGATCAAACTGCACAATTCTCAGCAACTATTTAAAACAAAGTTGTAAAAATAATATTGCGTTCTTGCCGGCTCTTCTTCATAAGACCCACTTTTTGGAACCTTTTTGACTATGACCATTGAGTTCCATATTGTATTAAATCCAATTACTTTTTTCGCAACATTCTAGAAATAAAATAAGTAAGTACTTAACATAAAACATACCATCACGCCTGTATTCCCCGAAGGGTTAGGCAGATGTGTACTAAGGTACACCCACAGTTCGCCGGTATGTTTAGGTCAATAAATTTAATGTACAAATAAGTACTTATATGATTAAATTTATTTTTTAGTTTCTGTGATAATAATATAAAATATTTTTCTTCAGGTTATATCTAAGGAACTGGGATCAGTTTATAATCAAATAAAAATAAAATTTTAATAAAAATAAAAGTTTTAATACATATATTCCAAGTGATTAAAGAATCCGTTCATCATAAATAACAATTATTTATGAGATAGAAATAAAAATGCTAAGACTAAACTATTAACATTTGTGATATTTGAAACCCCAGATATTCTGACAACAGGCACGTGGTAACCCTAAGCGGCCGGACCTCGCCCGTCTTGCAACGTTTGACTGAGCGGAATCACTCAAAAGTTTTAATGTCGCTTCCGTGGGGACGCGGGACGTTCCGGTCCGGCGGGCGGTGTGCGCGCGACTTTATGTCTGCGTTGTTATTTAGATTATACGTTTATGTGTTCTAGGGTTAAGAGTTAAGAATAAGTGAGAATTATTGTCGGAGAGATTTTACTAAAGTAAAATTCTGGGAGTTGGCAGTGACGGGAGCTTTTGAAACGATGAAGTGGATTACAAATATTTCTGTTTTAGTTTTGCTGATTACTAAGTACATACTTAGGAGTACCTATAATAATATGAAGAAACATAGAAAAAGATAGGAAGATGGAGGACAGGCAACTACAAAATATTCCCAATAAATAAGTACCTACCTCAAAAGATTACCAAACCAGTCAATTAAATGCCACAAAAAACAGAAACACTACAACAGTCTTTTTCATAACGTCATAAGCACTTAATTCCCTTGCATATCATAATGACAGACAGTTTAATTATCGCGAGGCCGATATTGCAACAAGCTGGATTAAAAGGAGAAATTAATTGAATCCATTCAATTTTCTAACCGCGAGTGGCGCCGGGTGATGGATACTGTCTGTTAATACCCAATTATCGGCACTCCCCTCTCTCCCCAAGTGAGGACGTCATAATAATGACGATTGGTGAAATTTTTGCGAATTTATTTGGGGATGTAATCTGAAATTACGTGGAGCATGTAGAGGGTTGAGATGATACAGGTTTGAGTATACATTTCTTACACTAACGCGAGTATTAGTCTATATTCTCCTGGTCCAATACACCAGGATTTAATAGTACAATTAATTATAATGCGACAAAATCTGTAAAAGTAGTTTTATTTTAATTTTATGTTATAAAAACCTGAACCTCATTGGTTCAGGTTTAGAATATTCTATTCTATGAAAATATTGAGAATAGTAGCAATTACTACCTATAAGCTACTATATATTACCTGGCATAAGTTTTACTCTTGGAAAAGCAACCGCTATGGGCTTAAAGCGCTTGAACCGGTGAAATATGTAGAATTCAGTATATTTTTGCCCTCTATCTTTATAGGTACAGTAGCTGACATTATAGTCTGTTATTCCACGTAATCCATTCTATCGCAACGTATTTATTCCGCTTGTGTTATCAGGAGAACTGTCAATCACACGTCACATCGGCAGAGCGGTCGCGCGTCGAGTGACGTCTCCCGCGCCGCGTTGCCCCCTACTCCCGGCGATGACGTCACACTCTTGTTAAGAATTTCAATTTAAATGCAGTTGGGAACTTAAAGTTTATGATTTATCTTATTATTGATTTTGCAGTTGAATAAATAGGAAAGTGGAAATTGTGAAGACTTGTCTTTGAACTTGCTTTGTAGTCTAGTCTTCCAGGCTTCTTCAGTCTAGAGTTGAAAGTTATAGATTTTTAGGGAAATAATGTGTGCTATTTTATTGAAGGAAAAATTCGACCACGGGCAGGATTTGAACCTGCGTCTTCTGGTTAGATACAACAGACGCTATGGTCATTTATCTAAAAAGACGACGCAAGTTTATTATACAATATTTCCTTCACTTAAATAACTTTACAAATCTCAGCGTGAAAAATGCAAAAAAAAAAATACATAAGATATGAATGTGTGCTTTAGAAAATGTGGTTCATCATGTGATGTACGAGTATCATAAAAGATCTGTAAAAATCGGACTGTCACTGAATGATGTGTCATTAATATTATTGTCAGCCTCCCTTTATGATGAGCCCGATGAGCCTTATTCACTGTTCCTCTAAATGACGTCTTGTTAGAATTAATATAGACAATAATTTGAAAAAAAAAGCAGCCTTTCTTAAAGACTGAAACTTAAGTAAAAGTAATTCACTATCATAATCTTTCCTTGGAAACAAACGAAAAAAATCGCTGCTAATGTGAACTGAAATATCCGTAAGCACTTAACTATTACTAATTATCAATTACCCTGTGTATATGTAATTATACTCACGTGACGAGCGGCCGCCAATCACCAGGTAAATTTTAATTGAAAAACCACAAACAGATCACAGCCATTCAATATTAAATTTTAAATGTTTCAATTTCAATAAGTCTAGGGGAATATTTGCGAAATGCACTTATTACCAGGACGGGGCCGGGATAAAGGTGAGATCCCGGGGTGATTGGCAATCCCGGGCCGCGGGATAATGCGACCATTTTAATGGGATCTACTCTAGTATAGATCTACATATGTGTTGAGGAGTTCAAGTTATATGACGTTCGATGGAAAACAGTGCGAATAAAATTGTAATTTTTTTTCACATAGAAAAACGTCACCACTTTAGGAATACCTCCTGTATCGTAGGTGTTTTTTACAAAACCGGAACAACTATATGCGGGGAACCCACAATATCTCGCGTAGAAGCCGATCGCTCAGCCGCTACGCCAAACGTGTCGTCGAATTATAAAATTATGTCCGATTTATTTACAAACCCTACAACGACAAGATATTTATATGTTTCTAGATGTTCCAGTTCAGGGCAAGCAGTTCTTTTAAAAAATTAGAAGAATATTAATATGAAAATATTTTTTATTTAAATACCTGGGATCATTTATAACCCTCTCCACATTTTATCACAAGATGGTCCAAGCTAAGACGAAATTTACTTGTTGCGATTCTTTGAGTGCGAAATAAAACGATATTTCTTCGCAACGATTTTCTATCGCAGTGCGCGCTTACCCTAAGCTAAATCGAAGAACAGAAACAGACTAAAATATATAAATCTATCGGTATCTAATGCCAATTCTATTCATCAGTATCAAAGGGGATGATTTTTGAAACTAGTTTCAAAATAAACCAGCTTTTTCCCGCGGCTTTAGTCACCTGCAGCTATATGAAATTAAAAATGTTCCCCAAAAATAACTCAATCAAAAACCAACAGTGATGATCTCTTATTTGTATGGGTCTCTGCACATCAGAGAGGTCAAGCTGTATCTCAGAATCCGTTTAATTATTTGAGATACGAAGTATACCAGTTTTTAAGTTGGAGCATATACTTTCTAACAGTTTCTTTCTTCCAGTAAAATTTCTTTCATTAAAATTAAAATCTATTCAGTAATTTTTGCATCAACCCGTAACAAACAGACAATTTAAAAAATCATAATATTGGGTTCGGATACGTTTGTATATAGACCTAAAACCTACTTGTTTTTTACAATTTAATAATAGTAGAGAAGAAGAAGATGAAGTGCTTTATTTATTACAATCAATAAAAGTGGTTATATTATTTCAACTGACATGAGTGAAAAATCGTAATACCCGCGCACTGGTCATTCCTGAATCGGGTGTAATCTTGAGGCAGGATTTTCATGTCGATTGCTAGATTTACAATTCATCATTTTATCCTCTCATAATTACCTACTTACCAGTACGTCCATAAAATTACCCAACTGCATCAGGCGGAGGGTTATGTTTTTCGTCTGTATATTTCTTTGCCACGCTCTGTAACTTTTTGGTGATGGAGTTTAGCTTGAGAGGCGTCGTTAGATTCGTCTCAATTTCTAGATACCAAAAACAAAAAAAGTAACGGGCAGGAAAGATGAAAACGAGATGTCCAATGTCATACAGTCGGAAGCATTAGGTCCTTGGAGTTAAATTTAAGGCGATGCCTCTGACTGCATGAGATTAATGATTATAATTGTAACTTGTTGATTTCTCCTAAGAGTTCATGCGGCTTTGTTTGGAATTATAATAATAATTCGCTTATCTTAGCTTGAGAAAGCTCAACAGATAATAACTAGATACAGAAAATATTAGTTTACCTAAGTCATTCATAAGATACTTGTATGTGTAACAGAACATTGTGTTTGTTTTAAATAACTTAAAATAACTACCTAAATATCTAAATAAAACAAAAACTAACTAAATTAAAACTAGGAAAATAAGACTAAAAAAGGGCGTCAAAGAACTCCCCATCGCTATCAGCCGGTAGGGTACCCAGAAGACTGGCTGCATTGCCACGTTGGATGGCAATGCTGATTCTTTGTCCAAAGTATACGCCAGCCTTTGGGTCTCGTGAAGCGTCGTTCAGGCGTTTGGCAATGCCCTTAAAGAGGGAAAGTGCACTCGGACCCCACGGTCCTAGCGTTTCGACCCCAAACGGTTCAAAAATATAACAGTTAATAAAATTGCTATATTTTCGCCGCTTGTTGGTCTCCGCAGTTGCAGCAGCAGCGCCAGCGCAACCCGCCGAGCTAGGAAGATGGGATGGCGCAAGAGTGTCGACGCATGTCGCGTCCCACACTAAAGGCCTACCCATCTTCCAAGGTAGCAATGACACCCCGTCCGGTCTCTTGCCATCGTCGCGGGCCAGGCCATTCGGTTCTAAAATGGCCGGAACGCCGGCAGTGGCAAGAGCACGACGTATGATTTCATTAATACTGGCGTGTCGCGCTATGCGACCTGCGCTCCTGCTACAAGACAAACCATGGTGTCCGAGGCTGTCGACAGCTTCACCACACTGACAGCGATGCGGAGCACAACAAGCAGCTCCCAGACGAAGGCAAACAGTGATCCGGAAAGTTGAGTCGTCCAACATAGTACCTATGTTAGGAGACGGAAGTGCTTGTAGCCACGGCCCTGACTCCCATTTACCCACAGCCAGCAGGCGGGCCTTGTCTGCAGTATTGATTGACGTTTTAATAAGTTCATTCCGTATCAAACTGCAGAGCGGCTCATCCCACAGCCTCTGGGAAAAAGGGTTCAAGGGTGGGTCGGCATTCGGGCACATGCTACTCCAAGCATTCTTAGCCTCGGTCACGTACGGTATTTCGAAATCAACCAGTGACAAAGCTAGGATATTCCTGGTTAATTTCTCGGTACCGTGAACCGAGGATAAGAACTTGTATTAATTATAAGGCCCACTACTAGGGCTCTATTTCCTAATTCATATATGTACCTTGTACAGCTTCAAACACCTCTCGCTGTACGATAAATCTGCTCAAAAATTGGCTAGACTTACCTGAAACAAAAAGAAAAAAAAATAGTCAAAATGTCAGTTAAAATTTTACACATCCATTTTATCAAAATATTTACACACGCAACATTTTTCAAAGGCGACTAAAAAACTATGGAAGCTTGTAGTGTGCTTCATTTTTTTTATCGTAAAAATTCTATCGTATTTGTAGTCTGTATCATTTTGTTTTAATCGCAAAAGCATAGTAACATCCTCTATTCATGTTTACTCTACAATTCGCGAGTCAACCCTCTTGTTTCGATGGAGCGAGCCGGTGGGGACCAAGTCCATTGGAATTCCTTATACAATGAAGTGGATTTAATATCGAGAAGAATGCCGCTCTGAAAGATAGCGGCCGACATCGGCTCGGTACACGGGCGATTTGTTTGTATTGCGATTATTTGATTTATTAACAGACATCTAAAAATGTAGTCGATGTGTATGGACAAGTAAAGCAGTAATATTTTATTTGAACTTTAGTTTGAGATTTTAGCTAATTTAATAACTGGAATAGGGCTTCTATAAAATTTTAAGTTTAGCACAGAAGATCAAAACATTGTTTAACGAGAAGAGGTTATAGTGGAACACTGGAAGTGTTTTATGATATTCTCAATCAATAACTTTGACATTCAGTTATATTTCTTATTGAAATACGTATACAGTCATAAACAGAAGATCAAAAAATTAAGATTTTGCGCGGAAAATCCGCGTAAGTGGCACGTCTGCACAAACCCGTCACCTTAACCCTGCAGCGGCGACCTGAAATTTTATAACACGTCCCGTCGCGTCCCGGACCTCCTCTGATCGAATTTTATTTTACGTACTCACAAATTTTTATTGGGCCCAGTTACTTGTGCGACCATCGTTTTGTATTTATGTATTATTTAACGTCCAATCCTGTGGATTTGCATGTATTTGATACCCCTCCGATAGACGACACTGGATTTGGATTGACCCTTTTTGGGTCACGTAATAATACTCAAATATCGTTTAAATTTTTATTACAGGTTATAAAAATGATTTCTACGAATTAGGTATGGACAAGGAACTGTTTTTATTAACATTTTTATGCATTGGTCCAGAAATGTAGGTGGGTAATATACCGTATTAGCTATATAATGACATTATATATAACATATTATCATAGTACATTACTGTCGAAAACAAAACTAATGCATAGTAATGCATACCTTCACATTATGCGTAGCTTTTAAACTTATTAAAATTTCATATCTGGTTATTTGTTGAACCTCTTTTCTGCACTTACAAAGTCCGATATTACACTATTTTATTCAAAACAGCACCACAAAATACTATTGAAAAAAAAAACAAATCGGCGCGATCCACATCAGCCGCCTCTACCGAAGTCGAGACAGACGCTGTAAACACGAGCAATATTGTTACCCGGCCGCAATCTCGTATCAACCGACCAAATAGCTTGGATACTTATGTAAATCGGACCACTATCCTGCTTATTGTATATCTAATTTGATTTCTTTTGCAATACAGTGATGGGATTCAACGAATATTGGTCCTACCTGCCCATCTAATATCGTCCTGGGCCGCGGGAATGTGTGCCGTGGCATTTTCGGGGTTAAAAGATCACTGATACGGACATACAGGGTTTGGGTTTTTTAAAATATTTATGAGGGAGCAGCGGTGAGAGTTCGCGTTTCAGCTGTAATCCAATTTCGGTTTATGTCTTTGGTAACTTACTTATTTTTGTTGGTTGCTAGAACTTTTGGAAGGGTCAAACTGCTTTTATAAGTGTTAATTAAGTAATGTTATATTCATGACGGTAGTGAACGCAGATGTTTTGGTTGCTAGTTAGGAAAAAATTAGGGGTTTATTAGATGATGTTCTAATATTAATAAGATTATGTTTCCTAGAACTCGTAGTTGGCTACGTTCGGCAAATGTTATTAAAGATAAGTTTGTTTTACGAAAAAGTTAATAGTTAAGCGAGTTAATTAAACGCGTAGGAAAGTAACAGAGTCGATATCATCGTCCTCCCAACCTTTACCCAATTATGTATGACTCGACTTGTAAGGCAATCATATGCGATTGAATATCAGTATTTTACACGTTACCAGCCTTTAGTAACCTGTGGGTATACCTACATTAGTAGGTATGCCTCTGCCTCACTGTTTTTATTTATAAATACACATCATAAGAACATCACAAACACACAAATACGATCAAAAATGAAACATACTATCATTTTAACACAAAGCAATATAAAATCCTTAATTGACGTAACTTAATGCTAATAAACTTTTCATAATGGCATGAAAACACAAACAAAACAATACGAGGCTCAAACAAAGTTCCCTCTCCGATCAAATTATACCATCTCACACTATTGAGCGAAAAAAAGTGATATTCGTAACTGATTCGCTAAGTAGTTCGCGTCGGATCTGTCACCCGCATCGGAAGGGTTGACCGGCAAAAAAGTCGCGTCGTTAGTTCTTGCGACGCAAAAAAAGTCGCCGGTCTGTCCAACCTGTCGTTTTTAAGTGGCAACCAAGTCTGTTCGGGCTATTATCTCGGAAACTGAAACCGTATTGGTGTATCTTTTAATTTTAGGGCTCCATTTAGAATTCTATCATGAATTTTGAACGAGCCTGTTAAAATAGTACTTGACTTTTTAAATTTCTTTTGTCAGGTTAGTAAATTTGAGGGGTAATATGAAAAGGTATGAAATTAAATATTAGTAAACCTTTATTAACTAATCACTTTGAAATATGTCTGATTTCTCAATGGATACTAGCATTTAACTGGTCCTTATTAGTCGATGTTGGAGGTCTTTGTTTAAGATTGGATCTCTCTTGGCTGATGTAATGATGATGATTCCTTAATTTCATGTCAAGAGAGTATAGTAATACCCTTAAATGACCATAGCACTCAGATCTTCACTTTTCATTATTATGTGCATATTAAATTAATTATCACTCGCTTAGAACGGTAAAGGAAAGTTTAAAAAGAGTGCCTGACAGATTTTCTCGTCGGCATATGAAGTCTGCCAACTCGCACTATGCCAGCGTGGACTCTTAGCGTCACCCTCCTCATTCAACAGTCTCTTTTTCAGAGGAGATCAGCACCCAGCAGATGAACAATTAATAAGTTGATAATGAAAGTGTGATTTATGTACCATTTATGATTTAGAAATTGTGTGTCATAAATATGTATGATTTCAACCACGTAGGTATACTAGGGGTCGAGCCTTTTACCACTAACCGGGCACAAATACCAACTTGGAGCTTCTAATGATAATTTCAATAGGACTTACTGTTTTCTGATACTTACGTTAATATTAGACTACTACTTATTGAAATAAAACTACTTTTTACGGATTTCACGTGAGCTCATTTTGCTTTAATCGAATCCCTAATACCTAATTAACAAAAATATAAGGTAGCTGTTAGTAATTTTAACATTATGACGTCCAACACCTCCTTCTAACTGCTTAATCTGGGCATCGCCCAGGACCTCTGACGCAGTCGCGCTCGCGACATAGCAGTCATGGAATAACAAACTAAAATTACATTGTCCAACAAAATTCTTAATTACCGTCGTCACCGAAGTGCATAATATAAGTTTGCAAAGTTCCCGTCAGTTCTGTAGCGTGCTTGCCCCGCATTGAACTAAATTAACATTGGCTCAGACTCAAATTGCGAATGAGTTAGAACAAGTTGCGAACAAAAAAAGATTTGAACATGTTTGCAGTGATTTGTGTGGAAGGAGACGGCTCCTCATTACGAATGGTTAGATTTTATTATATTTCTGTGTGTTTATATTAATAACTAGCCTTTGCCCGCGGCTTCGCTCACCTGAAGCTATAGTAAGATTAGAAATGGATTCCAAAAATAACTTAAGAACCAACAGTGATGATCTCTTATTTGTATGATGATTCAAGCTGTATCTCAGGATCCGATTAATTAATTGTGATAAGAAGTTCACCAGTTTTCAAGTTTAGCAGTTTCAAGGAGCAGAGAAGAGAAGATTTTGTCGCAAGCGGGACTAGAACACACGACCACTGCAATTGTTCAGTACATCTATAAATTAACTCCACTGACTCTGCCTTATGGTACAAACCGGCTTAGAGATAATACATAGTTTTACCAATAGATGGCGCTAACAGTCTCTGTAAGAAGGATAAAATGTGGAAAGACGAATTCGATGTCATTTTTTGTGCCATCGTAAGTTACGTAATTGGAAAAGCTGCTGGTGTGTCTAACCAGAGGTCGGTTGTATTTTTTACAAAACATATATATCACAACACCAGAGGAGTCGCAAGTGTGTTGACGGCCTTTTAAAAGGGGTTTGAGCCTTCGGTATCCTCACTCACTCGAAACATAATGTAAGTTGCCGCGGTATCACTCCGGTCGAGCCAGCCCATTCGTGTCGAAGCATGGCTCTCCCGCGCTGTGTAGCGTGGTCATGGTCAAGTTATAATGAACATACGAGTATTACAAAATCCGATTGCGATCAAACTCGAGTGCAACCGACTCAGGCGCATTTGTTTACGAACAAATCAACAAAGTTGTAACTGTGACGTCAAGTTAATTAAAACTGCGAAAAGTTGGCTATTTAAATCGCGAACTTTAGTGGAGATCAAGTCAGGAGTGAAAGCGATTAAACTATACCTACCTATTTAGTAAAAACAAAATCTCATGAAATTACTTATTTCCCCATGCAGTCAACCTCAAACACGCCGATGTAACTCAGGTTTATAAACGTACTACATAATATGACTCGTATACTCGCTCTTACGTATTAAAACTTTGCATAAGAAATGGACGGACTTAGAATCCCTTTTTTATGTAATGAGATACTAAACCCGTCATTACTAGGGATACGTCGAGAGAAGATTCTCTGGAGCCAGAACTATAAGAAATTAAGATTCTAATGACTATTTCCATAGATATCCATCTACCTAGAGAATAAAATCATCTTATTTGATTGTTTTAATAATTTTAAAGTTAAAAGTAGAATAATCGTCTGTAGAACCATATTTCTTAGTAAGTTCTATACAGCATAAACATTGTTGAGTGCTGTGAAAATGATGTATTATAAAATAAAAGTTCTCGATGTGAGTATGTTCTTGAGAATTGTTAAGCCTCATTTGCCCAATAGCAATAAAATTTGACAAACCTGTGGTACCAACCTAGACGAACTTACAGTTCAAAGCCAACTAATTTATATAAAAAAAACTACAATTCTAATAAAAACTATAATATTTCACTGCATATTAATTACACCAATAATAATTCAATTTGAATTGCGCACCTACTCAGTGTACCAGAGATAAATAAATTATAAGCGCCATACTGCAAAACTCATAAATGCTATTCTTAGACAAGACATATTAAAAGTGATATTACGAGAAAACGTTGTAATAAAAGACTTTTAAATATATCTTATAGAACGTCAAAATAATAAAAAATAAATTTGCAAAGTTATGACATTTCATAAATGTGATGGCCTGTAAAATTTTCTTATCTCGTCCCGGAATAATTTAGATATTTAAATACTTTTACTATTCTGACGTATTATACACATGCGTATTTGATAATAACAAAAAGAAATTCTATTATTATTTTAAGCGGCGTTAGCCTAATGGCTAGGGCGTCGGACTTGCGATCATGTGGTTGCCGGTTCGAAACCCACCCATTGCACTACCGACGTGAACCCACTCGTAACACAAGTATTTAGCTTAGCACGAGGGGTTAACAAGAATACCAGTAATGTGCGATCCACATTGCTAGAAAGCTTTTAAAAAAAAAAAACAAAAAGAAATGTTGAAAATATCAAACTAGGCAGATACCTATATGTAATAACTATCAATCTTTTAGATTTTCTAATACTACTACAAATTTAAACAGAACTTCTACAGAACTACAAATTTCAAATTAGTTGTCTTTATAATTTCTGAGTTTTCGTCATTAATCAGTACTTAAAAGTAAAATGTAGGTATGTCGTGGAAGATATAAACATTAAAAAATATATTTTTAATCCTAACATCATAACGATGACAATGTTATCAATATTATAATTATACAAAGCAGGATACCTATTTGTAATTGTATCTAAACAGACACGCAGAAATATATAACTTACTGCTATATAAACTTATAAGCGATTAGCGAAGTAGGCTCAAAAGTTATGTGAGCAGTTATAAATTAAAATTTGAATAATACAAAAGCATATTAATTGCTACCTTAACATAAACTAAAACTAGTAGCAATAACATACTGGTAATTAATTATTTACTCGGATGAATAAATAATGTCAATTTTATAATTACTTTGATATATTTATAACAAAATATTGGTATCTTTGACTCGGAATGAGGCTAATGTTGATTTTATGAAAACGATTCGAAGATTCAAATCATTTGTTATTTGCACAGTTAAATAATATTTATAGGTATTTCTTAAACAGATATATTCTTAATGTGTAGTTAATTAATAAGATTTCAATGCTAAGTAGGCAATTGGAGGAAATTTGATTCTATCTTCTATCGTCCTACGCATTGGTTACTACCTACCTGTGTCAAAGTATTCGTAGCTGATGGAAATTTTAACATATATCACCATTAAATTTAATCGATCGCTCAAGTTTTGCTACTTGACCGTCATCCAATTGTTTTGTATAATGGTCACACCATTATACAAAACAATTGGATGATTTGTTTAAAAAATATAACGAATAAAATCATCATTATACTTATTCTAATTAGATTATTAACCAGTACGTAACACCCATAATAGTCTATTGGTCCTAAGTTCGACTACTTCGTTGGAGGTCCTGGGTTTGATTCTAAGGTCGAGCAGTTTTTTCGAGGATTTCCACGAAACCTTGTCACTATTAAGAGATTTATGTTAAAAATTTAACAGGTGCCTCACATTATTAATTTCTTGATTTCGGCAGAATGAGTATATCTTTTTAACTATTATATAATATAAAAGAAAGAACCTGACTGACCTATCAACGCACAGATGAAATCTCTGGGTCTAGAAGCAAGAGTTTTCGCACAATAATTCCTTTGGTGATGTAAGAAAAGATGAAAAAAAAAACACCTAAAAATGCAATATGTGACTGCAAAATTACGGTCATTAAGATCGGTGCAGCGCGGGCAAAACCGCAGACAGAACACTAGTTTAAAACTATAAACAAATGGAACCAGTTTTCATATCTACTAGATTTCCGCTACTGGTCACCACTTGCACCACACTCTACCAGCCGCCGAACATAAAGAAACAGTCGACATTTACGCTAACAGCTTATTAATAGTTCATACACAGTTCCTGCAATTTTTACAAGTAATTTTTTCCATTACTTGGGTGATCCGTAATTTTTGAATATTTAGACTTTTTTACTAGTTGTTAACCTGTTTTTTTTTCTTTTTTTTTAAAAAAAACGATTACTAGCAATGTGGGTCGCACATTACTAGTATTCTTGTTAACCCCTCGTGCTAAGCTAAATGCTTTTGTTACGAGTGGGTTCACGTCGGTAGTGCAATAGGTGGGTTTCGAACCGGCAACCACATGATCGCAAGTCCGACGCCCTAGCCATTAGGCTACCGCCGCTTCAAAAATGTATAAAGTTAGTGAGACAGAGATGTTAGCTCTATCGGTGAACACAGTTTGCCTGTAAGTTTTAGTTTCTATATAATCTATAGTAGGCGTCGAGGCTTGAAATATTTATTACCACTAATCGGACACAATTCTGCAAGCTGCCAATCTAACAATATCCTTAAAAACTTCAACAACTCTGCTCGACCTGGAAATCGAACCTTTTACACTCAGCATTCGAGTACTGAACCAAAGAGGCAGTTTAAAATAAAATAATTCAAATTGCAACTAGAGAAAGAAAAATCTTTTTACTTTAGCAGTATCGGTACAATAAATGTTGAGTCTTATCAACTGTTTAGTAAATAATAGATACAAAAAGAAATCCCAATATTCGTTTATTTTAATTCGTTTGGCCGACACCTAATACCGCTTCAAAACTTAATACATCATTGGCAGCAGAAATAGTATGCGGTAGTTTCCTGAACTCTGTAAAGTACCTAAGTACAAACAGCAAGGCAGATGACGGACTAATTTTAAACTGGACAACTTTATTTATGCTTCGGAAATCTAACTTTTGGTTGTAAAAACAAGCGATTTGACACGATAACGAAGAACGAACACTCCGCTGTTTGCGACTAGGAGGGAGTAAAAAGCAATGCAATACATTGGGACACGTTCATCATGCTTGTCAAATTTATGTGGTGTGTATTTATTAATGTATTAATTAATGATAATATGTATTTGAGACTCCACGGCACTGAGTCATGATTTCATTATATATTGTGATTACGCTGTGCTAATATTATTTTACTTGATTTATTCTTGAAATCATAAAAGCGTTACCTAATACACGCGGCCTCAACAACTGAATGGCTTTTAATGCTAAGTGAGATATTTTTCTAATATACCTACGCTTCTTTGGGCTAGTGGTGAGGCACTGGATTCCTAGGTCGATCTAATTGTATTTGGGTTTTTAAGAGTAATTTTTGTCTTTTTGTGATTTTTTTTGCATTTTTCATGCTAAGATTATAAAGTTATTTTAGTGAAGGAAAAATTCGACTCGCAGGCAGGATTCGAACCTGCGTCTTCTGGCTAGGTACGCCAGACGCTATGACCTATAAGCCACCGCAAGTCCCACCTCGAGTGCGTTATGCTTGTTTATTTTGTAACAGTGTGTGCAAGCCTTTACGTCCAGCAGGTCACAAGTGAACTTGTCTTAAACATCACACAAAATTAGCATCGCACAGAACTTTTCGAATTAAAGTTAGTTTCATAGAAAGTATGTGTCAAACGCCGCATGGTTACACAAATTAGTTCATATTTTCTTGATAGCTTTCGGCTGGAGTTTAAAATTCAGCCACATATGGTTAGAATTAAACCCTCGAACATTATTGGGAAATAAGGGGACCGATCATAGTACCTATAAGTGCTAATAATTCTTAAAGTCAATCAAGTCTGCCTAAAAAAACTACTTAGGGTTAAGACACGGTCAATAGTCAACAAAAAAGTTTTATTTGTCGCCATTATTGCTCCATTTTTCGCAAAGCCCTTCTAACTCTCCTTCCACTCTTCATCATCCAGAGCTTTCTGCAAGCAATCCTTCCAATAAACGTCTAGCTAGTCTCGCCATCTCAAAAACATATCTTAATGAACACCGTAATTAACTAATGAAATATATTTTGTGTGAGTATTTTCGTTTACTTACTCGAAGTTTACATGGGGTACTTGCATGCTGCTTCGACGCCAATGAGTACTAATCAATACGCCAGCAGAAGGTGGCGAAAAATAACGAATGTTGTGTTACTGACGATCGTGTGTTTCCGTGCGACCGGCAGTACTGGCTGCAGAAAAATCTAAATAGATTTTTTACTCTACTTCATGAATGACGCTCTTTGAGGGAGGACTACGTTCAGCAGTGGACGGCAATAAGCTGATATGACTCTTCTTCGTAAGATATTTGGAAATTTTAAGGCTACAATTATTATAGTAGTAGGATGGTTAGCGACTGGTAAGGTTTGGAACATTAACAAAATAGAAAATATTAATGAAAATATTATTTTTATCCATGCAGTCATGAAAAGTTTTCTTCAAATTTATTATGTTAGGCACCGCTTAATAATAAATAAATATTTTATAGTTTTAACTTCCTCTATAGTATTCAAATAAAAGATGAATATAGAGAACAAAATTTTCAATCAAAAACTTTGTCAACTTTGGCTTTGTTTCAGTAACTTCTTAATCATTAATTTCATCCACTACCTTATATCTTTTTTATTCATCCACTATCAAATTTATATCATCCAAAACCATATAAAATTCAGTTCAAAAATCCCCATTAAATTTGCCAACCCTCCGGCGGCGTATGCAGCTACGTTCGTAATCGACGGCCGGTCGGGGACGTATTGGGCCGTCGCGGAGACGCCGCTAGCTCTCTGTGTTTTTAAAGCTTTCTTCTCCCCCCTACCGCCCCCTACAGCGCTGCCACCCTCAACAATCGATGGACGGCGTCACGTTAGTGCAGCGCCCGATCAAGTGCATACGTGAGGACTTTCTTTGATGCGTCTTTGTGCGGACTCAGGCGGGAGGATGGGGTTAATTGTTTAGTTCTCCTTCTAATGATAGCAGTTTCCTGTATGATGTTAGAACTGTTATTGAAGCTTTATTCTTATTATGTTGCTTTATTAAGAAGATAAAAAAAAATATATGGGTCTTCCAATAATACTTTACATATAAACTTTTTCCTGGATATGGAAACACCAAAACGGTGTCCTAAGTGGGTTCGAATTTATAATTTTGCTATCAGTTTTCATTTCATAAGCTTTGCTCGTGCGTCAGAATTAGCCCGACAACTAAATAAATTGTGACAACTACACTATTAAAATAATACTTGCCCAACAAAAATACAGAAAACTAATCAAAACCTGAATTAAAACTCGGGTCGTTTCGACCGCCCCGCCGCACAGGGTTGGGTCTTTGTGAAAATTGTTTACAGTAGTAGCGAGGCGAATTTCTTGCGACTAGCGTCTGCGGCTCTGACGTGACACCTTGTCACTAACAGACTGCAGGCAGCCCTGTCATGTGAAATGCAGCTTATAAATACAATGAGACTCTAAGATACAGTTTTTGCTTAATTGTTCAAATGTTTTACGCGAGTCTAAAGTGTGTCTGAATCGTATGGATAATTAATTTAATTCGAAATATTTTTTAGGACGCACACGACACCACTATTTTCCTCAAGTCATGATGTCGCTTTTCTAGTCCCGAAACTATGGACATATAAAGTCGAGATAATGAGACGACAAAATTAAGTCATGTATGTTACCCTCCCTGGTTTCGAGTCGAGCAGCCTTCAAACGGGTTAAAAGAAGACACAGACTCCTTTGAGAATCGCCTCAACTAGGGTTTTAAGTCGAACTTTCCATAATAAACCGTGTTATATTAGTCATAAATCATGACTCACTAGCGAGAATAGATTGCACAATTTTTAACAATCAGCTTCCACAATATTACCAAAAATCTCAAATATAAGTACCTATTGAGTCATCATTAAGTTGGTTATTTATTTCGTTGCTTGCAATAAATAATTCATTGTAGCGTCAGACGTAATGTCAATAACCCGAATTAATACCGTCCTCATCAAAATGACGGAATGCTCGTAAATATTCAATTTTTCCGGTCTATAAAGAGCACAGTTTATGTCTGATATTCATATTTTATCATATAAAATATAATAAAAACAAGTTATTGATTTGATGTTTAAATTTCGTGGTCAGCTAGTTTGCAAACAAATCTGCAACGGATAATTTTTTGATAGAAATATTATTATTTATGTTGAGTTACATCCTCCTGGAAGCAGGAACCTCATTACTTTTAACCTCTGAGGCAATGTATTACTGATAACTTTCACTTAATTTGATGGGAACATATCATCACGATATTTTTCTGCCGTCACGATAACAAGTTAATTTTCATAGTAAGTATGCATATATGCACTTGCACAGTGTAGTAGTAAATTTTTTTAAAACACATTTTCTTTTTTTTCTATTTTACAAAGCTTAATCTTATCTAAGCCACTGACAGCGATCGCTTTTATCGATCAATGACATAGAACAAACTAAGACGGAGGCCGTCAGTGCAGCGCTGAACAATTCAGTCGCGGCTGTCAGTGAAACGGGACTGAACTGAGTGACGGGCGGTGTGGACCGAGTAATAAGAGATAACACTGAATTGAATTTAATGTTTAATTAATGTAATCAATATTATTATTTTGTTTATTGGTATCTATAGAAGCTAATAGTCTAGTGATATAAGTAGTGTAAGTAGCCGTGTCATAAGAATGACCTAAATTCTCAAACCATCCATCGATACCTACTTTAGTATATTAACAATTAATAATATAAATGTGAAAGTAATTTTCAATCTGTTACCTTTTCAAACTGAATCTGCTGAACCGACTTAGCTGAAAATTGAAATGGAGTTTGAGACCCTAGGAAGGACACAGGATAAATCCCGAAAAGTTCTTTGCAATGCGAATGAACCGCGGGCAACAGGTAGCATTTCATATACTAACGATAACTGTGCTTTAGAGTGACCAGCTGGTAGTATTAAATCGTAAATGTGACAAATATTGGCCATAGCTTTGAGAACAGAACCCTTAAAAAAGACTTGGAGAAGAATGATAAGTCCTATGATAATGGTATAGAATCACCTAAATCAGTCAATCAAGATGTCAACGTAACAGTTGTTGATAATATTACTAAAGTCTTGATATAAACAAAAGCAGTCAAAAAGGTGGAAGTAACCTTCATACGGGAAGATGTTATTATTTCTAAGAATTTTACTTGTTATTAATTCTATGATTGAAAGATGATGAGAGCCTATTGATAAGATAAACGTGGTAGGATATCAATAACAGAGATTTTACTGATAATGATGACTACAGGACACGATAATGATGAAAAACTGGAACAGAATATAGGTGTATCTAGTGCAAAAGTAACACAAAAATATGCTAATTTAATTATAATTAATACGTCTTTAGCACTGTAAAGAGTTAAAATAAAAGAAAAATATGAAATTACTACAGCTACAGGGAATAAACAAATAAATGTTTCAAAGAACTATCTTGAAACAATCTTGGCGTCCTCACTGGCATGACAGTTGCACTGACGTGATAACCGAGTCCTTGTCGCGTGGTGTAAGAGACGAGATAGTCACAAGTCGTGAGGACTAACGCTTCAAACCAAAGGAGACTGTGAGAAGTGTCTCGGAGCAGTCGCTGTCCTTGTCGGGTGACGGTTTGCACTGACGTGACGTCACTGACTGGATGTTGTGTGGTGCAAGTATTAGGGAAAAGTTTCTTTAGAAAAGAATCATTATAAGAATCGCGTTCACTGGCATTAGTTTATTAGACAAAAAAAATTTGCTATTATTTGGATATCTTTAATGCTATGCTTACTGTAATGTGACAGTAACTAATTGTATGGCTACACTAAAGTACTATAATTTCACTATTATGCCTTTGTATTTATAATACTTTACGATGTAAATGGATTCAGAAGCAATACTGTATCTACTACAATTATAGATCAATTTCAAGGTCAAATTTTTACTGCAGTTTGACCATTACTGGTAGTACTTAAATATTATGGTAAAAGTATCTAAGCAACCAAATCCTAAGATAAGCCAATATGGTAGAACAGCTTTTTCTCTGCTCCGCGTTCGTAAAACTCGCTCAAAGACAAAAACATAGCATATAACCAACTGACTATTCTCATCATCATCAGCCTATATTCGTCCACTGCTGGACGTAGGCCTCTTCTAGTGAACGCCACAGAGCCCGATCTTCGGCGTTCCTCATCAAGTCTGACTGATGGTTTTATTTCCATTTAAAGTAGTGACGTTCATTGCCTGGAGTGTTGCACAGTAGTTGTAAAGAAAATGGTTGGGTAGGAGCCTAGCTTAACGGTGCCCGAATTCGAATAACTACACAATTTGATTAAATTGTGAAATTGAGACACACAAGGTCCTTAGGCAGACCTCTGAGGCACGAAAAGCTTATTGGTGTTATCAAATATATTTTTTTCTTTTTTTTAAAAAAAAGCTTACTAGCAATGCGGCTCGCACATTACTAGTATTCTTGTTAACCCCTCGTGCTAAGCTATATGCTTGTGTTACGAGTGGGTTCACGTCGGTAGTGCAATGGGTGGGGTTCGAACCGGAAACCACATGATCGCAAGTCCGACGCCCTAGCCATTAGGCTACCGACGCTTCATATGGAAAATACTTCGTAAAAGTTTTTGTTGACTAACAATGATTTTGGCATCGAAGATCCATGACCTCTTGCTCTAATTACTTGTACCACGAAAGCAAGTCTGGAGTGAAATTTCTAGCGGAGGCGAGTAAACTTGGGGACGTGGCTGCGACAGGGATGCTCGCGTCATCTCGATGCAAGTTGATAATGCAAGCGTGTGCCTGACGGTTGTTTTAACTTCAGGCGCTGAAACTATCAACTGTTGAGGGGTGATTTCTTGGAACTGGCTTTGCTGTCACAACATCTTGATTTTCTTCGTTTTCTATTAGTATCTAGATACTCGTATATTTTGAATCATTGATATGTTTAATGTTGGAGTTGCAATCAAATATTTTTTAATCAATGTCGAATCAACGTCATCATGGCACATCTCGACGTCTAAGCAGTCGTTACTCTTTGACTTTCGTGTCATACGAACGCAATGTCTAATGTTGTTAACTCAACGAGGCAAAATGTAACATCCACAAATATTATTGTTTGTAGATCATGCCGGCAAACTAAAAAACTTTTTGGGCAAAATATTTGATACAAACAGATGTATGGCTCAATATTATATTTTTCCTAAATAAAACATAATGTTAACCACGTAAACTTTATAAATACTGACCTACATTACAGTAAAATGCACTATAAGAAGATAACACGACGTAATAACCCGAGGATGGCATTGTAAACCCGTCCATCCGCCGTTCTTCAGAGGACGGGCTAGAGTACACCCGTGACAGTCATTTAAGACAGTGACGTGACACCCCCACCACCTCGCTCCTGCGCCCCCCCACCCGCTTCTCCCGGCAGATGGATTGATATTGCTGCACCGGGCAGACGTAAGAAGCGATAGCATACGGGAAATAAAAAATATAAAGTACTGTTATAGTTTTGAATTAAATGGGGAATTATGTTGGAGCTCTTTGGAACGAGGGTGTATTTCCTTTGTTTTAGGTTTATGTTTTTGTGTGAGCCAATATTTGTTGTATTTTGAACCAAATAAAGTTTTGTCGTTCGTCCTTGTTCTAAAAATCATATTAATTATCATATATCAATTACGCGAATGTGCGCTCCAATACCTATTATCCACTAATTGTTTAATCATATTAAATCAAACCAATCAATCAAATCGAATCATTAATTTGCCTTCACACGTACACAAAAGAAAGTGTACACTAAGAACGACTAAGTAGGTACTTATTTTGATAGGGTTCACAACTTCCTAATGCATTGCATTTTTTAAACCAAGAAAGTTTCTTCATTAAATACGTCAGATTTTACATGGCTCTCATCATGTAATCCAGATGAAATGTTGAACATGTCAAAACTAATTATAATTTCCAACAGAATTGTAAAATAAAAGCGCATCGGAGACTGCAGAGCTCGCGCCATTAGACAGCATTAAACATTTCTATTTCGCTACACTTCAAGTTGAAAAGTACGACGATGGACGCAAACGAGACGCCGGGCCGGCGTGATGGCGATCCTGAGACAGTGACGTGACACGGAGAGCTAGCCCCCACCGCCCGTCACCCAGCCACCCACCGGGGGGCTGCATATTGACCCACCCCGGATAATAAGGGGGTTATGCACTGAGGAGCGCACAAGTCGAGGCATCTTTTGTACGAATGTATGTTTTTTAGAAATATAACTGCTATTAATTTTTCGATGGCTGTTGTGAAGAGCAATTGTGCTGTCTGGTAAAGTTTGAGATATAGACTTATATGGCGCTGACCAAGGGTCTATCAATAATTAGGTACGACTATATACCTTGTCGTTGGTTATCTCATGCTGTGACAATGTCTGACGAGGATTATCCCGTCTCATACATTGTATCAGCACGTGATAAAGGCGACAAAATTTTTTTATGGCACGCAGATAGAAGGTTATGTCAGGGCTCATACAGACTATAACTATACGGTGTTTCGTCTATACTATCGTATGGACCACAAAATAGGATTTACTCTTCTTCGTGAGCTGACGAATCTCCACGCATAGGTGGACTACCATACACCTCTACTTACCCCTACGGGTAAAGTTGGTATTATAATGTATTACCGTGACCTTTCGTCAAATTACGTAAGTACCTACTCTGAAGTTCGATATCAGATTTTAGAACAGTCTACTTCAAGAGTTTGATTAAAGAATGTTCTTCTAGAAGTGATTTACCTTATTACATTATTTTATGGCTTCAACTTACTTCAGTTGATTTTTCAAATCAACTTTTTTACAAGATGAGGCTCCAAAAAATTAATCAATTCCATACCTACTTAAGGCTTTATCTCAACGGTTCCTTTTTCGATCTTAAAAGGATTTTTTTTTCTTTTTTAATAAAGCTTACTAGCAATGTGGGTCACACATTACTAGTATTCTTGTTAACCCCTCGTGCTAAGCTAAATGCTTGTGTTACGAGTGGGTTCACGTCGGTAGTGCAATGGGTGGGGTTCGAACCGGCAACCACATGATCGCAAGTCCGACGCCCTAGCCATTAGGCTACCGCCGCTTCCTTTTGAGTGGATGAGGAAAGAATTTCAATACCTATAAACAACTGAAACATTACGAATGAAATTATAACAGTATATCTATGTAACGTACAAAGTATAAAGAATAAGGTCCATGGAGTTTCTCGGAGGATTCTTCTCCATAGGATCAATTTATTAAAAGCGTGCAAACTAGATTCACAACGTTTCATAAATGCTTTTACCATCATATTTGAAATAAACACGTTTCTAACATACATACCATCACGCTTGTATTCCCCGAAGGGTTAGGCAGATGTGTACTAAGGTGTATTCACAGTTCGCCGCCGTGTCGGTATGTTTAGGTTCCATATAATAAGGGGCAAGCCTATTGCCATTAACCGGACACAAATTCTAAACTCCGAGCTGTTACTGAGAATTTCATACAAAAACTCAATAATACTTTGCTCGATCTGGGAATCGAAACCAGGACCTCTAGCATAGCAGCCGCACTTTGGACCACTAGACTAACGAGGCAGTTTAATAAAAGTTCAACTTAAGTATAAAATTGAATTAACTTTTAAAATATATAAACTTTTTCCAAAACATATCCGAACACCTTTTTCGTCAGATCCCTTTAGAAACTAAAATCAAATAAAAGTGAGTGGACGCCGTGACACGACGACACGCCGTCACGTCATTTGCACAAAATTAAATACCCCTCAAAGACGGACGCCCCATCCGACCGGCCACCCCCTTGTAGGGGGCATAGATAGATTGATATTGCCCGCGATGCAGGTGGGCAGATCTCGGAACAACGATTTATAAAGTAGCATCTTATGCTGACTGTACTTCACTTAATGTTTTTAAATTGTATTGGGTAATGTGTAGTAAATATGGGTAGATATCCACATAATATTATAGACACTTCTCATAAGTTTTTGTAAGTCCAACTGCAAAGGTTAAGGTTCTGTTGCTTGAGTTCGATTCGCAAAAAAAGTTTTCTTTTAAGAAATGTTCAAGAAATGCTAAAATCTCCTGTTTTGAAAGATCCCCTGAGAGATCCAGGAAATTAGCATGTATAGTGTATACCCTAACGTCTTTTTCCATTGGGGTAAGCCAAGTTTACAAAAAACGGCTCTCTAGGATCTTTTTGCTTCCCCATTCTTACATTCTGTCAATACGTACGCGCCCGGTTGCGAAAAGTATGAGCAAATCAGCAATGATTGCCGTGGTTTATTACCAACTCTGAAATCCACGCACACCTAAATATGACTACTGTAAAAGAGGAAATGCAGACCTCGACATTAAAATATCAAAAGCGGCTAGAAAATCACCCGAACATACTTGCGGCGATTCTAATGAAGCGCAGCTATCAAAAGCGTCTTAAGAGAAAAAACGCCTTGTATATGTAGGTACTATTAGTAGCTGTCCTCGCTGGGGGATGTGCTCGACCTGACAATTTCTCTCAATCTATCTGCTTATAGTAGACTACTGATTGCAGATAAGCGCAAAAAAAATAAAATAAAAAAAAAACAATGATCTGGAATATAAATGTATAGGAAAAGTAGCGGCTTTCATTGAGTCACCTTAGAAAATTGCTAAGCATCAACTATGGGTTCTCACTCTAAATAGTTCATGGTATAAGTATATACGTTGTGACCTCTTACCCTTTTTAGCTCCCCAGAACACCGATGATTAATCTATCAAGAGATCCAGTGTAATGTTCTGTTACAATTGAGATAACTAAATGAGCCTAAAAACCTGTCAGGTCATATAATCTAAGCTTAACCGATCAACACTATAAACACTGTTGAAATAAAATGCATATAGATCAACTCTACCTCAATAATAAAACTTCAATAAAATATTAAAAGACCTTCCATCCTTTATTGCCTCTACAGTAGACATAATGAATCCGACGAAATTTCAAACCACCACCTACAATAAATTCATCCCTCCAATCGAAGAAGCAAAAAAAATACTGAAATTAATAGTCAAAAGTCGGAAAAAACAACATCCCTCTCTTACACGCCATAAAAACGCGACAAAGACACATGTCCTCCCTTATTATCTTCAATTAAGAAACTCCGATAATGTAGTGTGACATACGGACGAAATGTCCAGACAACAAGGCCTGCTAACACACCTGACTGCAACACAGTCAGAGCTCAAGTTAAATAAGTCTTTTGCATCTAAAAAAGTTACAGCTCATTTCAGATGTAGAAATTTCAACCCTATTACGTGTTGTTAAAAGTTGTAGGGACGGCAAATAGGGAACTGTCCGTGAGTTCCCGGTGAGTGATAGCCGGCCGACGGTGAGTGATGGGACACAGTAACACGTGATTAGTGGATACTGCTCGCTCCCGTAATCTGGGATAATGAGTCGTGATGGTAATCATTCTGTGGTCATAGACTGAATGACAGATGTCATTATTTGTATCTTTTTTCACATGAAACAGTAATTATTTAGACTGCTTTCCACGAAACATTAAGCGGAATGGAGGGAATATTTGACAAGATACCTCGAACAACTTATGTCATCTCTGGACACCTTAGCAGGTGTGTTGCTACAAACAAACACATGTAAATAGATGAGATAGTGTTATATAGGGGTAAGTTTAAAAAAACATCATTAACACTTATACGTTCCTATCTATATTTATCTGTAACAACTGTTGGTGAACCATAATTTAAAAAATAGGTAACTAAATAAACACGTATAGGGTAGCTCAGTCCCAATCTGTCGATAGATTTGCTTACTAGGATAGATAATTTTCTGACATTACCTAGTTGTATGGAACTTATGTCAAAATCCAAAGTGTTATAATCCTATTAAGCAAATCACCGTCTAGTGTAAAACTAGCCGTAAAAACGATTGCGAGAGACAATTCCGCACATTTAGGTTTATAACGAGTATAAAAAAAATTTACATAATTATAAAATTCACTCTAGAAAAGTAGCGATAGGTACTAATGTCGTTTATAATATCACAAGTCACAACATTCTAAAATAAAATATTGCACAGTAACCACACGTAGTTTTCACTAAAACTACTCTCGTGCGACTCAATAAATAGGATGTGATCACAAAGCCGTCAGTTGCAAATATTATAGACACACCGGAACCGAGTCGCGACTGTCACTCTCACGCGATTGTGTCACGTCGCGTCGCGGGCGCCAATTTGATGAGCAACAACGGTTTTTTAAAACTGGAAAATGTTTAAGTCAATACTAATATTATAAATGCAAAAACACATAAACCACTGAACTAATTTTGATGAATTTTGGTATAGAGTTTGAGAAGGATCTGTTACCGTGGGAGAGCCATGCTTTGGCAACGGATTATCCTGACTTATCACCATCAGAAAATTTCTCAGGCTTGCAGCATTTCTCACAATGTTTTCCTTCTTCGTTTAAGCACATGACTTTGAAAAGCCAGAGGTGCGTGCTTTGGATTAAAACTCGAGAACAAATATCTAGGCTATTAGTGCACGTAGGATAGTGCATAATGAACCTTATTAGTCACATCAACAAAGGTTTTTAAAGGTATGACTCCTCTGCTGAAGACCTGAAGATAGTCTAGGTTGGCACTACTGCATTGCTAAATATTCTACTGCCACGCTATTGTGTTACCGTTTGAAGGTCAATGTTGCCAGTGAAATTACTGGGCAAATGAGGGTTAACAACACTGAGGTCTTAAGATAACAACGCGCGATTGATACCACTAGTTTTACTGGCGTCTACAGGCTGCGATTACCGCTTACCATAAGGTAGCCCGTATGCTTGTTTTTTATTAGTTCAATAAAAACCGGCCAAGTGCGATTCGGACTCGCGCACGAAGGGTCCCGTACCATAAATCGCGTTTGTGGGGGGGATGGGAGTCCCCCTAAATATTTATTTTATTTTTATTTTAGTGTTTTGTTGTTATGGCGGCAAGAGAAATACATAATTTGTGAAAATTTCAACTAATTCCAACTGAACTGACAGACAGACGGACGGATAGATGGACAGACAGCGAAATCTTAGTCATAGGATTCCGTTTTTACCCTTTGGGTACGGAACCCTAAAAAGAACTGAAAGTAATTTAAATAGATCGTTCAATCGTCATTACCCTCATGTGTTCATGGTTCAGGACGAGTAAAATGTGAAAGGAACCGATAGGATCTGCCGAGTGCTGATACGGTAATGCCGTGAGCAATATTACCAACACATGCATCCGGGGCGGATCGAGACGAATCGTACACTGTTCACCTGTCCTAATATATTTTAATACAATATGACCTACCTCTAATTATAAGTATTGTAAAGTAAGTATACATCTGACGTAGATACCTACATATTAGGTTCATACTGCTTGGAGTCATTCTTCTCCCCTAAGGCGTTGTAATAGAATGAATCATTATGAATTTATTGCCATTAACAGGGTCTAAATCCAAACTCCGAGCTCACAAAAATACACCAAAGAATCCAATAATACTTTAGTCAAAATGGGCCTAGGACCAGCATACCCTTGCAAACACTAAAAAAAGATGGTTTAGTATCATATTTTCGAAAATTGATAGTTTTACGTTACTTTTCAGAATCCCTACAGGGATTCTGAAGCCTTATTGAAGGGGAAAAAAACACTTTTTAATCCAACCCTTCAAATCTTATCCTACCAACTTTTTGTCACAAGGTGGCTACCATTAATTCTTTTAGTCTCCGCTGCAATTCTTTTTTTTTTCTTTAAAAAACCAACCTCCATTTTGTTGAGCACGCAAGCTTTACATATTAACATGTGTCTCGCTTGTTTTTTCCTGGCAATGTTTGTTGAAATTGTAGGCACGGGTTAAGATTACATGTCTACTGAGGTAATGAGAGTAGATAGAGATTAGGATCTCCACTCTACAATTATGGGAACACACTTGGTTAGTGGACTTGGCTTTTAATTATGCGACTGGAAAAAGCACGACAATGAAAGAATTAGTGTTAAATTTGACACACTTCAAAGAGGTACAGTCAGCGCCAAAAGTCGCTGAACACGATGCAATCTTCAAAACGTTTTTACATCATTACTAACCAAAAAATTCTGACCTGAGAATTTAGTACCAGTTTTCTTATATGCAGAAAACTGGTACTAACTTCTCAGGTAAGAATTTTGTTGTGTTCAGCGACTTTTGGCGCTGACTGTACCTACGCTATTACAACTTTGTATCTTTTGGTGTGGCGGTTAAGCTAGTTCAATACCCATCCGAGGCAATAATTGGTTTATTCCACGGGTATTTGATTTGAGTTTGGATGTATTTTGTTAATTGTATGTTCGTGAAGTCCCCTATGACACAGCGCATGTTCTGTATATAATAAAAATATATAATTTACTAAATACCTCACCTAAATAGTTTACTGGGCCGCATAGTTTATGACACCTCTTTTTCCGATAAAAAAATATAGCAAAAGGTAAGTAATGAGTTTTAGTCAATTATTTGATACTTACCTACTTAATAATAATAATAAATTCTTTATTTTCAGGCTAATTAATAACCTGTCATTCTCGTCTGTGCTTGGTCTAATGTTAATTACCATAAAATAAAAATTTCGCAATGCAATTGAATTCTACGCAAATTCTCTATATAACATAGGTTTTGACAGTTTAATTCTTCTTGACCATTATTAAAAAAAACAATACGAAATAAATGTTACGTAATTCTTTGATGTAGGAAATAGCATAATAGACAAGATAAAACACCAAAAAGAGACTAAGTACTAGCATAATTATAATTAACGCAAACACACACTCATTAGGTTTCTTTGTTCACAGCATGAAGGCGAGTGCACAAAAGCGGATAATATTTTTTGGGCTGAGTGCATACAGGATCACATCGCGCCTTTACAATCGCCAGCCTGACGTCCGCAGACTTCCTCCGCCACAGCGCGGTACGGACTTAGTGCTGGCGTATTGCGGATATCATAGCGACAATTTTTTTCTTATGTCCTTAGAAACTTTCATAAACCTTTCAGGCACAACCATAATACGATAAAGAAAATACATCTTATTTTCTACACCCTCAGCTTAGATGATGATTTTAATGGAGAAAACCTAATCAAAATAGGTAACCGAACCTTCCATGAATAAGAAAATCAAGAAAAGCTATAATTTTACTCTCGTAAGTGCTAGTTATTTTTATTCAACTTTTCAAGATCCGAATCATACGCGTAATAGAGTATCCACACAAGAATATTGCGACCGCAGCATTAACGACAGCGTTACAAGTATCAGTTCTATTCACATATCCCCTTCCCAAATGTTGAAATTACTCTAAAATTTGGACTTGACAAAATCGGATGGGCCCGATATGATCCCCCCTCTTTTTCATAGTAAACAGTGCTGATAGTATAGTCGTATTACTATGTATTCTCTACAGAAGGTCATTACAGGAGGGTATCGTCCCAAAAATCAGGAAATCGGCGTTCATTACGCCTGTCTAAAAAAAGGAGAGTGGGAGAGCCATGCTTCGGCACGAATTCGATAGTTCTTCGTGCTTAGGCCGAAGGTTCGGCGTCTTAAATCCGTATTGACGATTCTTAATGATATAGGGGACTATCCATGTCACGGCTTGAACCATAAAGGCTAATTCCATTCATTTCCCATCTGAATTATTACAAAATGTCCTTTCCGCTCTCGCTCCCTCTCATCACTAATACCCCACCCTTAATTCGGCAACACATAAGCAATTTCCCGCTAGCGAAATAAGCGAATTAAAATCGCCTCAAAGCAACTGCTAGCAAAGAAACGCCTGCATGTCGGGGGGTTTATTTTTAGTTATTTACCCCCAGGGGGTGACTGACGAACGGTCAGCCTTTGAACGCTGTGTTTAAAGATGTAATTTTTAATTTCAAAGTTGTCGTGCTCATGTATTTGGATGGTTTTTCCCTTTGTGAAAAGCAATGATAGGGAAAGTATTCAGTCGTATTCATGTGTATCTTTGGATAAAAAATAAAATAGTTCTGGGAATATATTTTGTAAGTAGATGGAACCAGCATTGCCATTAACCTGTTGCAAACCCAAAGTCAGAACCTGCTACTGAGGACATGGACATGGATTCGGTTATTTTTGGAAGTCGGATCTAAAATAATTTGCTCAATCTGGGAATCGAAACGCACAGCAGTCCAGCTTGTTACCACGAGACCAATGAACAGAAAGTATGGCAAAGATATTTGATTGTTTCTACTGATAACACTTTGACATGATATAATTTTCTCAAGTCTCAAGAGAGAAATTTTCTGTGCCTTATCATTACATAATATTAGCAAGCACATCCGTTATTCTGATGTAATAATCATTTTCACATCTTCATAGGTTCGTGATAATGTTAGTGTTTCTTTGAATTTCAGCCTTATTAGAGAGAACTTAAAGTCGCGAAATGATCGAACCTGACTATATTTAAGGATAATCATGTAGTAAGTTTCAGCAATGGCAGAAAAGAGTACATTAGCCGCTACTTTTGCAATAAGTTGTAATTAAAAACAACATTAATCACGTCTGGGAAATTCGCAACTTGTTTGGATTTTTCAAACGACGTAGAAAGGAGTTCTGTCAATATAGATTTTTTAATCAAACTTAAATGCATTTGACCTAGATAGCTTACCTGGTGGAAAGAACTAAAATGATAGGGCACGAAATTCAAGTGAATACTCTTGCGGCGGAATTAGCCGGCTCGACCGGAGTGATACCAGGGCCCCACAGAAAACCGGCGTGAAACAACGCTTACGTTGTGTTTCGCCTATTTTGTGCAGATACCGGAGGCCCAAACCCTAAAGGCTGGCAACGCATTGGGACTCCTCTGGTGTTGCAGGTGTCTATGGCCGGCGGTAATCGCTTACCATCAGGCGATCCGTCTGCTCGTTCGGAGGTAGTTTTACATATTATAGTGTTGGGAGGTAGCCAGGTGGATCATGAGATCCTATCACAAAGCGCAGTGTAGACAGCAATTGATAATGGGTTGATTCTGGTGGTGTTTAACGCTCAATGCAGATGAAGTGTTTCTGTTGCTGGTTTTGCCCTATCACTCCGTAGGATCTCCGTAGGAGTTTGATTCAACGATGTTCAGGCTGACTGTACCACTCAAGAACAAAATTAGGTAATTTTATTTGTAATTATATTTCGTAAGCTCAAAGAAAAAGAATTCTGAATGTCCAAATAATGAATGGAAGGTCTTTCTGAACTAACCATTTTACAATCACTAATCAAATTCGTACAGTCCACAACAAAAGTACATTGGAAAAAGACGAGCAGCTCATTAAGTACAATCGTTAATTGCGCAGTCAAATCGAACGCTACCTAACTTCATTACATTCTTCCGTTAATACGACTTCGGACGGCCCCGGACGGCGTCGTCCGGCGAGTTATGCAATGAGCACCCTCCCATTCCGATCACGTGCGGAACAGCCCGGGGTTGCTAATTAAAAATCGAAGGATTTTTGTTACTGACTGTACTTGTTACGTATTAGCCGAAGTATCGATAGACTACATTTTTTCGATCACGAATCATGCGATAAATTGCGTTCAGGCCCTAAATAGGAAGCGTGTCCGGATTTTGGAACGGTTTCATATCGATAACTAGGAGGCCTCGAATGGAATAAGCTTGTTTCCAGGTTCTTTTTTCGACAAAATATTAAATGAATTTTGTTATTCGATGAAGCTGTCTCATCATACTAATAAAAATGTTGACTGGCCGATGCCCGTACATAGAAAATATATGTAAAAAAATACATTTATAGTTAGTAAAAAAAGTTTTACATAAAATTATGCAGTCTCTATGTTAGCTAAGCAAAAACACATCAAAATCTAGTTAATTTATAGGAAGACTGACAGTCATTGGCCAATTACTTTAATAAGATGAAAAGGTAGCAACAATCACTTTTATTTTCTTTTGGAAGGCAAGTGATCGTAGTTTATTAAATTCAATTATTATCATGTACATCAAACTACATGATTCTCACATTATAACAACTAAATTGTAAAATAAATCAATGTTATAATTTTTGTTGAAAGGAGTATCTATGGAGTTTCTTGCCGGTTCTTCTCCATAAGACCCACTATTTGGAACCGCGCACCTAGTTTTTGACAATTCAAAAGTACCTGTAATACTGGTCTAATTAAGACAAAACATTTGACTTTTGTTATGAATAATGTTCATTCTTTCATACGTTCTAAGTTTTCCATTAGTGCATCGCAACAAAATAACTTACTTTCTTTCCTTTTTTTACGGTCAGGTCAAAAAATAGTCTCAATTTAAAATGAAAAAAGTCAGTCTCCTGAAAGCACCTACGCGAAAAATATAAATAAAATATATACCCGAGTCAACGTCCTACATACAACAACTTGTTCGTATTTCTTTACTATTACACAGCCACCCCCCCGCGACCCGCACCCCCCCACCTTACACTCCGGATCTCATGCTTACAAACTGTCGCATTACCGGTCCATCCTTGCCGACAATACCCTGACATTCCTTCTCTGAATCCAACTCTATCTCGTGGCAATAAGGACTACGTGTCGCAAAATTGTGACTGAGGAACGCAAACGAGAAAACTTGTCAATGCAAATTGAACTATACATATAGAAGGTAAGGTTGAAGTTTGCCTGTAGGCAACTGGGTATGGTAATGATAATTCTAAGCAAATGCCATAAGGAAATAAGCTGAGTGGTTCCTTTTGGAATTGTTTACTTGAGAAGATTTCGTTTGAGTAAACAAAAGGTGGACGATGGTCATAGGGTGACATACCATAAGAGGCTTTTGTGGTCATTTCCGTAGAGACAATTCGTGAGAAGAAGGTTCTAGATTTATAAACTTACCTAATATCAACAAGAATTCATGCCAAAGAAAAAACAACTAACAAAGTGTTTATCCAAGATGCTTTATCTTCTACAAAAGAAAACACCTCAACGGTGTACCTAGATATCTCATAAGTATACAGTGAATAAACGCAAAGATCTGAAAGTAGTTTATTACTGAATCGATTTTTCCCGTAAATATTATTACAATACCTGAAACAATTGCCCCCTAATCTATCAGTGGCTCGAGTCATGGAAAACTAAAACGTATTGGCAGAAATTGTCATTGTGTGCGTGTGCGAACGGATATTGTAGTAGCTGGTATAGCTAATTTCTTGAAATAAATATGCTTACGTGTCTCAAAATGACTTTAGGGTTTCGTCATTATAATTATGATTCAAATTCTAATTGACGTGTTTGAGGACTTGCGCTTAATCAGTTACATATTGTATAAAATGTAATATATCCCCAATTAAAATTAAACCACCCAAAATTTAAAATATCAGCCTTAGATCCAATATGCTGACTAGTGGGCTGTGATATTTCTATCAGCCATTGCATGGGAAGTCAATTTATAATTATATTATACAAAATGTATTGAGCGGTGCAGTTGATTTGAATTTGGACCACGACCCATAAAACGCACACTGTGCACTAGACTATCAGTGCATTTGAACTATAATGTTTGCGACGGTATAGATAGTAAAAGATATGCTACTGTCTTGTACGATACTGCCTACGACTACGCAAGTACAAACACTTAAGATTTGAAAACGTGTCAATATTTACAAGGTTATCAGCCTAAACTATCGACTAAAGAAACCGATGGCAATCATCGTAATCGGCCGGTTACAAGACAATGCACTACCACAATACAGGCCATTCTGCGAGCGCTCAGTGCTAGCGACCAATCGCGTTGAGTGAAAACTGCCATAAACGGCGCGGAATAGCCCGCCAGATCAGCGGGAGACGCGCAAGTAGGTAGAAAGCTTTTGCTTCTGTGAGGCTTTGGAATAGCTACTAAATTTTTGATGGATACGAGCCGTAAAATAATGTTTAAAACAACTTTATTTTATTTTAAGTTTTAATTTATTCATCTACGTTAATCTTTTCAGATTATGTATGTATGTTTGTTACCTTTGAAACCAAACGTGGGCTAAATTTTAAGATCTTACGATTTTTGATAGTGTATTAATGTTAAATATTTAAAATAAGAGTAATACACTATACAGATTTCAATTGGTTTGTGAGTATTAGTTCCGAAAATACACAAAAATTTAGTACTTAGACCAGAATAATTTAGATATTTAGTATTATTTCACTCCGTCCCTTTTATTACCGTAAGGAAACATTATGTGGTCATTGAAATTGGAATGTCTTTGTGATCTCTAGTAAATTCTGATAAATATACATGAAAGAATTTCACGTTTCTAACGACTGCAATTTAATTCGTTTTTAATCCCATTAAACGAATTCAAACAACAATAACCCAACTAATTCTATAAACAGACCAGCTATAACCAGAGAAACAGGACAAACATCAAAATTTAAAATCGCTTTCACAGAAATTGAGGATAAGGGGACTGTACAATGCGACCATTAGCAGTAACTTATTATAGACAATTTCCTACACTGTACGCGACCAATCGGCTTGAGTGAGAACCGCTATAAACGGAAACAGTTACGAAACGGAATTATGGAATAAGGGATTCTTTGGACTCGTCCGGGCATGTCCTCGAGCATTGACAGCTGGTCTGTTGAATAATCTTGGTATTATTAAAAGAATTGTGCTCATAATTTAGCCCTGTCGCTAGATAAAATAGGTCTTACTTTGAATACCTAGTGATTTTCTAATCTAATCTAATCTTTTTATATGCCTAAGTCCTTTTCAACGTCAGTAGTATGGAAGCTGCAAAAAATCCCAAACATGTGTAGCATCTGAATAACTTAGTTAGATAATTACTAAACTTATATATGAATGTTGATAAGATTAATAACACAACAAACGTGACGAATTTTTAAAGCCATACAATATCCGAAATTTTTAGATTAGGCACAGATGTAGGTACCCACTTTAATTTAATTTAGAAACCAAACAAATAAAATCAAAACTATTATCTAATTGCAAAAAGCACTTTATGAACTCGCCATTATTGTTCTAAGCCGAGTCTAAGAGATCCTTTAATGTGTGCTCGAAACTAATGTTGTAGGTAAAATACGACCGTCCCGTCTGTCTAAGTGCGCTGTTTATTCTATGGTCGGTTTAGGAATTTACGTGCTATTGTGTGGGGTGATGTTTTAGGTATCGAAAGGTCAGTGACTTCAGTGCACTAGTTAACTAAATAGGATTTAGACTCAATGTTATGGTTAAGGCTCCGATTAACTACTATGATCACGTTAAGTAAAGACTGAGCTGAGAAAATGCTTTCTCAGCTTCGTGAGCAAATCAAAAAGATACAATTAATGCGATATAGCTTTCATAACAAAATATACCATCATGCTTGTATTCCCCGAAGAGTAAGGCAGCGGTGTTCTAATGTGACAAATACCCAAGTACATATTATTATATAGGTATGTTAAGTACGCGGGTATATTTAGGTCTCCTGTAATAGGGGGGTAAGCCTATTGCCACTGCTGCTGAATTCCATAGAAAATTAAATAACAGATTGCTTGGCCTGCGAATCGAACCCAGGACCTCTAGCGTAGCAGTCATGCTTAGTACCACTAGATCAATGAGGAATTTATCAAGCTCATAATATGCAGTCATGATGAATAAATTCTTAAAAAAAAGAGGAGTTACACGCTTTCAATATGCACAGGGCTCACCCATCAATTGACAGACCGCGGCAAGTGAAAGCTGATGTTACTAAAGCATTTGATTTTACTGACAAAACTGATATCTAGATTCGTCTAATATGGAACATTTAATGTTGAGCGGAAAATCTGCTTTTGCTTAAGTTTGTACACCTACAAAACTTTCTCTAATGTGATTGGCAATATATTTCTAGATATACTTAGAAGAAAGTTCTAGTAATTCTGAGATTGGCACTCTGCGGGAGGTTTCCATATTTATTCACGGAAACTATGTAGTATTTCTTTATTACAATATTTTTCTTGCATTTCTTGAGCGACATTTGTTTCATTTGGCTTTAGAATTGAATGGAAATCTTACTGATTGCAATACGAGGTCGCGGGTCAAGCTATTAATTATAATAATATATTTTAGACATAAATACACCATATCCATACTAATAATGAACGGAAAGTAATTCTATTTTTTTATTCCTTATAGGCTTATGTTTGACCGCTAGTTCGCCTGATGTTAAGCGACACTGCGATCTACGATGGAGCGCGCTTGCTTAGAAGAAACCGATTCACTCGTGATTTAAAGACACCCAGATTATATCTATCAGGGAAGACCCACTCAGAGAGGCGCATACCAAATTTCAGCAGTACGCATGTTAAAAGTGAACTAAAATCGTTTCGTTCGGGTTTCTATTCTAATTCCGTTTGTCTATTGCTTTTCAAGCTAAAACTGCTCAATACATTTCGATAAAAGGCAGAGAATAGAGAAAGATTGTACCCTAAGCAACGACAAAGGACACACTTTGTCTAAAGAAAGCTAAATACTTAATTGTAATTTTGCGATGCGAGTTGAGAACCTTCTTTTTTTAAGGCGGTGAAAATAAACTAAGTAGGTATTTCATTTTCAACTTTACTAATAGAACTAAAATAAATTATCATACAGGTAGTTCTTATTCGAAATCAATCGAGTGAAAGCTTCCGATTTGATACTACGGGTAGACAAACTTATTTACATTGGGAGGGGAAAATCTTCAATCTACAAGACGTTAATAGACAGGCAGACATGGAGGCTGTTGACTATAAAGATATCAATCAACGCTGAAGTTAGGGATATTTTGTTGTTATTTCAAATGGTCTTGTACTATAAAATTAGCATCGAAATGGTACCGGCGCATTCCCATAAGATCACGGTATCGGAGTTTTGTGTGTGGTACAAGCCAAAAGCGATTTCTTGTGTAAGATTCTGCTGAAAAATCTTATGCCTTTTCTCGGCATAATTCTTTGTAAGGCAAAGGAAAGCTTCGAGAAGGGTCTTGGTTCTTGGTAGGTACAAATATCCATTCCAGAATGACTTGTTTTGGTAAGTTATCACTCCTTGCTCTAAATGATTATGTATATCTGCTAAGATGTAGGTCTTTTTTAATGTACTAGTTTTTAAACATTAGTTCAGGGTGGCATTTACTAACTGATCTGAAAAACACCGAAGCCTTTGACGATACTTTGACGTAGCGGCTTCTGCGGCACAACTTACTGTTGTTCCGGATTTAGTCGAAATACGCTTACGCTACGCTATTGTTTGTTACGCAACCACGATACAGGAGAAAATCTTGGTGTGGTACAGCGTTTTTAATTTAAAAAAAGAAAGAAAAAAAACGTCTACAATTGACACTTTACAGTCATCACTTTTACTAAAGTAAAGACAATCCCAAGTCAATAAAATGAAACAAAGTGAACCTTTTCAAAAATTCATTATACTTAGTGTGGTTTTGTGATTTTTTCCTAACTCTTAGGGGAATACTGAAGTTACATGTACCTATCTTATGTTATGTTAAATCCTTCACATATTTTACTACTATCATAACATAACATACCATCACGCCTATATTTCCGGAAGGGTTAGGCAGAGGCGTACTAATGTACACCCACAGTTCGCCGGTATGTTTAGGTCCCATATAATAGGGGGCGAGCTTATTGCCATTAACCGGGCACAAATTCCAAACTCCTAGCTTCTACTGGAAATTTCATAGAAAAACCCAATAACACTTGCTCGACCTGGGAATCGAACCCAGGACCTCTAGCATAGCAGTCACGCTCAGAACCACTAAGCTAATGAGGCAGTTTATTATTTAGTAATATTTTACTAAGAAAAATAAAAAATAGTTAAATGTCAATCCGCTGCCGCTTGTAACTCGCGTCGTTTTCAATGACCTCTCCATAAATGCACAGGGTAAAGATAGGTCCTAACGCACAATGCTCGTTTAGGTAAGCTACCGTGCAATAGGTAGCTCCACAATCCCGGAATCAATCGGCCAACAGCTGGCACTAAAGTAGTAGTTTCTCTCATATTATACTCATGAAAACATCGTGAGGGAACTTGCATTTCTAAAACATACTTGGAAGGCATGTGATGTGTGTCTACCAACCTTGTTTGTTAAATATTCACGGCTAAACTGGTGAATTTTTTTTTATGAATATTGCTATATAGATAGGTTGGATCTAGGAGGCTACTTTTAACCTCAAAGTCTAAGAATGCGCGGGCAATAGACAGGAAACAACAAACCAACCAAAAGTTCCATAAAAAACTACTTTTTTTTTAAGTTTACTAGCAATGAGGATCGCCCATTAATAGTATTCTTGTTAACCCCTCGTGCTAAGCTAAAATGCTTGTTTTACGAGTGGGTTTACGTCGGTAGTGCAATGGGTGGGTTTCGAACTGGCAACCACATGATTGCAAGTCCGGCGCCCTAGCCATCAGGCTTCCGCCGCTTAATATACTGAATACTTTAGAGAGTATATAATTTTCAATCAACACAGCTGTATCTATGACATGATTCATAGTCTAAACAAGAAGACTGTAACGTGTATATTGAATGGCTTACATCAACACAAAGTAAGGAGCTAGACGAACTACCAAACTAATTACGAAGAGAATTAAAATGATTCACCATTATAACGATCGGCACATGCGTACAGTAGCTCTCAACCTTTAGCTAGGAAAAATAGTAGGCCATTGTTTTTTTTCTGATACTGCCTCATTAGCCAAGTTGTCCTGACCGCGACTGCTACGCTAGAGGTCCTAGGTTCGATTCCCAGGTCGAGCAGTGTTATTGGGTTTTTCTATGAAATTCCCAGTAGCAGCTCGGAGTTAGGAATTTGTGCCCGGTTAATGGCAATAGGCTCGCCCCCTATTACATGGGACCTAAACATACCGGCGAACTGTGGGTGTACATTAGTACGCCTCTGCCTAACCCTTCGGGGAAAATAAGCGTGATGGTATGTTATGTAATATGTTTTTTTAACAATCTAGTAAGTATGCCTCATCACACTTAACTAGCGTGGTTGGTTCCTCTGTGTCCTGACATAAAACTTGTGACCAGTGGAACAACAAATGGGTCAACAGAGATAATGGTGCCAAGTAATTAATTATCAAGCTGATGTCATTCTAAACTCGACAGTTTGTATCGAACTCGCATGTAATCAGAAATCTTGCATTATTTTGCCTTTATTTATTATATAAAACATTTGTTTAATAAGTTGTAGTTTAGATTTTAACTATACAAATGTGGAACCTGGAATTAGAACCCACCTATTTCCTACATACCTCAAAGATCTTTAAAGAGTAACGAAAAAAAATCGACCTGCAAAAATGTTGACTACCACTGTGTACAGGGTGAGGTCGTCAGTCCCCATAAATCGTACGGACATACAGAAATGATATTTTGTTATTTTTAAAGGCGCTAGTTAATTTCACATTGGGCTATAAATCATGCTTTTAATGGGTATCTCCCCAACGTTCTTACTATTTTGTTAATTAGTTTTTTTTTTGAGTTACTTGATATGGAGATATCATCATGTTTTTTTTAAAGGTTCAGCAAAAAAATTCTGAAGGTTGGGCTAGTGTTTATGTATTACATATTAAGTAAGCCTAGACAACAAAGTTCCAAGAACATCCTACTAATATTATAAATGCGACAGTTTGTGAGTATGGATGGATGTTTGTTACTCTTTCACGCCAGAACGGCTGAACGAATCTAGATAAAATTTGGCAACAATATAGATTATAGACTGGAATAACACATAGGCTACGTTTTATCTAGGTCGGACGCAATTATGAAGTCCACGCAGCCGAAGTCGCGGGCAGAAGATAGTCATCGCCGCCCATGGACACCTGCAATGCCAGAAGAGTTGCTGATGCGTATCCGAGCCTTAAAAGGACCTACCAACTGCAGAGTACCAAAGCCGCACCAACCGAGGGTGAACAGGCTCTCACGCGCAAATGTCAAAACACTCACCAAAGTGCTTAACGACAGACTCCTCCGACCCTCAGAGATCCTAGCCTCAAGCAACTAAGATATTTATATGTTCTCCGCATCTGCGGCACTTAAAAAATATGGCTTAGATTAATTTAGAGATATTTTTAAGCGTAAACTTCCTTAAGTCGAGTGTGTAAAGATTAGATTGTTCTCAGAATCTGAAGGCAAATTCTGTCAAGTTATATGACAGTACCTACTATAATATACTTAACTACAGAAGCGAAAAAGTTATATTGAATTGAAATCGAAAATATTCCTAACGGTGACATTTTTGACACATTTTTGATAATTTATTAATTACCTAAATTACTCTGAGCTTAATCCACTACTCTGGCTTAGCAGACTTCGAAGAATAAGTTTTTTCACCATGTTTTTTTTTTTCATACAACATTTTGACGAAACGTTTGGCATAGAGATATAGCTATTGGTTACTGCGCCATAGGTTGTCAGTTCGATCCTCGCACGGAACAAATATTTTTATGACGTAGGTGTAACGTGTTTGTAAAGTTACTTACGATACAGGAGACAATTTCAGTTCTGGGTATTGTTTTTTTAATAACAGTAGGTATATTTCGTGCAAATCTCTTTTAGTTCCCATAAATTCACAACAACACAAACCCCGAGGCTGTCAGTCCGTCTGTGCGCGGCGTAACTCAGGAACTAGCCAGCCATTGTTTTATCTGGATCTGCCATCGCCTGACGCGCTATAGCGCAATGAAAGATTGCAGATACTAAGATCCACTTTCAATATAAATCTTGTAGTATCAGTACTGCGTCAGTCTTGCCTGATATATCGTGTTGAAGGTTCGGGGTTTATCTTATAGAGTAGGTAACTAGCTGTTACCCGCAACTTCTTCCGCGTGGTATAAAAAATAAATTAAAAAAGTAGCTTAAGTTACTCCTTGTTACATCAGCTATCTACCAGTGAAAGTTCCGTCAAAATCGGTCCAGTTATTTCAGAGATTAGCCGGAACAAATACACAGACAGACAAAAATTTTTGTTTTGGTATATGCTGTGTATCCATCCAAATAAAAAAATTAAAAAAATGTCTTAGTAAAAAGCGGTTATTTAAATATTACAAACAGACACTCTAATTTTATTTATTTGTATAGATGTTAACCAACCACTTACCCAATATAAATGTTTCTATCTCAATTAGGCGCCCATTAGACGCTAGGTTTTGCCATGGCAAAACCATGGCAGAGATTTTGATTGACGGAAAACCTATCGTCTAGGGTAGTGATTGATGGTTGCATGAAATTGATTGACGAATATCTAGATATTTTGATATTGCCATCATGCAACCATCAATCATGATTTTTGAGTGACCGTGTAATGGCATTTCGTCAATCACCGTCAGTCACCGTTAGTCAGCGATGGATTCGGACGCGGATTCAGCACAAGAGAGTTCCGCGCGCTCGCGCTCTCGCTCGCGCAGTCGTTCGCGCAGTCGTTCGCCACGTAAACGACTTGCACTACAGCCGGAAAAAAGAATACATATTATCATTCGAGGCACTCCCCGAGCTGTGGGATACCACAAATCCCAAATATACTAATAAATACAAAACTACCTATGTTTCATTTTTATTTATAATTTATTTTAGTTAGGTATCATCAATGAGTTGTACCGCAAAGTAGCTCCAAATTTTTCTTAGGGAGTTATTGCTTTTCGCATACAAGTATCTTGTTTTTTTAGGTATAGAGTTACTTACATCAAAAGGTTATCAAAACACATCTCTCAATCGAAAATAATTCTCATAGTCCTTATCCTCTTTAGAACTTTTTATATCAGCCAATTTTACATGGGTATAGAAATTAAAATAAATGAATAAATAAATATTCTACGACATTTTACACAGCACCATCTAGTCCCAAACTAAGCAGAGCTTGTACTATAGGTACTAGACAATGGATATATATAATACTTATATAGGTACTTTTTTTTGTAAATACATACTTATAATACATAAGAAACACCCAGACGAACACAAACACTTATATTCATCACATAAATATTTGTGTCCTGTGGGAATCGAACCCACGACCTCGTGGTCAGCAGTCCTGTACTCGAACCACTAAACCACAGAGCTCGTCAATTCCTTTTTAATAACCATTCTTTCACCCAACGCTTTCTTTTTATGCGTTTTTTGCTCAGAATTGCAATGACAATGGCAGCACAGGCTTTTTTTTTCCATATTTTTTGTATGTACTCGTGTAGCCTCTGCAATTTCTTAAGTTTGACTGACGATCAGTCAGAGTGAGCGTCTAATGTCGATAGAATTCCATCCATCATCCATCAATCATGAGTGATGGAAATGAATGAAGCTTGCCATGGCAAAACCTAGCGTCTAATGGGCGCCTTACAATATAGCTGTCCTCGTAAATCGCCTACTGATTAGTGCGCTGACGCAATTATAAAATGTGGGGACGATCGAAACAAAAGAATCTACTCATCAGCACATAAATTGGAACCGACACAGTCACATATCACGACTCCACGACTTTTCCAACTAGTACTACGAGTCTACGACAGAGGGTGTTAGTAATGTGAGGAGTATGAGAAGATTTAGTTTTAAAATATAATTAAGTATGAATGTTTGACCATATCTGATAATTATTTGAGCATGGACACAATAAGAAGAAGAAATGGTATCGTAATGAACTGCCTCATTGATCTAGTGATCACAAGCGCATGCATGAAGTCAAAAGTTTGATTCCCAGGTCGAGCAGTACCTACCTAACTATAATAGATAGCTAAGCAATAGGTTTTTCGCTTAAAGGAACCTAAAAAAATTACATGAGAACACCTCTGCTTACCTTTCGAGAATAAATGTATGATGGTAGGTAGGTATGTGTGTATGTGTAATACTCAATACTTAATTTGAATTTCACAGAAAATCCCAATAACACTTTACTCGACCTCAACCCAAGACTTCAAGCGTAGCAATCGCGCTCAGGACCACTAGGCTATTATGGCAGTTGTCATAATGAAAAAAAAAACTATTTGTTTGATTTTGACAATCGACATTTTCAGTCGTTACCAAACATCTCTGTCTCAGTACGACGTAGTAGGTACCTACTACTTAATTAAAACTTCAAAAAGCAACCCGAATGTACTTTTAATTAGAAAAAAAAATAACAAGGCAAAGGAATCTTAGTAAAAGCCGTCTATTCCAAACTAACTACTCGTACATCCTTTGAAAAAAGAACAAACATACGTTGCGCGTCCAGGCGTAGATCAAGATGTGTGCGTTACTCGGCCCGCGCCTGCGCAGTGACAGATTTATGTGAGAGGATGCCCGCCGACCCATCCCCACTGCGATTAGATAATTAACTAGTTTTAACGCTCCATCATTTTTGTGAGATCGATTCTAAAAGGATCGTCTATTCAATAAATTGTTGTATGTCGAAACTGGCACAAATTTTCGTTCCGAATCCAACTAGAAGTATTTTACATCATTATTGCATTGATCCAGAAAAGAGGTCTTATTTACTTTTTGGAAAAGAACAGAATTGATCATTCTTCCGATAATTTTCACAGCTTACTGACAAGTGAAAGAGACAATGTTATTCAAATCTAAAATTCATAGAGTACTCTCAATACTCAATTCGTTCATTGCATTCCACAATGTTAAAGCGGTGTTCAAATAAATATAAAAGTATCAATCGTGGGCCCTCTTAATTTAAAGTTTCAAGAAGGCTGTGTCCTGCACCGTTAATTAAAAAAAAGGCAAAGTGCGAGACGGACTCGCGCACCGAGGGTTACGTACTTATAAATATTTTTAGTATTTATCTAAAATTTTATGAGGTCCGCAATTTTTCCTTTATCTGTGCTATAAGTGGTTGCTTTGTACCAAATTTCAAGATTTTGAGTTCACGGGAAGTACCCTGTAGGTTTTGATTCCCTTGGGTCTTGATAGACAGACAGACAGACAACAAAGTGATCCCATAAGTCTAGTTTTTTCCTTTTGAGGTACAGAACCCTAAAAATAGACACAGTGGTAGAAAATGCTGCACTCCACGAGTTAACGGGTCAACATTAAAATACCTATGTAGATATAATCAGGCTACAAATCACCACTTAATTCCGCCATTACTCAATGATACTCCGAGACATCTTGTTACAAGTTAGCAATCACTCCAAGATTAGCACTAACTATTTATAATGTAGGTTTCATATAGAAAGCGATGTGCTAACTCACCTCGGCTGCCTTAAATTACGCTAAATGGTACCATATATCCACTGCCCTTATCTTGAGCGCCATATTTGAATACAGGGTGTCGGTAAAGACCTGCATTAAATTGAAAATTACTGTAGATAGTTTATTTAGATTTGCTTTTGATTTTCCTGTGAGTTGGAAGTGATTTGTGTAGAATTTTATTTAATTTTATTGGTCATTAGAAGGTAGTGTAGCCTAGTGATATGAGCATTGGACTGCCAAGTCAAAGGTCTCGAGTTCGAATCCAAGGCATGCACCTCTGACATTTGAAGTTATGTGCTTATCAATCGTTAATTATCATTATCATTATATTATCAAGAGATTTCCTTGACGGCGTGTCAAGTCTGCCAACCCGCATTAGGCTAGCGTGGTGGACTATAGCCTGACTGAGTGAGACCCGTGTCCAGCAGTTAGAAAAAGACATTTCTAAATTTATAACTTTCAGTTAGTTGGCATAATTTGTGTCCTCACGTTAATGACAATTTGAAATTAAAATTCTTTAATAAAAATAAATGCCCTTTCTCGACTCGTTTTTGAAGTAATAAGAGCTATTAATAGTTAGAGATATAGAAGAGCTAACTTTGATTACATTTTAGATTCCCTTAGAATGACAGACACTGTTTTTTAATTTCAGTTCACAGTGAATTGTTAATGGACTGTAGAAATATTCATTACATACAAATAAAAAAATAAGAATCTCATAATACCACGCAGTATTTACATACCCGTCACATCGCATCATAAACAAGTACATCTTATTAGATAGCCTATGGCCAGTGAAATATTCATCGGCGTATAATGTTGCCATACGCATCACGACACAGCATGGCAACACCATTCAACATATCTACGGAATTATATTATAATAAAATACGACTGTCATTCGTCATAGTGTTGCAACCCGGATCGAGTCCTAGCCGACACGCAATCGTAAATCTGGCTCAGCACTGACGCGTCAGTCATACAAATCATTCAAACTCTCTTGAAACCCGATCGTAAATACGTCTGAGTGTAGCATTAATCATTTTGAATACAGAATAAGAAGTGCCTCGGGCGTACGCGATTGGTCGTCACTAAACGAACAATTATTCAAATGGTGCGCTCCGATTGGTCGATGGCCGTTCGGTTTTTTACGTTGACAGAGTGATGGATTCGACCCTTCGACTCGTGCGCAGTTTAGTACCCATTTCATTGTTGTGTGTGTACGTTTATGTAGCATGCGAGCTATCAATCTCCGTCTAAAAGTAAATGCCTTGAGTTTTTGTAGTCTCATTTGCGATGGTAACGTTTAACATCTTTTTGCGCAATTAACGCAGTGATAAATGATTTTTTACTTTTTTATTGATAGCAATAAAATAAAACCTTTGTAGAGGCCGCAACACGTAAAAAGGCATGTTCATTTAATGCGTTCGCACATGTTTTATGCGTTAATGTGGGCTTCTAAAACTTGTAAATGGAAATAATTGCTGGCCATTTTATATTGCTTGCACATTGAGACGCATTCAGTTCAATATAAGGCAGCTGGAATTTAAATTCCATTTCCTACCATTATACCCTCATGGTCTACAATCTTTATCACAAAAGATAACACACTGTATATCAACAGTCACTGTCACATTCGAAATAGTCAACTACCCGCATCGGAGACGATAAGTGTCGACTATTCGATAGCGTATCTAGACGATTTATCCGAGTAGAATATCGATACCCGGAAGCACCTCGGGTCGACGGGAAAATGGCGGCGGTCGCCCCTCTGCGATTGGCTGGCCCAGCGCGCGCGCACCTTACATCTGTCACTAACTATTACCTTTTTATGTAGAAACTTTACGAGTAAGTTTACAGCCATGGACGCCCATCGCGAAGCGGTGAAAATATTTAAACCCTATAAATTTTTATGAGTTAAAATAAACAGTAATGGGGAGTTATGTATAAAATACTTGTATGCATGTGACTTTATCAGTGCAGTTGATTGGTTTAGAGCCTTGCGGTCCCTTTGAAGTTTTAACGCGATTTTAATTGATGGTCATTAGAGTTTTAGTGTGAGCTACTTATAGTAGAATTCTGAGAGCTTCTTGATATTTTTTATTGGAGTATCTTGAATCAAATATTGGACGTAGAATTTATTACATTGAATATTTTAAGGTTATAAAATTTACGATGATGGGTGAATTCCTCGGTATGGCAGCTTAATTTCAAATGAATGGAAGTTGTAAAGCTATTTATTATCTTTAATATGAAATCCTACTGTGTCTACAGTAGGATTTAATACACATTACCATGCAGGCTAGATATATTATCAGTAGATCAACAAATAAAAAATACGTAAAATTTAATTGAGTTGTAGCGATACTGACGAGGAAACTGCTTATCTTGTTTAATAAAAACGATAAGAAAATCAAATTGGTTGTATCATAGGTAGAATAGGGGAAAATGTTTAACCTTTTTGAAGGCAGACAAAATGATGAGCCACCTGGAGGTAAGTAATCATCGTCGAATACGGACTCCTGGAATACCAGAGGAGTTGCTGACCTTTAAGAGCCCCCCCGGAGTGCAGACTACCAGAACACGAAGTAACAGAAGGAGAACTGGCTCTTACGCGCAAAAGTCTAAAACGCACACCAAGATACTTTACGTCAGACTCCGACGCCGGACAGTAAGACCCCAAGAGATCCTACCACCGAGCATGTCAGATATTTTCTCATCTCTTACGAGATGCCTATCTGAATGGCAGTAAGGAACAGTATTCTAACCAGATGGTCAAAGAAGGTCATCTGACCGCTTAGTAGCTTATGTTATAGTTATGCTAAAAAGAGACCATGATTCTCTGAGTTTGTTTCGGTGTTTCTTCTCAGAGGTCGTCAGTTAGGAAATGCCGACGCCATCTAGTTAAATAAACAAAAATGTAAAACATTGACTTGAAAAAGTGTCTTTAAAAGATCTATTTACAGAAATACTAAGTACTGTCTGGGCTTTAGAAGAGACCATGATACTCTGAGTTGGTTACGGAATTTCTTCTCAGAGGTAGTCAGTTATGAATTGCCGGTACAATTATTTTAAAAATATATTAAAAAAAATGGGATTGTTAAAGTGTCCTTAAAAGATCTATTTCAGAAATAAACATCATTTATCATTTAGTCCAACACGCTGGCCTTATGCGTGTTGGCAGAACTCATAATTATGCAAGTTGCTTGAAGATCTTCCCATCCTTGCAAAAGTCTATGCACTACTTACTACTGCTTAAAAAAAGGTCAACTTACAGTTATCATGGCGGTGTTTCAAATAAAATTTGTAGACACTGTGTCTGTTTTCACTGTGACTTACCTGAAAAAAAGGTAAAAAACATGATAATAATACATTTTAATAAAACAGTTACACACATTATAAAAAATCAGTTAAGTCTCAATAGCTGACTCATCATTCTAATAGTTCTAATCGCGACCGTGGATCTTTGTTTCGATTTTCAGATCAAGTGGCTGGGTTCTGGATGTTTCTATGAAATTCTTAGTAGCAGCTTGGACTCTGTATTTGTGCTTGGTTAATGATAAAGGGCTAGCCACTCTTAAATGGGACCTAAACATATCGTTCAACAGTGGATTACAAATTTGGAACCCATCATCATCATCATCAGCCTATATTCGTCCACTGCTGGACTTAGGTCTCTCCTCATCCTGTCACTGCCAGCTGCCTTCCGCAAGTCATCACTCCACCTGGCCAGCAGGCGCCCTACACTACGTTTGCCTAGTCGCGCGGTCTCCACTCGAGAACTCGTTTTGCTCCCAGTGATTGTCGGTTCTCCGACAGATGTGACCGGCCCATTGCCACTTCAACTTGCTAATCCTTTGAGCTATGTCGGTAAGATGAGTTCTCTGACGGAAATTTGGAACCCATATTGATTTGAACTGCCTCAATAGCCAAGTGGTCCTGACTGCGACTGCTACGCTAGAGGTCCTGGGTTCGATTCCCAGGTCGAGCAAAGTGTTATTGGGTTTTTCTATGAAATTCCCAGTAGCAGCTCGGAGTTAGGAATTTGTGCCCGGTTAATGGCAATAGGCTCGCCCCCTATTACATGGGACCTAAACATACCGGCGAAGTGTGGGTGTACATTAGTACGCCTCTGCCTAACCCTTCGGGGAATACAAGCGTGATGGTATGATGGTATATTGATTTGTTTTCTCTTTCATTTCAATGTAGTTTTTGAAAACCATATTTAACGAAAATAAAATACAAGCTTTCGTACTGAAAATGTAACCCGCAATACTTCAAAAGTAGTGACGTAAGTCTTACACGAGCTTAAGTTTCAGTCTTTCAGTCGTGACAGTAATGGCTTTAACAGAACACGCTTCCGGTTCCGGGCTGCAATTAAATCTTTGTTTAACGAACAAAACTTAATTAAATAGTCAAAGTAAAGCTTCCTTGATTGATGATCATAATGTGATGGAGAATGTTTGATTCAAGAGAACTTTGGCAAAAATACAATAATAATAATCAATCCATTTTCAGTCCAACCGTTAGTCAAGTCTCTTCTCAGAATGAGACGGGTTACCACGTTGCGTTAATGATTTCCAGTAATTTTTAGATTTCCTCGCGATATTTTTTTCTTCGCCATTTAAGCGAGGAATAATTAATAAAGAAATCAGAGCTGCGTGCCTTGGCTTCGAACTTGAGAGACCTATGACTTGAAAGCACGGTCACATCACTGGGCTGTCACTGCTTCATTTATATGTATAATATAATATTTTATTTCATTATGGTATAAAGCATTTGACTAATGACGTGGGCAGCAATATATTTGCAATTGACCAAAAGCTTAATAGAATTGAATTCGAAATGTAAAAGCCTGCACTTTAAAGCTCTGAAAGATTTAGGCTGCCGTCGCGCCTAACGACAGGTGCACCGTTGACCACTTAGTCTAACGTCTGCACCAAACCTTAATTACTAAATAAACTCTTACTTGATTGACAAATACATTAGTAGAAAACTAAACTCAATTCCAAATTCAAAATATCGTACACTAGGCGACAATTCCTGTCAAATTTAAATTAAATTTGATAGAATATTCAGCGTATATTTCAATATACGAAAAAAAATAACCAATCAGAAGGCAGTAAGTATCGAACAACCAATAGAGAACATTACAATTTTGAGAACATTAATTCCCCACTAAAGCTACCACATAACACCATTGTTTTCAAATGTATAAATTAATAACGGTATTAAAAAAGCCATAACAATAAAGCGGCCTACACAGCTTATCACATTACAAGATCAAGAATTTTAGATTTCTATAACGCGTTTAACTCGAGCCGCCAACAGTAACAATAAAAGTTAAAATCGGACATTTTTAATGTGTTTTTACGAGGCGTTTAAATCGCGTTTATTTAACTGTATTATAAACGTTACAACAAACGTTATATTGTCGTGGGCGTCAGCATACATAGTTTTTAAAACATGTAATATTAATTAATTTAATTTCTGCTTGACATAGCTGATATGAGATTATCTTTGTCATAGACTACCGAAGCCTTTGTTCTTTAATTATTTATAAAAAGTAATTTTGCATGCATAATGAGGTATTTAAAAGGAGATATCCAATTTTGTCGAGATATGTTTGTTTGATAAAATATTTAGTAGACATTTTCAAAGTTTATCTACCGACTGTATCTATATTTCGAAAGTTGGGACAATACAAGACGTAAAATAAATGTTTGACCTACGAACAATAAAAATATTTTTGTTAATTGATTAGAATAACTAATATTTTATGTTAATAATGTATTCGATTATGGTCCATAAAGTTGAATAAATTGAAGTGGAAAGTCTGCAGAAGAAAAGGATTTCATACGAAATCTTGAAAAGCCATCAAGATGTGTGCGTAATATAAGAGATTTAAATAAACCATATTTTAATTATATGTACCATTATATGTCTCACTGCTTGGCACGGGTCTCCTCTCACAATGAGAGGGATTAGGCTATAGTCCACCACGCTAGCCTAATGCGGGTTATTACGATTATGATTAAAATATTTTAATCATATTCGTGTTTTTTACCAAACACACCAAAACAATGCAGTACTTGACTATTTTGGAAGAAATTAAACTAATTATTCCGGCAGCCACCGTCTGATCCACTCTTACGGCCAGCAGTGTACTTTTCGGGCTAGAGGCGACCAATCAAGCCAATACGTAGTTATTTCAGTAATGCACCACCTCACTAGCTCAGTTACCATCTAGACACACGACACCGCTACTAAGAGTCCCAGATACAATCTCGAAACTCGAACACTAGTTTTATTTGTAGTTTATTCACACGATATTATCGGCATTAAAAAAAGTTCAGCTTTTATATACGTAAGTACTTGTGTTTATAAAAAAATGTTACTCGGTTAGTTTGTTACGATATCCGTAACCAATCAACTGATTTAAATAATTACTTCACTGCTGGGAAAAAATTAAGGTTAATCTGTGAAAAAATCACATTGTATGAGTATTATTATTAGGTATTCAAAACTATTTGTTTGGTATAATAAATGTATATATATATATAAATGTATATATATACTTAAATTGTTTATATGTAGTTTTCACAGAAAACTCTCGATTTTAAATTGTATTGAAAAACATTAATTAAAACGTATTTATGAAACTTAATATTATTTATCTAACAAAAGTAGTTAAGTAAGTAAATTTAACCCTTCTTATCAAGGAAAGTGACTTGCACCGAAAAGTATATAAACATTTTTTTATTATTATATTTTATTCATCAAATAATTTATAATTTTTAGGAATATTAATATAAATGAAACAAGAACTGTTAAAGATTGCTGATTACTGAAATCTCGAAAGCGACTCCCCTTCGAGTTATAAACCCCACGAACAGATAGTAGTAACATTGTAACCGGGACAACAAAACCTTGGACTAAGATCAACACACATTAGCTCTCAGACTTTGACCTGTGCCCCATTATTTATTGACGGAGAGGACAAAAATATATCGTCACGGATAGATAAAATCAAACGGAGCTACATATTATAGGCATTGACTGTACCATGACCAGTATATTTAGAGCTGCATTTATTATTAGTAAAAGGGTAAATTTCTAGTACTTAGTCGTACTCTGTTTGTTAATAGCAATCCTCATTTATGTTTGAAGTGGAATAGATCGTAAAGTCGTCTAACTATACTGTATTTTAAAGATACTTGATAAAATGTTCATAGATAATCAGTCTTTGCATACAAAACTCCTAAAAAGTATAGCGGACAGATAGTTAAAATTTAATTTAAGATTATAAGAAGTGATAGGAAAGGTGTTTATAATAATTGTGTTACGTATAATTCGTTTATAATTTTAGTGTTTTCCGATTTTATGCGGATTAAACAACAATTAACCTATTAGATTTATGAATATTAAGTTGATTATAAAATAAATTTTGTTTGGTTTTTGTGCTCTCGTGAGAAGTGTGTTGTGTGGAAGGAATGTTACTGATCTTTCTGAGCCTGCGATGTATAGGATCACACATTTCAATATAAAATCAAGTCAAACCCCAGTACAGTTAGAGACAAATCGGCGGGTATAGTCGGGGACACAATAAGCCCATGTGTCAGAGACAGTTATCTCACAAGACACCACAATCTCTCCAGCCGTCGGTCACACACAGATGGACTTGGTATAGTTGATGTATATTAGGGAATAGGTTTGAGGGCTATCATATCCTATGAATTCTGGTTGATATAATTATCACTAGTATTTACTCAATAGAGGACTTGGCTTAGTATAAAAGTCATGCACCACTTTCTACAGTAAATCTGTGGATAAGTGACTACAGTTTTGTAGAAGTGATACCTACGTTGTCTATCACTATTTAGTAGTGATCACTTAGGTACAAAATTAAATGTTGAGTTAAGCTCGCCTTTGTACGTTTTTCTGTGAAGAAAAGTTGAGAACATCATCCAGTACTTACATATTTTTGAATAACGGTAGTAATATCATTGAGAATGATTACGAAGAATTTGAATGTTGCGTTTATGTGCCTTTGAGATTTTGAAGAAGCAATCTTGACAACTAAATTTATGTATGTATACATGATGTAATTATCTGTAAAATACAAACATAAAATACCTATTATGTTAAATTACACTTTGCAGATGTTTTCAGCACATTCGACTGAGTAATTAGCAAATAAAAATAATAATAAATATTCTGGGACATTTTTACACAGCACCATCTAGTCCCAAACTAAGCAGAGCTTGTACTATGGGTACTAGACAATGGATAATGATACTTATATACTTTTTTTGTAAATACATACTTATAATACATAAGAAACACCCAGACGAACACAAACACTTATATTCATCACATAAATTTTTGTGTCCTGTGGGAATCGAACCCACGACCTCATGGTCAGCAGTCCGGTACTCGAACCACTAAACCACAGAGGTAGTCAAATAGAAAACTGTGACAGTTGTTACATATTTCACTTTTTATTTTGCCTTTATAATGTTAGAATAATTCTCCTATTTATTTCTTCCTTAGCTGTTTTGCTTTTACAGAATAAACAGAAACTCAAGAATTGCTTCACCAAGACTTAATTTAAACATGAAACGCTTACAAACTCACGCGCAAAAGCTGGTCCACCATTCAACGATCATAACACGTCGGTGACGCTGTCATACATTGTCGAGTCTTTAACATACGCGTCATTATTTCTTTGTTTCCACCGCAGGCAGTTTGCTAGGCACAGTTTGTGTATAGTGTAAGAAGAGTGCAGCAATGTATATCGCGAAATAACATGTGTACAATAATATCGAATAGACAAGGCATGACGTTTGCATCGCTGTGTTGGACTGTTGGCCGTAGGCGGTATGCAAAAAGAAGCATGGAGATGCAGGTGGTGTTAAAATTAAAAAAAAAGTAGGTACTTATCTAAATTAATGTAAGTAATTACCTTTATTTGCATATTTGAAAATATGTATAAAAATAAAAAAGCATTTTGAAATTTTATCATTATTGGGAATGAAAATAAACTGCCTCATTAGCTAAGTGGTCCTGAGTGCGACTGCTACGCTAGAGGTCCTGGGTTCGATTCCCAGGTCGAGCAAAGTGTTATTGGGTTTTTCGATGAAATTCCCAGTAGAAGCTCGGAGTTAGGAATTTGTGCCCGGTTAATGGCAATAGGCTCGCCCCCTATTACATGGGACCTAAACATACCGGCGTACTGTGGGTGTACATTAGTACGCCTCTGCCTAACCCTTCGGGGAATACAGGCGTGATGGTATGTTATGTTATGAAAATAAAGATTTTCGGTTTAATGACTAATGGCTGTTGCAAATACTTAGGTAACTTGGTAATTGTATACTAGCTTTTGCCCGTGGCTTTGCTCACGTGAATGTATTATTAGAATTAGAAATGGATCCCAAAAATAACAAAAACCAACAGTGATGATCTCTTCTTTGTGTAGGTCTGTACACATCAGAGAGGTCAAACTGTATCTCAGAATTCGTTTAATTAATTAAGATAAGAAGTTCACCAGTTTGTAAGTTCAGCAGCATATTCTTTCTAACAGTAATAACATTATTTAAATCTATTCAGTAGTTTTTGCGCCAACCTGTAACAAATAGACAAACAGACAAGAATAAAAAAAATCATTTTTTTGGGTTCGGAGACGTTTATATACCCTAACCTAGTTGTTTTTTTTTTTAATATCTTCAATGTACAGACAGGTTTTTTTACGATTTTATAATAGTAGAGATTATGCATATTCAGTTGTCTTTAATATTTGTTTCTATGGTACTTATGCAAGTCCTGTAGCTAACTTATTCCAAATACGATGGGGTTGACCGCAAGTTTCACTACAAGGAACTCAATGTCTCAATTAATACGTGTTTGCTTTGTAAACAAATTAAGTGTGTGCATAATAATTGCGGCAACGCACTTAAGAAAAACTTACATTGAAGTCGACTCCACAGATTCACTGTTCAGCTTAATTCGTGGTGACGTCACTGGTCGGTGGTCGCTACTTGGCGAGTCAGTTTTTGTATTGTATCATTTATGTGTCTGTTTGTTTTGCTCCTGTCCTGTGTTCGTTATGGTCGAGCCTTATATTGTATGCACTACAATACATGTTTTATTAAATTGTATTGTTCAGTCAGCGATGTCAGTATCACTTTTTTTATCATACCTACCATCACACCGAAGGCTTAGTAGAATAGGTAATACCTACCGAGTCTATCGATCTGAAATCAAAACTCGAAGCAAAAGAATTTCCAAATTTGAAAACCCCGTAACAAATCGCTCGACCTGATAATCGCACTAGGGACCTTGAGACTGTTAGACCATTGAGGTATAAAGACAAACTACAATCACATCAATATTTTCTCAACACCAATCTAATCTTAACAGTGGGTCAGCACAACTTATAATATAAATGACGATCACGTCGGCCGATAAGTACAGTCACGGAGAAAAGTTAAAGGTCGCTAAGGATCGATCGCCGCAGATGTCGGCATTAATCGGAGTGTTTAATCCGTCCGCCGGCGAATAAATCAACGCTAATTGTACCTATTTATATTTATCAAGGAACCACTTGGTTTAGAAGAGTTTGCTTTGTGACTGTACTTTTGCTATTATTTTGCAGGTAGGGTTGGGTTGAAACAACGTTAAATTTTCATAAAAAAATGATTTTAAATGTTTGAAAACGATATCAGTGATTATAGTTCCACTTACCATTATGAAATACGTGAATAAACAAAGTATCTTTATGATGAAAAATCACTTTAGAATATCTTAGTTACTGAAACGAAACAAAAATAAAACGGAAGATTAAAATCCAATAAAATTTCTACTCGATCGACCGATTGGACCGAAAAGATTCTTATTAAAGACACGTTACGTAAACATTATTATGCTTATTTAGTTTTATTAATTCAAAGTGTTAAGTATGTATATGTTTCGTTATCTGTACATACAAATGAAACGATGATAATGCGATAGTTAAATAAACCAGGTCAAAAATATTGGTAGCCATTTTGGGGTACTATAAAAAATGTCGTTGACAATTTGTAAACAATATTTTTTTATATTGTTTTTTAAACAATTTTACTGTAAAATGCGTGTTTTTGATACCTTATAAAAGTGAGGATTTTGTATAATTACGCTATTAAGTATAGTAAGTAAGCAGTGTGGCCACATAATATCTTAAAATACCGTTGCAGAAGTTCTTAACTTGTAAGATAAGCAAAATTAATTTAAAGGCACCTTTTAGGCGTTATATCTGTTATGCCTTAAGCAAGTGGGGCATTGTGAATCCAGTTAAATTTCAAATTAAAAAGTAATTCAGTAGTTACAATCCGTTCATATTTCGCAGATATAATTGAAGATCTTTGAATTTTTATTTTACTTAATATGGAATAATAAGACAACATTTTTTATACTACTAAGGTGGCCAAGAATATTACGGCCCGCCTGATGGTAAGTGGTTACTGTAGCCTATGGACGCTTGCAACACCAACTAATTCATCATCATTATATCAGCCAATAGCCGATCACTACTCAGTGAAAGTCTTCCCATCATTTCCAAGGAGTGGCTATAATATAGCTCCTACAACCAAAGACCTTTGACAATATCAACATAGCTAAGAAAAGTTTATGAGTAAATAAAACTAGAAACCATCCCATTGAACACGATCTACAAAATAATAAAACTTAATTTCCACGTCCATCACTTACATAACATAACACAACTATATAAAACCCCTAGCACATAACACTAAATCATAAACATAACATAAAATAAGAAAAAAAGATCGCCCACAAAAGAATGACCGCGGTACAGTGGGAAGGAATGACTCGAAATCTATAAATCTAGTGTGTGTAGCGGGCCGATCTCTGAAACCATCACAAATATGTCAAAAAGGGCCATAAACCGTCGGCGGGGCATAGCTCCGAGATGGTTTATAGGAAACACAATGAGAAAATGGGGATATGTTATTATTAGGCGATTGATGAGATGATAGCTGATGCCGTAAGTCCCGTGACTGATGCAAAGGAAACTTTTAATGTTCAGTTATTTATAGTTATTGTTAGTTTTGTTGGCTGGATTTTTTGTTAAGTCGTTTTATTTTGATGGGAATGGGAGGAATTATAAAATATTATTATGTAGAAATATTGGATACGCTTCAATTTAATTTGATACTTATGGCCTCTTGCACCAACTTCTGAAATATGTTTAAATTGAATTTAAACTCAAAATTACATTAGAAAATTGTGTTTAAATACAATTTAAACACATTTAAGAAGTTGGTGCAAGTGACCCTTATTATCTGTCTAAGACAATAATAAATTTAACTGTCGCAAAAGCACTTCTACCATAAACCTCGGTTTCTTTATCTAGCAGTTTTAATTAATAAAAAACAATGAATGCATTTTTGTCACTGATCAAAATAACTGTTAAGTTAAGAATTAGAGAGTAAGGAATTCCATTCCAGTTTGCGAATTTGAATTCAAACATTTGTGAATTTATAGACCGGGGTTATATTGGACTTTTTACATTAAAATATATCTAAATCTGCGTTATTTGAATATGTTTTCTAGTATATATCGAAATGACTGAATGCATAAATTAATTTTACTTTTTTTTCATCTACCTACTGATTGAAGAAATAGAAGAAATCCCTATAATGACAGCTATTGTAATAAACTAGAGTCGGGAAGACGTAAACATGTCTTGACAGATAATTATACTCATTTTTCTATGCCAAAATGATTTTTCTAAGACGCAAACTTATTGTTATAATCGTTAGGTACAGTCGTAAACACAAAGCAGGTAGGATCGAGGACATTTACATAAAAAATGTTGACTTTTGGCAAATTGTGGATGTTCGCTTCGTTGGCTTTAATTCAGTCCGGGTCCCGTATTAATATTATTTATGTAATATACATTACAGTAAAATATCTCCAGAGTTATGCCCCGTGGAATCTCATTTAAGAGGTAAAATTTAGTGACGGACTCGCTTCTTCGAGATTTGCGACATTATTTTTTGATTTACATTTTTGTATCTGAATGTACTTACTTCGGTGAAATTTGATAAAGCATTTTACTATAGAAAAAGCAACAGTTTTCATTATTTTATGATAAATAAAAATAAAGCTATTATGTGATCTTTTCCCACAGAAAAATAAAATTATTACGATAAAACTTTAATACGTATATAATACGGTAATTATAACGGCAAACGCCACACAGTAGTATGCCTTGTGACCTCTGCCCAAAGTAAGACAATATTGCCAATAAAAAAACACTTCGATCAAATTGCAAACGTGACTTATCCATTGCTTAACATCAATAATTATGATAATCACCAAACTTCTTCGAGCTTAATCACCGAATCGCGACGAATAAAGACACATACATAAAATTTTACGATCCACGTCCATACTATCCGATGTCACACGAACACAATTAACGCTAATAGAAATTGAATTTCCAAGTAAAATGTGTCGTCAGGTTTATGACCGTGTTTGGTGCAGTCACGACTGACGCGTGTAACTCATAAAAAAATTAAAGATAAAATGTAAGATAAGAGAAGAAGAAAAGATTCTGTATGCCTCACAGAACCCGAGAGTTACTTCAAACAGTTGCCCTTTATTTGTAATGATAACCACGTGATACCTATTATACGGGCCCCTAGACGAACAAGCATGCTTGCAAGAATACTAAACTTCCCACCAAGCACGGAGTAAAGAAATGCGTGTTGAAAAAATCGAGAAGAAAATCGAATGTTATCTGCGTATTTTGATGTGGGGGTAGGAATGATTACATTATCCTAGCGTCTCGAGAAAGGTTAGCAAACTTTTAATGTTGCTGACGATCTCTCGGAGGGCACTCGGGTTACCAAGGTGCATAGCCCTGTATGTGGCGACCCTAGGAGAGTGCATGTTGGCTATTGCAGTTTCTTCCTCTCCCAAGCATCCTCTGCACAGGTTGTTATCTGCTAGCTACCTATTAAAGGTACCTTACAGGGTCCACATAATTTACTTGTCGCATAAAAGGAAACTGACGTTAAAATATTCGCAATATTTTCAAGATATTTATTATAACTCCCGACATGTATATCACCGTGATATATCTCAAAATTATGACGCTTCTTACTACGTCTCATTTCATCAAAGTCCGATATTTATCGCGTGTGAGCGGTGCCAACTAGATGAGTCGACAGAGCTATGGAGCTATAATGTGCTGCATTTAATAGCTTTTACAAAACCAGTATTGTACACACTTTTCAAACTTACATAATTATAATATGATTACAAGATGACTTTGAGGATATCAAAGTACAAGTTGATGTGGAGTCAGATACTTACCTACTTTATTATTGCATAGAGCTTTGCATTGATCATTGATCATTGCTTTGCATAGTTTGATATTACAATTGCAGTGTTTATAATGGCATCTTACTCTTATAAATACGTTTATTGACAACTTCAAACATAATCAACCCATTATATGTCGCTCGGGCTCGGGTCTCCTCTCACAATGAGAAGGATTAGGCTATAGTCCACCACGCTAGCCGAGTGCGGGTTGGCAGACCATAGCATCGAATTGGCAGGTTCAAAGTATCGAAAAAAAAATGAATAGCAGAAAGGCGGACCTTAGCAATAACCTGAATTAATCACACCAATATAAATTGCAAAAAATAACAACTAATTTATTGAACAGACTGTTTTTACGCCTAGATTTAAATACTATTTAAAAAACCAAGCAGAAACTCCGCCCTAATCAACTACTGTATTTTACACTTACAAATGAATAAGATTAATACAAACATCACTTGAATATCAATACGTGTCTATCAACAAAAGGTTAGTTCATACGCCCGGCTGATATGTCGCGACGCGACGCGACAGCTGCGCGACTAAAAATAGTCGCCGGACGCACGATTCCGCGTTTTTCACTGTCAGTGCGCGCATCAATTTCTGTCAGCATTTGTTAGCCAATGACAGATGTTTTACGCCTCCAACAATCGCGCAATTTTTGTGCTGCATCCACATTAAATCTACAATAATTATAATACGGATTAATTTTGTTTGGCATGCGTTTTGTGTAATTTTGTCGTCGGATAGAACAGGACGCCTTGTAGCTGTCGGTTGGGTAATGACAAGTGTGTAAGGACGTATTTATGTGAACCCTTTGAGAGACAGTTTTAGAATTCAGAAGTGGTTGTTGTGCATGCCTAGCTTATTAGTGGGAGTTGTTTGAATATCACGCTGTAATGAGTGAGATGAATTAGTGACAGGTCTTTGGGCAATGATTAGCTGGTATTAGAACGATTCCACGAACTGTTCGGACATTCTTTACAATTTATACTGATTAGAGGTCAAATGGTTAGGTGATTCATTATTCTAGTGTTCATAAGCGTGACTGCTACGCTAGAGGTCCCGAGTTCGATTTCCAGGACAAGCAATGTTAAGTTTACTGTGAAATTCTCAGTAGCAGTTCGGAGTTTGAACATAAAACATCCCGTAGGTTTATATTAGTAGGTACACCACTGTCAAACCCTTAAGAAAATCCAGGCGTAATGGTTTGTTACATTATGTTATCAGATAAAAGTTTCTATTGTCAATCACTTGGTACTCACACTTTCGCTCTTATGATTGGATCTTTATGGTCGAAATGGCAAAATTTTCAAACGAGTTTTTGAGTTCAATTAATTTACACCAATAAACGTCACGAAATTAATTATTTCTATGAGCCATACCACATTCACAAAGATGGGCAAAGACCTCTTCATCGTGCTATGTCAATGTGTGAGCGATATTATAAAAGCTTTTAATCATGAAGCTAATTGAATTCCTCTAATAATAGCCTCTGACTCTAGCATAGCTTGTCTCCACATAATTATAGTGAATCGCATATCTCAATAAATCAGTTTGTCCATAGCTCACATTGCTTAGCGCACTGGATCACTCGCGAAGTGCCACTGTCATACCACCGACAACTGATATATCACACGTGAAGCGATGTTGGATGCGTACGCGCACCGTGCAGAATAACGAAGGAAAAAAATAGACGTAATATAAAGTTTTTGTCTATGATAACGAATTTTGTATATGACCTTTTTAAAATGTAACAATCCTACTAATATAAAAAATACGAAAGTTTGTGAGGATGAATGGATGTTTGTTACTCTTACACGCCAGAACGGCTGAACGGATTTGGAGAAAATTTGGAGCAGAGAAACAATATAGTCTGGAATAACACATGGGCTACTTTTGATCTAGGTCGAACTCAATTCTGAAGGCCACGCAGATGAAGTCACGGATATTTGATAAACTTCTAGATCTCAGAAACTATAATTACGTATCTTATCTTATGTGGGGCCGAGGCAGCAAGACCTCAGAGCACTTCGACGCAATGGGATCTTTTGTGCTTCCCCTAGATACTTAATCCTCATCCTCCCCCTGTTCTTCAAACAGCTCTTCTAAAAGCTTTATAATGAGGCCTGGGTAGGATAATTAGGTATCTATTATTGCGTTGTTGTGTTAGAAACCTTAGTCATAAAAGCTAAATTTTAAGAAAATAATTGTGTTTCGAACTATACCTCGGTGCAAATGATACTATAATCCTACAATTATGACGATTCATATCATCGTTACGCTATTTCAGTCGCAACGAGTGGCCGTTCGTGTTGATAGCTCAATCACATTGTTCTGTTCTTTATGGTAGCTAAATGTGGGACAAAAGAGGTGTTGATACAAATTGCTCCGAGCTATTTTTGAAACATTAGAGATGAACCTACGTAAGATAATTAATTCACACTCATTTGTTCGTTTAATTTAACTGGTCGGTACTGCCATATGCCACAAAATTACCTATATGTATTTCTGTAAATATATATTTTAAGCACATTCTAACTGTCTCATTAGCCTGGTCCTGAGCGCGACTGGTACGTCCGAAGTCTGGGGTTCGATTCCCAGGTAGAGCAAAGTGTTATTGGGGTTTTCTTTGAAATTCCCAGTAGCAGCTCGGAGATTTCCCTATTACATGAGACATACCAGGGAACTGTGGGTGTACTTCATTAGTACGCCTCAGCCTAACCCTTCGGGGAATACAGGCGTGATGGTATGTTATGTATGTATTAATTTTATCTTGGGGAAAGAAAGGAAGGAAATCGGAGGAAGGAGACAAGTTAATTTGAGAACATCGTGTACCTACCTATTATGTTTAGATAGATAATATATACATTTTTATATAAACAATTGTGTCGAATTAGTGTTAGCTATGGTATTTTTTACACATATATTTAATTTTAATTTTTGTTAACTGGTTTACCATCCGTTTGTCAATATAGGTCTGGTTGAAAACCAGCGCCAGGCACTCCGTCTGGCTTATGCTGAACCAGCGCCGTTTCAGCGCAATTTATATTAGAGTTTATGTAATTATAGATAGGTAAAATTGTGCTGAATAAACCATTTTTCTTTCTTTCTTTCTATGTATTAACTTCGTCTTATACCTAAAGAAACACGTTACAAAAGTACCTTAGGTACCTACTACATAAAAAAACAGTACAGTTCTACCAAAATAAGTTTGCGTGTGTGAAATTGGTTAAAACGTCAAACATTCTCAGTGACATTGGCCGTATATTAAACACGATTGATCTGAGAAAAATAAAAATAATCAATTTATAATGTGACAAATTTCCGTTACATTGCAAAATGAACTAAGTGTAATAGAATTAAAGTTTGTAATCCCAAAACATGTCAGTTCTAAATTTAGAGTGTCTGATTCAATATTGTTCTAGTATAAATAGGTAGCAGAGACTTTCTTTTAATATTATAAAGAGATTGATTGAGACACATGGTAGCACTTATGTGAGAGGATTTTATTGTGTAGATGTAGTGACACGTATTGAATAGAATATGGAGATTGGAAGTGTTGAGAGAATGAATGAAAGACGATTAGTGATAGGAATTTATAAGGCTAATATTAGCGGCAGCGTCGGAAGTGGTCGTCCTAGAAGGACATACACACATCAAAAAAAGATTGCGACTATTTTGAAAAATCTAAATCTTTTTTGTTACTTTTTCATAAAAAAAATACCCGTGGGAGAGCCATGCTTCGGCACGAATGGGCCGGCTCGACCGGAGTGATACCACGGCCTCACAGAAAACCGGCGTGAAGCAACGCTTTCGTTGTGTTTCGCCGAGTCAATGAGGTTACCGGAGGCCCAAACCCTTTTAAAAGGCGGGCAACGCGCTTGTGACTCCTCTGGTGTTGCGGGTGTCCATGGGCGGCGGTTATCGCTTACCATCAGGTGATCCGTTTGCTCGTTTGCTCCCCTATCCCATAAAAAAAATATAGTTTATTTTTTTAATTTCTAACAGGGTATTTCTATAAAAAGAAAACACACAACAAAGAATTTTCCTTGATAAAGTTCAATTTAAAAAAATATATCAGCTTTAGCTAGTGATCGCAAACTTTTTTTGATGTGTGTACGACACCTTATTGGCGAGGCTCTTCAAAAATGTCAGTTGCGTAGTACTCGCAACCGGTGCGTATGTATGATAAGATGTATGAATGTGGCAGAAGCAAAAGAAGTATGCAAGAATCATAGCAAATGACGGTGTATAGTTTCTGCCTGTGAGAGAAAGGCATGTGTATGATATGTATGTATAATTTGTAATAATTTCGTAAGCTATCATAAGAAAATACTAAGTAATACAATTTAGTCTGGTGTGTTTTATTAGTGGCCATTTCTAAGTACCTACTTCCTCTTATCTCTCCATCTTGATCTTATGCCAATTAAACCCAATCTATGTTAAAAGCTGATTGTTTGGATTAGATTTTCAGCAGGCGTTACCTATTGGGATTTTCTATAAAGTTCTCAGTAGCTGCAATAGGATCGCCCTATATTACATGGGGCGTAAACTTTGGGTGTATAAACACACCTGTCTTTAACCCTTCATACAGCAAACAGGTGTTTTGGTGTGATATGTTCGAAAATAGAACTCTCGATAGAACTTTCGAGAAAAGGACAAAAATTACACATAGAAACAAGTACCTATCTGTGATCACACAAATCGAACCCCATACAGTCGGCGCAGCAGCAATAGCGAACTGACTACTATAACCGCTATACCAAAAGTACCGTCAAATTTCTTAGACGTTTACCTGCAACTAGTTTTAACTTTTCCAAAGCACCTATTTTACTTTTTCATCGATTGAAACATTTTGACTTTCATTTTTTAAATAAACATATTGCGTCATTAATTCTAATACAGAAATGGTGTTGTTGCCGACTTTGATGCGAGATCAGTCCCATTAATTTCTTTTAGGTTAGTTTTTTGGGTTTTCTGTAATTATGTCTCACCAAACAAAATTTAAAAGAAGGGTTCGGTATCGATTGATTTATAAACGTCATTTATTTCAAATCGATTGTGGCCATTCGTTCTTATCGCAATCGTCCATTTTCTTTTTTATCGATTTAAAAAGGGGTGTTCCTTAACCTTCCTTAAGATAATATATTGTTATTTCTTAACCCATATATATAGGAAGGAAGTAGATTGACTTTTATTGTAGGTATACAATTAAATAAACAGCTGTTTTAAAAGTTAAATGGAAAATACCAACTGTGGGATATTTTATGGTATCTACTTTACATAGAGAAACCGAAGTCAAAAACAATGTAGTTTTATCAGAACCTTTAAAAAACCAGACGTTGTTATAAAATTTATTCGTATACCATCACGCTTGTATTGTTCGAATGGTTAAGCAAAGCCGTACTAATTTAGATCCAGAGTTCACCTGTATCCAACATTGGTCTTTCTGTAATTTGACTAGGGAGTTGCTAGCAATAGACGTAGGGTTATTTAGGTTTCATACATCAAAAGGAAAAATGAAACTCATTTATAGAATCACTTCGTTGTCCATTTGTATGTCAAGTGTCACGTCATCAAAGTATATAATCAAATACTTAGGTCTATGGTCCCTTAAAAATGAAGCTTCTAAGTCAATACCATAAAAATACGGATATATTCTGAATCTAACAAGTAACTCACTTATGAGAACTTCATGCACCAGTAATCATGAAGTTTGAGAAAAAAAACCTGATAGTAAATACATACCTTCACGCCTGTATTCCTCGAAGGGTTAGGCAGAGGCTTAGTAATGTAAGTACACCCACAGTTCGCCGGTATGTTTAGGTATTTTGAAGTCTGATAGTAAAAGTTAATTTTATGTTCTTACAGAGCTCTTCATTTCAGTACGAAAATACATAGTTGGGATTTTCCCATCTTCTCAAGAATAAAGCCTTTAAGAACATACATTATACAAGTCAGGCATAGGTTTACCCCTATGGTGCTTATAAATAATACTTTCAAATCAATATTCCAGTCACGCCTAACTATATATCATGCTGCAATCAAATAGACGAATAAGAAATAGTTTTTTGTATCCAACTGATAACGTGTCTCGTGGGAACTAAACATTAATAAATTATAGGTATATACGGACCACTCCCAAATAATAATGTGACATAAAGTCCGAAAAAAGATAAGCAAATTGAATATCTTTCACAATATTATTCTACTCTTTGATTATCTTGATTTGGTTCATGCGACTGAGAGCGCCACCTAGTACTAAAAATATAAAACACTTTGTTTTTCACACACAACTTGTATTTTGACTATACATTTACAGTTCCTGTACCTAATCAAACATTTAGGCTCACATGCACCAACTTCTTATGTATGTTTAAATTGTATTTAATCACAATTTTTCTTAGTCGATTTGTGCTTAAATGCAATTTAAACATATTCAAGAAGTTGGTGCAAGTGGTTCTTAACTTTTACGATCATAAAAAAACATCACGTGGCATGTGAGGTGTCGAATTATTGTATGCTTAAAATGGCTCTCATTAGACAGTTAAATCCAGGGCCTAGTGCAGAAATTAGTAGGTACTTCTAGATATTCATACGTATGATTAGGTTTCTTCTCTGAGATCCTGACTTCCGACAGCTAGTTGAAGGCAGTCCACCTTATCAACTTTGTTGCCACTAATTCCACAGCACGTCAACCACAACATATTTGGGTAAAAGCTATGATTATTATTACTGGCAACTGAGGCCCTCTTCCTTTCTTTATGTCGGTTAAATAAATAGACATTTCATGTCGAAACTGATTCTACATTTCCACTGCAACACAACCACATGATAAAGGACATAAGTATCCAATCAACTCCAAAAAAAATCTCAAAGGCAACTAATAAATTCTACTTAGGCTCACGTATATATCTCTCATAATTCGTTAACATATAGTGGTGGTAAATTATGGGAATCAATGGAGTTAGAGATGACAGCTCTTATTTGATATATTTGTGAAATTAAATTAGATATTTTGATGGGATTCCTATATTTATGAGTGGAGTTTTTTAATTAGAGCGACGTTGTTGTCAAAAGTTGAGCCATGCAGATTAGTTACTGAAAACATCTACAATAACATTATGTAATTGAGGAGGGAACAGAAACTAAGAAATAAAGCTTTATTTAGCTTCAGTGATATATTATCCACAAAATATAGGTACATACAAATTGAGTAGTGATAGCTTAGCTTGATATGATAATGGTGGCCTGACACTTGGTTTCGAGTACAATACCTATGACATACCTATTTTACTGATCTATGACTTCAAATCATGATCAAAATCAAATCATATACAGTAATAAATTATCACTGACATAAATGGTGAAGGAAAACTTTGTAAGAAAAACTGCATGCGTTAGCGATTTACTCAAAACTATCGAGGTATTATGAAGTGAAGTCTGAATTCCCCGCACTAGACTATTGCTTAAATCCTGTCAATCCTGCAAGCTAAGCATTGATTTTAATTACCTACATAGTAATGATGGTGTTAGCCCTCAATTAAACCATAATCTTAGTAACTATACAGAATCTCACTGATCGACATAGTATAAGAAAACCAGGTTTGGTACTCAAAAGTACCGTTCAAAATGGTGAAACATCATCAAAAACAAAGTGGCGTTAGTAATAAAAGCAATAACAACCACGTATAACGCAATAATATCAATCAAAATCATTAAAAAAATTACAATTTTGTGAGCAATTTAAAATGACATGGTTTTTAACGAATCGCTTTATAAATTAATGGTCGGCGGTCATTCGATCGATTAGTCATAGTTAATGAACGAGCCCAAACAATGCCTACAATTATAATTATAAAGAATACTATAACATAATTATAAGTTCACGCTGATATAATCCTTTATAGTATGAGCAGATGTGCGCTTAGGAAAAAAAATCATAACACCAATTAAAACATTTTTTAATGTGCGGAAAATCCATCAGTGGATCGGCCGAGGCCGGTGGAGGAGTAGGTGGGACTCGGAAAGAAATTTGCTTGCCGTTTTATTACCACAGCATCGATAGGTTAAGATCCATTGATCATTTGATCTAATTAATGGACTACATAGAACACCAATATTTAATAAACTGACTGACACAACATACTCACATCTGACACTTACGCGTATATTACACATTGAAATATAACAACTTTTTACGGATTTTATTACGTTGAATAATCCAGTACAACGCGATAAAATCCGTAAAAAGTAGTATTATTTCAATGACTGACACAACTTTCAGAAGAAGAAAATCATCTTATCACAATGGCAACGAGTATTAAGACTGAGACTTTGACCCTAAAACTAGACCGACCCCTGAGATTGCCTTCGATATAGCTAGACAAATGCAAGACAGCATTAGCAGATGGATGTTGGCGATGATAGACTAAACACGCTACAAACTAAGAGTACTAACAAACATGTTACTTACTACATTTAGCTGACAAATAAGATATATGATTTACCTAAACACTACAATGTTAATCCATCCATCCATCCATTATAAATAAAAAAATAAGGCTTTTGACAGCAAGATGCGTTGGCCTGCGATAAAATATATCATGATTATAATATATTATAGTCATTCTTATCTCGGTCGAGACACAAATTCGAACTAAATTAATAAAAAAAACTATTCTTGTATCACATCACATAAACTATAAATAATACGTGTCATCACAAATTACAGATTTTAAAATAGGCCCAATCACGATTATTCATATTTATGAATGATACAAAAATATTAAATTCTTTTAGAATAATGATTAGGTGGTGAACACACTGAATGCGATAAGCTGTAAAAGTCGCGTGTCAAAATAAGGTAACGCCTAAAAACTTTTATATTCTGTATTAAGAACAACGATAATAATGGTCTACTGTACTACAGAAGACATCAAGCGACCTCTTATTCATTCAGACCTCTACCTAGTCTAAATAAATCAAAAGCATAGTTTCTAAACCGCGCCACATCGCGCGTCTCCGGTGCTCCACCACCCTAACCCGCTCCAGTCCGCATTTAGACGGCAGTTATAAATTTTAAATATTACGATAGGGTATTAAGATTTGAATAAACATGTCGCGTTGTCGCCGCTCGTGACGTCACGCGGCACACATTATCATCGCGTCGCGCGTCGTGTGAAGTAGTCAGAAGTTACGCGACGGATGAACACCGCGTAAGATGCGTCATGGGAAATGGGAAATACTGGTACCATCTATATTTACGATATCGTACAAAGTAGTTACTGTCATATTTACCCACCATATATTGGATGATATTTCAAGTTTTGAGGCTTGAAAATTTTAGGTGGTGGCCTGTATCCAGCAGTTAAGTGGAAATAGACAGAAGATTTTCATCTTCAAAAGTCCTGTATGCAGGCAAAATCATGTTACATTCACCAGTCTCTTCACATCTGACTATTAAAAACGCCGCCGCGCACCGTCCAGCACTGGACATCTAAGGTCCATTGTCTTATCTAAAAATAAAGGCATATACACACAAAAAATCAGGCCTTTAGGTGCATCACGAAATATTTTAATACAGTGAACGGCGACGCGTATATCTTAGTATCGCGGAGAGACAAAAGCGGGCATCTCGTGCTATACCACGTTCGAGATTTATTCCGACGATATCATTGAATGCAGACGCGCGTGTGTGTGAATGCGCCCGTGTGAACTGCGCTCGTGGCACGGTGATGCAGGGCTGGCTGTGTGCGCAATTTTGGAAAAATGATTTTGAAAAGCATTGAGATAATAACCGTTAGAAAAAGGGCTACCATGGTTTCATTGATCCTGTATAATTTAAGTAAGTACTTGAAGACTTAAGAATCCCTTTATAGTTAAGATGACCAAGGTAAAATAACTTTGATCATTTCATTATCCTTATCACCTTATTGTTAGTTTCACCGCAGGATTGATACTCACGCCTCTGGTTTTTTTTAAGGGATAGGGAGGCAAACTAGTTTCATTAACAGGTATCACCTTATCATGGTAAGCGATTACCACCGCCCATGGACACCCGCAATATTAGAGGGGTCTCAAGTGCGTTGCCGGTTGTTTAAAAGGGCCTGCTTTGGGTCTCCGGTATCCTCACTCACACGGCGAAATACAACGTAAGCATTGTTTTACGCCGGTTTTCTGTGAGGCCGTGGTATCACTCAGGTCGAGCCAGCCCATTCGTATTGAAGCATGGTTCTCCCACGGTAACATGTCAGGTTCATATCTCTATTAATATTTCCAAGGTTAAAAAAAAACAGATTTTTTTTAAAATTATGTATTTAATTATTTTAAAAACTACTTTGTAGCTCTGAAATCGCTGGATATTATGTACAAACATCAAAAACTTGTCATTCCATTAGGTGTTTAAATTATTTATATTTTCATTAACAGGTATGTTCTGAATTAATTTATATTTAGTCGATAAACATTTCTAGCGAGAAGCAAATAAATTTAACGAAATAATACGCTAATGTAGGCTTTTAAAGAAATAAACCAGTTGGGTTTACATAAATCACAGCATCAGAAGCGCACTCGGCAACCCTATAATCATGACGAAAGTAAGCGATAGTGCACACAAGCGAGGCACCGCGGCCGCGACCACAAATCGCGAGCGACAGCCAACAGGTAGCAGGTCGCACGCATTGTTTCCTGGAACCAAAACTACGAGACGCTATCGAAGCGATTGATATACGATCAGACTCCGGAATGTTTTAGTAAAATGCACCAGCTTGCCGTTTTAACCTCTGAATATCTAATAGGGGCCCGATTTAGAATAATTTATGGACGGCGACTGAGACAAAAACAGAACACTATGGGCCGGCACGGGTCAGATCGGCCGTCCGAGTGTCTGCCGATTTCGTAAGAATCCTTCGTGAAACCATTTATCTGTCAACTGCGGCTGCGCAACTATGACGTATCTGCGTTTTGTAAGTGAACGCAAGTTTATCGGCAACCTGTCTAGAGAATCGACGAGAAATGGGCCCAGTTGAGCGCATTAACAACGGCTTACCCATACAAAATCATAATAGCCGGTAAGGAAACTACGATTGAGAGCGATCATTAATTACGGGTGCCTAACAAGCGGCGAACGGGGAAAGGCGACGTCGACAATTTATCCGCGAGATCGACTCGTTACTTAGATCGGTTGGGGCGCGCGACGATAGATGGCGTGCGGCGGCGCAGGCGCATATCAGATGCACGACCGGCGCGAGCGACGCGGTATCGACCGATTTACGGACAGTGTGATCATATTAGAGACTCAGGCTATCTAACGAGCGTTTAGAATATGAGTGTGCGTGAGAAACACCCACAGTCGTGTAGATAGCCTTTTGTAGCCATGCAGAGACGATTTATGATTTTGTTCGATTACATTTTGATTTGCGATTTGTTCCAAATTGACAATACGGTATGTATGAAGTCCTTGCAGTGGTTTCAATGTGTTTGTTACAGCTAGACACTAAAAATGTTAACAAGAAAAAATTGTAGTAGTACGAGCCACATTTGCTATGTCTTGTACCTATTATCGCTACTAGTTTACGCCATTATCCTATAAGATTTTAAAATATGCACACCATAAATCTCCGGTACACTAGAAAATAAAATAAAAGCCCACTCACACGCACCACATCGCGGCTCGACGCGACACGCGCGCGACCACGTTGTCGCGCGATGTCCCCTTAATTAGCCGGCTACCCGAGATGGAATTCATTAGACTCACTAATTAAATAAAAGGACATGATTTTCCGGTTAAGGTACGAAAGTGAACGTAGGTGCACTCCAAACATGATTAATTAAGAAAAGCGAATAGGCTTAAATAGTAAGTAATGTTCGTTCTAATTAAGCGTAAATCGCGTGCGGTTCCTTGTAGATGCTATATCTATATAGACTACTATCGTTTTTTTACCTTTGTAGTAACTATTGTTTGCAATCACTTTGTTTATTAAACAAGTCCTGAACTGACCCGTATTACATAGATAAGTATAATGAAACATTAAATTGAACAAAGGCTATAGTTCCGTGAAATAATTGCAATAATATTTAATTATAATAGTGCAATCTCAAAGAAAGGGTAGAATTTAAGGTGAGGTGAATGCGAGTTTACTAAAATGATTAAATGGCATCCCTATTTTAAAAAAACCTGCTGTCATTACTTCTTTCTTCTCCCCGCCCCCTTAAATAACTATTACTTACCTACCACAAAATATTCGCATGATGACTGGGAATAAAGATTCTATGGATTGAGTCTAACGCAACTTCTTTTTCTTGCATATTTTGGATTTGTATTACATACTATTATTTTACAAAGATTAATCATAATTGTCTTATTATTTTATTAGTTAGTTATATACCTGCAAAAAAGGTCAACAAACTGTATAATTATATAAAATTAATCAGCTCTATCCAAATATCTATACTAATATATAAAGCTGAAGTTTGTTTGTTTGCTTGAACGCGCTAATCTCAGGAACTACTGGCCCGATTTGAAAAATTATTTCAGTGTTAGATAGCCCATTTATTGAGGAAGGCTATAGGCTATATATCATCACGCTACGCGGACGAAGTCGCGGGCAGAAGCTAGTTTACCATAAAAAGTAAAGTATCTTAGTCTATTATCTCGACACATTTTCTTTTCACGTATTGCTTACAGGTAAAACAACATAACGATGTTTCTTTTAATGCATATCAAACGATATCGTCCCTATATCTATCACCGACAGAGACGTCCATTCCAGTTCGTTTCAAACCGATGATTGATAGCAAACCTGATAGATGGCTTGATGCACGACGTCTGGAGAAAATTGCACCCATTCCACACTTACCTGCAGAGAGGATACGCGATATTTATTGCACGTTCGGTATAAGGCGGTAATGGAGGATAGGAATTGTGAAGCTGATAAAAGTTTTGGAGAACTTTGTAGATAGTAATAGTATTCATTGGTGACAAGCACAGATGCTGAGATTATGGATCCGATTAGATACCAAGTGAAAGAAGTTTTAATTAGGTTTTTCTATTTCGATATATTATCAGCAGTGGAGTTGTTAGGTTAATGGCAAAAGGGATCCAAACACCGATCTACTACTTAGAATTTCATAATAAGCCCAATAATTAATCATTTTACTCGACCTGAGAATCGAATCAAGATTGGCTAGAGTAGCAGGCGCGCTTGGGACCACTAGACTAATAAGGCAGTCATTTCTCATTCATTCATTATAATTGGTAATTTTTCTATAGTTATAATTATTTTAATACATTGAATTATTGAATAGCAATTAATTACTGCAACATTTAATTAGTTATTAGTAATTTGATATTGTCAGTCCCATACATTTTTAAAACTGCTGCTTCTTATTCTGTAGCAATTTTCAGGAATCGAATTGCTACTGTGCAAGTCGAACTAATACTTTCGGCAAATGAATAAGTGCAAACACCCAAATCAATTAACCGCTCGTAATAAAAAGAAAACAAAACTAATGCACGAATTTGCCAAACACATTCAAAAGCCCACAACGATCACGAATATCGCAGAAATCCGTATAATAAATTTCAAAATGCTATGATAATTACATGCCTGTTCGCTTTCCCTTATGAATAAGTAAGCCATGTCACGGCGCGTGACACGTGTCGCACGTCACGTCACGCGTCACGATCGACGCGTCACGGCAATGTGACGTCGCATCGCGTCTCGCGGGTGACGTGACGCGCGATCGTGTGTGACGGGCCTTAGAAAACATCGGGTATTAACATAATTTTATTGATATTAACGTTGGATTACTGTTTTTAACTAACCTGCTTCTGTTCATATTTTTTAATGAACTGTTAAAGCGTGTTATAAGACTAAGGCATTTCATGTGGGTGTTTAAACTGACGCAAAATGTTGTATTTTTAACAGCTAGTCGATCGACTCCTCGACTCCTCAAAAGCGCCCAACTTTTAACTTTTTTGGTACAACATTTTACCAATTCTAAAACTAACACACAAGGAGACGAACAGATGGAGGGAAGGGAATAAGCTATATTATGTCGGGTGGGACCTTGCAAATATACAAATAACCGACACAAAGTACATCTAGACACGAAAACAATATCTGTGGATCACGACACTTGTCGTAACGGCAGTGGCGAGATGACTACTCTGACCGCTGAACCATATGCACAGTCCTCAGGCAGCAGGGTGTCCCTGCCCTCTACGGCCGAGGTATTGACAGCGGTGAGGTAACATATCTGTCCCGCCACATAGAGCTCGTTGGTCGGCGGTCCATCCGTCGCACCTTGCAATGGCCCGCGAGGAAGGTCCAACATTGGACGTCCGCGGTGGAGTCGCGGTTCGTGCTAGATCGATTCCCGTGATCCCACTACTATGCGGAAGGTGGTAGTCGTGGTGGTTTTAGTCGGTATGCTGGGAACCTGGCCGGAGAGCCCGACCATGACCGTCCCGCAACCCCGAAACGGGGCAGCCTGCATAAGGTTAATTTTCCAACTCGAAAAACAGGTGCTTGATAATAGATAAATAAATACCCTCCTCCTATAATCTCTTCGAGGTCCATTAAGTCAATACAGAATAATTCCTCAACAATATCTCACATTCTTGGCAGTTGGAGTCTACTTTATAAATTTTTCAAAGCAGAACGATAACCATAGCTCAGATCAGTAAAAAGCGACAGTATTATATTTTCAATTAATGCAAACTGCATTTGAGGCGCCCCCTAACCCTTAGAAGCCTCCCTGACTCGCGCCAAGTCTCATAAAGACGTAGCTTAAAATTTTATTCCACGCAGGGTTGCCAGATCAGCTATCGAGACCACACGTCTGAATAAATGTGACATTTTGTGTCAAAAATGACAACAACTTATTTATATTACAAATAGGATTTTTTTTCATTAAGGGCCACTTGCACCAACTTCTTGAATGTGTTTAAATTGTATTTAACCACAAAATTTGTATGAAAAATTGTGTTTAAACTTGATTTAAACACATTTAAGAAGTTGGTGCAAGCCCTAAGACAACTTAATTTAAAAATAGAAGAGTATAGAAAATTTTCTTTAAATCATTAATGCGTTGAAAATGTACGTTTTATTGGTGTTGGAGAAATTCCCTATTAAGTAGTTATGACATTTTACAATTTCGTCTTTGAACTTGACTTGAAATATTTTAAATGTTTTTTTTTTTATTGACATGAAGATAATTTTTAAAAGTTGGTCTGAACAAACCAGTTCGTGTGGCAGCCCTAATCCTATGCCCTGTGTGACACCAGAGTTTATGCTTTTGTGCAAGTTTGTATGTCTGTAGTTTCATTTGGTTATCGTATTTGTGCTATCTGATTAATTCAGTAGTTATATAAAGTTTTTATTTCATTGTGTTTCCATGTAAATGACTTGAGTTTGTAATGAGATTGGGATGGATGAACGGAGATGGAACCAAGCAACAACATAATATTATCACGCCTGTATTCCACGAAAAGTTTAGGTAGAGATATACTTACTGAGGAAATTTAGAAAAACTTAATAGCACTGCTGGTACTGGGAATCGATGCCCAGAGTTTTAAGCTCATGAGTCGCACATGTGACCAACAGACTATTGAGAAGTGAACAGAATATAAATAATAAAAATAAATGTACTTTTTTTTTAAGAAATAGCCGGATTATTTGACTTTTTAACAAAAACATCTTTAAGTTCTATAACTTAAAGATGTTTTTCTATAGCCATGTCATTAAGTGCTCGAATATATTTGTTTTATTTAACAGTAAAAAAAATATCCTTTTTAACAAAAAAGTGTAATGTATGTAAAAACTGCTTCAACACTATATTAAAAATATACATAATCATATAGCTACTAGATTGTTTCTTTAATCTAGTGGTCCTAACTCCTAAGATCGACTGCTACGCTAGTGTGTGTTCGATTCCAAGGTCAAGTAGACGTGTTATTGGGTTTTTCTTTCTATGAACTTCTCAGTGGTAGACCCGACTTTCTGCCTGGTTAATGGCAATAAACTCGCCTTCTATTATATGGGACCTAAACATATCTGATAACCGTGGATATAGGTACATAAGTACACCTCTACCTAACCCTTCGGAAAATACTAGCGTTTTATGTTACATACGAAAAACTGAAATTGCCAGCATGCAATTAACTTCCTGATTGTTGCTAATCTGTATCTGTTATATTCTGTACTAGCTTCTGCCAGCGACTTCGTCCGCGTAGCGTGATGATATATAGCCTATAGCCTTCCTCAATAAATAGGCTATCTTAGACTGAAAGAATTTTTCAAATCGGACCAGTAGTTCCTGAGATTAGCGCGTTCAAGCAAACAAACAAACAAACTCTTCAGCTTTATATATTAGTATAGATGTAGATGAGAAAGAAGGGTGTAGGGCATGGTAGAATTGAATTCTTTTACTCACAATTGGAGCTGCCCCACAGTGGAAGTATTATACCTTAGATAGATAGATAGATAGATATATAGAATATTCTTTAATGGACACCATAATATTGATACATCTATATATATAAAAGAAAGTCGTGTTAGTTACACCATTTATAACTTAAGAACGGCTGAACCGATTTGGCTGAAAATTGGTGGAGAGGTAGCTTAGAACCAGGAGACGGACATAGGATATTTTTATCCCGTTCCCGTGGGATGTGATGACAGACCGAATTCCACGGGGGCGAAGCCGCGGGCAGAAGCTAGTATTTTATAAATTGACGTTTTTAATTGGTACAATGGCGGTCTTATCGTTAAAAACGATATATACCTATGAAGCGATATACCTTACAGAAAATCATAACCAAATAACATAGCTCCGTGCTGTTTTGTTCCTAACGGTGAGCAAGGTTACCAGAGCTCCGCGAAGCATTGAGTTGGCAGTAGGGGGACCGGTGGGGCTTAAGCATCGTACTTATTGCTTCCTATACTGCCGGCTCAACTATTCCTCCTTAATCTTTACCCCGCCCTTCCAAAAAGGTGTGAAAAGATTGTAACAGGGTCGGCAACTCGCGAGTTATACCTCTGGTGTTGCAAGCGTTCATAGGCTATGGTTCCCGCTTACCATCAGGCGGGCCGAATGCTAGTTTGCCACCTTAGTGGTATTAAAAAAACTGGTCTAATAATTTTCTTCAATGTACGCGTGACGTCTTCACTAACAGAACCAGGTAAATTCCCTTCGCCTAATTTGCCAAACCAGATAACAACATCAAAGTCAACCAATCACAAGGAAAGCACAAAGAAAACAAACTTATACACAAAACGTACCTCCGTCCAAGTTGGCCGCACACACCCGGGTTTATCTTTATTATTAGTCTGCCGAGCGAAATTATGACGACTGCAAAACGTCGCTGTTCTATCCCTTTCTTACAAACTTTATATTACTATGTGGCATCTCTTTCCCGCGCGAGCATGCAAGTCTTGCAGTGATTCCCCGTGACGACCGCCCTGGGACGGACGGACTGATGTTTATAAGGCCTTGGAGGAGCGAGTTTGGTATTTAGTTTGGTCTTATCTTTGGTTTTATATGTCCTGAAGGGGTTGCCGGAATTCGGATTAAAAAAGAATTGGGTTTTGGTCTTCGTTTGAATATTTTTGTTGGGTTTAAATCTGACGAAATTTTCTTTGAGTCTATAATATTAAAGACTTCTAGACATGACCTATTTAATAATCTACGATGGATTGGTATTTAGTAGTAGTACCGGCTGTCTTATGGAATATATTAAACAGGTGGCCTTGTTTAATAAAGGTACATAACACACCATCAAACCTGTAGGGTTAGGCAGAGGCGTACTAATAGGTATAGGTAACACCCACAGTTCGCCGGTATGTTTAGGTCTCATATAATAGGGGACGAGCCTTAGTGCTATTAACTTGATACAAATCCCAAACTTCGATCTGCTACTGAGAATTTCATATAACATACCATGACGCCTGTATTCCCCGAAGGGTTAGGCAGAGGCATACTAATGTACACCCACAGTTCGCCGGTATGTTTAGGAATAGGGGGCGAGCCTATTGGCATTAACCGGGCACAAATTCCTACCTCCGAGCTGCTACTGGGAATTTCATAGAAAAACCGAATAAAACACTTTGCTCCACCTGGGAATCGAACCCAGGACCTCTAGCGTAGCAGTCGCGCTACGGACCACTATGCTAATCAGGCAGATAATACACATTTATCAACAGAATATATCGGGTTGATTGTCAACATTAACCACCCATCTAAAGACATACTTAACTTGGTGCACTCACCTCACTAATCGCATCGTGTAGTCCTCTCTAAGCCTCTGTCCTCCTACGTCTAAATAAGAACGGAAGTTGTAAACTTTTTCGTGGGCGATACATGTGTTATTTGATTTTATTTCCATATCCTGCCGCAGTATTGCAGTCTTGAAAATGCCAATGACCTGTATATTCGGTTTAAAATATATCGACATAAATATCAACGCAGTCTAAATCTATATTTAAATCCTGTGACCAGCGATTATAAATTATAAAATAATTTAGAAACATGAAAATTTGTATTGAGTTACCAAATTATAATAATAAGAATTTAATATCGATATTTTCTAAATTATAAGGCGAATTGAAATAAAACTATTTTTTTATTGATATTATTTAACTCCGGAAGTTTCGGATGATTTACAGCATCCATGGTGACGGGCCGGGTAGACGGTGAGGTGTTGGACGTTTTAATGTTAAAATTAATTAAATAATATCAATACAAGCGATAAAATCCGTAAAAAGTAGTTTTATTTCAATTGCTACTATTCGCGTAAGTGTCAGAAATTAGTTTGTAAGGCGAATTTAGAACTTAGGAAAATAAATAGGAGGATTGAACTTAATAATAGCTACGATTATAATACAGAGCTCCAACGAAAGCTAGACTTAACTTACAATATAGTTATTCGAATCCGTACAATAACACCCATTATTTTCCTAACGACTCATATTTACAATATCAATTCTCACAACAAACTAACGCAGGGTAAGACTCCGCACATTTGACAAATCACATGCAGTTTGCCCACACACTCGCGACTGCGATTATTCGCTGCGATCGCCCGCTTTATCAGAGGCAGATTAAAATCCGTCCGACTGTCGCTAGTGAGTAATAAGCCAATTTGCCACAGATATGAGTAATTGACATGTCGACTTCATATAAAATGCAATCGAGATTTCTTTAATAAAGTTCTAACGATTTTAATTTTTAATGTAGTCTAGTACGGTGAGATCTATTCTAACGTGGGAGAGCCATGCTTCGGCACGAATGGGCCGGCTCGACCGGAGTGATACCACGGCCTCACAGAAAACCGGCGTGAAACAACGCTTGCGTTGTGTTTCGCCGAGTGAGTTGAGGTTACCGGAGGCCCAAACCCTTTTAAAGGCGGGCAACGCACTTGCGACTCCTCTGGTGTTGCGGGTGTCCATGGGCGGCGGTTATCGCTTACCATCAGGTGATCCGTTTGCTCGTTTGCCCCCCTATACCATAAAAAAAAAAAAAGATAGAATTTTATTGCGGAACTGATCTGAACAAATCGAATGTCACTTATCAAGTTGTATCGTAAAAACTGTTAATATAGTATCTTACAGTATGAATCTTTAAAACTTGTTCTTTAAAACTTAAAATCAAAGACAAAATTAAATGTCATCGACTTACATCTGCTTTTAGCAGTGGGTAACATTAATAGCGGCTAGTATTCTATGATCTGTGATAGCGTTTAATTCATGAGAGATGAGTTGTGCTACTTTGTCTGTTTGGTTAAAAATAATATCTTTAACTAAACGATAACGTGTGTCCGAAATTATGTTTTGGTTTAAAATTTTCAGGAATAAATAATTGATGTGTTGGTTAATTTAACAAAATAAAATCTTTTACCAAATTCATGAGAGTTTTAAAAATATTTGTTTACATAATAATTAATATGTCACCAATATTTTTCTGGGCTGGTTATTAGGCAAAATATTCGTAATATCATGTAATATCCCCCAGTTATTAAGTCAACATTACATTCTGTACATAATGGGGCATACACACAGCACGTTTGACCGTCGACCGGCGCGGACACCAGTGATTTGTGGTTACTTGCAAAAGCGGCGACCTCTGGCGGTGACGTGCCAATTGTCTCCGTCTTGGACGACGGCGTAAGCCATAAGCGGTAAACGGGTAAGTTAGTAATTAGGAACAAATTAATGTTTTCTTTTATTGTATTTACCTAAGTATATCCATTGAAGATTATGCCCACAATTTTCTTTTTTCTTTTTTTTTCTTAATAAAAAACCTTGCCCCTGTACCGTGGGTGCGTTTACAAACATAAATTCTCACATAAACAAACGCCCGGACCCGGAACCCACAACACGTGTCGCAGAAGCCGATCGTTCAGTCGCTACGCCAAACGTGTCGTCAAAAAATTCAGAAACTTTATCTAAAAAAATATTTTTTTCCAATTTCTTTCAAGGATTTAACAAAGTATACATAAGATATGTAAATTAATCTTTACAATGAGTAATGTTGCGAGATCATCTATTATCTGATATGCTTGTAACATTCCAGTTACAATATTTAATAATTAAAATTATGAATACTTGTAATTATAACATATAAATATAATTATATCTTTAATAAATATCAACACGCGAGTACATTCACATACTTTTATTGAGCAGCTACGTTTTGTAATTAACATAATATTTACAAAAATACTAAATGTTATAATAGATACAATCCAATTTGACTTTGATGACATCTAGTATTGTTAATTATTTTGTTGTATAATTCATAATAAAATACCTAATTTCCATAGTGTTTCCCACAACAATTCTTTCAACGCAGTACAAATCCCGCCCACCTCCTATGTCTCGTGCCGTCTTTTCTGTCAGCCGCAGCGGCTTGTGTAAACGCTCCTTGATACCATGAGGCCTTGCTGCTCCGTGAACCAGCAGTATAAATCAATTTATATCATAATTTATTGTGTATAATCATTATTATATTGAATTAAGATTACTTTTTTAAACGAAATTATGGGTGAAAGATTGAAAATTAATTTCCATAAGAAAGTGGTAAATATAGATACCGGCTTTTCTGTGAACTTTTTATTTCATAAGCAAAGGGTTTTATTGTAATCTTGCTACTTAAAGTCAATTTAAACAATATTTCCTTTGCTAGTAACAAAAAAGAGCCCAAGATTTATTGAGCCTAATTAGTAGCTATTAGTAAGCATTAGCGTTTTAGCATAAATATATATAGTTACTGTCAAATTCTTAACTGCATCGGTATTCAATAGGTTCAGGTGAAACGTCCCCAAGAGATTATTATTATGAAGTAAGTAGCGGAAGATCAAAAATTACGTTAAAGTTAAAAGGACCAAAAACATTGGTATAATGAAGGAAAGGAAACTTATATAATCTGCTCATCAGAAGATATAATATTCAGATGTGCAGTGCTTTTGGTTCATACTTGTTCAAATATGTGCGATAAAGTCAGAAGAATGAAACCTTTAAATACGCTAAATACTACCAATTTCACTATAATCACCGTAAAAATAACTCCATCTTCCGATAAATTCTCTCAACACAGTATCGATTGCCCGTCGACAAGTTAATACGCCTGTCAAAGGCCTCAACGGGACGGCAATGTATATCGTCTAATTAGGGCACGAGAATTCTCATTACGGCCTGATGAGAGTAGGCAGGGTTATTACAGATGACCTAGTGCTTTGAGAAGTGACGTTATGTATTGCAGATTCATTATTTAGCTGTCAGTATTTTCTGTATCGGTTTTGTTAGTTTGGGATCTACTATCCCACTACTGGGACTTAACGTTCCCCTGAATCATCAATAATTCAGCAACCTTTGACCTAACAGTATATGAAATTACTAGCTAATTTGGAAAATCATAATTTATAATTTTTGCAATTAATGCGGGTGGGTGTACCATCAAACAATGACGTCACACAATTTATCATTATTCATGCCACAACTAAATATTATTGAAGTTATACCAATTGACGGGCGATGCATGCCGGTAGATAGGCGACAGTGACACAAAGTAATGAACATGGCCGAAGGACCATTCCTCAAAACACATTTGAATAATTGCTACAATCATGAATTAAAATAATAATGTATTTTTCCTGAAACGCGATATAATTTGATCAATTTTACGTACCTATTTCGGTCATCTCCACGTAAGATCGATTCTAGTGCACCTAGTGAAATAGCAAAAAATTCTAAGGAGCTTACTATTTAATTACCTCGAATAAAATATATTTTGTTAGATAACAGCAACCTGCACCAGCAGTAAGGGCTACAGCAACAAAAATCTGTCAATTTTTTTATCTAATATGTATATACATAAAATAGACTTTGCTTTTACACCATATTATTGTATGTTCGATCATAAAGTTGTTATTCGTAAAGGGATCTACGAGTAATGATTGAACATCATTCTGTTTCTTTTGTACTGGTCCTTCGGTCCGCACGCACGTAACGTGAGCATTATGACGTAATTCAGCTTGTCGCGCTTATCGGTGACGGGCAGTGTCGGTGACGATGTCGCTTGCAATGCATGATATGATGCAATATGTTTATCTTGACGCCTCATTATGACGCATAAATGAATGAAAAAAAAATATGATTCTTTTTGTAGTAACGACGGCCCCGTGTCAAATGTTTTCTTTTTAAATCCAGTCAAGCACGAGTAGATGAGCAAAATTTGGCCAGTAGACTCAGTATGTCATCTTTCACCTTCCAGCTGGTCGAAATAGCTAATACTCAATAGGAACAACATACCATCACGCCTGTATTCCCCGAAGGGTTAGGCAGAGGCGTACCTATAAATGTACACCCACAGTTCGCCGGTATGTTTAGGTCCCATGTAATAGGGGGCGAGCCTATTGCCATTAACCGGGCACAAATTCCAAACTCCGAGCTGCTACTGGGAATTTCATAGAAAAACCCAATAACACTTTGCTCGACCTGGGAATCGAACCCAGGACCTCTAGCGTAGCAGTCGCGCACTGGACCACTTGGCTAATGAGGCAGTTACTCAATAGGAAAACGTTTATAATATCATGCAAGGCACCATAGGAATCAAATATGGACTGATACTAGTAAGTACATTTATCACAAAACTTAAAACCACACACACAAAAATACAATAAACATAAAAAATCTAGGGTAATAGACTTATCAACGGTATTTAAGCAAATTATAGTGTTATAAATTGTGCCCAAATTTAATTCTGTCATATTAAAGGCGCCTCCGAAACGCCCACGATAATTAAAAAAAACACAAAATTTGTCTATTTAACATAACATGAGTTATGTATCAATTTACATACCCCTGATTTCAAAGAAAAAAGTAAAACTTTTTACTATCTTTATTAAGCAATTCCAATTTCCTATCTCACCTCTGACTTCTCACAACAAAACTATTATGATACACAATAACTTTTATTATTATATAAAATATTGATTCAAGCACCAAACTTTAATATCAACAGAAATAAAAAACGTCACATATAGAACGTAATTTGCTATAAAAACCATATTTCCACCGCATGCGTTATTTTGTCAACAGTCACAAAAAAAATTGATCATTAAAAATAAACTTTACGATGTTAATCGTCATAATTCATAATACTTTCATTACTGACTTGTCATAATAGCCGATGAATTCTCGAGTATATTACATTATAAAATTTGAATCTGAACGTGTTTGGTCAAGAGAGAATCATAACGATTGTCGTTGTAATGGACTCCCTATAAATATGTATGTATATGGCTGAGTGGTTAGGGCCTCAGTGTCAACGGTTAAACTGTATTTTAAATGAATTCACAATAATAACAGCTAGAGTATGGAGTACAAGAAGCTCATCTTCATCGTAGCAAAATACATTTTCCTGTTTGGTGATTAGCCTTCCACATGCAGAAATACTAATGTTTTTTTTTATATTTACAAGAATTGCAGCAGATCATTGCAAATTAGCTTAGAGTATTTTGTTTCAGTACACAGTAACACTCTGTGTAACTACATATAGCTCTACGAAGGCTTATTAGGATCTCCTAAAGTCCTAATAAGCTTTGGCTGCAAAAATAAATAGTCATAAATACTAAGATAAGTATAAAACTGCATTTAATCAATAGTTCAAGCAAAATTTACAGTCACTACAGAAAACCGCTGCGCTTATAAGTAACTCGCTGACACTACTACCCCACACAAAAGTGAAGAGGCGTTATGCTCGATAGAGTGACTATAAAGATCTTGTAATATAGCTTCCGAGATGCGTAGGTGCAGGTCACGTCACGAAATTAAGAAATACCAATATACACACGTTTTGTGATCTTTTCCAAATAAGAAAAACGTAACGAAGGACCATTTTGTATACAATATACAAGTAGGTATATATAGTAGGTTTACAGTTGGTCACTTTTCGACATTATACTCAAGAAGGTAATTGGTTAACCGGCAACGTTATCCACTGTAAAAAAGCGATCCCAACCTCTTATTTGGACCTCATATTAAATTGTATTATATCGAGATATTTAAGATGCTGCGTCCGAGATGATAAATGTCATATTAAATCACAACTCTACGACACAGCGCGTATTTTACGTATGAGTGAGAATATTGGCATACTTTAACAACCTTAACTCCTCGAGAAAGGAAACCTAAACTACATATTATTTAGAGTTGTCCCAAGTGATCCTTCTATACGTTCTTACATCTTGTTGTAATTTTGTCTCTTGATTTCCAAATAATGGCACTTATTATAATTTAGACATAACATTCCAAACAATAAAAGTTTGATTTCACTAAACAAGTCACGGAATCAAACAATGTTAGACTCGTAAAACTGATGGTTTTTTATTGGTTTTATTTGATGATTTCTTGTAGATGTCAATTTTAAAATATAACCATTTGTAAAACTGTTGCAACATTTAATACGATTAAATATCGTGGGTGTATGAATTTATTGATTTAATAAAGAGATTATCTTAATATGCAGTATTTCTCTGAAGAACTAAGATACTTCTTCAGAGAAATAGAGAGTATTTTTTATACAACTAAGTACGGCGAAGACAAAAGGGAGGGGTTGTTTTTAGAAGTCTGTGTATGTTTTTATTTACCGTGTTTCATTATAGCGCCATAACTCGTGGGTGGGGTTTTAAATGTTTTAACTATAGTTTTTATTAAAATGAAACGTTTCTATATACTAGGAATTGCTCCTGTAACGAAAGACTTGATTCGTAATCTAACTACTAGGTCTTAGGTACTTTTTGATTATTTAGCCAACAGTTGGTATTAAGAAGCACTACATACTAACTTACCAGCTGCAATTAAAACCACCAAACACACCACTGAGACATAACTCTCCTCGTGCAGCAAAATAAAGCTTACCTGTGAACAAAAAAAAACTAATATTAGTATCAAGAATGGTGAAGAGGTATATAATCAAAGTAGTACTATTCTAAAAAAATGTCTACCCGTAACCATATCAATCATAATAATGTCAATACAACGCGAAAAAATCCGTATTAAGTAGTTTTATTTAAAATATTCTTAAATTAAACTTCTGCCATCCTGAATTAGGCAAATTTGGTGGACTAACCCCTCTCATTTTGAGAGAAGACCCGTGCCCAGCAGTAAGATACCTAGTAAAAGGGTTGATTATTATGATGTAGTACAATACCTACATATTATGATATTACAGCCTGAGATCCCCCAGCGACAGATGAGGGATTAATAACAGTCAAACATGAGCATAATAAGCTTAAAATCAACTCAGCTCAAAAATAAACCCTAAAAATGCCATCCACTTAACAAAACCAAACATCACAGACAGGTAACCCTTCACCCTTTGTGCTTACACCCTTAATCTTCCCCCTCCAAGCAAAAAAACCTCGATTCAATCGCAGTCGCCTTCAAAGGTAGAGACGTGTTAAAACCTTACCGGCCTTTAATTAAAGCCTGCTGGGGTGGGGGGTGGTACCGGAAACGACGTAGCGGCCATTTCACTCCGGCTGTCCACTTCCGGAGTAACGTATGGACGAAGGTACTTCATTTCGGACAGACGGTGGGAGGAAAAAGAAAATCGAAGTCGCGTCTCGGGACAGGGGAATGGAGACAACTTTGCGTTGTCATTTTTTTGGTCTGTTTTTGAGACTGGTTTTCGTCGCTAGGGAAATGAGAAGGCATAATTAATTTTTAACAGCGTATCATATAGATTTAAATATTGTTATCGCACTTGATATATTTTTTTTTTTAAAGCTTACTAGCAATGTGGGTCACACATTACTAGTATTCTTGTTAACCCCTCGTGCTAAGCTAAATGCTTGTGTTACGAGTGGGTTCACGTCGGTAGTGCAATGGGTGGGGTTCGGCAACCACATGATCGCAAGTCCGACGCCCTAGCCATTAGGCTACCGCCGCCTATAATTGACATGTGTGATTTGACATGATCAAGTAGTTAAAGTAAAGTTAGATATGGGTCGCTGGATTTCGACTGAACTACAGTATCATCATCATTACCATCCAGAGCCCGAACTGTAGCTTTTTCCGATCCTGTACTAATCTCATCATGGAACACAGCAAGTTTGTAAAATTACCTGTTTAAGACCGTTTCGTCACTTCCATAATATGATATTATATTATATACTGCGTTACTTTCGGGAAAAAGCCAAATTATGTACCTATTCAAATAGATTTTTTCAATAAATCAACTGTATACCGTGTATGTGTCTAAAAAGTACTAACGAAAATACAACATTGTCGACTCCACTCCTTTACCGATCATGGAAATCCGATCTCACAATCGAAGCAGACGTTTAATTGACTAGCATAACTTACTAGTTAATTTGAAGTACGCGAACAAAATGTCGCATGTCTGATTTATAATCGGGTGGAACGTCTGCCATTTTAATTGTATTAATCTACTTCGCTTGTACGTACGATTAAGAATGGAACATATGACGCGACAATTTGGATGGATTTCAAAATTTTTCGGAAACCTATTTAAGTAGTGCTACGAAGAATTTTTCTTTTATGTAGGTACTAGCTTCTGCCCGCGACTTCGTCCGCGTAGCGTGATGATATATAGCCTATAGCCTTCCTCAATAAATGGGCTATCTAACACTGAAAGAATTTTTCAAATCGGACCAGTAGTTCCTGAGATTAGCGCGTTCAAGCAAACAAACAAACAAACTCTTCAGCTTTATATATTAGTATAAGTATAGATTTAATATGACAGAATATATACACAGGCTCTTCTGCCCTTTTAAGGATTACACTTTATTGCATGTACGAGTACCTACTACGTCTTAGTCGCAGAAGCAAGTAGTTATACAGACAGTTTTTGCCGAAATTTGGTAGGTTCTTTAATTATGAATTACACTACCATAAGATAAACTCATTACTCCAAAAGTCTAAAATTATGTTCGTATTTCAAGTGGTATCTAAGAAAACAAGGATTCTAACCCACACAATCACTGTAATCAACAAATCTACAGTACGACTAATCGCTAAAACTTGCGACAAATCGCAACCCCTCACCGCAGTCCGGCAAGACGTGTAGGTGGTCTTCGTCCATTTTTATTTTCTTTTTATCTCTTGAATTGTTAATGTGCTGCAGGGAAGGACACTCGCGTTTTATTGGTGTCCGCTAATGAATTGATTTTAACTCTGAATCAGGAATGACTGAGTACAAGAGAGATTTAATTTATATCTCTTGGATTCAGTATAAAGTTACGGAGAAAAATCGATTTTGTACTCGATCGTAGATACGAAACGAATCTCATTCTCGAGAATGTAGAAGTATACTTATTTATGAAAGTCATAGTTCTCAAAAAAATGGTACATTAGCATAACTGGGAATTCCCAGTTAATTAAGTGAGAGGTTTTTAAAATTCTCTATATCGGAAAACGAGCAGTCGAGCCACTTGATAATAAGTAACCATCGCCGCCACCATTAACAGAGGAGTTGCTGATGAATTGTTGCCCAAACCGCAGCAACCAAGCGAGAACAGGCTCTCATGCGAAAAAATCAAAACACACATTGGGGTGCTTTACAATAGACTCCGACGTAGGGTCACCAGCCAGTATAACTACAAGAGTGAGTGACGAAGCAAGTCAGATATTTTCTTCTATCGAAAGTAGTGAGAAATTCTATTCTATTCCACACAGGGTAAATTGCGTAACTTTCAAATCTTTTGTATGGAAAACCTAGGTAATTAATCAAGCAGAGGCAGATCAACTTCTGAAACATAACCCTCTGTCCTAGTGGAAAAAAAAGTTGTGAAAATGAGGTGCGTTATACATCATGTGTTGACCCTGTCATTACCCTGTCAGCTGAAGAATAATGTCGATATAACTCAGTTCGAGAGTTCGTTAGCACTTCCTTTGAAAGAACAATAGACATTAAATATTATAGGCTGCAAACACACCGACTTGAATGAGACGTTACGCAGAGCAGTGACCCGTAGCTGACCTGTGTTTTGCGCCTTATTTTATGCTTGGTATTAATTATTGATTTCCGTTCGAAGACTATTTAAAACTTCGTGAAGAAGAATTGACGTACTCAGAAAAAAATATTAATTTCATTTCAATTGAATTGCATATGCATCACTATTCTAGTATCCTCGCATCGCAGTATATTAAGAGACTTATCGTAGCCATTTTTGCAACTTTGTAAGAGTCAGTACAATTTCTGGGCATGGAATCATAAATCTACTAATCTACAAAATTTGGGCATGGATAAACTGGTTCCCAGACTTTTAGGGCTTCTGATCACCACTAACGATATTATCACAGATGTCAGTATTAACAACCCAGACCGATGGCATTGCTCTCCTTTACACAGAGACTTTGAGGGGTTTCAATGTGCTAAAAGCTCTACAGGCATGTGAAGTTTATCAACCCACACTAGATGACAAGTTTGGCGTAATGGTTGAGCGATCGGCTTTTACGCCAAATCTTGTGGATATGATTTTCACAATGAAGACATATTTGTACGGCCAACATGTGAAATATTTTGTTTGTGAATGCACCTACGTTTTTTCAAAGATTGATGAATGAAGGACCACCAACAGAGGACATCCATGCCCGGCAGACAGTAAAAGACATCAGAGACTAGTGATGTTATAGGTACCTAAGTAATGGAACACCGTCACAGACGACTTAGCTTATTTTAAGAATGGACAGCTTAACAATTCAATAGTATGCAAATTTTAGTGTAGATACTTAGTGTAGATAGCTTGGGATCTGGTACAAATTCGCACCCACTGATATCCCACTACCCTCACAATGTCGTCCAACCATCGGGCTGGCCTGCAATCATTAGACAACTCGTGGATACTATTCGTTTAATGCTTTGGTCCAATCTCCACTTAAGCCTCACGATTCGTACACCTACATGTAAGTACCTACTACAACCTGTTCGGAATCTAATCTGGACATAACTACCAACAATAGTGAAATGTATCAATAAATAGTAATGTATAACACAGTTCAATGACCTCGGAGGTAAACAAAGGCCATTACTACAACTAAATGTTATCGTAAGCGCCTATTGTGTTCTGATAACGAGTGCAAACAGGTTGTGAGGCAGCCTGCGATATTTGATGGATTTGTAGTAGCGATTGGTACTACCTAATGATACTATAAATTTGCCTTTTTTCACAGTGAAAATCCTAATAATGGCAGGGTATGTCGACTTATAATGACAAAAACCAAACTCGTCTTCCCCTGGCCTATGGTACATGGTATTTTCACTGGCGATATTACCCTTCAAACTAGAACGCGATAATGTCAGCACATTATTTCTTAATGGCAACATATTTAGCAGTGCAGTATCATCAACCCAGAAGAACTTAGCAGTAGTATCTCAAAGAAAACTGGGGTGAAACAACGATTGCGTTGTGTTTCGCCAAGTGTGTGACGATACCGGACGCCCAAACCCTTTTAAAAGCTGGGCAACGCCCTTGTGACTCTGGTGTTGCAGGTGTCCATGGGTGGCGGATAACCCCTTACCATTTGCTCGTTTGCCCCCCTATTCCATAAAAACAAAGTTCTACAACATTTACACAGAGAGACCTAAACATCGAATAAATATCCTGCTACACAGTACGAGAGGATACTTAAAAAATCCATCATCATAAACCTAATTCCTTCATCGAGCGTCTGTCGTATAATTTCTTAACGACGGCACTGTGTCGAGGTAATTGGATTCGATACACCCACTCTACACTTTGTAACAGATACATCTACAGGATGAGGGGGGTGTTTTCCAACTGTATTAAGCAGACACCGTGTCATTTTAGATATCGGTTCTAAGTAAATTGTTAAGCTCTATTCTTTGCTGGTATCGATATTGAAATGGACATCACTAGCCATATTGTATTAAAGAGTGTTAAATTTTTCTACATGTAGTATTTTTTTCTATAGGGTTGTGTTGTGTGCTGGGCTATTATTTCTATAAACACTTTTATTTCTTTACGATGTGTCTATACTTAAAGGTTTAATGTTATATCACTTATCATGGGTGACACTTATGCGTGTACGCACGCAGCTTGTTACAGAATAGGTGGCGCGTGTCGCTATTTGCTACCAAAAAGTTCTTTATGTAGCTTTGCGATATTACAATGAATATATCTGTATTTAATCTATGACAAATAAAAGATAATTAAAAAATATATTATTCCAAATTTTAAACTTTACGATGTTATCCAATTATACTTTTAGATAGGTATTTCATAACATATAATTAAATTTTGTTATTACAAAAACCTTGTCATTGATTTAAAATGACGAAATCACGAAATATTAACAGAACGCCATAAAACTACAACTTTAATTTTAATTTCCCTCCACCCATAATAATTTAGTAACATATGCGACAGATGACCAGTAATTAAATTCTGTTAACGCTTGCGCCTACGCATGAATTGCGTGGATATTATGTGTTATAAAAGCAGTGAAGATGGGTGGCCATTGATGATTGGTTATCATACTAATCAACATGATATTTATAAAGGCCTCGTCATCTTATCACGGCTAATTGCTTACTATAGATTTAGAGCCCATTAAGATAAATATACATTATTTTTTAACTAGTCAACGAGTTTATGAGATGTCTAAATTGGAAACTATACTTAGACAGTGCTTTATTCAATCGTTAATACTATCTATTTAGGTACATATTCTCCCTTCTCTTGCTATATGGCATTACTCTGCAATAAGTATTTGGTCCTTATTTTATTAGCAACACGGTTAATTTTACGATACAAAAATAATTACACGATGTCTTCTTTCTACATTCGTAAATTGTGAATATTAAGTAGTGTAAATTAAACCTATTTAGGACCTAGACAGGTTTTACTTGGAACACCTAGATAGTAGTTAATGCCTGCTTAAATTCGAAAGGCACCTCTGATCATCTGATGACTAATAGTCCTAAACACGACTGCTACGCTAGAGGTCCTAGATTCGACTCACAGGTCGCACAAAATGTTATTGGGTTTCTCTATGATAATCTCAGTAGCAGCTTGAAGTTTAGATAAGTAGCCGGTTAATGGAAAGAGGTTCGCCTCCCATCACATGGGACCTGAACATATTGGCTGTGGTCAAGTATACCTCTGCCTAACCCTTCTGGGAATACAGGCGTAGTAAGTGATGTTATAATCTCTTATCACTACACCTATGTTTTGAGAGCACTTATAGTTTTCTTCTGCCTGAATAACACGACACCCTCCTAAAGACTCCTTTCTGATTCTAAAGTCATATAAATATCAAGTCTATATTTTATTTGTCGTGCGGTGTCCCCTTCAAGTACAGGACAGTAACATCGACACATGACGCACGTAGTAGGAGGCTGTGGAGGCAGCTCCTTTGTCACTGCCACACATTTTATTAACGCCATCAAGTCGCTTGTGCAAGCTCTGAGTTATCTGACGTGAGGGCTGAGAGAGCGAGGCGCTACCGTTAGCGGGGCGGATTAATATGTTTTACTCTTGCCAATGCAAGTATCAAATATCATCATCCTCATTCTCCGAGCCTATTCTCAACTATGTTGGAGTCGGCTTCCAGTCTGTCCAGATGCGGCTAATTATCAGCATTTTACACGAAATGACTGCCATCAGACCTCCACAACCCAATTTTCTGGGCAATACCGATACTCGGAGGACAGACTGGTTTTAAAGCTTTTTTTTTGGGCTTCTGACTACCACTAACAATAAATTGTCAAAGATGTTCTTATAACAAGTATTAAATCTTCTTCTTCTTCTCTACTATTATAAAATTGTAAAAAAGCTGTGTCTATTAAAGATATTAAAAAAAACAAGTGGGTTAGGGTATATAAACACAAACATGTAACAACACAATATAACAACACAAAAATGTGATTTTTAAAATTCTTGTCTGTCTGTTTGTTACGGGTTGGCGCAAAAACTATTGAATAGATTTTAATTTTGATACCACTGTTAGAAAGTATGTGCTCCAACTTAAAAACTGGTATACTTCTTATCTCAAATAATTAAACGCAACCTGAGATACACCTTGACCTCTCTAATGTATAGACACATAAACAAAGAAGAGTTCATTATTGTTGGTTATTGAGCTTCAAGTGAGCGAAGCCGCGGGCAGAGGCTAGTATATTAAATGGTAATAGAAAGACGTTGAGATATGATGTCATAGGAGGCTAACCCTTTGTCAGTGCTATAAATTTTGTGTCATAAAGTCACTTTGGAATTTATCCTTTGCTTCCTAGAACTTCTGAAAATGGTCGCTTACTCTCTGCTACCCGCTGCCCTTCTTCAATGAGACCTTCGCTCATGTCTTGTAACTGAACCGTGGGTGTATCGCATTCGTTTTCTTTACACGCTTTCAAAGGGTTTTGATTTTATAATACTGGTAGGCCCTAATATTGTAGTTAGGTCCATTCTGAGGTATGACGTGGTTTATCGCTGAAAATATGAATGGATTGATATGAGAAGCTTCGATACAATGAGCGTTGATTTTTGTTTTTAATAGCTTTTATGAAAGGAGTGCAACAAATTTAAGACCACGTTTCCTTAAGATATGATAGTATGATATTATTCATTGCCCTCGGATCATAACATATAATATCTACATATTTTAATTTCACTTTGGTTTTTGTAAAACAAACGTCTTTTTAGGTATCTGATCACAAGTTTGACAGCTTTTAAACCTTACTTATTTGTGTAACAAATGGTAAATGTTGAAGTAAATAGGTACTATGTAAGACAAGCAGTTCTCATAAAACTAAGTTAACAGTTTAACCCAACACAGCACCAATTAACCAGCCATTAAGCACAACACCAACAAATTGATTTACATCACGTCTCCTTAACTTGAAGTTATTGCGGAAAAAGTGGCGCGAAAGCTGCGCGTGCGCGTGGGCGTGGCAACGCATAAACAAGCCGCTGTCCTACTCTAACGCACAATGTGAACGATGAACTTGAATTTATTATCTCTTGTCGCATTATGCGCTGGCGCAGGTTGCGAGGACTGCTAGTGTTAGCAAGTTCTATGGAATTTGATGGGTTAACTTGGTTGAATGCGTCTACATATATACAACTCTCTTCTATATAGTTAATGAACTGTTTCTTCATATAATATGACTGACTGACTGACGTATCAACGCTCAGCTGAAAGAGCTGGTATAGAAGCATGAAATTTCTCACAAATGCACCGGTAACATGGGTGAGTACTAAGAAAGATTTTTTTTTTAATTCTACCCCTAAGGGTGCAATATGGGGATATAAAATTACGATCCTTAGGATCGGCGCAACGTAGGTTCAACCACGGGCGGGCCAATAGTATTCGTATATGTTTCCAAGGTGGGAGAGCCATTTTTCGGCACGAATGGACCGGCTCGACCGGAGTGATACTACGGCCTCACAGCCAAACCGGCGTGAAACAACGCTTACGGTTGTTTTTCGCCGAGCGAGTGAGGACGCCGGACCGGACGCCCAAACCGTTTTAAAAGGCAGGCAACTCCTCGTATTGTGGATGTCCATGGGCGGTAGTAATCGCTTACCATCGGGTGATCCGCCTGCTCGTTTGCCCCCCTATTCTATAAAAAAAGTAATGGAAAACAATAAGCAAATAATAGGTAGTGCCCCTGTATTTAAGTAGTCACGTAAAAACCAGCACACCAGCACCTTAGTTATAAAACATTCCTAAATTGCGGAAGTCAGGCGCACAATGCGCTAACGCATTACTGCGTAGGAACAGGGAACAACTCAGTCATACATCTCAGCCTGAATGGGAGTATTAATGCGGCTTATTTGTGGAGCTGCACCTAACTAGGTGTTATCAAGATCTAGAAATTTCCGCAGAAACTACCTGTTATTTTGTGTAAGGTAAAATACCGATGACGTGTGTGTCTGTGAGTCATTTTGCTTACATTAATACAGAGAGAAGGATTCAATTAGAATGATAAATGAATGGATCAAGATTTCCTTTAAGATTTTCTGTCAGGAAATATGAACATTTTTTTTCGATCGGAGTGCCCTTGCCTAGAAGAAACCGATTCACTACTGATTGAAAGGATCCCAGATTAGATCCATCGGGGAACTATTTTGGTCTGTTACCTTATGCTGAGCAGATTTGGCAAGAATATGATAGAATTCTGAGGTGTGTACAAAAAAATACAGTAGACAGATGAAACGGCAAGTAACGTCTAGTAATCGTAATTACCTATCATGCCTATTCCAACTTGACTTAGATGTAAAATACAATATATTCATCAGTCATATAAAATATTTTTACATACATACATACCTACATACCATAACGCCTGTATTCCTCGAAGTTTTAGGCAGAGGCGTACTAATAAATAAATAATAAATAAAGTTTATTTGTCACCTTAAGTAGTACAAAAAGAAGTAAAATACAAATAATGCACTTATTACAATTGTATGAATTTGTAGATTGATGACCCCCATGCTAGGAGATTCCTGTGTAATGTATTTATACCCACAGTTCGCTGGCATGTTTAGGTCCAGCGAATTGTTTGGGGCGAGCTTAATTGCCATTCAGCGAGGACAAATTCCAAACTCCGAGCTTCTATTGGGAATTTCACAGAAAGTCCCAATAACACTGCTCGACCTGGGAATCGAACCCAGGACCTCTAGCATAGCAGTCAAGCTCAGGACCACTGCGCTAATGAGGCAGTTTTAATTTTACATAATCTAACAAATTGAAATACTTAAAATATTTTTAAATGTTGGATAGCATGAACTGCCTCAATAGCCAAGTGGTCCTGACCGCGACTGCTACGCTAGAGGTCCTGGGTTCGATTCCCAGGTCGAGCAAAGTGTAATTGGGTTTTTCTATGAAATTCCTAGTAGCAGCTCGGAGTTATGAATTTGTGCCCGGTTAATGGCAATAGGCTCGCCCCCTATTACATGGGACCTAAACATACCGGCAAACTATGGGTGTACATTAGTACGCCTCTGCCTAACCCTTCGGGGAATACAGGCGTGATGATATGTTATGTTATGTTAAATGTTGGATTGAATTGTCTCAAAATTAAGATAAAAAAAAAGCAATTTGTTAATTACCTTGTAAGTATTCTAATTAGTTTCGCTTGACCTTTATTTAATTTGAAAACTCGTTAGCTTTAAGATCAATTGATAGAAATTCGCCTACATTTATAATTTTAATGGTCGTTGTAATCTTAATTACTATGTCTTTCGTAGATATTTAAATGTGTTTCGAATACCTAGATAATAAATTCATTTTATTAAAAACAATTAAAATAGGTGTTACCTACCTCATTTTATCTACTACATTTTGTCTTCACTTATTATTTTACATCTTAATAATCAGTGAACAGGGTTTAATCAAGTGATTTTAAATAAATTTCTCTTCGTTCAATAAACCGGTCGTTCATATACCATATTACACTATCACTTATTATGATATCATGTCAAAATATTATTAGATTATATTTTATATTATTACTAGCTTCCGCCCGCGACTTCGTCTGCCTAGAATAGTTACTTATTCTTAGCGTGATGATATATAGCCTTCCTAAAACTGAAAGATTTTTTCAAATTGGACGAGTAGTTCCTGAGATTAGCGCGTTCAAGCCAACAAACAAACAAACTCTTCAGCTTTATATATTAGTATACATTATACTTATCCTAATATAACGCGGCTGCTGAGTTTCTGGTTGAATTCTTGGTTGAGCTGAGGCCTTAGGTTCATTCCCAATTTGGGGAACGTGAAATATGAAATTTTCAGTATGAGTTAGGACGAAACTGAACATAATCATACAGGCAAATCTCAACCTAACACTAGGCGACATAAAATATATGTTGATTGGTCACGAGGTACTCGTAATAAAAATCAGGCTGTAGGAAGCAAAGTCAGGACTAACCACAGGCAATTATATTTTGCAAACTCGTTCGCTATAATGAAAATATGCATCTCAAAAACACACATTTAGATTTTCAGATGAAAAACCAATCAGGAGAGCTTTCGCGTTGTAACGAACCTTCGATTTGAAGACAAAAGGAGTCTTTATAGTAAGATTCGCTCCTGAATGGACTCAGCGAGCGAACGGACGGACGGACGATCAGTTTTAGATTACTTTGTAACCACTGATTAAACATCGGAGGATGAAGCTTTTTGATGGAGCTTTTTAGAACGATTGAAGTAAAAGGCGCATGTAAGATAGTTCTGGGAGATAATCAAGTGTTTTTAAGTATACTTATCTATATATACTAATATATAAAGCTGAAGAGTTTGTTTGTCTGTTGGTTTGGTTGTTTGCTTGAACGCGCCAATCTCAGGAACTACTGGTCCGATTTGAAAAATTCTTTCAGTGTTAGATAGCCCATTTATTGAGGAAGGCTATAGGCTATATATCATAACGCTATGCGGACGAAGTCGCGGGCAGAAGCTAGTGAGTTATAGCTATATATAGCCTAATATGAAATTCTCAGTAACAGCTCGGAGTTTGAAATTTGTGCCTGGTTAATGGCATTAATGCTTGCCCTGTATGACATGGGACATACCGCCGAACTGTGGGTGTACATATGCCCAACCTTTCAAGGAATATATGCAGTTAATCCTAACCTTTTTTATAACTATATTGGTCGGCATGAAGTCTAACCAGTTGCGAGTGAATATCAGTATTTTATGCCTGCGACTACTGAAGCAATGAGATGGATATCAAAATTAATAACAATTCATATTCACAACGCAAGCTCCCTAGTACAAAAATATCAAACGCATGCGTCGATAATTGAAATCGGTAAAGTATAGTGTTGTGCGCTGGTAAATCACGCTCGTAATCGGTGAACCGGTAAGTCGGGCGGTAATTAACGATAAGACGCACCTCTCCGTGTCCGAGTAATGGACAACACTGCCTTGTACCGGTAATAAGGGAGGCAGGGATCTTCAAGATAAAGCTGGGGCCACATTGGTAGGTAAAGGAAGAGGGAACTAGTAAACGGTGTTCTAAAATCAAAATGTTATGCAACCAATCAAAACATGTTATATAGGATTTTATATAAAAAAATACTTTTTTTACTTTATATAATAAACTGCCTCTTTAGCCAAGTGGTCCTGAACGCAACTGCTACGCTAGAGGTCCTGGGTTCGATTCCCAGGTCGAGCAAAGTGTTATTGGGTTTTTCTATGAAATTCCCAGTAGCAGCTCGGAGTTAGGAATTTGTGCCCGGTTAATGGCAATAGGCTCGCCCCCTATTACATGGGACCTAAACATACCGGCGAACTGTGGTTGTACATTAGTACGCCTCTGCCTAACCCGTGATGACGTGATGGTATGTTATGTTTATTATGCCTCAGTGTTGCCATCCTTTAATTCAAATCGGTATATATTAAACATAAATTTACTGATAATATAGAGATCTTTTGATAGAAAACAAAAAAATAGTGTAAGAATTCAGTAACCAAGAATCAGTGCTCGAAACAAATACTTATTAAAAAAAAATGTATCAAAAATCATAGTCACAGAAATGAGTAACAAAGTGTTTTACATAAACTTGAAAATATCTGGTACAAAAAATTTATGACCTTAATTAATTAATTCTGGTCCTTTCGTACGCAACGCAAAAACCTCAGTGTACACACAGCACAGACAGATAATAGCAACTTTTATCGATGCGTACGCGCATCCCAGCTCCTAAGATCGTTTACCCGCTATAAATTATATAGCGAAATTGTCGATAATCATCTACCAGCGCCCAGCGATTTCATTATTCTGTCCTGTACTTATTAGCGATATGGTCATGTACCAGTGTGTATGGGCTCTGTATCAGACTAGCAGTGGAAAGTAGGTAGATAATATTTATGAGCCACAATTTTAGAATATGGAATCCGGTAACGTAATATAAATAGCATGGTAGTCTGAAGTCGTTCTTTTGCTATGATATGAATGCTTTTGAAAACAAGTATGTCAAGTCATAATCAATGAGTGTTGCTTACAACTGGACACAAAATGTTTGTTAACCCTCAAACGGAGACGACGCAACAAGTTGCTCCACAGGTGCCTTAAGACGCCCCTCGCCCCTGTCTTATTAACCCCCCGTAATCACACGAGACAAGGCTGCTGAGGCAGATTGATTGGCTCGTTTCGGGAGGGCTCCTCGACTTTGATGCTTTTTAAACATCGGCGGAAGAAGGGTTTGTTTGACGTGTATGAAAATTAAGGAGTTCGGCTTATTATGTTTGTGTGTTTCACATACATACCTACAATATGAAACACTACTTATATATTACTATTAATCTGTTGATAAATGATATTTATTTCTGTAAATAGATCTTTTAAAGACAGTTTTACAAGTCAATGTTTTACATTTTTTTGAACGAGATGGCACAGACATTTCCTACCTGACGACCTCTGAGAAGAAACACCGAAACAAACTCAGAGAATCATGGTCTCTTTTAAAGTCCAGACAATAATAGTTGATATTACAAGAATAATATTATTAGATATTATGCAAGTGTTACGATGTAGGGCAATATCTGGACAGACCTTTTGAAGAAAGAGCCATAGCAGCTTTGAGTTGACCTGTCCTAACTGACGGCACGCATACATCAGGCATCGTGTAGCTCAACCATTATTTAGGGAGCTCAGCGACCTGTCGCACGACGATACCAGATCAGCAAGACATTGTTGACTGTTGACTGTTGTATTCTGTTGAGCATGCCATTAGTCTAGTGGTCCCAAGCGTGACAGGTAAAACAGTGTTTAATTCGGGATTTGGGATTTGTGCACGGTTAATGATTTTTTTTCGGTGGTTCAATTATTTGCTAATGTCAATTACAAATATAATTTTCCCTAACTTTTTAGTTTACATTAAAATAATTTAACTATGTTTAAAATTTTCAAACTGAAACAAATTCAATGAACTCAAAAGCAAATCACCCAAAGATTTCCGCTAAAATAATATAAACCAACCCTAATTACAGCTCCACTTTATAATAAACCAATCAACACACCTGTCAACAATAACACAAGGAAATTTCAATACGCACTAATTTGGCATCGCAATCATGCGCACTTCAGTCGATTTACTGCGCCTAATGGGAGCGGCGCGGGCGCAGCCAAACCGCCGCGCCGCTGTCATTACCGACTATTACGCGAAATCGCGAATTTTACTCAGCTAAATTGACGGTTTGCCGCAAAATTGACACTCGATTATAAATTAATTTATGTTTCACCGTAAGAGAAGAAGTTATAACGTTTATTTTGGCGGTTATTTTCACTTTGATGGGTAATTTATTGTAAAAAATACATCGAAGTTTTTAATTTTGCTAAAAATAATATTAAACCACAGTGCAATCTTAAAGTTTTATTACATTGGCGCCTCAAAAGGAAGCCAGTTTTGATCAAGAATTTAATTATAAAAACACCTTGGAGGATAGATACTTTGCCAGAATCTAAGTAATCTAAGTTTCACGTGGGAGAGCCATGCTTCGGCACGAATGGGCCGGCTCGACCGGAGTGATACCACGGCCTCACAGAAAACCGGCGTGAAGCAACGCTTGCGTTGTGTTTCGCCGAGTGAGTTGAGGTTACCGGAGGCCCAAACCATTTTAAAGGCGGGCAGCGCACTTGCGACTCCTCTGGTGTTGCGGGTGTCCATGGGCGGCGGTTATCACTTACCATCAGGTGATCCGTTTGCTCGTTTGCCCCCCTATCCCATAAAAAAAAAAACCCTAAATCAAATGATTTCAATTCAGCAGTAAAATTACGTTGTTCATTAGCCTAGTCACTTAGCTAAACCTCGTTGACCTCGTTAACGAATTTAAAAATAAAATAAGCCATAAAAAATATTTTAATTTATTAAATAACACCAGTTTGGTACAAAGTCTCTTACTCTCTAAATCATATACGGATGACATGACTTTTAAACGAATGATTAAAAATTGAGCTATAACTCACACATCTATCCACAACCCATCTTCTTTTAGGTACCCTGAAGGCACAAAAAACTTAATAACAAAGTATCAGTACCTACTTGTCGACGAATTAAAGCGTCAATTTATTACAGATATTGAGTTATTATAAACGAGAGATAGAATCTATAAAGAAAATAACAATCAGTTAGAAATTGGATGAGTGCTAAATAACCACACAAGAAATCACAGAAAAAACTAATTTGGTGCAAGTGTTTTTGAATGCCGTTCTTGTTGGATATGACTGCTCTAGTACGACTGTGCATTTACCTCAATGATCAGAATAACAGGTGACGTCGGGGCGTGTCTCGTTATAGATCAAAATGGCGAATATCGTAATGTCGTTGCGCGTACGCAAGCCGCTGTGAGTTATTCGTTCGTGATAGTGCACGAGGCGATTCCGATACGAATTTATCTGATATCAGGATGAAGGCGATTTATCGGTCTTCCTATTGTTTATTGGAGATTAGTTTGAATATCAATAACTAAATGGCGTTTTAGCTTTAAATTTTAAAGGTAAGATAAATGTGAGCTCCATATTGCCTCCAATCGCCGCACTTGTTATGCCTTCTTTGTATTTTGGGATTAGAATCTAACAAAAGTATTTAAGTAGCATAAATAAATAGCTAAAACGAGCAGACGAATCACTTAACGGTAAGCGCTTACCACCGCCCATAGACACCCGCAACACCATAAGAGTCACAGGTGCATTGCCGGCCTTTTTAAAGAGTCTGGGCCTCCGGTATCCTCACTTACTCGGCAAAACCCAACGTAAGTGTTATTTCGCGGTTTTCTGGGACGGTATCTATCACTCCGGTCGATCGTCCGTTGTCAAAAACGTCCTTACGGTACGTGAGTGAATAACAGATATCAGATATACTAATAAATAAATAATAAGATAGTCTATCATATAAAGGCGTGTATTTTAAATATTATTGCTATGTAAAGCCATCAATCTGAGCGGCTCGGTGCCACTAAACGTACTTTAGGTAGGTACAGGCGAGTCGTGACCAGTTCTGCTGACCCTGCACAGGTGTCACTAACAACGCTGTCACTATACCCGAGAATGTATTGCCATTGTAGAGTAAATAATTCAGTTGCAACAAGCGTTTCTTAAGAGAAGGTTTAAAGGAAATTGTATGTCTTTTACCATAGATTAAAATATTAAGTACTCTATCAGGATCTAAGACTGCTACGCTAGGGTCGAGGGTTAGATTTCTTTCTTCGTATAAAGTACTGATATTCAGCCACAAGTCCGCGTTCGAAAAGTTTGAACGAATGTAAGTAAACGGTGAAGACTTTTATTTGACGTTAAATATATCTTTAAAAGTACAAATTGATAAGATAAGATATAATATATCGATAGGAGCACTAATAAAATCGTTTTTATGACAATTCTAAAATCGCAGAATCTTGAATATAAAATATCTACAACAGTAAACATTTAAATCATTCCCAAATAGAAGACATCAATGAAATTTATGTGATAGGTCAAAAATGTCAGTTCTAGGTGTGTGCCTGTTTTAAATACTAGATATTTATTAGAGAAAACATCGTCACCCACACGGTTACAGGGTGATGTGTAATCAGTAAATACCCATGTAGGTAATATCACTGGACTTAAACCACTACAGCTATGCGTAAATTAACAAAATGCTATAAAATAATCATCAACCCATTTAAAGTCTCACTGCTGGGCACGGGTCTTCTCTCAGAGTAAGAGAGACGAGCCTATTGTACATTGCATCATTCTAGCCAACTGCGCATTGGAGCGCTCCACGCCGTCGAGAAATCTCACAGGCATGAAGGTTTTCTTATGAAGTTTTCCTTTATCGTTTAAATAAAAAAAGATATCATAACTAACTTTTATGGTAAAGATTTCCTTCACATTTCGATGGCAATAGGCTGACCCCCTATTACGAGTACATGGCACCTAAACATACCAGCGAACTGTGGATGTACATCAGTACGCCTCTGCCTAACCCTTCGGTGAATACAGGCGTGATGGTATGTTATGTTATGTAATGTTCCTTCACCATTTCTCCAAATACTACCATAAATTAGAGTTCACTGTCACTTCCAAAACCTTTCAAATTAAGTACTTCAACCAAATTGTCGGTTTATGAAACCTTTCACAGCTCATGACGCGAAGAGACCATGACAAAACCATAAGAGCCGCGTTAAACTACACGTTTCTAGCGGTAAACACTATTGAAGGGCGCCGACATCTTGCCACGGTGTTATTGATTGAATTTATCAGCGATCGAGTTCGGTGGGCGGTGCGAGGCATAAGCGGTCGCGGGGCGGAATTAAAATTTCGATGGAGATAAATTTCATTGATATAAAACTACTAGATTATACAATTATACTATACGACTTCGCTCACTTGAAGCTTAAAAATTAACAGTCATGATCTCTTCGTTGTATGGGTATATACATCAGAGAGATCAAGTTGTATCTAAGGTTCCGTTTCATTATTTGAGATAAGAAGTATACCGGTTTTTTAAGTTGGAGTACATACTTTCTAACAGTGATAGCAAAATTAAAACCTATTCAGTAGTTTTTGCGCCAACCCATAACAAACAAACAGACAAGAATTTTAAATATCCCATTTTCGGATTTAGATACGTTTATATACCATATCAAACTTGTTTTATTTAAATATCTTCAATGTACAGACACAGTTTTTTTTTTTTTATAATAGTAGAGAAGAGATTGAATCGCTACAAGTTTACACTGTGCGCTGTTGACACAAAGTTGAGCTGAACATCGCGCGTCAAGGCGCGTTAGAATCACGCGATGTAACCGAGTATACCTGGAGACTGCAGCCGACTTGTGGCCGAAGTCTGCTGCCGTTCATTCTCTATAGCCGCATTTAAAGTGATAATCTTGAAGTTCGTTGGATCGGAAGGTAATCCGAGACCTAAGGTGCTACTGGCAATCAGTGATAAACTACAAGACATTTCTTATTATTGGATACCTCTACAAAGACAATTTCTTTTTTGAGATAGGGGGCAAACGAGCAGACGGATCGCCTGATGGTGAGCGATTACCGCCGCCCATGGACACACGCAACACCAGACGAGTCAAAAGTGCGTTGTCCACCTTTTAAAAGGATTTTGGCCTCCGGTATCCTCACTCACTCGGCGAAACACAACGTAGGTAAGCGTTGTTTCACACCGGTTTTCTATGAGGCCACTCCATTCAAGCCGGCTAATTGGTACCCAAGCATGGCTCTCCCATGGTAATGTAGGTAAAATGTGTTGTCAAAAAAATCTTCACAATATTATAGTATTTTTTTATTATTTTATAATACCATTCATGCCTGTAGGTATTCCTAGGGTAAGGCAGGGTAATAGACAGCAAGCCTATGGCCATTAACGGGACATGAACCCAACATTCCTAAAATTAAAATTTTATAGAAAAATTCCAATATAGCACAGCTATATCTACCAATAGAACATAACGCTCAGGCGCTATTCTTGTGACCATTGGACAATTCGGTTAATTGTAAAAGATATAAATCCTGTGAAAATCTTCCAATGCACGAGATCTCTGAAGATGTTAGGTTTTGTTTGGAATATAGAGCCTTACTGCCTATGTCAAAGTAGCTCCAAACTCCCACTTTTTCACTACACTTTTTTTGTATAGTTCACCATAATCTGCCAAGGATTCTCACAATAGTGTTAAGGGTTACTTCCAGTCATTTCAATACAAAGCTATATATTTTGCAACGAGAACGAGACAGATAGCGCCACCTGTTGAGGTTGTGCGTAAAATACGACATTGATGATACCGGCCGACGTCCGCACAGTAGCGAAAATTATCTAAATACTATGCAAATAATTGTCTGAAATCGAAATGTTCGACGTTAGAAGTTTTAGTTTTAAAAAAGGATTTTATCAAATTGACACTTGATATGGATATAATTACTTGAATGTTAAATGGTCCTGCTAATTCAATCTATTTAATCTAAAACAGAAAATACTTACTGCTGACTGCAACGCACAGCTTTTACCAGCAGGTCTAGAAGGATGAAACTTTTATCAGAAGTTTCTTATACATATAATTACGTACGTGACTACGTTTACGGGATTCTGAGAAGTCTACGTCTTAAAGATGACGCAGATTCGAATCCAGTCCGCAAGTCGAATTTTTCTTCACTAAAATAACTTTAAATCTTAGCGTGGAAAATGCACAACGAATTACAAAACGATAGTTCAATAGTACGTTTACATTTATGAACATTTACTTTTTCTAATTATATTTAGTATTGTGTTTGGGAAAGGGATTTTTTAACACAGTGTCTATGGATCTCGTACAACTAAATTGACAACGATACCGAGTACAATATTAAATAGTGTTGCAACACTAAAAATAACGTGGTCAATAATTTAGTTCCACGTCAGGCACTAGCGATCAATCTGGCAGCAATGGGCAGTATAGGCATCAATCTAGCATGGTTGGGCAATAGTGCCATCAATCTGGCAAGGTCGGGCAATCTGGCAGGAACGGGTTTGACATCGATCTCTTAGACATGATGAGTTTGTTGAACACTGAATGTTTTGTCAAATGATCTACAGCATAGCATCACACCTGTATCCCCCGAAGAGTTAGGCAGAGACGTACTAATTAACTTAACTACGAGCTACTACTGAGAATTTGATAGAAAAATACGATACACTGCTCGACCTGGGCATAGAACTTAGGACCTCTAGCGTAGCAGTCGGCCCCACGAGCACTAGGCGAATGAAACAGCTGGTAACTACAGGTTTTCATACAGTTATTTGCGAAAAAAATAGTGTATTCCCTCGAATAGTGTTGCCTCCGATTCGATTTCCGTATTCAGTACAACAATCGAGTACTTATAGTATATAACGTAACAGGACTCGATATAACATTCGATCACAGCGACATCTATTACAAATAAAAGGAGCATCACCCACTAGAGTTATCGACACCTCTCCATCACCGATAGCTAATAAAGATAAGCCTCATTCTATATTTATTCCAATGTCCGTCTGTATACATCGCCATCTCCGAAACGGTAACTCACGTCGCCAATAACAATTTATATCGATACCGAACGGTTATTGAATAGACCATCGATAAAGATTCTCGAAAATCGAATATCGAGCTAAGTGAATATGCCTGCAATGATCCATTTTGGCTACACATAATCGTTTTTGCACCTTATAACCTGGTGAAATAAGTCCGAATTTTATTTAGCAGTTTGAATAGTGATGGCACAAGCAAATTGGCGTTTCTCTATTAATAGGTGTTTCTAGGTATAATTTAAATAATTTATTGGAATATTTACGCCGTGCTAATAAACATGTCGAATCACAGAATGTCACAGTGTTTAAAACATTCATGTATCTGTTCTTATGATAATCGTCTTGTTGAAGAATTAATCAGAGGTACGAGTATTTAGCTTATCGCTTTCGTCGCGAGATATTTACATAATATGACAAACTAGTTGGCGCAGTTTTTTAAATCGATTATGACGAGGTTCAACGGCTGCGGAGTTATTTGATTTATTTCTTTGTTATCAACTTGCTTTGATTTGATGTCAAAACTTTTGCCCCAATATACATACTCAGTCGACCTTTGAGATCGTTGCACTGGTAATCAAAACCTCATCACTTTTTCTTGCGTGTTGTTTATATAAGTAGGTACGTGTTACTACAGCTTGTAAGGATTTCGCTAATTAATTCATCATTTCTTCATTCATTCATGGGTTCATTTACCCATGAATGAACGTAGATGAAGCGAAAGTAGTGTGCCAGGATCGTAGCAAGTGGAAATCTATAGTCTCTGCCTACCCCAATTGGAGACAAGCGTGAAAATATGTATCTATGTATGTAGGTATGTTATGGGTCTCGGAAACTTCACGTCAATCACATTATTCATATAGAATCTAGAACTTCTAGCTATCAAAAAAGATTTGGTGCGAATTCAGTCAATTTTTCTACTTGATTTAAAAGTATAATAAATTTCTAATTATCACAATATTAAAGGACTACTTCCCACTTAATTGGGCATTAATTAATTATGAATCAACACATATATTGTCACCTTTATTAGTATGTAAATAAGACTGTTAATGGGTTCCTAATGATTTCTTAGAAAGTCTGCCAAAGGATTTTTTCCTTTTATCATAAAACACTTAATTTCCAAAAAGATTACAATTCGATTCTTGATTATTAATTTTATGAGGTTCTTATTTAATTAGCAAAGAAACTAAACATATGTCTACACCATAAAACTGAACCGTGTATAAATATAAAAACGTAGATAATCCATTTTAAATATCGATAAATCAATCGATTTCGAAATAGATTTACATATTAAAACATAAATTCGAATGATTGCTTTATGGTTTTAAAGTTCGAATTCTCTATGATCGGCCTATTCGAATCATCGTTTTAAAATTCGAATCGACTTATGAGGCTACTTGAATCCCATTTTTATTAATAACTAGCTTCTGCCCGCGGCTCCGCCCCCGTGGAATTCGGTCTGTCATCACGGCCCACGGGAACGGGATAAAAATGTCCTATGGACGGACATAGGACATTTTTATCCCGTTCCCGGTTCCTGGTTCTAAGCTACCTCTCCACCAATTTTCAGCCAAATCGGTTTAGCCGTTCTCAAGTTATAAATAGTGTAACTAACACGACTTTCTTTTATATATACCTACATATAGATGAATGATCTCTTTGAATCCGTTTTTTTGTAATAGAGTGTTTGCACAGAAATATAATATTATTTTTATTGGATTATGCTATTCCAATTATTTCGGTTCTTACTGTATTGAAATACGGAATGTAATAAGGCCAATTATAGCCATATTTATTGTCCATACGTCATAAATTAATAACACAATGTAATTATATGTTCCACATCATTTTTGTAATTACTCGGCTAGAATAATTATGTTTGAAGTCATATATCACTTAAATTTTAATTAAGATCATATCAATTTGAAGATCATCCTTTCAAATCACGTAAGTACCTAATAAAGCATTATAAACCTGTTCACAATAGGAAGTGTTGTTATGTGATATTCGTAGCTTGATCTTCGTAACATCTAGTAAAAGTAGATAGAGTAATAGACAGGGTCCATTATTATCTCTGCTTGTTACCTATATTTACCACCTGTATGTGTACAATATGGATTGCAATAAATACATATGAATATTTAAACAAATATACATATAATAAGAATATAAAAACAAAAAGTAGTAATAGAAATTCTTGTTAGATCATCGAATAATTTTGAATAAATTCTTCTATAATTATTTCTCAAAATGAATCTTTTAAAAACACTTTTACATGTTAATGTTTTAGATTCCTAGTACGATATGGGGCTCACGTTTCCTCAGTCCAGCCTCAAGGTGTCTGAGAAAAAACGTCGAAACGAACTCAGAGAATCATGGTATTTCATGGCCTTTTTTGATTACCCTTTCGAATTATTTATCAATAAAAAAAAATTATAACAAATAATACCTTGTTTGGATCTATAAATAAAATCAACTGTTCCCTTTATTTTACATTAGTTTTATAAACATTTGTTGCTAAATAATAAATGTAGACAGGTTCAATTTTAGAGATAATAATATCATGTTTGTTTTAAAAAGATAAACTCAAACATTATTGGAACACAATAGTCCACAAACAAGATTAACACACTTTGTTGTTACTTCAAAATAAGTAATACATTTAGCTAAAAAGAAAAGGGTAGGTAGGTACCTACCCTATTTTGCCTACGTACAGCACCTTAATATACGAGTGGTTATTGAGATAGTGAGGGCAGTGTTCAGTGAGTTATAGGATTCTGGTACTAGCATAGTAACGGATTCCGACCATAATGTAATAAATATATTTAGAACGATACCATGCAACCGGATTCCGCGTATGCAAATATAATGAATTATACGAGAGCCAACCATCACGCTACCGTTAGCGGGGCCGGCTGTCGCCTCAAAGATTTATTATGAACAAAAATATATCTAAGAATGTTAAATTTTACATATTAATTATGGACTAAATGGCCCCCCATATAATTTAAATATCAGATCTAAAGAAGAACGGTTAAAGAATTATAATGACTGATGCTTTTCCGATCCTTCTTACTAGATTTCTATGACACGATGATTCTTCACTGCCGTTCCGTTCATAAGCATCTCATAAGAGCTGAGATTAGAAGAAATATTTGACTTGCTCGGTAGAAGGACCTCTTGGGGTCTGACTGGCTGGCAACCACCCTCATGTTGGAACTTGTCGTAAGTCACTTCATCTACGTTCATTAACCTCCTTCTCATACAAATTATTCTCGATTTCGATAGGAATACATTTTCGAAACTGTTGGAGCTTGGGCTACTGAAGTACTTCACGTACATCTCTGCCTTACCCTTCAGGGAATACGGGCGTATTTCGATATTATGTGTTGTTGACCTTTCCATAATAACTTATCTAGAAACAAAATAATAAAAATACAGTGTAACTTTCATTATTAACCAGAGTCATAAAAACTGCCTCATTAGTTAAGTGGTCCTGAGCGCGACTGCTACCCTAGAGGTCCTGGGTTCGATTCCCAGGTCGAGCAAAGTGTTATTGGGTTTTTCTATGAAATTCCCAGTAGCAGCTCGGAGTTAGGAATTTGTGCCCGGTTAATGGCAATAGGCTCGCCCCTATTACATGGGACCTAAACATACCAGCGAACTGTGGGTGTACATTAGTACGCCTCTGCCTAACCCTTCGGGGAATACAGGCGTGATGGTATGTTATGTTATGTTATGTCATAAAAATCAAAATGGCCGCTCGATGCGTTATAAGAACAGAATTCTCGATGTCCATAGTAGAAATGATCCAAAAATCGATCCAAAAATCTCAAAAATCATTAGGAATACTGATCTAAGTATTCATCTGTCGGACAGCACTACTCTAGTCGACATTAATTAGTTAAAACATGTTCTTAATTTACGACGGATATAAATCTTTCATTTAAATGTATCCAAAATTGATTTTACATAGCAAACATTTAAGCTTTTATGGTACTTATATATTATCTAGACCTGTTGTTTAGCGTGAAATTTTTATTTTCTTCAATATATCTATTTACTTCGCGTCAAATTTATTTATGATTAAGGAAATTACTTTTATTGGTTTAATTAATTTTTACTGCGTAATACATAAATCGACAGACCACACTTAGACTTTGCTGTTCATAATAATCTACTTCAGTTGACGATAAAAGGAGTTTCAGGGAGAAGGTTTCAGGCCACCACTACCCTAGCCTATGGATTGTTATCCCTATTAATTACGAAGCTGGAAAAACTTTGTGGGATCTAAAAAGAAAAAAAAACCGGCCAAGTGAGAGTTGGACTGGCGCACTGAGGATTCCGTACTTAAAATATTTTTATTATATGATGTACCTACCTAACTAAAAATGAATTCTTTTCGGAATTTTACCTTTATCAGCTGTGCTATAAGACGTTGCTTGGTATCAAATTTCAACATTCTGAGTTCATTTGAAGTACCTACCTATCTTTTGATTCCCTTGGGTCTTGAGTTCTTGACAGAAAGACAGTAAGACATCAAAATGATCCTATAAGGGTTCCCTTTTTTCTCTTTTGAGGTACGGAACCCAACAAAAGACAATAGGTGAAGCTCGTCTTCCATTTTCTTATCCATGTTCTTCTTATTTTCTTATCCGCGAAATAGCTAAGAGACAGCTAAAACCGGTACAGTTACTCTATTTTTGAACTTTGCAATATAATATAAATCAGCAGTGACATGAGTCGAGGAGACAGAGAATGAGGAAGATTTAAAAGGTGCAAAATATACGACTCTATTTAAGAAACTATTGATTCTTTAACATATGCAAACTCCATCAATGTCTACTGCTACAGCCAATGTAAACATATACAAGAACTTACATGCGCCTACGCATACAATATTAAAATTAATTTCCACGCAAAATTTCCCAGTCACATGAGCTCGGAAACTCCATACGAGCCATAGACTAAAATATCAAAATACCCCTTCCCAGAAGTATCTAATATCTAGACAAGATTAGCCTCTAGTCTATGAATCTGGCTATTTATTTGACACTTTCCTGTAATATACTCAGGCGCCTCTCAAAGTTATCTGGCTACACTGAAACATGGACATATTCCAATATTTATGTGGTGAAGATTAATTTAGTAAATTTATATTTTGGTACAGTCAGATTCAAAAATATATAAAAAAGGTCTAAAATTTCTTCTGATTAATTATTTTAGATTAATAAAACATAACAAAGGAAAATACTAATCAAACTCGCGACCATAAATATTTTTTTTAAAGATTTTTCATATTAATAGCTTCGAACTGAGGCCGTAACAACATATTTACAACATTTTAGTAAAGGATGACGCTGTTTAACTTATGGAGCGGTATCCCCCCTCTCAATCACAAAACGATCGCAATAACATGTGGTTTACGGTCTGGCATTTTTCTAAACTAAAAACAGCATCAAACTTGACCAAGTTACATTTTAATGAGATCAGACAGTTGACATTTGTGACATATATGACACTGAAACAGCCGTGATAGCCTAGTGATATGACCATTGGACTGCCAAGTCAAAGGTCTTGAGTTCAAATCCAAGGCACGGACCTCTGACTTTTCGAAGTTATGTGCGTATTAATAGTTAATTATCACGCGCTTAAACGGTGAAGGAAAACATCGTGAGGAAACCTGCATGCCCGAGAGATTTTCTCGACGTCGTGTGAAGTCTGCCAACCCGCATTAGGCTAGCGTGGTGGACTATAGCCTAATCCCTCTCATTGTGAGAGGAGACCCGTGCCCAGCAGTGGGACATATAATGGGTCGATTATGACACTGAAATTAGTCGGAACTACAATTTTGTACATTTTTTAAGTACCGTGAATTTGCCTTCGGATTTGAAATGAGTATCGTTGAGATATACAAATTTGTGTTACCGAGTGTACGAATGTAAACATTAATATACTTACTCTATGATTCAGTGGCAACAACATTGTATGTGAGATAAATTTTGAACACATCTATCTTCATCTTTATGTGGCCTCGCAAAGTAATTAGAAGTAAAATCTAATGTTAGTTCCTTTGGCTCTCATGCATTTAGTAAATACCTAATATTATATAATAACTTCACAATCTTGGCCTATATTAATTCATCAACTTAGTCACAATCACTACTAATGCAAATCTAACAGTTCATATTGAATTGTTTAGGTAATATTATCGACTTTGGTCAAACGTAATCATTAACCTTCAATGCCCTCACATCCTCTTATCGCAAGATGAAGAATGTAAAAACCATTTATTTTAAAAGAGTGTCCATGGGATTTCTTGCCGGGTTGTACTCCATAGGATCAACCTTTTAGATCTGTGCAACGAGAATCATAACGTTTCATAAATGCTTGTAAAAGCTTATTTGAAATATAAATATTTGGACTCGAAGTTTAAGTAGTCATACGATGATTATAATAGCAAATGTATCTTGTTGGGCTGAAAAGGTTTGTGATTATGGTTTTCTTTTAAATATTGCCTGACACTGTGAAAATCTCCCGTGTCGATAGGGTTCGATTATAGTGGTAGTACTGTTTGTTATGGCCGTAGTGAATGTTACAAATCATCTAGCTATATCTGAGAAAGCAAGTGAGGATTTTAGCGAGTAGGAGTCTGACATACCTCCAAGGTGACAGAACTACAAACTACTACTACTCCGAACTATATAATAAGGCAATATTGGGTAACTAACAGATCTGCTTTATGGTGCTTTTAATTTAAAGTCCAATTCATATTACGAAAAGGACACTAAGATTATTTTAATGATTGTGCTACAATTTTTTGTATATAAAACTCCTTTTTACGGATTTCATCGCGTTGTATATATATATACCTATTATTTAATTCCCGATGTTTTGGATCCTTTACAGCATGAAGATAGATGTGTTCAAAATTTATCAAACAGAAAGTTTTTGCCACTGAATCATATAATATATTGTCTATGACCATGGATGATGTAAAAGATCAATTCAATGTCTAATATTCGCGTAAGTGTCAGAAATCAACTCCTGTTACGTCTTCTGCGAAGTCCCAAATAACTGAATATTGAGAAAATACATATTGCAGAAGTGTAAAAAAATGATGGCTGACGTCGTTCACCGCCGGACTGAGCGTAATCAGCCGTGAGCGTAATCCACTACTCGTGTTACAGGGAAAGGATGCGTTCACATGCGAGGGAAACCTTTAATGTATTGTGTTTTATTTTCCTATTTTAAGTGATACAATTCTGCTGGTAAGTTCTTCCATGTTGGGACCACCTCACTGCCAAATATTCTAACGTTCTAACATTGTGGTGTAAGGACGGGCGTTTGGGGAACGAGTGAAACACAATAACTAACTCTTATGACTGTAATACCCTTGTTTGTATGTTATTACAATAAAAAACTAAACAATAATATGTATGTTTTGTTGTTTATATTGTTTTCACTGCAAAAGTGCTAGTCCCAGCGTAACTACCTTAAGACTGGCTTATATTTTTATCACAGCCAGTTGACGTTGAAGACTGATTGAAATAATAATGATGCTGACCTACTAGTTACTACTAATACCTACTTGCTTAATGGGATAGGGGGCAAACGAGCAGACGGATCACCTGATGGTAAGCGATTACCACCGCCCATGGACACCCGCATCACTAAAGGAGTCCCAAGTGCGTTGCCCGCTTTTTAAAAGAGCTTGGGCCTCCGGTTACACAAGGTAAGTGTTGTTTCACGTCGGTTTTCTGTGAGGTCGTGGTATCACTCCGGTCGAGTCAGCCCATTCATGCCGAAGTAAGGCTCTCCCACGGTAAAATCTCTACTTTTCCCTACTGCTAGTAGATCTATATAATGTTTTACACTTTCACGACTCCGCATATTTGAATGTGTGTAGATGAATTGGTCACTTAAAAGACTCTTCAAGAATATCATCTCGATATTTCACTAAAGTCAAAATATTCAACTAAAGTAATTTTCATCGCCATTGTAGGCGCGTCCCAGCCTCCTGCGCCGGCGCATTCTCCAGTTTCATTCATAAAGTGGCGTACAGCAGGATGTCGGAGCGTCGGCTCGCGTTACGAGGTCGCCGAAGCGACTTACGATTACACCACTAAATTATTAACTGAAATCATATGTTTTATGACTAATACTGATGTGGTGAATAAATCACAAAATAATTATTAAAATATTCTTTAACAGGTTTCAGATACTTTTCAAATCTTTGGTACCGTATTTAAGTAGAAATCAATTGTGATATTTTTTTCATAAATTTCTTATCTCTTCTTTCTTTTCTCAAAAAGTGGCAGCCCTAAATGTGCGATGGATTTGAACTTGAATATTTGTAATGTCAAGGCAAGTGAGCTCACTTACCAAAACTGTATTTTTACTGAAACTTTCATGCATAAAGTCACTAAATTTTTTAAGTATATTTTGTGAAAAACGATGTTGTATACATTTATTTTGGCTCTAATTGTGAGCTTGTTTAGCCATCAGGAATAGCATACATTTGTGTTTACACTCAACGGTTAGTTAGCTAGGTAAACAGAAACATTAGTAACACATCAAACCGTAATAAAACCCTTAATTACCAAAATATTAAACCGTGTGCAACAAATTGCAGCAGGATTCATAACCTCTGCATCGTGTGCGGCCACGCAGCCAGCGATTACACAGTTAACGATCTGACGCCAGCCCGACAACTGTTTACGCGCGTTTATTGACAACTAAACTAAGTTTACGGCCCCGGGCAGGCCCTAAATCTATTCACTTAATGATTTATACGTAATCGTCACTTTTTATGGCCCTATCCAATAATTGGACGGAGTTCAGTAAAACCTGTTCAAACAACGGATGTGTTTTGACACGATAATATTTTTATTACGAGCTTTAGTATTTTACGGAAATCGTTCATCAGAAGTTTATTGCGAATGCTATAAGTTTTTTATAGTTCATAAATATTTGACTGTGGAAATAAGTCATTATGATAGTAAAACTCAGATTTGGTTAACAAAAATGTCATTATCTGTGCGTCAATTCATATTTTTCGTGGCTTATGTAGTGGTATACAAACTTAATATATGCCAAGGGCACTCACGTCATCACCAATACTTTGTCGAGACTATAATCCAGAAAGCGACTACACATCAGCGCCATTAATGAATAGCGACCAAATCGCCTTGTAAAACTTTACGACTGATAAAATCAGTTATAAAACTCTATGAAGCCGTAAATTCAGCGGGCATCGGGTCGATCGTTTAAAAGACGGGAGCTATTCCGAAGTCTATAAATCAGGCGATCGGGTGTATTCGGGCCTATTCGGGACCGATCGTAAAGATTAACCGCGCTCACTGTTTGTAAACACTACTTTTATGCGGATTCGACAGATTTTTTTCCCGATTTTTATGATGGCGGTTTATGAATGTATACGCTTGCGGTGTGATTGATTCCTTTTCATATTATTCATATTCTAAATGCGTAAAGTTTGGAGAGTGTAAATAAACTATGTGAGGTACTGACTAGGTTCAGTACCTCACATAGTTTATTTACACTCTCACTAGTGTTTTAGCAACAGTTGTAGTAGTGCCACAATATTTTAGTCACCTATCAACAAATAAATCAATAACCAATAATATACATAACAAAACAGCCCACCTTTAGAATCCCAACCGCAAGTCGCCACGGCTCTCAAACACAAATTCATCAACGAACACCCACACAAAGACAAGACCATCACCGAACTCTTCTGTCAAAACCAATAAAGGGTTGCCAATAAAAACTTAAAGACTGGAAGTCAAACTTAAAGTCGTAAAAACAAGGCAAGTGGTCCGCCAAGCTTTATTGTGGCTCGACATTTTGTGGCCTAACAATTGTTTTCTCACATACATAAAAAGGGTAGTAAAACTTCTGTCGGTCAAATGATTGCGGGTAGGCGTAAAAAATGCGTAAAGGACCGTAGTACTGAACAATTGTTTGGAGGTGATTCATTAGTTTTACGGTAAATCAATAATTGGAAACTTACCTGAGGTTGTAAATACCTGAGGATATTTTTTTTACTTTTTCTAAATAGTTTTTAAGAAGTATTTTCACTCAGTACTTCGTCTAATCAAAAACGTAATACGCAATAAGTTAATAACATGATAAGGATAAAATAGTTTTCATTTGGAACCTACCTTTACCTTATGTATTTTTGTAAGAATATTTTTTCTTATAAATTAACGATAATTATTTTAAAGAATTTTACTTAAGTTCTTACAAAACTTTTCGCCTTGGTAACTTGGTTATAAATACTAAAATAATAACATAATCAACCCAGTATAATGTGCCACTGCTGAGCACGGGTCTCCTCTCAGAATGAGAAGGATAAAGCTATAGTCCACCATGCTGGCTTAATGCGGGTTGGCAGACTTCACATGCCGTCGCGAAAATCTCTCAGGGATGCAGATTTCCTCACAATGTTTTCATTTACCATCCATCCATTTTTTTTATTGATTTTTACCACCACTGTCTCACTGTGTCACCACTCTCAATTTTCTTCAGTAAGCAATTTAAAATTAATCTTGCATTTTTGCGATGCGGCGTCGAAACACAGTGATATGGCCTCGTCCATAGAGAGTCACATCAGCCTTTCCTGCCACATACCTATTACCTAGGCCAGGAATGCGTCTTCCGATTTAATTAATAACCCGGTCTCTAATGTATACCAGGTATTACCTACTATCAGTAATTCGTCCACTGTAATGGAGCGGATGAAAAAATATTACAATAGAAGTACAGTTTACATTATTACAACATTTACATTGAGACAATATTTTACAAGTTTTTATGTGAAAGGCAATTAGTTAAAGATGATATCTATTCGCATTATGTATTTCTCATAGTTCAATGCGTAAAACCAGGTGCGTTGGTTTTACATTCAGTTGTTGTGTTCCGACAAAGAATTAAACTAGGTAGGTATTACCTACTTACTTGCTTGTCGCTTTTATGTTTAATTTTATCTGTCACTGAGCAAATATTTGTGTGTTCTACGGGTGATCTATCGGTGTGATCTACGGGTAGGTGTACCGGGTCTGGGCGTTTGTGTAGCTATGAGATAATTTGTTTCACCCACGACACAGAGGAAAACACTAGTGTGGGGAAACGGATTTTAACAAAAAAAAGAACAAGAATTTGAATTTTCTTTGAATATGGATTTATGCCAATGGTCAATTGCAGTAGGCTTATCTAAGAAGATCATTCTCGAAGATTACAGATTAGTAAACATGTAGGAACATTCGAAAGAGCTCTAATTAAGGAGAATATAATTTCAATTCAAATTGCATTACATCAAAGTCATAGTCAAAATGTTTTATTACAATTAGACCATTAAAAAAGGTACTTTTTAAAAGTCAAACTAGTTGCACAATATTAAGCTTTGTTTTAAATATACATGATTCTCTAAATAATATTCATACAAAATTTAAATTAAATATAAACGATAACTACCCCACAGATCTCTGATAATAGGCCCAAGAGAAAGCTTGTAAATCAGGCCGGGAGCTGACCATAAATCTAACTAAACTATGGACAGTTTTTGTTTTTTTATTGCCCTGTTGTCCGTGATTGCGTCACGCTAAATTCAGCAGCTGCTGTGATTGTGTGGTCACTTGTTGGTCGCCACTAGGGTTAAAAGAACTGGTATGGTCGCAGGTAAGGAATCATAATTAGGGTAAGTAACTGATCTCAATTTTGCCAATGCCATAGAAATAATCCCTTCATTAACGAATGGCTCTTACAGGGAATATATCTAAATTCCTAGTCCTTAAGTTTTTGAGATTTTGTATTTAATCAGTGTGAGTGTTTTTTTTTTTGTATGGGATAGGGGCAACCGAGCAGATTGGTTGCCTGATGGTAAGCGATTACCGCCACCCATGGATACTCGAAACACCAGGGAAGTCGCAAATGGGTTGTCCACCTTTTAAAAGGGTTTGGGCTTCCGGTATCCTCGCCCACTCCGCGAAACAACGTAAGTGTTGTCACGCTGGTTGTCTGTGAGGCCATGATATCAGCCGTCCTATTTGTGCCGAAGCATGGCTCTAAAAGGAGAACAGAGTACCTTGAAATACTTGGAGGAAGCCTTTGTCCAGCAAAGAACCATTAACGGCTAATTAGAGAAACAAAATCATTTTTGAAACGCCACATACCACCAATTCTGCTCACCGCGTTGGAATTCCAATCTGATAAAAAATTACATAAATCAAATATGAAAGCTTAACTATTGTATCTGGTTAATAACTAGCTGAAACATAACTTTAGTAATTGATCAATCAGTTGAATTCTGATAAGTTTGTCCGACTGACTAACTATTTATCTTTTTGTCGAGGTGATCTGACAATGTTATCTAACGCACCTGTAATGTTAATACTATTTGTATTACAATTGTCTATTATTTAGTTATTAATGTATTAGATTGGTTATTTATTACTCAATTTGTGTGAGAATGTTGGTTCTATTCAGTCTCCAAATTCGTGGGCTGTCTAATTATTTTGGTGCACGTGGTGTTAGGTACATGAACGATCAATAAATTCATATTTCAATTAGAATGTTTACAATCTCTAATCACCATTTGCCACATTAGTCTAGTCGTCACGGTGGTTCAACGTGAGGTCCTGGGTATGATTTCTAGATCGGAATGGGATTATTGAGAGACTCGCATGCTTCGGCCATAGCCTTCGGGGAATACGTGAGTTGTTATCTTCTTCTCTACTATTATCAAAATGTAAAAAAGCTGTGTCTGTACAGGTTGGAGCAGAAACTACTGAATAGATTTCAATTTTGTTATCACTATGATAAAGTGTATTATATGCTCCATCTTAAAAACTGGTCAACTTCTTAACGGATAAGTGAACGGATCCTGAGATACAGCTTGACATCTCTGATGTAGAGAGACCCATACAAAAAAGAGATCATCACTGTTGGTTATTATTAAATATTTTTGGAATTCATTTTTAATCCTACTATAGCTTCAGGTGAGCGAAGCCGCGGGCAAAAGCTAATTCTATATAATCAATATCTATATATGTGTTATTTTATATATTGTTTTCTGTGCAGTAAATTTGATAATAGTTTTGACATATTATTATCATATTTCTGTGACAATTTTCCTATATTATCCCTTACTTTTTAGCCTTTGGACTAATAGTATAGTGACTCCCACCAGTTCAATGTAAATTCTAAAACCATCTCTAGGCATTGCGAATTACTCTAAATGAAATACATTAAATAGGTACTTACACAAAAGCAATAATAAGTTTTTAACTACAAAACATGTTTATAAATATTAAAATATTGATTAATAAACATAGTAGCGGCGCAGGCGCATGTGGTGAGGGCTTTGGTGCAAGGACAAATGAATTGCATGACGGGCCACACATACCGCGATTTGGAGAACTGAAGGGTGTCTAATTGTTTACAATTTACAGGATCTTGAGAAAATGTTTACTAAGCAGACTATTAATGTTGCAATTAGGGATGCCTTATATTTAGATCCGAATCTCGTTCATGCCTAGCCATTAATGTTGCAATTGGGGATGCCTTATAGTATTTAGACACGAGTCTCAGTCATGCCTAAGTATAATAAAGTATCGGTAATTGGTTAACATTTTCCCTTATTCTAAGACATCATCTAAGAGACAAGTAAAGTACAGTAAAGTAAAGGAGCTCTTTAGTCTTTAGTAGTATCCTTAACACTTACACTATCTCATACCTACTTGACATTTTCCTCTCTTCGGTCTGCTGTAAGAGATTTAGAAATAAGCAGTACCTTTGTACTTAATAGTCCTTAGTTTAATTTTCATATTGTCGTGTGAATAAATAATTCTAAATAAATATTTTTAAGTGTCGTTGTTTAAAACAAATATCACAAACACATACTTATTTGTGTCCATTTAATCCTCAATAGGGGAAACGTTTAAAAAAGTAAAGCTTCCCTGTGTTTCTATTCATAAGGTCTTGATCTTATTTAGAAACACAGGGATCGTATCTTCCAAAGCGCCTTCTGTAAGCCATGGGTCACAATGGGTTGCGAAGGAAATAAAGGCTGATTTTCAAGAATAAGATCCAGAAAAATAGCAAGTTTAGACTGTCTTACAGCAATACAAGGAAATTAATCACAAAATCTAAATACTTAGTTGGAAAAGTATCAATTTCCACTTCACTACTAGTGTCATGTTTCTCATGAATAGTGATAATGGATGCACTCATAGGGTCCTTTAGAATAATAATTAATGCATTAATAAACCTTGACCAGTAGAATAAGATCCATTACCTCGGGCAGAGAACAGCAAATTTATACGTGTTTCTATGTCCAGGATGTATTTGTATGTCCTCATCGCTTCATCCTATCCCCTCTATATTGGGATCAGATACTAGTTGGCTGTCGGGTAACTAAATGCAACTTAGTAGCAGTATTTTACTCGAAGCGACCGCCATCAGAACTCGGCAAATTAAATAATAATGTAATGAACAACTATTATTTATGTCTATATTAATTAGTTTAAGTTCAGAATCATTTTTATTTTATAGTATAACGGATTTAGCTGCAAGTTGATCACGCTGATTAACATAGCATAGTGGATTTGTGTAGAAAAGATATTTACAACCTCTCTCTGTTTCTTTATTTAATTCGAGACATATTCTTCAAGTGGCATCTTGATCAATCATAGTGACGTCAGTGGGTAATCAGTAAGGTGTTCGCTGTTGTCGCGGCCCCGCACCGCCCAACCCGCTCAGCGCTTTACACCCATTACAACTGACAAAAACCCGTATAATAGCGAAAATAAATATTATTTATCGCTTCACGGTGGCTTAGTTTCATACAAAAAGACCTATGAATTATTACTTAGTACATTTGCGTTTTGTATACCACTTTTTTTTCTATGGTCATAACTTAATATTTATTGCGCGTTTTAGTTGGATATTCAGAATCGTCACGTCACGGTCCCGGTTTCAATTGTTGGCTGCGACAAATTATTTTGGGGCAAAAATGCAATGCGAGCGAATTTCGACCTTAAAACAATGTATTAGAGTCACTATAATAAAAAAGCTTAGCATGTACAATTTTGTGGTACACTGTGAAAGTTGTGTTGAGAACAGTAAGGCGACAACGTATCTATCTGCAGTTTAAGATGATTAAATAGGCGTGGAATTACTGATTATGTCAATACTATGGCGCTTGCACAGTGTGAGAAAACATCATATTCTTTAGTCATAATTGAGACCTCAAAACGTTGAGGATGACGTGTCGCTGATTTGCATTAAATTGATCAAGGTAATTTATAACGCAGTTTCATTTTATATATTTACAATGAGTAATCGATCACAGTTATTTTAAACTCGTTATAATTTTACCTTTTGGAAATACCTAAACATTAAAATACCGATTAATGTATCTATTTGAATATCCGAAACACAATCATAATATTTTTTTTTATCCACCAGTATCTAGGTTAGCTGATATTTTTTTTAATAATAAACTAGCTTCTGCCCGCGGCTTCACCCGTCCGTCTCCTGGTTCTAAGCTACCTCTCCACCAATTTTCAGCGAAATCGGTTCAGCCGTTCTTAAGTTATAAATAGTGTAACTAACACGACTTTGTTTTATATATATACTAGCTTCTGCCCGCGGCTTCGCCCCCGTGGAATTCGGTCTGTCATCACATCCCCCGGGAACGGGACAAAAGGTATCCTACGTCCGTCTCCTGGTTCTAAGCTACCTCTCCACCAATTTTCAGCCAAATCGGTTCAGCCGTTCTTGAGTTATAAATGGTGTAACTAACACGACTTTCTTTTATATATATATATAAGATTGAAGGTCTAGAATTATTCTATTAATAGTGATTTCCTACTTAGGGTTTTCACTCACCGTTTTCGTTCGTGTTGAGCCAACGGTAGGACGGGCGCGGTTGCTGTTTGGAGCGCATCTCTACTGGTCGCTCCACTTTCCCCCCCAGTCACTCTCATTCATCTGAAAAGAAGAGAAAATTACTTATTTCAATCCCGACAGAAAATTATAAAATAGTAATAAAAAGGACAAAATTAATTCTCACTTGCTAACATGACCCTAATGTGTAGAAACGATAGCTTTAATCTACATATGCCACATGCAACTAGTTTTTTTTTCATTTAGCGGATTGGTCCTGACCATGACTACTACACTAGAGGTCATGGGTTCGAATCCCAGATCGAGCAAACTTTTATTAGATTTTTCTATGAAATTACCAGTAGCGGTTCGGGCTCAATCCTCGTCAATAGGCTCGCCGCTTATTACATGGGACCTAAACATACCGGAGATTTGTGGGTGTACGTTGGTACACCTGTGTCTAACCCTTCGGGAAATACAGGCATGATGGTATGTTACATGTAATAACTATAAAAGCAGCCTAAGAGACCTGTGGCCTGTAACATGATAAATGTTCTAGGCGGCGAGTTAACTGCTGTTATACGGAGAAGAGAACCGTGCCCAGCAGTGGACCTATATAATTGAATTGAAGGGAAGGATAACCTTGACTAGGTTTCAAAACAATTCCCCGAGTATTCCCCAAAACAGTTTAGACACTTGATGTAACAAATCCTTAGTAAAAGAATCATCAACCTCTGTTATAACCTAAACCATTAATCTTATTGCATTATGGTATTTTTACCATAATGCAATAAGGTATGTCTATAATATGATACTTATTTAAATGTCAAAGTTATACTGAAGTGATAATTATTGAGGAAAAATAATTCACTACACAGTGGTGCATTATGCTTAGCATACAGGACAAAAATTAAAAAACGCTCCAGTAAATTTTTATAAGCTCACTTTTTAATTTTATCAAAATGCTTAGGCTAAGTGGTTGACCTAACCCACTGGTTTAATATTGGAGATTTTTGATCAAAAAAGCTTAGTATCGTATTTAATTGACTTAAAAGATTATCTTGATCGCCGCCAATAACTTCAGGAAACCGATGAGTAACATCAAAAAATCCAATGGCTCAAGTCACTAAACACATTCGAAAATATTCACGATAAATTAAAAAAAGAACCGTCATTAATATGAGGCAAGACACGACAAGATATCGAGAGCAAAACTGCATTTTCCGCTGTCAAAATTTAAATTAAGCCTTAATCCTTCATTATTAGGGTTGTAAGTTGGCTTATCGGAGTGCATAACAACGTCGACAATTTTATACAGAAAAATCTCGGAACTCGAACGATATGTCACACAATTTATGAGAGCCGAGCGATGCCGGCTGACGTGTTCCGAGTGATTCGAATAAGCCCCTCGTAATAAATTCGATATCAAACAGACAATGTCGTAATGCGATACAGTGATGTGCGATGCAGTGATAGGGACCCTGGATTTATGACGGACACTGTCTCTCGATTACCATTGTTGGGCGTTTTTGATTAATTTTGTTTTGTTTAACAAGATACATACACGGGCACAGATATCATAAGTTGTTATATGTCCGAAATATCGTGTAGGTGTTGCACTGTGGGCCCACTCGTGGTGATTTGTAATGGACGACTTTCAAAAATGTTTCTCTTTTATTTCACTCAAAATCTTATGTCCAAAAATGTTAAAAATATGGATTCGAGTGCCGCGGAAACATATAAAATGTTCGGTGTTAATGTGATTCAAGACTCCGGAAACTTGAATGCATACTAATAAAGTTTCTTCCCTCTAATGTTTATGAGCTTATTTATGGATGTTCGGAGACATTCAATAAATTGCACTTATACACACATATCTACTTGCCAGCGTCCTTGTCGAGTATATTTATGATAATCATAGCTGATATTATGAAGAAAAAGGTTTTGTTTTTCATGGATACGTCATCAAACCATATTTATTTTTCATTTAAAGTACAAGACCTCTATAATTTTTTTACATGTAACCAGCTATGTCATCTTAAAGAAAAGGACGTAACCTTGTAACAGATATACCATTGCCCTTAATGGTATTTCTAAACGCTTTTGGACTATTTTTCATGGTTTATGGTAAAATTGTGCATTTTAAAATCTCAATATCATTTTATCATTGAAAGGAGGTGGTTTTTACTTAGGTAATCCGGGACATACACAGTGCTACTGCAATGAAAGTTATAAAACTAGAATTTAATCATCAGTAACATCAAGCAGGTAACTTTATTTCATTCCCAAGAGTCCTCAAAAATCCACTTAATTCAATCCTAAACATCAAAACGTCCGACATACGACAGGACTCCAAGCTCCCATGCCATAAACCAATTGTGGACCCATCAATATGTGGAGTAAGTATATATTTTTATCTTATAAGTATTAACGCGGCTTGTCTTAACGATTATTGGGCCGGTGGCTGCGAGGCGACACTGGACAGGACGGACGGACATATTCCGCTAAAGCCGTGTAAATCAGTCAGGGTAATGACGAAAATATACGGGCGGTGATAACGGGAGGGCCAGTGGCGTTTGTATGTAAATAGCTTTGATCGCTTATTAGAAATAATAATAAAATGATAACAGTGAAGGGAATTTGAAGTGTGCATGATTCTATTTATAAAAAAACTTTACTTATTGAATGTCGACACAGTAACGTAATAGTAATAATAGAATCAACCCAAAGCGTGTATCCTTCACTTTTACTTTTTTTCTTAAAAGTGTATGTAATTTATACCCTATATACATTACAATAATAATAATAAAAGCGTATGATAGCGTTAATACTTAAATTACTATAAAGGTTGAGAATTAATTTGATAATTTCAGCCGACAACTCCATGCCATATAAAGAGTTAATACTTGAAAGCAAACTAATTGAAAACGAGTTTCAATGCCAATAAACAAGTATGAAATCTCATTCTATGATAACTTACAAAATATTAATATAATAAATTTATCACCGAGTAACAAGTCCTTAAGATCTACTCAAGCCTCCTACCAAAAATTAATGTGCAAACCTCACTGTCATTCTGCGTACATTGTACCTTGTAACATTTGCTGGACACGGCAGTAAAACCTTCCCGTATGTTTCCCACATTTATAGTGTCAATAAAGAATCGTCGCCCGATAACACACTTCAAGGGCAGTGCCATAAACTCCATACTATAGTGTTATTGGTGACTCGATTTATACACTTTTTTTTCTCCATACAAGTCCCAGACAATTTATTAAGTGGTTCCAATGTGATCGCATTTTTTCTGTTTCTTTGATTAAACTTATTTGATTTGAGTAGGTATTAATTGGTCGTAAACGTTTATGTGGCAATATAAAAACTAGTTCACAAGAACTCGGTGCCGCACTTTTGAATTTTCCTTTGTTTTAAATATTAATTTGTCTTGTTAATGTGTGTTTCGTCCTTGTAAACTCGAATATAAAGTTATTTGATAAAAAGAGATAAATTGGCGCATCAAGTCGGGCTATATTTTATTGAAGTAATATAATAGTTGGAGCTATAAGAGCTATTACTCGGTGTTTATTTTGCAAGATACCCAGCACTATTTTCAAGGCGAAACGGTGAAAAGGACGTTGAACAAAACTTAGAAATTTAATGAACGTTTACAATGATTTACGTGGAAACACGGTGAGCGAATGTTCTATGACTGATATCTATACTAATATATAAAGCTGAAGAGTTTGTTTGTTTGTTTGTTTGTTTGTTTGTTTGTTTGTTTGTTTGTTTGCTTGAACGCGCTAATCTCAGGAACTACTGGTTCGATTTGAAAAATTCTTTCAGTGTTAGATAGCTCATTAATCGAGGAAGGCTATAGGCTATATATCATCACGCTAAGACCAATAGGAGCGGAGCATCAATGAAGAATGTTTCAAAATCGGGGTATTTTCCTTTTGAGAGCTTCAGATGCATGCGCTGCGTTAACGATTAAAGTTTCGCAAAAATCATATATGACAGAATTGTTCCTCTTTAAAAGTTCTAAAAAAAAGTCCGGGACAGCATATGTCTATCTTTTAAGGTTGGCTAACTATAACCGTTTTTATGCTAACTTTGCTCTAAAATTCGTTATTTTTTCCTTTTGAGAGCTTCCGATGCGTGCGCTGCGTAAACGGTTAAAGTTTCGCAAAAATCATATACGAAAGAATTGTTCCTCTTTAAAAGTTCTAAAAAAAGTCCGCGACAGCATATGTCTATCTTTTAAGGTTGGCTCACTATAACCTTTTTTTATGCTAACTTTGTTCTAAAATTCCAAATGCATTATTTGCGTAGGTGTTTTTATAAACATGATATTAATCCTTATCCAAATAAATATGTTATTCATCAGCCTTTAGAGCGTTTGTTTTGTATCCGTGCGGACCGAGCTTGGGTCCGCTCAGACCCAACAAACGCTCTAAAGGACATATCCTCATTTAGCGTTCTTTTATTATTCCTGTTCCCGTGACATATTTTACTAAAGTTCCGCTCGGATACTCAATACTCAATTATCAACTAACAATATTGGCTATATCTTGAAGTGAGCTTCAATCAAAACATACTACAAGCCGCTGAAGGGGATCATCATCTGCTTACCACCTGTCAAGTTCCACCTGCCAAGTTTGCTTGAACGTGATAATCTCAGGAACTATTGGTCCGATTAGAAAAATCTTTCGGTGTTAGATGGTCCATTTATGTAGGAAGGCTATCATCCCGCTAAGACTAAGTAACTATTCCACGCGGACGAAGTCGCGGGCGGAAGCTAGTACTAATATATAAAGCTGAAGAGTTTGTTTGTTTGTTTGTTTGTTTGTTTACTTGAACGCGCTAATCTCAGGAACTACTGGTCCGATTTGAAAAATTCTTTCAGTGTTAGATAGCCCAGTTATTGAGGAAGGCTATAGGCTATATATCATCACGCTACGCGGACGAAGTCGCGGGCAGAAGCTAGTATATAATAAAACAGTAACAGTAAAATTAATTATGCGTCAGCACACGTTTTTATGTTGTAAGAAAGGGCGTCGTATCACATGCTTAGCTATTACTTTTTTATGACCTTTTAATGGTGTGTGCATGTACAAGTTAAAAGAAAGTAACATTGATAATATTGGTATAATAAAAATAAATTGGAACTTAAAAACTATTTTCGAGCTCGTATATTAAGTTACATTAAGTACTAAATTGCAATATAACGTTTATTCAAATGTTACTAGTTATGTAATTAAACATAAAGCAAATATTTTTTGACCAAAAGTATTGGCGATCGGCCATCAGAGCAGCGGGCAGGTGCCGTTTAGGAAAGCCATATCGGCTGTCAAAAACTTGTAAAATATCGCCGTTCCTCGTCGGAAAGCCGCGGGCGTCGTGCGTCCCTCACAAAGATATCTGTAAGATTTATTCAGCCGTCTACAATAGGGAACGTTTTAATTCTTTTCATATGCGACAGATTTATGTACGGACAGATGCGGCGGGACCACTGTGCCGACTCGAGATAACGTGTTGCCACCCTTTACGTTAAAAGTGAACGAATGTTTGTGCGATAGTTCTGTTGGGCTAGGTTGGGATCGCACTTTATTGGGTGCTTTACTTCGGTTTTGTGAGATGTGTTTTCGTGTGAAATGTTTGGTGATATTTGATTTAGATTTCCATTTTTGCAAGAAAGATTCCCTTAATACACGCGAATGATAGAAAAATACTAAGATTTCTTATTTACTGTCATAAGTTAGAAAATTTGTTATCATCCCTACAATATGGTCATAACAATTAAGACCCTGAAAAAACATAAACGATCGGAACATGTCCCGATGCACATCTCAAACATAACTACAGTCAATATTTAAATAAAAAATACGCCATTCTTGTATAACAATGAAAGTTTTGAGTAAAAGTACTACGCATATTTTGTTTTATTATCCTCTTCTACGTATTCCTAAATTATTGTTACAATTGTCCCAAATGACAATAACATAATTTATAGCAGTCTTTGTCTAAAATTGTGCAAATTGTACACGTTAGGTAAACAAAACAACTTTTTTGGCTGGATTTTGCAAAATTCGCACCATAGTGTTTCATCTGTGAATGAGTAAAATAGAAATACTACTTTTTGTTTTAATATTTTCTGTGAATTCTTTTTATTTTGACATAATTTATGCGTAGATAATAAAATTCAGGTTACTTTAATGTTCTATTGATAAACGATCAAAGTTCATATGTCAAGCTGCCGATCAATTTCAAAATGGCGCTTGAGTGAAATTCTATTACCAATGCTAATAACTGATCATTGGCATTTTATCGTAAGCTCTATCAGGGTGTCATTTAATATATGGGTAATAAAATAAGACCCGTGGGCGACGCTTGCGGTCAAAACATATCTAACGTAGTTAAAAATACATAAATACCGAGCATACCCGGGAGCGAACCATAGCCGTAAACGCGTTGTTTTACTTTTGTAACCATAGTGGTGATTGGATAAGAACATTTATAGTAGCGCTGCTCTTGTGCTAATCAATAGTAATTGAATAATTGTGGACAGTCTCTAATTAGTTGTATGTGTGTGTACACACGACAATATGACAAGAAACCTGACTACTGGCACTAGGAAAATCACCACTATTGCGATGGAATACGGGAGTTCCTTAGAGTTAACTAACTTTATGTCATGTGTACTACAATATTGACACATCAACGTTATGTCTTAGCTAGTCTGTGTATCTGTTATATTATTTAAGTCAATACTGTTAATTTCGACATGAAGCTTCTTTCAGAAACTAAACCAACGATTGAAGATATACGTTACACAGTATTTCAGCCATTAAACATGACATAAGGATTAAACAATCACTTTAATAGCCCTGAATACACATCTATGTATATGAATGAAAGAAAGGAAACATGATATATTATATATCTGTTAAATTCAAATTTAAAAAAATTTAGATTAAAAGCAAAAAAGCTTCACTGATTATCAAAATTACCAAAACCTTACATGATATAAATATTATAGATTCCAAAATGCTTTTCGAAAACTACATGTTCAATTCTAGCGGGTGGTAGCTAAGACTTGCGTGACTGACATATTTATAACGTCGTAAATCTCCTGGTGTAACAAACTGGAGTCTTAGACTAAGACTAACCTATCACGATCAAATAACATGCAGCTAGAATGCAAGTGATGTGTGGCGCACATTAATACTGTTGATAGGGAGGATTGATAACATTGTGTCTTGGGTTCTACCTGGTGAAGGAAGTAGATCACGGCCGAGTCTGTTATTTCAATTATATCAGAATAGTTATTCAATTACATAACAATTGACAGACATTGCCAAAAATCAACCATTGAGACATCATCGACGTATGTTTTTGACACAATTCAATAACAAACTGATTCCTCCGTCCTGAGTCTTGGTTGAAACCGATCATTTTTGAGTTTAATGTAATTTAACGGATTTTCCTTTTTATTGCTAGTATTTTTACACCTGTCCACAATCAAAATCTTTGGATTTGAATTTGTATAACTACTGCCATCGAGTAGCATTTTTATTAAAGTTAGATTAGTTTTCAGGAATCAAGTCGACAACTTAGCTGATCTACTGAGATTGGTGTCATTAGTTCTCTATCTGTTTAATATTTTTTTATTTTTTTTTTAATACGATTTTTTTTTAGTTACGAAATTAATAAAGAACAGAGGTAATTATAATGATGATATAAATGATAGTTTTAAAATAATAAAACCTGTATTCGAAATAAAAACACCTACATACAGAACATATTTAAAAAAATTAACAGAACAATGAACAAAGGAGTGTACAGCTGATACTGTAGGTACAAACGCCTGTAACAAGCGACTAAATATAAGAACAAACACAGTCCATCATACGTTTAATTATTGTATACTATTTTGACTTGATTTACGAGTCCCGGCCGACCCCCCGAGTCTCAAGTCTGACGTTTTTGTTAATTAAACGTTTACTACGTTCGGCCGTTTTATGGAGTCAAGAAAAATACATAAATTCGTTACTCGGGATTACTAAGAAAAGCGGATGTTAACATTTTCCTGCGTTTTTTGTTAAAAGAAAAGTTTTTAGTTGAATCTTTTTTTGTTTTTAGAAAGGGTAATTGATATATTTGAGAATAATTTTGTCCAGGGTTTTTAATGGTTGTGACCAACGGGCAACAATATATTTTTTTGTTGTTTGATAAAAGCTTGTTTTTAGTAAGATAAATGATTATTAGAGACCCTGTTATTTTTTTAAGGCTTACTAGCAACGTGGGTTGCACATTGCACATTACTAGTAAGTATTCTTGTTAACCTCTCGTGCTAAGCTAAATATGCTTCTGTTACGAGTGGGTTCACGTCGTTAGTGCAATGGGTGGATTTCGAACTGGCAACCACGATAGCAAGTCCGACACCCTAGCCATCAGGCAGCAACATCATAATATAACACAAAATAGATATTCTCGAAAATAAATTCATCTAAATCGCATAGCTACAAACACCACTTCTATCAACATATTCCAGTTATTTCAGTGCCATTATTTTTTGCCAAGCCCAAGAGCAACAAATCACTCAAGATCACATTCATAATTTAAGTCGCTGCGTCACGCTTGATAGATTTATGACGTTTCTTTCATAACGTCGGTGGACGTCGACGTTCCGCGTCGGACGAAACACGACACTCGGTAGGGCCGCCTCTTTACGTACCTGAGACGTTTGGAGTTGCTGTTATACTTTATGTTGTTAGCACACATGATTCGTTAATGTAATTTGATTTTAAAGAATGGAGGCAAACAGCATTTTTGCCCATTCTTCCCTATTTATTATGAACTTGCGACGCGCCCGCGGTTTCCAACCCGCTGCCCCGTTCCTAAGAGTCGTAGGATTATATAAAATAGCTTAAAACCTTCCTCTTGAATCACTCGATCTATTAAAAAAACCGCACCAATATCCGTTGCGTAGTTTTAGAGATCTAAGCATACATAGGGACCACCCACGGTTTCACCCGCATCGCCCCATTCCTAAAAGTCGTAGCGCGATGTTAAAAAGCTTAAAATTTTCCTCATGAATCTCTCCATCCATTAGTGAAAACCGCATGAAAATCCGTTCAGTAGTTTTTGAGTATATCACAAACAGACAGACGCAGATGCGGTGGAGGACTTCGTAAATATGTTAGGATTGTCATGTAATTCCAAATTCCCAATTCCCTTTTCGATCTTTTCGTTCACACAAATCACAATTGTTTTAATCCATATTACCTAACCATCTATTTATGAATAGTTTTGTCATTTGCGTCATCCCATTCAAGTGTCATAGTCGAAATAATGATGGCCGTCGATTGTACCTGCCGCGATTACGACCTGTGTTCGACACACAGTGGGCAGAGTGGTCATTAGTGGCGAACCAATGTCATTTTATTCTGCATTTATTTATTTGTTTGCAATCAGTATAGATCTGAAATTGGTTATCAACTGCTTTAGTTTAAAGGTATTGTTTCAATAAACTATTTTAAAACTAAGCAAGTAACCATTTACATAAACACTTAGAAACGTAGGCAATAGGTGGTTTTTCTTTTCAATAGATTATATGATCTGATTCGTGCGTGACACTCGTACCTCGCAAAGAGCTATAAAAATATGTTCTTTACCATAAAAATCAAGACCTGTGACATCGACACAACATAACAGATATTTCTGGATAAGTATTTTAATAGCCTAATTTGGGCTGAGAAATTGTTCCTCTGCTGGGTAAAATCTTTACAATCCTCTTTGTGACATATCCGGCGGTACTTGTCCTTCGACGACGCTGTTCGTAACGTCCAGTTGGTAGTGTACCTACCAATTTTTGCTCATCGGACATATACGTGACTGTTTCTCTGATCTTCGTGAAGTCTGATGTTTATGATAAAAGAAAGAAAGAAAGAAATAAAACTTTTTATTCTGTCTTCGTACACAAAATTACAAATAAAAAAAAAACCACAATAACTCTGTACGAGAACAGAATAGGCTCCTATCTCAGCATAATGCTGCGACATTAAGAGCATAATGCCGCAGCAGATAAATGATATTTATTTCTGTAAATAGATCTTTTTAAGACACTTTTACAAGTCAATGTTTTACATTTTTTTGAACTAAGTAGATGGCGCCGGCATTTCCTAACTGACGACCTCTGAGAAGAAACACCGAAATAAACTCAGAGAATCATGGTTTCTTTTAAAGTCCAGTCAGTAATAGTTGATATTACAATAATAATATTATTAGATATTATGCGAGTGTTACGATGTAGGGCAAGATCTGGACAGGCCTTTTGAAGAAAGAGCCATAGCAGCTTTGAGTTGACCTGTCTTAACTGACGGCACGCATACACCGGTCATCGTGTAGCTCAACCATTATTTAGGGAGCTCAACGACCTGTCGCACGACGATACCAGATCAGCAAGACATTTGCGTAGGTCATGTAAAATACTCAAAGCTGTCAGAAAACGTTAATATGAATTAAAAAGTAGTCTACACAGTACTCACATTTACATTTACATAACAAATTCAGAAATTTAAATTAAAACAGATAATTTAAATGAATTGAATGTCAAATGTCAGATACATCGAAATAATGTCAACTGAGAAATAATACCTAGATGTCAAGCTCAAGTTTGATTTCCATGTCTAGCAAAGAATGCTTGAATTTTGCTTTCTCAGTAGCAGCTCTGAAGTTGTGCTCGGTTAATGGCCTTAGGCTTATGTTCCTATTATTACATAGGACTTTAAAACATATCCGCAAATTGTGGGTGTACCCAATACACGGTACCTACTTACACAGTACAAACCGCCTCATTAGCCAAGTGGTCCTGAGCGCGACTGCTACGCTAGAGGTCCTGGGTTCGATTCCCAGGTTGAGCAAAATGTTATTGGGTTTTTCTATGAAATTCCCAGTAGCAGCTCGAAGTTAGGAATTTGTGCCCGGTTAATGGCAATAGGCTCGCCCCCTATTACATGGGACCTAAACATACCGGCGAACTGTGGGTGTACATTGGTACGCCTCTGCCTAACCCTTCGTGGAATACAGGCGTGATGGTATGTTATGTTATGTTACTTACACAGTATTATGTATAATAGGTAGTACAGTTGAGGAGTTGTTAAATTTCCATGGCAGTAGTGCGTAACTAAATACTACAGTACTTCATCCTAATCGATACGTATGCAACTATGCACACGTCTCGATTACCACTTGTGACTCGTAAACAATGTCAAATACACTTCATCGAACGTCGCTCTATGCGCAGACAAGAGATCTGTCAACATTGATATTTCATAATAACATAATCCATTATACTTTCCTACTGCGCACGGGTCTCCTCTCAGAATGAGACGAGTTAGCAGTCCACCACGCCGGTTTTAGCGGGTTGGCAGACTTCACACGCGTTTTCAGAAAAGTCGAGAAAATCTCAGACGTGCATGTTTCAACACGATGCTTTCCTTCACCGTTTAAGCGCGTGATCATTAACTATCAATACGCACAACACTTCGAAAATTCAGAGGTGCATGCCTTGATTCAAATTCAAGACTAAACTTGGCAGTCCAATGATTATAATATCACTATGCTATGTATGTCTAAAGATAAGCACTAATTTTCTTTTATATTTTTTTTGTAATATTTCGAATTTTTTAAAAGATATAAGAATTTCTTCAAAAAAAACTGCCTCAATAGCCAAGTGGTCCTGACCGCGACTGCTACGCTAGAGGTCCTGGGTTCGATTCCCAGGTCGAGCAAAGTGTTATTGGGTTTTTCTATGAAATTCCCAGTAGCAGCTCGAAGTTAGGAATTTGTGCCCGGTTAATGGCAATAGGCTCGCCCCCTATTACATGGGACCTAACCATACCGGCGAACTGTGGGTGTACATTAGTACGCCTCTGCCTAACCCTTCGGGGAATACAGGCGTGATGGTATGTTATGTATGTTATAAGAATTTCTTAAAAGTGATAAAAAATGCAATTGGGAGATTTTAATTATTATATTTTCCCGCTTCGATTTGATTTTTTCTTTGTCAGGCTTACTTAAGTATAATCCACAGAATAATTTGTTTTCAATTGGAATTGGTAGATTAGGTAAGTACGTCCCGTCTATCGTTAGAAATAATTAAATGCTGTAGAATAGGTTAATGAATTCTGTTAATAAGCGTATTTCGCACTGAAAAATTCGAGATTTTAAAATACTCAAATCCGCGAACCAATATACAATCAACGTCAGTTCTTTACACATTTGACATAATTTTAATCACATGTTTATCTGCTGATCATTCAAATTAATCAGTGACGTCATGCCGATATCTTAATTAAAACTTTATTAATAAACTCCATTGAACCAAATAAACTGCACGTTTTTAACGAAAATTCGTACGTTTGTAAGTATTTTAGTATGGACGACATTGAGCCGATACTGTTACGATAAAAATAATTGTAAGCACATATAACATCAAGCTATATATAATTATGTATATCCAGTTTAAAGTGACCTCTGATTGTAGGGAAAAGTGTATAATGTGAGGTCTGTTTATAACGGTTGTTTACCTATAACTTTTTTTTTAAGCGGGAGTCAAGCGAGCAAGCGCGTCACTTGATGGTAAGTGATCACCGCCGCCCATAGACACCCTCAATACCAGTGGATTTGCAAGTGCGTTGCCGGCCTCTAAGAAAAGACGTGACTTGACCAAAACTAAACTTGTAGCCTTCTGTGCTAGCAGTTCCTTCTGGCCCGTAATCAAAATATAACATATAGGCAGAGTTGTACAAAATTAAAGCTGCCATTTAGAATTTCACTGGACCACAACCCAGGACTTCTTAGCGTAGTAGTCACACTTACAACCACCAGACTAACGAAGCTACTAGTATTAAAAGCCTGCTTCCTACATGCTGAGTTCATAGAGAGATAAAAGAAACATCACATGCTGGGAAGGCCTATTGTTTTGAGACACTGTGAACTACGAAAGAGCACGTTTGCCTAGAAGAAACCGATTCACTCGTGATTTAGACATCCAGACAAATATTATAATACCTAATGGCTAGGGCGTCGGACTTGCGGTCATGTGGTTGCCGGATCGAAACCCACCCATTGCACTACGACGTGAACCACTCCTAACACAAGCATTTAGCTTAGCACGAGGGGTTAACAAGAATAGATTAGATTAGATTGTTAGATTTTATAAAAAAAATACAATTTACTATTAGTCAAGGACGTAGGTAGAATCGTGCTCGTGTCGTCAGTACAAAACGCCACCATATCAATATCCGATATCAAGGTAATGAGGGGTCGGTAATTAAATGTCCTCTGTCAAAGCCGTCGCCACGTCAAATTATGTATAATCAAAATGGCGACCGTGACGTCATCCCGCGCGTCCGTTAAATATGAATGATTTACTTTTATCCGGCGAATAGTTGACGTCGCGTATGTGTAGTGTTGACTTTCCGATTTTAAATGCAATGATTTTAATGAATTAATATTTCGTGACATTTTGTTTGGGTGAATGTTTATATTTTAATGTCGGATAATTGAGTTTAGCATTAATTTTGCCACAGATTCAATCACGAGCAAAAATATGTATACATACACTTACTTAAATTCGAATGCGATTTTTTTCGTGAAATGACGTGTGCAAACTTTGAAATAGTGTCTACCAATACCACCATGAAATTTTACATTTTTAATTTTTCCAAGTGTATACATAAATATGTGGTTGTGACCGTACCTACTTCTATCGCCAGATAACACTGCTGTGTATTATCATAGATAAAATTAAGGAATAAGATTACTTACTTAGCATATTAATAAGTCAAGCCTTGCCATTGACGACCTCTGTGGTTTAGTGGTTCGAGTACCGGACTGCTGACCATGAGGTCGTGGGTTCGATTCCCACAGGACACATATATTTATGTGATGAATATAAGTGTTTGTGTTCGTCTGGGTGTTTCTTATGTATTATAAGTATGTATTTACAACAAAAAAAAAGTATATAAGTATTATATCCATTGTCTAGTACCCATAGTACAAGCTCTGCTTAGTTAGGGACTAGATGGTGCTGTGTAAAATGTCCCAGAATATTTATATTTATTTATTTATTATTATTATTCACTTTTCGTCATGTCACTTTGGTATCTAAGGTTGGCAAACCTGTCGATTTTCTAAATGCTCCCGCTGATTGACTCTCGTCTCCCTACCGGATAACTACTAAGGTAAATTTACAGGTAAATACCACCATACGATGTTTTCTATGGCGTAGTACACTAAGTAATATCATTAATCGTCGACATTAATTAATATGACCATTGCAGAGGCCGTATTATGACGTGTTATTGCCATCATTTTCCAATTGAGAGAGAGGGATGCCGCTCTACAGATTAAATAGCACTATCCCATTCTGACAAACGAAAAATAATGATAATAACGTAATATAGCCCCAGATCCATCTGCATATCAACCTACACCCTACGACTGAGTCGAGGTCAGCCCCAAACATAAATACATGTTATGAATCCATGCATACAATAAAATCAACGTCATTTAAACAAGCAGACACACCGTAAAAGGGAAACGTGTCAGATACGCACAAGATGGCGTCAGAGTTTGTTTCGTAGAGAAACCCGGTAAACGGATTACCGAGACGAAATCCTTAGTGCGTCTAACATCAGCGACTTTCACATCAAGAGGCTGTGCGACCTGTATCGTCGATGACATAAGTGTAAGCTCTATGCTTTATCCAAAACTGACTTAGTATTCAAAATATTGGTGTCCTGGAGGGAGAGGGATCAATAACACTACCCTAACCTAACCCTTCGTTATCCTATCCCAAACTAATAATTAGCGGTGACACTCAAATGTATTGAAATTTTCTTTTAGAATACTATATCCTGAGATACAGGTCCCCATTTAGTTCAGGAGATAGGACAAACATCGTGGTTTCATTTGTAACCAACACAAAACAAATTGTAATATAATGTAGGTGTTATTCCTGATTTGAGAAATAAACAAATTATTAATTTATTGTTACCACGAGTTAGATGGTTTCCGAGTCTTAGGCCCACTTACACCAACTTCTTAAATATGTTTAAGTTGCATTTAAACATAATTTTTCATAGTAAATTTGTGTCTAAATACAATTTAAACATGTTTAAGAAGTTGGTGCAAGTGGCCCTTACATTTTATCAACGCAGGAGTGTGTTTTAATTAATCTAAATGATTGAAAATAACATATTTAACATGTGTTTATTTGCTGCCTGCTATGTAGAACTTATGCGTGACGTAAGAACATTTACATAGCTTCCACTAAAAGTCAATTGAGTAAGTTCGGACTTTGTTTAGTTCATAGAGAAGTTTTTTTTAATCTCGAATGTTTTTACGTTTGGCCACTACCCATCTAGCTAGAAGAGTTGGTTGTTATGCGTTCTAAAAACATGTTAAAAAAAATCAGATGTTCGTCAAATCTACCTACTAACTAGATATAATAACATTATTGCCAAAAAAAATGTCAAAAGCGAACTAGGTTGAATTTAAATACAATTAGCTCAGGTGAATTTTGTAAGTACAACAATTCTCTTTCTGATTGAAAGTACAATGCGGTATAGAACAGTGTGCCTACAAGTCCACTGCAGTAAAAACACAGTTAAAATCCATGGGAAAATCATTAAGTAATGACATTTAATTACCAAGCAAATTGTAGAGACTCCATACAACAGTATATTGGTTTATCTGCTCAAATCAATAGATCAATAATTGACATAACATTTAAATGCAATAAGGTCACTTAGGCCGTGAAACTTCAACCTTTACAATCGAGGATTAACTGATGGATATTGTTTTACAAATCGTTTTGTTAAAGGGACTAATTAAATAAAGCGAAAAATATCTAAACAAGGGAATCTCTATCATAAATCAAGGGCCATAAAAGGCAAGAATTCATTTGCGCATTCAGTGCGTTTACTATACACACTAGAACTTGCATCGTCAGATTTTATTCACACTTCTGCATCTAACTGTACAGCCTACGCACTTAAAAACAAATTTAACAAGTCGTATATCACGCTGCAAATTGTATCTTAAGTCCAAAGTAATAAAAGTGATCTTGCCCGTAAACGTAAAGTTGCTTTGAATATGAAAATATCGCATCGCGCGGCTGCATTACAAAATGAGGCGAAATTATGATGGATACTGATGCCTCGTTGCTCGGTTAATAAGACCTGATTCTATTCGCACTGCATTTGATTCTAAACTGTACTGTTGTTGAAATAAAGATGGGAATAGATTGCGTATCGATCAGGAATCAATCGCGACGAATGACGCGATGCAAGTGCATAACGTGACAAGTCTAAGGCTATTTGCATACAAAGCTGCCTAGAACAAACTCATAACCGTTGATGTATAGTCCGTAAAACATTATTCCAGTTTTGAATTGCGCAAGCGCTATGCCTGATTGACAAGTCCACAGCGTGTCAATAATAATTAGCTGGACTCAGCGGAGCATATTATACTGTTTTGACTTAGAAATTGTGAATAAATTTACATTCCGACCTCGTAAGGCTTAATTTATTAACATATCAAGTTGTGTGCGACATTTACACTGTTGAAAAGCAAATTTTATCATGGACTAAAACATACAGGATACAACATTTACAAAGTTTATGCCACTATATCCGAAGCTTATACTATTTAATTTCACAACCAGATAAATATCCATGTATATTTCAATAAAACAGAATAAAATATTGATCAACAGAAAATCCAATCAAGCACATATCGTCACGACTATATTTCCTAAAGAGTTAGGCAGAACAGACGTGTACTGCGTAGAGCCATAGTTCACCACTATGTTTAGGTCCCATGTATTATGGGACGAGCCTATAACAAGTATGCAACTAACCGGGCAGGAAACCATACCTCTGATCTGCTTCTGAGAATTTTTAATGAAAAAAAAACACTGCTCGATCTAGGAAAAGAACCTTTTAGCGCAGCAGTCGCACTTACGACCACTAATGAGGTAGGTGTATGCCAATAAATTACAAGCGATACATTTCAACCTACATTCAAAACTTTATAAATGTTGGACCAATCAGAAAAGTATATTGTGGCGTCGTGTGTAACCAGCCTACGTCTCAAGTTGCAATTTTAATTCCATAGGTAGATGTCAGCCATTGGGTTCACCACAGGACATCTAATAACATTGGAATTCATTAGCATGCGAGCAAATTGAAGGGGTTTGATCTCCACATGCGCGCACGCATCCATGATGCACCGATCAAACTGAATGTCATAAATATCGCATATATAACGATCATTTGTGAAATTATGTGACGTGAGATTGAAGTTGATTTTATCTGAGTATCTGAGAATACTGTTATTATGACCATTTTGTAGGAAATAGCAAGACTAGCTCCTGCCTGCAACTTCATTCGAGTGGGTCTGATTATTATACACAATAAACAGCCTTACATCACTCGGGGATAATGGAGTTTGAGTGTAAGAATTTTCGAATCGCATCACTAGTTCAGGAGATTACCTTCTACGTAAAAACTCTAATTTTTTTATAATATTTACACATTGCCCGCAACTTTTCTCGCAACGCAAAGGATTTTTAAGACAAAACAATAGCCTAAGGACAAGTCTATACCTATACCAAAATTTATCAAAACCGGTTCAGGAGTTTACGCCTAAAACGTAAACAAATAGACAGACAGTTACTTTCACATTAATAAAATTAGACGATGCTGTGCTCTCCCTTCCATGACTCATGCCATTGAAAGACAATACGTTATCGCAATCAACATCATTATTTCTCAAATCTATATCTAATTTACAGGATATTCACAAACAAATGCACTGGTCACGACTGCCTTTGTATAATAGGTACAGGACCCTAATCGACACTTAAACATTGCCTCGACTATGAATTATTATCGCGGTGAAAGGTTTCAAATATATAGCAGTCTATAGTTAATGTACGAGTATATCTTGAGAACCCTTTGCTCTCAATAGAATAACTTTCACGATAAGATACATATCTTATATTGTAGTTTCCTTGCTTTTCTTCATAGGAAAGTTGGTGAATTTGTATTTCATTAAACACGTTTATTAATCCAAATTTAGATGGCTCGATTGGCACAATAGTCGTGCAATCGGTCGCTGCATTACAAGTTGTGGATTCGATGCAATAATTGTGAAGATTATGAAGAAGGTATATAGATTTTTACCGTGGGAGAGCCATGACTGGGCCGGCTTGACCGGAGTGATATCACAGCCTCACAGATAACCGTCGTGAAACAACACTTATGTTGTGTTTCGCTGAGTGCGTAAGGATACCGGAGGCTCAAACTCTTTTAAAAGGTGGGCAACGCACTTGTGACTCCTCTGGTGTTGCGGGTGTCCATGGGCGGCTATTAAGTATCTTTTACGATCCGTCTGTTCGTTTGCTCTTTTTATCACATAAACAAAAGAATACATAGATTTGTGTTTATTACCGCACCGTACAGGGAAATTTGGACAACGTTTGTTTTAATTAAAAGTTTCATGTTTGAGTAAGATCATCTTACTCAAACATGGAACTTTTAAATCTATATTGTGGAGTCATAATTCTATTTTTTATTTAATTTTGAATGAATGATTTAACAATTAACACTGTTTATTTTTGGTAATTCCAAAAAAATCTTGTCACTGTTCAGTGTCTTTCGATTTTGAAAGAAACGCGGAAGTGTTAAAACATTTTTCTCAAGAAATCATTATACTCTCTTTAGTCAGACTGATAGAGTGAGTCAGAAGATTTGGGTTTAGAACAGTACAATTCAAATGCCGTTTCTTTTGGATATATCAACACAGTCAATACCATTTAAATACTTGCAACACCGTTCTATCACCATCCGAACAAACCAATCCCTTTTGATGTACGACTCTTGCGCATCGCGACATCGATCGTCCCAATTATATACCTACGCAGTTACGACACAAATCACACAGACAGACAGACAAATTGGCCAGCCGCTGGCATTTGGCAACGCCGAGATCCGTCCGTCTAGAAATATGAGATATTTATGATATACTAATTCATGATTTATTATTGCAGCGCCGATTAGTTTATTATAATGTTTTATTGATGGGTGTGTTAATGGGTAAGATTATGTTTTTTTTAACGTATTAGTCATAGTCATGTTTTTGGATAGTCCACTCTATAACTTTCAGTGGGTGTCGTGAGCGAATAAAGGATTAGTCAAGATTTATGAGTGATTAAAATTAAAAAAAAAACTTATATAACATACGAAGAGGTAAAATCTTCAGAATACCCCTTATATAGCTTCAGATTTCAGAGGAGCTTCTATGATTTAAATACTCCTTAGACATAATTAGAATTACAGCACTGAAGGACAACTATCATTAGAAAGTACACAAAAATATACTTAAATAAAAAGCAATGCATTTGATTGACAGCAAATGTGATCGAGACGGGTCCAACATTTTTGTTGGACCCGTCTCGATCACTTTTGCTGTCAACCGATGTCTCTAATGAATATCGATTTTTTTAATATTAAAAATACGATATTCATTAGAGAAATTCAAAGAGAATTTATTGTGTAAATAATATTTAGCGAGCCTAGTACAATGTAATAGAACAATAATAAATAATATACTGTCGCAGAGATTGGCCTGGTCTCGGATAGGTACGGGCAAAGAGTATCAAAGAGATCCGCCACAGCCTAACTTCTTGCCAGAAGAAGAAAGAAATTGGTTACGATAAAAGAAGCAATTTAAGAAGTAAGAGAGCATCTAAATAAATCTATGGATGATGGCATTGACAACTTAAACTTTTGCCACCAATTCAGCGCGTGACACATTCATAAACTGCCGCCAATCTAGCTGTGACAGGCACCCTATCAATACAAACTATGACAAACAGACGGACTGTTTGCCGTTTATTAGCGATCCCATGAATCACTGGCCCTTAGCGGGACATGAATCTCAATTGTCCACAACTACACATGACGGCAGGACACTCAACTTGGGACAGTTTTTAACTCTCGCTATACAATTGTGTGACGTATTTGTGGGTGTATTGTGGGTTTAATTGATGTGATGTAGATCGTAGGTCATGGTTGGTTAGGGTTCAGGGAACCCAGGAAACCAACCTGTTGTCCTGAAAAGGTCACGGACCTCTTTCATACGGAGAACATACTATTTTTTTTATTTGCAACCCTTAAGACAATATTTTTACATGCACACTTTCACAAATTATGGGACTGTAAAAATTAACGCCTTGTTTCTAGTTAATTTTATACCTATAGATAAACACTTACTCCCACTCGCACTCTTCACTCACACAACACACACACGCACGCACACACACAAACAAACACACATCACAAATACTTAAGCAAACACACTCATTCAGTAATAAATTGTACCAACTCACTCGCCGCGGGAGGAAGACCTGGGGTCCTGAAATACAGGGCTTTCCTAGTTTAGGCTCCAGTCCACTCCATTGTATACTGTATTTTGTTTTATTGTACTGTGTTTTGATTAGTGTGGAAAATAAATGATTTTTTTTTTTTAAAAAAAAAGCTTACTAGCAATGCGGGTCGCACATTACTAGTATTCTTGTTAACCCCTCGTGCTAAGCTAAATGCTTGTGTTACGAGTGGGTTCACGTCGGTGGTGCAATGGGTGGGGTTCGAACCGGCAACCATATAATCGCAAGTCCGACGCCCTAGCCATTAGGCTACCGACGCTTCATACTTACTACTTACATACTTTACTTTTACTAGATACAGTTATTGAGTAACCTGACCTATAAAAATCTAAGAAATTTCGCATAATTTTGATGAATAAAATTACCGTACTGGGATATATTCATAAGTCTGAAAGCAGAATATAATATTTTTTTTTTCAGTAAAGTGCTTTCATTATCACCTGATATCTTCTTCTTCTCAACTATTATAAAATATCGCTACTATTATAAAATTGTAAAAAAGCTGTGTCTGTACCTACATTGAAGATAGTTAATATAAAAAAAAAACAAGTGGGATAGAGTATATATACGTCTCCGAATCCAAAAATTTGATTTATAAAATTCTTGAAGAGATCATCACTGTTGGTTATTATATTTTTTTTGGAATTCATTTCTAATCCTACTATAGCTCCAGGTGAGCGAAGCCGCGGGCATAAGCTAGTACAATATAAACACATAATATAAATAAGTGTACATATAATTCTAACGACACATCTGAAGATAATTTAACATCTCGAAACCTTACCCCAATAACTTCGATTCCCACCTGTCAAGCAACCGTCATTAAACCGAACTACATAACATAACTTATATACTTATCTCCAATACATACCTAACAAATCAGTAATAAAAGAAGCGAATCTCGGCGCAATAAACACCAAACGATTTTTATCTCACCTTAAAATATCGGCGAATGCGAAAAATGCCCAGCCTCAATCATATATTAGCCAGCTAATGTCAACTGGTGACGGACGAACGTGATTGGCTGAGCGGCACGCACACACGGACGCACCGACATCTTTATGCACACATTCACAAATTATGGGTCTGTAAAAATTTTATAGTTATCGTATGATGGTGTACACTTTAATGCAGATGCGTTCAACATTTATTCACGTGCTTACGAAAATGTGATCAGGATCGATGTTGGTTTTATGACCCTACCTTGGTCATTGGGGTCATTGAACTGTGGTAACTACCCGGCGATTTAACGCCTTGTTTCTAGTTAAAGATAAACCTTTACAGTTATTGCATTAACTGTATAATTATGTTTTCAAGCAAAGGACTAAGGTTCAAGCTATATTGAGCCATAGTCTTGTGGTCGAAAGTGTGACAGCGCTGGTAGAGATTCCCAGGTGCATCTTGGTATTAGGTTATTCTACGAAATTCTCAGTAGCAGCTCAAAACTTTGATATTAACCCCACTAATGGCTGTAGGCTCCTTAAATAAAATCCATTCAACTTTGGATTTTAAATTGATTGCTCTTATAATTCAATTCCTTGTTGTGTAAGTAAATAGAGACATAATTTTACATTATGTTACCACAGATAGCTTTTGCTCAAAACAAAGAAATGCAATGACGCTGTAAATAGGAAGGACACCGCAGGCACAGGTTTAAAGTAAATAATATAGGTATGTTCACTAAGTAATCCCTGCATTATTTACTTAAATATCTCATCATTATCTATATTTAAATTTGGAAATCACTGACTAGACCAATATCCACTGAAATAGCTTAAAATGCGCAAAATTATCTACTTAAGTATATTATAAAAAACCATTTGAAACAATTATGTAACCTTCGTACGCAGTGTTATCTTTTCAAAACAATTTGTCTGTTATTTAATTATTTAGCTGTGCCCCGCGGTGATCTTCTATTTCCCAATACCAAAAAAAAATCCAAATATCCTTTCTTAGCGGTTGCCCATATCCTAAAAAGGAACCGGTATAAATTTCGCGCTTCTAAGGCTTAGAAACGCGAAATTTATAAGAAACATTCTAATGTTTCTGAGATTTCGTGATTAACCGATAATTACTCACTATAAACAGCAAGGAAAGCATCGTATCAGATCCTGCAGGATTGTGAATGTGAGAAAGCATCTCCCCAGTTAATAGAACCCAGATAATCGAATGAGGTAATAGAAAAGTATGCCTTTTTCTTTTCAATGATTTTCCTGTGGTTTAAACTGCCTCATTAGCCAAGTAGTCCTGAGCGCGACTGCTACGCTAGAGGTCTTGGGTTCGATTCCCAGGTCGAGCAGTGTTGGGTTTTTCTATGAAATTCCCAGTAGCAGTTCGGTGTTAGGAATTTGTGCCCGGTTAATGGCAATAGGATCGCCCCCTATTACATGGGACCTAAACATACCGGCGAACTGTGGGTGTACGCCTCTGTCTAACCCTTCGGGGAATACAGGCGTGATGGTATGTTTAAATTAATATCTGTTGCAAGAACTACACAATATCAACAGATTATATCATTACTCATTATAAAACTACAATAAACACGAATTAAACAATTATTATCAACCATTCATCTACCGTTGGGGGCCATAACGTCCCGTAAACATGAAAAACATAATTCTCAAACCTGTTTTTCTATAAATATGATGATCAGTCGTCGTAAAAGCGAGGGTAATATTGTCCGGGCATATTATATACCTAATATATGTCTGTGGTAGAACAGTAATCGCACCGAGCATGTCCATGTCCGTCCATCGATTTTATTGGACATCATTACTTACTTGTACTTAAATGGATTTTTATATTTAATACCTACAAACAGAACTGGACGTGTTTGTGTTACGAATAAAATTGTTTGTGTTGTCACAATAATCTCTATAATGTAGTTTAAACTTAACCCTTAAACAATCCGTGTAGAAGACACAACGGCCAAACAATCATTGTTAACCATTATGGTTTATTATGTTACACGCGCTGCGAAAGGGTTAAAGGGTTTATGGCTTATAAGTCGATTATTCTGAACAAATACTATAATTTGATTATAAATGATAACATTATCTTTCTCTCAATAAGAAGATTTTGCCCATCTGTGGAACAATTTCAGGCTGATACATGCTAATGTTACACCCATATTTAGCATGTATGTTAAGGTCCCATGTAAGGTAAATGCACCTAATTCCGAGGGGTTCTAAAAATGGCACTTTATTCCGATGTATTTAAAATAACGGCATTTTAAAGCCATTTACGAGTTCTTTTTATCTACAAAATATACTTTTCAATTAATAATTTATATGTTCGTCCTTCTTTGAACAAAGGAGTGCTTTACTGTGAATAGATTTTAAAATAAACGATTGGTTTGACGCGGGCAGCCGTCCCCAGTGCACGCTTCATACATTTTGGACCCAGTGCGCGTGAGTACTACGTTTTACTAAATAGTGTTTTAACTTTAATTTTCTACTGTGTAGGTTTTTGTGTTTGTTGAAATATTGGAAGCGTTATATTTTGTATCTAAAACAATTGACATTTGAGTATTTTGTCCTCAAATTAAGGAGAAATTAGCTTTTTAAAATAACGCGACATTAGGTGCCAAATATTTTAATTGGTTCCTAATTACCGATGTATACCACGGAAATGCAATTTTATGGACGTTGTCTTTTTTATGAATTTTGAAAGCAGCTTATTGATAAGGGCCTAAATATTTTAGCTCTGATTAGGTACTTCAATAACCCGTAAATATAAAAATCTATTTCCGAGATACATTATGACGCCACATTTACTAATTAAAGCACTTCAAAGATAGTCTATTTAATTAGTTTATTGATTTGTTGTATACAAAAGTTAAGAACAGAAAATTAAGTTATTTAGGTGTTCAAATATAATTTTGAGTGGATTTTATATATTTTTCTAAACATCGCAATTGTACGTAAATTTATGTTTATACAATATTAATTTTTTTTTTACTTTTTATTACTTGGAATTGAAAAAATATGAGTGAGTATTATAAATCGCTTTTCCGATGTATATACGTCGGAATAAAGTTATATGAGCATCTAATTCCGTGGTGCTAATACGCGTTATATACAGAGTGTTCAATATTTTACGCAGTATGTTAAGCAGTTTTGTATGGTTTTAGCATAAAAATAAATGTTTGCTCTTAATATTAAAAGTTTTAGTTAAATCTTCTTAATCTGATATACTGAAATATTTTAAAACATATACTTATTAAGTACATTTTAATTAATCAAAACATAAACTCATTTAATGTCGTTTGTTGTAGGATAACGTGGCAATGCTGCCGGCCTTCTGGATACGTTACCAGACGACAGTGATGCCGATGAATACTTTGACGCCTAGCCGCGCCCCAGTTTTTTAGTTTTAGTTTATATAATATATATATTAATTTTATGTAAATAGTGTAAGTATGTATGGGACTCGCGGTGGTTTCGTGGTCATAGCGTCTGACGTACCTAGCCAGAAGACGCAGGTTCGAATCCTGCCTGCGAGTCGAATTTTTCCTTCACTATATAACTTTATAAAAATTAGCATAAAAAAACGCAAAAAATCACAAAAAGTTAGTGTAAGTATATTAGTGTAATAGGTTTAAGTTTTTGTTTTTACGTATACTGTAAAAAGGAGTTTTAGTTAATATAATTATGATGTTATACCTTAGTATGCAAACCAATAAAGTATAAGGATAATAAATAAATATACTTGATTTTAAAACACCATGTATTATCTCTTCCTTTGTATTTTGTACACTCGGAATTAGGAACCAAATGCATCGGAATTAGGATTTTTGCATCGGAATTAGGGGATTATGACTGTTTCATATTATTATATTATTTTAAAAATATTGAGCATTTATTGTAAAAATTTGAGTATATTTCAAAAATAAGATAAATAATGCATCTGATAAAAATAGCCAGTTTTACAGAAAGGCATTATAAATACTTAATTTTTAATGTCCTTCTGAGTTTTGGTGAAAATACCGCGGAATTAGGTGCCTTTACCTTAATAGGGGCGAACCTATTGCCAATTGACCGGACATAAATCCCAAACTCCGAGCTGCTACTGAGAATTTCATAGAAAAACTCAATAAAACTTTGCTGGACCTGGCAATAGACCCCAGTACCTCTAGATTAGCAGTCGTGCTCAGGACCACTACAGCTAATGAGGCAATAAAAATAATGAACCCCGGGATAAATTATTGCATTTATTGTATAGTGTATTGTACCTACTTTATCTCACAAACTAGTCAGATAAATCAAGCCTAATTTAAATGTAAATTGATTTACTTGCATATCAACAATAAATTCTAGCTCATTACCCAGGCTTGAAAATGACAAGTGTCGTTAAATTACACGAAAGTTGATAAAATAATGTTGAACTAATATTTTAGCTTGTAAACTTGTTGTTATCTAAATAATAGATACTGTGGCAAGGCTAGATAAATAACTACTGGCAACTTTTTTAACTTACTGCATAATCGCTATTAATTTAAATTTTGATTGAAATTCCTTTCCTTACTTTGAACCTACACACTTTTCCTCAACGATTTTATAACCTACAAGCCTGAATTTAAATCACGCACAAATTGCTAGCGTGTGCCTTAATATAAGCTTATAAATTAAGACTGATCTAGGTTTGAAATAACCTGAAGTAAAATAACTAAACTTTGAGTTATTAAATCGTGCCTATCTTTAAAACGAGCCATGGACTGTCTTCACTGAGTGAGAGATAAGTTTTATAAACAAAATCTTTTAAGGACTTCTTTCTTCTGTTTTTTGTACTATTAAGAAGGCATTCAAGCTTACGGCCCGGCTGATAGTAGTAGCATGAACGTCAGAAGTGACGCTCGCGACCCTGGAAAAACCTAATCACTCCTTTTTTGTAGAACTCCGTGCTGTCGTTGCTTAGAAAAGCCTATAATCCAATAATAATTACTTAGCCCAATCAGCATAGAACATTGACCAATGACAACGTCCCATGTTTGCTATACAACCACGTACTTCTTCAGAAACATCTGTATAATTTACTCAAACAGACAATGAGACAAAACACCAACACATTTTCTATTCATCATCTTACACACGTGAACATTCTCAAGCCCAACACCCAACGAATCGATACGGCCACACAAAAGACGACAAAAAAACGCGGCTGCGACAAAACGTAGGAACAAAAAAAAGTCGCAAGAACAACGTACAACTGAGTGAGTGTACGCTTTCGTTTTTCCGAATGCTATCTTCATATCCGGACGTGTGCAACTCGACGTTCGTAGGCGAGGAGCTAGGGAGGCAAAGTATGCCTTTAAATTGGAAATTTTTGATGTGATGTGAAAAGGTTTGGCTGAGATTGGATACGTTGTGGGTTTGTTTGAGAATTTTCGGTAGAATAGGATTGTTTCGTAATGAGATTTCTCGTACTGATCGTACATCAATGCTTTACTTTTTCGTAATTAGTTTTGATAGCTCAAAGCTCAGGCCTAGGATCAAACAATCATACAATTCTAAGGGCACAAACTAAGAGAGACCTATTCTATTAAATGTGTATGACGTTTCAATATCTTATCTTAGTATTCTCCTTTAAAGCAGTTAACTGAAAGAACGAATCATTCTTTATTATATTTTTTCATAGCTGGGCTCCAAGCCTATCTCGGAACAATCCCCAGTCGATACACCCTGGTGCGGTCTTTATCCGAGTAGACTTGACAGCTGCGTCTACGTCTCGCGAAACCTTACGGAGAGCGACGGAAAAAAACGAAGGACGACGCCGCTCGCGGTGTTCTGGATTTGAATTAATTCGGGTATGCATGATGATGGTTAAATATTTTTTTTTTAGAACGCGTATAAACAAACATATTCAACACCCTAATAAGCTCTTACATTGCAACAAGGATATGTAAAACTATTTTGCTAAACAGAATTCCATCTAGCAGAAAATAGAAGCTCTTATACCATAAAACTAGATATTTAGAGCTCTAATAATGCCTGATGGTTCTTAATTACATGGTAGATCTCCAAGGATATTGAAAACGAGGTTTAATACTTTCAATGCGTCATTTCTAACGTCAGTTGGTTTTATAGCATGCGGGATGATAAGCAATTCTATTAATATTTGCATAATATTAACTCCTCTAATTCAAACTGTATAGGTATTATAGACACTACTTTGCTCAGTTTGTCCATAAATCGACATTTATTTTATTAATTTAGCCCACTGTGCAAGACAACGACATTTGCTCCTTGAAAGACTTTTATGCAAGTGTGGGCAGACTTCTTTGTACCGCTAATTCCGTCTATAGATGTTTTCGTTTAATTAAAGCTCATTTCTAATATCATTGTTAAGTTACTATTTATAGCCTCAAATACCCTTGTTCCATACACAATCTAATAAACCTACTCTTACATAAAAAAATCTTCAGACCAAATCATCTTAACCAGCTTGTACCATCACAAAAGACAGGTTTATCTTTAAATTTGGAATTGCATTTGAAATCTGCACAAGACGCGCTTATCTCTTCGACTGTACCTGAGTTATCGGTTTGAACGACAATCGATATTCGGACGTTACCAATTCGCTGCTAGTGATTGTAATCGATTGTTGAGTTGATCTACCCCTTTTAGTGAAGAAGTGAGATCCGAAATATTGTGGACAACGACTTACGTAAGACTAGGTAAGTGAGAGTTCTCGATGAATTATCGTATTATGGTTCTAGCATAATATCGATATCGTTGTAAGCAGTAATAGTTTAATTCTTATCGTCATGCCAATTCATATGTCTCGAGATCAAATCCAAGGCGCGGTTTGGCTTTCTGAAATCATGTGCCAATATTAACTATTAAATATTGCGTGCGTAGACTGCTACTCCACACTGGGCCAGGATGGTACACTACGCTCTCTCATACGGAGAAGCTAGGACTGTCGGTAGTTGAAATACTACTTTCTTAGAATCAATACTTTCTATCGCCATTTGAAAAAATGCGTACATTATCAGGTAGATATTAAACATTTCATTGAACAGAATGATTGAACATTTAAACATTTTAATAATCTATATATATAAAAGAAAGTCGTGTTAGTTACTCCATTTATAACTCAAGAACGGCTGAACTGATTTGGCTAAAATTGGTGGAGAGGTAGCTTAGAACCAGGAAACGGACATAGGATACTTTTTATCCCGTTCCTGTGGGATGTGATGACAGACCGATTTCCACGGGGGCGAAGCCGCGGGCAGAAGCTAGTAAGGTATAATATTGGATGCATCATTCGGTACCGACTACCGAAGCATACATCTAGAGTTCAATAAAACTAAAAATGTACCTACGGTAATTATTTGTATAAGTGGCACTGCACTTAAATTACTAGATGTTAATCTGCAAGGTATTTAAGAAATTCATAATGTAACGCGTTACCCACTCCAGCTGCACACAATACCGCGGTAATTACTGATGTCACTTCAGAAAAAATGGCGGTATACAAAGCAGGTTGGCGACACCGCAAAGAGTTATATTGGTGCACCTGGTGTTAAGAACCATGTTTGTTTATATTCACCATTTAAAAGTTGACACAAGAATAAATATAACCCTGGTATCTGTAGGTAATATAATTATAACGTTCGTTGCTACTACCACTGCGCACGCGCCTCTTCAGAATTTTCACAAAATGTCTGTCAGTACATTTTAAAAATAGAAAATTTAAAATCAAGATTCGAACTTTTCTTGTTATTTTTATAAAATACATAGGGTAGCTACTATATTATATAAAGGCTACTTATAGTATCTCCTATTAATATTTATATCATCATAAAAAACTTTCTCATAATCATACTTTATCGACACGAATGAGCCGGATCGACCGGAGTGATACCGCGGCCTCATAGAAAACCGGCGTGAAGCAACGCTTGCGTTATGTTTCGCGGAGTGAGTGAGGATACCGGAGACCCTTTTAAAAGGCGGACAATGCACTTGTGACTCCTCTGGTGTTGCGGGTGTCCATGGGCGGCGGTTATCGCTTACCATCAGGTGCACAGTCTGCTCGTTTGCGCTCCTATCCCATAAAAAAATATGGTTAGGCAGAAGTGTATCTAAGTACAATTCGCCGCTATGTTTTTAGGTCCCATGTAATAGGGAGCAAGCCAAGCCGAGGCACAAATGCATAGAAAAACCCAATAACTCTCCTCGATCTGGACCTAAGACCTCATGCTTATCCGCCGCGCTTCCGACCGGCATAGTAATGAGGCAGTTTCAAACTTATTCGTCGTCCAATTAAACTAAATCACATCAAAATCGATTACCATCGGGACAATACTCGGGCGAACCGGTTAAAATCGGTAGCGGCGGTGGCCGTCAGCGGCGTTTCAAACGCGCATCGCGTGGGCGCATACAATTTGCATAGCTTCATTAGGGCCCGACCTCACCGCGCGATAGTCGCGTTATCGACGCCGCCTCTGAATCGCGCCTTACCCCCTTTTTTTTATCGACAGCCGTTAATTAAGCGTGTGTGAGGTCTTACGCCTTAATTATAATTGCGCACAGATACTGAATTAGCTCGGTTTTAACGAAGCCAGCATTAATAAAGAAAAAAGGTATAAAACCTATTTATTTGTGGCCTTTTTTGAGATAAGCATTACTGTCGTGACTAGTTTTAATTGTAGATAGCTTTATCTGTTGATTGCTAAGGCAGTGCAGTGACCGATAGTTTTATTGGCAATAAAATTATGTCAATTCACGCGGTTAATGTGAAACACTTGTAGGTAATATTATTCTTGATATATTGTGAAATTAACTTTAAGTGCGTAGGTACCTACTTGTATTAATAATAGGTTTATAACTCAAAGTATAGCTCGAATATGCGCATTATATGTAGGTACACTTAAGTTTTTATTTACTAAATACCAACATAATGTATCTATTGACTTACCTACTAATTTTATTGATGTTCACAAACTTGAAGAACTGTGTGTTAATATTTTTTCATTGAGTATTGGTTGGTAATTTTAAGGTCCAAAATATTTTTTATCGATTGTCGGTTTGTAGGTAGTTCTTATTTATCTTAGTACAAATATAATATCAGTCACATCACTACTTCAAAACAAATTGTAGAAATCTTCCCACGTTATTAAGAAATAAGCGTGATCATTAAATTATTCATACGTTATCTTTAAGTTAAACGTTACAAAAATTATAAGTCCAAATAAACAAAATGAGATTGATTAATGAAATAATTGAATATAATGTAACAAATCAGCTGAAACATTTGTTTTTAATAAAAACGTTGCCACACACTAGGATTTTCTCCTGTATCGTGGGTGCGTTTACAAACACAAATTCTCACAAACACAAACGCCCAGACCCGGATCAACTACCTGTAGATCATACAAATATTTGAATCGAACCCACAACGTGTCGCAGAAGCCGCTATGCCAAATTGTATGTAACTACATTATAAGAATATGAATAGATAAAAGCTAAATAATTAGAGATAAAATTAAATTGAGTGTGCTGAATATCTTTGAAGAATATCTAAGGTATACGATTAAGGTATGTACAACACTGCACACAACTATGGCAAGCTAAACCCACATAAAATTGCAATAATGACTTAATTTTTCGCCTCGCCTCGTCGACTTTTACGACTTTTGCAAAAGATAAACAGCTGATAAATTCTACGTACTTTAGTTTTCCCTTATCATTACATTATGGGTTTTCCACACATTAATCCATACTAAAAACTCTTCAAATAATACTTCTTGTTAAACTAATTCTGTACTCAAGGCTCCTTCACATTAAACAACAAATAAATCCCGGCCACGGTTGACGAAGCATCGACATAAGGCTAAGTACAGGAAAGCGCAGGGTTTGGCGACATCGCGTGTATCCAAATGCAAATATGGCGGACCACCGGCGCTCAAACCAACACTTTTATACATCAATTGAAGGAACGTCGTTTATCGATAAATTGCAACGAAAAAATATTCGCTGAATGACTGTAATATTTTAGCAAAAATGCAATTCATGCCTTTCTTAACCTATAAGTAGGCTTCAACATCGTAGTAATTGCTTGAAAAAAAAAACAAAATTAATTGGTGTAATGACTATCAACAGATCTAAATGAGGCAATTAAAAGAGGAAAATAAGTATAAACTCTTTTTACTCCTAGATAAGATATTGAACTTTATTCCATGCAGTAGCACTGAAATTCCGATGGAGATAAAGTTTTATTGCTATACTGAACCCTTCGCAAAACAATCGTAAATTGACACTCGCAAATTCCGCCTGTAACCCATCGAAACTACATCCTAAAACTGTATTGGCTCTGGTCTGAGGCGTTAGTGGCCTTAGTGGCGTTAGTGGCAATAAACGCCTACGTTTTGGTAAGTTCGCCGCACTCGGATGAAGACATTTAAATACGTCGAATATGTTAATATTGCGATCGGATCGTGTACACTGCCCTTAACAACGGGGACTGTGCGTTGGCGGACAGCGGTCTATTAGTGAGGCGGCGTAAGTCATAGGCGGAAGCGAGAGCGGGAGCAGAATGGCTATGAAAATCTACTGACAAAATCCACGAAGTTGTGTATCTTCTATAAAACATACTCTATCATCTTTACATTTATTTTATTGTGGAATGTAAATCGTACCATTACGCCTGTATTCCCCAAAGGTTTAAGCATAGTTTTGCTGCAATGCAAACTAATGCTAGCGGGATTATGCGTTTTTTAATGTTTATGTCATACATGCTCAGATCACTATCACGTAAACGGAAAGGATAATTCAAACGGTAAAACTGTAATAACTAAAAATAGAATTAGCAGAAATGGTGAACCCACTCGTAATACAAGCATTTTAGCTTAGCACGAGGGGTTAACAAGAATATTAGTAGTGCGACCCACATTAATAATAATACTAAATAATAAAAACTTTTATTTTCCTTACACAAATGGAACTTAAATCTATATAACAAATTATATAGATAATCTATATAAAAAACACGACAGCTGTTTGTTATTCCCTATAACGTTCCAATTTACGCAGTGCTAGACACTCGCTGCGTCTATCAATTCTAGATCGCTACCGCTTATATTTCGCTCCATATACATTCTAGCTACTCATAAGCATACATAAAGGTATATTAAACAGTTTTTCAACAAGCCCACTGTGATCCGCGTCCTCCGTTGACATGGCTTTAGTTAGTACTGTATTATTTTAAATTGTTCAGTACTATTTACAAGGCATTTGAAATGTTATATTGATTTTGAAGTCCGTGTACTGTGTAGTAAGTTACTCCTTGTGACTTCGACCTGGGAACTAGTACCACCCTAAGATTAGTATCCCATTGCTGAACATTTCTGTGTTCCGTGAGGACTTCTTCACTTACTGGAATTAGACTCGACTAAAAGAGGGATTATTAAGGTGTTTGTTCTTAGAGGTCGTCAATCAAGCTCTTACCTTAAATAAATAAATAAAATAAAATAAAAAAGCCTTTTATTTCTTGCTAATTCATAGTACAATTTCATAATATAATAATGTGCATGCAAATTTTTCATAATTTCAATTTTCAATTTTATTTTACTAAATTTAGTGCATTTAGAATTAATAATGTAATGAATTTAATTTTTATTTTGAGAAATAGTATACATCATTGATAAAAATATATAATTATTATGATTAAAATTATCAATTAGATTCATGATGCGTGGTAGGTGTCTTTATATTTGTTTGATTTAAAAAGAATGTTTTCGATTTAATATAACTAGTCAAGTTTTGTATTGTGTTCGCAAGAACCCTCTCAATGAAAGGTGAAGGCCTCCTCCAGAGATGACCAGTACTCTCTATTTTCTGCCGCTCGCGGCCATTGAGTACCTGCTACTTTTATGATGTCGTCTGCCCAGCGTGCATTTGGTCTTCCTCGTTGTCTATGTCCTGGTGGACCTGTCCATAATGTTGTGTTTTTTGTCCAGCGATTATCGCTAAGTCTCGCTACGTGTCCAGCCCATCGCCATTTAAGCTCTTACCTTACTGGGTATCAATAAATCCATAACTTTACTCTACTTATCTCTTATCTATGGGCTAAAAAGACCACTTTTGCTGAACCACAATATGACAAATTTATTTCTAAAACTGCTGAAACAGCCTTATATTTTTTTTTATGGGATAGGATATTATACAAACGAGCAGGCGAATTGCCTGATGGTAAGCGATCACCGGCGTCCATGGACACCCGCAACACCAGAGGAGTCACAACTCGTAAAGAAAAAGCATACTGTTCTTCTATGCACCATGTACTAGTATAGATACCTATATACAAGCCCGAACAACCTAGCAATAAGCAGAAAAACTAAGTAAACACATAGTAGCTATTTTAAACTAATTACAAAGATTGATGATGCGTAATTTACGACTGCTAATTACATCGAGTTGATTGAAATTGAGTGGTGTGGTGGTGTTTTAATAGCGAACGAATCTTGGATTAGATGTGTAAGTGTTGGTTGTAACATACTATTACGCCGAAAGCAGCAGGCAGAACTGTTTGCAATTTTTCAATATACATAAGACGACTTTCCATACAAAAGAGATCAGCTTCTCCTGGAAATTTACAGATTGATGTGGAAACATTGTGAACCTATCAAAACAATGTCTTTTGAGTCAAGTAGTGAGTAGTGAGTGATTAAGATTCTGTGCATACGTAAACGAAGCACTAACCTCTTCTCTTCCTTTTTCGTGTAGAGGAATTCTCAGTAGCAAATAGGAGTATTGATTTGTGCAATATTCGCCCCGAATTACATGAAGTCTAAACATACCAATGAGTTACAAGGTAAAATTTTCAAGTTACTTAGGACAGAGGTGTATCCATCAGGTATGTAGTAGTTATCTATTATATATTATAGTGGTAGTTATCTATTTTCTTGAGTGACAGTGAGACATAATCTACCTACCTATATTTCTGTATTTTTTATGCTAAGATTATATTTCATGAAGGAAAAATTCGACTGCTTGCAGGATTCGCACTTAAGTCTTTTAGTTAGATACCTACATCAGACGCTAGACACTTTCGAGAAGACTCAGGTTGGAATACTGCTCGCAGTCGGGTTTTTCCTTCTATCTATTATTTCCTTTTACTAAGTGCATTTGGATGTATACACAATATGTATATCTACATATACCAAAACAATTTTTTTTTACTATTTTTGTCTGTCCGTCTGTCAGTCTGTCTGTCTGTTTGTTCTATTCTACTTTCCTCATTTTGTTCGGGCTAATCTCTGATTTCAGAGATTAGCCGGAACAAAATGAGGAAAGTCCAGTCAAAATCGGTTTTTTACGGGACTTTCACTGGCAGATAGCTGATGTAACAAGGTGTAACTTAGGCTACTTTTATTTCAAATACCACGCGGGCGAAGTCGCGGGTTACAGCTAGTCTATGTATAAACATAACTCATAAACTGGACATCAAAACAACTCCTGTTCAACAGACCCAAACTGCACATTTCCACTACAATGTCACAATATCTCAAGTTAGCTGTGAGTGCATCCGCGTCGTTATTAGACGCGGGACGGAGTGACGGGCGCGACACGACGGCGGCACGGAGCCGGTACGACACTGGCCCGCGACGGGCACGTGACGCGACGCGACGTTGCCGTCACACCGGAGATATTAGATCTCGTTCTTTGTACGTTTTCAAATGAAAAATGTTTGTAGAATTTTTTCAACGGTGTCTGTTTTGTGTATTGATTATTATCAATGTGCGTGTTGAATAGTGAATCTGTTCTCATTTAATCATAGCATTATAATGTTTATGTTATTTTATTTAGGGCATATGCAATAAATTAAGGACTTGGTAAGAATAAGTAGGTCACTGTCTGTCATTGGATGCAGGCCACATAAGTGCTAGGTATGTTGGAAATCTATAGGAAAGTTAATGAATAACGGACTTCCTTTAAATGAAGATTTTTTTTTTAAATAAGATTACAAGCAATGTGGGACGCACATTACTAGTATTCTTGTTAACCCCTCGTGCTAAGCTAAAATGCTTGTGTGACGAGTGGGTTCACGTCGGTAGTGCAATGGGTGGGTTTCGAACCGGCAACCACATGATCGCAAGTCCGACGCCCTAGCTATTAGGCTACAGCCGCTTAAATTTCCATATTCCCCATCAATTGATATGAACCATAATTTCTTTATATTTATTCATTATCAAATCAAAACATAAAGAAATTTATTAATTCATTTCCATCCAACATCACGTCCAAATCTCTAATCTCCATGAAGTCCCGCTATCTCCCAGAATTACTATCACCAAATAATCGAATCACTAATGACGTCAACTCACGAAACTCAATATAAAGAAAAAGTAATGAAAAAACAACAAATCATTACTATCATCGGATCAGTGGTATTTCAATAGGTCCGTCAAACACGCGGACAATGGCACAATGCTGATACCCAAGTCATTATCAGATCAACTTAGGTAACACTTCAATGAGACAGGCGGGTACGCACTGAGTCGCGGAAATGCGGCGGCTGAACGCTGATAGAAGCGGTTGAGACGCGCATAAGAATTTTACTAGTTGATCTAGATAGGTATAAGAGTATCTATGGAGTTTCTTGCAGGCTCTTCTCCATAAGACCCACTTTTTGGAACCGTGCAACTAGTTTTGACTTTTCAAAAGTACCTTCTATAATGGTCTAATTGAAATAAAACATTTCGACTTTGACTTTTACTGTCACGTTTGTGGCGAATGTCAGAGTCATAACTATTGCGAAGCCAAGGAAAGTGTGGGTTTTAGACGGTACGAGTCGGATATTTGCGCCTCCCCAGGCGACAGACGATCCATGAGGATCCAGCACCATAAAAAGGTCTCATAACACTGAAAACAAAATAGATACGAAAGTCTAACCATAATGGTTCCTTTATATTACCAAGATTCGGAACGCTTTTACTCTCCAGCTACGAATATGCTTGTTCCTTATTTGAAAAAGCTAATATGACGTAATAAACGCAACGTTTTTGCGGTCAGTGCGTAACACGATCAAAAATCCAAAGTGGTTCTTCTAATAATGAGTTCGTTGCGTTTTGCGGCCCACAATGGTCCGGGACAATGGGCGGATTCAAATCAACGTTTACCTATCCCTGGACGATTAACGCGTTCGTTGTCATCCCCACAATGGGAGAAAGGGGGGTCAACGGTTTTTCTACATTTTTCCAATTACGCTTATTGAAATTTTGTTATGATACTCATTTTTTTGCGTGTACTGCTGTTTGGTTTATGATTGGTTTTTAAAAGATTGCGGGATTCCAAATGAGATGAAAAAGAATGTTATTCAACAAAAAAAACTTCAGACAACGTTGAGAAAATCTATAGCTGGGATAAAGCTATTTTGCATTTTAATCGTTGTGTAATGTTTTCATTCTATACATTTTGCAGAAATGACCAAATACAACTTTCTAAAAAAAAAGTCAATCTTGGAACCCAATACTGCCTCAATTTCATATTTGAACGATTTCTATTTGTGAATTCCCTACATATATACAATCATTAAGCGTAGTATGTACCTTAATAATAGTGCAGAAAATCCCCATGAACCATGCTGTGGAGACAGGTGTGACAAACTCGTACTGACTTGAAAGTCACCCTTACTATTCCTTGTCCTAAATTCATGAGATTCATGACAACCCTATGTTACTAACAAGTAACTAACCTATCGAAATATAGGTCATGTAGGTATATATTGTTTAGGAACCTAGTACCCCTGAAAACATTTACCATGGGAGAGCCATGCTTCGGCACGAATGGGCCGGCTCGACCGGAGTGATACCACGGTCTCGCCGAAAACACCGTTGCGTTGTATTTCGCTGAGTGTGAGGTCACCTGAGGTCCAAACCTTTTTGAAAGGCGGGCAACGCACTTGAGACTCCTCTGGTGCTGCAGAGCGGTGGTAATCGCGTACCATCAGGCAATATGTCTGATCGTTTGGTCCCTTATCCCATAAAAAAAAACATCTCTAATACCAAAATCTGTAAATGCAGAGCACAAAACTACGGACAGCTCACTCAAATATTCTTTTAGTATGATTTTAGAACTGTTCCAAAAAGCTAAAATATACAAATCGATTAACCTAGACATGATATCTAAATCTGTACTAAGTGGCGGTTGCAGACGACACAATAATAAACTAAAAGCTAATTCAATGAGAATATTTATAAGCTTTTATTTGCTATTAGTTAAAGAGCTACCTTCAGAAGTTGCCCGGTTTTCGCTGCAGGATTTACAAATAAGTTCTTAAAGTGAGCGACTGTTGAGCTGCAACTAAATAGAAGTTCTGGCTTCGATTTCCAGGTTGAATAATGTGTTTTGGGTATTTCTGTGACATGTCATAGACAATTTTGAGTCATACCCGATTGGACCAGAAAAAGGCTAAAGAACTGTGGATATACTGATATACTGCCTTTTCCGAAAATACAGGCGTTTAGGTATATTACATTATACCGTCGATGAGCTATTGACTTTCCCTTTTAATGGTCACCTGGATATATAAACATAATTATTATTTAAAATTAACTTATTATACCTCGTATGGGTTGACCTGGTTCTCTATTGGAGAGCATAGTCCTAGTATTATCCCAGTATAAACACGACTTATCACGATAAACGCTATTGCTGAACTGCAAATGTAGAAAGCTTATTCCGTTTCGGACCATGTTGGTTCTAATTTTTCCACAGCCCTAATACCAACAAACAAACAATTAATATCCCAGCTTACCATGTCTCCTCCCAAATAAGGTTCAGCATCAATACATACGAGACAACAAATAACCGTCACAGCGACCTATTTGTACAATTATGTACCTTTTGATTTACGAACAAGATATTAGCCATACAACTATAAAAGTCATACAACGATTACACGCCTTTGTACAGTATTAGGCATTAATTCAAGTCTGGCGTTCGAAACGCGACGTCTGACTTGATTCATGCGCATACACAGCTCGGAAAAGCGGCGTAAGCGACGAAAAATTGACAATGAGAAGTAAACTTAGCGTGTAAAATTTTTGAGCTGGATTTTCAATGGTGAATTGCTAATCATAATGAGTAGTATACCAATTGTCTCTGCAGAGGAGATTAAATTGATTTATAAGACGCCATTTCGTCCATCATTCGTTCTTGGTATCTGGTCATAAAGTTTGGTGCGGGTCGCGATCGTTTCGCGTGTTTTACGCTGCTACCCTTTTGATGTGATGCAATATTACTAATGATTTATTTGTTGTTCTGAATTAATTCCTGGATTGGCACGTACGTCCTATTCATCTTGAATTATGACAGCGAATCGGTAGAGTCTCGCTCCGATTTTATCAGTATGTAGTTTCTTGAATTTAAAACGTATAATAGAAAATCTTTTTTATAATATAACGTAATAATTGGCCACTAGTATGGCCCGTATTGCTAATTTATTTTGTCTTTATTTTCAAATAGGACCAAAATAAAATTGTACACTAATAAACCAATAAAATATTGGTCCTTTTACCCAGAAAAATATTAAAATATTAAACACTAACTGAAGCGTATCAAATTCGAATGCTACAGTTATCTCATTACTGCGTCGTCGCTGTACTGTGTAGGTACCTAACGTGTACCGTGAATAGTTCAGTCCTTCTGTCCATCCGTACCGCTGTACCTAAGCGTCTCAGACATACCTAATTGGTTCAATGACTGGACATACGTTACACGACTACAGACTTCACGCTCGCAATATAGTGGAACTAGTAGACGTATGTTGTGTCAAGAGTCTGAATATAGTCGACATAAAATAACTACGTACGGAACAATAACGTACGTTTGAAAGTCAAAATCATAAGTCAAAGTAGTTTAGTCAATTAGTTGAGATTGATGATGCACGTGGTAGTTATTTGGTATTTGAGATTAAATGGTCCATTTAGAAATTACTGTTTAAAAATCAGTATCAGTACAAATAAACATTTTCTTTTTCTTATTGATAAATGACCCAGACCTAGCCCGGGAAACAAGTCTTATTTCGTAAGGACCATTACAAAAATACAATTAACGGACACAAAGTACACCCAGACTCAAATATCCGTGAAAAACACAAATATTTACCTTGAGTGAAAATCAAACCTACGAGAAAGCATTGAATCCCTGAATTACATTGAACTCCTGAATTTATTAAAACATCTTTTGAGCTGGCAAATGTTTTACACTCATGTCACATGCTCTGGAAGCGATCTATCTCCTAAAGTAGATTACGAAAAGACTGATTGATAATATTGATATTGTAAATTCACAATACTCATTGTGTGCGCTTCTGACGGTCAATCTACTCAAAAACTATTTAGTCCAAACTGGGCCCTTTCACTGCCTCGTAATAATATTCTTTAACATCAACATAAATTTGTACCTATGACACTAATTGCGAGTAGCTTACATATCTGTCAAGTGATCCTTAGAATATCGGTTATAAATGCATAGGTTAAATAGGAAGTAATTGAAGCAATTATAGTGTAAAAATTCGTAATACTAAAGAGACCGACATTATCAATATTGGAACGTAAAAAGGAAAACATCAGCGACATTCTCAGGCCTCGCCGGACAACCCTTAAATGTGTAAGCCTCGGCTGTGACAACGCCACACTTGACATCCGTACACGGGCCATCAGCGCATAAATCATAAGGCTACAACAGACTAGCGCTACAAGGATCTAATGCGACGCGCACTGGAATAGTCGCAGCGTACAGTTACGTACTTGTTGCGTGAATAATTGAGCGCAGAATGTCGTCCAGTGATGTTCGTAGTTAGATCTTAGTGGAAATAGATTGATCTATGTTCGGAAAGAGGAATTTTTGGTCCTTCGATACGAAGAGATGATAAGTGTGGAGAGATGATAGTATGTAGTAAAGAAAAAAATAGTAAAGATATAAGAGAAAATAGTAATAGGTAATAATTTACAAATAAGAATTGTCATTGAAGTCCTTCTAACAAACTGTAATAGAATAATGGCAAAACTTGAATATAGTTTGTTCAGAAAAGGTTATTTTTACAAAAAGATTATGCCTAAAACTATGGCCCTCTGATCCAACAGTGGCTCGAGGTAAGTATGGAAAACTGAAACCTGTTTGCACAAATTATTATTATGTGCGTGTGTATACCAATATCATTGTCGTTATGGGTACGACTGTAGTACAGCCACCAGTTTTGGCTTTAGCTGGTATAACTAATTTCTTGAAATAAATATGCTTACGCGTCTGAAAATTACTTATGGGTTTCGTTATCATAATTATTATTATGACTCGATATTATAATTGACGTGTTTGAGGTCTTGCGCTTATTCAGTTACACGTTCTATAATATCTTGGGCAAGGTACTACCTTAAACAAGTTTTATTAACACATACAAACATAACATACCATCACCGCTGTTTTCCCCAAAGGGTTAGGCTGAGGCGTACTAATGTACACCCACAGTTCGCCGGTATGTTTAGGTCCCATGTAATAGGGAGCCTATTGCCATTATCCGGGCACAAATTCCAAACTCCGAGCTGTTACTGGGAATTTAACAAAAACAAATAAAAATGAGTTTAGGAAAACAGAATTTAGAAATGATAAAATTACTGTTAAATGTTTTTTTATTTACATGTTACCAATATGCAACGCAAACTTGGAAACCAAAATAACGCTAGACGAAGATATCTAGGAACTTCATATTTAAAGACTTCGACCTAAAATGCCTGTGACACAGACCACCAGAGTCGCCAAGCTATGTCACAGCCAAAAGGTCAGACAACGAGTTGGACGCAACATTTAGCGTTAATATGAAGCCGTAGATCAGGCGCACATCTGTCGGCGCGCGCGCAGTGCTGTCGATCAGCGGTCCACTAATAGATCATTAGTACTTACGTATGAGCACTGTAGGAATTGAGGATTGTTTCACCTGGTGATTGGGATCAAAGGGACTTGGATATCTTTATCCTCAGAAAATGTACTTAAGCCGCTTTTTTTATCTGACAGCTTCACAGTTTTTACTACTATATCCGTTGATAATTTAATAAAGAAAGCAGAGGATTTATACAAATGCTTAAAGTAATCAGAATGGTTGACCCAATACCTCAAAATTCAACATTATCTATGTATGTTAGTTATTAATATGAAAGAAAGGTCGGTTGTGTGTCTTTTCTCTTATCCGTGGAAATTAAGAGTGTTGTGAAGAATTTATGACTTCAAAAATATAGCAATTGACCTCGGAACAACTTTTTGGGCCTTTAGAAACCGTTGGCTCAGCTGGAATTGAACCGTCAATCTCGCATAGACAAAACTAAGTACTAAAATCACAAGGCTTGCAAAGTAAACTGAAACTGTAAGATATTATCAACTTTTATCTAGTCCACTATCCATCAAATATAATGCTTTTCCTTATTAAATTTCACAGAAAGCAATTTATAATAGATCATGCGCACATCAAGTGGCGCATACGCAGTGCGCTGTCGATCAACGATCTACTTATAGATCTCTAGAACTCGCAGATGTCAACGCGCATCATAAACTTTGAAAATTCAATTGAAGTGACTGAAGTACTTTGGAATGAAAAGGGAGTGGGCAGTCACAAGAATTTCAGGTGCTATTCTACTAACTTCAATACAATTCCTCTAATATTATAAACGTGAAAGATTGTCAGGAGGAGCTATGTACTATTATAAAAATAAATTTACAGTGATACAAGTGCACACCATATAAAATGTAAAACATATGTGATATATAATTTTATACTTACTTAAAAAGACATTTAAATAATTATTTAAATTTAAAACAAATTATGTGACTATTGGCAGCACTTGTTATAATTAACATTTGCCACTGCGCATGAGTTGAATAGCGCGTCACATTATTCTAAGACCTGACAATTAGCAGCACATATTTTTAGGTTTTACAGAGCTAGGAATCAAATTATTTTATTATCATCTTCATCATTATCATTTTAGCCGAGCCATTAGGAACTGAACAAAGGCCTCCGCCATAGACTTCCACACGGACCAGATTTATTTTATCAAATTATATTTGCGAAAATATAATTAATAAAAATATTATTATAATAAGAAAGAGCTATAGCGGTTTTGGGAACTCAATTATAATGATTATATATAAATATATATTATATGTACCTATAATATATGTAATAATACCTATTCACAATCTTACTGATAAAAATTATAACTGACAACTATATTTTGTATAATCATACAAACTTAAATACATAGTACCAAATTCATCTTCTGACTTACGTTGTTCCACCTTCTACGCCATATTTATCACAGCATACAAATCTGTAACAAAATATGAAAATAATATTAAGACAACCATCATGCTTATATTCATCGATAGGTTAAGCATAGGACTCAGATGTAGGTACTAACCGCTACATTCCACGTAAGTTATTACTTACCTACGTATTGCTACCTTCAGGAAAGGAGCCTAATACAAATCAAAACTAAACCATTACTCAGAATTTCATTGGAAAATCGAATGACTCTACTCGACCTCTAGTGCAGTAGCCGTAGATAATATTAATCATATTATATTAAAATTACAGAAAGCTAGTTCAATGTGATCTCTGACTAATATTAGATATAAACGCAGGATCAGGTCTGATCCATTTGCGGAAAACCTGCATCACTACATACATTTATGGAAATGTGACTCAATACCAGAACTCCGCAAAATATTATAACGCTGCTAAGACCTAATTTGTGAATTTTCTTACAGTATTCATAAAAATCTGGTCCTTTTAGGGATTGTTCTGTAAATTTAGCAAACTCTAACAATAACATATTATTGTCACTCTTGCATACAAATTTATACCTAGATATTTACTACATTCCAACACGAAAATCGTAAACAAGACATCGAAACGTATGTTCGTTCGTCACTCATATTCAAATTAATACCAAAAAAAATATCAAGTGGCGCATACGCAGTGCGCTGTCGATCAACGATCTACTTATAGATCTCTAGAACTCGCAGATGTCAACGCGCATCATAAACTTTGAAAATTCAATTGAAGTGACTGAAGTACTTTGGAATGAAAAGGGAGTGGGCAGTCACAAGAATTTCAGGTGCTATTCTACTAACTTCAATACAATTCCTCTAATATTATAAACGTGAAAGATTGTCAGGAGGAGCTATGTACTATTATAAAAATAAATTTACAGTGATACAAGTGCACACCATATAAAATGTAAAACATATGTGATATATAATTTTATACTTACTTAAAAAGACATTTAAATAATTATTTAAATTTAAAACAAATTATGTGACTATTGGCAGCACTTGTTATAATTAACAATTGCCACTGCGCATGAGTTGAATAGCGCGTCACATTATTCTAAGACCTGACAATTAGCAGCACATATTTTTAGGTTTTACAGAGCTAGGAATCAAATTATTTTATTATCATCTTCATCATTATCATTTTAGCCGAGCCATTAGGAACTGAACAAAGGCCTCCGCCATAGACTTCCACACGGACCAGATTTATTTTATCAAATTATATTTGCGAAAATATAATTAATAAAAATATTATTATAATAAGAAAGAGCTATAGCGGTTTTGGGAACTCAATTATAATGATTATATATAAATATATATTATATGTACCTATAATATATGTAATAATACCTATTCACAATCTTACTGATAAAAATTATAACTGACAACTATATTTTGTATAATCATACAAACTTAAATACATAGTACCAAATTCATCTTCTGACTTACGTTGTTCCACCTTCTACGCCATATTTATCACAGCATACAAATCTGTAACAAAATATGAAAATAATATTAAGACAACCATCATGCTTATATTCATCGATAGGTTAAGCATAGGACTCAGATGTAGGTACTAACCGCTACATTCCACGTAAGTTATTACTTACCTACGTATTGCTACCTTCAGGAAAGGAGCCTAATGAGATTAACAGGGCACAAATCAAAACTAAACCATTACTCAGAATTTCATTGGAAAATCGAATGACTCTACTCGACCTCTAGTGCAGTAGCCGTAGATAATATTAATCATATTATATTAAAATTACAGAAAGCTAGTTCAATGTGATCTCTGACTAATATTAGATATAAACGCAGGATCAGGTCTGATCCATTTGCGGAAAACCTGCATCACTACATACATTTATGGAAATGTGACTCAATACCAGAACTCCGCAAAATATTATAACGCTGCTAAGACCTAATTTGTGAATTTTCTTACAGTATTAATAAAAATCTGGTCCTTTTAGGGATTGTTCTGTAAATTTAGCAAACTCTAACAATAACATATTATTGTCACTCTTGCATACAAATTTATACCTAGATATTTACTACATTCCAACACGAAAATCGTAAACAAGACATCGAAACGTATGTTCGTTCGTCACTCATATTCAAATTAATACAATAATCCGACTGAAGCTGTAAAGAATCATTTTATGTAGGAACATCACGCGAGCGCTTTGTAAATCTCTGATCAGATCATAAACACATCTAGACATTATAAACTACTATTATAAACATAGTTGAATTCCTCATACATTTGATTGTATATAATGAGTAATTTAATGCAGCCATTTTAATTAAGTCCTAGGAGTTATGAACCCACAATTCGTTCTAATACTCAATTTATATTATATCTTTGTGGCGGAATGGTTTCTATTGTATTGGGAATCACTTCTTGATTACCATTTACGGTTTCATGGGTTGTTACGATTCGTTTAGATTCGTCTATGTCTATTTTGTACATTGTGCGTGGTTATGATAAAATTTCAACCTAATTGTGTGCAATTTCAGTCTCTGCTCCAAAATGAATTAATCCGCAAGCGAATACTCGTCGAGTCTCATTATTACTAAACAATGAAGCCTTATTATTGCTTCAATAATGTTGAGAAAGGTTATTTAAAAATAACGTCGTGCCTGCTGAATGTAAATAAGGATAAACTTATTTAATTTCCAATGTTACAAGATCTTTTTATTGTTTCGATAATTTGATATAGATACAGATTTGTTTAACGGAAACATTTTGGTAGTTGTAGTTGTTGTCTCATGGAGAAATAAACTATTCCTATACAAAAGATTAAATAAGACACATTTGAATTAATTTACTAACGAATATACATGCAACGTCTCATAAATTAAATGAAAACGACATCCATGCATTTAAACAATTATAATTTGCTATAAAACAATATGGCCGACCAGCTGGCACTCATTTCGTTTAGTTCCCGCTCTAAACGTGAGATTAAGGTGAGAATATAAACGTCAAATGTAACATAACGTTAGTTAATGTCAGAGTAAATATATTATAAGTGTAATTGACAATAATTATTCTGACCTGGATGAAAGAATAACAGCGCTGGTTGCAACAATAGGAAACAGTTGATAGAAGGTTGTAACTTCAAATTTAATTTTGAATGAGGGCGCTGAATAATATAATTCCTGTAGGATAATTCTACTTAGCTATGTATGACCAGAGTAATTATTTAATTACTAAAATTATAAATACCGACAACATACATTATTTCAAGTGTATTTCCATATTGTGACTATGGCAAAAGTTCTCAATATAAACTACGAATACGTTGGTCAAGAAAAATAAGTCTGCCCCTGGCTGATTCTAAAACAGTTAAATAATTCCCAAGCAACCATCACCACTTAAAGCCCTCAATCGGCACCACCAAAGAAATTCCAATATTTGCTCAAAGAATATTTACGAGGTACGCTATCAGTACACATCCAATATGCCATAAGTCATCCCATTGACGTGAACACATTACTAATTAAAGCCCAAAGTTGATTGCGAACGATACTGGCGATTCAATTAATATTTTGAAAGAAAGCCGCTCGTAAAACGCTTGTAAACTTGAAGGATTTATGATTGAACCTAACCATGTTCTTTATAATTTATTTTGTTGTCTATTTTTGATTAATTAAAACCATATAATCATATACTTATAATATCTTAACTTTTGACAAAGCTTTTGTAATGAAAAACTAGGTTTATTGATTAAAAATATGGTCAGTTTTGATTATATTGTATATCATTTTATTACTACATTACAATAATTGTTTTTTCCTGCAAGAAACTATAATTTTTTTTTTTTTATAATATCCAAGATACAGAAACTCTTTTTCTATCTAGATGAAGAAAGTAAATATTAAGCTATCTATATGTCACATGTACAACCCGTGACATATATGTATAATATATATATGTCACGGGTTGACCAAAATTACCAATTTATTTTAGTAATGCGAACTTCAGCAGTAACTTTATAAAACGGAACATAACTACAAAAGAAGAAGATTAGAGAATAAGCTTAACTATTCACATAACAGTAATTACTATTATCACAAAAAACATCGCTCATCTCAACGCATTCTCAATCGTCTTAGCTTTTTGGCATCAAAACTCCGTTCCGCTTCGTCCTATTTAATTAGAGCCAATGAAAATCGTGAAGACGGCAACAAAAGATAAATTTGTTGTGTATAGATAACGATAGAGATTTCCGTGAGGTTTAACAAAGCGTTTTGGTATCAAATCACACAATTAGACGATCAGCTGTATGGCTCGGCGGCTGCTTTGTCGGTGTCTGTCATTGGATGGTGGGCGCCACTTAAGACCAAAGATTCGGTGCTATGTCGAAGCTTTCTATTCGTCAAATATATTTTATTAAAACTGCTGTACTAAACAGTACAAAGAAATGCAATTTAATTTTATACGTTCTACATTCCAGTAGCAGCTCGAAGTTTGGCTTTATGGCGAGCTGATAGCATTAAGCTAGCCCTCTATTACTTATTAATACCTAAATATGCAGTAGCTGTGCAGCAATACACCTGTTTCTAATCCTGCTGACCTAACCTGCGATATGTATGTTATTTATTAAATAATAAATATTCTGGGACATTTTTTACACAGCACCATCTAGTCCCAAACTAAGCAGAGCTTGTACTATGGGTACTAGACAATGGATATAATACTTATATACTTTTTTTTGTAAATACATACTTATAATACATAACAAACACCCAGACGAACACAAACACTTATATTCATCACATAATTTTTTGTGTTCTGTGGGAATCGAACCACTAAACCACAGAGGTCGTCATAAACGTGAGAATATATTTTTGATGAATATCCTTCTTGTATCTTTGTTGGTTCAATAGCAATTTATTCAATATAACCAATAAATATACCTAGGTATATTATATTATGTTGACTATGCCACCGCCAATATAAATTCGATAATACCTAGTTATATAAAAAAAACCTTGTTTCACCAACAGTAACTAAGATACCAGATCAAAGTGGAACAAGCCAGAACTGTTTGCCGTCACACGGCTCGGACAAGCGCTGTCGTCTCAAAGGAATCACAATGATCGACGTCGTGACACGGCAGTTTTATCTGCTTGTACCGCTGATAGGGTGGCGTGGTGATACCATATTAATTAACTGCAAAACGTAATTCGATCGATTTTCATGTGTAAGTCCCTCAGTCACTAGGTGACAGGAGAAAAATTAATGATTGTAGAACGCGGATCTTAGCACCAGATTTATGACTGATGAAACAGATGCTTATTTAGTGAGTCGCTTCCTTTAAAATGAAAGGAGTAGTAAATCAAATACTACACAGGATTCTAATCTCTTGGGTACCTAATGCACATTGCGAAAGCAGAGCAGGTTGACAGAATATAATTATCGTCGTCGTTGTCGTCTGAAGTTTGGTTTTAAGACTTTCCAGGGTCCCTGAGGTTTTTCAATACCATTACAGCACTGGTAATGAAAATGCATTAATTACACTTATATTATTCTCGTCTTCATCCAATTTAATTTCTCAACAAAGGAAATAATTATGAGTCTAAACAAGACATTGATACTCGTCTCACAATCATCACAATGATACCGTCATTTTTTTACACACCGTCAATCATCATTGGACACTCTTGATTCACCATTGATGATTTTTAATTGCTGTATATTCAATTCTGTATTTTTTTCACAATTAAAACTTTTGTGGCGACCCCTACCATGAATTGCAAAATTAGCGATCGATGATTTAGATCGACAATTCGGTTCGATGGGTATATTTGGTCGAATGGTTTTCGATTTTGGAATAAAAGTGGCTTTGTTGTTATTATTAATAGATTATTATGGTTAAATATTAATAGATTCCGTTGTCTGATGCTTGCCGACGAAATAATAATATATGTTGGAATATACACGGATATCGGAAAACCTGAATTATATTTTCCGTTTGAACTTCTTGTAACCTAATATTTTCGCTTATATATTTTTTTCCGAACTACAAATAAATAGTGACTAATTTGGCCACAGGGTTGGGCTTGCATACAGACAGTTCCTGGGCTTTCCTAAAATACCAATCAGGATAAATTGATAGCTAAAATTATCTATCAAAGGTGCATGTAGTTTTTTTCCAGTATCCACTAGCGTCCTTCGGTACATATGACCATAAAGGATGTCACGACGATTTGTTTTCTTATTCATATTCAATTGAAATCTGTAATTAAGTAGTTATTTGAGGAAACTTATGGACCAACAGATATGTTATAAACTAGCAAGACTCAAAGGACCAAAACAGATTAGAAAATGTTTAATTTAGTTGTAGTACCTATTAGGAATAGTACCTAATCGAACTACTATTGCTAAATTAAAGATTTTACATATCTTTTCTGGTCAGAGGTATCGATGTCATAATCGATTTCAAACGCACACTAACTCGAATCGCCGCATCATAAAACAGCCCTGTCATTATGTTTATAACTATTCCTTTGATGGACAGAAACAGATGTTTACAACAATAACGCACTCCACTGCCGTTCGGATATGTATAGTCATTGCACTAATCGATTTCAAGACAACCGCGTATTCTGCTGAAATGTAAGTGTGGCGAAATTAATAAATGATATAATATTTAATACTATACAAATAAGGCTGTATTGTGGACAGACTTTAATTTAATTTTTGATAGTCGGAGAGTCCGAGACATTTGTGTGCTTGCCAAAGATATAACTATAAATCTCTTTGATGCTATTAGATGTCTAGAATGAGACAATTACCTTCCCTTAATAATTAATAAGATATTTTAGTAGTGGCTTTGTGCTTGGCTTCATGAATCTACCTTTTTAAGACACAAGACCGAATAAATAATTTAAAAATACTATACTACAAAGACAGCTTAAAGTTCGGTTTAGACATTTCCAAAATAGTCATCATCGACGCAATTCACGAGGCAGAATAAAAAGAAAGTTGTTTTTTTAACCCTATCTTGGATTGTTAGGATTCAATGAGGCTTGATTGTTTATAGCCTCCGTTCAGAAAGGTTTGGAGTTGAGTATAATTTTCTACTAGCAAAGTTACCAATTTAAAAGTTATCTACCTAACACTAATATTAGTGAGAGAGAATGTACAAGTTAATCTGTGTTAGCAGCTAATAAGATCAGCTGCGGCGTCGGCGTCAGGTGTGAGTGGTCCCGTCAACAGGCGAGCTCGGGGTGACGTGACTCGCCGTCTCAACCCTGTTGAACGCTAGGGGGTACGTATGATACCCGGAAAGCGGGACAGCCTTGGGTAGTGGGGTTGGTGGTATTGTATTTCATATATAATATTGCATCTGTTGTATTCCGTATCAATAAATGAAGCTTACAACATTGTTATTTATAAAAAAAAGTTGTAATAAATTTTCTTTCCATAAATTTTCCTGACTCCTATTGCCTCGTCAAAGCTAGTCAATTCTATTATTAGAATATTATTGTAAATTACTTTACTGCATTTACGGTACAGCTCTTATACCAATTGAATTTAAGGACAGAGGGATATACTTTTCCCAAATTAATTTTGAATGCAGCGTACCGTCTGACACAACTTTTTCAAGCCGATAGGCTTGAAAAAACCGTTTCGATATCTCACTCATTAGTGTCAACAAAATGCTTCACTAGTAAATCCTCTATTTTTCAAAATCACAGTCACCCAACCGTTAAGTGACGATGATCCACAAAAACGAATGAAGTGCGATTTTATTAACACAACGCTTTCGATTCGTATAGAAAAAGTGTAACATTGACTATAACAAATGATGTTGTTTGCCAGAAAAGGGCCTGAAGAAAGGCCTCCGAGAGGCCTGAAGTGATGTATTATGGCCTGGGCCATTGATGAGAGGTGACGTCATCGCTTTTCGATCAGATGGTGAAAGATGGTCGCCGAGATTTGACTTGAGTGCTCCTTTTAGTTCAACCAGTAGTTGTGACTTTGAATGTGTTATGTTATATGTCATATACATCCCAATGTTATATGTCATATATGTAAGTGCGTTTTAAAATGAAACTGCCTTGAGTTCTATTCCCGAGGCTTTAAAGTTATTGCTACAATATAAATGTCGTTATTTAAAGCTTTTTTGTAGGACCTAGGAGTTTTGATTCGCCCTCCGAACATACTGTTAGTGTACAGTGTTGCTAACTTACCTCCGTCTAAACCTTCAGATAGGTATACAGGCGTGATAGTATATTAATGTGAATGCAACATATTTTGATAAAAAATTACTATTAACAAACAAAATTAAACTATCATAAAATTTACACAATTGTCGCAAAACTACGACATGTGACCGGCGCATCTACAGACGGTGACGGAATGTGCTGAGTCACTAACACTTAGGGGGACACCCCTGTTGAAATGGTGTTTGGGGGTCGAAGTTATTTTTATAATGTTAATCCAGACAGCAAATTGATTGTTGAGTTTGATTAAATGTTGTTTAAGGATAAAATCGTCTAATAAAGCTATGTTACGTGTAGGTATATCTAGTACATTGAATATTTTATTTTCTAATGGCTATAACAATATATAATATACACAAATATATCATTTCCTTATCGGTGTCTAAAAATAGATAGTAGGATTCTGTTTTTTAAAATAATAAACATTCCAATTATTTATAACACAAAGTCGGTGTCTAAAAATAGATAGTAGGATTCTGTTTTTTAAAATAATAAACATTCAAATTATTTACAACACAAAGTTTTAATAAAAGTCATAATATCTCGAATACGTAAGTATATTTATTATACAGAAAATTAACTTTAAGAAGTTATTCAAAATATTTTAGTAAAAATAACCTAAACACATTTTTATTCAAATAAGTAGCAATTGGATGGCATCGGAATGTCAAGCTTATAAAAAACCGATAAAAAGCAGTATTAATGCTATACATTTATTGTTTTAAATTAAATATATTATCTGGCGGCTAACAATATAATCACTAATAAACTTCAATAAACAACTATAAGTAATAATATAATTTTAATTTCAAAACTAACAAATTAAATTGAAATAAAATTATAATTCTGGAAAAAGTATTAAGTATTAATTTTATTAATAAAACTGATATTGTTTTGATATTTAATTTTAATAATTGCCATAAATTGGCCATCAAACTGTTATTTATCAATTAATAATCTAATATTCAATTATTATAACTAAATATTCTATTAAAATTCTTTTATATCGTTTTAAAATACTGTATTTGTATATAAAACAGCATTCTATTTTCCTTTCGATATACTTCGTGCTATTTAGGACACATTGGCTCAGTTAGGCATAAACATTGGACACTGACTGAAAAGAAGCCACGGATCTAATAACCTCTTATAATCTTTTCATATAAACTAAGAGATTTGATATCATTTCCTTTTTATTTACCTACGGACCACACAGAACGTAGTGCTACTTTGTAGAATGATAAACTTTGTCACTTTGTCGCTAATAGCCGACGTCATAGCGGTAATTACTTTAATGACATGTAATAGCGGCCTTTAGGCTCACCGCTTAGCTACCGTCACTGCACGCGGGCAGGTAGCGTGTTCAGTTACATGGCTAGAGAAAGTTTTATTGATATTAAATGCTATCTCTATATCTCATGTACTTAAAAAACTGAAAGCCAGTGTAACGTAAAAGTCCTTATTTTATATAATTGATAGAATGGATGATGTTTGATGGTGAAAAGTTATATTTTTTGTGCAATAACAAGTCGACGATACCTTATCCCTGTAGCCAACTAAAGTACTGAGGTTCTGGGTGACAGTTTTGTCATTCTCCATCCCTTAAAATCAATTGGTGGACATAGCACGTGTGTTGTTATGTCCATATACTTCATATTGCATTAAAAAAAACAGTACAAGTGAAATTATTCTATTCCATTGCCTCTAAGGGCAAAGTCAGCCGTAAATTCCCGTACCTACCATATACACAACAAAGGTATACTCAATTTACGTAACGTAAAAATTCAACCGACAAAAGCGCCGTCCCAACCCTATGCGTAAGGGCTAGAGGTCGCCGCGTCCGCTTCCGCCAACCTGTTGCGAGCGACACGACGCGGACGTCCAGACAGACGCGGCGATTAATGCGTCCCCACTCTATGATGCATCGATACCATTCGTGGCGATTTCATGATGACCGGTTCTTGTACAGATCTTGGATAACTTGCTGTTTGCGTGTGATGTATTGGGCTTGTAATAGCTAGGCTTATTACTTGCCGGCATTGTACTTATGGCAAAAGTTTTACGTGCCCTAAACATACCATCACGCTTGTATTCCCCCAAAAGGTAGATGTGGAAATGAATTGAAGCGGCGGTAGCCTAATGGCTAGGGCGTCGGACTTGCGATCATGTGGTTGCCGGTTCGAAACTCACCCATTGAACTACCGACGTGAACCCACTCGTAACACAAGCATTTAGCTTAGCACGAGGGGTTAACAAGAATACTAGTAATGTGCGACCCACATTGCTAGTAATCTCTTTAAAAAAAAAATTGCCCATAAACACATAATACCAAAATAAATCGTAATTCAAAGAGAATTTAATCAGTGTGTTATTATTCGGATTCGGATACCATTCATATAGGTTTCTACCCAATCATTTTAACTACTACTATTTCACTGGAAATAATCAATCGAAAAATCGGTCGAAAAATTCGTAAAATTTAAAATTACATTCACTTACAACAATAACAAAATTTTATTAAATTCTCTTTGAATTATGATTTATTTTTGTATTATGTTTGTAGGGTCAATTCGGTCCGCCTAACCCATATAATCTATATCTATACTTAATATCTATATAAAGCTGAAGAGTTTGTTTGTTTGTTTACTTGAACGCGCAAATCTCAGGATTTACTGGTCCGATTTGAAAAATTCTTTCAATGTTAGATAGCCCACTTATTGAGGAAGGCTATATAAATCATCACGTTAAGACTAAGTAACTATTCCACACGGACGAAGTCGCGGGTGGAAGCTAGTATAATATATACGTGTTTTCACGAACGAGACTTCTGCTTGCAACAGCTTGCTACTGACAAACATTCATTTTGATGCGCATTAAAATATTCAATATGAATACAGAAATAGAAACGGTGATCGAAACATAACATTGTTTATTCAACTGCAATATTACAAATAAATGGAATTCGAACAATTAGATTGTTTAGTACACTAATGTACCAATAAAACTGATTTATAATCTAATGGTATGATATTAAATTATGATACAAATATACGAAAATATAATGAAAAACTCAATTAAACAATTAAAACAATACAATTAAAAAAATACAATTAAAACTCATTACATTATATGAATATAACATAACATAACATACCATCACGCCTGTTTTCCCCGAAGGGTTAGGCAGAGCCCAGAAGCATACTTACTAATGTACACCCACAGTTCGCCGGTATGTTTAGGTCCCATGTAATAGGGGGCGAGCCTATTGCCATTAACCGGGTACAATTCCTAACTCCGAGCTGCTGCTGGGAATTTCATAGAAAACCCAATTACACTTTGCTCGACCTGGGAATCGAACCCAGGGCCTCTAGCATAGCAGTCGCGCTCAGGACCACTTGGCTAATGAGGCAGTTTATTATATTATATGGATATTTGATACAAAAAACAGTTTATATCTAATGCTTTAGGTATTAATAATCTATAGTTCTATACTAATATGATATAGCTGCAGAGTTTGTTTGTTTGCTTGAACGCACTTATCCCAGGAACTACTGGTTCAAATTGAAAAAATCTTTGTGTTAGATAATCAAAAGGTAGGCTATTTAACATCACGCTTCGATCAATAGGAGCGGAGCATCAATGAAAAATATCGCGAAAACGGGAAAAATATACCTTTTGAGAGCCAGACTGAACTACACGCGGGCGAAGCCGCGGACGGAAGCTAGTATTTATGTATTTCAGCGCATATTTTTTTTAATGTTGGTAGTTAATGACTAACAAAGTTTATGTTTGTATTTTAATAGCAATTCATTCGCTTTATAACATATTAGTGACGTACCGATCGACTATTACCATAAAATATAATTTATTGTCGATACATCGACGCTTCGGAAACTATTATCGATTATGATGCAAATTTTATCGACACCTATTAGAATTTTGGTAAATTAAAAAATCGTGGTGCTGCCAATTTTGATTAAAGATTTGAAAACTTTTTCTGTTTTAATATTGTAAAGCAGAACTAATAACCTTTATAAGATTAGACGTAAGATAAGCTCTATTTTGTTTGAATACAGAATTAGTATGTTCAAAAATTATAAGTAGTAGTTACCTATAATATTCTTTGTTTAGATTTTTTATTTATTTTTAGTCAATGTACATAGAGCCAGTAGATAGGCTATATATACAGGGTGAAATTTAATAGACGTGACAAATTAAAATATATGATTCTATGTGTAACAAAGAAAATGTAGAACAAGTGATTTAGGAAAATAATTATACTTTTTTATTATTGTAAAGAGAGTTGAGAAACTGCCTCATTAGCCTAGTGGTCCTGAGCGCCACTGCTACGCTTGAGGTCCTGGGTTCGATTCCCAGGTCGAGCAAAGTGTTTATGTGCATTTTCTATGAAATTCCCAGTAACAGCTCGGAGTTTGGAATTTGTGGCAATAGGCTCGCCCCCTATTACATGGGACCTAAGCATACCGACGAACTGCGGGTGAACATTAGTACGCCTCTGCCTAACCCTTCGGGGAAAACAGGCGTGATGGTATGTGTAAAGAGTGTTTGGTAATGTCTCGTGCGCCTAAACTGGTGTTTTCTCCTGAATAGAAAAAAAATGGTAAATGATAGTAAGTGCAAAGCGTTAATACTTTCTGTTATGAATCAATATCTCCTTATTGAATCGATTAAATAAGTTTATTCTTTACAATTTACATACTTGAATTTATAATTACAATTAATAGTAGATAATGGTTACTGAACCTTCCATTTCGATTTGCCGCATTTTTTTTAAAGTCACTCTATATTGGTACCCCTTGTGCCATTACAAACCAATTACATTCAATTAAAATATACTGTAATGACATCAATTAACTCATCCAATTAGCATCCAGGTGCTGAAGTCACCACCTCCCATCATTTACTATGTGACTTTTTCTGCTGACCCTACCGGCCAGTGCCAAACATTAGTATGCGATGTACGGCCGACATTATTTGCATATCGATAAAGGTTAACAATGCAATTACGCGTGTCGATACTCGATAAACAATAAAACAAAATCGACAGCACTAAGTTTCAGCTGTTTTAGTTGTGACGATTTTTAAAGGTCGGGTCTGAGTCGTGACGTTTCTTTCGAAGATTTCCTTTATTTTAAAGTGCTCCCTCACCGGGAGTATTCGCCCGTAATCTACATTTCAGATTAGCATTACATAACAATACTGATCTGACGAGCATTTGCTGGTAATGAAACATTTCAGTTCGATTTTGAGCATTACATTCATCAACTTGCGCACTGGAATGTTCGGTTCTCTTCTCTCACCAATGTAATGCTCGACTCTGTAACGTTACATTACAGGCAAATGCTCGGTGAGTGTGTGAGCAAATTAACTACGGTAATATCTGAGTACAGAATAATGAGCTAATACACATGCAAACATTTTCTTTGAAACTTTTGTAAAAAAAATCGGGGGGTATTTACTGAATACATACACATGCTACCTTTAATGAAAATAATCTTGTTGGTAGTTATTTGTATTAACGACCATTACCTAAATCGTATCGCCGTCGTGTCGTGGAACCTAAAAGCAGTTATTCATGAACATTGTACACGCGATAATTATAACTAAACACTTCAAACATTCACACTAGGTTAATTCATGAAACAAGCATTTATACATAAATGTTTCTATTAAAATTATGTTAAAAAGCCTACAATTGTTGACTATGCGGCCAACTGTGAATTTTAATATAATTTAATTCAAGTATGTATGTATCAGTAGATTTATTTCTGTTCATAGTGGTGAGTAATTATATTATGTAGATAAGTACATACTGGAACAGCGACGATGCAACGTTTAACCGTCAAATCGTCTTAGACATACATACACTCACGCTTCTCTCCCACAGGGGTAGGCAGAAAGTACAGACCGCCACTTGCTACGATTCTTGCATACTTCTTTTGCTTCTGCGACAATCATACATCTTCTCATACCTATGTATGAGAAGATGTATGATGGCGATGATGATGATCGCAACCGGCGCCTATGCGCCGGTTGCGGTCTACAATCGTCTTAGAAAAATAAAATAAAAACTGCTTCATTCGTCTAGTGGCCGTTATCGCCACTGCTATGCTAGAGGTCCTGGGTTCGATTCCTAGGTCGAGTAAAGTATTATCGGATTTTAAATTTCTATGAAATTCTCAGGAGCACCTTGACGTTTGGATTTGTACCCGATTAATGGTAAAAGGCTCGCCCCCTATTAAATGGGACTTAAATATAAAGGTGATCTGCGGATATGCATTGATAGCTAAACCTCTGCATAACCTTCCGGGAGATACAGGCGTGAAGCCTCTAAGCTAATACACCAGGTAAACCTCATGATCAGTGGTTCGCAGGTCCCTTAAATGCCAATGGCGCTTAGACACTACGGCGTCAACTTCATAACACATAACAAATATTAATTAATTTAAAGAAAAAAACCACTGACCTATTTTTTGCTTCATATCGATCTATTCGTATCGCTAGATCAATGATCCAGATCTTTTCAATGCCAGACATGACGTTTGATTGACAGATTGACGGACAAACACGCTGATTGGATATAATTACGATGCATATTTTGTTAATAAACAATTGTCCGTAGAATTACAGTTGTTATGAACGTTATTGGAATATATTAAGGTTGAGTTTAATGAGTTTGGGTGAAATGGTAAGTTTGTAAAGTATCCTTAGGAATTATTAGTCGTGGCGGTAGGTACAGTATTCATTGTGTTATGATGGGGATCAAACAAGTCCATAAAGAAACCGATTTGATTATTAGACATGAATCCAGCATGTAGTAATAAAGTTTAAATTAGAACAACATAACATACCACCACGCCTGTATTCCCCGAAGGGTAAGGCAGAAGCGCACGAATTAAACCCACAATTCGCCGGTATGTTTAGGTCCCATGTAACAGAGGATGAGCCCGGGCATAAATTCCAGGCTCCAAGCTGCTACTGGGAATTTTACAGAAAAATCCAATAACACTTTGCTCGACCTGAGAATCGAACTCAGGATCTCTAGCATAGCAGTCGCACTCAGGACCACTAGGCTAATGAAGCGAAACTCTTACTAGGCTAACGTGACCTAGCTATACTACAATAATTGTATTTTTTTTTAAACGTTGCCTCCCACTAGGATTTTCTCCTGTATAGTGGATGATGATAAATTATATTTATTTCTGTAAATAGATCTTTTAAAGACACTTTTACAAGTCAATGTTATACATGTTTTGAACTAGATGGCGCCGGCATTTCCTAACTGACGACCTCTGAGAAGAAACATCGAAACAAACTCAGAGAATCATGGTCTTTTTTAAAGTCCAGACAGTAATAGTATATTACAAGAATAATATTATTAGATATTATGCGAGTGTTACGATGTAGGGCAATATCTGGACAGGCCTTTTGAAGAAAGAGCCATAGCAGTTTTGAGTTGACCTGTCTTAACTGACGGCACGCATACATCAGGCATCGTGTAGCTCAACCATTATTTAGGTGCGTTTACAAACACAATTTCTCACATACACAAACACCCAGACCCGGAACAAACTTCCTGTAGATCATACAAACATTTGCTGCGTGTGGGGAATGAACCCACAACACGTGTCAGAGAAGCTGATCACTCAGCTACGCCAAACGTGTCATCATGTTGTGTCATGTTATCAGTTATGACAGATACAGAGGGTTAAAATGGATATTTTTGTTGGATCATAATATCTGGGTGTCTTTAATTAAATCACTAGTGAATCGGTTTGTTCTAGGCAAGCTCGCTCCATCGTAGATCGCAGTGTCGTTTAATATCAGGCAAACTGGTAGTCAAGAGTAAGACTGTTAATAATTGACAAAAAAAATATTGTCCAGTGTCGGCTGACCTCAAACTTTATAGACGTTTCGTAAAATTTGAGTTCAGCCTATACTGGAGTTCTATAACAGCACGATGTCATCACCATCACCTAAAATGACAATTCAGTGCCTCTGGTTATAGCTTAAGATCAGTAGGATTTTTCTCCTGACGAGGTCTACATTCATCCAGTCTAAAAAGTCTATCTTCAACCGACAAATTCAACAGAGTAGTAGATACTATTATAAGGGAATTTATATTACTTATCCAATGCGCAATTGGCAGCTGCATTATTTTATTCAACTATTTCGGAAGCTTACAAATCTTTATTTGAAAAATAAACGTATCGCATACTGCATCGGCGTTACATGACCGATCGTGACAGACCTATGATTAATTTTAAACTGTACAGTACTGACAAATTAAATAAAGGAATTACATACGATTTCAAGTAAGTATTAAAATTGCCAGGACTCTAGTCAAGACGAATCAAATTGAGTAGAAATCTAAAACCATTGATCGCATGAACATTTATCATCGGAGTGACCTTGAAGAATTACCTAACCAATTGATCATGCATGGTTTTTATTTAGTCACAGAGTGGTCAAAATCCACCTCATACATTAAGTTCCTATACCTACTAAAAAAATAAAAAATAGCACCTGGCAACATTTTCAAAAAACATTCCATTCCAATTTCAAACATATTAAACGATCAACCGTACAGTCACGAACAAAAATCTGCAGCGAATATTATTTGATATAGGTACACGAGAGTTAACACTCGGCTGCATTCATTCCGGGCTGATTGATAGAGTGATTGATTGGCACATGACGCGAGCACTCCCGATGTAATAGCCCAGTAAACAGGTTCGCGAATCGCGACCAAATACGATCTCTAAATTGAAATTATTTTTCGTGTATTAATTTAGCTGGAATTGAAATAAGTTTTTTTGTCAGTTTTGAAATTGATGAAGTTGTTTTGTTTAAAAAACAAGTGTTTTATACTAGGTACTAATGCTTATTTATTTAGAAATGGTCAGTTGATATTTTTTTTATCATTGCCAAAGGTTTTTGTCATCGATCTTGAAGAGAATGCAAACTTACTTATCTGATAGTAGGTAGATACCTAATGTAGATGTGTGTTGTTGTAGACGTGCGGCATGTATTATTTTTAAGTTATTTTAAGAACTAGTTATTTCGTGTATGGTTCTTAGATAACATACTCTATATATCACCCTACTTTCTGTTATGAAATAAGTAGAAGTACACGCCCCTATGACACACACATTCGACAAATTGCCTGCACCCGAAACACACAAACAATCACACATCCATACTCAATAACGCTTCGCAACAGCATCTTTACAAGTCATTAGACGTGCCACCCCTCCCCCTCGCACCCACCTCACCCCGAGGGCCCCCGCACCCGTTTGTAATTAACTGAGGGCCATAAATTGACCGTAACTGTCATATCATATTGATTTAGTCCCGTGAGCGTACCTACGCCTTGCTCCGAGTTTTCAGCCTCACTGGGGTAGGGGAAAAATTAAAATTGTTTGGATTGACGCTATCGGGGTGCGGTCTATCGGGGCATGATATTCATGTTAGAAACTACATTCATTGTCTGAACAGTGGTAGGTAAATGTGCAAATGTTCAAACTAACCAAGAGGTGTCAAAATAACCAATGTCACATGACATTCACAGTCAACAGTTACTGAAACGTCCTATGCCAGTTCAATGAAAAGTTTTACTTGAAATTCTTTAATCCTTGACTCGGTCATCCTTGCATCAGCAAATTGAAGGATATAGAAAAAAAATACAATTTTCTAATTAGATATATTGTATTGTTGAAACAGATTCGTTCATTCTTTCATGTATTTCATTCATAACAACTTATTAATCACAGCCAATATTTCAATTTCATATTAGAATTCCGTAATAAAACAAACATTGCTTAATTTGAAAATAGTCGAAAATCAAACATGATAACCACTCATTTTAATCATATCCTCATTATACAAGAAACGTTTCATATGCACATACATACGTCCATGCCCACACATAGCTGTGAATGAAGTGAAGACAGCATTATTACAACTTTGCAACGATTGAGACTGTCAAAACAACGTTAACTAGCGAAATCGAACAACATTTGGCCGGCGGATGATAGAAAACAAACATTTACTTGCCATTCTTAAACAGATGATCCGATTCAACAAACATTATTGAACGAATTTACGAGCCATCGAGATCAAAGTCGTAATACAAAAATATCTACAGCAATCATGAGGGGGCCGTTAGTTTCTTATGCGCTGTGGTTAGAGAGCAATTTTGTGCGTGAGATTACTCTGATGAGCGCGGATGCAAATTTGGGCGCCATGTTTTTTTTCCGCGCCAACAATCGCGCGCATAGTGTTGCCGCATCGAAGCCCCTTTTTTCTACTGTAAGTTCCTGATAGCGCTAATTCTGATTGTGAAGCATTTTTTTGTTTTGATTGTGTAATATTTTAGACGTGTTCTCGATATTTCGATGATTGGTACCGACGATGGTTGATCAAAGACAGCCTGTTATTCAGCCTTGATGTGTGAAAGATTAATACGTTTTTACAAATAACTGAACGTTTGTTTGGACAATCATTTTCATAGCTGATATGAAACATTGCAACTGGCTCGATGACATGATTCAATCTTTATCTATGATTCGTAAAATATACATTTGTAATTTGGAATCTATGTTTTCCATGATAAGTAACATCCTAATGTACCCTCACAGCTATTCTTACCCCGAATGGGCTAGGCAGAGAAGATGAACATGAACAGTTCACCGGTAGGTATGTTTTAGGCCCCATAAAATAAGGGTTGCATACCACTCTGGTCAATCTTACTATTAATTCTCACCAGGACCTCACGTTAAGCAGCCCACCGTGAAGCTACAGGTATATAAACGTCTCTGAACCCAAATAATATGTGATTTGAAAAATTATTGTCTATTTGTTACGGGTTAGCGCAAAAACTAATTGATAGATTTTAATTTAATTATCACTGTTAGAAAGTATTTACATATAGGCTCGAACTTAAAAACTGGTGAACTTCTTATGCATGACCTCTCCAATGTTTACAGACCTCTACAAAGAAGAGATCATCACTGTTTTCTATTGTTATTTTTGTGATCCATTTTTAATCCTAATATAGCTTCAGGTGAGCAAAGCCGCGGGCAAAAGCTAGTAACTTATATAATGCAAATAAACATATAATTATGATACTAATTCAGTTAGACTTTCTACTATTAAGGATTTCTAGCCTTTTGCCTGATTTTAATTAATAGATATAAATAGGTATATAAACCAGTTTTCTTTCTACCACTTTTCTAATGTCCAAGATTGAACTGCTAATTGCCTCATTAGGCTAATGGTCCTAAGCGCGCTACGCTTTAGGTCCTAGGTTGAATTTACAAGACGAGCATAATGACATTGATTGGGATTTTCCATAAAATTCTCAGTAGCTGTTTGGAGTTTCGATTTGTGCCCCCATTAGATAGATACTAAAAATATTTGCGAACTTTGAGTGAATATTAGTATCTACACCTCTACCTTACTCTTCAGGGAATACCAGCCGTGATGTCACGTGACGATAAGTTTAAACTGATATATTTTAGTAAATGCGTGACACTTAAAAAAGACTAGCACCTGCCCGCGACTTCGTCTGCGTGAAATTCAGAATTGAGTCCGACCTACATAAAAAGTAGCCCAGGTGCTATTCCAGACTATAATGTATCTCTGTGCCAATTTTATCGAAATCCGTTCAGCCGTTCTGGCGTGAAAGTAAATGATAAATGATATTTATTTCTGTAAATAGATGTTTTAAAGACACTTACAAGTCAATGTTTTACATTTTTTGAACTAGATGGCGCCGGCATTTCCTAACGGACGACCTCTGAGAAGAAACACCGAAACAAACTCAGAGAATCATGGTCTCTTTTAAAGTCCAGACAGTAATAGTTGATATTACAATAATAATAATATTAGATATTATGCGAGTGTTACGATGTAGATCAATATCTGGACAGGCCTTTTGAAGAAAGAGCCATAGCAGCTTTGTGTTGACCTGTCCTAACTGACGGCACGCATACATCAGGCATCGTATAGCTCGACCATTATTTTAAAGAGTAACAAACATCCATCCATCCACCCTCAAAATCTTTCGCATTTATAATGTTAGTAGGATAGGCAGGTCTCGACTTCGCTATAAGTCAAATTTAATCGAATGGCATAAACTCATCATTTTGCATATATATGACTCGGTGTTTGTGAGATACTCTATCTCGTCCGTTATCTCCATCGGTCAAATTTTGAGCCGTCAATCATCTTCAGTGTGTTAAGATTATTATGATTTATAAGATAAAAGTCACAACAGCAAACAACAGTGATAGCCTAGGGATATGATCATTGGACTGCCGAATTAAAGGTCTCGAGTTCGAATCCAAGACCTCTTTCCGAAGTCATGTGCGTATTATAGTTAACTAGCTTCTGCCCGCAACTTCGTCTGCGTGGACTTCAGATTAAAAGTAGCCCATGTGTTATTCCGACAGAACACAGACTACAATCTATCTCTGTGCCAAATTTCATCCAGATCCGTTCAGCCGTTCTGGCGTGAAAGAGTAACAAACATCCATCCTCATAAACTTTCGCATTTATAATATTAGTAGGATTATCACACGCTTAAACGGTGAAGGAAAAGATTGAGAGGAAGCCTGCCTGTTGGCAGACTTTACACACCTTTGAGAAAATCTCTCAAAGGTGTGTGAAGTCTGCCAACCCGCATTAGGCCAGCGTGTTGGACCATAGCCTAAATCCCTCCCATCCTTTTGTATGTTTTTTTTGCATTTTTCGTGCTAAGATTATAAAGATACCTTTACACGTAAATTTAGAGGGTGGGAATTGCGGTGGCTTAGTGACCACAGCGTCTGGTGTATCTAACCAGATGACACAGGTTCGAATCCTATCCCCAGTCGAATTTTTCCTTCACTAAAATAACTAATCCCTCCCATTCTGGTAGAAAACATGTGCCAGTGTGACAGTATTATGATTATACTCGTATTAAAAGATTAAAAGTAAAATTTTGTAAACTGACGGTTTTTATTCTAATTAATTGCCTTATTAGGCTAGTGGTCCTGAGCGCAACTGCTACTCTAAGGGTCGTGGGTTCGATTCCCTGGGCGAGCAGTGTTATTGGGTTTTTCTATGAAATTCCCAGTACAGCTCGGAGATTGGCATTTGTGCCCGGTTAATGGCAATAGGCTCGCCCCTTTTACATGGGACCTAATCATATCGGCGAACTGTGGATGTACTTACGTAAGTACTACTCTGCCTAGCCCTTCGGGGAATACAGGCTTGATGGTATGTTATGTGATTTTAATTAATCACCTAAAATCTTTAGAAAGTAGGTACTTCTAAGTGATAAACAAACAAAATTATTATTATAACGAGCTAATCCCCGCGGTATTACTCGCTATAATCTCCAATGTTTGTAATTATAGTTTTTGGTTCATTATCATTTCATTATACATTACATAGGTAAATTGGTTTGCTTATAAGTTATATTAAAATATGTGTTTAAATAAGTTAATACTTACTGTAAGCATATTTTTTTACATAAAAGTTTTGTTTAGTACAGAAGTCCCTGCTAAGATAGAAAAAAATCAATGATTATTTTCAAATTCAACAGTAATTAAAAGTTTAATTACTTTTCATAGAGTGAACCGATTTGAAGGAAATATAACCTACCTACTAGCTTCTGCCAGCGACTTCGTCAACGTGGAATATGTAGTTACTTGCGCTTAGCGTGATGATATATAGCCTATAGCCTTCCTCAATAAACGGGCTATCTAACACTGAAAGACTTTTTCAAATCTGACCAGTTGTTCCTGAGATTAACGCGTTCAAGTAAACAAACAAACAAACTCTTCAGCTTTATATATGAAAAAGTATAGAGTATAGAAGAATCTCTGCCAAGTTCCTCCAAATCTATACCAGTACCAAGTTATGATTTGATACGTGTTCAAAGACGGAGACAAAAATTCAAAAAATATAGAAAAAGACTGTCTGACTAATTCTTAATTCTAAAATTAGTTTTTTTTTATATAAGCAATGTACAGATACACGTGAGAGTTATATTCTAATTATATTAAGGTATAGTATAATATCATTTATATCTCCCTAACCTAGTAAAACTAAAAACCGTCACAGATATTTTAAAATTACAGACATTCATAGTACTTTTGAAGACAGATTTATAAGCTATGTAAACGGGAAACAGGCTTATATATTTTGATGAGTTTTCAAGACATAATACACAACTACTGTACCCGAATCCTTACCCTACCTACACCCGATTTGACAGCGGCCATTAGAAAAAAAACGGGTTTTATTTATAGGCCCCACTAAAATTCCTAGTGATTTCACATCTAGGTAACTTATCTTATAAATCGTGAAATGTGTCAATTAACTCCAGTTTAATGTCGTATTTATGTTAATATGTGTCTGACGGACATTTTTGGGCATACACAAAAAGAGGCAGGATGCGACCCGAGTACATTTGGGTATTTTTAAATGTCACATGAGTTTAAAATAAGTGATGCGGCTTGAACCCAGGTGAAGGTTGATTGATAGCTTGATTGACTTTTAGCATTCGGTGGTTAACGCCGTTTTTCATTGGAAAAAACTACGCTGCTTTTAAAGCTTGATCAAATAATATAAAAAAATAAAATGTCAATACTTTCAGTCCACCTATAAAATAGTAGCTAAAACTCCCGATTAATCGCCATTTATAGAAACGTTAAGTCATTAATTCGATATAAAATTATTTTAATTTATCATTACTATAATAACCATCAAACGAATTCACGAAACAACTTAGAAGCTGTCAAAATTTATGTATATTGCGACCATTTTAGTAATAAGAAAGAATTAAAGAGCTTAGCAACAAAACTGATTATTAATAAAAATTCAAATTTCAATCACTACTTACGTCGATGGATGTCATAAAAATAATATAAATAACGTAATATAAATTATTGGAGTATCGAGAAACATCGTATCGACGATGGTAACCATAAAAACTTTGCTGTTAATACATTCTTGATTATCAAACCGTGGGACTGTTTGTATGTTATTTATGTACCGTGCTTCAGTTAACGCATTGATCGGTCTTAGAGCCGCCGTAAATTTTAATGATGAAATCCAAAAACTAAGTTTTTTAACTATTAATATATCATTACATAAATAATGGGACTAGTCCTCTATGTAGTACCAATAACGCGAATATAAATAAATATTACTTAACCATTCGAAATAAATATGGCGGATGATTTATGGCGTTATTGACATTGGGTGCGCGGGCGCAGGCGGCCATCTTGCCAGCTAATTGCCAGTCTGTCATTAAATCAGTCACGCATCGACTATAGACGGACGTTCGAATATTTGTTTTGTGGCGACACCTTGGCAAATTAACATTTTTTATTGTATTTGATCTTAAACGACTTTCAACTAGACAGGCCAATCGGTCTGGTGGTCTATGCTAAATATCATTATTAATAATAGAAGAAACACCTATTTTAATTACTTTGTTTTTGCATGTTTATCTTTGGTAAATTAGCAATAAAACAAGTATGCCCAATTCAAGACAGCTCATGTTTAGCATCCGGGTTCCTACCCGGATGCTAAACATGAGCTGTCTCTAGAGAAGTCTCTAGAGAAGCAAAGAAAGGTAGACTAAAATAGGTCATTCACCAAAAAATTGGTTATTCGTGGATTTCTAGAACGTTCCACCAACAAACTTCTATTTATCTTCATTTGTCTCGGCACTCACTATGCCTTTTCAGAGAAGGGTTCTCTCATGAATGCTCAACTTGAGAGTTCAGCGAACGGCAAAATTCTTCCCAAGAGAGTTTCGCATGGGGTTCATCTTGAAGGGGCGTGAAGAGTGTTGGGTTTTAAAGGGCCGGCAACGCGAGCGTTATGCCCCTCGTGTCACAAGCTTCATAGGGTTACACGGTTGAGGCCACCACGAACATTCTTGTTCGCCTACCTAGTATATAATATAGTTGACAGATAATGAGCAAGCTTGCGCACTGAGACATAATTAAGCGTTGGAGTAGCCGATTCGTTTAATAATAAGAAAAATAATTTTAAGGGTTATATGTTATAGGGTCGACAATGCGCGAGTGACAACCCTGATGTTGCAAGCGTCTATAGGCTACCGTAACCGCTTACCATCAGGCGGACCATAGTGGTACTTATACAAAAAAAATCTCAATAATCTCTCCTATATACTTATGTGCAAAATGAACGTCTTTAACATAACATACCATCACGCCTGTATTCCCCGAAAGGTTAGGCATAGGCGTTCTAATGTAGATACACCACAGTTTGCCGGTATGTTTACGTCCCATGTAATAGGGGGCGAGCCTATTGCCATTAACTGGGCACAAATTCCAAACTCCGAGCTGCTACTGGGAATTTCATAGAAAAACCCAATAACACTTTCCTCGACCTGGGAATCGAACACAGGACCTCTAGCGTAGTGGTCGCGTTCAAGACCACAAGGCTAATGAGGCAGTTAAATGAACATCTTTAATTTGGAAAATTGAAAATATTAGACCGCATTGATTACATGTAGAATATGAATGCCGTTTACATTTCAATGCCCTTTGTCTGTTTATTAGAGGTTGGCGCAAAACTACTGAATGTATTTTAATTTTGTCATCACTGTTAGAAAGTACTTATATGCTCCAACATAAAAACTGGTGAACTTCATATCTCAATTAATTAAACGGATCCTGAGATACAGCTTGACCTCTCTGATGTAAGTACACAGAACCGTACAAAGAAGAGATCACCACAATTATTTTACTACTTATTTTTGGGATCCATTTCTAATCCTAATATAGCTTCACGTGAGAGAAGCCGCGGGGAAAAGCTAGTTTATTTATATATCTATGCATTAAAGTAGCACATAAGACAGACATGCCGTATTATATGGTATTCTCTTCCAGTCAACCTGCCGTAGAGTATCAGAAATCATTATATTTTTTCAAATATAGAATCAAAGACAAAAATAGAATCATGTATGATATTATCGCGTTATAATAATGTCATTGGGTATGTAAGTATATTAATTTCGTCTATTGTATTGTTGTCTTTGGTACTGAGATCATCTTAGACGTGGGTGTATGTTACTTTGTGATAACACATGGTAGTCAAAGACAATTCAATATTACTATTGACAGAGGGGACAACTCGAACAAAATCGTAATCTACAAATTGTTACACATAGAGGTAATAAGTCACTCTGTCCTCTATTCTTTGTCCTCATGGAACGTGTCCCATACGGGATATCGGTCAACTACCAACTAACAACCGCACTTGTCTTCTGATAATAAAAAATTCAAATCAAATCGCGATCAGAATTGTTGTATGTTTCCAGTGCCGACTCTATAATATTTTTGATGTCATTAAAATTTATAACACTGTTCATCCCATTGTCTTATGTACGAATAAAGTTAGCAATCCGAATAGAGGTTAAATAAAGAATGTTTGTAAAACAAACATTATACCAATCATTGGATAATGAATGAAAGTAATTATACCATCATTATGCTATATGATACTTATAATTAATATTATTGTTATAATATAATAATACCATCAAATGGCACATAAACAACACCTGTAGCTGTTATTTATTTTCATTATTACTTCAAAAAGCACGGTATGTGTTTCTTGAGAAGCACTTAATTCCAGCTTACTGACTTTCAGAATTAGCACCATAGGCTGAAAATAACTCCTCAGTACCTACTTACGGACTCTATATTTAGATGATTCCTCTCTCAAGAGCTCAACCATCAGCGACACGGATTCCAATGCCGATATTATGTAAGTATATAAGTATACATAAATAATTAGGTATGTATACATACCTAATTATTTATTATCTAACTTTCTATTTAGTATATTTAATATTTTATTTATTGCCTAACTTAAAAATAAATCAACGAGTAATTATAAATTAATATAATTCATCTTAATAAATGTAATAATACTATAGCTTATTAGTCTTCAGCCTAATAGTCTGACAAGTTTGCAAAAAGGAATCCCCTAAAAAAATGAATGAGGGAATTTCTTATGAAAACAAACAAAATAAAATCATCAACGCTTTATAACCGTCGTTCAGCTACATAGATTATAGCCAAACATAATTTTTTTTGGTGATGTATTTTACTCTAACGTGAGTGACGGACCTCAGATCAATGGTTAGACCATTGGTCTAAGATTTGACGGACACAAAAAGACATATTGTCAGTGACCAAAATTATTATAGCGACAGTTGGTTTGCAAGAAATTATCGAATTTAGGTTTTAAAGTCCTGTGAGTAAAATACCTACCTTTGTTCTGAGTACATCAAGTAAAAAAAATATCAATACTTAACTATTATTAGGATATTTAGACAATATTTCATATTATAAAGCATTAAATAATGTGAACTAATCATAGTTTTTAGTGATGCGCCACAAAGGACCACTTCTGTGGCTCTTTTAAAGTTCATTCCTAGAAGGACCAATGGCGATGGTATTATTAATCTGGACGTTATACCTACAAAAACACATATAAGAAAAAAATAGTATCTATAAGTAAGTAGATAGGTATCAGCAATAAATACATGGTGAAATTGAATAGATACGACAAATTAAAATAATTATAATATGAGTCTATGTGTAACAAAGAAAATGTGTTAAAACATAATTACGGAACATAATTATACTTTTTAGAGATTTTGCGAAAGTTTCATGCAACTCTTACCTACTTGAAATTATTTTGGTATTTATTTTATTTAAATAAAAATAATTTATGCCTACATGAAGGCAATAGCTTAGTTTAGTTAGAGTTCAATTAGTTATAGTATTTAAGATAAAAATAAGATAATTTTGTTCGACAATGCAGATCGTTCAAATTACATTTTAAAATGAATGTAATGATGACTAACCCTCCCATTACGATTTGTCGCATGTTTTCAAAGTACTCCTTTAATTAGGGTGGTTATTAAAAAATATTAAAATTGATAACAGAACTGTAAAGTTAATTTTATTAAGTAGAAGATATTTTATTTTCCATTACTCAAAAAATATTATGATTATAAAAATGTGTACAGCTATCCTAAAAACTTCGAATAAATATGAAATATTGTCGACTATAAACAAGTCAAAGTTATGGTGTATCTAGCAGATGTCGCGTCACATGGTGTCTATAAATTTAACTTGTCGTATTCAAAATTGTTTCACGTTATAACCATAAATGATAATATTATATTTTATATCAGGAATGTTTTTGATGAAGTGTATTAATAAAGTTTTGTTTTAAACATTGAGATGTAGATAGACAATTAATATACCAAATATTTATGTATGTGCTTTGAAGGCGTATCAAAATTATATTTTATTGATATCAGCAAATACAGTACCTATTATTATATGAAATAACACGGTTAAATAAAATTTTTAGATTTTTTAATACTATGGATTCGGTAAAATAACAACTTTAGATTTTTTCAGAGATTAAATTGGTTTGTAAATAGTAGGTAGGTAATGAGATAAGTCTGTATCTCGTTAGTTGCCAATCAATGGCTGAAATATAAATATTGGATTTGTTTATCACGTTCATAAATATGATTAAGTACCTAACACTGTTTTAATAACGAATTATCCACCCCTAATAGTATTGGCTAATACAGGGAATTATTTGGTCTAAGGAGAAAACTAGTAATTGCAGTTATTGACTAGTGCCAATATATTAAAAGATTTGATAAAACTCTGTTGGTAAAGCTCTATCTAACTATAGGTAAACAGAATAGGTACTCCAGACCGACCAATGGTAATATAGCTCATTAATATTATTTAAACTTGGTCCCAAAGTATTTATTGTAATGAAATAATTTCTATACTACTTAATAGTTTTTAATTAAAGTAATTAATCCAACCAGTTTTTTTATAATTACCTATGTTAATTCTAGGCAAACGTCTTCCACAATCACATTGTCAACATAGGTAATAGTGGCTAAACGTAACCAAAAAGGTATTCAATTATTTTAACTTAGTACCTATAGGAAATAAAAAAATACGCTCTATAAACAAAAACGTTACATTACATACTTGTTACATTTCAGTTATTGTTACTTTATCACATTAATGGCCACTTGCACCAACTTCCATAATATGATTAAATTGCATTTAAACACAAAATTACATGCAATTTTAAAATATTTGAAAAGTTGGTGCAAGTGGCCTTAAAAATCTTACTTTGAAAACGAACAATACTCAAATATTATTTAAGGTGTTAAGATCGGAAAATGTGCCATAAGCAAAGATACGCCTATATACCAGCAGTGGGTAGATTCGGGCAGTAGATATTGGTTATGCACTGTTTAGATAAAATAAATACAAAACAACAGTGTTAATTTATTGCAGGTTGCACAAATTTTTTCCACTATGCATAAATAATAATTAAAAATTGAATCGTTCTCCATCAATTAGGTATTAATCATTCATGATTGCAACATCAGTAATAAAGCTTTATTATTAACATCTATTGTATTATTATTTATGACATTTGATTGTCAGGTAATACTGCGTCAGTGACGTCAATCATTGTTACGTCAGATTTTCTTAATTAGAATAATGCATGTTTACACGCCTGTTTTTCTATTTTCAAGTAACGATTATTGTTTGCTCTTCAAAACTTGATAAATACATTAAATAGTTATGTGAAAGATAATTTATCTTACACATTTTATAAGAAAATATCTAGATGAATAAATAATTATTGCTTATTATTGATATAATTAAATATTGCTTTCATAATCGGCAAAATATATATATCCGTGGCTGTTTCAGCGATGCGCCTCGAAGGACCATTTCTCTTGCTCTTCCAAAATTAATTACTGGAATCACCAATGCTCGTCTTATATATTTATAAGACGAGCATTGGTGATTCCAGTAATTTATTAGCTACAATCTAATTTTAGCTAATATTATACGTAGGTAAGTACTCCAAAAATTAATTTGATAAAATATCAAAAAAATATATTGACATTTGATTAAAATAAACTAATTGCCGTAACAGGTCTTATTCAGATTTGCACTAGGCATAATTGCGATTTCCAAAATGTCTTTATGTACACAATGTTTATGATGTGGCATCCCGCTCTAGCGCTCCGCCCCCTGCCCCGCATGCCTGTCCCCCTTCCCCTCCGCTCCAGCATAGACGCGTTGCAGACGCTCGGGGCGCGCGCCACTCGACTATTTAAAATGACGACTGTGTGCATTGCTTTACAAAAATAAAGATGGCGGACTGGGGAAAAGGATGCCGGTGGATGCAAAAATATTGGACGTTTCTTTAATGGATTGTTACTTTTTTCTACTCTTTTGAGGGCTAAATGCAGAACAATTGCAGAAGTTTTCTTTGAAATTATTTGACTCTTGTTCTATAGGTAAACTTGTCTTAGAAAGTAGGTTGATAGGTACTGACTAACTATACAAATCAAAGATCAAAGCAGATCGGCAAATGAGAGGTAATATTTTGATAGATTTTTCAATAAAAGTATCGCTGACTAAATAATTAATAAGCCATCATTACGTATACAAGGATTGGTGGAAAAATCGGTTTTTCCGTTTATTTTTTTATACATTTTACTGATTTAAAATGTCTTTCCTACTTCATGTTACCATATTATTAAATTTTATTCTAAACTTACTATTTTTACCTTTACTATTGTTTCTAGTAGGTACATTATTATCATGTTGAAATAGTTTATTGCTTTCCAAGAAATTAATATCTCTGAAAAAGCTGTAACAACTTTTTGATAACTTTGTTCGACGGATTTTAGTCGTATGAAACTCTATTAAAAACTACTCAACAACTCTAAAAGCTATTTTGCAGTATGGAACGAAAACTGTTTTATTTAACACTTTCCGTGTAGTTTTTCCTTTGTTACAGCTTTTTTATCAGCAATCGCCCGGCACAGTACCGTCGCGGGCCGTCGCCGCATTCTCACTGAATTCAGCGGCCGTCACAAAGTTTTCAGTGCCCACCGCGCATTATGAAACTTAAATGTAATATTTTAAACTATATATTTCATCTAAATATATAAAATATGGTGCATATATTTTAAAGATGCAACATAGAATACATGAAATATTGTTAAAAGCATTAAAAGGTGAGTAAAATTTAAAGATAGTGTTAGCATTATTATTTGACATGTACACTCTAAGTATGCTCACCTTGGTTTTCCAATGAATATTCTTATTTGACAGACAATAAGAACACCGCTACACCTGTCACAACGAGCACCTAAGCAAGCAATGCCACTCGAGACCCTCTCATATAACCATTGTTTTCTAAACTTCTATTTGTTTTTGAAATACGTGAAACGAATTCCTCAGCACATCAAACACCAAGTACGATGTCGTTGAACCTCTTTCCAATCCATCAATAGTAAACTTAAACAAATCAGCCGTATTTGAACAGATGGGCTGCGACGGTGTGTCGGTCGAGTAAATACGTATACAATGCTTACTGGAATCGCACAGCGTGGGTCACTTTACACAAATAACTGGCACTAAGTTAACTGGACACAATATTTGGCACAGCACGTGAACATGTCATTGGATCGTTTGCGCGAGTATCGTGGCGTGTTTACGCGGGCGAGAACGAGCGCGGGTGGCGATGCGGTAGCGTCGCGCGCCGCGGCCGGAATGACGCGCGGAGTGGCCGCCCGCCGACGACAGCGCCACGCGGAGCTCACCAGAACTAGCGCACTCAATCAAACGTCCAGCCGTGATAAGATGCAACTGCTTTTTTGCACCGTACTGCATTCTTATGAGATTATTTTTTATACTGAATAAAATTGTTGGTTATTGTAAATGTTGCATAGATATTATCGTTTTATTAATTATCAAACAACATCATGTTTATTGCTATGCCTAGCCTAATAAGTAATAATAAGAAATACTCCTAAGTTGGTCTATTAACGCTATTTATAACATTATTATAGCATTTATAGGTATAATATCTTGAAGCTTAATTTAACCCTGCATATAATGTTGAGTAAACAATATTTTTAGCAATTGTATTTTTTCCAAAACTAACACAACTAAAATATGTATAAAAACAAAATAATTCATGAACCTGAAACAAAAAAATCTTCAAAGTCCGTCAAAAAAGAAAACGAACATCAAAAAACCTGTACTTGTCAAAACATTGCAAAAAGTCAGTGGGTCTGACGTGACCTTGCAGCGTGCAGGCGGGCGCGCGTGCATGTCGCCGTCCCGCTCGCGGGGCGCGGCACTAGGCCCCGCCCGCCGCCCCCCGCCCACCGCACCGCACCGCCTTTTACCTTTTTGCTGCTAACTCACTTTCGTTACGAGTTTTACCTACGTTTCTTTACAACGTTTATTAATAAAAATTATAATATATTGTGAATAATTACTTATTTTAGTTATTAATAGAATGTTAAAATATTTATTTATAGTTTTATACGTATGGGTAGATAGTTAAGTTGTTTAGCTTCTGCTAATGTCGGTATTTATTCACAGGTATTTCTTTAGGAATTTAATTTGAATGAACAATGATTTATACATTGAGGAAGATTAAAATAATTCAACTCAACAATATATACATATTTAATAATTTATATGACGGATTAGGTATCTACTCTACAAGATTAGGTGCTATTCTACAGCCTACATCTGTCATATTTATGTGCCTTTAATATCATAATTAGAAATTTTCAAAATACAGGGCAAAGTACCTTGGATAAGTAGGTAGGTATATTTAAAACAATTATTATTATTTATTAATTGGATATCTTTAACTTATTTACCTATATAAAATCACAGGTTTCTCTGTATGAAAGTATAGACTTTCATACAGAGAAACCTGTGATTTTTAGCCTAAAAATAAATAATATAGAATAGTCTTTCTATTCTATATTATTTATTTTTAGGCTTAGATAGATATTAGATCTCACTTGCAGCTCTTGGTTTGGATAAATCGGGTTAAATAATATCCATAGACGCTACTTATCAATGTTTTAGGTGTACCTATACACTAACAAAAATTGTACATTTAGGTCACAGGTATTCATCTTCCCAAAACACGATACACCACAAATATCTCATATTTCCATTATGTTCTCACATAACATTACCGGCTACTTACACGACATACATACATGACACTCTAACTCCATAGAAATAAAGACGAAAATTGAAAAAAAGAAAACATTGCAATATCAATAATAACCCGAAACGCATAATTTTACGATCGAAATCATAAAAACTCGTGTTTTTCTCGACATAATTTTATTCGTATTTAAGTTCGCTTATTAACCGAAGATATGGTTATATTCAAGTTTGTCGAACGATTTTGACGAAGTTCTGATAAATTTATGTAATCAAGAGTGCGAATTTTATAGTGTCACTTTTAACATGATTGGTCCTTTGGTCCGCAGAGCAAGGTAGGTACTACGCCGGTTACCACAGTATGGCATCATCAAATTTGAATAAACTCACTTATTTTCTTACTGTTCTAAGAAATCACATTTTAAGTCAAAACTTTTTGCAAAGTTATAAAGGTAATACTTTTTATTAGCTTTCCTTGAAACAAAATTATCAACTGGCGAATGGCGAATTTTGAATAATGATTAATATTATCTAATACCAAAAAAAAAATCTGAACACCCAATTGCCAGCGAAGTTGCTATTGTAATTTATTTTATTTTTTCCAGGATTTTATCTAGTCAGTACCTACTTAGTAATCATTAAAATATACATCCCACCGTTGACAGCCTTGTAAAATAATTACTTACCTTAAATGAAGGTCTCCGTGCCATTCACAACAAAAGGAAATAGTGGATTAGATTAGAAGGTAAGTTTAACATTATACCGTCATACAAAATAATATTCAAATAACTTCTCATACAACTATGACTACGTATAATGCATACCTACATTTTAAAACGTAGGTACCTACCTATCTTCTACAAAGTAGCCATACATACCTTCATCAACTATTAACGCAACAAGTACTTACCTACTTAGGATAACATTCCTACCACACTTACCTATTTAGAATACATTAGGTAAATTGATGATGTGTAACCAAATAAGTATTATTACAATTATTTACTCACATACCTAAACTTTACTACTACAACTGTTATAATTTAATAACTGATTTACTATTATTTATATTCAACACAAATAAATTGAAAATGAAAAATAAAACATAAAAATTATATCTTAGTAGTCTGAATAGAAACATAAATATATATTTTTATTAATCACATATAATACACGTATCAACGCACTATAAGAATATCAATAAAATGTGTTGATTTATGTCATCTAATTATTAAAATTATTTGTGAGAATCATTTATTTATAGTAGATAAGAATTAATATTTTTATTAATTTTAAATAAAAGAAAATGATAATAATAATATTCATCGTCAGAGTTGTATACGAAATCTTCTCTTTTTATAAATCCGGTTTCTTCTAGATGTAGCTAGTCTTATTATTAAATATTTAAAAATATGTAACTGATTTGTAACTGAAATGTTGATCCAAAGTTTTACTTTTTAGGTATGGTCTATTCCTATGAATACAAGATATATTATTTTAATCATTAGCCAATGCCCTTTACATGGTCTTGACTCCATCACCATCAGAACTGGAACCCTCCCGTCAAACCTCACAATAAACTGTTCTCTTTATCCATCCCCCGCTGAGTAGCTCCGCAGCTAAATATACACACGATTATTATCATCATAAATTTTAATATGTATGATAAGTTTAAAAAAATCGGATCTTCCCATAACGAACACAGTTTATGTTGATTCCTGACGTGTTGGCAACATTTGATTGCGACTTAATCGTCGCGCGTTTGAGGGTTAGGGGTTAACGAACTTGTATAAATCTTTTTGTGAAGGGACTGTCGTTGGTTGGCATTTTGGTTTTGAAATTAAATTGGATAATACAGATCATTATTCTTTAATTTTCTAATTAACTTTGTCTTATTTAGAGGTATGAAAACCTTGGAACTACACTGATGCATTAATACCTATGCCCCATCAATAATTTAATAAAGCGACTTCATGTTTTAGTACGCCTACCTGAATAATGTATGTAGGTTCGGTGAAAAAGAGGTTAGGTGTGTTCACAAAAACTTCACCTTATAATGTATATAAATTTAGATCGTAATACCTACCATAAACTTAATTGAAATTATTAGTCAATCAAAACAATTTTCGAACCTTATTTTATTTCCAGAAATTTAAATCTACCCTTTTCGAATATTTCTTTGTTGCAAACCTTTGCCGGTTTCACCGGTTGCCGGTATCAATTACTCGTGCAAATACTCGTACTGATACTGATACTACTACTGGTACTGATACCAGTAAGTAGTTAACTACTAAACAGTATAGTTACTGATTATTCTTTCTATATATCTATGAATGAGTTAAAGAATATCCTTAACTATCCCCAAATACAGTAAGAAATGTTTAATATAGAAAGAGTATGAAGGAAAGTTTCTCCTAACTATATAACTATAGGCATACCAAGGTTATTAACAAACTGAGTTTTAGGTCCAATATAATCCAATATTTAGGTGTAATCACCTTGCCTTACAGGTATTTAAGTGTCAAAATTCTGCCTCAGGGCGATGGAGTACTGACATGCAAGGAGTGTAGTAATCTATCAAACTCGACATTGATGACTTTACGACCAACTTGAACCGACATATTACTATATTATTCTGCTATTCCTATAAGGCTTCCATCAATTATAATTTTAACTTGAAATAAGTCAGTAACGGTAGTCCTTTTTTCTTAAATGGTCTATATTATAGGGATTAATAGCCGATAGGGTAGCTATTCTGCGAATATTCTATTTGCAAGTATACACCCTCTGCTTTATTCAACTTCAAAGAATTTTTATTAAGATTCAATTAATGATCTCTAATTACAACGGTAGATATAGCCTGATAAGATGCAATGGACTAGTGTGTATGACTTGTAGGATAAATATATCTTTTCTATAAAGGTTAGTATTATAAAAGTCGGGGAATTAAGTGAAAAATGTCATTATTTTCTCGTGTTCAAAGTAATTGTAAATAATGTTATCTTTTTGTGTTTTTTTTGCATTTTTCACGCTAAGATTATAATGTTATTTTAGAAATTAAAGTAGGTAAGTAAGTTAAAATTTCGAAAGAAAAATTCGACTCGCAGGCAGGGTTTGAACCTGCGTCTTCTGGTTAGGTACACCAGACGGAGGTTCACTAAAATTAAAATGATGACATGTTATATGTATGTATGTATAAACCCAGAAATAATTACACTTCATTAATGCATTGAATGAGCCCTACAAATGTAGTCAGTGTTCGGTCATGAAATCTAGCAATGAAATAACGACCAAACAATGACGACCTCTGTGGTTTAGTGGTTCGAGTACCGGACTGCTGACCATGAGGTCGTGGGTTTGATTCCCACAGGACACAAACATTTATGTGATGAATATAAGTGTTTGTGTTCGTCTGGGTGTTTCTTATGTATTATAAGTATGTATTTACGAAAAAAAAAGTGTATAAGTATTATATCCATTGTCTAATACCCATAGTACAAGCTCTGCGTAGTATGGGACTAGATGGTGCTGTGTAAAAAATGTCCCAAAATAAAAAAAAATTAAAAAAAATTGTTGTAAATTAATTGATCTGCATTACTGACACAAAACGCAACTTGGGTCAATAGGGACGGGAAACTGCACAAAATGCGAGACTTTTTATCGATGCAGGATGCATATATGTCCTTTTGAAACAGATCTTAATGTATCTCAACCCTCAGTCAACATCTACAACAAATAAATTAGTTTATTTACCCGTAGCACACATAATTTATATCCCCAGTTCGGATCAACATTATCAGTAAGTATAAGATACTCAAACTATTGCTGTCTTATTTTCGCCAGTAAATAAACACGACACCCACAAAACTAATAAAATATAAATAAAAGCACGTAGGTTGTGTTTTACAACCTCGTAAACACACTTCCTGGGTTCAAATCTTAATGGTCACCCTCACACCTACACTTTAGTCCAATTTAAACTGAACGAATAAAATATGTAAAAGTACCAATAAAGTGGTATAATCGATATCGTAATCTGACACCAGACGTACAAACAGACAAACAAGAGTGGCCATCAATCAAAGCAATCAGTCAACGGCTTCATGACACGAACACACGCCACCAAACACCTGTACCAATGTCTCATTACGTTATTACTCTTATAACAAGGTGTTAAGGGACAGATTCGTACATTAGGACCAAATTCTAGGTGTATCGCAATAATGTCTATATATGTAATTTCGGATCATAAAATTGGTAATTTTCGCGGTCCGCCATGTCTGCGCTGTCATCACGCGGATCCTTTATGGCGCTAAATTATACAGGCTGCACCGACGCACCGTTTTTCTTGCATTGAACCAGTTGCACGCAAATTAGGTTAGGTTTCGCATCGGTGGAAGACAATAATGAGTGTCAATCGGACGGATTTTATAGTTATTTGATAAGTTTTGCTTTTTTTAAAGGATGCGTATAAATTGGAGGTCGTGAGTCTTTTAAAAAAGTTAATAAAATTAACCACAAACGAAATAGCTTAGAAGACGTACTTAGAATACTTTACGTGGGAGAGCCATGCTTTGGCACGAATGGGCCGACTCGACCGGAGTGATACCACGGCCTCACAGAAAACCGGCGTGAAACAACGCTTGCTTTGTGTTTCGCCGAGTGAACCGGAGGCCCAAATCCTTTTAAAAGGCGGGCAACGCACTTTGGATTCCTCTTGTGTTGCGGGTGTCCATGGGCGGCGGTTATCGCTTACCATCAGGTGATCCGTCTGCTCGTTTGCTCCCCTATTCCATAAAAAAAAGACGTAGTTAAATAAATGTAAAACCAAATAACTGAAAAGTAGCAAGGTACATTTAATTATAATAATTTATTATGGCATAATTTACACCGTATAATCATTATTTAATAACGTAGACCTCAAACTACCTCTGCATGTATTCCAGAAAAAGTTTCAATAACAGGCAACTATTGACAACAAAAAATACCGTCAAGCTTCATTTGCAAGCGCTAAGTCAACCGCGTTTCCTCCATATGATAAATACAAATAAACCATATTTCCAATAATGCAACAGTTACTGGACTGTCGTACTGTCGGACTGAACACTGAACTTCTCGCAAAGGAAGCCGTGTCGGAAGGGTGAGTCGCGCTACATGCAACCCGGTTTTAATTACCCTTGCTTACCCCCCTGCCCCTAGCCCAGATAATAAATATGGTCTACGCACGCACTCATAGTAATTTAATTGATGAATGTGTACGAAGTTCATAGCAGAATTAATTGGTAGTTTTGAAAAGTTGTTGACAATTTTTCATTAGGCCCGACGAGCTGATATACCTAGAAATAGAAATGTTACGCGATATACATTCCTGATAATTGAAATCGAATTGAAATATTATATTAGTTACTTCGAGCTTCTTTTAATCCACGGTAACACGTCCAAATAGGCATGACACCACAAAAGTATCAAAGAAGAAATTTATGAGCAAAACAAATTCATTGATATTGAGTATTCAAAGCTATAGAAATCAAAAACCTTACAACGTACTTTAATTAACTATAGAAGGTACATTTATTTACTAACACATTGCAGTCTTAGATACGATCAAAGGACCACTAAAACTTCCGCTAATAAACAGAGGTGACGATGCTTACAACTGCAATACCGAATCAATATTTTGTATTATGAGGTGAAAAACAAGGTTCCTAAAATATAAAGCTGATGTACTGTAGTAACTATTAAAAATTCTGAATATTAAACCGGGCAGCGTAATATCGACGGACGGTGATGGACGACGTAAGCGCGATCCGCATAACTAGTTAACGCTCAATGCGTCGCTTGCTGTAATGATTGCACGGAATTAGGGACACCAACTATAATCAGAATACAACAGGACATCCAAAGTTAGGTCTTAGAAAGGAACACGTGCCAGAAATATCGAAGTATATTACATGACTTTAAACAGTCTCCTCTTCCAGGATCTGCATGTATGCAGTGCGGGCACCTGAAGAGTTCAGTATCTAAGTAAAAATCACGATTTTACTCCGACAATGTATTCAATGAAATTCAGATATCAAAATTGTGAAGTAAAGGTAAAGGTACTCTATAGGTATGGTGAAATGCTCACCAGAATTCAGTCACAATTCTATGTCACTTTCTCAAGCCTAGAATATCCTTTATTAACCTAGAAAGATGGCACCCCCAATAATAACCCACTGTATACTCTAATGAAGCTAGCATATTCATTAGTGCCTGTCGAAAAACCACTAAGCCAGCAATAACGCGATCAGTCTGAACTGAAGATTTATATCAGTCGTAATTAAGAAATTATTTAGTTGACTTACACCTGACTTACGTGTTTGAATGATGATCGTGTATTGATGGGAAATGACGTTGTAAGGTTAATTGAGAGAAACTAGGGTTCAAGTTAAATGCGTAAATAACATCATAGTTAAATGATAACCTAGTGATATGACCCTTGTTAATAATAACCTAGTGATATGACCCTTCACTTCCAAGCTACTCGTATTAATAGTTCATTATCACGCGCTTAAACGGTGAAGGAAAACATCTTTAGGAAACCTGCATGCCTGAGAGATTTTCTCGACGGTATGTGAAGTCTGCCTGAACCCGCACTAGGCCAGCATGGTGGTGGACTATAGCCTGATCCCTATAACTTTTAGAGACACTTTTACGTCTTTTTTTTTAAAACTAAGTAGATGGCGCCGGCATTTCCTAACTGACGACTCAGAGAATCATGGTCTCTTTTAAAGTCCAGACATACTAGTAGCAATATGTGAGTGTTACAATGCAGGGTATAGCTATCATTCTGAGAAGAGATCCGTACCCAATAGTGGGACCGAATAATGGGATGATTATGTTTAGAGATCAATTAGTGTACTATTGATACCCTAGACGACATTATTCGTAATATGCCTAAATATAAGACTGAAGCAAGTTGGAACACTTCATCATATTCTTACTTCTGTATTCCTAAAAAATCTTTGATATTGGTTACTATTCCGTGCCTATAAGACGTGCAGTATAGCACAAGGATGCAAGAAACCAGTCATACGCTAACATGGTAACTGACCCTTATCCTAACATTGGCTCCAAGCTCCAACAAACAAAAACAAGTTAGCAAAAATGTGACTCACGAGCGTAGTCGCTACACTATAACGCTACTAAATTCAGAAGCCTGTTAACTACTAACTGTAGTGATATTTAGGAGATACTTTCACTTTTCCGGGTTATATCTCGCATGCTAAGTATGAAATGTAATGGTGAAAGAGAATTACGTCAGAAGAGTTGATGCATTAAATGTTTTTTGGATGATTGAAATTAGCCTCACATGTTTTAGCCGAAAGTTTGAAATTTTTCGGTTATAAAAACATTTGAAAAAACACGACAATACACGAAACAGTGAACTTTTATTTTTTTCCATCTAATCCATACGTTTTTTTAATTTTTATGTTATAGATTATTAACATAGCCTTTACACTTCTCAAGCATAGCTTATATATAGTGGTTAAAATTTGTGCCATATTTATTCATACGGAAAAAGTCAAACATCAAATTACTTATTAAATACAACTACTTACACAAAATTAAAACTCGATCACAGGTTGTTTCTGAAAAACTGTAGGTGGTTCAGAAACTATGAACTTTATATAGCTAGTAATGTTTAAATGACCCTCATTTTATTAACCTACAATGTATGCTTTGATTCATCCATAAGAAATGACTCACATTCTTTAACACGAGCGCGACTTCCGAAAAAGGCTCTCTCAGATAGTCTCGAACCTCTCGGTCAAGGCCAAGAGGCCTAATAGGTTTTATTCACAGGGACTTGTTTTATCTTGAATGTACGTACTTACACACTAAATGAGCAATTCATTTTTAGATTAAATAATTATACTTAATTTGGTTACGTTACAAGTATGTTAATACTTATTTAATTATACAATTTGACGGATAAAGAAATATAGCCGTAAATATGCAATAAGAATTCATATAAATACTACTAAATTTCATTCTGCCTGAACGCGGCAATGTAACATTTTTTGGTCCTGCGATTCGCAACCGTGCGTCGCCCGACGCGTAGGTGCGACCCATTCAGTCAATTTATGAATGAGTTCACTCCGCTCAGTCATTCACTCGTGTGCTAATGTCAAGGCCGAAGCGACACTTACTATACGAGATAAAATAATGGTATAGTTATGTCGGAATATATGTGCATAAAATTTACTATATACAGGTTATTACAATTACAAGATGTAAGTATATGTAATTCAATATTGAGTGATAATAAATCTCTAAGATTAGATCTTATAGTTAAAGTTTATATTATAGGTAGAGATTATCTAAAAAACAGAGTAAATAAAAGAAGTTAGATTAACTCATTATCATCAATGTAATTAACAAAGATATTAAGCAGCAAAACTTTTTTAATTTGACGCAATGGCCGAGCAATTGGTTTTTATTATATGCGCTACTTCGTCTCTCCTGTCGTTACAGAATGAGCTAAACTACTTAATATAGTTGATGTCGAAAAACATTGGACCCTCAACAAATTGATAGCCTGACTGATCAGGGTGCGCTGTTTAATCCACTCCCAATATTACACAATTCTACTTACGTATAGGTACATTCCCGCATGGAACAAAATAAAAATTTTAAGTAATCAATGCAAATGCGCTAAAGTTCTCTAAGTTTAGGTTATTTTTGTCTTTAAAAGTACATAACATTAACAAGTTTCTCTATGAAACAAGAGAGATCCGAGAAAGAAGCGATTTTTAGGAAGAGTAATTATTCCTGTGTTAATTAGTGTCAAGATAACCGACGTATATACGAGTACATTAATTTAGATTCATTCGCAAAATAATTGAGATTGTCACGATGTAAACGAATGCTAGTATTACGTTTATTTGTACACAATTAGGCGTGGGGCCACTACGTCCCACGCGGCAAAACTAGCTTTATCACTATAAAATACGTGATGTATGGACACGGGAACGTTCTTACCTAAGTTTGCACTATTCCTTATATCCGCGGTTTTCATGCCAGAAGACATTATAAAGAATGTAATTTTTTATTCGATAGTGGTAGATGTCATGTTATTTCTATGTAGGTAGGCTTTTGAGGTTATAAGCTGAGTTGAACTGTGTTATAATTGTGCAAACATGGTTTATGGAAAGTTACGTTTATTACTTAATTGCTAAGAGAACAACACACTTCCTTGTTCAATATCAGTCAACAAGTCTTCATTAGGTCTAGCTAGGAGATCCTATTTGCATTGTTATAATGAGATAAGATATGATATGAAATAAAAAAATCACTAAAATAACACAGAAAAAAAACAATTGAAATAAATAAATCGCACCCAATATTACCCCTTTAACGCGTTGTACGGTCTAATGGAGGGCCATAAGTTGGCGCAAGTTAGCACCTCACTCCGGCTTGGATCCTGCGCGCGCGCAGTAATGTAGATAAATTGATCGCCTCAATCCCTTATTGGATTAATATATGGTAATATGTTCAGATCGCGATAGCCAGTGCCGAGTTACGATTAAACAGTTTTTATGTTGAGCCGCCATCTTTGTTCGCAGCAGTCGGTATGTTGTTGTGGGTTGAGGGGAGAGATAGAGCGGTTTTGAGATTATCCTGTTGTTAATCCATCCATACGTCTGTGTGGCTGTTTATTTCGTTTTTAGGTATAAACCGCAGAATAAATTTAGCAGAGATACATAGATTGCACCGGATAGCTGTCTTTGATATGATAGTGTTAAAAGTCTACTCATGCACAGAAAATTAAAACGGTATTTATTAGGTACGGAAATGACGTAGTTATAACTATTTGATAGAAGAAATTTGATGAGAAATTGTTGTATTACGTTAAATGCGTACCTCGCAGTTCCTGCTTACGGCTATCACATGGGCCATACCATGTGTTAATCATACCACTATGGTATTCGTGATTTTATGACAAGCCGCGGGTCTGCATAATGAGATGAGTTTTGTTTCTACATTCGTGTGCCGAAACTATGTGCATGCGAGAGATGAGTGTTTCAGCCAATGTCAGTATTTGACAATGCCTATAGTTATACAAAAGAACCAGTTGTCTTTTGTCTATTTCCCAAATGTTTTGGAGTTAGCTTGTAGTATAACTAGACCCTGGAATTCGAAAATTTGGCCAGGCTTATTATATAAATAAGACATGCAGCTTTGTATGAAAAGATTCTATTTTATTTTTCACTAATAATAGTACAGAAAAAATAATTGCAACTATTTTTTACCACTGAGGTGGCAAATAATTTTACGGCCCGCCTGATGGTATGTTGTTACCGGCCTATGATCGTCTGCAACAGCAGAGGTGTTCCGACTTATTGTCAATAATATTTTTTTAATATAAAAATGACAAATGACACTGGCCAGCAATCTCATAACAAAAGTACTACTAAAATGAGGTTACAAACAAGCCTCGTTTAAATCCTAATAGTACATTGGTTGTTAAAAGTTTCAAAATTACAATAGACTCGAGGTGCTCCTAAGAAAAAAAAATTAATCAAAATATAATTCCAATCCAGTTCCAATATCATATTATGACAATTATTGTGACGGAACTTATAAAAATACGGAGACATAGCTGTAAATTAATTAACGATTACGGTACTAATTTGTATATTCTGAACTCCGTATCGAAAGACCAAAAATTTTGTTAAGTAAATTCTTTTCGTCGGTAATTTAGAAAGCGTTTGGACCATGTCAGAGGTCACTATACATAATGTCTATGTATAATAATTGAAACAATACTCATTTGTCTGTCCAGGGGGCACACAAAACACATAGAATCAACATGAATATCGACGAATATAATCGTCTCTTTTAGTTTTAATGTGTTAAATTTAAATTTATGTGTTATTTTTGGACCCCCGATTGTGTATTATATTGTTTATTTGATTTTAAAGTGTATAGGAAACGTGTAGGTTAGATAGCTAAGTATTTAGGTCAATTGGATTATTCTATATTTGAAACCAGAGTTCACCTAGAATACTACCTAGAATATAAGTAGCTACCGTAAGTACCGCATATAAATAAAAAATCCAAAAGCGTTACAAACAAGTGTTGTATTTGAGGAGTCGAAAACTTTATTGTGAATATAAATTATAGGATAATTTGGATACCTATATAATTATATAGGTATCCAAATCATCAGTAGCCATAAAAGTGTATTTAATGAATCTCTTTATTAAGCATAGTCGAAGCTACCTCAAATTTGGAACCTCTTTTAATATGAAAGAAAATACAGTTCCCTTAACCAGCGCGTCCCACAGACATTTCCACACAAAAACAGGTAACAAACTGATAAACGACTTGATACACTTTGTACGGAATTCATGAATCCAATAAGAGATGCCGAAATAACCTCAAGAAGAAAAGAGGAAAGCCGAAGAAATATCCTTAAAGTTTGTTCAATAAACAAAGCGAGGCGAGATCGCAGGAAAAACGCTTTCGGGCCACATTGCAGCACATTTTATACAAACGATGACATAAATACTCATTTTCAGCAACAATATCCGATATTGAGTGAGGCCTGTCTTCCGAGGAATGAGCTGATACAATGTCGGCCAAAAATTGGGGTATAGCTTAATTTTTTTGTTCGGTGAACGTATCCGATATTTTCCTTTTCGATGTCGTAAATTTTTTGGCAATTGCGCCATGAATATGCGATGGAAGCTGCCTGTGTTCTATTTTTGAATTATTTACTCATACGATAAAAATAAACTAGCCTTTCTATTATCTCTACTATTATAAAATTGTAAAAAAGCTGTGTCTGTATATTGAAGATATTTAAAAAAAACAAGTGGGTTAAAAAAACAATATAAAGGACTGCGAACCCAAAAATGTGATTTTAAAATTCTTGTCTGTTTGTCTGTTTGTTACGGGTTGGCGCAAAAACTACTGAATAGATTTTAATTTTGTTATCACTGTTAGATAGTATATGCTCCAACTTAAAAACTTTTATCTCAAATAATTCAACGAATCCTGAAATACAGCTTAACCTCTCCGATGTATAGAGACCCATACAAGGAAGAGATCATCAATGTGGGTTTTTTATCTTAATATCAGCTTCATGCGAGCGAAGCCACGGGCAAAAGCTAGTTAAAAATAAAATTACAATTTATTTACATTGTTATTTTAATATTTGTTTTTGAGAAACATTTATAATTATTTATATAATAATCTTTTTTTTTTTTTTTTAATGGATAACCATTTTTCTTTAAATTAATTCTGACGCTGATTTCGGCTTTTACATTTTTTATAAGCATCTCTTAATTGAAAAAGTCGTTGCCAAATATTCCATATTTTGTAGTAGATACTTAATCATACTTCTTTGTGCCTAAATTTTCGCTCCGCCAGTGTATCCATTCATGTTTATTCACTGCCTCGCCCCATCCTATACATTTATCGGTTTGCATCCCGAACCTACGTGGAATATACTAGCCTGGCAATGAGTCTTATTCGTCATACATTTAACTCCACACATACGCGATAACTTAGAAAACTTACTGGTGGAAGTAGAAAATATGAGTGACGGAGTGAATGTGTGTGCGGATTATTTAGTGGTAGATGCAGCACTGGCTGGTGTGTAACTTGGAGTGAAGTGAAGTATTTATGTAGCTCTATCTGTGCGCTCTACCTTGAGCAGAGTATGACAATAAGAAGAAGAGACAATAAAGTTAGAAAAATAAGGAACTGCCTCATTAGCCAAGTGGTCCTGAGCGTGACTGCTACGCTAGAGGTCCTGGGTTCGATTCCCAGGTCGAGCAAAGTGTTATTGGGTTTTTCTATGAAATTCCCAGTAGCAGCTCGGAGTTAGGAATTTGTGCCCGGTTAATGGCAATAGGCTCGCCCCCTATTACATGGGACCTAAACATACCGGCGAACTGTGGGTGTACATTAGTACACCTCTGCTTAACCCTTCGGGGAATACAGGCGTGATGGTATGTTATGTTATGTTAAGTTAGAAAAATACTTGAACTCTGTCACGAAAATATTAATAAATAAAATTGTAGGAGTAGAAAAAATTACCCAGAACATATAACAATGAAATTAATTAGGTAATATAAAAAGCCAGTACACACAACAGAAACTTTGAACACACCGCGTGGGCATCGAACACATTGTATGACCTACATTCTGCGAGCAGTGTTCGGCATTCATCTAAAAACAACAGTAGGCGCCCAACATCTTTACTACTGTTTCGTTCACGTTTCTACCACACTTCCTGCAATATTTCGTAGGTACTAGACAAGGTATATTATTCTTTTACTTTCGTATATGCAAGCCTAATTATATATCATCACTATGGGCCTCATAAGAAAGCTCAAGGTAATGCTACGCTTGGCATTTCTTTACGCGTTTAAATTAGTAATGAGTAGACCTGAAGAAGAACTAAAGGATTGGAAAGCTTTGCAGTGGCAGTGGGCGGGGCACATAGCTCGTAGAACTGACTGCCGCTGAGGCAGAAAGGTTCTCGAGTGGAGACCACGCACCGGAAAACGCAGTGTGGGACGACCTCCAACGAGATGGACGGACGAGCTGGTGAAGGTCGCTGGGAGTGGTTGGATGCAGGCGACATACAACCGGTCCTTGTGGAAGTCTTTGGGGGAGGCCTTTGTTCAGCAGTGGACTTCTATTGGCTATGTGATGATGATGATATCATCATCCACAGCCAGCTAGGTTGTGGACTATAATGAGTCACTCAATGCTGGATATGGCGTGTCGCAGTTCTGCCATCTATTACGAATGCACGGTCCTGTTCTATTCGATTTCAACTATTCCAACTTTTTGTGTACGCCACATAGGTATCGCTTTTCCTCCCTTCCCTCGGATCTTTCAACACTGCTATGCCATTCTATGAACTATATTCCATTCTATAATTTATGATAGTTTGCAACAATGTCAGCTTTATTTCTTAAAAAAACTGTTAATCAAAGCCAATGGGTAGGTTACATTATATGGACTTAGTCAAAGTCAAATTCAAAAGATTTATTGCACAGTAAGGGGCCATTTGCACCAACTTCTTAAATAGGTTTGAAACACAAATTTTCTATTAAAATTCTGTTTTTGTTGCCAATTATGTACACTAATTGATGTTACATTATATTACTTACTCAGGTACTTAATCAAAAACTATTTAAAAATTTGATGCTACATGAAATGAATTGTAATGCTAAACCTAATATGCAAAAGAGGTAAGATTACAATTTATAGAATATGATCTACCCACATGCCGCAACATTCGCAACGGGAAACACACGACACATATATAAGATTTACTTGCAGTTTTTCCATCAGTGGGAATCACAAGCATGCAATGATTGACAGCTAAATGATCGTACGGTCCCACAGTTGCGCATGAGTGGCGTTATACGTCAAAGTCAGGCGCATCCGGGCGGCGAGACTATCTCACGCTGCACCGTTACCGCAACAAATGGTAGGTTTGATAGATTTTTGCAACACGTAAGTTAATTTATAAATATGTAAATGCATAATATTTGCTACTTCTTCGCGAGTTATTTGCTTGGAACAATCTTGCCTAAGAGCAAGTTCCAGTCTAAGCTAATTCTGTCTAAATGTCAGTATCTTACATTAAAGGAGTCAATCTCTATCTCTATACTTAGCACGACCAATATCCCAAGTGTAAGTTAAGGTAAGGTAAGGACAATTACGATTCATACTTAGATATACTACATAGTACCTACATAAATAACTGCATTTGACAATTTGATGGACATTTATTCAAAACATGAATCGAATCAAATAAGTTTGTGAAGTACCCACCTACACACTACACGAATAAAAAAATACCAATTATAATGGCATTATATAATAAACATTTGCTCTATTATTTTATTCCTTTTTTTAAAGTAAGTAGTTTAATTATGTTACAAAATATTTAGTTTCTTAAGAATTCTCAGAATCGATTATACTACGTACGTAAGTATCACCTGCTATAACGTTTTATGCATTTTAACTATTGCTTTATAAAAGTTTGCATATAAAAATGTCTACGTTTTAGCTGGTAAGCCAACGTTTATTATATACTAGCTTCTGCCAGCGACTTCGTCCGCGTGGAATAGTTAATTGGTCTTAGCGTGATGATATAATAGCCTATAGCCTGCCTCAATAAATGGGCTATCTAACACTGAAAGAAATTTTCAAATCGGACCAGTACTTCCTGAGATTAGCGCGTTCAAGCAAACTAACAAACTCTTCAGGTTCTTAAAGTAGTAAATATAGATTCTTTTTAAACTTAAGAAAATAAGCTTTACATCTTTATATTTTCCGATGTTTCTTTACACTAATATATAAAAAATGAGCAATTGTTTACATTCACATTCACTCATTTTCTGTTCATCAAGGTGTTCTCACTGGGTAGATAGGGTACATAACTCCATAATAATACAGTGTAACATACAGCAAAAAATGCGCTTCAATTGTGAGCCATCGATCATGCTCAAATGCGTACAATCATTCGCTTTTTATTCGCGATCCAGTCAATCATAAATCAAGCCGATGATTGAGCCCTTTTGACGTGTACCTTCACGCTATATCCTTATTAGGGGATGGCTGTTGAGTGACAGTAATTGTGGTGAATAGGAGACAACGGATATCCAGCTGAAACTATAGTTGATGGGTGCAATAACTATGTGCAACCCATCTTAAGTAGTAACTCGATAATTCGCACCTATCAATAATTTCCCCGTTTTATTATAATATTTCCAATTTACTTGCTTTTTGTTATACACTTACATCCTATACAATTTTTTTAAGGGATAGGTGCAAACGAGCACACGTATCGCCTGATAGTAAGCGATTACCGCCACCATAGACTCCCGCCACACCAGAAAAATCACAAGTGCGTTGCCGGCCATTTAAAAGGGTTTGGGTCTCCGGTATCCTCACTGGCTCGGCGAAACATAAGGTAAGCGTAGTTTTCGCCGGTTTTCTGTGAGGCCGTGGTATCACTCCGGTCGAGCCGGCCCATTCGTGCCGAAGCATGGCTCTCCCACGGTAAAACAATTGGTTGATACATAGCTATAATTAGGTAGGCTAGTTAGGTTAATAGCAATAACCTCGCCTATTACGTGAAACTATGAGGGTACAATATACCTCTGCTTAAACCTTTGGAAAAACAGTGCGTTATATGAACTGTAACTAATAATATTATATTACTGATAGGTTATGATGAGGTAGAAAGTTTTCATTAAACAATAATTTATGACAAGCAACTGTCAGTAGAGAGATACTCCCAATACCCCATATCTTAATTAAGGCAAACATTACAACTACGTTTAATAAAACAAGGTTTTATCATCTAACGCCTCAAACTTATGCTGCGCAGGCGACTGTGTGGTCCGACAGGTGTGGCGATCTAAAGGTCACTGATATTAGCGGCCCTTTGATCCTAGTTTATCGGAAATAATCCTGGATCGATGCAATTGGATAGGTAGGTGGGTGAGTTTTTAGAACTTTATTTGAAAATAATATTTTATATGACCTTTTTAATTCTTGGTACCTACTTAAATTACTGTCTAGTTTGAATTCCAAATTTAAATGACATTAAAGTCACAAACTTTTTATCGTTTACTTGAATTCCTTTTATCCACAAATAAGGTCAAAGAAGTCTAGTTAGTATAGGCTTAGCTTATATCGAAAAACATAAAATCGATTTACCCTATAAATCAGCTGTAATTATGTGTGTGGCCACAACTGATACAGTTACATTTTTTTAATTATAAGTTTATTTTAAATTAAGAATATAAATGTGTTTATTTGTGCAAATATAAAAAAGAGGGATAAGTACGTACATCAAATTGAAACATTGTGCCAAAAGGACCACAGCTCCACATAATATCTGGAAGAACTGAAGCTGGTTTTCAGCTGCAGAAAATAGTATATACCATTTTCTCTTCAGGCTCTCCATTCACTTTTTATGTGGTTTTTCCTTTCTAAGGACATTGATATTTTAAACATTTAAAAAAAAAACTTTCTCGCAATGCGGGTCGCACATTACTAGTATTCTTGTTAACCCCTCGTGCTAAGCTAGATTGCTTGTGTGTGTTACGAGTGGGTTCACGTCGGTAGTGCAATGGGTGGGGTTCGAATCGGCAACCATATGATCGCAAGTCCGACGCCGTAGCCATTAGACTACCGCCGCTTAAATTTCAACAGTTAACAAGTTCAAGTTCAAATGTTTTTATTTCAAATAAACTTTTACAAGCATTTATGAAACGTTATGAACACTTGCATCACACATCCTAACTCCATCACCATAATCAATACTCATAAAAGAATCAATCAAACAATTTGTACTACGCACAAAGCTGCACACTAAATCGATCAGTGAGACACCATCTATTACTTACTGGCGGGCTGCGCGCGCGCAATTATAACCCGCGTAATTGGATCCCGCTGTAATGCAAGACATTATAATACACTTCTGATTGCTTTTCAACTGGTCCGGATGGCGATCTATCCTGTGCTGGGAATAGTAATGTGGATTGTATACATAATATCGCATCATTGGAGAATGAGGGTAGGCGTAGGGATTACAGAAGGTTCAGGATATAATGGACTCTTTCCGACTAAAAACAGCACCTGTCTTGCGCAAGATCATATTCACCAGCACATAACCTAATGACAAGACCAATTGTTACCACAGACTGTTTAGCCGTAGGTACTTATCAAGTTCGAGTATATGGCACCCTGGTTTTTTTTCAAAATCATGTGTGCATTGATCATCAATTCTCGCTCACAGTTTTTAAACAGTGAAACAATACATCGTAAGGAAACCTGCATACCTGAAAGATCTGTGACATCTCTCGATGGCGTGTAAACTCTACCAAATCGGATAGGTAGGTACGGGTCACATTTCAAAATTGAGCAGACGGCTGTTCGGTAACGATTTATTACATAGTTAAATGACCTAAGGCTCACCTAAGCAATGGATGTTCTTATAGTTTCCATGTAAGCGCGATAAATATAAATACCTATCACTCTTCATAAGCACGCTATTAATTATGGCCTATCATCTCATTACGTCTATAAATTCAATCTGCTACCATCAGATTTTCACTCCCATAACTCGCGAATCATAATTATTAATTATGGTCTGTACGGTGTACAGTGAAGGGAATCGAACAAGCTACCCGGTTCATCGACCGCCCCCGCCGCTGCTGATCCGCTATAGATCAACGTCGACAGTTTGGCATCTCATCGCTACACGCGCTGGGCCGCTACTAGCCGCTGCCTGTCCGTGCCTCCATGTGGAGCTCCATTATACCACGGAAATTTCCCGTGCCGTAGGATCCGCGAGAGGTAATGCGACGTTGAATAGAACTGGTCCTTCTGTACGAAATAAAACCCTGAAGGACCAACCATTAACAGAGAAACAATCAAAAATATATAGGTGGGTTAAATTGATAGTGATGCCGTTTTTAGTAGCTTTGAGACATTAGTAGATTACCTACAAAACGTTACAAAGTAAAGGTTAAGGATAATTTAACCTTATTGGCTTAATTCTAATTACATATATATTTGAATACAAACATTAGGGGCCACTTGCACCAACTTCTTAAATATGTTTAAATTGTATTTAAACACAAAATTACAATAGAAAATTGTGTTTAAATACAATTTAAACATATTTAAGAAGTTGGTGCAAGTGGCTCTAGGACCTCAAGTACGTAAATAACAAATGTATACCGTATGCGCATACGGTATACATTGCAACAAATGCTGAAAATAGAAAAATCTATCAAAAACATATAGAAACTAATATATCTAATACAAGTCGGAAGGACCAAACACTGCAACAAAGCCACCATTATCGTGGTCGCTATAGATCAGAGTCGTTAAGCATCTCATCAAGCCATAAACAGGGCAGCCGCCGATCAGCCGGCAGCCAGCACTGGCGTTAATATTGAGCACCTTAATATACCGCTATCGACTGTACACTATCAGCCGCCTATGGATACCTCCGTAGTAAGTGGTCCATTGACTCACGATAACTGACATTCGAGAACATATTTTGTAAGAGAATAATAGTTTTATGATAAAACGCAATTCTTTATATTGTTTCATCATTATCAGCGATTAGTATCTGTGGTTTCTTAACCATATTGTCTATTGACCGATCTATTAGCAACGATTACTACCCCTTGTCCATTTACTGGTCAATTTTATGGAATAGTTAAAGGCTTCAAGATTAATTGACATAATTTAACACCACATAATGACTGACATTGCCGGCAATCTGCATAACTCTTTACACTAACTACGCAGCCATAATTCTGACCCATTTATCCTCATACGAAGCAACGAATTATGGAAAACTAACGAAGTATTTTCCTCCTGCCCGTTAATGTGGCAACTGTTCTCAGGAGCAGAGCAATCAGTGTGAAGGGGGATTCGTGGCTGTTGCGCCTGATCGCACTTCATTACAACAAGCTCTTTAAGATATCGGCACCTACAAACGCTGTCGTTACTAGCAGCCGCCTGTCGATGCCGTAGGGTGACAGTCCATTGTCGCGCGGGATCGGAAGATTACCGTATTGGTCCTTAAGAGCAGATATAGTCTAGATAATAGGTTAACTGGCGTCATAGTTCCATTTGGAAACTTCTACATACTAGTTTTTTGTCCTGCATCGCGGGTACGTTTACAAAACACAAATTCTCACATACACAAACGCCCAGACCTGGAACAACTATTTTGCTCCGTGCGGGGATTGAACCCGCAACACGTGTCGTCAACTTAGACTTACACTCAGACTTAGACGTAGATTTATCGACAGCTATGGTTTTCGTCGTGGAATTATGTATGGTTATTTTGTTTTGAAGATAGGAAAACTAGTTTTGTTTTCAGCGTATTGAAATTCATACGAAAATTTTACCTTTAGATTTAAACTGCCTTTTTATTCTAGTACCGAATATCCTCATGGATCGTCTGCCATGGGGGGCGTCGGGGTATGTCGGACTTGTACCGACTTAAAACCGTACTTGCCTTCTCTTGCCCTATAGCCACGGTCATGGGATCCGTGACACGCACCACGACCGTGTCAAGCTATGAACTACCTGCCCGACTCTATCGATGTCAATGTTTCTAGAAATTATGAGTAGCCCTTACATATCAAGAAGTCGTGTCGCTCAACAATGGACACTCACCACACAATGTCCGCGGTATCAGATGACGAGGTTAGCCCGACGCCGCATGTTTATGGACACAATCTAATTTATTAGACGCCGAGCGCAGATTACGGCCTGCCTCCTTGGCTGCTTACCATCGTTTTGTTGTAGCGCTGTTTTATCTGCGATCAGATTCACCGGTACACTGTTCAAGGACCTTTTTTGCGCGAAAGTGATTTCAGTTGCACCCGAAAGGGAAAATTGTGTGTATCTATTAGTTACCTACTGTTTACTCGACATACGTAGAGTCTACAGGATAGTTATGTAAGGGCACAGATAATAGAATACGTAAGGGCTAGGTATACAAAGATTCTAGAATTCTGTACATATATATTATAACTTAACATAACACATATATATATATTATTATTTATATAATTCCTTATATATTATTATTTATATAATTCCTTATATATTATTATTTATATAATTCCTTATATATTATTATTTATATAATTACTGCTAATCAAGTCTTATCGCTCTTTATCTAAGAACTCTATAAAATGTTTACAATGAAAGCATTAAATAGAGTAACTTTTATTCATAATATTATTTTGGAAGTCGTTAAATTATGTATCAATGTGAGAGGCAATGTCCAACTGTAAATAGCCAGAATATTAAATTTTATACTTTACACAAATGTTTACTGATTGCAGCAATTTTATCGATTTCCTGTACGAAGTATTGACTAATATCTCGCCGTGGATAGTGAGTAAATTATATGAATTCACACCCAACACCAACCAACAGATATGGTCGACAACCAATCAAAACACTGCAATAAATAATAACAGTATTCTAAAACTAATAGAACAGACTACAGACTTAATTTCGCGCACAGTTACAGTAACAGACACGCGAACCGCTACCATGACTATCGCGGATTCGATAATTAATATGCTAATAGCCACAGCTTTGCCCACCCTTGCGTACGTGAGAAGCATAATGGTAGAGGACAAAGATTATGTCATGAGATAAGACCTTACAGATGCGCATTGGTAAAGTAGCCGACATGCATAATACCGACTTGCAACACTGTCACTTAACAAACAAACGAACAGCTTTATCACGAATTAAGGTCTATGAAAGTCGACGCATATAATACCAAAGACTTCAATACAGAAACCTATATAGCCGACACCACTATCTACCGGATCCTCTCAAGAACTCCACGGAAACTGAAAATAATGATGCATGGCTCTTTATTCAAATACCTTCATCATAACCTTCTATCTAGCATCTCTGAGACACCAAACAAATAGGCACTTCAACTTCCTACAAAAGATGAAGCTATGGCAACTGATTTGCGTGCGCAAGCGCAGAAAAAACTTCATAATTTACGAGCAGCACGCTGACGTCTGACTGACAGACGATGTGTAGTGAGCCGTGCGAAAAGTGCACACTTTGAGCCGCAAAAACACACAGACATACATACAGTGTTTTCTAAACACTGCGCTTAATTAAAAAACTATTAACAAATGCAGAATCACGCAAATTGGTAATGATTGCTTTATGATTGTGAGATTATTAATCTGTAGCTATCCGGAAATGAATGATGATTAATAAAAAATCTTTGTCTCTCTGAGTTAGTATTCCATTAACTCCTCTATTAAAGCCAAACCTGCTTTATCTAGAAGTTGATTGACTTCAATAGTTCAACGGGTGGGTTCGAATTTATAAGAGGTCTGAAGCCTTAGGCGTTGAACTATTGCTTATACTATTGCTATTGCTACTACTTACACCAGCTGGATCTTTCGGTAAGTATTTGTTGCAATAAACTCATGAAGCCCACTGAGATACAGGTCACTATCTCTTTTTTCTTGGCTTAGAGGTCATAGCGTCTGGCGTACCTAGCCAGAAGACGCAGGTTCAAATCCTGCCTGCGGTTCGAATTTTTTCTTCACTAAAATAACTTCAATTCTCTTACTCAAGTCAAGTCAAGTCAAAATCATTTATTCAATATAGACTACTAGGTAGTACTTTTTGAACGTCATTTTTACATTATAGACAGCCCCCAAAACGCCCGCCCTTCACCGCTTCCTAGTGTTTTCGCTGGGAAGAAGAAGCGGCGCAACAAACTGATATTGATATCAACAATTAATATAATAATAATAATGGAAAGGGAGTGAATGGTGAGATGACGTCTGACAGGGATGAATAGAAGAAAAGGACATGCTGCGCCGACCCCAAATAATAATATATTGGGACATGGGCAGGAAGAAGAAGCATACTATATAAATAGCATATACCTAAATGTAGTGCTAAATAGATACTTAACTCACTGAACTTCAGCGGTGGACGTCTTCTGGCTTAGATGATGATGGTCATCATGAAACTGAAGATAAAAGGGAGTGTAAATATTGGTAATATTTTTATTGTTATAATTAATGCGTTTGACCTTAGGTTTTTTTTCATACGAGCAGACGGATCACCTGATGGTAAACGATTACCGCCACCCATGGACACCTGCAGCACCAGAGTCACAAGTGCATTGCCCGCCTTTTAAAAGGATTTGGGCCTCCGGTATCCTCACTCGCTCGGCGAAACACAACGTAAGCGTTGTTTCCCACCAGTTTTCCATGAGGCCGTGGTATCACTCCAAGATGGCCCCTTCGTGCCGAAGCATGGCACTCCCACGGTGAAAAATGGGTGTAAGGAATGTACAAAGAGGATCTAAGTTGGCACAGATCACACTTCCTATGAGGCAAAAGCTAGCCGATGTTCCTCTCTAAGGTCCAGTCCATCACTATACCAAAATTCATTAAAAATTACTGATTAAACATTTTTTTCATTGTACCGTTAATCGATCCGTTTGCTTGCAAATGTTACTAAATATATACTTTCTTTAAATTTTCCAATTAATCGATAGGAAATAGTGATTAAGTTCTATCATTACTTTTTAATAACTAGCTATGTGATTAGTTGGAGTCGATGGCATCAATGAACTTACCTACAGTTAGTTATATTTAGAGGTAAGTTCTGCTAAACTATGTAGCAAGTTCGCACCTGTCACCATTATAGCTACTTAGTATTGTTCAAGTATTGTTATATATGGAAATTTACTCCACTAGGGTTGTTACACACAGAGCTATTTAAAATTAGAACACCGTTTGAATTCAATCTGTTGAAAAGATATAACGAAAGAACAGCAACTATTCTGTTATTTTAATTGTATCACAATTTTTGTTCAATAGCACATCATTAGAGGCCAGGTATGGGCCAGTTCAGGCATAAGGCTATATTCCACCATGCTAGCCTACTGTACTTCTACTGTATACTCCAAAAGCCTTTTGTTAAAATCCTATGAAATTCATAATACAATTGAAGGTAGGACCACAGATTAGATAATAGTCACCTACTACGGAAGTCAAGCTGTCAGAATTATGAACTATTTTTGTAGAACTACCCGACATCGTTAAAGTTTTTCCGTGACGGGACGCATTCATTGGTGTTATAGTGGGCGATTTATTTTAATTGACAGTAGTCGGAAAACGAGTAAATTATTTTTTTGTGAAGAGAAATAATTCATTTTTTTATCGCTGTAAACCTCTCTTTACAATGCTCTTTATTGTACACGAAACGAACGTGAAGAGTTATTATAAAAATATTTAAATGCAATCGAGAGAAATGGGATCAATCGATCTGGAACGTTAAACTGCGTTTGCTGCAGTCAGTCTATGAATGGGTGGCCATTCATAACAAATCGGGACCCGTCTGTTGAGACCACGTAAAGCCATCCCTGGTGGTCAAATATACGAACACCGTTAATCGAATAATTTCGAACCGAATAATCGGTAGTGGTAGTAAACCGATGAAACCTGACAACCAGTCTATCCTTAGGATATTGATATATACCGGCCTCTACTTGTCTTAGACAGGTAAAAGCCATAGTCCACAATCTGTCCATTAACATTAGATTTTGCTTTGTGTCTAGAATTTGTGGCCTGATTGGTTTTCCTGATTGGAAGTCGTCCTGCTCACCCTCCTATGAAGCCCCCCGAATTCATACTCAAGAGCACTGTAACTATTCCTGCCTTATTTCATAGGCAAGAACTATTGAAATGTACCGTGGGTGAGTCATGCTTTGGCACGAGTGGGCCAGCTTGACCGTAGTGATACCACGGCCTCACAGAAAACCCGCGTGGAACAAAGCTTAAGTTGTAGTTCACCGAGTAAGAGAGAATACCGGAGGCCCAAACCCTTTTAAAAGACGGGTAACGCATTGCAAAGTGGGCGGCGATTCCGCTTACCATCATGCGATCCTTCTGCTGGTTTGCCACCCAAAGCCAAAAAGATGTACTATATACATGTTTATTATCAGTTGCCAGTAATGTTGCCAACATTGCAATAAAATAATATAACACACATTACACTCACACAGGCACGCAGTGAGTGCATTAGAGCTATCCGCTACGCTATGTAAATAGCACTAACTGACGATGTGACCTTTACACTCATGTAATTAGTAACTGCTGTAAAATTAATGTAATTTCAGATGTCGCGATACAACGCATTCCTTCAATTTAATTATACTCAGGTAAACTAAATGATACGTAATGAAAAATTATCTTTAAATTAATTAAAATGAAAAATAATAATCTGAAACTATGAAGATGGAAGATAGAGGTTTTATGATACGAGGGTTTATTTTGATTTATGTTCATAATAAATAGTTATTTGTACTAATTGCTACTGTTAATAGTTAGTAGGTATTATAGTAGCCAACATGATAATCATTAATCAGTGAGGACACATTTAATATTATTGTTATTTTTACAGAATTTACTTTTAACACTTATACTTAACGAGCTTCTGCCCGCGACTTCGTCCCCGTAGCGTGATGATATATAGCCTATAGCCTTTCTCAATAAATGGGCTATCTAACACTGAAATAATTTTTCAAATCGGACCAGAAGTTCTTGAGATTAGCGCGTTCAAGCAAACAAACAAACAAACTCTTCAGCTTTATAGATTAGTATAGAAGTATAGATTAAACTTCTGGCATTTAAGCTTCTTTTCTGAAGGATGTACCTTTTTTTTATTTATCACGGAAACTCGTCGTGGATCTTCGGCCACCTGGTGAGGCGGCAGGGTAGGTTGTTAAAGAGAGGTCCGCTCTTCAGATTCTATTGCGCCATTTCTCGCTCACTACCTAAAAATGATCGCGTTAAATACATCGTGGTAGGCAGGTCTATAAAAACACAGAGCTTTTGTCTCGAAGTGTGTTTGAACAGTAGCTGCAACACTCGATTTTTCTATTATTTGTATACTACATTTCTTACTTTTACGACTAAGGTTTAACAATACAGGCTAATAGGCATTATGTGATCTAATAGACAAATAGCAAAAGTAATACAACCATCAAATGGAGGGCGTCTAAACTCTAAAGATAGACGACCAATATGGAGATCGAACGTGCGAAATTTCGAATCGACGTGATGCACAAAAATATAAGTATAATGTTAGCTCTAATCATCGATCAACAAATAATTGACGCAAAAAACGGTACGATACGTTATATATCGAAGCTTGAGTATCGAATTAGTAGCGCGAACTCGGAAGCATCTGTCGGTAGCCTTATGGCTAGGGCGACGGACTTGCGATCATGTGGTTGCCGGTTCGTAACCCACCCACTGCACTACCGACGTGAACCCACTCGTGACATACGCTTAGCACGAGGGGTTAACAAGAATACCATTAATATACAAAAATACAAAAAAAATACAAAAATATTTATTGGCAAAAAAGTACATAGTTTCATTATATGGACTCTTGACTTCCAAACTAAGTAACAAACTTGTAATATGGAAGTCAAGGAGTTTTTTCTCGAGTGACAAAAAAATATTAACTATGATATGGGTAATAGGTAATTTTATATAAACAAAAATAAAAAACAAAATTTGTAAACAGAAAAAAGGGGAAAAAAGTACAGAATTTACTTACGGTTAACAAAAGTTAATTTTGGGCGAAGGTACTTATATGTATAAATGTATAATTATGGTGTTGCTGTTTGTGCTTATGTTTGGGAGTGAGTGAGTGAGTGAGTGTGTGTGTGTGTGCATTGAGTATGCGTGTATGAGCGCGTGCATGTGAATACGTAATCCATCAAGGACTCAAAATATTCTCTGTTTCATCATATACGACAATATACGACACACATTGCTAGTAAAGTTTTATAAAAAAAACTATGAAATAAACTAACGGCACTGTTAAACAGCGAGTGCTTCTGCGCATGTTTGTAACGAACCACGGCTCGGGAGAAAGTCGTAGTGACGTAAACGTGTTATCCAGTTATTTAAAAAAATTAAAAAATATGTGGCATTTGTCTACGAGTAACCGTATTAAACGAACGATTAACTCCTCAGTCAACACATAGACGTAGCAACGCAAGTATTAATGGCAGCGCTTGCAACTAACGATAGCAGTTACCACAAACGAACACAAAACCATTTTATTCCGCGAAATTAAACCAAACAAAATACTATCAGCATTTTAGAATTCCCCGGCGGCGGACGTTATCGGCAGGCGTCAATTCGTCGAGCCGTCATTTTGACAGCGCAATGTCAAAATATATGACTACAGAAGGTATAGTCCGCACTATCTGGTTAGCATAGCATTAACAATGACAGAAGTCAAAATATTGACATTTTGTTGATTCTCCTTTAAAATTACGAATTTATTATTGAATTTAGTCAACGATACTAATCAAATCAAACGTCTATTTGCGAGTCAAATTTTAATTTTAGAAAATATTCCTTACTATAATTTAAAAAATAATATTTGTGAACACAGAACAATTAATAATATGTAAAACAAGAAACCTACGTCTCTTTCTTTATGTGAGAACAAATTGTTTGTCACCTATAAATTAGACAATGACTTAAAATCTATTTTTTAAGCGCTATTGAATTCTTCATATTTCGGATTCTTTACAGCATCCATAGTCACAGATAGACAGTCTATCCGTCAAAAATATTTTATGTCCTTTATTACTAAGCTATTATCATTTACGTAACTTCTGCACTGTATCTAAATACAGTGTGTTATGCCCGTCAAAATCGGCTGACGTGCGCCAGTCAGCGGCGCACATTCTAAATTTATATAAAGCGATCGACAGTGACGCGATATGGAAACGTGACGACTATCTGACGCTCCCGCTGGGTGACGTTACTACTATATGGGACATGTTTGAAGGGATCTGTCTGTGTTATATGACAAGGTTTGGTCGGAATAATCATGGGTTCATAATCAACGACGTCATACGACCTACACGAATGTCCTGCTGATCTGGTATTGTCGTGCGACGGGTCGTTGAGCTCCCTAAATTATGGTTGAGCGATGACTGATGCATGTTTACCGTTAGTTATGACTGGTCTACTCAAAGCTGCTATGGTTCTTTCCTCAAAAGGCCATTTCAGACGTTGCCCTGCATTGTCCCACTCACATGTAAGCATTATTCTGTGTCTGGTCTTTAAAAGAGACCAATATTCTCTGAGCTTTTTTCGGTGTTTCTTCTCAAAGGTAGTCAGTTAGGAAATTTCGAAGCCATCTAGCTATAAACAAAACAAACCATTGACTTGTAAAAGTGTCCCTAAAGATCTACTTACAGAAATAAACATCATTTCAATTCATTTCATTTCATCATGTCGATTGACTGAACCTTATTTTGTATCAGAATGGTGGTCCAACGGTTCTAAATGACGTTTGAATGAATTGACAGATTTTGAAGACAGAACTGTCAAAACCAGTTCTATAGTATTGAATGACGATTTTCACATAACAAAATAGTAGACTGGGGCCCAGGATAGATGACTAAACGTGCTCTCTGAGGAACGAAAGGATCTCGTCTTGCTAAATAGTCACCCATCCATAATCACAGTGAGCACCACCTTTTAAATTGATTTTAATATACACAGTATAATAACCAATATCGTCATATGTGTTCTTATTCTTATCTACTAAGTAGCGTCATCAAATACTCCATTGATGCCATGGTGTAAAAGCAGGCTCGGCCAGTGAGAGGTAGGGAGAGGGGGTGAGGTAGCGAGCCTTAAGTGAATGCGAATAAAACGAGGGGGCGACACTGTGTTGATGCTGATTTACGCGCTGGCCCGCGTGCTCTACTGGCCCGACTGACCGCTCACAACCGGTGGAGTCGAGTTAAGACTACAAGTTTTGTAAATTTTATATATTTTTTAGTAATTATTTATTATTTTCTTGATTATTATTTAGCTGTATTTTTTTATGTGACAATTTTTCTAATGTAGATAATTAAAAAGTTGATTATTGTACTTTAACCCTGTGTTTGTTCTACATCTAAATAGTAAAGTAGAATGCAATATTAACTTAGAATAGAATATGTATGTACTTTATTATACTTACACCAAAAACTAATAATTAACTTGTGTTAGATATTGCATTTGTATCTAAGAAACTCAAAGGAAAAGCAACCTTTTAACTGAAAAAGCCAGTACAAGAAACCGCACGATAAGTTAGAAATACATTCTTCTTTTAATATTACTGCATTCTACAAACAATTATAAAGTTTCATACAAATGCTCCATTCCATCACATTCACATTCCTTCCACATCCACTCCATTGCCCAACTTTCAAAAAGTAACTAACAATAACAAAATGAGCATAATTATAAAGTTCAGCAAATAAATGATGATGTTCCGAGTTGAGTCATGTTGTTTCATCACCTGCTTAGAAATATTTACACCGGCTTAGGCAAGGTAACGCCTTGGATTTGATGCAAAATTTTAATGGTTTGCCTCCTAATTACGCGAACTATATTACCGTATTGTACTCTGTGTAAGTATATAAAAATACAATAAATACCATAAATATTCAACTTTACAAGTGCTAAGAAATTTAAAGTCAGAGACCTGTATTCCAAATTATCAGTGATTTTGTATTTGAGCACAGTTAACAGACATGACAAACGAACACTAATCAATTAATCGTAATTCTTCAATTATCTTATGAGATAATGAGCTTACTATAAGAAAAAATGCAAACACTATCCACTCCATAGCTTGCCCTGTGCCATTATTTGAGACAGGATCGCGAGCTGCAGATAGCGCGGCGGCAGACATTTTTTGCATCTTTTTCATCTGTCTGTTTTTGTTGTGTCCACAAGCACTAATACTGAGACGATCGTCTGACTCGACCATACAACTGGTATTTTTACCTCGCTACGTGTAATTAACAAGAAAATAATCCTAATAATACAAAACATAAACATACAAACACGTCTGTATACCCGAAGGGTTACATAAATACAATTCGCCCGTAGAGTAAAGTTTCATGTATATATATCTTGCAAGGGGGTAGTAATTAACCGCAAATCTAAACGAAAAACATAATAACACTGTAGGAACTGGTAACCAAACTCAGGACCTCTAACAAAACAGTCACGCTATAGATGTTAAAAATAATATTGACAGAAAGATTAGAGAAGTTTTCATTACAATTTTTTGTCGGTCTGTAACGTTTTCACCCATTAAAAATGCCTCACCAATTTTTATTTGGGTTGTTGTAACATTCGTCACAAATTATATTCGGCACATTCTGTAAACACCATGTTGAAGTGTTTAGTAATCGTCTCATCTCGTAGAAATCTAACACAATTGAATTATTAAAATCATTATTTTACCAGAATTTTGCCTAAATCAACAGGTGCTCTCGAAGCAGGTGTTTGTGTCGTCCATCTGTTTAGAAGCTCACTAGCTATTAGATACGTAATTTATGTTATTGATGCTCAGATAAAACTCTTCACTAAATAAGCAATAATTCAGCCTCTGCCAATAATAATGCCTGCAAGACAAGAGAAAACTGAACCAAATAAAGTCGTTAAATACAATTCAACGTGACTAGCAAATAATTCTTAAAGGATTATTAACTAAAGGAGACACAGAATTGAATGCTTTAATAGTACCGAGTTATAATTTATATAAACAATTTCATACAAACGACTCCCTGTTGAGTGAGGTAACAAATATTAAACACTAATTATTTTGCTCAACATTACCTCTCGACACTAAGTAGACACGTTGAGTCGCGATACGGTGGTCACCTGCTCATTACGGAATTTCAGCAAGCGATGCGCGTGCGCACGCATGCTCACGTTCCAATTTTAAAATTTTAAACGCATTTCGTCGCTATCTGTCATCGGGAGCGGACGCGGCGACTGTATTGGTCCGCGGAGGGGTCGATTAAATCTGCCACAGTGCGGTGGCCATTAAAATAAAATGTCCCTTAATAGTCCCTGATAATGCTGAAATTGAAGAATTTTATTTATATTTTCACTTACAGCTGTACGCGATAAGGTGTATGTTATCTTATAAAATATCATAATTTGCATACGTTGCTAATGTTGAGAGAAAATTAATCGTCTGCCTGCCTTATTGAGCATTAAGTATTCGGTTTTGGTTATAGAATATCGATAAATTACTTATGTACGTCCGTACATAGTAGACACGCGATTACTTTAACCAACATAGTAATAACGGGTAAGGGCACAGCGGTATGCAATAATTGCAACAGATTTCAACGAAATGACTATTTACCTGTTCATATTATATTACCAATGATAACCCAATAGTTTAGGATACCTCAAGGGAAGTAATTATCGTGAGTTAGGACGAAATCAAGTTTAATAATTTCCACAAACGTGTAAGATGTAAAATTTATGATCAGGCTACAAATGGTCAAAGGTCATGTTCAATGGAACGTAAATACATGCCGTGTCGAATGCCCGGCATTCACCTTAGTGACTGATATTATGCTATTAACATGACTTTACATTGCATATATTGAAGCTACACGCTACATAATATATAAGGAACGTAAGTATATATTTCCACTTAGAAACCTGTGCTATGTGTCATAATACTGCCTCAATAGCCAAGTGGTCCGGACCGCGACTGCTACGCTAGAGGTCCTGGGTTCGATTCCCAGGTCGAGCAAAGTGTTATTGGGTTTCTCTATGAAATTCCCAATAGCAGCTCGGAATTAGGAATTTGTGCCCGGTTAATGGCAATAGGCTTGCCCCCTATTACATGTGACCTAAACATACCGGTGAACTGTGTGTGTACATTAGTACGCCTCTGCCTAACCCTTCGGGGGAAAACAGGTGTGATGGTATGTAATGTAACCCCAACAGACCTGCTGGATACCTGTTATACCTTTTTCTAAATCTTTTGCAGTAAGAACCATAAGGACTAATCTATACTATACTAATATATGAAGCTGAAGAGTTTTTTGTTTGTTTGAAAAATTCTTTCAGTGTTAGATAGCCATTTATTGAGGAAGGCTATAGGCTATATATCATCACGCTACGCGGATGAAGTCGCGGGCAGAAGCTAGTGTTCCAATAATTACCAAACACAGAAGTATCTTGAGGCGACTGGGCCTCTCAAAGGACGCATAATGTCCCGGTAATAGGCCAAAATGGACACAACGCGTGTAACGCCGGTTAAAAGCTACTTACCGCAGCAGCTAATTAGAACTAACGCACGCGTTTACTGGTAAGTTTTAGCTTTATGTTGTACTAAACGTTTGAATGGACCAAACGCCGGAACTGTTTATTTTTTCTGTATTGTTTTGCAGGACTCCTTAGTCTAGTGGTCATAGGTGCGACCGTCCTGAGTTCGATTCCCAGGTTGAGCAAAGTGTTATTGGGTTTGTTTATGAAATTTTCAGTAGTTATAAATTTGGACTTGTGACCGGTTAATACTAATGGAATGAAGGTGGACGCTAAATATACCAGCCATTTGTGGTGTACAGTGGTACACCTCTGCCTAACTCGAGGAATACAAGCCTGATGGTATGTATGTATTTATTTAATGGGATAATTAATTATCATCTAACTATTTTTATAAAAGCGTTGGACCCACACTAGGATTTTCTCCTGTATAGTGATTTATTTTACAAACACAAACACAACAACTACTTGTAGGTCATACAACTATTTGTTCTGTTTGGGGATCGAACCCACAAGCCGACTGCTCAGCCGCTACGCCAATCGAGTAGTCAATATCTTTGTAGGAGATGTACAATTTTTTTAATATCAACCTGCAGACAGGATTCGAACTTGCGTCTTCTGGTTAGATACACCAGACGCTATGACCACTAAGCCACCGTGAGTTCTACCCGCCATGTTGAAATTTGCCCGAACTAACTGCAAAGTAAGTCATGTCGGTTCAGAAGCAAAGTAACTTGCTTTTCAATAGTTGTCACTGCGTCACCTTTAAGACGTACGAGTAAACGCGACACATGACCAGATGACGCAGGTTCGAATCCTGCCCGCAGGAGAATTTTTCCTTCGCTAAAATAAGAATACTTGTCTTAATTAAATCTTTACCTACATAAAAAAACTAAGTCACCTTCACCGTATTTTTTTAGTTTTTACATCTCAAAATAGAACTATATCTCTCTTGATCTCGACGTGACACGTGCTAGATTCTTCTACAATATCTAGACATCAGATTTTCATATTGATTGATTTGTTGATGGACAGTATCTGCTTGAGCGTTGCTCTTATTATCATGGGCAAAGATAAGCGGGAAGGTCAGAGAACTGACTGATATGAGTGCATTGAAATAGTTAGGTACTGGAGAGCCTGGGAGTCATATTTTTCCTTCACTAAAATCAATACTTCTATCTATCTATACTAATATATAAAGCTGAAGAGTTTGTTTGTTTGTTTGTTTGCTTGAACGCGCTAATCTCAGGAACTACTGTTCCGATTTGAAAAATTCTTTCGGTGTTAGATAGCCCATTTATTGAGGAAGGCTATAGGCTATATATATTATCACGATACGCGGACGGAGTCGCGGGCAGAAGCTAGTAATTTTATAATCTTAGCATGAAAAATGCAAAAAAAACACTATAAGATAGTTAATAGGTATGGTAGCATCGTACGACATAGAAATAAACGTAAGGTAAGTCATGTCGGTTGAGAGGCAAAGTAATTTGCTTTTCAATAGATGTTACTGACGTCACCTTTAAGACGTAAGTTCAGAATGTGAAGGCAAATTTCGACATGGCAGGTAGGACTCGCGGTGGCTTCGAGGTCATAGCGTCTGGTGTACCTAACCAGAAGACGCAGGTTCGAATCCTGCTTCCGAGTCGAATTTTTCCTTCACTAAAATAAGGTACTGAAGAGTTTATAATGCTGACTCGATTGACCATTACTACTTCTAATGACTTGTGGTATCTTTGGAACCCTACCAGTTGATAAACATGCAAAAGAAATACTTAGTTTGATATAATATACTGCTTTAATGTTTTAGGGCGAGCCTATTGCCATTAACCGTGCACAAATTCCTAACTCCGAGCTGCTACTGGGAATTTCATAGAAAAACCCAATAACACTTGCTCGACCTGGGATTCGAACCCAGGACCTCTAGCGTAGCAGTCGCACTCAGGACCACTTAAGTAGCTAATGAGGCAGTTTAAGTAAATAATAAATTCAAGTTAAAAGGGAGAGTGATCGTAGATATAAATAATTAAAGTATTATTGTGTGTTTTTGTGTGTGTATGTGTAAGTTAGCACTTAAACCGAGCTAATGATTATTAATGACATGGTTTAGGCTTAATTTACTAAATACATAATGTTTTTATTGCCATTTTTATAGTAATTACGTTTTTACTTGATACTCACTAATGCGAGTGAGCTTTGACTGTCGTTCATTAATGCGCAAGTGTGCGCGCATGGCCGGACTTGTACATTTTTTATTTATACACTAGCTTCTGCCCGCGACTTCGTCCGCGTAGCGTGATGATATATAGCCTTTAGCCTTCCTCAATAAATGGGCTATCTAACACTGAAAGAATTTTTCAAATCGGACCAGTAGTTCCTGAGATTAGCGCGTTCAAGTAAACAAACAAACAAACAAACTCTTCAGCTTTATATATTAAAGTATAGATAGGTAGGTATACGGATTTACATAAATAGTTTTACACGAAATATGTTAAATGTCTTGATTGTAGTTTTTACCATTTTTGACTAGTACCTAGGTATTTTTTCCTATTTTCATTGTACTTACAGTGAAAATTGAAAAGAAAATACTCCTACTAGTGAACTTCAACTATTTGTTTTGCGTAGTGGCATCTGCGCCTCTGGTTATGGATTCAATTCTCGCACGGACTAAATATTCATATGAACTACAGGTATTTTTTCGGGTCATAAAGACGACGATACGAAACTGCCTCATTAGCCTAGTGGTCCTGAGCGCGACTGCTACGCTAGAGGTCCTGGGTTCGATTCCCAGGTCGAGCAAAGTGTTATTGGGTTTTTCTATGAAATTTCCAGTAGCAGCTCGGAGTTAGGAATTTGTGCCCGGTTAATGGCAATAGGCTCGCCCCGTATTACATGGAACCTAAACATACCAGCGAACTGTGGGTGTACATTAGTACGCCTCTGCCTAACCCTTCGGGGAATACAGGCGTGATGGTATGTTATAAAGACGACAATAATTCTAGTGTGGGAAGGTTTTTTTAACATAAATGACACAATATACACTTGCTATTTGGAGCCTAACAACATCTTAATGCGAATCTGGAAATGGGTACTCGATGTTGCTGAGACCTGAGGCTGGTACCAACTCCAAGAGTGGGGAGGATGACTCTAATTCTTCAAATATCTAGTTTGCAACAATATCACTACTCACTACTTATTATAAAACAAAGTCGTTTCCCGCTGTCTGTCCCTATGTATGCTTAGATCTTTTAAACTACGCAACGGATTTTGATGCGGTTTTTTTTAATAGATAGAGTGATTCATGAGGAAGGTTTTAAGCTATATAACATAACGCTACGACTCTTAGGAACGGGGCGGCGCGGGTGAAACCGCGGGTGGGTCGCTAGTTCTCAATATTCCTATAATAAGTTATAACATAACATAACATTTCATAACACACATTTCATAACATAACGTTTCACGTGGGAGAGCCATGCTTCGGCACGAATGGGCCGGCTCGACCGGAGTGATACCACGGCCTCACAGAAAACCAGCGTGAAACAACGCTTGCGTTGTGTTTCGCCGAGTGAGTTGAGGTTACCGGAGGCCCAAACCCTTTTAAAGGCGGGCAGCGCACTTGCGACTCCTCTGGTGTTGCGGGTGTCCATGGGCGGCGGTTATCACTTACCATCAGGTGATCCGTTTGCTCGTTTGCCCCCCTATCCCATAAAAAAAAAAAAACATAATCAACCCATTATATGTCCCACTGTTGGGCACGGGTCTCATATCATATTTGTGGTGAATGTTGCCAATCTAGGGCAAAAGAAAGCATTTGCGGTAAGTCGGTTCGAGGCCAACATTCGAGGCCGGTCCCCCATGTGGTTCGGACGATCCATGAGGATTTTCTGTACACCTAAAAAAAGGTTCACTTTAATAGTGAGGCGTTTACAGAATATAAGACTAAGGGCTACTGGCACCAACTTCTTGAATATGTTTAAATTGCATTTAAACACAAATTTACTATGATAAATTTAGTTTAAATGCAATGTAAACATATTTAAGAAGTTGGTGCAAGTTGGGAATGTAGGAAGAAGAAGGCCTAGGCGAACGTTCCGATATCAGATTGAGGACGTTCTGAGAATGGCTCGGTCAAGAGTACCCTAAACCGACGCTCATGTATGAAAAGATTGATGAGTCTGGATGAAGCTAAAGCTGAGGTATATCAGAATCGTAGCATATGATTCTACGAGACCACAGACTTCCACTTGGAAGTCTTTCGTCTCTGCCTACCCTACGGGAAAGAGGCGTGACTTTATGTATGTATGTTAAAAAGTTGTTGCAAGTGGGCCTCAATTAATTGTATGAAATTAAGGCTATTTAATCGTAATTAACTAGGGGTCGGCAATATAAAGGTACTAAGTACAATCTATTTATTGTTATCAGGTAAAAAATATCGTGCAAAATATGACAGAAGGGTGGGCCGACATGTTCCAACTGTAAGTTGGTTTGGTGGCGATAACATGCTGAATTTATAACTTCCCTTCAAGCCCTGCCAGTTGGAGGAGCAGGTTTTGGGTAAATTATAGTTATATCAAGCGACCTTGGTGTCTTGGTACCAACTAGAATAGACTAGAGGGCCTTGAACGTCTGTCTGCGACCCGTCAATTAGTAAGAATTCATTATTGAGTTATTGTTGGAGTTCATTTTAATATACTTAGTACTATGTGATTTCAAAAGGATATTATGTATACCTTCCTTCATTGTTTTGTAGGTACAAAGTTTTGGCCGTGTTTTATAATTTAAAGTCAGTACATGTACCTACAGATTAAGAAGGCCAATCCCATCACCATATATAGGTTAAACATTCAGGAAGACAGTCAGTATAAAGAACCATTTATAAAATTGTTAGAAAATTTTATTTATTCAAATAGGGAGTAAGTACCTAATGAGTTCTGGGTAATAACTTAGTCTTGTAATTTGCCCCAAAAAAAATCAATACAATAAAAACAATCCTGAGATTTTTAACAACAAACACTGCATACTTTTACTATAATAATAAATACTAGTAGGTACTGTATGGCCTGGTAAAGTTTGGCTCGCTCATAAAAATTGCAACGAGCTCACAACTAACGTGCCGAAATGAACCAAACAAAAACACAGCTCATGCCAATTCATTAAAACTTTCCCGCTGATGACCTCAGTCGCAGCACCTACTATTTATACCGGGATGGTAGAATTTTCTCCCGACTGGCAACACTAACGGCGCGACAACGAGCCAAACTTAGATTGCAAGAGGCCATAACCTCGGCTCCTTCACTTCAATCTCCGCTATAAGATGAGAGGTGTTTGCGAGATGTCGGCTAGAATTTTTTCTTGACGCGGATAATCTAATTTGGGTAGTAAATGTTTTTATTAATAAATAAGGCGGGGATGAGAGGCGTCGTAGTGTCTTGAATGTACCAAAGATAAATGGGATACTTTGTGAACTTGGCGCATAAGACAAGTATTACAAACTTCGGAATTCACAAGCACATCATTTTGAAAATGCAAATGCAGAAATCCATTTTGTTTTATGGCAAAGGGGGAGTTGGCAAACGAGCAGACGGTTCGCCTGATGGTAGGCGCCTACCACCGCCAATGGACACCAGCTACACCAGAGGAGTTACAAGTGCGTTGCCGGCTTTTTAAAAGGGTTTTGTCCTCCGGTATACTCACTCACTAGACGACACAACGTCAGTTTTCTGTAAGGCCGTGGCAACACTCCGGTCAAGCCGGCCCATTCGTGCCGAAGCATGGCTTTCCTTCGGCACAAAGATACTACCTCGCTTATATAGGACGATAAGCAAGTTTAAAATTGTCACGTTTGATGAATCACAACATAATTCATAGACACAATGGCTACACATCGTGCCAATATAAGCTGACCTAGCATTGTATCGGCTTTTTGGAAACTTAGAGGTCACCTTATACTGATGGTTCATCAAAATATGGCATTTTAGCCTCCCCAAGACTGCCTCGTTAGTCTAGTGGTCCCAAGTGCGACTGTTACGCTAGAGGTCCTCGGTTCGATTCCCAGGTCGAGCAGTGTTATTGGGTTTTTCTATGAAATTCTCAGTAGCAGCTCGGAGTTTGGAAATTGTGCCCGGTTAATGGCAATAGGCTCGCCCCTTATTACATGGGACCTAAACATACCGGCGAACTGTAGGTGTACCTTAGTACACCTCTGCCTAACCCTTCGGGGAATACAGGCGTGAGGGTATGTATGTATATGTAGCCTCCCCAGGTGTATCTAGTGATCTACAAAAGTAGTTCTCACGAGACCTGGATGTGGATTTATTGATGGCTAGAATCAAAAGTTAGTATCTTACTGGGCACATGTATCAGCCTTGTATCAGGCTAAAATATCGATGTGTTTTGCGCTGGTATTCGTACCGGCAAATTTAAGGGGGAGTACTTATACCTAATATAACTGCTATGGGAATTGGAACGGAAAGTGCTGAACATTTTTCTAAGAATATGGTTAGGAGTAACCCCGAGACGAATGGAAGAGCCTAGTGCCAGCAGTAGATACCATCTGGTTAATGATGTTTGAATTTTGTATGGACCCTAAAAAAATATGACCTCCGCAAATGTCCTGCTGATCTGGTGTTGCCGTGCAACGGGTCGTTGAGCTCCCTAAATAATGGTTGAGCTACACGCTGACTGATGTGTGATGCGTGCCGTCGCTTAGGACAGTTCATCTCAAGGCTGCTATGGCTCTTTCTTCAAAAGGCCTGTTCAGATAGCGCCCTACATCGTAACACACATATGTTATAACTAATAATACTGTCTGGACTTTAAAAGACTTGACTCTCTGAGTTTGTTTCGGCGTTTCTTCTAAGAGGTCGTCAGTTAGGAAATGCCGGCGCCATTTAGTTGAAACTACTTGACTTGAGACTTGAGACTTGTAAAAGTGCCTTTACAAAATCGATTTACAGAAATAAATATCATTTATCATAATTTATCAAACCCAATAAATATTCTCATAGGTTTGATATCTTTCCTTATTCTTTATCTATTCTTTTTTACTGAGGCGATCTTAACTCAATACTGATTTTCTAGCAGTAAACCTTAGAGTGATTGTTGCTGTTAATCATAGACAGGGTATGAGTTAATTGCTGTACGATATATAAAAAAATGATATACAGCGACTATATTTTTTAATTTTAATTCTATTAGAGCGATAAGCCATGCATTTTTGAATCGTCAAAAACTACATTGCTATAAACTGATGTAATTGGACGGTTCGTCGTACTACTGGGTCCTTTAACGACGAAACAACAAAAAATATCCAAGATTATACACCTGTAATGTGATGTAAAAAATCAAACACTCCAAGGGGAGACCTCTCCCCTTAAGAGCTAGCTCATAGATAAGGAAAGGCATTCAATCTGCAGGTGTTTCTTGTCAGTGTCAAACAAGCTCTGTATAAATATTATTTTGTTATTGGTTTGTGTTTTGGGTAAACGAGATATTCTTCTTAATAGAAGTTATCAAATTAAACAGTTTTCGACTGGCTAAAAAATTAAGTAAGTAGATACTTTTAATAAAATATGTTTAACATAACATAACATAGGTACCATCGCGCCTGTATTCCCCGAAGGGGTTAGGCAGAGTTGTACTAAGATACACCCACAGTTCGCCGGTGTTTTTGGGTCCCATGTAATAGGGGGCGAGCCTATTGCCATTAACTTCAAATTCCAAACTCCGAGCTGCTACTGAGAGTTTCATAGAAAAACCCAATAACACTGCTCGACCTGGGAATCGAACCAAGTACCTCTAGCGTAGCAATCACACTTGGTTGACTAACAAAGCAGTAGATATGTTTAACCAATACTTATTTGAAATTAGCAAAAATATTGTTGTAAGTATAATAACTTAGAACAATATTTTATAAAAATACTTATGAATACCTACACATTGTAAAACAAATATTCTATTGCAGGCAGAATTAGAACCTGTGTTCTCCAGGCTGGTACCTATACAGGACGCGATAGCCAACTACCTATGCAACTGAGACATGATATTTGAGAATGAGTGGAGACTGACTAAGCAAATATTATATAAGAGTTAAGTGAATGGGAGTGTAGGAAGAGGAAGGCCTAGGCGAACGTTCAGAAATCAGATTGAGGACGTTGTGAAAAATGGCTCGGTCAAGAGTACCCTAAACCGACGCTCATGTATGAAAAGATTGATAGAGTGTGGATGAAGCTAAAGAGTTATGTCAGAATCGTAACAAGTGGAAGTCTGTGGTCTCTGCCTAGGGTCTACGGGAAAGAAGCGTGTCTTTATATATGTATGTATGAATATATAAAACAATTGCATATTTAGCTATTGTTACAAATTACAACTATTATTATATACATACTCACTATAGATACCTATTCTAAAATAGATAAAAGTGGCATACCTTAGCTGAAACGGCCGAAATGTGCGAATTCTCCAGTATTCCTCCAGCATACAAAGTTCCTTTCGACACTGGCAGCGCCATCTAGTAGTGAGAGAACAAATTAACAGTTGTGGACTGAACACTATTAGTTGAAGGTAGTTTTATCAAGGCAAGAGAAGTTTATTCAAAGGTTGGCATGATGAATTTCTATCTTTATATTTGTGGATTTTGTATAGATAAAACAATCACCATTTAAATAACTCAGTTAACTAACTACCGTCGTACAAATTAAAAATTAACAATGAAAATACCCATATAATCTAAACTTCCTTATTTGAACGACCCTGTGGGTCCTCCAAGTAAAAGAAAAAAACATGATCATTGTGGTAGGAAAAAATCGGCAAGCATATTTTTATTTTTTCATGTTTAATTAAGCGAATCGTGGCTGGATGGCCATTGTCCGACTTACCTGCTCGATTAAAATCGTCCGCAACCGGTTACTGACCCGTCATCCGACTTTTATTTCAACAATTTTATTTATTTATTTACCAGAATATTACGACACGAATCATTCATCACATTAAAGATAACTTATGCATCATCATTACTTGTACTAAATTAATATCCTCTACACTTAGCCATACACTTCTCACATTGTTTTATAGTTGCAAAAGTATGTTTAAAGTAAAATACTCCAACAACTTATCAATAACAACACCAGTCAGTACCTGTCATTTTTTTTTCTCAGAATCAGAATTCTTATTATTTATAGTGACATCAGGCAAAGGCATACCTACATAATACAGCCTATTTCAAGTTTCGATCATTCCGTTTCGATTACAAATCGCATCGGCGACGTTCGGAATTCGCGCCGCGCGTACTTATCATAGAGCGCGGGCCGCGCGTTTGCTGCACGATACTCGTTGTCCGTCAAACACCGGGGGCGGGCCGAAGGGACGGGCCTCGGAATACACTCGGCTAACTTCGGAGCGCACATCTCACTCTGTAGATTGCGAAGTGAGCTGAGTCACAAACCCACAGTACTCTTACGTTCTGTTGTTGCATTTTCGTGTTTTCCAAAAAAAAGGATTGGTAAGCGATTTTTAGTCTTATTTTGTTGTCATGTGCATGTATTTTTAATGGAAAGTGCGGACCTTGAATTATAACAGAATATTATATCGAACATGATTGTGTTATTGTGCTAATAAGCGTCTGTACTTTTTAAGTGTTTTTGGCAAACTTCTTACGATGTTATATAACACCAAGGTTACTAAGATGCTCAGAAAAATGTGCATTTTCTTGTTTCGGACTTCATTAGACCTAAAAACGCGAATTTTATATTTTGTTTTACAATATATCCAACATAACCTCAAAAAACGTGACATTTGCATTTCACCGAGTAGCTCAATAGATGGCGTTAGCGTCGGGGGGCGGAGTTTGTTAACTGCCACACTAGCTTGGACGTATGTCATTTGCGATAATTGAAGGTTAGTTCAGCATTGTCGAAAATTTTAGATAAGCGTTGTTTATTTTATGATCACCCCCGTTCACCCCCTTGGGGTTGTAAATATAGGGTTCCGGATTGGCAGGCAAGTATTTTTAATCCCTCTATTTACTGGTTTAATATATTAGATAAGTTTTTATTTTAATGGAATACAGTCGGCGCCATAACTTGCACCTATGTTGTTATTTTTCCATATTTTTTTTATTACCATAATGTTATGGTTCGAAGATACTCTCTGAGTCTGTTAATAGGTATATTTGCAGTTATTTACTACTCTTGACACATTACCACTTGGTAAGTAGTGTAATGAGTGAAACTAAATACTTAAGGCTGATCGTTTCGCTGAGCCCGCCAAATTCAAATTACAATTGGTTTTTCGCAATTTGTAGGTTTATAACACATTCTAGATTCCTAGCTGTAGTAATGGCGACATTAGCTATACAATATTCGCAACTGAGAATTAAAACCTTTGCTTGTAAATCGATATTGTAGCTAAAAGTAGTATCAATCGTCAATTTTGGCCAAAATTGACGATTGACTTTTAGCTTCTTACATACATACATACACTCACGCCATTCTCCCACAGGGGTAGGCAGAAACTATAGACTGCCACTTGCTAAGCAAAGTTTTTAATGCTCAGTTTTGAATATTGTCAGCGAAACGATCAGCCTTAATTTACGACAGCAACGTTAACTGTATTTATTGTTTCGGTGCATTTTGCTGAAAAAGAAAAGCTTTATATTACATTCACTTGTTCGTTGTCAGTTGGTAGACGTCGAGAGTTCGTACACCGTTGATCCACTGCGGCTGGTAGCGTCGTCAAATAAAAAAGTGAAATAAAAGTTGAAATAACGCCTAATGTTCTATTAATGCCTAATGAACTGAAATGAAATAATTATTGTTCTACAAATATTTAAAGACAAAATATTTACTAACCTTATCGATTATTTTGTAAGTACTTAATTAATAATAATTTAGGTACCTACTCAGTTTACTTTAAAAAATTATAATAAGATAATAATAGTTCTAAAGGGAAGGATTTGATATATTATTTTCTTTACCTATGACTCAAGACACAATTCAGTGTCAATATAATTTTGTAACGTAAACCGAGATAATTATAAATTTTAATTAATGTACTGTCTACTTCATAACACTAACTACCTACTTTTTTCCTTTAACTTGGGAAGTAAAGCACCTAGGTATTTTTTATTTAACCTACTTAACTGTGTCAGCTGGTTTAATTTTAAGAAATAATACTGCACTCAGTTCTGTCCGTGCATAGCAGAGGATTTATTATAATATCAATCTCCATCGGTATGGTTCTATTTGGTTATTTTATTCATTTCAAAAGCTCAAAGAGTTTTTCTTTTAATTTGTCTCACTGAGATCACATCGTCATCTGTCCCACAGGTAACCTTAAACATCTTGATATACCGATTTCCAAAAATAGAAATGATTATACTACTTAAACAAAAAGCTGTCGGTTCCTTGCGGACCGTCCAAGGCGTTGTTGGGGGCCGTCTCTTGACAGATTTATGGCGTGCGTGGCTGTTACTCGTACGCATTCGGTCCCCCCTTGCGCCCCGCACCCTTCGCGACCCGCACGCCATCCCCTTCTCACGAAAATTAAATCGTTCCATATTTGAAATTCTTTTAAATCCCACACCGATTGAAATTTTATTCCTTTTTTGATATTTTTATTTATGGCACATGAGTTTTGTTGGTGACTGTCCGCTGACGTTGAGACCTCAACATATTTATTAAAAATTTACACGTTTTTACTGCGTTCTGATATGAAATACTTCGAAACTATTCACAGTCATTAGGTATATAACAGATAGAGTAGTCTTAGATCTGGAAGTGGGTCTTCTCCAATAGATATAGGTAATCTGGGTGCCTTTAAATCAAGGTTGAATCGGTTTTTTCTATACAAACGCGCTCCATCGTAGATCGCAGTGTCGCTTAACATCAGGCAAACTGACGGACAAGCATAAGCCAATCAGGAATTAAATTAATAAATTAATTAATCGATAATCATTATAGGTATAATTTAGAATAAGTACTTTAATGCTTAAATTAGTTTTTAATCTCATTAGCTATTTAACCTACCTAGATAAAAGTTAAGATTTGATATCTTTAAGGCTGATCGTTTCGCAGAGTCCGCCAAATTCAAATTACAATTGGGTTTTCGCAATTTGTAGGTCTATAACATATTCTAGATTCCTAGTTGTAGTAATTGCGGCATTAGCTATACAATATTCACAACTGAGCATCAAAAACTTTGCTTAATAAAAGTTAAAGAAGCTAAAAGTAGGGTCAATCGTCAATTTTGGCCAAAATTGACGATTTACTCTACTTTTAGCTACAATATCGATTTACAAGCAAAGGTTTTAATTCTCAGTTGCGAATATTAAACGCCTTATAACCAAAATCTCTAACTACAAAACTTATGACTAACCGATACAACTTTCTTAAAAAAACCTCTACTTTTTTTAAAAACATAATATTTACGATCGTCACAAACAATGACAGTAATGCATCACTCGTCATAATGGACAGATTACAACTGTCTGTACTCGACAGATTTACGAGTGGTTGCATAATAGCCAACTGTTCATAATAGTGAACAAAAAATGTTGCATTCATTCAAACATTCATAGAAACCGTTTTAGTAATTATAATTTTATTTGAAATCAGAATTTAAATAACGGTTATGGTTTAGAAATTTTAATTCAATAAAGCAGCATAATTTGCGTTGACTTTCGTTAGAAAATTATTAATTTTAATTAAAAACTGATTTAATATTCTTTAGTTACACAACAATGACGTTTGTCAATGTACTGGTTAGATTATAGTGAAAGTTACCAATTAGATCAATAAGAAAGTGGCCCAATACGTAGGTAAGTACTTTATAATAATATGGCAATACAACCTCACTGTCAAAGTACCTACTTACCTAATTTAAAAATGGTTATTGACATTATTGTTAATATTTAATTAAACCTTGTATATTCGCTTGAGTTCAGATTAATCAATTTTCATTTTTTACTAAATAATCATGAAATAAAGCGTTTTTTTGTCCTCTAATTGTAATTTAATACCTACCTACCTTCTTTTGTATTGTATTGTAATTATCTAAACGGTAACATAATACTAAATTAGTTAGTTACATCATTAATACCCACATTACAATATAATTCTAAACCTAGAACTTAGTTTTCTTCCAAGATAGTTTGGAAAATTATTTGTCAGCAATTTTATAAGTGCATCTGATGCATCTCTATCTGCATTGAAGCGAAAAATGCTTAATATTGGAAATATAATTCTATAAATTACCTAAGCCTAAGCACAAGTATTTGTATAACATAACATTAGAATAACAAGGATTAATCTATAAAATATTTTAAAGTCGAAAAATAATAAAACATAAAAATTTCAAAAATCTAATAAATCAATATGGCCGTCACGTTCATATTCATACCAACGCGCACATACAGGTTGTTCAGAAACAAACGCACATTTATTTAGATGCATATTAAGCTAATTAATAATAAATCCAGTGTCCCGGATTACGGTGACGCGGCGGGACAAATGTTTCCGGTCGCACACGAAACGGCTTTTATTTATTTTATTATTTTTATTTACGAAATAAAAATTTATGGTCGTCGAGACCGCCTTCCGTGAGATTTAGCGAGTGTGTCATAGACTCGGGTAGCTGAAAACTCGATCTGAATTGAATTATGTACGTTTTTAATGGTTTCGCGGTTCGTACGTCGAAAAAGGTTGCGGTAATGTATTGGCGGGATTGTGTTTGTGTGATTTAAATTCATATTATCGGCAGACAAGTGGATTTTAGGTTGCTTTTGTAAATTATTTGCTGTGTTTTATGTTGTGATGTTGATATAATATTTTATATTGAAATAAGTATAACCACTTTACGGAGTTGATCGTTCTTTTACATTGACATTTGTGGCATTGGCATTTGTTTCTAAATATTATTATACCTACTGGTTTTTTTTATTTGTTTAGACTTCATAATTAAACAAAGGTCTAATTATCTACATTATTAAAACTTAATTATATTAAACAGACACAATAGGTAAGTAATCTGTTTACGAATGACGAGACCATCTCCGCCACAACATTAGTTTATATCTTATCAAAAAGTGTATATGTTATATATTCTTGTTACTATATTATTATAAATAGATCCTAGATCATAATTATGTAGAAGTCTCTCAAATCTCATAATTAATAAGACCAATAATTTCAAAACGACTAAATGACCAAAACAGGCGAATTATTAAAGCAAGTACTTTCAAGATAATTTTTATGATAGCCGCTAGAACAAAGGCCAAAGTAAAAAAAACTTAGAATTAATGAAGGCAATGATGTATAAAGGCGGTCTGCTAATGTTTCTGCTCACACCAATCCTGATGGACAGGTGTGTTGGTATGTACTCATATGTCTATAACCCACATAACAGGCTAAACTAGTAACAATACTAGTAACAGTATAATTAACCTTAAAGAATAAACATGTAGGTATTCCTATTAGCACGTCCAATGATATATTTCCGACAGCATTTCGCAAATGTATCGCAATTTACTTTCCTTACTTTCTTAATAAAGTCAAACGGCCATTGTGAAATACATGGAACAATCAGCTTGTTAAACAGAGAAAGAAACACTATCTCCGTCAATTTATCTGCGGCAGCTAGGCAGACATACACACATGCACGCGAACAATAACTTGTAATACAAGGCTGCGTACAAATTTAGTTATACACCCACTCGAGACCGACACGATTATTTATAATAAAACCCTTTTTTTGTACGATTTTGTTTCCGATTCAACATAAATAAGATATGTTATTTAAAGTCAATATATCACTTGACAGGTGGTAGGCAGCCATGCTCATTTTTACACACTAATTAATACTCAAAAGCTTAAAGAATAAAGGCGTCATTCGCATGGCGGTTGTATGTACTCCGGACGGGCAGACATTTCATAAGATTTATACATATATCAAAGTAAGGCTTTGTGTGAATGTAGTGAGAGATTTTAATCAACGTCCGAATGCAACAGCAATAAGGGGCCCGGTTCGATTCCCCGCTCGTACAGCTCGGTTGATGAGATTAATTGAGTTACGATTAATTAACAATTTTTTATACTGATCTGTATCAAATTCTGGGAGACGAGCCGTATTTTGAGTAAAAATTAAAATGTCCGCATATTTTGGTAACGTGAAATGTTTTTACGAATTGGTTCCAACGCTTATTATAATTAATAAATCTTTCTTTAATTAATTTAATGTTTTGATTTCCATTTTTATTTATTGAGCAATCGATTGTACTAAGTGGTCAATACATGATCGAAATACCTTACAGTATGACGTCATGCATGTCTCGAATGAAGTAGCATAATTTAAAACATCATGTATATGAAACAACACAGTTTGTAATATTGTTCACTTAATAATAGGTTCAGAAACAACGTAATTACCGCTGTAATCATGTTGTAATTAATTGTGATAATTGTAATATAGAGCGTTAAACAACCTTATCATACAAAGTCGTTGCTTGACCATTCAATAAACAAGTATTTACCTACAGAAGGTGTATTTTATTTTAATTATTGTAGAACCTACAATAATGCATTTAGCTATCTTATTAGATAATATTTATGCGAAAACGAAACCTAAGAACTATGTTACGTGATCATAAAATAACCGCCTTCTTACTCGAAGCAATGGGACTACTAACGCCATCTAGTCGAGCAATAAAAAACTTAATGGACTTCACTTGCTACACTAGAGCCATACATTATTTAGTCTGTTAGCATTTTCGAGTTAAATAGTCGATTGTGTATTTGTGCAATTTTTTAGATTTTTTCGTATTCGAAATGTCAGTAGTGATGGAGCTCACGTTTGGGCAGTGGAGTGTTAGTGAGGCGCGTTGCGTCGGCGGCTGACGCGGCGGCGAGCGCTAATCGATGCGCGCCACTGCGCTGTCTTCCGACGGCGGCCATTACGCACCTTTATGGCCACCCAGCCCCGTCCCCCGCGCCGCTCTAAGGCGGCACATGACGAATCAATATGCCGCCAACCGACTCAACACTTATTTATTTGACACGATTTATTAGCCGAATGCCTGTAAACTTTTATGCGCCCCTCTGTTCCCATCCCCTCACCCCGGCCCGCGAGGGATGCTTTATGATGGACACAGCAGTGATAAAATTCTATGTTTCGGCTGCCGTCTACTTTTATTGGGAATCGGAACAGATGTCTGGATGATACTAGAGGGAGCAAAATTACTATTCGAACACCGAAAAGTAAACACTCCTACGTTACTTTAAAAGAGGTTACCATCTAGGGCAATAACAATTTCTTTTTACAATTTCGCTTCATTAATTACCATTTTATTTTGCCGGGCGGTGCAATTAACATTAGTTACTTTTTTACCGTCGCAAGCGCTCAGCGACCGCGGTGTAGAGACAAAATGTCGGCAGGAAATGTGTAATTTTTTCACAAATATTGCGGAAGGAAGACGCTGGCTTCCTCTGGGCTGTTTAGATGGGTTTTATGCTAATCGTGGAGATTTGCTGGGTTTTCTTTTAGAGCGACAATTATTCACGGTGTGCGGTCGCGGTTCGCCCTTTAAGAAATTAGCGTTAGGGAGACCACGCTGCCGCGCGGACTGTCCTGCGTCTCGCGAACACACCATAACTTTTTTTTTCACATGATAAAATATCTAGGTATAAGTACTGTAATAATACCTTTGGGTTGACCTGAGAACCTTCCTTTTTTAAACATAAAACATACCATCACGCCTGTATTCCCCGAAGGGTTAGGCAGAGGCGTACTAATGTACACCCACAGTTCGCCGGAATGTTTAGGTCCCATGTAATAGGGGGCGAGCCTATTGCCATTCCTTTTTTAAAACGGTTAGATTACCATAATTCATATATTTTATAAGATACTGTGCAAAGATAATTGAACAATACAACAAACATAATTATATAAACAATATACCTACAGGAATAAAAATAGACTACACTAGCTAAATGAAATTAATTACTTAATTTTCTGCCAATGTTATTAGCATGTTCTAACACTATTGACTGTACAAACATAAAATAAGGGCTTTGCTGAAATGTTAATCCTATTGCGCAGTGACATAATAAAAAACGAGTATAATTAAAATAACAGAAGTACTTTTATAATTTATTCATATACTGTATTTAAAAAGTTACAGGTAAACAAGTACCTACACATTTACACTTACCAAACCAACTCCTCCGAATCGAAACGTAAGAATTCTCGCTAATAATGTATTAAAACTATTTGCAAACGCACAAACATTGCAATACTGGCAACATTAGCCAACGTGGCAGTTATTTTTTATCACACAACGAATACTAAGCATGGTCGCCGTAACTTTTAATGGACGATATACATGCATAACAGTGCTTTTACGAGTAGGTAAGGACAAAGCTAACGACTTAACACCAATAAATTAATTTGCCAATAAACACGAGCCGACTTGTGCCTCCTCAAACGGAAACGTGGACTTTAATTAAAAATGACCATCCCTAATGACCTTTGGGTATTAGATAAAAAAATATCCATGCAAATGATGCCGTAAATTAATTTGATGTTTGTTTGTTGCGTGACATTTAATCTAATACTTCTTATGTAAAATACACAGCCCAGGATACTTTCCCCCTCGCAAATTGATGAAGATTGGTATAAAACAATCCGTCATATGATAAGTATGTAATTATTTACACCGTATCGCATCGTATCGTGTCCAAACTCAATATTTCACTTAATGGAACTTGTAAACGAGTCGATTACTATTGGGGAACTACATTAATCGATTTATATCGATTAAAATTTAACAGCAATTATAATAGTAGATAATAAATATCGCGCGTATTTACTAATTAGTTCCTAAAATCGAATTGTATGAATGATGGAACGTTTTTGAAGTTTATTTCAAGAATATCTACGTATCTTCTTACCAAGGACCCTTACAGTGTCTGATAAAAATGTTCCAACTGAATCTGTTTACGTTAAGTAAACGTCAATAATATAAAAACAGTTTATAGGCCAATTGACCTACATTCTGTTCTATTCTGCCAATGAAGATGCCAAACGTATTTGATGAAATGCGCTGAACAAATAAACGAGGCGGAGAACTGAGAAGCATTTCAACTGTTTCCTAAGACCTTTGTAAAGGCTCCATGTTATGAAAACGCGTGTCGTGTGCATGTAAATGTAAAACAATTTCATCTACCTACCCGCTTGTGAACGACGGACGGGAGAACCCGTGAGCCGTTCCGTTTCACACGTCGACATTGTAACTCCACCCGCTCCGTACTCGAATGCATAACAGACAAACAGGCTAATCCCGGCGTTATCGTAAATTGTCAGTTTATGACGTGCGGAACGGCCGCGGGGCTGGGGGCAGCGGGGCCAGGGGAAGAGTTTTCTAATTTCGCCCCCTGCGCCCGTTTTGATGCGCTAATTCGTGTAAGCAGTTTCTGAACGTGCTTGTTTCGAGTTCACTTCAATTTGCCAACGATGACTTTGCTACTGAGCCGCTCTTACTCGCCTTCACTTAAGGTTGCGATCGAGGGTAGTACTTGCCTGCATTACTTTGCGAGGTTATCGTCGGCTTTTACATAGAGTTGCGCAATTTACATACATTTGTTTGTTCGGTTTTTAAATTGGGGAATTAACTGTGTTAATCGCGATGTTGTTTTGCTGAAGGCCCCCCTAGCAAGTTTTAAAGTTATGCTACTTAAACGCATAATGTTATTTATTTGTCTTATTCCATAAAAGATGGACGGACGGTCAGTTAATATAACATTACAACAGAACATATCAAAGCGCGGCGCGCGATGGGATCTCGGCCTGCGCGGGCGCATCAGCAATTAATACTCTTCATTTAATCGATTCCTTCAATTATTCCACCTTGATATATGTTAATCCTTTTCGGTCTCGGCCTCCCCGGGATATTGTTGGCTATAATTACGTGGGAGGCGACCTCTATTGACAAGTATTGATGTTTTTAATCTGATGTTAGGATAAGACGTTAGTATGCGTTCGTCCGTCCGTCCGTCCGTTGATTTGTGGCCGGCTGGCTCATTGCCTCGTAATTATTGGATTTCGGCGCGATATTTATTGGCATTTCTTCTCACAGTCGCCTTGATTTATCATTGGGCTGTCATACGAGAGAGAATTATTGCGATGCGTGCCCGTCCGGGGAGAGCGTTCCATAATCGAAGTGTTTTTTTTTCGTTTATTAACGCTGAATCCCCGAAGGTACATCCAATACGTCATATTTCAATACGTTACGCGTTAGGACACATGATCACCTCCATTAAGGCGCGTCTTCTCCCGACGGATTAGCGCCGTCAGTGCGGCTCGAGTAATGAGATGGCGAAAAATATTGGAAATAACACGCGACAATAATAAACGTATAATAGGGGAACGTTCGGTGCGCAGCTGCGACCCTCCGACGCTAGGGGCGCTACCGGCGCACTGTTTATCGTTCGTCGCTTATTAAAATCGAATTAAATCGATCAATTTATTTTAGTCGATTAGTTTTCTTTGATTCAATAACAATATTTATATGGCTACTAAAAATTAATAGTAGATATTTATTTTAGTTTTAAACTTAATGATGTTTAAAACCAGTTTTGTCATTGAAATTATATTTTACATAGGTAGCTAAGGGATATAATAATTATGTTCATAGCGATCCAATCAGGGTCTTTTTATCATCAATTACCTATTTATCTTAAATGCCTAACCCCATATAAAAAATTAAGGTAGGTTCTTACGTTATTTTACTATCTAAGTAACATAACATAACCTGTGGTAATCACCTAGGTTACCTACCTAATTATTATATAAAATTAAGAAGTACGCAGGTACCTTCTTATTATTCTGGAAAACCATAATATTGAAGTTCTTAGTTCTAAGAAGATTTCTTTGACAATAATTCTTATTAGGTACCTAGGTATTTAATACAAGCACGAACCAGCAATAAAACAAAAAATAAGTACCTAGGTAGTAATAAGCATTGTAACAAGGTTTATTAAAAACAAAAGTGATATCAGTGAGAGTTGTAACGCTTATTTCAAAACCATTATTTAAAATTACGTAGTGACTTCTACGTAACTCTAAAAATATTAAAATTATGAATATAATATAGCTTCATGCGAGCGAAGCCGCGGGCTAAAAATCTAGTTATGAATATAATTATTTGGATTGTTTTAGAGTTGTCAGAATTTGAAACTACTAACGCCATCTAGTTTCATAATTGTGAACAATTTAATTACAATAGTTGTCTTGAACAAAATATATTTTATTCCCTACAAAACAAAAACATAAAAGTTACCCTTATTAAAATGTATAAGAAATAATAACACGTCTTTCACACGACTTAATTGACTATAAAGTAGCTTGCATTTTCCCGCGCACCTAGCAATGGCGTTCGCGCCAAAATGATGGATTAACGTCACACGAGTATTTTCTTTTTAAAAACGCAAACAAGCGCCGGCAAAATTGCATCCAGCTAATATTCCCTTGCCAATCATGTAGCTCAGTCAATTTTCAATTTTCCCGTTAATAAGCACGTCAGCGCCCGTCTCCAACAATATCAGCCCTTTTTTATTGTGCTTCGTTGAGACATGAAATTGTTAGGAATATTGAAGTGTAATTTTTTATTTTAGCTAATTGGGCTTAATTAGAAGATTTATGGGAATGAAGATATAGGGTATTAGTATGATACAAGCAGTTCAGCCAAGATGGGCAAGCAGAGTAGACTAATAATTAATAATATAGATGATAATGTAATTAAATATCATTTATTAATAGGTTCTTATATCATTATATGTTATATGTATCTTAAAAATTATGTTTATCTTATCCAATTTATTAATCTTTATAATAGTTTTTAACTACCATATTACCATTGCACTCAATCAAGTGCTAAACGTATCAAGATATTATTATTTAGAATAAAAAAGATGTCAAACTCATTACCCCTCCTATTTACGCAGTCGGATAAAATAGTAACTTAAAATTACAACAATATAAGAACGTTAATTTCGTCACGAATGACAAGAGCAGAGTGGCGCAGTGGAAGCGTGCTGGGCCCATAACCCAGAGGTCCGTGGATCGAAACCACGCTCTGCTAGGAAGCACTTTTTGCGTTTTTAATTCAAATTTATAAATGATTTCTGGTAAATTAATTGAATTTATATTCATATTATTATTTTTTCTCATTGATTTTAAACCGAATATAATTATTAAATAAATTATTAGGTATTACATTCTTACCTCATACGCCATTAGCATTTTGATAAAATGTTCAGTAACTATCTAAGCTTACAATATAATGTTTGAATTCTTATTTCCTGTCTTGTTCGTTGTAGAACAAGACTTCTTTTGTCAAACAATAGGGTGACCATATTTTCCTAAATAAAAAACCTGAATAAAATTTATATAATTATCATGTTTACTACTTCGTAAAGGCAATTCAATCCAAACATAAGAAACTCATAGACGTATCAAGTCCATTAGCCGACTGTCACAGAAGATTTATGTTTAATTGAAATCGTCGAGTTATTGTGGTGCCATGATTTATTCCATTTATTCGAAGCGGACAGCCGATAGCGGTGCACTTTCAATTGCCATCGCTCTCGGCTACGGACTCAATAACAATAGACATTGTTTGATTACGTGTTTAAAAGTTTTAAATGTTGTTGTTTTTGTTTAATTTACTTGTGGGTGTTCGTTTTGTGACACAGTTGAAGCGTTGACGACTCAATTAAGTATATTCCTTGTAGTTGTCCATTATAATATATGGACGTGGAAAATTACTACGGTGAATGAATTTTAAATAAAAATAATATGTCAAAAACATAGTAAGTCCATGCTATCATAATGATTAGTGTCGGTTTTGTCACAATTGTTTTTATTTAATTATATCTAAATAAAGCCATCATACATTTATATTTATAATTAATGCTTCGTCAACAGCACTGGTATCGCGTGTCCGCGATATTGAGTATTAATTCCCTTCAAAATTAATGGGAAACATAATTCATTCGTTTATTTGGCATTTTAATTCATACATCTACGCAGATATTGATGTCGTGTGAGACTGTAATTCAATCTTTGTGTTTCGCAACCAACCGTCCCTTGATAATCTCGTACTAAAAGCCATAATTTATTCACTACCAGCGTATACAAGCATACCGCACATCTATATACATTGACATCTCTTTATTACTCCTATATGAATAATATTATTATGAATCCTTACACGCGCAAACAGAAAAACAAAACAGCCCATGCCTCGCAAAATCAACACTTAACTCGATCACAGTAACGTCTAAAATAAACAATCCATAACTGTAGGTCAACATAAGAATAAACGGACGCATACATTTCCACAAATCCGTGTCAAGAATTGAAGTGGAGTTTAAAAAAAGGAGTTATCCTACTGACACGAAGCTTTAATAAATAATTCCTTTTCACATCTTATTATTTATTGGACGCCATGCAAGCCAGCCTCCGACGGGACTATAACGATGACGAATACGAGATACGTTTGTAAAAAACCCTTTTGAGTCTTGACGCGTGATATATTCCCGCGCACGAGCGTTATAAAGAACGCGGCGGGGTGCGCGCGCGCCGAGCGCTGATTGGCCCGCGTAATGACTCCATGCGCGGACGTTTCGTTTTCGAAGTACGACTGTGACGTAGACTAATGACTGCTGTATGGTAAACCAATGACGGATAGGCACCTTTGAACCTATTGTGTATGTGGTATATAGGAGTTTCGCCAGCGTTGAAATATTATGTCGATTTGCCAGTTCTGCGCACAACGACTAGCTCAAGACTAATTCTAGGTCATAATTTATAGCAAAAAGATTGCGGCTCTATTTGATGATAGCTATGTGCAGTGCTTGCGAACTGCCGTGCGGTTTAATAGACATTGAAGTTAATTTATTTACGCAAAAAAGTTACAAATATTATAAATTCAATGATTGTGACAGGTAACATTTTGGAAGATCAATTAATCGGTCAATCCGGTTGGAAATCCCCAAAAAAATTGTTGACACAAAACTTATAATGATATTAAAGAACATAATCCACTAAATTCTATTTCGCAGTAGGTATTCCAATATTGTCCTTAATCAAGTCATTGACGTGACCTTGCAACGCGTACATTGAAGTCGACTGGAGAAGCCGGCAATACTGATTATACCCATATTCTCCTCTAGAAACCAATTTATTCACATCAACACACCAGCACCCTTTAGTGGTAAGACTAAATAAATGTAAAGTAAAAATGCAATTTTCTCAAATTTCTACCTCCAATACTCTCAAATTTCGAACCTAAGATCTTATCAATCTTATCAAAACACTCACCTCAGTCCAGATTTAAAACATGTGTGTCATCGTTAGATTGGTACTAATGAATCTATCAATCCCACGGGAGGCATACATTGTCCGGCCGGACGCCGACGTGTGGCCAACTTACGGACAAGATTGATTAGTTCGGAAATTTGCTTGTATTTTAATTGATCAAGTATACAACAACAACAGTAACAGTTGGTCCCTGTGCGATTTTATATTTTCGTTGACAGATATGGATTTTGTTTATGAATATAATTAATTTGTCCCCAGGTTTAAAATAATAATTGTTTTCTAAGTAGTTACAGCACATATGAAGGTAAAATTTAAGTTGAATGACAATAGAATATTTACTCTTTATACACTAGGTATATTAACCCTGTTGAGCCAGCAACAAGTGCCTTGACCTAGTTGCGGAGCTAGGATCTTAGGATACAAGAAAACTGATTTAGTACTCAATAGTACGCTATAATGTCTAAGAAATCTGCACAACGGTTTGACCTCAATGCGAGGCTTGCACGTTCTTTTTACTTTTGAAATTCATGTGCGATTTAGTAATTAGCAATCTTTATATTATAATACCTACCCACTTCTCTGGAGGCCTGTCTTAGAATGAGGTACCTACCTACTTCGTACTAATAACCAGTAGCTAGAGAAATTCAGTCGATAGTTAGTCTCATTAGTCTAATGGTAGGATGTGGCTGCTACTCTAAAGGTCCTGGGTTCGGTTCCCAGGTGACCAATGTTATTAGGTTTTTCTATGAAATTATCACCAACCATCTTGGACATTCACACTCCTCTGACTAACCCTTTGGGGAATACAGGCGTGATGGTATGGTTTATAAAGCATGCAAGGAAGACCTACATTTTAGCACTTTAATACTCGTCATGCTTCACATATCACGAAAGCAGCAACTCCTTTGTGTTCTAAAAGACATTACGTTATCCAAGAGGTCATAACATGTACGCGACCTTGGCCTCGTAAGACCTTGACCCGTTGCGAGTTCGACTCCCGCGCGAAACAAGTTATTTCTATGACCTACAGACACCGTTGTTGTTCCGTTGTCAGAATGTGAGTTCTGTTTCTATTAATTAATTAGGTACACAGTGAAATGTAAAATCTATCTTTATCCAGTTACTTACCTAAATAATAAGTAGACAGTTATTCCTGTCAATAAATTATTTAAGTACTTATCCTTCTCTTACGGGTTGGCGCAAAAACTAGGTACTGAATATAATTTAATTTTGCTGTCACTATTAGCAAGTATGTGGTCCGACTTAAAAACTGGTATACTTCTTATCTCAAATAATTAAACGGAACCCGAGATACAGCTTGACCTCTCTAATGTATAGAGACCCATACAAAGAATCTCCTCTCCTCAGAAAGAGATGATGTAGCTTATAAGAAGTCCACCAACTAACTTTTAAACAAAGAAATCTTCTTTGCTGACACTTACGCGAACATTACACATTGAAATAACACTACTTTTAACGGTTTTTGTCGCGTTATATCGTTGTTATTAAACTCCCGACGTTTCGGAACATTTGGAAACACAAACACAACAACATTCGGAAATTAAATAATATCTATTACAATGTGTTTAGTTTTATTTCAATGTCTACTTAATATTCGCGTGTCAGCAAAGATTTCTTTGTTTGAATGTCACATGTTTGGATCTCCAATCCAATCCAATATCAAACAACAATGTGATTTAATTAGCTTTCACATAGATACACAATATTTGTTCAAAGATACGCCGACAAATTTAAATCCTACATTACGATCACAAAAACTACGAAGCTTGGGAGGGAATCAATTATAATTCCCATTAGATGGAGGCGGGCCTTTTGATTTATGTGGGTAGTTGAAAAAAATTACTTGCGCTTTGCAAGTGCACCTTGTATTGAAGGCTGGATGATAATTGCTTATTATAATTTCTGTTTCCGCAGTGGAAAAAGACAAGCTTTAAGCTTCAGTTAATAATAGATAATCGCAATGTAAGTTTGTAATGTAAATTATATAGGTTAGTACGACTGATAAATAAAGAATCTAATCACTCACTTCACTTCTTATAATTATTATCTCGGTAAAGTTGTCAGAAATGGTAAAACTTTGGACTTGGAAAAAGATGGAAGAAGGCAAGAAATGAAAAGCCTATGGTCACAAACACAAACGAATGGCCCAGAATTGGGTCTTTATAAAACTATACATAAAAGGCCTCATAGATAAGAAACAATAGCAAGAATATACGGTCACGTCTGTACCTAATCTCTGAAAGGTTAGGCAGAAGTGTCCACAGAATTCACAGTTCAGAATGGGTCGATCCCTTTTGACATTAACCAGGTACAAATCTAAACTCCGAGCTGAAACTAAGAATTATATAAAAAAAATCGACCCCGGCCAAGACTGGTCAACGAACCCAGGACCTGTAGTTTACCAGTTGCTCTTTCAATCACTAGACTAATGAATGGATAAATGTGACGAGTTATAATCCTTTGACTTGGTTAGTCTGTATATTTGGATACCTACCTACAGTCCAATTTTGCGGACATTCTCAAAAAAAGGTTAGGTTAGGAGCACCCTAAACCCTGCTGGGGTCGCGGAGGAATGAAACCTCGCTCCCGTAACCCCAGCAAAAAGTGGTGAGGCGAAACACCCGTGTGGTTTTAGTCGGTAGGTCACCCACTCTGGGTGGAGTCCGACACACCCCGTCGCCTTCCCCGGGCGGCGGATGTCCATGAGGATTTCCACACGCACAAAAAAAAAAAAAAAGGAGCACCCTAAACCGACAATAATTATGCACAAGGAGGTTAATGAACGTGGATAAAGTGAAAATGATGTGCCGGGATCTTAGCAAGTGGAATTCTATAGTCTTTGCCTACCCTAATGGGCGATAGGCGTGGAAATGCATGTAAATATAATATGTTGCAGTTAAATTGTGTAATTAGCTGTTTTACATAACCGCTAGCTGTTTCACAAAACAACTCTGTTATGTAAAACAGCTGCTGTACAACATCCAGCTGGATGGACATTGCAAAACCCTATCATACCCATACACTACCACCTCACAAGAAACTGGCTTGAAGTCCTATATTAAACCGTTCGACTACTTGTGGTGACCCACAAGTAGTCTGAATTTGAAGCCCCCAGTCTGGGAACTATCTATTTTTTTAATATATCGCGGCGATAACCATTCGTAGTGGTGATGATGTTTCGATTTCGGATTTGCAGCTGTCAAATAGCAAAAGATAATATTTTATCTGAGCTATGAAACAAACATGAACGAAGCAATTGAAAAACTTCAACAATAGTAAGTAACTACTACATACATTATCATTGGGCCAGTTAGGTATATGTTTTGAGCTCTGTCAACATAATCTGCGAAGTGCGAACTAATAAATGTTAGCCGCATGCATTTAAAGAAAAGAACTTAGGTACTGACATGGCAAAAAAATTAGCTCCATATTCAAATTTTAAAACAATTAGAATTGAATTCTATGCTTACCAGCCTGACACATGACGTCAAAATGAGTTCCAAATTCAAAAAGGTTTTGAAAAACCGTATCATTTGTATTGCACGTGTAAGGTGGGTGCGGGGTGCAGCGGGCCGAGGGGTGCGGGGTGCGGGGCGCCTCGATCGATGGCGACGTCGTTATTCGGGCGACAGCCTTTGACGACGTCGCGGGTGTGTTCCACTTGCGACCGCTTTTAATTTCTTAATTTGTATGCTATTTTCCAATTGAGAGAATTAGGTTGACGGGTATTTTATGTAAACTCGTACTTGTTATTTAAACTACCTTCGCAGAAAGCACCTCAGGAAAGCAATTATGAAAACATGTAAATTTATCGCAAGTTGTTTTCGTCCGATCAAGCTTATTGTACTAATCAGATAATAACCTAGAAAAACCTAATTCATAAAATCAAAAAAGACGGAAAATCAGAATCTAATTTAGGTACAGATCACAACTCCACCACTCCAGAAAAACCGGAAGTCAATGAAAATTTACGCATTCTGCTAGCAAGGATACTAGTAATCGTCCATCCATCAGGCATCTATCATCCATTGACCATCGGACAGATTTGTGTCGTGAATAAGTACCTAATTAAAAACCTCTCGAATAATTTTTCCCATCAATTTGGCGAGAACCCATTTTTGTGAAACCCCACCCCAACCCTGCGTTTCACTTGCGACCTAATTTGATCTTATGTTTACCTCAATTAACAACATCTGCCTTTGTTACTGCAAAATAATATGGTATTCATAGATGAAACAATTTTTAAAATCGGTTGAGTAGTTTTTGTGTATTTCCATTACAAACAATTTTAACACGCTAATAACTATTAAAAAAGGAGTTAAGATTTAAATTATAAAGGTAAGGTCAGTAGCAGTGACATCACTGCTACCGACCGGCCTCTTAATAATTTCAGCATTCGTTCTTTTCTATGCGCATTATTCTGGAGACTTATTTCTTCACTCATTTTCCTATTATAATGATTGTTATATAATTTCATTCTATAATAACGAATATTACTTAATAGCTTCTGCGCGCGACTTCGTCCGCATAGCGTGATGATATAGCCTGACATGAGATAGCCTATAGCCTTCCTCAATAAATGGGCTATCTAACACTGAAAGAATTTTTCAAATAGAACTTGTAGTTCCTGAGATTAACGCGTTAAAGCAAACAAACTCTTCAGCTTTATATATTAGTATAGATGTGATGAGCTGGATGTGCTTCATTCTATGAACTTATAATAACTTTATCTAAGTTAGTAAGTGATAATATCCAGTACAATTTAGTCCCAAGTGGAACCAACCCGGGTTAGGTCCACGCCTCCGCGGACGCGTGACTGACGGACGTCCGCACACGAACAGAGCTCACCCACACACCCACAAACCGGGCCCTATACACACGAGATTTTGACACTTGACAGATGTGTGCCCAGAGTGATGGGTGGCGCGCGTCGTGAAAAATACGAGGGAAACTTTGAATATGGAATACTAAGCGCGTTTTATTTATGTGTCTATTTGTGATTGGCAGTGCCAATTGATTCCTGGGTCTGAAAAAGTTATTGAATAACTTGTGGAACCAATTCTTTAGGCTGGTATTTTCTTTACGTATAATGATGCATTTTTCATGTCCATTTCGTTGACCCATCATTTCCGATCGCCATTTGACGAATGAAAGAGCGTTGAACTCTAAATTGTGGCTGAGAACGACAGTACTAATTGCAGTCTGAGTAATATTAGGACTCGGTAGGTAGATACATACTTTTCAGTAGGTTGCTTAGATACTACACTCACTTAGATATTTTGGATCTGTTGAATTAAAAAAGAAAAGTGTAAGTACTTGTTTGTCAGACAGCAGACCGTCGATTTTCCCGAGTTGACACTCACTGTATGATTGCGTCGGTCGAGTGCTGTGAGCCAGTTATCTGTCACTAGATACTAGCCTATCGTGTCGTTTTGCAGTTATCATTTTGAAACTGACTGCCCACTAGTGCGATATGGTTTCGACCAGTTTTACTTGATTGTCGATTCATTTTGTTTCGGACACTTTTGTGAAGTCATAATAAAGCGAGACACTTGTTTGTGGCAATGATGTCTGGAATATCTAAAGATGAGAAAAAGTGGAAGAAAAAAATGATCATCCCATTTATTCGAAAAGGACGTATTACTTATTTCACATTCCTTATTCTAAAACCAATCTTCGATATAACGCTGCTGTGCCTAGAATGTGTCGGTGCTATAATGTCTTAGCTAAATCGAGAGATATTGATATCACATTTTCTTTAAGCAAGTTCAAAAAAATAGAATATCAGGCCATATGTTACTAATTTTAAAAATATTAACATTATATAATTGATTTTTTTCTTAATTTTATTTTTGTCGTTTCATATAACTAGTACCTACATGTTTATCTCTAATTTTTGCCTTACTTTTAATAATTGCCAGTAACACAACACAATATTAGTTTTTAACTGCATAATTGTATAATTTGTATTATTTCTTGCATGCTGTGGTCTCTCATAATTGAAGGAGTACACTGGCTATATAATGTATGCGACTTATTTACTACCAATATTTTTTGTGGATATCCTTTGTCAGAGATCCTTAAGTAAATAAATAAATAAATTATACAATTTATTATTGTTTTCTGAATGTCAGATATCGATGGACACTAGACTTATACCTAATTATTGTGGTCAGATCAGATCAGACTTTGTACCTTGTTACTTCTTATAAAATAACAGTAAGTAGTTACTTATCTTTACCACTTCTGAATTTCTATTTTTTTTTTTTATATGGCGCCACACTTTTTGTGTATTTGCCAGTGTCAAGTATTAGAGTAATCAAGTAATATTTCCTTATTTCCCATCATGGGATTGTATTGTATTATGGCACCACACTTTTTGTGTTCGCCAGTGTCAAGTATAAGTTGTTCAATTGGCCCATTATAACGGTAGACACTTTATTGAGGCTTCGATGAAGTTTAGGAGTGAACCCAAAAAGTCACGATTTTCTATTTTATATCATTTGCCTACACTCTCACATGTTCACGAACACTTAATGGTTAATTATCCACTTACTTCTTGCAACTTAAGATGTTCTTAATCATATCCATTTACCATGCCAAATTAAAGCAACCCTTTTAGACTCAAACTATTTTAAAAACCGAACACAAATCAATAAACAAATCCGTCCACCAACGAGTCTAATAATTAAAAAGTTCCCCGAACACCAGTGTAATGACTGCCATGACATTAACGACATGGCTAACAGCGTGGCCATTTGTCAGCCGTCACGTGTCAGCTGTTTGTCAGCCACAATGGTGTCAGGCGGTGCAGGGTCGATTGACGCGTGTCACTCGTACACCCAACCACCAGTTGTCGGATTCAACTCGAATGAACGTCAGTAAAGAGTGATTTTGTTAGCTCTAGCAGCTGGTATGTGTGCCATTAGCTAAAAATCTAAACTCATACCGTTGGATTAAATGGTGTGAACGAAAAACCATCAGACCTTCCCGCCTACTCACACTTTGCTACTAATCCGATGTACGATCATAATTTAAACTGAAACTTGCATATTCTACCAAATGCCCTAAATTTGAGAACTATTTGTCTCCTCTTTATAGGAGGCAGCCGTAAAATGAAGATCAGTACCGGAACTATCGGTGTCAGTCTGTACCGATACTATCATTGTCAGAACCGATACTATCAGTGTCAGAACCGATACTATCAGTGTCAGAACCGATACTATCAGTGTCACAATTGGTGTCAGGACCGATACTATCAGTGTCAGTACCGATACTATCAGTGTCACAATTGGTGTCAGGACCGATACTATCAGTGTCAGTACCGATACTATCGGTGTCGGGACCGACACTATCGGTGTTAGTACCAAACTATCGGTGTCAAAACCGATTCTATCAGTGTCACTATTGGTGTCGGGACCGATACTATAGATGTCAGTACCGAAACTATCAGTATCATATTGGTGTCAGGACCGATACTATCAGTGTCAGTACCGACACTATCGGTGTCAAGGCCGATACTATCGGTGTCAGTACCGAAACTATCGGTGTCAGGACCTAAACTATCGGTGTCAGTACCGATACTATCAGTGTCAGAACCGATACTATAAGTGTCACAATTGGTGTCAGGACCGGTACTATAATTGTCAGTACCGATACTATCGGTGTCAGTATCGATACTGTCAGTGTCATTATTGGTGTCAGTACCGAAACTATAGATGTCAGTACCGATACTGTCAGTGTCAGAACCGATACTATCAGTGTCAGATCCGATACTATCGATGTCAGTTCCGAAACTATCGGTGTCGGGGCTGGCACTGTCGGTGTCAGGACCGATACTATCGGTGTCAGTACCGAAACTATCGGTGTCAGGACCTATACTGTTGGTGTGAGTACCGATACTATCAGTGTCAGAACCGATACTATCAGTGTCGGAACCGATACTATCAGTGACACAATTGGTGTCAGTACCGATACTGTCAGTGTCAGCACCGATACTATCGGTGTCGGTACCGACACTATCGGTGTCAGTACCGAAACTATCGGTGTCAGTACCGATACTATCGGTGTCAGTACCGATACTATCGGTGTCGGGACCGACACTATCGGTGTCAGTACCGAAACTATCGGTGTCAGTACCGATTCTATCAGTGTCACAGTTAGTGTCAGGACCAATACTATCGGTGTCAGTACCGAAACTATCGATGTCAGTACCGAAACTATCAGTGTCAGTACCGATACTATCAGTGTCACTATTGGTGTCGGGACCGATACTATCGATGTCAGTACCGAAACTATCAGTGTCATATTGGTGTCAGGACCGATACTATCAGTGTCAGTACCGACACTATCGGTGTCTAGGCCGATACTATCGGTGTCAGTACCGAAACTATCGGTGTCAGGACCTAAACTATCGGTGTCAGTACCGATACTATCAGTGTCAGAACCGATACTATCAGTGTCACAATTGGTGTCAGGACCGATACTATAAGTGTCAGTACCGAAACTATCGGTGTCAGTATCGATACTGACAGTGTCATTATTGGTGTCAGTACCGAAACTATAGATGTCAGTACCGAAACAATCAGTGTCAGTACCGATACTGTCAGTGTCAGAACCGATACTATCAGTGTCAGATCCGATACTATCAGTGTCAGAACCGATACTATCAGTGTCAGAACCGATACTATCAGTGTCAGTACCGATACTATCAGTGTCACAATTGGTGTCAGGACCGATACTATCAGTGTCAGTACCGATACTATCGGTGTCGGGACAGACACTATCGGTGTCAGTACCGAAACTATCGGTGTCAGTACCGATAATATCAGAGTCACAGTTGGTGTCAGGACCGATACTATCGGTGTCAGTACCGACACTATCGGTGTCAGTACCAAAACTATCGGTGTCAGTACCGATAATATCAGAGTCACAGTTGGTGTCAGGACCGATACTATCGGTGTCAGTATTGGTGTCGGGACCGATACTATCGATGTCAGTACCGAAACTGTCAGTGTCATATTGGTGTCAGGACCGATACTACCGGTGTCGGGACCGACGCTATCGGTGTAGGGACCGATACTATCGGTCCCTACACCGATACTATCAGTGTCAGAACCGATACTATCAGTGTCACTATCGGTGTCAGTACCGATACTATCAGTGTCAGAACCGATACTATCAGTGTCAGAACCGATACTATCGGTGTCGGGACAGACACTATCGGTGTCAGTACCGAAACTATCGGTGTCAGTACCGAAACTATCAGTGTCAGTACCGATACTATCAGTGTCACTATTGGTATCGGAACCGATACTATCGGTGTCGGGACCGACACTATCGGTGTCAAGGCCGATACTATCGGTGTCAGTACCGAAACGATCGGTGTCAGGACCTAAACTATCGGTGTCAGTACCGATACTATCAGTGTCAGAACCGATACTATCTGTGTCAGAACCGATACTATCAGTGTCAGAACCGATACTATCAGTGTCACAATTAGTGTCAGGACCGATACTATCAGTGTCAGTACCGATACTATCGGTGTCGGTACCGACACTATCGGTGTCAATACCGAAACTATCGGTGTCAGTACCGATAATATCAGAGTCACAGTTGGTGTCAGGACCGATACTATCAGTGTCAGTACCGATACTATCGGTGTCGGGACCGACACTATCGGTGTTAGTACCAAACTATCGGTGTCAAAACCGATTCTATCAGTGTCACTATTGGTGTCGGGACCGATACTATAGATGTCAGTACCGAAACTATCAGTGTCATATTGGTGTCAGGACCGATACTATCAGTGTCAGTACCGACACTATCGGTGTCAAGGCCGATACTATCGGTGTCAGTACCGAAACTATCGGTGTCAGGACCTAAACTATCGGTGTCAGTACCGATACTATCAGTGTCAGAACCGATACTATCAGTGTCACAATTGGTGTCAGGACCGATACTATAAGTGTCAGTACCGAAACAATCGGTGTCAGTATCGATACTGACAGTGTCATTATTGGTGTCAGTACCGAAACTATAGATGTCAGTACCGAAACAATCAGTGTCAGTACCGATACTGTCAGTGTCAGAACCGATACTATCGGTGTCAAATCCGATACTATCGGTGTCAGTACCGAAACGATCGGTGTCAGGACCTAAACTATCGGTGTCAGTACCGATACTATCAGTGTCAGAACCGATACTATCAGTGTCAGAACCGATACTATCAGTGTCAGAACCGATACTATCAGTGTCACAATTAGTGTCAGTACCGATACTATCAGTGTCAGTACCGATACTATCGGTGTCGGTACCGACACTATCGGTGTCAATACCGAAACTATCGGTGTCAGTACCGATAATATCAGAGTCACAGTTGGTGTCAGGACCGATACTATCAGTGTCAGTACCGATACTATCGGTGTCGGGACCGACACTATCGGTGTTAGTACCAAACTATCGGTGTCAAAACCGATTCTATCAGTGTCACTATTGGTGTCGGGACCGATACTATAGATGTCAGTACCGAATCTATCAGTGTCATATTGGTGTCAGGACTATCAGTGTCAGAACCGATACTATCAGTGTCAGAACCCATACTATCAGTGTCACATTTGGTGTCAGGACCGATACTATCAGTGTCAGTACCGATACTATCGGTGTCGGTACCGACACTATCGGTGTCAATACCGAAACTATCGGTGTCAGTACCGATAATATCAGAGTCACAGTTGGTGTCAGGACCGATACTATCAGTGTCAGTACCGATACTATCGGTGTCGGGACCGACACTATCGGTGTTAGTACCAAACTATCGGTGTCAAAACCGATTCTATCAGTGTCACTATTGGTGTCGGGACCGATACTATAGATGTCAGTACCGAAACTATCAGTGTCATATTGGTGAAACTATCGGTGTCAGGACCTAAACTATCGGTGTCAGTACCAAAACTATCGGTGTCAGTACCGATAATATCAGAGTCACAGTTGGTGTCAGGACCGATACTATCGGTGTCAGTATTGGTGTCGGGACCGATACTATCGATGTCAGTACCGAAACTGTCAGTGTCATATTGGTGTCAGGACCGATACTACCGGTGTCGGGACCGACGCTATCGGTGTAGGGACCGATACTATCGGTCCCTACACCGATACTATCAGTGTCAGAACCGATACTATCAGTGTCACTATCGGTGTCAGTACCGATACTATCAGTGTCAGAACCGATACTATCAGTGTCAGAACCGATACTATCGGTGTCGGGACAGACACTATCGGTGTCAGTACCGAAACTATCGGTGTCAGTACCGAAACTATCAGTGTCAGTACCGATACTATCAGTGTCACTATTGGTATCGGAACCGATACTATCGGTGTCGGGACCGACACTATCGGTGTCAAGGCCGATACTATCGGTGTCAGTACCGAAACGATCGGTGTCAGGACCTAAACTATCGGTGTCAGTACCGATACTATCAGTGTCAGAACCGATACTATCTGTGTCAGAACCGATACTATCAGTGTCAGAACCGATACTATCAGTGTCACAATTAGTGTCAGGACCGATACTATCAGTGTCAGTACCGATACTATCGGTGTCGGTACCGACACTATCGGTGTCAATACCGAAACTATCGGTGTCAGTACCGATAATATCAGAGTCACAGTTGGTGTCAGGACCGATACTATCAGTGTCAGTACCGATACTATCGGTGTCGGGACCGACACTATCGGTGTTAGTACCAAACTATCGGTGTCAAAACCGATTCTATCAGTGTCACTATTGGTGTCGGGACCGATACTATAGATGTCAGTACCGAAACTATCAGTGTCATATTGGTGTCAGGACCGATACTATCAGTGTCAGTACCGACACTATCGGTGTCAAGGCCGATACTATCGGTGTCAGTACCGAAACTATCGGTGTCAGGACCTAAACTATCGGTGTCAGTACCGATACTATCAGTGTCAGAACCGATACTATCAGTGTCACAATTGGTGTCAGGACCGATACTATAAGTGTCAGTACCGAAACAATCGGTGTCAGTATCGATACTGACAGTGTCATTATTGGTGTCAGTACCGAAACTATAGATGTCAGTACCGAAACAATCAGTGTCAGTACCGATACTGTCAGTGTCAGAACCGATACTATCGGTGTCAAATCCGATACTATCGGTGTCAGTACCGAAACGATCGGTGTCAGGACCTAAACTATCGGTGTCAGTACCGATACTATCAGTGTCAGAACCGATACTATCAGTGTCAGAACCGATACTATCAGTGTCAGAACCGATACTATCAGTGTCACAATTAGTGTCAGGACCGATACTATCAGTGTCAGTACCGATACTATCGGTGTCGGTACCGACACTATCGGTGTCAATACCGAAACTATCGGTGTCAGTACCGATAATATCAGAGTCACAGTTGGTGTCAGGACCGATACTATCAGTGTCAGTACCGATACTATCGGTGTCGGGACCGACACTATCGGTGTTAGTACCAAACTATCGGTGTCAAAACCGATTCTATCAGTGTCACTATTGGTGTCGGGACCGATACTATAGATGTCAGTACCGAATCTATCAGTGTCATATTGGTGTCAGGACTATCAGTGTCAGAACCGATACTATCAGTGTCAGAACCCATACTATCAGTGTCACATTTGGTGTCAGGACCGATACTATCAGTGTCAGTACCGATACTATCGGTGTCGGTACCGACACTATCGGTGTCAATACCGAAACTATCGGTGTCAGTACCGATAATATCAGAGTCACAGTTGGTGTCAGGACCGATACTATCAGTGTCAGTACCGATACTATCGGTGTCGGGACCGACACTATCGGTGTTAGTACCAAACTATCGGTGTCAAAACCGATTCTATCAGTGTCACTATTGGTGTCGGGACCGATACTATAGATGTCAGTACCGAAACTATCAGTGTCATATTGGTGAAACTATCGGTGTCAGGACCTAAACTATCGGTGTCAGTACCGATACTATCAGTGTCAGAACCGATACTATCAGTGTCACAATTGGTGTCAGGACCTAAACTATCGGTGTCAGTACCGATACTATCAGTGTCAGAACCGATACTATCAGTGTCACAATTGGTGTCAGGACCGGTACTATAATTGTCAGTACCGATACTATCGGTGTCAGTATCGATACTGTCAGTGTCATTATTGGTGTCAGTACCGAAACTATAGATGTCAGTACCGATACTGTCAGTGTCAGAACCGATACTATCAGTGTCAGTTCCGATACTATCGATGTCAGTTCCGAAACTATCGGTGTCGGGGCTGGCACTGTCGGTGTCAGGACCGAAACTATCGGTGTCAGGACCTATACAGTTGGTGTCAGTACCGATACTATCAGTGTCAGAACCGATACTATCAGTGTCGGAACCGATACTATCAGTGACACAATTGGTGTCAGGACCGATACTGTCAGTGTCAGCACCGATACTATCGGTGTCGGTACCGACACTGTCGGTGTCAGTACCGAAACTATCGGTGTCAGTACCGATACTATCGGTGTCAGTACCGATACTATCGGTGTCGGGACCGACACTATCGGTGTCAGTACCGATACTATCAGTGTCACTATTGGTGTCGGGACCGATACTATCGATGTCAGTACCGAAACTATCAGTGTCATATCGGTGTCAGTACCGAAACTATCGGTGTCAGGACCTATACTATCGGTGTCAGTAGCGATACTATCAGTGTCAGAACCGATACTATCAGTGTCAGAACCCATACTATCAGTGTCACATTTGGTGTCAGGACCGATACTATCAGTGTCAGTACCGATACTATCGGTGTCGGTACCGACACTATCGGTGTCAATACCGAAACTATCGGTGTCAGTACCGATAATATCAGAGTCACAGTTGGTGTCAGGACCGATACTATCAGTGTCAGTACCGATACTATCGGTGTCGGGACCGACACTATCGGTGTTAGTACCAAACTATCGGTGTCAAAACCGATTCTATCAGTGTCACTATTGGTGTCGGGACCGATACTATAGATGTCAGTACCGAAACTATCAGTGTCATATTGGTGTCAGGACCGATACTATCAGTGTCAGTACCGACACTATCGGTGTCAGGGCCGATACTATCGGTGTCAGTACCGAAACTATCGGTGTCAGGACCTAAACTATCGGTGTCAGTACCGATACTATCAGTGTCAGAACCGATACTATCAGTGTCACAATTGGTGTCAGGACCGGTACTATAATTGTCAGTACCGATACTATCGGTGTCAATACCGAAACTATCGGTGTCAGTACCGATAATATCAGAGTCACAGTTGGTGTCAGGACCGATACTATCAGTGTCAGTACCGATACTATCGGTGTCGGGACCGACACTATCGGTGTTAGTACCAAACTATCGGTGTCAAAACCGACTCTATCAGTGTCACTATTGGTGTCGGGACCGATACTATAGATGTCAGTACCGAAACTATCAGTGTCATATTGGTGTCAGGACCGATACTATCAGTGTCAGTACCGACACTATCGGTGTCAAGGCCGATACTATCGGTGTCAGTACCGAAACTATCGGTGTCAGGACCTAAACTATCGGTGTCAGTACCGATACTATCAGTGTCAGAACCGATACTATCGGTGTCACAATTGGTGTCAGTACCGATACTATAAGTGTCAGTACCGAAACTATCGGTGTCAGTATCGATACTGACAGTGTCATTATTGGTGTCAGTACCGAAACTATAGATGTCAGTACCGAAACAATCAGTGTCAGTACCGATACTGTCAGTGTCAGAACCGATACTATCGGTGTCAAATCCGATACTATCGGTGTCAGTACCGAAACGATCGGTGTCAGGACCTAAACTATCGGTGTCAGTACCGATACTATCAGTGTCAGAACCGATACTATCAGTGTCAGAACCGATACTATCAGTGTCAGAACCGATACTATCAGTGTCACAATTAGTGTCAGGACCGATACTATCAGTGTCAGTACCGATACTATCGGTGTCGGTACCGACACTATCGGTGTCAATACCGAAACTATCGGTGTCAGTACCGATAATATCAGAGTCACAGTTGGTGTCAGGACCGATACTATCAGTGTCAGTACCGATACTATCGGTGTCGGGACCGACACTATCGGTGTTAGTACCAAACTATCGGTGTCAAAACCGATTCTATCAGTGTCACTATTGGTGTCGGGACCGATACTATAGATGTCAGTACCGAATCTATCAGTGTCATATTGGTGTCAGGACTATCAGTGTCAGAACCGATACTATCAGTGTCAGAACCCATACTATCAGTGTCACATTTGGTGTCAGGACCGATACTATCAGTGTCAGTACCGATACTATCGGTGTCGGTACCGACACTATCGGTGTCAATACCGAAACTATCGCTGTCAGTACCGATAATATCAGAGTCACAGTTGGTGTCAGGACCGATACTATCAGTGTCAGTACCGATACTATCGGTGTCGGAACCGACACTATCGGTGTTAGTACCAAACTATCGGTGTCAAAACCGATTCTATCAGTGTCACTATTGGTGTCGGGACCGATACTATAGATGTCAGTACCGAAACTATCAGTGTCATATTGGTGAAACTATCGGTGTCAGGACCTAAACTATCGGTGTCAGTACCGATACTATCAGTGTCAGAACCGATACTATCAGTGTCACAATTGGTGTCAGGACCGGTACTATAATTGTCAGTACCGATACTATCGGTACAGTATCGATACTGTCAGTGTCATTATTGGTGTCAGTACCGAAACTATAGATGTCAGTACCGATACTGTCAGTGTCAGAACCGATACTATCAGTGTCAGTTCCGATACTATCGATGTCAGTTCCGAAACTATCGGTGTCGGGGCTGGCACTGTCGGTGTCAGGACCGAAACTATCGGTGTCAGGACCTATACTGTTGGTGTCAGTACCGATACTATCAGTGTCAGAACCGATACTATCAGTGTCGGAACCGATACTATCAGTGACACAATTGGTGTCAGGACCGATACTGTCAGTGTCAGCACCGATACTATTGGTGTCGGTACCGACACTGTCGGTGTCAGTACCGAAACTATCGGTGTCAGTACCGATACTATCGGTGTCAGTACCGATACTATCGGTGTCGGGACCGACACTATCGGTGTCAGTACCGAAACTATCGGTGTCAGTACCGATTCTATCAGTGTCACAGTTAGTGTCAGGACCAATACTATCGGTGTCAGTACCGAAACTATCGATGTCAGTACCGAAACTATCAGTGTCAGTACCGATACTATCAGTGTCACTATTGGTGTCGGGACCGATACTGTCAGTGTCATTATTGGTGTCAGTACCGAAACTATCGGTGTCAGTACCTATACTATCGGTGTCGGAACCGATACTATCAGTGACACAATTGGTGTCAGGACCGGTACTGTCAGTGTCAGCACCGATACTATCGGTGTCGGTACCGACACTATCGGTGTCAGTACCGAAACTATCGGTGTCAGTACCGATACTATCGGTGTCAGTACCGATACTATCGGTGTCGGGACCGACACTATCGGTGTCAGTACCGAAACTATCGGTGTCAGTACCGATTCTATCAGTGTCACAGTTAGTGTCAGGACCAATACTATCGGTGTCAGTACCGAAACTATCGATGTCAGTACTTAAACTATCAGTGTCAGTACCGATACTATCAGTGTCACTATTGGTGTCGGGACCGATACTATCGATGTCAGTACCGAAACTATCAGTGTCATATCGGTGTCAGTACCGAAACTATCGGTGTCAGGACCTATACTATCGGTGTCAGTACCGATACTATCAGTGTCAGAACCGATACTATCAGTGTCAGAACCCATACTATCAGTGTCACATTTGGTGTCAGGACCGATACTATCAGTGTCAGTACCGATACTATCGGTGTCGGTACCGACACTATCGGTGTCAATACCGAAACTATCGGTGTCAGTACCGATAATATCAGAGTCACAGTTGGTGTCAGGACCGATACTATCAGTGTCAGTACCGATACTATCGGTGTCGGGACCGACACTATCGGTGTTAGTACCAAACTATCGGTGTCAAAACCGATTCTATCAGTGTCACTATTGGTGTCGGGACCGATACTATAGATGTCAGTACCGAAACTATCAGTGTCATATTGGTGTCAGGACCGATACTATCAGTGTCAGTACCGACACTATCGGTGTCAAGGCCGATACTATCGGTGTCAGTACCGAAACTATCGGTGTCAGGACCTAAACTATCGGTGTCAGTACCGATACTATCAGTGTCAGAACCGATACTATCAGTGTCACAATTGGTGTCAGGACCGGTACTATAATTGTCAGTACCGATACTATCGGTGTCAGTATCGATACTGTCAGTGTCATTATTGGTGTCAGTACCGAAACTATAGATGTCAGTACCGATACTGTCAGTGTCAGAACCGATACTATCAGTGTCAGATCCGATACTATCGATGTCAGTTCCGAAACCATCGGTGTCGGGGCTGGCACTGTCGGTGTCAGGACCGATACTATCGGTGTCAGTACCGAAACTATCGGTGTCAGGACCTATACTGTTGGTGTCAGTACCGATACTATCAGTGTCAGAACCGATACTATCAGTGTCGGAACCGATACTATCAGTGACACAATTGGTGTCAGGACCGATACTGTCAGTGTCAGCACCGATACTATCGGTGTCGGTACCGACACTATCGGTGTCAGTACCGAAACTATCGGTGTCAGTACCGATACTATCGGTGTCAGTACCGATACTATCGGTGTCGGGACCGACACTATCGGTGTCAGTACCGAAACTATCGGTGTCAGTACCGATTCTATCAGTGTCACAGTTAGTGTCAGGACCAATACTATCGGTGTCAGTACCGAAACTATCGATGTCAGTACCGAAACTATCAGTGTCAGTACCGATACTATCAGTGTCACTATTGGTGTCGGGACCGATACTGTCAGTGTCATTATTGGTGTCAGTACCGAAACTATCGGTGTCAGTACCTATACTATCGGTGTCAGAACCGATACTATCAGTGTCAGTACCGAAACTTTCGATGTCAGTACCGATACTATCAGTGTCACTTTTGGTGTCAGTACCGAAACTATCAGTGTCACTATTGGTGTCGGGACCGATACTATCGGTGTCGGGACCGACACTATCGGTGTCAAGGCCGATACTATCGGTGTCAGTAACGATACTATCAGTGTCAGAACCGATACTATCAGTGTCACAATTAGTGTCAGGACCGATACTATCAGTGTCAGTACCGATACTATCGGTGTCGGTACCGACACTATCGGTGTCAATACCGAAACTATCGGTGTCAGTACCGATAATATCAGAGTCACAGTTGGTGTCAGGACCGATACTATCAGTGTCAGTACCAAAACTATCGGTGTCAGGATCGATACTGTCAGTGTCATTATTGGTGTCAGTACCAAAACTATAGATGTCAGAACCCATACTATCAGTGTCACATTTGGTGTCAGGACCGATACTATCGATGTCAGTTCCGAAACTATCGGTGTGGGCGCTGGCACTATCGGTGTCAGGACCGATACTATCGGTGTCAGTACCGAAACTATCGGTGTCAGGACCTATACTATAGGTGTCAGTACCGATACTATCAGTGTCAGAACCGATACTATCGGTGTCGGGACCGACACTATCGGTGTCAGTACCGAAACTATCGGTGTCAGTACCGATTCTATCAGTGTCACAGTTAGTGTCAGGACCGATACTATCGGTGACACAATTGGTGTCAGGACCGATACTGTCAGTGTCAGCACCGATACTATCGGTGTCGGTACTGATAATATCAGAGTCACAGTTGGTGTCAGGACCGATACTATCGGTGTCAGTACCGATACTATCGGTGTCGGGACCGACACTATCGGTGTCAGTACCGAAACTATCGGTGTCAGTACCGATTCTATCAGTGTCACAGTTAGTGTCAGGACCGATACTATCGGTGTCAGTACCGAAACTATCGATGTCAGTACCGAAACTATCAGTGTCAGTACCGATACTATCAGTGTCACTATTGGTGTCGGGACCGATACTGTCAGTGTCATTATTGGTGTCAGTACCGAAACTATCGGTGTCAGTACCTATACTATCGGTGTCAGAACCGATACTATCAGTGTCAGTACCAAAACTTTCGATGTCAGTACCGATACTATCAGTGTCACTATTGGTGTCAGTACCGAAACTATCAGTGTCACTATTGGTGTCGGGACCGATACTATCGGTGTCAGTACCGATACTGTCAGTGTCAGAAACGATACTATCAGTGTCACTATTGTGTATAATATCAGAGTCACAGTTGGTGTCAGGACCGATACTGTCAGTGTCAGTACCGATACTATCGGTGTCGGGACAGACACTATCGGTGTCAGTGTCATATTGGTGTCAGGACCGATACTACCGGTGTCGGGACCGACGCTATCGGTGTCAGAACCGATACTATCGGTGTCGGGACAGACACTATCGGTGTCAGTACCGAAACTATCGGTGTCAGTACCGAAACTATCAGTGTCAGTACCGATACTATCAGTGTCACTATTGGTATCGGAACCGATACTATCGGTGTCGGGACCGACACTATCGGTGTCAAGGCCGATACTATCGGTGTCAGTACCGAAACGATCGGTGTCAGGACCTAAACTATCGGTGTCAGTACCGATACTATCAGTGTCAGAACCGATACTATCAGTGTCAGAACCGATACTATCAGTGTCAGAACCGATACTATCAGTGTCACAATTAGTGTCAGGACCGATACTATCAGTGTCAGTACCGATACTATCGGTGTCGGTACCGACACTATCGGTGTCAATACCGAAACTATCGGTGTCAGTACCGATAATATCAGAGTCACAGTTGGTGTCAGGACCGATACTATCAGTGTCAGTACCGATACTATCGGTGTCGGGACCGACACTATCGGTGTTAGTACCAAACTATCGGTGTCAAAACCGATTCTATGAGTGTCACTATTGGTGTCGGGACCGATACTATAGATGTCAGTACCGAAACTATCAGTGTCATATTGGTGTCAGGACCGATACTATCAGTGTCAGTACCGACACTATCGGTGTCAAGGCCGATACTATCGGTGTCAGTACCGAAACTATCAGTGTCAGAACCGATACTATCAGTGTCACAATTGGTGTCAGGACCGATACTATAAGTGTCAGTACCGAAATTATCGGTGTCAGTATCGATACTGACAGTGTCATTATTGGTGTCAGTACCGAAACTATAGATGTCAGTACCGAAACAATCAGTGTCAGTACCGATACTGTCAGTGTCAGAACCGATACTATCGGTGTCAAATCCGATACTATCGGTGTCAGTACCGAAACGATCGGTGTCAGGACCTAAACTATCGGTGTCAGTACCGATACTATCAGTGTCAGAACCGATACTATCAGTGTCAGAACCGATACTATCAGTGTCAGAACCGATACTATCAGTGTCACAATTAGTGTCAGGACCGATACTATCAGTGTCAGTACCGATACTATCGGTGTCGGTACCGACACTATCGGTGTCAATACCGAAACTATCGGTGTCAGTACCGATAATATCAGAGTCACAGTTGGTGTCAGGACCGATACTATCAGTGTCAGTACCAAAACCGAAACTATCAGTGTCGGCGCTGGCACTATCGGTGTCAGGACCGATACTATCGGTGTCAGTACCGAAACTATCGGTGTCAGGACCTAAACTATCGGTGTCAGTACCGATACTATCAGTGTCAGAACCGATACTATCAGTGTCACATTTGGTGTCAGGACCGATACTATCAGTGTCAGTACCGATACTATCGGTGTCGGGACCGACACTATCGGTGTTAGTACCAAACTATCGGTGTCAAAACCGATTCTATCAGTGTCAATATTGGTGTCGGGACCGATACTATAGATGTCAGTACCGAAACTATCAGTGTCATATTGGTGTCAGGACCGATACTATCAGTGTCAGTACCGACACTATCGGTGTCAAGGCCGATACTATCGGTGTCAGGACCTAAACTATCGGTGTCAGTACCGATACTATCAGTGTCAGAACCGATACTATCAGTGTCACAATTGGTGTCAGGACCGGTACTATAATTGTCAGTACCGATACTATCGGTGTCAGTATCGATACTGTCAGTGTCATTATTGGTGTCAGTACCGAAACTATAGATGTCAGTACCGATACTGTCAGTGTCAGAACCGATACTATCAGTGTCAGATCCGATACTATCGATGTCAGTTCCGAAACTATCGGTGTCGGGGCTGGCACTGTCGGTGTCAGGACCGATACTATCGGTGTCAGTACCGAAACTATCGGTGTCAGGACCTATACTGTTGGTGTCAGTACCGATACTATCAGTGTCAGAACCGATACTATCAGTGTCGGAACCGATACTATCAGTGACACAATTGGTGTCAGGACCGATACTGTCAGTGTCAGCACCGATACTATCGGTGTCGGTACCGACACTATCGGTGTCAGTACCGAAACTATCGGTGTCAGTACCGATACTATCGGTGTCAGCACCGATACTATCGGTGTCGGGACCGACACTATCGGTGTCAGTACCGAAACTATCGGTGTCAGTACCGATTCTATCAGTGTCACAGTTAGTGTCAGGACCAATACTATCGGTGTCAGTACCGAAACTATCGATGTCAGTACCGAAACTATCAGTGTCAGTACCGATACTATCAGTGTCACTATTGGTGTCGGGACCGATACTATCGATGTCAGTACCGAAACTATCAGTGTCATATCGGTGTCAGTACCGAAACTATCGGTGTCAGGACCTATACTATCGGTGTCAGTACCGATACTATCAGTGTCAGAACCGATACTATCAGTGTCAGAACCCATACTATCAGTGTCACATTTGGTGTCAGGACCAATACTATCAGTGTCAGTACAGATACTATCAGAGTCACAGTTGGTGTCAGGACCGATACTATCAGTGTCAGTACCGATACTATCGGTGTCGGGACCGACACTATCGGTGTTAGTACCAAACTATCGGTGTCAAAACCGATTCTATCAGTGTCACTATTGGTGTCGGGACCGATACTATAGATGTCAGTACCGAAACTATCAGTGTCATATTGGTGTCAGGACCGATACTATCAGTGTCAGTACCGACACTATCGGTGTCAAGGCCGATACTATCGGTGTCAGTACCGAAACTATCGGTGTCAGGACCTAAACTATCGGTGTCAGTACCGATACTATCAGTGTCAGAACCGATACTATCAGTGTCACAATTGGTGTCAGGACCGGTACTATAATTGTCAGTACCGATACTATCGGTGTCAGTATCGATACTGTCAGTGTCATTATTGGTGTCAGTACCGAAACTATAGATGTCAGTACCGATACTGTCAGTGTCAGAACCGATACTATCAGTGTCAGATCCGATACTATCGATGTCAGTTCCGAAACTATCGGTGTCGGGGCTGGCACTGTCGGTGTCAGGACCGATACTATCGGTGTCAGTACCGAAACTATCGGTGTCAGGACCTATACTGTTGGTGTCAGTACCGATACTATCAGTGTCAGAACCGATACTATCAGTGTCGGAACCGATACTATCAGTGACACAATTGGTGTCAGGACCGATACTGTCAGTGTCAGCACCGATACTATCGGTGTTGGTACCGACACTATCGGTGTCAGTACCGAAACTATCGGTGTCAGTACCGAAACAATCAGTGTCAGTACCGATACTGTCAGTGTCAGAACCGATATTATCAGTGTCAAATCCGATACTATCGATGTCAGTTCCGAAACTATCGGTGTCGGGGCTGGCACTATCGGTGTCAGGACCGATACTATCGGTGTCAGTACCGAAAGTATCGGTGTCAGGACCTAACCTATCGGTGTCAGTACAGAAACTCGGTGTCAGTACCGATACGGTCAGTGTCATTATTGGTGTCGGTACCGAAACTATCGATGTCAGTTCCAAAACAATCAGTGTCAGTACCGATACTATCGGTGTCAGAACCGATACTATCAGTGTCAGTACCGAAACTTTCGATGTCAGTACCGATACTATCAGTGTCAGAACCGATACTATCAACAATTGGTGTCAGGACCGATACTATCTGTGTCAGTACCAAAACTATCGGTGTCAGTACCGGTACTATCAGTTACAGAACCGATACTATCAGTGTCACAATTGGTGTCAGTACCGATACTATCAGTGTCAGAACTGATACTATCGGTATCGGGACCAACACTATCGGTGTCAGTACCGATACTATCGGCGGCAGTACCGATAATATCAGAGTCACATATGGTGTCAGGACCGATACTATCGGTGTCAGAACCGAAACTATCAGTGTCATATTGGTGTCAGGACCAATACTAATTTTATAAAACTAAGTACTTACCTATCTTCTTACGCGTAGTTTATTTTCGTTATTATTTAACGTAAATTCATGTAAAAATGTAGGTGTCATTTTCAAGGTTTCTCAGGATACCTACTGATTTCATAAAATAATGACATAATATATTTTTAATGGCGGACATTATTTTTTTAAATATAACATTACGTGGGTGTCAATTTCATTGTTTCTGATTGTGAAAAAAACAAAATGTTTAAAATCCAAGATTGTGAACATCTAATTATTATTTTTTATTTAATATTATAAAGCTAATAAGTTTGTTTGGTTGACCGCGGAAATCTCAGGAACTACCTACTGGTTCGAATTTAAAATAGGTATCTTTTGTGTTAGATAGTGCATTTATCGAGGAAGGTTATAGGCTATAAAATATCTTATAAAATATCACGCTATGACTTAAAGGAGCGGAGCATCAATGAAAAATGTAGCAAAAACGGGTAAAAGATATTTCTTTTGAGGGCTTCCATTGCGTGCGCTGCGTAAACGAAGTCAATGGCTGCATAATATACCTAGGTAGGTACCTACCTATCTATCTGTTTAGGTTGACTCACTACCTATAACCTTTTTTGTTGTAGGTACCTAATCAAATTTGTTCTAAAATAATGCATTATTTGCGAAGGTGTTTAACACAACAAAAGTGTAGTATAAGTATACCTACACTTTTGTTGTGTTATGGATTAATATCATTAATCCATAACCAATTAGGTACCTACTTAAATACGTTATTCATCACAAGTATTTAGGTACTTACCTATTTAATTTTGAACAGAATTGCCATTGACATCATTTGGTTTTAATGAATATCGGATCGGAGATAATTATCATAGTTTTAAAATAACTCCACGACAAAATAATGATCAAGTAGGTAGGTCGGTACCTAGCCTACCTACCACTAGCGCTGGCCGGCCGTTTAAAACGAGACTGTCGCGGTTTACTAGAATAAGTACTTTCTAAGTAAGTAGGTAGTTTAGTGATGGAAAAAATCGCCTGCCTGAAAATCGAGCCTGCGTCTTCTGGTTAGATAAGTACACCAGACGACCACTGAGCCACCGCGAGTTTAACTATTGAAAAGCAAGCTGCCTACTTTGCTTGTCAACCGACATCAGTGTAGGAACCTACCTACCTATTTAGCCAGAAGACTCTACGCAGGTTCAATTCCGCCCTTCAAAGTTTCCTATATAGCATAGAAAAAAAATGCAAAATATTACAAAAAAATAGTTTAAGTAGGTACTTACTTAATTGATTATTTTGGGCTGGGAGGTGACAACTGACAAGTGTCCGTGATAAAGACCGAGTGACAAAACGAAATCCACGCGAGCAAAGCTTGTTCTTATATATCTTTATCGCAAAATGATAATAAAGTTATTGTATAAATATACCTAGGTACCTACCTACCTACCTACTTACTTACAAATGCCTACTACCTACATGTCGCACTCGCAACGCAACTCAAGTGGCAAGGCAACGAGATCTTCCCGCAAAAAATAAAATATAATATTTGGAAGAGATTACTTACTTACTAAAAACACAGAGTAGTATATCTACTCATGTGCTAAAAACTAGGTAGGTACCTACCTACCTAGTTGCTTTAAAAAATAATTTGGAAGAGATTACTTACTAAAAACACAGAGTAGTATATTTTAAAAAATAATTTTAATGTTACGAAAACAAACATGATTTTCCGACCTGCTACTAAATGCAAGAGAATTTATACCAAAACAGGCTTATTTTAAAGATAAATTTTAAAATAACGAAAGCAAAAAATAATTTTGTGACCTGCTACAAATAATTTTAAGGGAATTTATACTTAAAGTCACTAAGATTAGAGCTTATACTGTGTAACTCGTTCGCCTCGCTATTTATACCTAAGTACATCACAGTCATCAGTTCATCACAGACACATACATGCAGCTAGGCGGCTTGTGATTTTTTTTCATGGGGTTCACAAAAATAGTCTAGTGTTTGTTGAACGTGACAGGTGAACATTATGAGGTCCAGGGTTCGATTCCTAACTAAATAATTAAAGTTTTAAATTAAAGTTTAATTTAGATAGATCTATAAATGTTTAGTTAGGAATCGAACCCGGGACCATACATTTTTATCTAACATAATTATAATACATATACCGAAGGGTTAGGCATAGGCGTGCTAATGTAGGAACACTCACAGTTTTCAAATACTCGCATGCATAGAAAATTGATCCATATTGCGATACTCCCAACGTGCATAATCGTATTGGCAAAAAAAAAAACTTTGATCTACGAGTATTTTCAACCCGCGCTGCAGGGACGCCGCGCCCGCGCCGCCGCGACGCGTGCCGGGCCGCGCCTTACGCTGCGAGGCGAGGCGGGCTGTGGCTAGGGTGGCCAACTCTTTATCGGTCAAAAATAGTAGGTAGTTCTAAAATTATTACCCATAAAAATATAATAGATAACGAAAACATGTAGTAGTTTTGCCTACTAATACTTATACTTTTTTCAGAAATATTGTAGGATAATATTATTATATTATATAGTAGGGTTAGAACTCTAGCTGTGCCAAATACTTTCAAGTAGGTAAGTACCTACCTATTTTGATACTTGGTTTTTGACAATGGTAAGTGTATCTCATCCCTACGCGCATACTTATGACATCATGACAATGAGTAGATAAACGTATCTACTCATGTGACGTAAACACGCTATAGGGCTTCCCGCCCACAGTATTTTAATTTCATCTACCTACCTACTTGCATAGCGTGTGAGCTACCTACAGCAATGAAAACCTCTTACTATTCACTACAAAAGCTTAGGTACCTACTTAAAAAGTAAATGATAACGTAAATCTTATTAGATATGTACCTAGGTACCTCTACCTACCATTTTAAATATCTAAGTACCTATCATTAAGTAATTATTTCAATATGATAGGTAAGTACTTCGTAAGTACATAAGTAGGTAGGTAAGTAAAACTAGTAAGTACCTACTACGTGTCTCACTTTTTTACCCTATTCACTATCTAGGTAGGTAGGTATTTTGTTCGGTAGAAGAAGCGAAATACCGATCTATTAAAAAAATCAAATACTAGTACCTAAGGTAGGTACCTACTTAATATTCTTCGTTCTCTGGTAGGTATATAGGTACTATGGTATATATAGGTATGCTTACGGCCTTTAAACACAAAACCATCACGACACCGTTCGTTCGTTACGTAGGTAGGTAGGTACCTACTACGGCGCATTCGCAGCTGTCGGACTACCGAGTGTATATCTACCGAACTCGAGCGAGACGCGATGGTATAATACCTACGACTCGCGTTCCGTTCCATTCCGACCGTCTGCATGATGCATTTATTGATGATAGAATACTGATATTTACCTATTTTGTGATATATATATATATATATATATCTATACCTAGTAGATACCTACTTGAACTATGTAGGTATCTACTAGCCTACCTTTTTTATTCTGTAAGTATATTCGGTACAAGGCACCTACACGAAGGTAACCCTACCTATTAGGTGTAAGTCGCTTTCTAGGTAGGTACCTACCTACCTACCCTGTTCGTGTTGTCATCATAGTAGACTATCGTATGTATTAGTGCTTCGCCCCCGATGGTACAAAAAGATAATACATCATTAGAAAAACTTCGTCTGAAATATAATATTATTTTATTAATACTTTATTTAAAAAAAAATGGGAAATAATTATAGACTCAGAAACTGCGAACAGCGCCATCTTTTATTTTTGTAAAATGAGCTAAAACTGCAAACAGCGCCATCTATTTACCAAAGAAAGCGAGAATCACGAGGATTTAATTGAATATCATATAATTGAAGAAATTAGACTTAAATTATATTGTCCTATGTATAAACATTTGATTTAAGTAAGTACATATTTTTTTAAGGTCTTTCCTCGTAAGAATTTCGAAGCCAAACACACGAGGTTTGGGAATCGATACATGCAATGCCATCTATTAACAATTCATTTGAACTATGTTTCATTTGTTCGGGATGGGACCCCATGCCGAAACTATCAGTGTCAGAACCGATACTATCAGTGTCACAATCGGTGTCCGTACCGATACTATAAGTGTCAGAACCGATATTATCAGTGTCTCAATTGGTGTCAGAACCGATACTATCAGTGTCAGAACCGATACTATCAGTGTCAGAACCGATACTATCAGTGTCAGAACCCATACTATCAGTGTCACAATTGGTGTCAGGACCGATACTATCAGTGTCAGTACCGATACTATCGGTGTCGGTACCGACACTATCGGTGTCAGTACCGAAACTATCGGTGTCAGTACCGATAATATCAGAGTCACAGTTGGTGTCAGGACCGATACTATCAGTGTCAGTACCGATACTATCGGTGTCGGGACCGACACTATCGGTGTTAGTACCGAAACTATCGTTGTCAAAACCGATTCTATCAGTGTCACTATTGGTGTCGGTGTCAGGACCTAAACTATCGGTGTCAGTACCGATACTATCAGTGTCAGAACCGATACTATCAGTGTCACAATTGGTGTCAGGACCGGTACTATAAGTGTCAGTACCGATACTATCGGTGTCAGTATCGATACTGTCAGTGTCATTATTGGTGTCAGTACCGAAACTATAGATGTCAGTACCGAAACAATCAGTGTCAGTACCGATACTGTCAGTGTCAGAACCGATACTATCAGTGTCAGATCCGATACTATCGATGTCAGTTACGAAACTATCGGTGTCGGGGCTGGCACTATCGGTGTCAGGACCGATACTATCGGTGTCACTACCGAAACTATCAGTGTCAGAACCGATACTATCAGTGTCAGAACCCATACTATCAGTGTCACAATTGGTGTCAGGACCGATACTATCAGTGTCAGTACCGATACTATCGGTGTCGGTACCTACACTATCGGTGTCAGTACCGAAACTATCGGTGTCAGTACCGATAATATCAGAGTCACAGTTGGTGTCAGGACCGATACTATAAGTGTCAGTACCGATACTATCGGTGTCAGTACCGAAACTATCGGTGTCAGTAGTGATAATATCAGAGTCACAGTTGGTGTCAGGACCGATACTATCGGTGTCAGAACCGATACTATCAGTGTCAGTACCGAAACTATCAGTGTCAGTACCGATACAATCAGTGTCACTATTGGTGTCGGGACCGATACTATCGATGTCAGTACCGAAACTATCAGTGTCAGAACCGATACTATCAGTGTCACTATCGGTGTCAGTACCGATACTATCAGTGTCAGAACCGATACTATCAGTGTCAGTACCGAAACTATCAGTGTCAGTACCGATACAATCAGTGTCACTATTGGTGTCGGGACCGATACTATCGATGTCAGTACCGAAACTATCAGTGTCAGAACCGATACTATCAGTGTCACTATCGGTGTCAGTACCGATACTATCAGTGTCAGAACCGATACAATCAGTGTCGGAACCGATACTATCAGTGTCGGAACCGATACTATCAGTGTCACAATTGGTGTAAGGACCGATACTATCAGTGTCAGTACCGATACTATCGGTGTTGGGACCGACACTGTCGGCGTCAGTACCGAAACTATCGGTGTCAGTACCGGAACTATTGGTGTCATATTGGTGTCAGGACCGTTCCTACCGGTGTCGGGACCGACACTATCGGTGTAGGGACAGATACTATCGGTGTCAGAACCGAAACTATCAGTGTCAGTACCGATACTATCAGTGTCATTATTGGTGTCGGGACCGATACTATCGATGTCAGTACCGAAACTATCAGTGTCATATTGGTGTCAGGACCGATACTATCGGTGTCAGTACCTATACTATCGGTGTCAGAACCGATACTTTCAGTGTCAGTACCGAAACTATCGATGTCAGTACCGATACTATCAGTGTCAGAACCGATACTAACGGTGTCGGGACCGACACTATCGGTGTCAGTACCAAAACTATCGGTGTCAGAACCGATACTATCAGTGTTACAATTGGTGTCAGGACCGATACTATAAGTGTCAGTACCGATACTATCGGTGTCAGTACCGAAACTATTGGTGTCAGTACCGATAATATCAGAGTCACAGTTGGTGTCAGGACCGATACTATCGGTGTCAGAACCGATACTATCAGTGTCAGTACCGAAACTATCAGTGTCAGTACCGATACTATCAGTGTCACTATTGGTGTCGGGACCGATACTATCGATGTCAGTACCGAAACTATCAGTGTCGGAACCGATACTATCAGTGTCACAATTATTGCCAGGACCGATACTATCAGTGTCATCACCGATACTATCGGTGTCGGGCCGACAATGTCGGCGTCAGTACCGAAACTATCGGTGTCAGTACCGATAATATCAGAGTCACAGTTGGTGTCAGGACCGATACTATCGGTGTACCGAAACTATTGGTGTCATATTGGTGTCAGGACCGTTCCTACCGGTGTCGGGACCGACACTATCGGTGTAGGGACAGATACTATCGGTGTCAGGACCGATACTATAAGTGTCAGTACCGATACTATCGGTGTCAGTACCGAAACTATCGGTGTCAGTACCGATAATATCAGAGTCACAGTTGGTGTCAGGACCGATACTATCGGTGTCAGAACCGATACTATCAGTGTCAGTACCGAAACTATCAGTGTCAGTACCGATACTATCAGTGTCACTATTGGTGTCGGGACCGATACTATCGATGTCAGTACCGAAACTATCAGTGTCAGAACCGATACTATCAGTGTCACAATCGGTGTCAGTACCGATACTATAAGTGTCAGAACCGATATTATCAGTGTCTCAATTGGTGTCAGAACCGATACTATCAGTGTCAGTACCGAAACTTTCGATGTCAGTACCGATACTATCAGTGTCAGAACCGATACTATCAGTGTCACAATTGGTGTCAGTACCGAAACTATCGGTGTCAGTACCGAAACAAACAGTGTCAGTACCAATACTGTCAGTGTCAGAACCGATACTATCTGTGTCAGAACCGATACTATTGGTGACGGGACCGACACTATCGGTGTCATAACCGATATTTTCGGTGTCAGTACCGAAACTATCGGTGTCAGTACCGATACTGTCAGTTTCAGTACCGATACTGTCAGTGTCAGAATCGATACTATCAATGTCAGATCATTTTGTATATGCATCTACAACTATAAATAGGTAATGTCCGTTAATCAGTCCTGCAAAATCTATATGAATTCTCTGCCATGGACCTGATGGTAAGTCCACATGATGTAATATGTTTCGGGTGTAGGTTGATTTTGGTTTAAACGGCATTCACGGCAACCTTTTACTATATCCTCTATGTCTTTATCAATATTTTTCCAGTATACGTATCCGCGTGCAAGTAATTTCATTTTTACGATTCCAAGATGACCTGAATGTAATTCTCGTAAAACATGTTGTCTCAATTCTGTCGGTATCATAACTCAAGTTCCTTTTATGATACAACCATCTTGAATGGTTAATTCGTTGTCGTTATAGCCGTATCTCTTCACGGTTGCTAGGGTATTGTTCATCCGCTATCACCTTATTTAAAGTAACCTTGTAATCTGCACATAGACGTATACTGCCATTAAGTTTGACTATAGGAACTACTGGCGTACCCCATTCCGACTTCTCAACTTTGGTAATTACCCCTTGTTTGCAGAATCGTACTATTTCATCATCTACTTTTTGTTTCAGTGCGTATGGTATACGTCTAGGCTTTACGAATATCGGTGTTGTGTCTGCCTTTAAATTTAAATGTGCTTTGTAATCAGGTATACATCCAAGGGAATCATCAAACACCCTTGAGTATTCAGCTAGTAACTTATCAACTTTTGACTGTATATTGATATTGACTGTGTTTATATTTGCCAAGTCCAAGTTAATTGCTCGAATCCATGCTCTGCCAAAGATAGAATCAACATCTTGCTTGGTAATGTATAATTTTCCGTCTAATGTCTGATTATTGTATTTACATGTAACGTAAGCCACTCCAAGTGGTGCGAAAATTTCTCCTGTGTATGTTCTCATTGTAATATTCGTTTTATAAATCTTACAACCTATATTTAAATGTTTGAAGTCTTTGTAAGAAATTGATGATAGAGCTGCTCCTGTATCTACTTCCATCTTCAAGTTTGCATCATTTATACGTACGTTTATCATAAATTTGTCTGTATTATTGGATCGTATTAGATTCATATCCCAGGGGGTTAGGTCGTGCACGATATCGGACTCGATATCCTCACTCTGCCTTTCCACCTGCCCCGATCCAGTTGGTTGCTCGCTGGTGTTCGCCGTAGGCACACTCGCGCTAGGTGACCAACTCGTTTGCATTTACTGCACGTATCTTTGATACTTCTACAAACATCACTTCGATGTTCTTCACTTCCACAACGATAGCATTTGTTTTTGAAATCTTTAATCGTTAGGAACGTCCGTGCTTGCTGTTGATGTTGATGTTTATAATTATTAGGTTTTAAATAATAATAATAAATAATAAATAGTTTAAAGTTGATCAGTTTTGTGTCTTGTAATATTTTGGTACGAATATCTGTGTCCTTTAATCCTCTTATAAATTGTAACGCGAGGAAGTTGTCACAGATTGATGCTTTACAGTTATGGCATGTAAACTCACACTCTTTATATACTCTTTATAGTCAGAAATCCATTTATTTGCTCCATCTTGTCTTTACAGAGGCATCAAAGTATTTTTAGAAGCTTATAATTTACATCAGTCCAATATCTCAAATCGAGAAGTTTGAAGAACATTAGTAAATCAGCGTTGTATGTGATAGGACAGGTGCGGGAGAATTATTAATGATAGCTTGATTCACACCTCGTCTGTCCTCGACACTACCGCCGCCGCCGTCTCGCCCTGAAAAATACTTTTCATTATTGTATATTCAACCTTGTTACACTCTACAGGGTTTCTCCTTCGAAGCCCATTACTGAATGTTAGGCAGTTTCGATGACTCGTTTGGCTCAATGACCGTTTTGAAAATGACCGATAAGTGAAAATATATAAAAATACTGTATAGATCCAGAAGTATCTAAACTTAGGTTTCAGTTAGATAAAAGGACGGCCGTTTCCCAATAACAAATCCACCGATAGATTTACTTACTAGAGGTAGGAATTTGACATTACTTGTATGGACTCGTTAAAATCTTATCAAATCCTCTGTCTAATTGGTTATTGGGACCGGTCGCCAGTCAAGCGTTTTTCGGTTTGAATTGACAACAAGTCCTTAATTATTTATTGAATCAGTTACTTCTAGACGCTTTTGCGCTGCCACTCTATGAACTTAAATGATGAAGTAAAGCGGTAAACCCTAAAACGAAGAAAATATTGGATGAATAAATATTATACACCCGTCTCAAAGCTCACTCCAATTTTTGAGATCAAAGAGGAGGCAATAACCACAAAACACAAAAATGGTTTCATACCAGAACGATATTATGTGACGATGTCGACGGAACTATCTTTTTATTTTTACGACAGCACACAAACACAGAAGAAAACAAAATATTGACACACACTTTTTGCACAATTCTATTTACCAACTTCGATCATGCGCAATCATTTAAATAATTTATAGCCTCAAGCAAAAACAATAGAAATACTTCCATAACTCAATCGGCTGCAGGTATGCGGCGTAAACTTAGGCTACTTATTACTGCCTTCGTTGCATACATTATAGATCAGAACAACTATTTACGGTTAATTCGCATCGGAGGTATATTTATTGGCTGGTTGTGACGCTTGACGTCATTGTTAATGTCTATGCACCACGCGATTAGCTCCGACATCGCCACCCTACTTTATACTAGGTTGCGGATCCTCCAATTATTAGTTTTGTAGTTTGTATTCCTGTTAAGTTTTGGAATTAACGTTTTATATGTAGTTTTGTCTTGCTTATTAATATTTTGAACAGGCTATTACATTTCTTCATTAACGTGGTTTCTTGTTAATTTTTTCCGCGACAGCTGTTGTATTTTGCCATAATCCATTATTAATTTAATCTTACCCCACGTCACTGGTCATTTAAATTCATTAAAGTCAATACAATTATTTCTTTGGTATTTTCAGATGTTGTCTCCGCGTGAAGATGACGATGATGACAATCACCTCTGTATCAAATGCAACGCCACAATCATAGGATTGGATAATTACGTGAAACACAGAAAACAAAGATGTGGCAAACTTAAGCCTGAAGACCCGAAGCCAGAACTACCCGCAATAGATCCATTGGAACCATCCTATAGCCTCGGAGCAGACGTATTCTTCCAGTCTCTAGAGCTACAAAGCAGTGTCAAAAAAACATCCCTCTCTCGACTCACACCACCTATTCCTATATCCAAACCTAACTTAGACAGAAAGAACACTTTGGTGGTAGCGTCTACTTCTAGAGATATCCCACGTATGAGCCCTTTAGAAAACAATCTTAGAGGAGAAGACTGGATTGGAGGTCATAGCTTGAGGATTGGAAGTAATGAGGATAATCAAACAAAGCTAATTAATGCAGTCGCGAGCATCAGTGGTGCTGTCAAAAAGGATATTCCAACCACATCCTACAGCATCAATTATGATTACAAAGGTGATGAGGAAAGCGACGAATCTGAAGAATCGGAAGACGATGATGAAGAAGATCCTAGTGTAGGCAAATGGAAGCCACCTCCTAACTATACTGGAGGAAAATGGCGACCAGCATCTCCTGAACACGAAGATTGGGATATGAGAGAAGAACAAGAACATACTGGTGGGAAGTGGATACCTGATAATAACGAACGGGATGAAGATTATGATGCACCTCCTCCAGGCCATACTAAAGGCAAATGGATTCCAGGTGCAAACGAAAAAACCCAAATAATGCAGACAACTATACAGACCAAAGGTTCTGTACAATATTGGTGTGGTCCCTGCAATAGAAGACTTAATTCCAGAGCAATTTACGATAAGCATCTTCGATCCAGTCTACATTTAAAGAAAGTTCTCCCAGAACATGAATTAGAATTCTCCGGACATTTAGAGCCAATGAAAGGTGCTTTGGACAAACGTGTGGCTCGTCCATCAAGGCTACTTAGCGAGGGTATCTACTCACATATTGATAAAAACAAACAGGGAATGCTCGAGAAAACAATATTTACTAAGATTGAAAAGAAGAAAAGGAAGAGGAAGCTAATATTCGTCCACTGTTCGGGATGCAAGTCACGAGTAAGACAGCATTTGATGGGAAAGCACTTAATATCACACTATCACTTCAGAAAAGCAACTGATACGAACACGACGCTGTACCAACAACTAATTTTAGACAACATGGATGCAATAGTACATCAATCTCCTTTTCAATGTAGCCCGTGCAAATTCTACACTAACTGGCTCTCCACTTTCATGCAGCATTGGTTCTCAGAAGAACATGGAACGAAATTAGCTTCAATTGAAGGCAGACTTTGGTGTTCATTTTGCAAATTCGATTGCGAATCTTCTCAAGAAATGCTTCAGCATCTGTCCAGCTCGGATCATAGTGAAGTGGTCGCTGTCATCAACAGATCCATGCCGATTATTATAAGGAAGAAAACTGTATTGAGGTGTGACGCTTGCTGCCAAGAATTCCGCTATAATATTGAAATGAAACGGCATTTTCAGAAGACTGGACATCCATTAGCTGTTACAGCTACTGACAATTATCAAGAACTCCACAAATGTCAGCATTGTAAAGCGAAGTTTAAATCTTCCCTTACTCTAGCTGCTCATTTGAAATCGAAGCACAAACAGAGAGCTTATCTTTGCCTTGTCTGTGCAATGAGTTTTAATTCTTCGGAGGATGCTAAACGTCACCGACAAACATCGGCGCACAGGATCAAGAGGAAGGAGAATATAAGAGCAAAAGGAATGCCGACGAAAGATATGAGCAAGAAGTGTCCATACTGCACAGAGAATGTGATCTTAGATAATATTTTAGTGTTAAAAGATCATATACGACGAATCCATCCTAACATTCGGAAGAAGTACGTATTCCTTATCAGCAATGTATAATGAGTACATACAAATCGATTTTCTACAAGCAATTTTTTAACAACAGGCATAATATATTATGTAGGTCTTTACCTATGAAATTGCCGTTTTGTATGAAAAAATTTAGACGATTTTTTTTCATGTATTTTTTATTTGTAATAATCGAAGTAATCACCCATGCAATCAATGCATCTTCGCCAACGCAATGGCAGTTTATTGATGACCTTCTTAAAGAAATCAGCTGGACGGGAGGCAACAAATTCTTCAAAGGCTGGTGGTCTGGTGAGTAGGTTGGATGACGGAGAACTTCCAACCCCAATTCTTGCAACTTGGAGACCGTCTGCTGTGCAGTATGAGGTCGCGCGTTATCGTGCAGGAGCAGCGGAAACGAGCGATTGACCAATGCTGGTTGGAGATGTGCCAGCTTCTCCATCATTGTGTTCAGTTCTTCACAGTACACATCTGCAGTAATGCTCACCCCGTTTGGTAAGAAGCTGTGATGAATCACACCGGCGCTAGACCACTAAACAGTGACCATTACTTTTCTAGGGGTAAGTTTTCGTTTAGGGCATTATTTAGGTGCTGAACCAGGATCCAACCAACTTGCTGAGCGCTTGCGGTTATCAAACAGAATCCATTTTTCATCGCAGGTAACAATGCGGTTCAAAATTCCTTCATTTGTGTGTCTGTTGAGCAGTGCAAGGCAACGTGCCTTCGACGCGTACTTCGCGCTGGCGATCATTGAGTTCGTGGGGCACCCATTTGTCAAGCTTTTTTACCTTGCCAATTTGACGCAAATGGACCAATATTGTTTTGACGCTAACGTCGAAAGCTGCTGCTAATTCAGCCGTCGATTGTGTAACATAGCTTCCACATTCGCCTTTATTTCGTCATTGTCAACCAAAGTCTTCGGATGACCGCGAGGTTCATTTTTTAGGTCGAAATTCCCAGAACGGAAGCGAGCAAACCAATAACAGGTGGTGCGTTGGTTTGTAGTGTTAGCTCCGTAAACGTCGTTGATGTTTCGTGCCGCTTGTGCCGCGTTGCTGCCACGACGGTACTCATATTCCATAATTACTCGAAATTTTAACGTATCCAAGATGACGAAAAAGATTGAAATGCGATGAAAATGTAACACTAATCAATAAACAAATGACTACTTTTGGAAAAAGAATTCCATGTTTTTAAAATAAAATTAATTTGAAATTAGAATTATTAGCCAAACAAAAATTATTTTGATTTGAAATGGCCAGTACTGCAGAACGGCAATTTCATAGGTAAAGACCTATTATTATAACATAACATAATCAACGCAGTTGTATGTCCTACTGCTGGGCACGGGTCTTCTCTCACAATGAGAGGGATTAGGCTATGGTCCACCATGCTAGCCTAATGCGGGTTCGTAGACTTCACACGCCGTCGAGAAAATCTCTCAGACGTGCAGGTTTCTTCACAATATTTTCCTTCACCGTTTAAGCGCGTGATAATTAACTATTAATACGCACATAACTACGAAAATTCAGAGATGCGTGCCTTGGATTTGAACTCAAGACCTTTGACTTGGCAGTCCAATGGTCACATCACTAGGATATCAAGGGTAATAAATATATATTATATATTAACTAGCTTCTGCCCGCGGCTTCGCTCACGTGAAGCTATCAGGAGTAAAAATGGAAAACCAACATTGAGGACCTCTTTTTTGTATGGGCCTCTATGCATCAGGGAGGTCTAGCTGTATCTCAGGATTCATTTAATTAATTGAGATAAGAAGTTAACCAGTTTTTAAGTTGGAGCATTTACTTTCTAACAGTGATAATAAAATTAAAATCTATTCAGTAGTTTTTGCTCCAACCCGTAACAAACAGACAAACAGACAAGAATTCTAAAAATCACATTTTCGGATTCGGAGACTTTTAAATCCAATGTATAATGTTAATAATAAAACCCACGTGTTTTTTTTTAAATATCTTCAATGTACTGACACAGCTTTTTTACAATTTTATAATAGTAAATAAAGATAGAAGAGAAGAAGATATTATTATATTAAATAATAATCCTGGCCTGTATGCAAACTTTATTAGTTATTATTCAACATTTACAGATGTCCTAAGTGCGGCATGTCATTCATCCTATCCCAAGAAGTAACTCGTCACGTAAGAGACAACGCGTGCCAGTTCTCCCAAACAGCTCAGGTCAATTCCTCCATCTTCTGGAACTGCAGCCAGTGTCTCTTCACCACCGACTCCCAAGCCGAATGCTTCTTTCACGAAGTTTTACACACAGAACCTAAGAAAGAAATCCTCAAAGTTGGGGATACAGAAAAGGTTCTACAGAAGTATCCCTGCCCTCTTTGCTCCAAGAGCTTCAAGAAGGCGTCCTTACGGCAACATTTGAGGCAGCACACTTTTGAAAGGCCATTCGTCTGTTCGACTTGCGGCGCTAATTTTACTCGACAGACTAGCCTGGCAAATCATTCGAGGAGTGAGCACAGTACCGATATGACCAAAGTACCGAAATTGCCAGCCATCATGGAAAGGATCGAGGAATGGGAGTGCTCCAAATGCAAGAACAGGTATCCTAGCAAGTGAGTATGCTTTCTGGGACACGATTTGAAGATCGTGATAACTTAATTGGTTCTAGTGTGTCTCATACAGGTTCTCATTATTTTTGGATATATAAGTAGGTTATAACGCATATCTCGGATCCGGACATCCAGCTGTCATAAAACTTTAAGTACCAATATCATAAATATACGAATGGAGAATGAAGATCTCAATGGTCGTAAGTTTAAATTATTTTTATTGCTTTTTTAACAACTTCATATCAAGTAGTATTATGACCGGCGATGTTTGAACAATCCGATGAATAGAAAGTCAATTTGAATCAATAAACAATCAGAATTTATGAAGACGGAAGCGCAAACAAAACGTATAGAACCGAAATAAACGGCGCATCAGCGCGTAGTCGTGTCGGCATCAATTTGCGGTAATAACATGCGTGCGCGCAGCGGATGCGTTACATGTCACACGTCACACAACTCCTTCACAAATATCGGGATACATTCATAATTTGACAAGAGCGCTTTGATTATGCTCACGCGCACCACATTCCCGCCCGCGGTGTTGCCAACGATGACATTTTTATACCCTGTGGTAATAAATTTCTGCCCGGATGCACGGTATTTTGAGAGAGTGCTGGATCAAAATATTAGTGTCGGGGAGAGATAGTGGACGTTTGAATTTTATTGTTAGCACGTGTCCCTGTAACGTATTGGGGATTTGCATTTTGATCTGTCGTTCAGTTTGATGGCGCTAAATCGCGTGTGGTTTATTTGCTTTGACACTTGCGCTGCAAGCGTTACAATTTATATGTCTAACGTCAGTCTATAAATATTTGGGATCAGTTACAAAGGATTGACGACGCCAATATTAAACAAAATGTGGTTCATTAAAATTAACAGCTGTTTGTCCCCGACGTTTTATATTTTTGAACAAATACCGACTTCCCTAATAGCTACACTTCACTTCTTTCTTTGTTCTCATCGTATCTTCCCTCTACACACGAACAATTTGTGTCGTGTCTTATACAACCAATTTCATAGATTAATGCTAGACTTAACAGACATTCGAATATCTAATCGGTTTGTATTTTATAACATTATTATGTTCAAATACACTCAGCGGAATCAAACACCGATATAAATTGAAATTTCCAATCCTCCGTCCTCCATTAATGCTAAAATCACAGCAGTAAGACGTTCAAACTTAACCGCAGACCGCATGAATCAAGTCGGCGCGTCATTAAGGGAACTTTCAACGGATCTAGACAATTGTAGGACATAGCAGAGCCATTGGGGGCGTCTAACAGCGCTGATGATCTAACTTGTGTAATATCTTACGCGTTATTGCGACGCCTTGCATTAATGCACTGTAACTGTATGCGACGGCGCGGGTTAACTGTCGCCGCGGTGGGCCAGTGTTGCCAGATTATGCGCGTGAAATTATTACTGTAATGCTTATTAGTTTTGAAAGAGTACTTGCGGTGAGCACTTTTAAGGTTTTAATGAAATTGGTAAAATTTATAAGTAGGTAAGTATGTTCAATTGTTCATATCCAAATTCAAAGTATTTATTGGGAAGTGTTCATGGTGTTTTTTATGACTTAGTGCCTATTTAAGCATTGCAACATTATTGAACAATGAATAAACATGCAATTGAAAACAATATTATAATATACAATATTATATGTAGGATGATCAATAATTATTATCGCAGTACTGTGAGTCAGTACTGCGATAATAATTATTGATCATTCATCATCATTAATTGAGTTGTGTACCTAAGTAATAAAGCATGCTATTAGATTTTATTGATTAAATTAGAATTTAAACATCATGCCATCACGCCTGTACCTATTCCCCGAAAGGTTTGACAGAGGTGTTCTAATGTACACCCATACTTAATTCGCCGGTATGTTTTGGTCCCATCACCCATGTAATAGCGGGCGAGGGCCCAAATCCGGAATCCGAGCTGCTACTGAGAATGTCATAGAATATAATAACTCTCTGCTCGACCTGGGAATCCTGGGATTCGAACCTAGAACTTAGCGGACCTCAAGCGTAGCAGTCGCGCTCGGGACCACTAATCTAATGAGATAACCTTCAGGCGCCAATATTGCTTATCAAAACACGGTAATAAGTATTAAAAAGTTAGCCGGTCTCGTCACCATCGAGGCGGTCCGGCCAGTACTCGAGCGCTGGCTCGGGAGGAGGCACGGCTCCCTCACGTTCCGGGCGGCGCAGGTGCTCTCGGGGCACGGCTGCTTCGGGAAGTACCTGTGTCGCATAGGGAGGGAGCCGGACGCCCGGTGCCATCACTGCGTCCATTGTCGGGAGGACACGGCGCTGCACACGCTGGTGGAGTGTGCCGCTTGGGAGGGGCCGCGCCGTGCCCTCGTCGCTGCGGTGGGAGACGACCTGTCGTTGCCGGCCCTCGTTCGTTCCATGGTCGGCAGCGCGGCGTCTTGGGATGCAGTGATCGCCTTCTGCGAAACAGTCATCTCGCAGAAGGAAGCTGCGGAACGGGAGAGGGAGTGTGTCAGCACTAACCCGATCAGCAGCCGGCGCACCGGGCGTCGGAGGAGGGCCGACAATGCCCTCTTCCGGCCTCCATAAATGGGTCCGGGGGTGACGGACGCGGGGACGTCCGGGCGTGGCGGACGTCCCCGCGTCCGTTACCCCCGGACCCGAGGCGTCCCCTTATAGGACCCGAGGCGGTGGCGCGTAGTGTTCCACGCGCGCCCCTCTAAGGCGATGGGGGGGGAGTCCAACGCCTCACTCCCCCCCTCCACAATCAGCAGACGGGGCCCGCTGCGGCGGGCCGGCACCAGTCGGGGGCCGCGGACGAATTTTCTGTTTCCCGTAGCCCCCGACGAAAACGTGCAGGAAGGAACACCGTGTGGTTTTTAGTCGGTAGGTCACCCACTCTGGGTGGAGTCCGACACGCCCCGCCGCCTCCTCGGGCGGCGGAAGTCCATGAGGATTTTCCACACGCACAAAAAAAAAAAAAAAAAAGTGGTCCATAATTTTGTTAATCTACAGATAGATAGGTACAATTAGGTAAGAATATTAAATGGTGACATTGTATATTGTCACTGCGTGCGTCCAACTGAAAGCAATTCATTGTGCTATACTTGGCTTGCCTGCAAGTGATTCATGAACCGTGAAGGGAAACAGCACGCCAGGGAACCTAACTAAAAACTTTTTAATATACAAATCAGATTGTTAACGGTAACGGTACCTAAATCTAAAAATATAAAAGAATTTCCATAAAATAATTATACTGCTACGACTGCCTCATTAGCATAGTGGTCCTGAGTGCTACTGCTACGCTAGAGGTCTTGGGTTCGATTCTCAGGTCGAGCAGTGTTATTGGGTTTTTCTATGAAATTCCCAGTAGCAGCTCGGAGTTTGGAATTTTTGCCCGGTAAATGGCAATAGGCTCGCCCCCTATTACATGGGACCTAAACATACCGGCGAACTGTGGGAGTACATTAGTACCCCCCTGCCTAACCCTTCGGGGAATACAGACGTGATGGTATGATGATGATAATTATATTATAGGTACTACCTCTACCTCATTATTTAGTCTAATGGTCTTGGAATCGATTTCCAAGTCGAGCAAAAGGTTATTGAGTTTTCTATGAAATTCTCGGAAGCAGTTCGGAACGGCGACAATATTACATGCGATTCAAACATACTAGCGAACTGTGGGTGTACCGGTATACGTTGGTACACCTCTGTCTCTGCCTCTGTCCCTTCCGGAAGTAGGTACAGGCGAGATAATATGACATAGGTATTATTTGTTATATTTTTACTGCTTGGTCTCGATTGGATGAAGAACTTCGTATATTTTTGTTTGTTATTTAAAACATTTGTTGCTTTTCAAATAATCTACGAGTCATTTTTCTAAACACGGCGCTAAAACCCATACATGATATTATTCCCATTCCAAATAGCTAGTCTGATAAAACATCTAAGTACATTTTCTTTCGAGCGCAACAATAAATACACGGGCAAACGCGTCCCATCACATTCTCGTCCTCCCTAACTACTTGTAGACGGAATTCTTGGCGACCGGCTGCAGTAATTAGTACTGTACGATTCTGGAACTAAACGACACTAGTTTATGGCCTACTCGCTATTTAAAAAGAGTTGAATTTTGTATCAAACTGGCCAAGATAAGCTAGTAAACTTTACCATCATTGTAAGTTGTCTGGTAAAAACAATCTGAGCCCGCCAAATTATTATTTTTTAATATGGTAAACGCGCTCAGGCGAATAGGCAGTCAAGCGTAAGCCAAAAATTAAAACAAGACAGTGTATTCAGCCTTCATTAATTGCCTTTGTCCTTACTATCGTTTACCTACATTATCGGTGGTGCTATCAGCAACTCCCGTTGTCTTGTTAGGTAAGGTAGGTACCAGTAGTTGTAGGCAAAGAAAGTAGGTAGGTATCTACCTACGTTAACGTTCACACTACTTATTCGTAGCTATTACAAATCAGCTCCGAATCTCGAAAATCCACTGTCATTACTTTGGTTTGAATTTCGGTCCTAATTTAGGTTGAGAGGTCAGTTTTGTCGACAGATGGGAAATCATAACTCGGTCTCTACTGAATTACTTAGTTCATTCCTAGTTTAAAACAAATGCCAGCTAATTGCATGATTATCATGTTATATGGATTGTACAGTTAAACCACCTAATTAGTTTACATCAACACATGGATAACTGCCGTTGTTATTGTGTGCGTAAACTAATAAGACGATGTAAATCAGTACGCATACTAACGTCCAAGCGAGCGAGTTCTACTACACACACACCTACATCAATACTTAGGCATGGCTAACACGCTATAATAGTCCTTATTACTAATTAGTGTGGTTGAATGCATTGCACTATTTCAAACAATTCTACTAGAGCAGCTTTAGCACCGTTGCTAATGTCTCTGACTGGTAAAACGAATGCCGTATGATCAAACCACACTTGCGAATTATATTCTTTTTATAATATTATTTAAATCTTTTACAAGTTACTATTAATCCAGTTCATAAGACAATCGAAGTTTTGCAACGTTTGAGATATGCCATCGAAACTAACTACTTAAGCATTTTATTTTGTGTCCTTAGTAGACAAAGCTACCCACAATTTTTCAATTATTTTATTTTATAAGAATTGAACGTCGTCATTTGTCCAGTCTATTTGCATTAACTATTACGACCTTCGTATCGCATAGATTGCTTCTTACAACTCCTGTAATAATTTGTGTGCGGTGTTATCCTATTTTTTATTGCTTAATCATGCAACATTTAACGATGTTTAAGAAGGCTGAAATTGTTGTATTACACGAGCAAAACATTTCTATCAGTGAAATAGCGAGGCGATTAATGATATCGGTGAGTAACATTTATGGACATTTTCATTATGAACCTATGCTCTTCTTGCCTGTAAACGTTAAATTATACTATATTATATAGTAAGTATATTAAATATTTTATTCATTCCTAAATGAATTAATTATTATTTGTTTTAATATACTATATTAATTAATAATATAATTAACTAATTATATTAATAATATAATATATATATATACATATATATATATATATAATACATAATATAATTAATTATATTATTAATTAATGTAGTAAGTATATTAAAACACATAATAATTAATTAATTTAGGAAAGAGTCATATATGTAATACTGACTTAACACAATATATAAATAAATTAAATTTCTGGCATAGGATTTGAGCCAAGATTCAATTACTTATTCGAATTAAGCAAGTAACTAATATTAATTATGTTTACTAATGATGATACAAATAATAGGAATATTGGAATTGGAATAATATATAATAATATTAATAATAATATTCATTGGAATCAATGTTTTTAGTATTATAATTATATTAATATGACATGTTAAATTATGATTAATATTTATTTACACATATCAGCATTTATATACTTATACTGGTTTCTGAGCATTTCTTTTTTATTACAGAGAAGAACCGTGCAGTTATGGGTTCGACGATTTGCAGATTCCGGTGACGTAGACCATCGCCGACGTGGGCCAAAACCATCGGCGATTTTTTCAAATGACACCGGGACATCATATCTAGGCACAGAGCGGACCCATTCCTCCCCACCCGAATAACCGCAACAGCTCATAATGTGTGCTTACAAACCGTGCGAAACCACTTGCGTGCAGCTGGTTTACGATGCAGCAAACCAGCACAGAAGATTTGACAACCAAGAAAACATGACTATTATTGACTGGCCTGCTAAAAGTCCAGATTTAAACCCCATAGAAAACCTATGGGGTCACATGGTGCTAAACTGGGACTCATCGAATACAAGATCAAAATCTAATTTAGATGACCTAGCTACGTCCACTTGGGAGTCGCTACGGGGTAGCAATATATGCGCTAGTATGGTAGCCAGCATGCCTAGAAGGTTACAAGAGATATTGATAACGATGGTTTGCCGACACATTAATAATTGCCATGACGTGTTATATTTTTCACACTATATTTTAAAAGTGATCAAACTGTTTTAAACGACGTGTGTATCATAAATAATGAAAGTCTTTAGTTAATATGTAGCCATTTTGTAATGTGAGTGATGTTATTGTTCCTGAGGTTAGAAATTGCCATAATTTCTTCCTCTAACATGTTGATTCACTTCACATTTTATTTTACTATGATTAAATTGATATACCTATACTCAATACTTTGACAAAATATATTACGTCCATCCTTATCCAACAAAAATAACTTTGTCTTAGTATGATGTGAAAAGTTAACTTGTAAATTTTTATTTACTTACTTGACGTCTTTATTTTTGATTAAATTGATCACCTCTAACAAAATATTACGCTCATACTTACCCATCAAACAAAACTTTGTATTCATAACTGATAAAATAGTAACCGTTTTATTAAAGAAACGATTAACCGTAAGTTGATTTTTCAACCATTATTGTAGTGGAGGTTATCCTGTAACGATACGAGTAGTGTGTGTAATAATAAATAAATAAATAATAACTGCCTCGAGGCTCGATAAAATTGTTTTTTTATTGTGTATATTAATCGATCCGTTATTTAGTTAATTAAATGTTTTAATATACCATTTTTGTTGTTTTATTTCAATAACAAACAAATCAATACAACACAAATAAAAACAAGTCAATTAAACCAAAAGAGTTTACACAATTTACTTTTTTTAAATATAAAAAGTATGACATATGACAAAAATAATTTCCTCTACCGTGATTTGAACTCACGACACGCCGCTTGTGCTTCGATTCCAGTCACCTCACCGTAACGCTACGGAAGCTATTATTCTGCCAGCTAAAATACTGCATCATATTCCTTTTATGTATGAGATTAATTTCTGGTTTGGTTATACTTAGTTGTGTGCAAGTCGTTTTATCAATCCTCGCTTGAGCGTGTGCATAATACGCACTGTACGTAGATACGCACACATTGAATTAGACAACACCGGTTGCCTGTATCATCCGCTAGGGTCGCTAGTAGTATGTAAACCAAACAATTTTGTTTCGTGTACAACAAATTAATACTTTTTACCGTCTCATTTCAGGACTGCTCTGTCGCGTCATGCCTGCGTCAATGTCTCTACTGCTCGTCAATGTCCACATGATCAGTGTGCATACGTGGCTACTAATTCTAGTCAACTTGCTAGGTGAGCATAAATTATTTTGATATCTAAGTCTGATTTTCTAGGTAAAGTAATGGAATAATCTAAACTATGTATTTTAAAATTAATTATAACATTTTCAATATTTAGATCAGCGCCATCTATAAAAATATTTGGGAGCGAATTGTATCAAGTCCAAGGGTTTGTCTCTGGATGACTCTGTATCTAAATGAATCGTCATAGATGGCGTTTAGACATGAGCTGCTCATAAAGTTAAATTTATTTTACCTTTTGCTAGTACAGATTTTTAGGGCGGCACTTTATATAATAATTAATGGTGCAGGTTTTATTCCCAAGTCGAGCAGTGTTATTGGTAATGTTGTATGAAATAGTAACAGCTTGGAGTTTTGAATCCCCCTCTCTCGTACTGAACTGTGCTGTGCCTAACAGGGTCCATAATTATTGATCCTTAGTTTTACGCTCACCATCTGTTTTAATTTATAGGTAGGTATGTACATTTCGGAATGCAATAAATAATTGAATTGAATTAATTGTTGAATTGAATATTACATGGGACATAAACATACCCCGTGAATTATGAGTATGGGTGTGCATTAGTACACCTCTGTCTACTCATTCAATGCCGACAAAATAAAGATTTTGAAAATCTATGAAGTTAAACGACTACTACTACTCGACAATAGATGGCGCTAATTAAAATATGATAACAAATATTTTACATAAAATTTATTCATATTATGTTTTTGTCAGGCATCGTAGAACCCACGGAGAACGTATCAAACATCACGAATGCCATCTGTGCACTTTCAAGAGTGACCAGGCTAGCCATATGAAAAGGCACATGTTGTGCCATCAAGGGATTAAACCCTACGCTTGTCCTCACTGTCACTTCACCTGCGGAAGCTTGGTGAGTTAGTAAAAACATTTTCTGTTTTACTTTTTTACACATTTTTTTAAATTATTATTTAACATTTTGACTGCTTGACTTTACTTTCGCAAGTCGGCAAGAAATATAATATAATTCTCTACAACAGATGGCGCTATTAATGCTTAACTACGAAAATTAAATGTCAAAATAAGTGATTTGAACCGAAGCTCAAAGGCAACTTTGTATAACATGTTTCTTTGTTTTAGGAAAATCTTCGTAAGCACGTACTTCGTAGCGGCCGTCATTCTGGTTTGTTTCTCTACCATTGTCGATTATGTCCATACAATACTAATACAGCAACAGAACTTCGTGTTCATCTGACTTCGGCCCATGCTCACAAATATGATGCCAAGACTGCCGTCCAAGCTGTAAAAATGCATTTAATTGTCGACGTAAATAAATAATGCAAATAAATAAGTATCTTGCTAATCTATTTTGTCTGAACCAGTGACTCTCTCGAGGTGGCCAGATTGTTTTACATAAAAGTTGATTGTATATTATATCATTTTAATCTTTAATATAACACATTTTCTTTTAAGTCCCTAAAGTTCTAAACCTGATAAATCTTGAAACAAATCTGGGAATATCAAAATGCTTAACAATAACGTGAAGGTTTAGCTAAAACCTGGAACGCGACTGCTGTCAAAACGAAACGCGCGCAACTCTGCGAGCGAGGGAAAAATCAGAGTCGAAAACACAACGATACGTTGTTGACGTCTATACATTTTATCATTACGAATCGACAAAAATAATAACCAACCGTTTTTAGCCATGAAACACGACAATATTTAATATAAACATTTGCAAATAAAGCTCACATTTATTATATACGTTACGTAATAATATGTGCTTTATGTTTTAGTCAGAGTGAATAAAATATTTTCGTATTATTTTGTGCAGTGTTTTTATCGTAATTTTCCGAATTATGACTGTTTGAATACACGTGTGTTGCTGAAATTGATTTACATCTATAATGTCGCTGAAGGTGAGTGAGAAAGTATTGATTGCATGCTCTTTATACCAAAATCCTGGTGGGTGCGTATTATTTTTATTTTGCGTGGGTAGCCTTACCCCTTTGACCCGCTATCGAGGGTCGTTACGGGTTCTATATTTTTGCATCATCACAGTTATTATTGTGTTTTGCAGCTAAAAATTCTGAGATATATATCACGATAAAGTTCGGCTGTAGTGTGTCGATTCGTAAAAACATCAGCATTCCAAGAATACCTTAATACATTTTATTTGAGACTCAATTATTTCGTGTCGGTAAGTAAATAAACTTAAAATTATTTAAATGACTTATGTACCTAACTCCTTTGAGGCATGTTGGGCTGTTTTTATTATTATTTATTTCTTTACATTCAGGTCGGCAACCAAATTACATTCTGTAGTTCCTATTAGGTATTTCATAATACCTGCACAAATTTATTTTGATTTTAATTTTACGGTTACGGCTAAATAGTTTATTTTCTCAAAAAGAAATTTACACAATTTCACTTACATGAGAACAATTTTATCTTAAATGTAGGTAATTAGAATGCAATCAGATTTTGTAATACTTAAAACACTAATACATAATACATTACTACTTACATGAATTTTGATTTTGAAATTGCAGTAATTCTGATCAATAGGTACCAACTAGTAGGAGTTTGGTACTTGAATCAAACTAAGACAAATCTCTGACCAATAATTCTGCAAACACTGAAACTAAACATAGGTTGAATTTGATTGTCAAAGCTTAAACAAAATAAAAATAATCAGTAGGATCTCACACACCATGCACGGATAATGCAGGTTAACATGCATTTTAAAGGATTAGAGATATGTCTTATTTTAAAACAAAATAGGGGTAATTTCAGGCAAGATTAAAATTTATTTTGGGTCTACTGAACAAGTAAGTAAAACTTAAAATCTGAGCAATAAGTAAAGATTTCTTAATTAAGTAATTTTGGTAAAGTTTTTACGGAAACTACTGGTTTTAATGTATGTAATAGAATTTCTAAGTCTTTCCCACTTAAATAAGTGAGAAAGACTTACCCTATACCTATGTGCTTGTGCATATACTACAAATAACCATGCAGAAATTCTATACACTCAGTCTGTACAACACTAAACAGGACATAACTGCCTACATGCATGACTTGCATTTATATTTTCCAAATGGCAGTAGGTAGTTCAAGGATAACAACCATAAGCTACCCCATCTGGTCAAGGACACGACATTTAGGTAGTTTTCCATAAGTCTGTTTCATTTCATGTATATGTAATATCTGAGAATAAAAGAAAATACCTATTAGGATTATTTTAATTGATCCTTCTTTTAAGGGCCACTTGCAACAACTTGTTAAATATGTATAATTTTTCATTGTAAATTTGTGTATAAATACAATTTAAACACATTTAAAAAGTTGGTGCAAGTGGCCTTTAATACAATCTATACTAATATATAAAGCTGAAGAGTTTGTTTGTTTCCTTGAACGCGCTAATATCAGGAACTACTGGTCCGATTTGAAAAAATATTTCAGTGTTAGATAGCCCATTTATTGAGGAAGGCTATAGGCTATATGTATATCACACTGCGCTGCGCGACCTGGGAATCGAACCTAGGACCAATAGCGTAACATTCGCACTCCAGACCACTAGGCTAATGCTTCTGCTGATATCGACCCATTGCCAAACGTCTACTTATAAATTTAGACTACAGTAGATCCTAGGCAGATAACCTTTGGCATTATATTATTATACCATCCAATTTGCTTAGTACAAAAATAAAATTCATTAATACCGAATGCACTCCGAAGTCAAAACCGGTCGAGCTCGAAGTCGGTGAGGGTAGGTACCTACCTATTCCATATTTAGCGCGCCGCCGGCGGCAAGGCTCCTCCCGGACCAGTTCAACCAGTCATCGTGTCACTGAACCAAGGGTGGTCGTGATTCGCAATATGATACCGGTGACGTAAACTTTATATGGTCGTTTTGGAGATTCAGGTTTTTGCGCCAAAACTTGAAAGTTATAAAACATTTCCTGTTCGTCTGCATCAAAATGAACGAATAAAACAAATGCCGTGGCGAAATGGCCGTAACTGAGAATATACCCAAGCAATATTTAGCAGTACCTACTTGCAGGAGTGTAGGTAGGTATATTGCCTCATAGTTTTACATATGGAGAAATGGAATACAACACGGTAAAACGGTGCCGATCAATGTGATGGTGCGAGCAGCGTGGATCACTTTTTTTTTCTTAAAGTTTACCAGCAATGTGGGTGTTTTACGAGTGGGTTCTCGTCGGTAGTGCAATGGGTAGGATTCGAACCGGCCACCACATGATCGCAAGCCCGACGTCCCAGCCATTAGGCTAGCGCCCCTTTTTAACTTGATCCTAACTTCAAACACAACCGGTATTCCTCATTCTAAAATATAGGTCTTATAGGTGCTTTACCCCGTTTTTCTAACCGATACGATTGGAAGTTATTCTTCAACTTGGATTCTATAACTCTTCAGGTTACAGATAAAAAATATAGGTACTCTGTTACGTACTATAATAATTTTGACGTTGATTACCTACACATCCATTCTACATTCACGCAGCACATTAACTATGATTACCATTGCAGTGTAATACCACAGAACACAGAGAAACAAATGACATAATGACTACTTTTAGCTGTAGATTCTAGCCTTATTTTGTTACAAATTGGTACCTAGTAAATCAAAACTAAGCTTGTAATATCATAAACTGTGTGCTAGTAAAAGAACATCGAATGCTATTTATTTTATGTACAATATTATCCAAAACCATATCGATGTCTCCCTCTGTCTCTAAAGCCAAATCGATCTAAGTGTCCAAATTCTGCCTAACATTGTCCGAAATACTACGGTTTCGATAAATCGTGAATATGTACTAACTGGTCAACTGAAAAGTGTTGTTGAAACCAAAACGTTCCTTGAAAAATTGAGTCCAAGACTCCTTGTTGTGTAAATAAAGAAAAAACAAAACACATCTGTTCCCCAGCATCTGTAAAAGACGAGAAAGTGGGTCACAGCTGCTAGTCTACTGCGACAGCCACATATCAGTCTGCAACGCGACCTTTACGGGAGCCGGCCAGACATCGCAGACATTCAAACACCTATATATTACAACCAGCAGTATACCTGATTGGCTTTACGATATTTCAAGCTTAGAATTTACTAGGTATTCCTTGAGACGTTCCTATGATACTTTACAGCAGTGTCAACGTAATGTTTGACCTCTTTTACGGTAGAATCGTTTAAAAAAAAAAGACTCGAATGCGATTGCTCCAGTTTTGAACAGATGAAATACTCTATTCAAGTATCCCTATGACGACGGTATAGTAAAAAACTTTGGCGGCAGCCTTATCTGATATTTTTAATGTGTGGCTTGTAGAGTTCGTGGTGAATTTGTAGTTTTTCTTAAAAATTGGTAGGGGCGTAGGGGTTAAATTCTCGAAATCTTGGTCATAAACAAGTAGTCTTAAAGCTACCTTTATCGGGAATTTATGCAAATCCAGGTAGCGAAAATGTTTATGACAAAGACAAGGCAAAAGAAGAGATCAAAGCTAGCGTTGTCTTAAATAGGTAAATTGTATGAGCAACCATAACTCACTCAAACTCTATATTTCATTCACAGTTTACCATTTCATTCATTCATTTGCAATATCTTCTAACGGATCACCCGACGCATCTATTTTCTCCACATTTTGATTTACCCCTCCCATAACCGCGACAGTTACCGTCTGAACTAAATATAATCTGTTTAAGTATTCATCCGCTGACTGCTGTGAATCTCAGCCTGTCTGGATTTAAGTCTAGACGCTATAAATACCTGGAAGCTTTAACTTATGAATTGAATTTTTCAACCAATACTCCAACTTACATTTTCCCGAAGATGATATTTTTTACCGTGTGATGATTTTGTAAAAAGTTATGCTTTAATCTTTCACAGTAAATAACACAGATCATCGCCTGTTTTATATCAAAATTTCTTGAAAAATTCCATGGATTTTGGTCTTCTGAGAAGCCAACGTTGTAGTCCTGGCAGTAAATAAGACTGATTCATTATCACTAGTGCGATAACAAATCAATACTATAAACTATGACGTCATACTGTCCATTTACATAAGTTATGAGCCATTAAAGCTATAGGCAATTACAGATGTTACGATCACAATAAAATTGTGGTAATAAATACGTAATCTTCACTATTCGTTTTGCAAATTAAACCATGACATTTTATGGTTTTAAATCTTTGACCCATTTGAAATGTTTATGTTTTCATGGTATTGATATTACTGGTATAATTCCCTTTCCGGTTGTGTGGTTCGTGCTTAAATGGTTATTGCACAAATCGATTGTTTATGAGCTTTAAACCTGATGCTGCTGTAATAACCTAGATTACGGATTGCCTTTGTCTTTGAGAGCCGTCTGTTGCTGATAGCCATGTTGTAAGCCTGACACACATTAAAACTCTTCATAAATTACACGTATCTTTGTTTATGTTTGGTAAGTAAAGAAATTAGATATATTGTTGGCACAAAACAAGATCATGAACACATAATACTTACCTACTGATACTTTTGTATTACCAAAAGTCGTTGGTAAAATTAACTAGGAAGTAGGAAATATACCGCATTATAATCCGTAAAGTGGTTTTATTTAAATATGTCCATTGTACAATGTTCGTGTAAGTCTCAAACACGATATTTAAAAGCAAATTATAACAATATTCAAGCTCATCTTCAAAGTCTGACGTAGGCTGCAATAAGTAACAAAGATCGATTCTAACAAGTGCATTCGAGCGAGCTCAGCAGCTACATATAACGGACACTACAGCCATATGAAACAGTCTATGTAGTCTTGTTTTGTAAGACCGCAGGCCGGCGAGACGACTCCTAGCTTTATGGTGTGTAAATAAGTTATAAGAGGGTAACCCAAATTGTTGTTAGAATTTGGTTCTTTTCATTTTATTTATTTAATTTAGTCTGCAAAATGTCTTCCTCATTGTCTTTTATAAGGGCAGCTTTAAGCTTCTAACAGAACCTTCTAGAAAAATAAAATATAGAATCTTCCCCTCCACCAAGATGAGCATCAAAATGTTAAGATTACGACAACACCCAATCATCTCATCACATCACCAGGTCATGCTGATGACCTTGGAAATTAGCCGCGGTCGGAAGACCAGTTCAAGCAACTCTTGCCGGATGCATCTCATTTACTTGTTAATGAACTACAATTAGCAGCACTTTCCCTAATTACACTGTACATATATTTGCCTGACATGCAAAGCACTAGAGGTGAACTTTTGTTATCATTATAACAACAACGTTACGCTCTGTTACCCATCGGAATTCAGAGATTCACTGTACATATATTTAGCTAAAAGCGAAGCGAAGTAGTAAGAGGATGAAGGAGACATGTTTGTGACTTTCGAAATCCGTCTGTGAAGTCTTAATTTTTCAACCAAGTAATTAATTAGGTAGATTAGTCGGAAAAGTTTGCAAAAGATGTTTATAGTTGTAGTTTATGTTTATAGTAAGACAAACCAGCTTTTCTTTTCAAAGATCATAACTCCAAAATCTGCAAATAAAATTCACCAACCTTAAAATTTAAAGTACTGTTTTCAGAATTTAAATTTTACTCGAGAAACTAGAGCAGTCCAAATTATTAAAATATGAGCTAATGAGATTTTCTTTAGCTGCAATTAATAAAACGGCAAGGAAGCCTGTCTAATTGACCTGCTGGTTTGCACAGTCTGTTTAATTGCCCCACCGTATGTCCGTCGCAAGGTGGTAGTTAGCAATACGGTGTTAAAGGACTATAATTGTACAAATAATGAGCAGCTATGTTTAGTAAAGACAGTAACAATTTTACGACAGACTTCAAAGCATTTTGTATCTTATTGATGAAATAGTTTAATGTTAAGCTAGGCAGATTTTAACATGAGATTTTCGTTCTAACTGACGATTATAAGGATACTAACTAAATGACAGAGTTTTCAGGAGTTTCCAACTTGGCTTTAACTAACAGGTTAGACAAACTTTTCTATGAATCCTTTTCAGTTAAACTCCGTAAAACAGTTATTTTAAACTAGAGTTTAAATACAAAATTCTCTTTTAGCTTTCACTAGCTAAGGATCCACAGTATAAATTTGATTTCTTTGATTATGGCGATTGGCATTTTGAAAATGCTATTTGACTCAGTCAGTAAAGGCTAAAATAACTAGCAAATTGTCGGACCCACCCATATGACCCGATGCAAAATGCGCGCATAAACGCAAGTAAACGCAACTATTACGCGTGTTGGCAAACCGGTAACGGCAGCTGTTAAAGCGAATTACTAACTTTATGTACCGTTCTAACCGTTAAGGCGCTGACAACAGCTAAATAGGCCATATCTCGAACAAGTTTTAGCCAAATCCATACAGTTTGTGACAGCGAAAAAAATGTATGTTAATCTTGAACGTATTCCGGAAAATTTCGTTGAATTTAAAACACGTTTTTGAAAAGTTTTCTCGATACAAAAAAATGGTAAACTGACCTCTTAAAACGACCTTCCAAGTAAAATATCTGTACTACTAGTCAATGTTAGTTGGTAAAACTAATAACAATAACGTATCATATTTAAATACATAATTTCGTTGTCTTATATTTTCGACTACTTAACTTTTTTTTAAGTAATTAAATGTTTTAAGGTTTTGTTAAAAGTTGCGAGCGTCGCGTCATCGCGCTTCTCTTTCTGTTCTATGCAGTCCGACAGTGATCGCATAGACGCGCTGCTAGACGGACCTGTGTCGCTTCACCCCGCGCGCTATCCGTTCATTACCTACGTATTTTGCTGTATGACAATTTCGAACATAAACATATCTACATTATTTTATTTTGTTCCCTATAAAATTGACAATAGGTAAACGATATAATTGTACTATAAATAGTTCTAAGCTGTATATAAACATTTAGAGTAAATTTTATATAATAAAGTTCTACGTAAGTAGTGAAAATATTTGCGGTGGACAATGGGAAACAAACAAAAATCCCGGAAGCCAGCTAAAAAGCGTTTTTATACTAACAAACAAAAACATCTCATGGAAGTAGTAAAGTAAGTACAGTTTTTATAATTTCATATTGACAAAACAGTACACGAACAGAAATGAAATTATAACCAAATAACTAGGTATGAAAACTATACATTATTCACTACAAGCGATAGCGTAAATTCATCATTAGAAGCAGTGCTCGATTGGTCTAGTGGTAAGTGCAAAGACTCGGGGTTTAGAAGTATCGAGTTCGCTTCCTGATGTCGACTAATGGAATTTTCTATTATGAACTTTTTATTTTATTAACTTTTTGTGTTTTTTGCATTTTTTATGCTAATTTTTATAAAGTTATTTAGTAAAGGAAAAAATCGACTCGCAGACATCGACTAGCCAGAAGACGCAAAAAATCACAAAAAGTTAGTTATTAGGTATGATAGCATCGTACGACATAGAACTAACCGTAAGGTAAGTCATGTCGGTTGAGAGGCAAAGTAACTTGCTTTTCAATAGATGGACGTAAGTTGAGAATGTGAAGGCAAATTTCGACATGGCAGGTGGGATTCGCGGTGGCTTAGTGGTCATAGCGTCTGGCCTACCTAGCCAGAAGACGCAGGTTCGAATCCTGTCTGTGAGTCAATTTTTTCCTTTACTAAATAACTTTTTATTTTATTTTAAGATTTTACTTTTTTAGAATAATTAATAATTTATTTCCTTGAATTATTTAATTTTCTTAACAGTAAAAAGAGACGTTTGGAGAACAATTTAGAAACCGGTGAAGCGTTGGAAATTGTAATTCACCAGTAAGTTTGTAATTTTATATACCTATTACAAGAATTTTAAAAATCACATTTTTGGGTCCGTAGACGTTGATACACCCTAACCCACTTGTTTTTTTTAATATCATCAATGTACAGACACAGCTTTTTTACAATTTTATAATAGTAGAGACTAGCCTCTGCCCGTGGCTTCACTCACTTGAAGCTCAATAACCAACAATGATGAACTCTTCTTTGTATGGGTGTTTATACATTAGAGAGGTCAAGCTGTATCTCATGTTCCGTTTAATTATATTAGATAAGAAGTATACCAGTTATTAAGTTGGAGCACATACTTTCTAACAGTTTCTAACAAAATCAAAATCTATTCAGTAGTTTTTGCGCCAACCCGTAACAAACAGACAAACAGACAAGAAATTTAAAAATCACATTTTTGGGTTCGTTGTATACCCTAACCCACTTGCTTCCTTTTCGACGCCCATCTATATAATACGCGATGTGTCCTCCAGCGCCACGCTACAAATGTATAACGTATCTATAGTAAAACGTAGGGATGGGATTAATGTCCTATCGATAAATAATATTATAAGTTGAAATTAATGTTTATTCGCCAATTTACGAAGCTAAATAAAAACTGATACCGTATTTTCATATTTTGTTTTATTTCATAAAAAAATCAATATGAAAACCTGGATATATTTCCCATAATAAAAGAAAAGAATTGTAAATTTCTTAGACGTGTGTTCTAGAAGGCACATCCCTATTTGTCTCCAAATGTAATCCTTCTACTTCATACCAAGTCGTTTGCGCTCGAGGCACGTCAAAATCCTTTCTGTTTTATATAAGGATGTCTAGATGTCGATGTCTATGGTATTTTTCTTTTTTTTATTCACTGTGGTCGAGTTACACGTGCATAACCTCAACCGATTCATGCATAATTTATTTCGTTCACTTACAACAAATAGAACCAAATACAATCAATAGAAGCTAGAAACGTGGTATTCGTGGTGTCGCAAAATACTAGCAATGATTTTTCTTGTTTTTAGAAACTAATAGAAAACGGAAGTACATTCCTGAAACGTCATATTCATCGTCCCTCATTTTTTTGTAAGAACCCGTGCGCCAACCCAAGATGTAAATATTGCACTACACTAAAATGCACAAAGTCACTATGACCTTGAAACCCGTCCGCTTATGAAGTCATAGATTTACTTCTATAGAAGTTCGTGGCGTTGTGCGCACTGACAACTAGTCACTTTGTAAGGATGGGATTTTCAAACGGTGTTTCACTATCGACAATGATTAGAAAACCTATTTATTCTTGATTAAGGTGAATAAAACGTAGTTTATAGTTTACAATATTTATGAAATATTATTTATTCACGTAATTTTCTTGCAATAATAGTATTTATGAACGTTTCGACGAGATGAAATATAGCGAGGTCTTCATCGTGTCCCATCACTCGCTTACTTTATATCAAGTACTTGGCGTTGGGGGCATTAAAATATTTTCTGGCGTTTTTGTTTTTATTGAATATAAAACAAACAAGAACTTATTATGTGTGAAAAAGTTAAAAATATGACTTAATACAGGGCAATTTTCCATAAAAACAAAATAAAAGGTCTTGTAAAAGTCGTAAATTTATTTTATACTATTATTACTTCTAACTGCCTCAAAAGCCAAGTGGTCCTGACCGCGACTGCTACGCTAGAGGTCCTGGGTTCGATTCCCAGGTCGAGCAAAGTGTTATTGGGTTTTTCTATGAAATTCCCAGTAGCAGCTCGGAGTTAGGAATTTGTGCCCGGTTAATGGCAATAGGCTCGCCCCCTATTACATGGGACCTAAACATACCGGCGAACAGTGGGTGTACATTAGTACGCCTCTGCCTAATCCTTCGGGGAATACAGGCGTGATGGTATGTATTACTTCTAATCAAGTAATGGCGCTGAGGGCACGAAAATCTCGAACTTGTATACAAGTGATTGGCGTTCAAAAGGTTAAATATCTTCAATGTACAGACACAGCTATTTTACAATTTTATAATGATATAATAGTAAGATTTTAAAGAATAAAAAGGGGTAAACTTCTTTATTTTAAAGTCGGTTAAAAATATATTGGTCTACCTCAGGAGGTCCCCAGCACGTGGAATGTGGAGTCGAAAATGTTTATATATTTATTGTTGTCTTATTATTAATTTATATATAATTAATAATATATATGTATATAAAACAGCAAATAAATAGTACATCATGTAAAAATAATGAAAATTTTGCTTATCTAAGTAGTTTGAGATTTTATTTTTCTAAGTTTAGGTATATTGTTGTTAATTCATTGTAAATACAATTTTATAAAATATTTAAAAATATAAAGATATAATAACCTACTTGTTTTTTCAATCTTCCTGCCTAATTTGTTCCTAGTTCTTCATACAGAGCAATAAATACACAACAGCGCCATCTATTGATTGTTCATTATTGATCGCGTCACTGTTTCTTATTAGGTAGTTCGCTGTTTATCCGCTGTTTTAAAAAAGCGCTAAGTTATCGGAGCAATAATGGGCGTGGCTAAAATACCGAAACATCGAATTTCATTTAGCTGTTGTCAGCGTCTTAATGATCTTTTACCTGGAAATATACTCGTTCTTAGAATGGAACGTGAGCGGTTACAACATGTTGGCAAATTAGTATCTCCAGAATTAGAAATAGGGACAGACACTGCAACAGGAATAGCAAAGTATTAAATTTTTACTTACCTATATTCTGTATATAATGTAATAAATATTGTACTTTAGCCTAGTGGTCCTGAACGCGACTATTACGCTAGAGGTCCTGGGTTCGATTCCCGGGTCGAGCAATGTTATTAGGTTTTTCTATAAAATTCCCAGTATCAGCTCCAGAGTATGGAATTTATGCCCGGTTAATAGACTTGCCCCCTAACCTAAATCTCGACATACCGGATCTGCCAAACCCTTCGGGGAATACATGCGTGATGGAAGCTATTTTATGTTATGTCTATATTCTATTGATCGATGAAATCACTGTTCGTGTCCGAAATGTTTTGCAGTGTTCATTTTCACGATGCGCTTGGTGTAAAGACAGTTGGAGACATAAATGTTTTGCATTCGTAATAGTTATTGATCTTCCTAAACTTGATATATTTCTGAGAGATCGGCTTCTGCTCCACGTGTTGTGCGTTTAATCCCCAAACGGAGCAACTATTTGTATGGCCTACAGGTAGTTGTTCCGGGTCTGGGTGTTTGTGTATGTGATGTATTTGTGTTTTTAAACGCATCCACGATACAGGAGAAAATTCTAGTGGGACAACATTTAAAAAAAAACAGTGTTAACTTCAGGCACCCGCAGATATTAGATATGTACATATCTAATATAAAGATGCTCCATAACAATAAATATAAATATAATCATTGCCGAGCTTTCTATATTGAAACTAGCGACCCACTCGCGGTTCCACCCGCGTTGCCCTGTTCCTAATAGTCGTAGCGTGATGTTCAATAGCTTTAAACTTTTCTCATGAATATCTGCATCCATCAGCGTAAACCGCATGAAAATCCGTTCAGTAGTTTTTGAGTTTATCGTGAACATACGTACACGCGGCAGGAATTTTTTAATATAATATGTAAGGAAGAGGGGAACAACTGTAAGTATGTCTGTCAAAGTATCGCAATACCAAGAACTTCTGAAACAACGCTAAGCGCATAGACTTCAGAACAATTCAATTAGGATCCATGACGTCAGTCATCTATTTGTATGCAAATACTGAGACGTGTCTAAACCGATTTGTTAAACAAATTGTTCTACTTAAGCCGGTCATAATCCGTAATCCACTTGACAAATGTGTGTTGGCTACTACTTACTAGCTATTTATAGAAGTGACTAGATGAAGTCACACTTTTGATTGCTAATGTACTCGTAGTTTTGCTATTGACCTGATTGAACGATGCCCCATGGATATAAGTATGATCGTACATTATGTTTCTTTGTGATTTTTCTTGTACTCTAAGTACTAACCGTGGGAGAGCCTTGTTTCGCCACGAATGAGCCAGCTCGATCGGAGTGGTACCACTGCCTCACAGAAAACCGGCGTGAAACAACACTTACGTTGTGTTTCGCCGAGTGAGTGCGGAAACCGGAGGCCCAAATCCTTTTAGAAGGCTGGCAACGCACTTGCGACTCCTCTGGTGTTACGGATGACCATGGGTGGCGGTAATCCGTCCATCAGGCGATCTGTCTGCTCGTTTACCCCCCCTATCCCATAAAAAAGTATCTAGTTATAGATTGAGTGTAAAGCTACCTAGGAAGATTTCTCTTGATTTATTTATTTAGTGTAGTACGTTCTCTCCTATGAAAAACCTATAAACGTAATGTCTTATTACTATTTAGTGCATATTTACTTACTTTCTGCCCTAGTACATGTTTGTTTTGGGGAAAAAGATAGCCTTAAGTCTGTCTTCTCATAGTACTCCACACAGCTGTGGGTCCTAAGCAAAGCGGCCTATTCAAATCTCAAGTTCTAGAGCTCCAATTACATTCTTCACAAACTTCTTCGTCTATATAGGTATCTCATCTTATTCCTTTGAATGTAAACTTTTTCATTGACCTCTTAATGTTAATGTTACTTACTGTCTCAAAAAAACAGGAATTTGCAACACCATGTACGATATTTTATATAATAGATCATGTGTTTGCTCATTGGAACGAATTTTGAGTGAATCGGTTCTTAGTATTAAATGCTAAAAACACTAGAATTTAGAAAAAAGTTCAGTCTGTCTGAATGGATTTCTAGGAAACCAACTTTCCGATTGTTACGAAACTTGTCTTTGATTAGTGTTGCTTCCGTAAAAAGTTCAGAACTATTTTGTTGTTCCGAATATATTCTAACTAAACTACGTCTCTTTTGAGCAATTTCATTTACGATATTTCCTTAGTTCAAGAACTTTATTTTATTGAACAGTACACGGTTCACAACTCTAGGAATATTCCAGGACTGAAACCGAACCATCCATTACATTCTACCTACCTACTTAAATTCTTTTTCCATACAAAACTGTTGAACTATTAAATTTTGAACGTTAGCATTGCAATGGGGTAACCTCGATAGCAGCTAGAACATAGGATAAGAACTGAGGAGATGAAACTATCGTAGTCGCAACTTTTTTCGAAAATCGTAGAAAAATTGTCTAATCCTATAAGAAAGCTCTGAAATATCATCTGCAGATCATGGACATCCGACAAGAATGAAGAAAATATGATCACAAATTATGCAAGCGTCCTTGTTTTACATCACTTTATATGAAAATGTGTGACTACACTACACGAAGGTATCTTATCATCAATCTCTCTCAATCACGATCACTTATTGCAAATTAGCTTTTGCCTACATATAACTATAGTTATGACTTACCTACCTATTATTAGGTACATACCAGAATTGTCTACTCAATTACCGTTCTAACTAGTTGATGTACGGAACCCTAAAAAGATCAAAGCGGGCACACATTTTTGGGCACATCTTGGACACACCCACATCTTGGATTTGTGTATATCTATCTGATATTTTCAAGACACTTTACATCAATTCATGCAGATGCTTCATACAGATTCTGCGACTTTGAATAGGCCTGTAGATTGTAAGCAACGCTTACTTTGTGAATCGATATCCCACATTATTTTAGTAGTCTGATTCTAAGCGCGACTGCTATGTCGGAGGTCCTTGGTTCGATTCCGAGGTCGAGTATTATCTAGTTATTTATAAAACTCTCAGTTGCAGCTGTGGAGGCTCGGGGGGACCTATCTAACCTAAGGTAAAATGTGATTTTCGATGTAGGTAGGTATCTGGAGTAGATAAAATTGAGGCAGATAATACCAAAACAATTCGATCAATAACTTCCGCGGCGTACATGACATAATAAACAAGATGATTACAAATTGCAACATGCGATAACATAGTAACGGCAGTCATAATAGGTTTATTTTTAACTTAAACGTCACGCCAGTAACAGAGGTTAACGCTGAGGATTCGTGTAAACTGCGTAAAACATCGGAATTTTTGTAATAGCTATTAATCTTTGGGGTTTTCCTATCAATTTATAGTCATAGTGGTCTAAGTCCGACTGCTGGCCGAGCAAGAAGTTCGATTCCCAGGACGAGCAGTGTCAGTAGTTTTATAAAATGTTATCAGCAGCTCAGAGTTTAGGTATGTGTCTGGTTCAAGGCTCGCCTCATATTAAGTGGGACCTAAACATACCGGCGAATTGTGGGTGTATAGTACACCTTTGCCTTACCCTTCGGGAATACAGGTGTGATGGTATGTTATTTGATATACATACCTATACCTGCTTAAAATGTGAAAGGGCGTAGGTACTAGCCGCAGACTTCACAAACTAATTAAAAACTTATTTGATTCTAAAGTTGCGTCGAGGTCAAACGTCGTAAAAAGTTAATGTCTGATTAGAAGTAGTTAATTAATGACTTTGTGAGTTTATTACTTATCAAGGAATTTATAAAACCTCAATGTAAACTATTCCAAACTCGTTCTGGATCGTGCCATGAAATAAATTGATGCTATCAGTGTTGGAGGAAAGTCGAAACATATTTACGTGGGTTTATAAACTAATATCAATCAGAATTCTAACCTTGCCTTAATTTTATACATTAATTGTACCTAGTTATACTTTTGACAGCATCCCCGAAGGGTTAGGCAGGGATGAACTGACTGAGACTGGACCCCAAGACACAGGGTATCGTAGTATGAGATCCAGTGATATTTTCTATGTACCTTTTCTTTCTAAGCTATCAATATTTATTTACTTATTATTTACTAGCTGCCCTGACAGACTTCATTTTGTCAAAAGATATTGGCTATGATGCGCAGTCCAATAGAAAAAATAAATAAATAAAACTAATTTCGCAGTGAACCTAACGAGCGACTGTTTTGTTTCGGTTGACGTCAAATATTTGACAGCTGGTGACAGATGTTTTAATTTACTCTATGATTTCAATGGGAGAAGAAAGTATTTTTACTATTTTCTCACAATTTTTACGTTATTTCTCTCCATAAGAACCTTCCGGCCATGAAATGTGGTTACAGGAAGACTACCAATATATTTCGAAAATATACAATGAATGGAAAAGAACTGTCAGTGTGAAAAAAAATTGTAGCACTTTACAAATGCCTACGTAGACCCTAATGCATTTTCTAGTACCACTTGTCAACAAAGGGAACAAAAGCGAGAACGCGAGAACGCTACTCCTGGGTTCTCCCCGGTAGCGCAATGGTAAGTAGTGGTCGGGCGCGACAATATGTGACATGTCGCTCTATGGTAAATAGACGTTATCGGAGAGTGGCCGATGTGATGAGGTGATTCTTGGATTCGCTCGAATATAAGACATAGAAAGGCTAGTATTGTTTTTACTAAATACGAGTCCATTATGCCATTTTTGTGTTCCCTAACAGCGGACTACTCAGGAGGATTTTCCGGACAATAAAACAGGAAATAATATAGACTTTAGCTCGAGGCTACTTTGTGACCTCAAACACCGATTGCTAAGTCGATTTTGCAAGTTGTAAAAGTTAGACTAACAAAAAAGCTGTTTTCAAGATGCCTACAAAAAATCAGCCGAACACGATTTCATAGTTAATTAAATAATTAGCAATGCAAATCTGATTACAGTCGGACAAAATATTACAACTTACAAAATGTAATGTAAATGTAAAATATAGTCATTAGTCACTAAAGATTGCCTTCCAAGAAATGTTCTTCTAAGAAATGAAATTCTTTAAATGCGAAGTCATTTTATACTCAAAATATAGCTTAAATGTAGGCCTTTACCCTATGTATGTAACACATACTATAAAGCAATACCACTCCGCCTTTAAATGTTAAAGGTCTTCTATCTTAATAGTCAGGCATTGTGTACATTTCACTATTTATCTTGCGGGCTTCCCCAGTTTAACCGATGTCGCGCCACGGTAAGTAGCGGCCACATTACACTCGACCCGGCCTTTGTCGAACAGCGGTTTTCCTTCGACAAACCTTGCTCGCTAGATCGCGTTACATCACTATACGTGTTTTTTTTTATTCTTCCGTATTTGGTGTTGTTAAATTGATATGTAAGGAAAATGACAACGTTGTTTTTAACCAAATGAAGAAGATATTCAGGTTACATATTTTTATATTTTTGTTCCGTATATAATCATCTTTACTAACGTGGGTATTTCCTCTAAAATGTTTGTAAATGAAACGATTAACGGTCTATGATAAAAGATTATTATTATTTATTATTTAATTTAGCAACACATAGTAGCCATTTTGTTTCCTGTGCTTTTGTTTTCTTCGTATTGTACCACGAGACGATGGATAGAGAGCGAATACAATGCGAATAAACTAAAACATTTTACACCAAAAGTTTTCATTTACCTTTCTAAGTTTCCACATACATAAACATTATATGCACATGATGTTGGCACAGGTTACACAGTATGCACCAAAGCAGTAAACTTGAATGAAAGCCCGTCCGTCTGCCGCATTCTAGTATCGACCCGTCTGCTTCTACCCTTTTACGGTTTCGAGGGTATTATGCGTGAAACTATCAGCTATGATTTGCACACCATTTTGTGTTTCGTGAAACTTCTGTGAAAAAGTGGCCAGCAACTTCATCTATTTCTTGAAATCGTGTAGTCGTGATAGCATTTTCGTTTCTCAATTTTTATGATGATTTATTAACAGATAAATATAATTTACTGTGGGAGAGCCATGCTTTTGCACGAATGGGCCGGTTCGACCGGAGTGAGACCACAACTGAGCATCAAAACCAAATAAGGTCCTTATTACGACCTGGACTATAGCCTAACCCCTCTGAAATTCAACCTCCTCTATAAATGTATCAAGATTTGATTTTACTATTAGAGTCCTCTCCAAAACTTATTGTAAGGGGATTCGTTCCCTACTATGTTACTGTTGAAAATCTTAGCGCTTTACCTACTCCGTAGTCTTCCCAAGTTCTGGGCTACGAATCTTTTCGAATTAATTGTTTTTCTTTTTTAATTGTCTAAAGCGACCGTGTTACGATGTCACGTCTGTCACGTGCTGTTTACATATTGGTTTTCGCTTTCAGATTTTTTATCAGGAATCAAATTAAGGCATGCGCCAAGTGACCTTGCCAAAGTAATTGGTTAGCGAATTGGATTTGACAGTAATATTATTAAATTCATTTGTTTGTTGTTGTCCTTTTTGTCACCTTATTGCTACATAGTAAATTGACCAGTGGTTTGTATGCAAGTTTTTGTCACATTGAAACTGTGTCAAGAAAAAGTATTTTTTAATAAAATGAATGTTTCCCTAAAATTTTACAAATTCAACTGTGTATAGGATCTCATTAACGGCTCTCTCGCAATAGTTTAATTAAAATTCGTTGTTTATCATGTATTTGTTTTTATTTGTATCTTTCTCAACACATTTATAAAAATAAACACCTTCAGTCATTCTCATATCTTCCTAATAATAAATTACACAACAGTTCTATCATTTTTAACTCCCTCGTCTGTCGGTCGAATGTTTTAACTTTTACAACGGGAAACGTTTAGGCAATTTCCTTATAAGCTTTTTGTGTTATTTCCAAATATCCTGTCTCGTGGGCTTCCTTCTTGTGGCCATGATACAATAAGTGGGCTTTAACTCAATTTGGCTCAAGAGTGAGAAAACATTCTTTATTTTTACACAGTAAATTTTACCATACCTGGAGATGATTGATCGTTTTACAAATGAAAAATCTTAGAAATTTATACCATCTTAGAAATTTACAGTTGGCTTTATTAATTTAATAATTAAATAGAACTCCTTAGATTTCTAAAATGTTCTTTGGCACACCGCTTTGAAAACAAAAGAAATAAAACTGAATTCGATGCTAATCTTGTATTTGTACGTAAATTAATGAAAGTTACCATATTTTCCTTCAAGATATACATTTGGATAAGCCTGATAAGTATGGAGCTGCCAGAATTAATTAGCCTTTACCATGACCTTGGCATGTTCTGTATGAAAAATATACGACAAACTTGGCAACTCTGCCAAGAAACTCATGTCATTTGCCGTAACCTCAATGTAAAGGAGTCTCAGGAGTTACATTTGTTTTATAAAGCCCTATTTAGTTTGAACCTTGGCAGATTCTGTCAATTAAATCTTTTAATTGTATGGTAGACTAGCTTCCGCCCGCGACTTCGTCCGCGTGGAATAGTTACCGAGTCTTAGCGTGATGATTATGTAGCCTATATGTTGACCCGACCTGTTAGTAATATTCATGCAAAATTTGAAGTAAATCCATGCAGTACTTTTTGAGTTTAGCCCGGACATACATACAGACAAATAGACTAACATTCTAAAAACTATATTTTTGGCTTCGATATTGATTGAAGATCACGCCCCACGTATTCTTTTAAAAAAATATTCAATGTACAGTTTTGACTTTCCTACGATTTTATTATTGTATGGTAGATTATATTTATCCATGAACTTTTATTTGAGGATCCCTTAAAAACAAGTTAGAACCTACTTATATTATTTGAATAAAATGAGGTAGTTTTTATGGGGAAATATATTTGCTGTGCTTGATCCGTGATGAAATAAAACCATTTTTATGTTGATTGCTTTTTTAATGAATATTTTCGTCTCTTTAGTAAAAGTATTACTAACAACTAGTTGTGGTTGTGGTTTCACTCGCTACCTAAAGTGACGTTATATTTAACTCGATTAACAATATAGCCTATGTTACTCAGTGAAAATGATAAGTATTTTTTTTTTAAATAGGTTGATTTGTTTTTGAGTTACCCATTACAAACAAACAAATCTTTCCTCTTTATAAATTAGTGTAAATGTAGATATGCACCATTCCATTGGTTTTTTTTTTTATGTGATAACAGGCAAACGAGCAGACGGATCGCCTGATGGTAAGCGATCACCGCCGCCCATGGACACCTGCAACACCTGGTTGCATCCAGGCAGACCATTCCATGCTCAGTGCTATGGGATATTTTATAATATGATTGATATAGCTATTTTACCCTAAAAGCTTGATTCTGGGAACGAGTTAAGTATAACATTTCATTCAGAAATTGTGTCAAGAATTCATGACGGAGCGTTCCTCGCTAAAACACAGTCGATTTAAGTTGAATGCATAAATAAAACATGAATAAGTATATTCTCGCAATCTTTAATGTTTATATTACCAATAATTTCAATAACATTATCAACACTTCGTTACTTGAAAGTAAATACCTACTACGTTTCAATTAAACAATACAGTTATTAGTTCTTATCGGTATATAGTATATAATAGCGGTGACATTCACAAGTTAAAAACCTAAGGCCTTGAAATAATAACAAACGGAAGCGACGTAATAAAGAATCGAACGGCAGTTGCAGAAACACAATCTGCCAATTAGTTACCGTTGCGCAACCGGGGAACTGTGGTGCGCAGGCGCGCACTGTTGCGCGGGAGCTCGTACGATACTGTTACATAATTGATGATCTAGCAATCTGGATGGTGTGTCGAAATATTGGTTACTCATTGAAGTTTTTTGCGATTGCTTGAGACTCATTGAAGCGGTATTGTAGGAAAGCACTTGTGAATTTTACCGCATCCTGCTTCCTTTGATTATAGCAGGAAAATGGATTGTTTTTGTAAATGTAACATGCGTTTTAATAATAACGTGTCCCTGACCTTTATGCGGATTTATATCATTGAACACGACACTCAAAGTGGCTAACTGGAGCTTACTTTAAGCGTAGAAAATTTTCTGATCAGCTCTCTATTCTCTGATATTTTGATAACGTTACAAACCTCTAGTACCTATGATCAATGCGCATTTCTGCATGCATTGTCTCATAAACAGTCTACCCTCTTTATCGATATTATCTAGAAATGGGTTGCGGAGATATGATGGCAGTCCCTTCGTGTAAAATGCTGATATTCAGCAGCATCTGGTTAGACTGGAAGCCGATCCCAAATGCCAACATAGTTCGGAAAAGGTAGGCATTATGTACATTCTACAATATCCTACAGAGCAAAAATAAACACGGAGTTCTAAAAGTGAGCCATGCTAAAAGTCAAGGCCTCGCTCTTAATAGAAATGGTAGAATCTAGAGCTGCATTATGCATCCATCTGAAGGTCGCGCCATTCGTTCCGTTATTACCGCCGCGTTTTTTTCTTTGGACCAGTTTCGTTGGCGCAATGCGTAGGAGTCTTGCAGGAAAAAACGTTGCTGTTAAACGTTATTCTTGATACTCGTATTTTTTAAAGTTCTTGTATTGTTCTTTAGTTATTGCGAAAAGACGGTTCTGTTGGTTCTTGACTTCTGAAAGAAAGGTTATCGACAAGGTTTTTTTGTACTTATTTGATTAGATCCAAGATATTGATTTTAATCTCCTTGCAACTAATTGTTCCACTGTTGAGTGTCAAGCTCCAGGTGTGTTGCTGGGGGTCTGGACTGCTAATAAAACTGCGTATCTTCTGTATGTCTTCCCTTTTTTTGTATTAGCGCCTATCGAAATGTATTTCGATAGGCGCTTCGAAGACAACCGATGCATGCGCGAGGTTCCGTAGAGGCGAGTGAGTGAGCAGCCTAGGTAGTCTGAAAGTGGGGGCCGCTGTTGAATGATGAAGCCGTGACGTCAGGAACACTAATAATACACATATTGCACAATTGCACATACAAGAAGTTAAATCAAATTATCTCCAATTACAGTCTAAGTAGCAAGCTCTTGTAATTACTGAGCCGACCGTCATCTATTTCCTTGTTAATTAGCATTACTTCATCCGTAACATTGTTCTATTGAGCTTTTACTGGGTTGACATCATTGTTACTAAATTAATCGATGATATACTTTAATGATAAAAAGCTAACTTAGCTTACTAATGTCCAGATCCAGACCCAATATCAAATCCGTCGATAGGTTTTTTATACTAGAGTCCGGCCATTAGACTTCTACTGGTTATTGCGCATAATCTTCAAGTAGGTACAAATAGGTACTAACCTCATGTTTTTATTTTATATAGGCTTTTAGAATAGTTTCTAAAGATATTTTATTGATTTACGGTTGTACAGATTGTAGATCTCAAAACTTACTTACCTTCAAAGGTTTTAGGGACCACATTCCGCTTCAAAAAAGCTAACACAGTAGTTTCAAAAGATCTCTGTGAAATATCAATCACAATAATCATTACAACAGATTGTTCGGAATTCTCTGCAATCTCACCGCAATTAAAATCATAAAGGGCTTACAAAATGCATTCCCATCGTTTTCCATGAACATTACAGCAACAAAATTCACTTAGCATTGTGCAACTGCATTCTGGCGATGCATTGTTGGAGAAAAAATTGGGCTCGCCATGCCGGGGCATTGACCCCACATTGAAACGATACTGCGAGAGTACAAGAGTTCGAGATGAAGCCTTAAATAATGTGCGTACTGTCTCTGAATAATTTTACTTTCATACAAATGATGAAAGGTTTGGAGTCTTCTTGGTCTCGCATGAACAATGGTTGTTTAATGTGAAGCAACTGTCATTTGCGTGTCAAAACGAACCATTTCGTGATGCCGAGCAATACGTAAGTAAGTATGCATGTGAGGGAATTTAGGCAGGCAAAAGTGAATAAAGTAAAAAAGGAATCTATTGAAAACATGGTATTTTGGTTTAACTTACATCTAAGTATTTATCTTATATATATCAGTTACTTACACTATCCGAAGGGTTAGGCAGAGGCGTGCTAATGCACATCCATTGTTTCGTTAGGTCCCATGTAGGCGGCGAGCCCCTATTACTAACCTAACCTAAACATGTTGACCGGGCACAGATCCCAAATTCATAGAACAATCCAATAACACTGATCCACCTGGGAATCGCACCCAGGACCTCTAGCTTAACAGTCGCGCTCCGGATCACTAGGCTAAAAAGGCAGTTACATTTATTTAATGATTTAAAAATAAAATACCATTCGGCACGATATCTTCAAAACTAACAAACTTTAGAAGCTAGTACTTATCACCTAAGAAACCAATAAAGATCAAAACATATGAATTAAAATCCTTTCTCGAAATCAATAACATCTCATTACAAATCAATCGCACATCAACATTTTCTCATAGATCAAAGTTTCTTCACCATAATCTGGCTCCGTCATTCCCGGCTGATCAATTTCCATTCAATATCCCTTCAGTATACTGAGCAAGCTTCGCATCGCTATCGCAACTTGATCTCCTTGGTGACTGTGCGACTTTCTCGTGAGTCATCAGGTTCGTTAGTATGATGTTGTAACTTGTAAGACTTGTGTACGTATTAGATCATATCCTACGTGTAGAATCGTATTAGATTTGTGTTGTTTACTTGCTGACTACATTGTAATTTTGGTCTATTTAAAGCAATGTAAACTAAAGATATTGAGGAAAAGCTGAGAGCAACATTGAAGGAACTTGAGTCTTCAAAAACCCTATGCAAACAACTGCTACAGGAAAGGGAAGACAGTGAGGTTGAAGTGAAAAACATAATTGACAAGAACACATCCCTTAAACATGAGCTTGCGGAACTGCACATTGAATATATGGATTTATTGGACCGTCATGATCAACTAAACAAAATAGTGTCATCTTTCAGTCAATGTAGTGATACTCATGAGTTAGCTCTTAGACGTATTTCAGATCTTCAAATGGAATTAAGTGCTGCACATAACACCATTACCCAGCAGGAGACGGTTAGGGCTTGTGAACAGTCTTCAGCCACCCAGAGGCTATTTGATGAGCTGGTGGGTGGTGTGTCTATCCCGGGGTGTTCACCAACTCTAACCACCATTGATCTAACAGGTGATGATACCATAATAGAAAAGCCACTATTATTAAGTCACAATAAATTAAAAAAATATATAAAAATCAATAGGTTCATCAGACGGCAACGGTTAGCTATTAAAAAAGGTCAACTTATAAAATCTAATACCAATCTACGAAGGGAGCGCATTAGGCTAGTTAATGAATTAAATGAATGTGCCATGCAATTGGACACCTGTAGATCTATGTATAGTGTAGATACTGAGCTGTTACAGAAGGAGCTATTATGTAAAGAAAACATGTTGCAAGATATATTTGCCAGGTATGAAGATTCACAAAAACAACTTAGTGAACGCATGTTGGAGGCCAGTGAGCTGTTGGATATAGTAAAGTTTAATGCTGAGAGATTTGAATCCTTAACAAACAATCTCTCGTGCAACTGTGATCACTCTGTTCCGCCTCCTGAGCTCCGGCATGTATCTTCATTACCCAAGCTAGCTCAACCTTTGTCTGCCTGTGAACACATCCAGCCAAACTATAAATGTTTAGTCTATTCTGATAAGATAGGAATTGGTTTCGGATCCATACTTCAAAATAATATGAGTCATAGTGTAACTAACAACTGTCATCACAATCTGCATTTTAATCTTATTGTCGACAAGATTGTAAATTCCAATTTAAATAGTCAATCACACATTGTTTTACTTATAGGAAATAGTATTGGGGTTAAAAAAATAGATATTGTTAATGGGATCTCTGCCTTACTAAATTTGAATGTCGGAAAAATTATGATTTGTGCTCTGCCTTACTCCCATTTGTTATCTGATAAAGAAAATGACTATGTTCATAAATTAAACAATATTATTTATATGTTGACATGTCGTCATGGTGATAAATTATTATATTTTGACACAAACAAGTTTGTTAGTGGCTTTCAATTGACTGGTGAAGCTATGTTTCTTCCCAAAAGATGTAAACACGTGATGGCTTCTTTGATAGCCTACAATATTCAATCTGTGATAGAAAATATACCAAAGAATAGGTTAGTTAGTTTTAGTGACGAATCAGTATTATCTAGCCTCACTAATAATACTGTGATAGATTGTTTAAACTTTCCCAACCAACAATCTGTGATTTTTAGTGACAAATCAGTATTATCTAGCCTCACTAATAATGCTGTGATAGATTGTTTAAACTTTCCCAACCGACAATAGAGAGGCATAACGATAGCATTCTTCTTTACCACCAGAACATAAATCGCTTCTCTGGCAAAATTTTAGATGTAGAACTTTTAGTAGATAAATATTGCATTGACATCTTATGTTTTTGTGAAACATGGTTAAAACCTGAGACAATGCAATTTAATGTAACTAACTTCACAGTTGCCAGTGCGTACAACAGAATAACAGCCGCGGGTGGCGGAACATTAATTCTATGTAACAATAATCTTAAATTCAAAGAACGAAAAGACATCACCTCGTGCTCTGTTGATCGCTTATGTGAGGTAGCATGTGCTGAAGTAGAAAACTATATTATCATATGCGTGTATAGGCCACCATCTTCAAGTTTTCCAACATTTTTGATAGTAATGGAAGATGTTCTTAGAAAAGTATTTAAATGCAAGAAACACATATTTGTTTGTGGTGATATAAACATTGATATTTTAATAGAATCCCCTGAAAAACGTAAATTTCTAGCATTATTTAATTCTTTTAATTTGGAACCAATTTTTAATGAACCTACTAGGATTACTGCTACTTCCAATACTTGTATTGATAATATTTTTTCAAATTGTGCAGTTCAAGGCTCTTCAATAGTTAGCGGTGTTAGATCGGATCACATGGGACAACTGATCTCTATAGAGACTAACAAAAGGCCACCTATTAATAAAAACATATTGGTTAGATCTCTGAAAGAAAATAAATTACGTTCGTTCTACGAGCTAATTACAATGCAATTGTGTAACACTAATTTTATTTCTAATGACCCCAACATAAATTTCAATAAGCTATTCAATATAATATGTAAATCATTTAATAAGTCATGCCCTCTTCGAAGAGTTACCCAGCGTAAAAAATGTAAGTTTAATGAATGGGCCACAAACGGCATTAGGAAAAGTAGAGATGTTCTTTACAAACTGTACTATGAAAAATCATTAACCTCTGACAAAGGTTTTCATAATTATGTACGACAATATTCTAAGTGTTTTAAAAAAGTATGCATTCTAGCGAAATCGAAACTCATTAGCAGTCAAATTAACAAATCCGATAATAAAATTAAAACAGTGTGGAGGATAATAAATGCGGAAACTAATAAAAACCGAAAACAGGACACAGATCTGAGTTTAAAAGTAAACAATAAAATAATCTCAGACCACGCGGAAGTTGCAAAAGCTTTTGAAAAATACTTTACTAATGTCCCGATCGAGGTCACGAAATGTTTAGATTCGTCCCCTTTAGTAGCAGAATCTCTAGCAAAGAATTTTTTCAAAAGAGACATACCAAACTTTGAGTTTAGCCAAGTATCTCCGCCTATGGTTATAAAAGCGTTTAAAAGTTTAAATATTAAAAATACTGAAGATTTATGGGGCATATCTGTTAAAGCACTAAATTCAATAATTGACAATATCGCTCCAATCCTTACAAATATATTTAATCTTTGTATTAAGACAGGAACCTTTCCAGACTTAATGAAACATAGTAAAGTTATTCCTATCTTCAAATCAGGCTGTAAAGCGAATCCCAGTAATTATAGGCCCATTTCTGTTCTCCCTGCCTTAAGTAAAATATTTGAAAAGCTTATGCTTAATCAAATGATAGCACACTTTCACAAAAACAAGATCTTACATGATCAGCAATTTGGCTTCACGAAAGGCAGGTCTACGTCTGATGCTGGTACAAAGCTAGTCTCTCACATTTTAGAGGCTTGGGAGGGTTCACAGGATGCTATAGGTATCTTCTGTGATCTTTCCAAAGCTTTCGATTGCGTTGATCACGATACGCTTATCCGTAAATTGAACTACTACGGTATAAGAGGGCTATCTTTGGAGCTTGTGTCTTCCTATCTTTCTAAGAGGCTGCAAAAAGTGGGCATAAATGGAGTCACATCTCCCGGGTCTGCAGTTAGAATTGGTGTTCCACAGGGTTCTATTTTAGGCCCTTTTCTTTTCTTAGCGTACATTAATGACCTTCCCTATATGATGTCTGAGATATCGAATATAGTATTATTTGCTGACGATACCTCACTTATATTTAAAATCGATCGAAATGATAGCAATCTCTATAATGTAAATGAGAGTCTAAAATCCTTATCCAAATGGTTTGCTGCTAATAACCTACTACTTAATGCTAGCAAAACTAAATGTCTTAAATTTTCGTTACCAAATGTACCACAAATTGAACCTAATCTAATTCTTGAAGGCAGCAAACTCGACCTAGTTAATGAAACTGTTTTCTTAGGTGTTACGGTTGATTGTAAGTTGCAGTGGGGTGCGCACATATCGGCCCTGTCTAGCAGGTTAAGTTCCGCTGCATACGCAGTGAGAAAAATTAGGCAGATCACTGATGTAGCTACAGCCAGACTCGTGTACTTTGCCTACTTTCACAGCATTATGTCGTACGGTATTCTGCTATGGGGATCAGCTGCAGACGTAGATTCCATATTTATCTTACAGAAAAGGGCCATCCGCGCAATCTACGATATGGGCCCTCGCGATTCCCTAAGAGAAGTGTTTAGGAACATCAATATACTTACGATGCCGTCACTCTACATCCTTGAAAACATAATGTATGTGCGCAAAAACCTGCAGAAGTTCAGTGTCAATAGTGACTTTCACAACCTTAATACTAGGAATAAACATAAAATAGTGGTACCTAAATTTAGACTAACTAAAACAAATAAATCATTTCTAGGAAATTGTGTGCGTTTCTATAATAAACTCCCAAAATGTGTCACCGATCTCACTGGCAAGAAATTTAAAAGACACGTCAAATCTGTTCTTCTTAAGAAAGCCTATTACAAAACCAAGGACTATGTTAACGATAAGAATGTGTGGTTGTTAGATACGGATGCATTTGCGGCCTCCCTGGCAAAATGAAACTGTTGATTATTAGAGACTAATATAAGCTTATTAATTTTCATGTTGGTCAGTTAGTAGCTATAGTAGGAACCTTATAAGTAGATGGACATAGCTTTAACAGATTCCATATTATTTACATATCGAGATGTCTTCATATGGAAAGTATTGTTTACCACAACAGAAACTGTAAATGTGTGTACGTTGTGGCTTGTCTAAGTAGACACCTAGTTTTATTTGTCGCTTTGATGGTGTGCGTTACCACATAGTTTTTTATTTAGAAATGACATCGGATTCTCAAATAACGTGAATCTTCGTTTAATATAGTCGACCTCGGTCAATCTTGGACATCCTTCAACGTCCTCACATCTTGTTATCGCAATATTGTACCAGTGAAGTTTGTAATTCATTTATTTTAAAAGAGTGTCCATGGAGTTTCTTGCCGGATTCTTCTCCATAGGATCGACCTTTTGGAACCGTGCAACTAGAATCACAACGTTTCATAAACGCTTGTAAAAGCTTATTTGAAATAAAAACATTTGAACTTGAACTTGAACTTGAACTTGAACTTGAATGTAGTTATTAGTAGTATTGTAGCTTTCAAATTCGACATGTTTAGTGTAGCGGCTGAGCGATCGGCTTCTTTCGTATCGTGTTGTGTGTTCGATCCCCGACGGATCAAATATTTGTATGATTAAGTAGTTGCTCTACGTTTGGGTGTTTGTGTATGTGAGAATATGTGTTTTTGTAAACGCACCCACGATACAGGAGAAAATCCTAGTGTGGGGCAAAGGTTAAAAATATTTAATTTAAATATTTTATTAGTCCCTCTAACGCTTGCACAAGCTTTAAAATATCTGAGACTAAAGCACTACGAGTAAATTAGGCTTTTTAAATAACAAAATTTATAAATATCTATAATAAGTATATGGATGGGAAACTGCACTACCTACTTTTTTAAAATTAGGAGTATTCTCGAACACCGGTGATCTTACGAGCTGACTATCCTTGCGAACAATTCTACTTTGTAATGTGACCTGATTTTATCTTCCAGACTAAACTTCCTCCTTCCTTCAGATTACGTTTATTATCAATTTGTTTCGTATGTGAAACTAAAGTCCCTTCAAATTGGTTTTGAATGTTTCGATGCGGTAGCGGAAGCTCACGTCGCGATACTAAGAACAAAAATCAATAACGCTACCCCTGTACTTTATGAATCGTCTTATCTTACATTAAGCTTGTCGACACACCCCTCTACTCGCTGGGTACGTCTGGGTGTGTTCCTCCCGATATTTCCATGTAACAAACAAAGCAGTAACTAATTTGTTACATTTGCAACGCCGCGAAGGCAAAAATAAATCGGCGACCGCGTTGCTGCTGTAAAAAATACAACACTAACACTAGTTTATAAGTTTCTACTTACTTACTAACACTAGTTTATAAGTTTCTATTGTTACTAACAAAATATGGATGTACTTAATTCCGAAATAAAAATATATTGATATTGATTGATTGATTATTATTTTATAAGTGTGTTGCATTATGTTTTGTTGTATTTTCATAAAGCCATGTCTAGCCAAAGTTGTTTGTTTGACAGGTAAGCTATCTAGGAAGTGGAAAGAAGTGGTAGGGCAGCGACACAACTGGAAGAAACGGGGGAGGCCTTTGCCCAGATGTGGGACAAAACAGGCTAAATAAAAAAAATAGGTAGATGAACATGTTTCAATTACCGACATCAGTTTATTGTGTGCAAGCATGTGAATGCAACCTATTATTGCATTACGATTAATTATATTAATAGTGGATGTTATAAATATAAGACTAAACTTACATGTAGCATCGAATTCCATTCTCACTACGTTTTGCCATACTTTTTGGCCGATTTGATTCAATGTGGATAACCCTCCTAAACCAGAGACATCAACTGAGTATGGAGAGGAAGAGAGGCAGTCTTAACATTAAAAGTCAATTCGTCAATTTCATAAATATTCACAGATATCTAGTCACTGATAAACGCTTACAGAATTTTCCTTGCAATTTCTATAACGTGATCATCGCCTACAGAAAGAACCTCTTGTCCCTAGTGAAACCTATTTGACGCCAGCGGTTATAATCAGCGCAGGAACTGAACGGTGGCTGCAGCATTATATGCATTATACAGCGACTTTCTAACGATTGCACCTAAAGATAAACATATTTGCACGCGAGCTGATGTCAACGCGGAGAAAGTACATATGACACGGTCTGTTCCTTGCGGGTCGCGGGTAGTGGAACAAGGCGCTTTCATTTGTTAGGATAATATATTTTGAAAGATCATTATTTGGACTCTATTTGAGAAGAGTATAACTTCTGCCCAGACATTGTGTGCGAAAAAAATAAATACCCATCTTATCAGAAGAGTTACTAAGATCAAAGCTTTGTTTTTGTGAAATTCAGGCGTTTCTGTTTCTTGTCGAGAATATTAGTATCGCTAGTCTGGTCCACATCTAAAGATGCATAATGCATAATATGATCAAAATGTTTATCATTCCAACGTACCATAACATCACGTTTGTATTCCCCAAAGGGTTAGGCAGAAAAGAGACACCCACAGTTCGCTGGCATGTTTAGGTCCAACTATATTAAGCTGTCATAGTTGCTACCTGAAAAGGAAGTAGTGGAAACTGTTGACTGTATTTTTGCCGGTTGTGGTGTCTCTAGATCCATTTCCTTTCACATTCTGTTAGTCTGCATGGGATAACAGCAATTATTTCTTTATTTGCGGAGGCTACTAACTTTCTTATTTATGTTCACTGTCTGCTTTGTTATTAGCACTGCTTGTCAACTGCCTCATTAGCCAAGTGGTTCTGAGCGCGACTGCTACGCTAGAGGTCCTGGGTTCGATTCCCAGGTCGAGCAAAGTGTTATTGGGTTTTTCTATGAAATTCCCAGTAGCAGCTCGGAGTTAGGAATTTGTGCCCGGTTAATGGCAATAGGCTCGCCCCCTATTACATGGGACATAAACATACCGGCGAACTGTGGGTGTACATTGGTACGCCTCTGCCTGGTCCTTCGGGGAGTACAGGCGTGATGGTATGTTATATTTATGTTCACTGCATTTGTAATTATCCGACGTTTTGATATTATCACCATGGTTACACTAATAGCGGTGTGTGTCTAGATAAGGTTTGGTACAGTTTGCTGTTTACTAGGCTGATAAGAACTCTTGCGAGACAAGAATGTGAAATTGCCGTCATTTAAGTTTTGATTTGTTTTATAGAGGTTGTCGGTAGTCGGACATTTACGAATGTCGTTGCATTCGATTAGATATCAATACAATAAATATAAAAAAGGGTATTTTTATAGCACAAACGTGACAAACATAAACATAAGGCTGTCTGTTATTACAGTAATCGTAGCCTATTAGCGTTCAATAGGTAATTTTTAACAGGCTTTAAAAAGGAGGGAGAGCCATGCTTCGGCACGAATGGGCCGGAGTGATACCACTGCCTCACAGAAAACCTGCATGAAACAACGTTTGCGTTGAGTTGAGTGAAAAAGGTTACCGGAGGCCCAAGCCCTTTTAAAAGGCGGGCAACGCACTTGTGACTCCTCTGGTATTGCGGGTGTCCATGGTCGACGGTCACGACTCCAGATACTGTTTTTCACATAAGAAACATATTTTTTAAGGTTTTACTTTTTGTTAAAGGTGTTTAACAAAAAGTAAAACCTTAAAAATAAAGAACCCTTTCGGTGTTGAATTACCTTATACATCAGCAGATATAAAAAATTTAAGGAATGGAAGATTTCGATCGAATCCACCAATCGCCCCACCAGTCGAGCTGACGAATCGTTACTATCTAAAAACAATTAACAAGATGCAATCAACAGTAATTCTCACACTTGTTTCTGGTGAGAACAGTACGGAACGCTCATTGCACATGAATGTAGAAACTAGAAAGTAATCATCTGCTAATACCATTGCATAGTTGGCGTGTTATGTGGAACCGACGCTAATCGCTCCGTGATTTCTTGATTTCTAGCTGCATGGGAATTTGTTTCCGTAAAATTCAGCATCAAATAATAAAGGAGTAAATGATTTATCTTTTTTTTGTCGTTTTTACGGAATAAATAATTTATGCTTCGGCACGAATGGGCCGGCTCGACCGCAGTGAGCCTCACCGAAAACCGGCGTGAAACAACACTCACGTTGTGTTTCGCCTAGTGAGTCATGAGTGAGGATACCGGAGACCCAACCAAACACGTTTAAAAGGGCGGCAACGCACTTACGACTCCTCTGGTGTTGTGGGTGTCCGGGCAGCGGTTTCGATTACAATCAGGCGAACCCCTATGCCATATAAAAACGTTTTGAAACCTTTTTTTTCTAGAACTTTTTATCCCAGAAATAGCATCTACTTATTTCAATCTTTTGCTAATGAGTCTTTTTCACAAGTGTGCAATACAGACTGTTGAAGTCGACAGTGAATTATAAAAAAATGTGGCTTTTAAGAATTGGGTGATTGATTACTTATACCTCGTGATTAAAGACATGTCATGTGATCTTATAATAATGTGTTGTAACATATTATATCCCAGTCTCGTTAGTTTATGGACCTGTCGATTCCCAGGTCAAGCAGTGTTATTAATTTTTTCCTATAAAATTCTCAGCGTTCAGGTAATGCGTCGGTAGCCTAATGGCTAGGGCGTCGGACTTGTGATCATGTGGTTGCCGGTTCGAACCCCACCCATTGCACTACCGACGTGAACCCACTCGTAACACAAGCAATCTAGCTTAGCACGAGGGGTTAACAAGAATACTAGTAATGTGCGACCCGCATTGCTAGTAAGTTTTTTAAAAAAAAAAAGGCAATCGGCTTGCCCCTAATACATGGGACCTAAATATACCAGCGAACTGTGTATGTATTACGTACACCTCTGAATAACCCTTTGTGGAATAAACCAGATGGGTTGTGTTTTGATTTCAAATTTCACCCTTGTTCATACTTCAAAATCAACACCCTGGCGCTCCATCAACGTCTATTTAGTATATTCAATATGACGTTTTCGTTCTGCTTTGTTAAAGAAACTTAAGGATTCCGATGTATAGTCATTTGAACAGCCTTGTAGTCTTACTCGCATAGATTGTTCACTATTAAAGTTATATGAATTGTATATGCTGTGGATAACGGTGTGAGTTTCACATTTATATAATATCTTTGTTTATATTGTTTGCGTAGATATAATGTGTTACTGTTTGTTTGTCCCAAATAAATAAATAAATAAATGACGTCATGTCACGTCCACATGACGTAACACTCAAGACCAACAGTAACAGAGTGCAAGTGGTCTAAAAATACCTATAGGTAGTAGGTATTGTTCACAAAAGAACAATGACTGCGTACAATTTTGACACGGACGCAAACGAAATAGAGAGTTGTTTACGTCTGAACGTCGCCCACAAAAAATGATTGGACAATGTAACTACGGTGCAGTAGGACAACTAAAAATGTAGAGCGGAAAGAAAAGTCGCAAATAGAAAGAAGAAAGAAAGAAAGAAAAATCTTTTATTTGTCCACCACGGGAACACAGATAATTAATTAATGACATTGTAATAATTAAAAGAGCAAAAGGCTTAACAATAACAAATAAGGAACAAAGGGATAAATCATAATTTAAAAATAATACTGCATTGTCCCACGGTTGGACTAAATGGGTCTTCAGATCAGCTAAATGTCGAGCAAAATTAAATGCTCGACGATGGTTTTTCTTCTGGGGCCATTGCTCCACTGATGTCAATCAGTGCCTGTATGCAAGTGTGTTGTGTAGAATGTGTGCTGCATATTGTGTTACAATACAGCATACGTAACTCCGTCAACTGCTGGGCACGGGTTTCCTTTTAAATTAGTCTCTTCCACCTGGCATAATGCGGATTGAAAGACTTCACACACCGTCGAGAAAGTCTCTCCAGAAGAAGGTTTCCTTACGAAAGATAAATTATAGGTTATTATGTTATTGTCACCGTCATGCTACTAATTTGTCAAAAGATATTATTCAAAGTACTTACCAATATACATATAACCGGCTATTAGTACGCATAATATGACTTCGGAAAGTCAAAGGATAGGATACGAAGCAGAGACCTTTGACTTGACAGTCCAATGTTCATATCCCTAGGCCATCAGTTTCCCCAACACCCACAGGTTTTAATGAGTAAAACTTATTACTTAGAACTGTTCCTATTTTTAATTAAAATATATATAATATATATAATATATACCTCTTGGTTTCCAGTCATTAGAGCCCGGCTTAATCTTCCACCAGCGGGTTGTTCGTGGGACTTTTCATCCCTTGAAAAAAACTGATTAAAATTATGAATCAATAATAATGTATTTGAATAATATGTCTAAATAACATATATATCGTTAGCCTTTTGTGTAGGTAGATCTTATTTCAGTGCAGATGCGTAGTAGACTTTCTGTGTTTTTTTTTGAGTTGCGTTGGTGTTTTGCGTTATTTTGAAATATCGCAAATGGTAACACCAGATAATTATATTAAAGATATTGTTGTTACGGAAAAGCATTGCGCATTGACAGATTACTTAATACACAACAATGAACTGGATAAAATTGATTTTGTTATTGTCACCGTCATGCTACCAATTTGTCAAAAAATATTATTCAAAGTACCAATATATAACCGGTTTGTCATAGGTACCTACTTTATAAACCACTCTACATTTCGCTTACTAGGATAACGATACAAGAATTCTTTTAATTAACATTAAACTGTAGGTGAAGATTTTGTTGAAATGTCGCCCTTTGCTGCTCTATTTAATCAGATGACAAATTGAACGTCTTCTTGTAAAAAAATTGCTGCTGAGTTTTTCTTTCACTAATTAGTAAACACCTCTGTGTTCAGGATTGAAGGGCAATATAGCTTATCCAATTACTCTGTATAATAGAATTAAAAACTGAAGTCTGAACGCGTTATTGATAATAATAAGTAGTACTAGCGTCTATCCTATAGGATTTGTTAGGTTTCATTACTCTCAATCAACAATTACTAATTTAAACTTAAAGGATTTTAGGGAATTAAAAGAACTCTTAAATTCTATTATTGAAGAACGTCAACACCTCAAACATTGTCGCTATAGTGAGGTGGGTTCTTTGCCAGGAGCGGGTGCCTAGTTGGGCTTTCGCTCCCGGACTATAGATACCTTGGGACGCTTGTTTTAAAGTTATTTCACTAGTCCATGAACACTGACGGTGTATTAAAATATTGAACTTCTCACGTCAATCTGTCAATGCACCATGCAAGTGTCGTAACCGCTTAGAGCCAACAGATGCGGTTTCCGCTTACCTTAAGGTAACCTATAATGCTTGGTTGTAATCTTAGTACAATAAAAAAACCCAATATATATACTTAGGTACTAGCGTCGCGGACTCGCGGTTGCCACCTTATTACAATAATGTGTATGTTCTAGCGTCGCTATGGTATTCCAAATTAAAAATCGAATGTATCTCAGTGGTGCAACAGTCGCGCAACAGTCGCGCAACTAATTCGTCTCGCACGAGTTCTTAGTACTCACGTTCCGCGGTACCTTGAGTAGTTCACAATAAACTGTGAATAACATTGTTAGTTGCGCTCTAATAAATTGTTTTCATTGTATTGTTGAATTTATTCGCTTAATGCTCTAACATTTCCGCAGTTAACGCTAAAAGTAAATAAAGTTATTATTTCGCAGTTATAAGTAAATGGTAGTGTTGTTTTAATTAAATAGTGATTAGAAGTGTTTATTGTTAAAAAAACATTTTCTATTCGCGTGTGTTCTTTACATTAAGCATTTGATATTTTTAGTTGTACAGTGATATCACTAGAATTATTGAGTTCGCCTTTTTGTTTAACTATGATTAACGATAATAACGTCATACAAATGTCTTCCTCCTATATTTTTTATCATAATCAAAATTTTCAATACATGACCAACCTTAAGGTACTTTAAACTTCGCTGTAAAAGGCTTAGGCATTTACGCAACTTGCCTAAAAGATTCCATATCAGGTTTTGTTAAACCTAATGTAAAGGGCTACTTAAAAACAACACAGCAAATCATTTGCCTGTGTTTTCATGTCGAAAGTCGTCAAATTACTGTTTATAACGGTACGTTAAACCGACCAACTATCCTGGAAAATATTCTCTCTAACGTTACATAATGCATAGTACCCAATTACCTCAAAAGTTAAAACACGACTAGATACTTCATACTTCCGCACAACAAAACGCATTAACGGACGGTCTTCACTCCTCACTCCCATCTACACAAAAAGAAAGTGACACGTCCCATCAATCATGTCCATGGCGACGCAACGGTTGGAACAGACACTGATGCCCTGACCACAATGGTGTTGCGACATCAACCAAGTCTGGTTTATGGTAGTGACAGGTCCTATTGTCTACGAGTAAGTTCGTAATGAGGTCGTAAAACTCTTATTACTTAGTAATTATTATTAGTTGGTAATGTTTGCTTACAATGCCTTTCTTGTTGTTATCTTAATTAAGATAATATAAATTCGTAAATTACCTTCATTACTCAAAGCACTTATTTAAATTTAAGGAATATCGTTACTTTTAAGTAATGAAATATAAGAATAAATTAAAAATACAACGTGCGTTCGAAATTTCAATAAATAAATTTATGTAAGTGATGACGTTTAAAAGTTGAATATGAGTGGAACGATAGTTGATCTACAAAAAGTATCCCAGTGCGTTGACAGTCTTCACAAAAACTGTGCATTGACACCTTATTTTGTAACTAGTTTTGTTCTTCGAACACCTTGAAATTCTGGAAGTGTGCGAAGAAAATATTTACCTACTTTTACTTTCAAGACTCATAACGAATCTAATCACGCATTCGATCATTCATAAAGTAATTCTTGAACCACAATTTCACATCAATCATTCCGTTATATTACAATTTCGCTCTAAACGTAGAAAACTCCACCGCATTTACATCGCATACATCAAGTGCAATCAGCCACTAATCACTTACCAACTATCTCGGGGCAGTCTAACGGATTGCATACCGCTAGGCAATTTCCCAGGGAAGTGCAAATGATCGTAACAACAGTAAGCTAAGCTGTGTGTGGTTGCTCTGAATACAGCCCACTTAATTCACCATCATCGTCAGGATTGTCTTCTGTAAGTGGCTTTGACCTTGATAGCTCAAAACCAACTAATATAGTCTATGACTAAAATATACATCGTCATCCTCCTGCCCTTATCGCAAGTTACTTGGGGTCGGCGCTGTATGTCTTTTTCTTCCATCTACGCTAGAGGTCCTGGGTTTGATTTCCAGGTCGAGTAAAGTGTTATTGGGTTTTTCTATGAAATTCCCAGTAGCAGCTCGGAGTTAGGAATTTGTGCCCTGTTAATGGCAATAGGCTCGCCCCCTATTACATGGGACCTAAAGCATACCGGCGCACTGTGGGTGTACATTAGTAAGTACGCCTCTGCCTAACCCTTCGGGGAATACAAGCGTGATGGTATGTTATGTTATGTTATATCGGGCGCCATTTTTATGGAGTGTCGAGCACTCCATAAAAATCACGAGACATAATCCCTAAAATCAGCCTATGTAACTTCATGACACGATTGGGTATTACAAACTTGTATATCAAGTTCTTTTCTCAACAGGATGAGCTAACTAAACCTTCATAAATCGTAACTTTATTGCATTTATCCAGGCCTACATGGTTTTTTGCTAAATCAACACGTTCATAATGGTGATTTGTGTAAAATTTTCACTTTTCTCACGTGGGAGAGCCATCCTTCGGCACGAATGGGCTGGCTCGACCGGAGTCTGACTCGACGGCCTCACAGGAAACGCTTGCCTTGTGTTTCGCCGAGTGAGTGAGGTTACCGGAGGCCCAAACTCTTTTAAAAGGCGGGCAACGCACTTGTGACTCCTGACTGGTGTAGCAGGTGTCCATGGGCGGCGATTATCGCTTACCATCAGGTGATCGGTCTGCTCGTTTGCTCCCCTATCCCATAAAAAAATAGAGGATAGACTGCACGCACGAGGTAAAGGAGCTAATCCTTGGCTAAGATAATAGAAGAATGTAATAAGTAGCTTTGGTTAATATATCGGCACGTTTATCAACGCACGATCGCCTGAAGAAGTCTATCATTTACGAAACCAACATTAAAGTTGCGTTGCGAGCTTAGTACATTATAGTCTAAGGTTGGACCAAAAGGTGCCGGTTGCAATGAGAAAACCGACCACCTAATTTACTGCCGCAATGGAAACGTTAGGCATGATTTGTGCGATTAACTGACTGATTATTTAGGGAGTTCTCATAAAAAGCGTCATCGTATGGAATTAACGTGACAGCGGAATAAATATAAATAAATAGCCAAATTCGATTCTGTCGCGGTAACATCACACAAATTATGAATAACTAAAAAACCCGACTGCATAAAACACTTTAAAAAAAACTAAAAAGACAAAAACAAGTCTAGTAGTCCAGACCTATGTAAAGTAATATTGAATAACTACACCATTTAAATGTTTTCATGATCTTGCCGTCGGGACCCATTCAAAATCGTGACCGTCTCTAAAATTCCCAGTAACTAATGGGTCCCGACTGCAAGATCATGAAAACATTTAAATGGTGTAGTTATTCAATATTACTTTACATAGGTCTGGACTACTAGACTTGTTTTTGTCTTTTTAGTTTTTTTTAAAGTGTTTTATGCAGTCGGGTTTTTTAGTTATTTTAATTACGTAACTTGTTTCCGGATTTTTAGTGCAAAACTACGAAAAATCTGCAGACGCTTAATTTAAAACTAAGGTGTGTTATTTACTTGTGCAAGATTTATACAATACTGTTACGGAATGCTCAAAACATATTTTTCAGCCCACGCATTAAAGCGCATAAAATCCGCCATTTTGTTTTTTTTAAATTTCATGTACCCAGTGACACTCGTGCCATCAAGACAAATCTAATGAGGTATCATTTATCTAAATCGGTTGCTCCGTTGAATAGTTACGAGCGGACATAGGAACGGACATACATACATACATACATACATACATACACGTCAAACACATAACCCTCCTCCTTCGGCAGTCGGGTAAAAATGAACGGAATTGACACCTGTCAGTGACACGCATTCGAATGCAGCCAATCAATCCTGTCTATTCTCAGATTCTCGAATTGTCTGACATTGCTGAATGACACTTGTCGGGTGCGCAAACATTGGCTGTCATCAATGTCATTGTCAAAATGGATTATGCGTCTACTGTCTACAAATTACATTACAGTTACACCTGACATTTGATCCGTTTAACAGAGGCGACGCGCGCAACACATTGCAAAATCGCCTTAGCGGATATTATAACCTATAATAATAACAATTGTTATCAGCACATCAAGCTGCACGATTCTCACATTATATCAACTAAATTGAAAAATAAATCAATGTTATAATTTTTGTTGAAAGGAGTATCTATGGAGTTTCTTGCCGGTTCTTCTCCATAAGACCCACTATTTGGAACCGCGCACCTAGTTTTTGACAATTCAAAAGTACCTGTATTACTGGTCTAATTGAAATAAAACATTTGACTTGACTTTACTAAGGCGTTTTAATACCTACTTCTAAAATATAAATCCTTTTACTGCCATCTTTAAAATACCTAGTCTTATGTTATGTTGACAGTTCTCTTTTGATCAGTCTAATCTGTAGCCTCACACAACAGTTTTTTTTCTCTCACTTCGTATGTGGCTGAATTGTCGTCATCGGCAAACTCGCCAATATAAAAAAACAGTTTTTTTGTTATTGAAGTAACAGAGCAGTTATAGCCTAGTGATATGACCAATGGAATACCAAGGTTTTGAGTTCGGTTCCAAGGCACGCACCTCTGACTCTTCGAAGTTATGTGCATATTAATAGTAAATATCTCATAGGAGTCACTTCAACCGCACCTATTTGAGCTGCAAGCCGATTGCAGCATAGTTATGGAAAGCCTTAGAAGACGACATAGATGGACATACTCAACCTAAACCTATATTCTTAGTCTAATATTTTATCGTGAGTAATAAGTTAAATACAAAAGAACATGCATAAACATCGTATCGATAATAAGTACACAGTATGGTTCAACCATGTAAAGAGGCATATTTTATTGTATTGTTCTCAAAATACCGTATTGTTCTTACTACAAGTATATTTGCACAAGTGTACAATTTGGTGAAATACATAACATAACTGGTTACAACATAAATATATTAGTGTGTACTGGTACACACTAATATATTTATGTTGTTATAATAACAGTAGCCGTTGACGATTCTTCGGTGAAGCTATAATATGCGTCTGATTACATCTTTTTTTTCCAAATAACCTAACCGGGCAAAGGAAAGCGGGAACGCAGGAACAACATAACTTATTAAGTTGTTGTCAGCAGTTATATTCCATATATCTCTTGTAAATAGCAAAGAAGGTGCTGGTTACACCCAACTACTGGTAAAATATTAGATTAGTGCACAAAAATACAGTGATATAAAACCTGTTAAAAATGACTTCTGTTAAAGTAAGCTAATAGTGCACCTAGACAGGCGAACTGCTCAGTGTACGGACGTTCATCCATAGAGTCACTCCTGGAGACAACTCATGAAGGGTCTATTGGCAGACACAATAGAAAAACAATTGTTTCGACCGTCGAGAGAATCACCATTTATTTTCTCGTCACTCGTCAGAGATCAATTACCAGACACATTTGAACACCTGGACCCTCCAGAGAGTCGAAAAGTGTTCTAACTATATTCTTTCCAGGAGTCACTGAGCCGCAGCAGTCAACAACGGTGGCCCTGTGAAAATTATGCCGTATATACCAAGAATTAATAGATTTACAACATCCTGGTTTCGTTGCGTTTTTTTCCTTATCTCATGAATACCTACTATAATAAAATTCATCTCCAAACTCTCACATATCGTACACGATACGGTTATTTAGAGATGTTCGGATATCTAATATTCAGCGGAGGGAAGTGGAACGCGTCGCCGGATCGCGATACACGGATGCTAAATGACTGTCAATGCGCTTTGACCGTGACATAGTAACAGAATAATATTATGATTATGATACATTTTAATGCGAAGAGTAGAATAATAATCAGAAAAGATTAGGTTGCCTGCTTTCTGGCTGCACGGTTGGTTTACTGGTGACAGGTTTCCGAATGAGTTTTAGATTATAGATGTTAATCTATCCTCTCATTAGAATAAATAATATTTTTTCTTATTTTTAACGGAATTTGAAAGAAAGAAAGAAGAAGAAAGACTAAAAGTATAGTATCGTAAACAAAAAACGTGATTTTTACACTTGTCTCCTCTTGAAAGTCAAGAAACATCGACGCGTCACAGCATCGCAGACTAAATAATGTCCTTATTTGTGACCAACCGTTACTTGACATTCAAAATGTCACCCACATAGTCCTTAAACGGATGTGTTTTTTTTAATTCACTGTTTGACTCAGATAACAGAAGTGGTTTGGTATGGAAATTTATAGCTTTTTTAAACATCCATTTAGATTATCTGATGAGAGGTACTTAATGAATATACAGTGCTTCTCCATGATAATTTTACAAATGTGTAAGTAACTGTATCGGTCGGTCCAATTTTTATGTTTTCACACCTAAACGGCTGAACCAATTTTGATGTAAGTATTTTGGTAAGTATAGAGATAGATTGTACCTTTTTCTCAAAAAGTTATTTGGTAGACAAGTGAAAAAGCTAGTCAGACCACAAAAGAAAAGCCAGTAATCAGGAAGTTTTATACATAAAAAGACGTCTTGGCCTGATTTCAGATTTAATATCTCGTTGAAGAAGTGGCAAGATATTATGCCTCTGTATTAAAAATAGTACCTATAGGTACTAAATAATCGCTTAAAAAACTAAAAAACGCTTTTGTAGATAACCAAAGAAAGAGTAGTAGTAAGATGAACGAAAAAAAAATATTTTATCGTAGAAAAGAGTGGGATTAAAGATCAGTTACATAAAAACATACATACACATTACACACCAAGCTAATAAAAACGTGTTCTACTTTGCAAGTATCTACGCAATTCTTGGAAGTGCAAATAATTACCTAATTACTTAAATATCTGTTTGCATATATTTTTTGTCGTACAAGGTTAGCGGAAATAAACTGTTATTTATAATTAGTACTATTAAAAATTATGACAGGATGCTTAAGATCATTAAGCGCCACTTGCACCAACTTTAAAATGTGTTTAAATTGTATTTAAATACAAAATTTCTATGAAAAATCTTGTTTAAATACAATTTAAATAGAATTATTAAGTTGGTGCAAGTGGCCCTAAGTGTACTGTAATATTCAATTTAAATGTAAACATAATTTATGACCATCTATCTGCATTTCAGATAACTTTTTATCCTTCATAGGTAAAAGGCATAACAGGCAGAATGTAGTAGGTACCTGAGCGAGTACTGAATAACTAGTAGCAGGTGCTAACCTTAGTCCGTACAATGATGTGATAAAACGATTTTTGAGGTTGTGGGAGAGAGACATGATGTTATACAGTGCCATCCTCCTCCCACAACCTAAAAATCGGAATCGGCTGTCTTGTAAATTATGTTGTGGCCTCTGAAAGTTTGATAAGAATTCCACTTTGTATTCATTCCTATAATCTCATAAATCTCTGCGTGTAATTTGTTCTGAAATTACAATTTATAGAGTAAACAAATTATATGGTGTCGACACGCGAACTGAAACGACATTCTTCACGCAATATGTGCAATTGTGTACAATCATCTGCAGTGATAGCGATATTTGCGAATTATTTTTTTCACAGATTCTGATAACGAAGTGTGTAATGCGATTTGTTATGCAAATTATTCGCGTGCTATGCATTTTACACAGCTGGTTTAGTTCAAAAATTATATTTCTGGGGACATTAAAGTCTCCTGTACGTACGTATGCGTTTGAATCCTGATTTCACAAATAAATTAGATTAGATTTCATAAAATGTTTAGTTACCCATCTCTGGACACGTCCAACTTCATTGCATCACGTGCGAAGACCTTATCTCATGCAACCGTAATTTCACAGTTATTATGGCAGGCAGCATTGATTGTCATGTACCTTCCTACCTGGAATATTGCAACATCATATTCATATTCTTTATTGCATACCATAATGTACAATAAGGTGGTGTAATTAGACAATAATCATTATGGACCCATCTGCAAGTGCATAGCCTTACTAATGATTTTTTTCAGAATATATTGCTTAACGTTAATTTTATCTTGTCCACAGAAAGAGTCTCGCACTGACGTGCAGTTCCACTTGGCGGCACTGCGTGGAGATTGCGACCGGCTGCGGCAACTGCTCGACACAGGCAAAGTGCACATCGACTCCAGAGACAGGGTGAGTCAACCATAACACTGTTTTCAGAAGGATTGGTCCAGAAGCGCGTTCCGCTGCTACAGAGCTCGCGGCGGTAGCTTCTCACAACACATGACAGCTTACAGAAATAATCGCGCTCAAACAGACAGAGAAAATTTAGAATCAAATTCGGTCGCAAAACTCTTAGGCCCACTTGCACCAACTTCATAAATATGTTTAAATTGTATTTAAACACGAAATTTCTATGAAAAATTGTGTTTAAATATGACTTAAATACATTTAAGAATTTGGTGCAAGTGGGCCTTAATAAGTATATCCGAAACTGGTTATTTATCTGGTTATAATTTCTAATATTATTCTCCTCCGGCAGTCGGGTACATATTAAGTATATTTTTGAGATTTTTTTGAAAAATTCCTCTGATGGTAAAAGTAACTTGCTTTTCAATAGATGTTACTGACGTCACCTTTAAGACATAAGTTCAGAATGTGAAGGCAAATTTCGACATGGCAGGTGGGAGTCGCGTCTGGTGTATCAAACCAGAAGACGCGGGTTCGAATCCTGCCTGCGAATCGAATTTTTCCTTCACTAAAATAACTAGTCGGGTATATAAGTTTTTATAGTCAGGTTATCTTCAAATCGTTGTCGCCTTGTCTGATACTTGACTTGGGATCAATCTCAGTCAGTTGGTAATTGATATTAATATAGGACATATCGATTCATCATCATCTCAGGTTAATGTCATAATTATGAGTTCAGACTGCAGGCGAAAGATCACGTTCATTCACATAGCTATACAAAATATAGCTAGCAAACAGTATATAATTTTATGAATCACTGAATAAAAAATACACCTTGGAGAGTGTTGACCTGTCTCGTAAATAATTTGATTCTGCGTACACTAGGTATTATTAGTAAATTATGAAATTATTTTGAATAAATCGGCAACGCCACCTACCGGCGCCGCGAGTAAACTTTCTCCTTTTTATCTGTGTCCAACATGTGTCCAAAATAGTATTCTGTTCTTAATCTGTATCAAGTCGAATTGTCCATTATTATATTTTTCGTTTTACCCTATATCGAAACAACCTCATTTAGTCAAATTTATCAAACCTGTCGAAGTTTTATAGAAGTATCTACAGAGATATACAAGACATTACCTTTGACCAGTGACCAGAAAGACGAAAAGTGACATAACAGTTCATTGTCCCCCAGCGAAATGGATTACTCTACACAGCAATACAGTACAATAATTTATTTTAAAAGAGTTTCCATGGAGTTTCTTGCCGGATTCTTCTCCATAGAATCAAACTTTTGGAACCGTGTAACTAGAATCATAACGTTTCATAGACGCTTGTAAAAGCTTACTTGAAATAAAAACATTTAGAACTTTTGAAGCGCCAATGACACGCTTTGCCTGTAAAACGAACGATCTGATGACAGGACTCAAAATTCCCGGAAACCCGCGGCATGAAGACAGATGGGGTTTATGTAACCGCTCAAGTTAAAAATGGTAGCCCAATAAATCGATGGCCTAGATTCAGCAATCTTTACCGCATATTTCTGAAATGTGCCGTTTACGAGTTTGAAGGTTTGTTTTATTCCTATGAAAGGCATTGCATCCTATCTATTTGTATCTAGAACCTAGACCAATTTAATTGTTAAGATAAGAATAAATTGTAAACATAGTTTTTGTTTAAATTACGAACATAAAGCTAAATTCATTATTCTCGGGAGCCAAGACCCTTTGCTATGGAGTTTCTTGATGGTGGTAACAACATTTTATTAAATCATTTGGTCGATAGTGTATTATTCCTAATCTTTCCATTTAGGTGCGTAAGCATAAGAAGCATAGCGTAATAATGCATACGTTTTCTTACCTTTTCATAGTGTTTCAATGCAAGTTAAATATACTTATGAAGTTGGTGCAAGAGGCCCTTATAAGCTATTGCTAGCAGCTGTCATAGTAACTTCTACTTACCGAACTCTCTCAAAACGTGAGAACATTTTCATAAAACTAATCTATCAAGATTAATAGATAGTTTCAAAAAGTACAATAGAATGCATTTATTCAAGTCTACAGCACGTCTAGTCTTTAACATTATCAAAAGAGCTATCCCATTTACAGTGTGGTAAGTAATCTAATGCTTTTAAAGTGATGTAAAATTAGTGACCCACTTTTGACCAAGCTCCATTCTTTATTTATGATATGAAATTCATAGTAGTAGCGCTGCGAGTCATAAGCGCAAGCGATTTATCAAAGTTATAGTTTTTAGCTATTTTGACGCCGCGTGGTCGCGTAGCTTTTTTTATTATTGATTGATTACTTACGCACTAGTGAAGGTTCCAAGTTAATTTTAGTAATTAAAAAAATGATTCACACTGCTATTGCATTAAATAAATAAATAAATATTCTGGGACATTTTTACACAGCATCATCTAATCCCAAACTAAGCAGAGCTTGTACTATGGGTACTAGACAATGATAATACTTATATACTTTTTTTTTGTAAATACATACTTATAATACATAAGAAACACCCAGACGAAGACAAACAATTATATTCATCACATAAATATTTGTGTCCTGTGGGAATCGAACCCACGACCTCATGGACAGTAGTCCGGTACTCGAACCACTAAACCACAGAAGTCGTCAAATACCAGTTAACCTCAGGCACTGTTAGAGGCTTCGCTCTTATAGGTAGTGAAATCATTTAGATGTAGTATGAAAATTGATTACAAACATCTCAGCCTTGTTCAGTTATTAAATATTTTCCTACATTGATAATCCGCCTTAACCTATCACTTGGCCAGCATTAAGGTCGTGAATTCATAACAAAGTTGCCATTGCTACCTGTCATGTTTTATTATAAACAACGCTCCCTTTACGTCACTCTTATGTAACCACGTGATGGTCGTCGAAGGCCATTAGAACAACATCCAAACTATTGTCCTGGACGTAGCTGTAACCTAATATATAGTTTGTCAAGCCAATTCCGAAGAACCATATTTAAATTTATAGACGATACTTACTGTCACTGATTTTCAGGTAACGTACGAGCTACCTACTGATCTCGAAACAAGGTCGGCAGAAAACAAGAACATTTAAATATCACAAGCTTAGGTTGAAAAGTATCACCTATTATAGCATGTTTGAAACATTATTGGCTTGATATTAAAACGACGGAAATTTGTGTTTGAAGTGACTGTTCAAGCAAGTCATACCATTTTTGAAGATCGGATAATCCTTAAGGATCGATTCGGCAGGATAAATGTCGGTCATCATTAATATAAAATGCATGTCTAATTTGTAATCCACAGTAACTGAGTTATCGATTTATCAACAAACAATTCCGTTTATATAAACGCTCCGCTTATGACTTAGTCCATCCAAGCTTCGTGAATTCATAACAAAGCGTTAACTCCATATTTTATTATAAACAGCTCCCTTCACGTTATGGTTACGTAAACGTGAAATATAATGGTTGTGAGAATATGCGGTAGTTCATGTATTAACGTGTGAATTTGTGGGTAGTAGGTATTATTCGTGTACAAATCTCAGTGCGTGGGATGGGACTGGTGACTGGGCTAATGAGGTGTTTGGGACACATTATTTTATCGTTGTATTGTTTATTTTTCCTAAGCTGTAACTATACTTACTAATATATAAAGCTGAAGAGTTTGTTTGTTTACTTGAACGCGCTATATCTCAGGAACGACTGGTCCGATTTGAAAAATTCTTTCAGTGTTAGATAGCCCATTTATTGAGGAAGGTTATAGGCGATTTATAACATCACGCTACGCGGACGAAGTCGCAGGCAGAAGCTAATATGTTATAAATTCGTTGTACTATAGGCAATTTTCTGTGATACGGAATCCGAACGGATCGGTTTAGTTTTTCATTGAAAATGTTAAATTAAAATGTTTCGATGTCAAATTCTAACAATGTCTAATTCCCTTAATCATATACATACCAAGTTCGACGAATCACATAACACGTGTTACAAAAATTCATCTAATAAATAAATACTTTTAAAATTACATTTGTAAATAATTTTACAAATTAAGCGGAACGATAAATATACTAAGAAAGTAATTAAATCCATGCATAATTTGTTCTTGGGTTAACATAAACACGTTATGTTACATGTATTATGTATGCACTATTCTCCAATTGCTATGTAAATCACTTAATAGTTTACTTTACGAGCAAATTAGTAAACATTATATCTTCCTCAGTAAAATCACATTAAGAGTTTTTTTAAACATTAGTTTTAGAATTAGTAGAAAATTTAGAAAATATTTAATAAGTTACCTAAAAAATTACGAAAACTTGTTTATGACTTTAAAGTTTTTTTATCTATGTATAATGTCTAATTTATTATATGACACGAAATTAATATATATGTATAAAACTATAAAAAACCACAGGAAAATGACACTAGGTATCTGAATATCGACCACAAACATTGCCAGACACTATCTGGTTCAAAACAGCTTTTAAACAAATAATCCTATTGATAACAGTCGATCTGTGTAAAATTACGATGCCACCGAAAGACACGATGATACACACTTGAGCTCGCTCCAGCGAAAACTGTATCCAGACTCCATAAATGTTCTTTCTAGATTTTTTTTTATTCACGCATGTGTGTATGATTCCTTATGTCGCGTGCACAGATCCAACAGTAGGTGAGCAAAGCACGACGCAATGACGCTGAACGGACATGTAACAGGATTTACGAGCGGAAGCTGTGCGCACACGCCTTTTTATATGCAACCGTAAAATATGGCGTGCGATACGAGATGCACAATTGCACATGTTTTAGATCATGATTAGTGCTTTAAAAAAGCTTAAAAACGGTATCAAAACAAGGTTTTTCCCAATATTTTTCTAGTACAGACCCCAAACGCGACTAAGTATCTACCAAATCCATGGTCCGCGGAGCCCCAGGTTGGGAATACCTGATCTAAACATACGTTTACCCGTTTAATAATGTAATATGGAATTTCAAACCTTGTGACCAAGTCTTTGGAACTTTGTCACTATATGGAAATGTTTTCATGAAAAAGTTAGCTGCCTACTTATTTTGTTTCTACTTTATATATATGTAAAGTATATAAATAGAAAATAGGCAGGCAAAGTGAATAAACCCATTTATGTTGTTATGCGTAAGTGTTCATGTATTAACCTCAAAAGTACACCTTTCATCTCTTGTAACACTTTATAAGCATCCCTCAATCACCATATTCATCAAGTATTAACTTTAAGTGAATGTAAACGAAACAGAGCACAGTTAACAGCTCGTTTGTTAACTACAGTTACCTACCGTAAACTGCGCTTAAAATAAACAGCGATTTATATTTACTCTTTAAAACTCTTGTTGATCACGAAAAGAAGATTAAATCGGTGATATGTTATTTGGAAAAGGAGCGATGGGACCAATTCTGTCTTTATTCATTCCGATTTCATGCTAGAGATGACACAGAAGGATTTTTCTACGAGCCTCTGAAGTGTTTCAAGATTACTTAATTAATTTTTAATACATTAGAAACAGACATCACGGGTATTGATTAATTATAGCAGGCAAAGATAGTTTAAAAATTAAACTCTTGAAATGAAACTACTTTTTACGGATTTTATCGCGTTATATTGGTGTTATTTAATTCCGGACTTTTCAGATCTTTTATAGCTTCCACGGTCAAGGATAGACTGAGGTGTTGGACATCTCAATATTAAAATTACTAACAGCTACCTTACAACCTTACTTCTAAAAATTATTATTAACGATCCGATTCACCCAGAATGAGCTCGCCGTGTCCTTTGGTCTTGCAGTTTTGGGCTTGGACAATAATAGGGTTCCAAGCAGCTGGTAAAACCCAACCATCTTCTCTATTGAAATTTGGGTGTTTTTTTTATTTCAAGAGAATCATCCTGGGTAGGAATCGGTTTTCTTTTGCGAGGACTTGTGGTTTATCAATCTGATGTAGTGCCTAGTCTTATCAAGAGTGTGTTCAAACTGTAGACTTTCTGGAACAGCGGTGCTTGTTGAACATTGGCAATGTGTTCTTTTACGCGGGTTCCTATGCTTCTTTTAGTTTGGCCTATGTATGAGGGACTGCAATCACAATCAAGCTTGTATACTTCTGCATCTTGTAGGGGTATGTGGCATACAAGCTTGATTATGAGTCCTCACAGTATACATATTATTATACACGAAACTGTACCTATCAAGTAAGCGAATCTTTGACTTTCAGAATGCTGTGCATTTTTAAATATGTAGAAAGTATTTAATACTCTCAAATCATAACGTATTACATTTATAACCTACATATCCAATTAACTTAATAATAAGCTGTCCATAACCATATTAGTACGCGATATTAACTGTTTTCAGTAACGGAAGCTTCCATTTTGGACTAATGATAGTACTAATAGTAGTTAATAGAGTTTTGAAGTGTACCTACCACAACAAACGTGCCTAGATTAGTAACTACATATCTAATATTGTAGTACTCTGATTCCATATTGATTATCTGTGGCAGAATTTTACTATGAGTAATCCATACTAATATCTATGTATACTTAAATATATTATTTTACAATTTTGGCTGGCTGTCTATATGTTTGTACGTACATCACGCAAAACACTACGACACAGTTGTATTTTTGCGGGTCTAACTTAAAATCTGGTGCATGTTTCATCTTGATACCCCCTCAGAAGACAAGTTATAGTAAGTAAAATACTTCTGGGATGCGAGTAAAACCGCGGGTAACAGCTAGTTGTTAATAAAATGTGAAATGAATCTGTCTGTCTGTTTAAAACCAACCAACAGTGAATGTAGTACATTAGCAGTAGGCACATACCATTACTCTGGGGCATACAGGCGCGAATTTATGTTAGGCACCTATTTAATATGTAATAGATATTAGTTAAATAGCGTAGATACCTACCTATATCTATTGTTTTTGTTTGGAGTCAAACTAGCAACAGTTTTTGCCGGCTCTCAGTTAGAGACGACCCGAGCGAGACGCATGTTTTTGCGGATTTATGCAGAAACGGGTTATTGTTTTTATGCGTGCTGAACTTCGCATGTATCAAGTCATGAATGTCTGAAACTTACGAGAAAGCGACTTAAAGTAAGACTCATCTTTGTGTTTTCGGCAAATCATGCAGGTTATTAATATTTTTATTAGAAACTTGAGTCTCATATACTTTATAAGCTAAGATAAATAAAAGTACAAAAGACATTACAAACTCAAAAGGCTTTAGAAATAAATGTGCATTCGTTTGACTCTTTATGTCGATTTGGCTTGCAAAACTTTTTACGTTTAAGTTTCTCGTCCGTAAACGAATGTACAACACGGCTGGCCTACATTTACATATATACCAAAGCTTTATGACGGCAAAAAGCGGGAAATGAAAGTTCTTAATGAGTTTTCTTTTACGTAGGAAAATGTGAATAACGACAGGTAGTGCGTTTATTTGCATAGGCGGGGAAAGTTTATGGAGACTATTAAGCTTATGAATTCAATTTAATAGTAGAAAGGAAAAGGGTCGTGATTCAGTAACAACTGGGTATCGATTAATTTTCGAGTTTATCGCGGGATGTGATCAGTCCGAGTAAGATGAAAGCAAAAATCAAAGCCCTGGATACATGAATCATCTATTCAAAGTTCTCCTACTCAATGCCGGGAGACCACAGCCAACTGTAACAGCAGTCGGTTGTGAAAGATAGGGCTAATATTTGAATTCTTGATGCTTGCGATCGTACTGGAAATCTCTTTGTCGGATTTTCGAAAGTTATGGTTCGACAGTCATCTTAGATATGACTCTGTCGAATCATAACTTCACCTTTACTTAAAATTTCGAGACATCAGTTAGACGTCCGAAAATCCAACAAAATGGTTTATATCTATAGTAACTACCATATAATTCTCTATCTCGTAAGTTTATGAAAAATACTAACTTATTTTCTTCTAATTTTCCTAACAAGCATAATATTATACTTATCGTTATAGCTAATCTAATCTGAAATATCTGTGTGTTAATTTTATCTCAATAAGATGAAAGCCGAGTGAGATAACGATAAACCAGAATCAGGATATTATAAAAATGTGTGCTGCTATTACAGATACTTTATGCTTATACGATATTTCATATTACATATGAGGAATATAGGTACTTCTAAATACTCCGTTAGAAGATAATCTAACAAGAATACAGACTAAGGCCTACTTGCACCAACTTTTTAAATGTGTTTAAATTGTATTTAAACACGAAATTTCTATGAAAAATTGTGTTTAAATTCAATTTAAACATATTTAAAAAGTTGGTGCAAGTGGGCCTTAATAAAGATTAAATTAAATTATCGTAAACTTTTCCATTTTCCTTTAATACTTAATTAGAACTTTAAACTAGAAAGAGTCACTAGATTTTTGGCTGTCTCCCGTGATATGAGGACATAATGTAATGTTTTTTGTCCGCAGGATGGCACAACACCGCTGATATTGTCAGCTGCGATGGGTCACACGGAATGTGTGCGAGAACTACTGGCGCAGGGCGCCGACCCAGCCTGCAGCAGAACGGTATTTACATACTGTCCTGTCTTATAAAGAAGTCTAATCAGGGACATTTTTCTATGAATATGTAACTCTCTATGAAATTACATGACATTAGAAATTAAAAAAACATAGGTATCATACAACATACTCACGCCTTTCTCCCACAAAGGTAGGTAGAAACCTCCATTTGCTACGATTATTGCATATCTACTTCTTTTGCTTATGCCACATTCATAGTCACGAATTAGAATCAAACGTGTCGATATATGGTATACTTACTTTAATTACACGAAAAATACATGTGGTTTTAAGTAATGAGTACCTACCTACGTCGTTGGTAACAGACGGGCACAAGCGCGCTGTTCTTCGCGGCGCAGGGCGGGTTCCTGGACATCGCGCGGCTCCTACTCGACGCCGGTGCGGCCATCGACGCGCCCAGCATGGTAACTTTATAATACTCATTTTTGTACGTTTAAGACAGCCCTTTCTCTACCAATCCAATATTTATGTAAGATATCAAGTGTATACGCTACACTTGAAGCTTAATTTTAAAGTTAGGTCTGTTTGTAGTGTTTCAAAAGTCACATTTCATTGAAACACCGTTAATCAAAGAAGCGGCGGTAGCCTAATGGCTAGGGTGTCGGACTTGCGATCATGTGGGTGCCGGTTCGAACCCCACCCATTGCACTACCGACGTGAACCCACTCGTAACACAAGCATTTGGCATAGCACGAGGGGTTAACAAGAATACTAATATGTAATGTGTGACCCACATTACTAGTAAGCTTTTAAAAAAAAAACTAGGTTCCTACCGTACCAATTCGTCTACTACTAAGTACTTCACTGGAAATAAACGACCGGAAAATTGTTCTAAACTTGGTAAAGTTATCAAGAATTGCATTTGCTGTCATTTATTTCCAGTGAAGTATTTTGGACGAAATGGTAGAGCAGGAAACTAGATTAACGGTATCGGAATCCAAATAATAACATAACATAACATACCATCACGCCTGTATTCCCCGAAGGGTTAGGCAGAAGCGTACTAATGTACACCCACGGTTCGCCGGTATGTTTAGGTCCAATGTAATAGGGGGCGAGCCTATTGCCATTAACCGGGCACAAATTCCTAACTCCGAGCTGCTACTGGGAATTTCATAGAAAAACCCAATAACACTTTGCTCGACCTAGGAATCGAACCCAGGACCTCTAGCGTAGCAGTCGCGCTCAGGACTACTTGGCTAATGAGGCAGTTAATCCGAATAATAACACACTTTGGATAAATTGTGTTCGAATTACGATTTATTCTGTTATTACGTTTGTATTGGAAATTCGGTCCATCGGACTCTTAAAGCAATTTTGTTAAATTGATGAAGTTTTGACAACATATCTCATCTCGTTGTCATGTCCCTTGTAGGACGGTGGCACACCCTTATTCGTGGCGTGCCAGTGCGGCCACCTGGCGGTCGTCGACGAGCTCATACGCAGGGGGGCCGACGTCAACTCCTCTATGAAGGTATGGTGGCATTCTGGAACATAACATAATTAACCCATATACTGTCCCATTGCTGGGCACGAGTCTCCTTTCAGAATGAGATGGATTAGGTTACAGTCCACCACGCTAGCCTAATGTGGGTTAGCAGACTTTACATGCCGTCTTGAAAATCTCCCAATCATGCAGTTTTTCTCACGATGTTTTCCTTCACCGTTGTAAGAGAGCGATCATTCATTATTAATACGTATGTACTACGTGATTACGAAAAGTCAGAGGTGTGTCTTGGGTTCGAACTAGGGTTTCTGGGCGAGAATTCCCGAAGCGAGAATTCCCGGGAAATTTAGCATAACTCGAGACGATAAATAATGGGTCGGGAACTCGAGAAATCTGAAGACGACAAAATAACTTACAAAATTAAGTAAAAAATATGTCAAAATATATGAAGAAATCAATTTTAGTCAAGAAAAGTTCAACTCAAATTGTGTAGCATGTGTTAATGTCATATGTTAAAATAACACTAATATGAATATAAGTTTTGGGAAAAATAAGCAGGAGAAACACTAACTATAACTGTTGCCGCGTCGTCACTTTGCTCTACAGACTAAAATATCTAAAAAAAACTCAAAATATGAATTCATTCTAGTAGGAAGGCACTCTCGTTCTTTATATCTAAGAATCCGCGAATTTTCTTTGCTTTTAATTACTTTGTTTTTGTCTCTACGAGTACGGTGAAGAAAGAGGAAAGCACCTGAAATTCGCGTACACCACGTGTTGTGCATTTAATGTGTGCTGATTTGCTGCGATATGTACAACGTTTATTTTTTCATTCAAGGTCTGATTAATGTTATTTCGTCTGCAATACCTTAAGTGTAGTTTAAATTTTTATTATGTTTAAAAATAAGTTGTTTTATTTAACATGATCATCACTTATTGTGAACTTATTAATTTTAATTTTAAATAAATCGAAATCTTGATATTTTCGAGATTATTCCTAGACTTATCACGAGATCTCTAGTTGATAATCTAGACTCGAGGTTGCATTTAGTTTGTATGTGTGTGAGTGGACTGAAACTGATTGATTCACTATGTTCCGGTGTTGCTTTACAGTGGTCGTCAGTTGAAAAAATGAAACTGTTTACTTGTAAAAGATTCATACTAGTTTCTGATACTTGCGCGAATATTAGACGGATATAGATAGCTATAAAATTGACTATATCTTTATACTTGATTCAATCAAAGCTTACTTCAAGTTCGCTTACTTACTTGAGTCAGTTCTTACCGCTTGTCAAGTACATACATACACTCACGCCCTTCTCCCACAGGGGTAGGCAGAAACTATAGACTGCCACTTGCTACGATTCTTGCATGCCTCTTTTGCTTCTGCGACATTCATACATCTTCTCATACATACGCGTCGGTTGCGAGTACTACGCACCTGACCTTTTTGACCTTTTTGCCGCTTGTCAAGTCTCATATAAAAAACACATCACCGATGTCACACACCGTCCTTCCAAGAAGACGATTATTAAAAAAGGCGATTCCAGCCCGAGCTGATTCGGGAGGCTATTTAAAAAAAAACAAATTTCAATAGTTAAAATTTCTGGGTTTTACCACGTGCTTGGAACCCTATTATAAATTCCATTAAATCTAAATCCAATGCCAGAGGATAGGATGAGCTCATGCTGCGTGAATCGTGCCGCAAATAATTAACAAAAGTGTAAGCTACTTGTAAGAAATCCAACATCCGAATGTACTCGTTATAGGCTATAGCATCTACATGCCATAGCCTATAACGGATCCTTAACGTGGGTCATTAAATAATAAACAATATAACACGCTAAAATCCGTAAAAAATCGTTTTTTTTTTCAATGGTAACGATGCTTGGTCTTTGAAGTTTTTCTCGAGTTCCCGGGAATTCCCGGGAAATAGTGGGCGAGAATTCTCGAGTCCCGAGAAAAAAAATATGTCGAGAAATCAGAAACTCTAGTTCGAACTCGAGACTTACGACATGGCAATCATACTACAAGGCTATCATTATTCTGGAATAAATGTACTGGTTTACCCAGCCAATTTGTAGAGGCTAGATATGAACCAGCCTTCATTTAAATTTCAGGATAAAGCGAGTCCCCTATTCATAGCGGCGCAGAACGGTCACGAGGAGGTGTGCCGCGCGCTGGTGCGGGCCGGAGCGCGCGTGGACTGCGCCCGCGCAGACCGCGCCTCGCCGCTGTGGATCGCGGCGCAGTGCGGCCACCAGCACGTGGCGCGCCTGCTGCTGGCGGCCGGCGCCCGCGTCGACCACGTGCGGCAGGTCACTACATAACATAACATACCATCACGCCTGTATTCCCTGAAGGATTAGGCAGAGGCATACTAATGTACACCCACAGTTCGCCGGTATGTTTAGGTCCCATGTAATACCCCTATTACCTATATACCGGCGAGCCTATTGCCATTAACCGGGCACAAATTCCAAACTCCGAGCTGCTACTGGGAATTTCATAGAAAAACCCAATAACACTTTGCTCGACCTGGGAATCGAACCCAGGACCTCTAGCGTAGCAGTCGCGCTCGGAACCACTTGGCTAATGAGGTCACTACAACACATATATAGTACGATCAGGTCAGAATAATGAATTCTGACCTGATCGTCTGTCATGTCATGGCACCCTTTTTAGTCTATCAGTGTTTAGTGTGCAGATTCACTTCCTTACATTTTCTCATCATAATATTGAACATGTGGGTGTATTTTCCAAAAAATACTTTCATAGAAACCCTGACAAACTTGAGAACTGCTTGACCAAATTGTTCAAGCAGTTCTCAAATGATATTACATATCTACACGTAACAATTTATTTGTATTTTTTGAGATGTTTTGGGACTAATCATGATTTTGTTATTAATTAATAATTGTGAAATATATGTTTCAGGATGGCGCCACACCACTTTTCAAAGCTGCGCACAAGGGCCACGCTGCTGTAGTCGTAGAGTTACTCAAATATAAACCAAATCTTGGATTGCTTCCTGTAAGAATTTTTATAGTTATTTAATAAAGTGGCACGACTGCGTCTAGCGCCATCTGTCGGTTGGATTATTGATAATTTGTCATAATTTTAGTTCGTCTTATGTACACTATTCGCTACTAGATGGCGTTAATATCTAATCTGTAAGCATATCTACAAACTATTCACTACTAGATGGTGTTTTCTATAATTTTTAATTCTATGCTAATGCTTTACTATGTTCAAGTTCTGTTTTTATTTCAAACTAGCCTCTGCCCGCGGCTTTGTTCACTTGAAGCTCAAAAACCAACAGTGATGATTTCTTCTTTGTATAATGGGTCTCTATTCATTAGAGAGGTCGAGCTGTATCAGGTTTCGTTTAATTATTTGAGATATGAAGTATACCAGTTTTTAATTTGGAGCACATAATTTATAACAGTGATAACAATATTAAAATTTATTCAGTAGTTTTTGTGCCAACCCGTAATAAACAGACAAACAGACAAGAATTTTAAAAATCATATTTTTGGGTGCGGAGACGTTCATATACCCTAACCCACGTGGTTTTTTTTAATATCTTCAATGTAGGTACAGACTCAGCTTTTTTACAATTTTATAATAGTAGAGATAAGCTTTAACAAGCGTTTATGAAACGTTATGATTCTAGTTGCACGGTTCCCAAAGGTTGATCTTATGGAGAAGAATCCGGCAAGAAACTCCTTGGACACTTTTGCAATAAATTATGTTACAATCTTCAATGACTATATATTTTATTATTGAATGATACTGTTGTTGCAGAACGGGCAGTCTGCTCTGCACGGCGCGGCGATGTTCGGTCAGCTGTCGTGCGTGCGCCTGCTGGCGCGGCGCTGCGCGGCCGGGCTGCGCAACGCGGGCGGGCTCAGCGCGCTGCAGGCCGCGGCCGCCGCGCGCCAGCACGACGTGGTGGCCTACCTGCGCCGCCTCGAGCTGGACACGCACACCTGATAGGCGCCGCTAAACCACTGTCACCACGACCTCCGTCTGACCGCTCTCCCTTAGTTAGATTGGTTCAGAGAAAATGTGGGTAAAAAAAATAATTAATGTAAACAATTATTTACCGCGAGAATATAGAAAAAAAGCCCTACCATAAAGGCTTGATGAAAGAATTTATCAGAAAATGTCAGAGCTATATAATATAGTTCGCGCAAAATAACTTGACCCAAAACTAACGGAGAGGGGGGAAAGTTTGCGCAGTACATTTGCGTGCAAAATGTACTAAAAATCGACTACTGCGCATCCACCATTTTGGGTCAAGTTATTTTGCGGCAACTGTAACTATACTTTGAGATCAATTTTGTTTGGAATATACGGTCATTCATGACAATACATATTATTAAAACGTTTACCCTACTTTGTATGTATTGAAACGTAATTTACTCTGCTTTTTAACTGCCTCATTAGCCAAGTGGTCCTGAGCGCGACTGCTACGCTAGAGGTCCTGGGTTCGATTCCCAGGTCGAGCAAAGTGTTATTGGGTTTTTCTATGAAATTCCCAGTAGCAGCTCGGAGTTAGGAATTTGTGCCCGGTTAATGGCAATAGGCTCGCCCCCTATTACATGGGACCTAAACATACCGGCGAACTGTGGGTGTACATTAGTACGCCTCTGCCTAACCCTTCGGGGAATACAGGCGTGATGGTATGTTATGTAAAGTTCCCCTTTTATAAAAACCATATTGAAGATAAACTTATTGGAAATCTAACCTAACTAATGGAGATCTCGATAATATAAGTTATTACAAAAATCTCACGTGGTTACATCGATCTGCATACAAATCTCGTATTCCTAACCATAGTTACTAAACTAACCGACTATTTTGTATATGTATATACTCACAGCCATACCTTTATAGCTTTATCCACTCGCCTTATGCATTACCTCACTTTTTACTGAATTTATACTTGCGTTTTTATATGTAAATGGTAGCATTAAGATAGTTTTATGCCCAACAATATTTTACAGTAATTATGGATGATTTGTGCTAACTTCTTAAATATGTTTGAATTATATTTAAACCACAAAATTACAATGAAAATTTGTGATTAAATACAATTTAAAACGTTGGTGCAAATGACCCTAAATACATTACATTATATTATCAAACAACAATGTAATTTAAGATTTAATGAATTTATCAAACCCTGTTCCAACAAAAAGGATTCTTTGCGTGTTAAGTTATTGCTACCGTTTATAACAGGACTAAGTAAATAAAAATTGGGTTTATCGTTGGTGCTGATTTAGTCAATAAGTGTGTAAACATGTTTTAATTTAACACTAGTCAAATTTCGCGGTCATGGAGGGTCATTAAATATTAAAAGAATTAAGTTTTAATCTGAACAATCATACTGCAAATATCGCGTAAAATTCTGCGGTAAGATTGTAATAATGTATTTTATCTTCGAAAAAAATATTATAAATAAATAATATTTATTTAAATTTGTTTTTACTTTTTATTTGTGATGTTTGAGGAAATGTTCATAATTATTAAAGCTAATGTTTTGATAAACTATTATGTAATACTGTTCATGACCGCGGTTTCATTTTATCACAGTAGCTTAGATACAAAAAAATGTATTTTTCATACAATCACATACACAGCTAGTTATAGAGTAACTGTTGTATCGTTATAGCGTAGGTTTTAAGTATTTATGTATGAAGTATTTATTATTTTTACTATCGTAACGTCACGTCGACTTTAAAATATTCGCTCAATTGTAATTTTAAATTGTATCGATATTTTGGGCGATATTCTCAAAATGGAATCTCATGATGGTATTTTGGTTTGGAACAGTATTCTACGATTTACGAAGGATAGATAGGTATTCTGTTGTTGGTAAAATGTACATAGCCACTTACACTCATTACATAACAATAGGACTGGACTACTATAAGTGTCAATTACTTGAATTAAATGGGTTTTAGGGAAAACGCCGCCAAACACGATATTATGTTAAATAGGATCGATTTTTCTTTCAAATGAAATACCTATTATGTATAATTCCACGAATAAACAATGTATTAACGATAGCATAATACGTGTAGGTTTTATTATTATAGGTTTCAGCAATGTTGTTACGTTTAGGCACAGTTGTTTTTTTTATAATTATAACGTTTTACTTATAAACTGTTGTTTCATTTCGTTCCTTCGCTGATACAAAGCATTCGTATTTCGGTATATGTTAGAAAAAAAACACACATTTCATAAAAAAATATTTTTGCAAAACTAAGGCCCTGCTACCTGCAGCATGGTCAAATATTTCATCCACATAATCGTAGTAATAATTATAAAAATAATGGGAATCTATTATCTTATTTACTTAATAACATTATTATATACTTTCTATCAGTTTAACACATACCAATAAGCGACGGGTAACGGTCATACAAAAGTTGATAGTGAGCGGCGACCGTTCATATTTTGAGGTAATTGCCTGATTCCCACCTTATGAATAAATAATAACATAAATACTATAGTCTCCCGGTGCTGTCGCACTGGTTCAACATGTCTGTCGCGGCGATGGCGAGGTGCTGCGCGCTCGGCCTCATGGCGGGCATCGTCTCCGTGCAGCAGTAGAACAGCGCGAGAGGATGGGCGTATTGCTTCTCCGAGATATTCACAGGTACAGGCGGTCGAGTACCTGTAAAAACAAAATCAAAAATAATTTATCCGAAATAATGATAACACTTGCTCAAGTCAGGGCATCCTTACAAGATATTATAAGATAAGATACATAAGGCTAAAGGGAATAATTTTTGCCCATTAAGGGTCCAGTGGAGCTTGAATTGCCCACAAAAACTAAATGCCAGAATAAATCAGTCCAAACAAAATATTATTGAATTGTGTTATTATTTGGATTGAGTTATCGATAATCTTCATTGTGTTTAAATTACGATTTATTTTGGTATTATGTTTGTATTGAAAATACGATCCACCAGACTCCATAGTAGTGTTCTATATTCCAATATTGTGTACCATCAGATACCAAAGCTGCTATGGCTTTTTCTTTAACAGTCCTCAGACATTACCTTGCATTGTAACATTCGTTAAGGTGGTTTGGGCATGTAGAGAGGATGGATTAACGGAGATTGACGAAACGAGTATACATGATGAGTATGGATGGAAGAGTTGGAAGGGGCCGACCTTGACGAACGTACCACAACCAAGTTTCGGCCGTTCTTAAAAAAAGACAGGTTAAGAGCACCCTAAACCGACGTTCATGCATGAGGAGATTAATGAACGTAGACGAAGCGAAAGTAGTATGCCAGGATCGTAGCAAGTGGAAATCTAGTCTCTGCCTACCCCAATGGGAGACAGGCGTGAATATATGTATGTATGTATGTATGTAACATTCACATATTGCTAATACTATGTCTGTAGTTATTTTAGTGAAGGAAAAAATCGACTCGCAGGCAGGATTCGAACCTGCGTCTTCTGGTTAGGAACACCAGACGCTATGACCTGGTGCCACCGCGAGTCCCACCTGCCATGCCGAATGTCGATTGAGAGGCAAAGTCAATTGCTTCTCAATAGATGTTACTGACATCACCTGTAAGAGGTAAGTTCAGCATGTGAAGGCAAATTTCGGCATGGCAGGTCGGACAAGATTGTCAGTTTGATTCGGTATTTCTTTTTAGACTTCGTAAATGAGGAAATGCCGGCGCCATTTTGTTAAAAAAATTAAAACATTGACTTGTGTATTGAAAACATATTATATTATAACATTTATCAGGTTGGAAAATTTATTTGGACAACTAACCATATCTCTCAGAAAAATAATCTCCCACACTGTCCTCGGTGTCATCCAGGCACTGCACACTTTCGTCCATGGATTCATCAGTTTGTGTGTGTGGCGGCATGAGCGCCATCATCTCCCACAACGTGAGGCCGAGAGGCCATATGTCTGTCTTGTCTGATATCTCTCCACCATGGATCACTTCAGGAGCACTCCAAGCTTCTGTACCTAGAATAGCATAATTTGATAAAGTAATCTCTACCACAGATAACAGAATACTCTACTATTATAAAATGGTAAAGTCGTAAAAGCTGTGTCTGTACATTGTAGATATTTAAAAGAAATGTGGGTAAATATCTCTGAATCCAAAAATGTGATTTTAAAAATCTTGTGTGTTTGCTATGGGTTGGAGCAAACACTACAGAATAGATTTTAATTTTGTTATCACTGTTAGAAAGTATATGCTCCAACTTAAAAACTGGTGAACTTCTTATCTCAATTAATCAGATCCTGAGACATAGCTTGACCTCTCTGATGTATATTCCCATACAAAGAGGAGATCATCACTGTTGGTATTAGATTATGGGATCCATTTCTAAATCTAATATAGCTTCAGCAGCAAAAGCTAGTTAATAACTAAAAATGTATTGAGAACATAATTATTAGTATTTATGGTGATGTGGGTAAATTGAAATACTTAATTAAACTAGTTTAATGTTAGAAGTTACTAATTGTTCAACTCTCTCAGGAAAGATAAAACTGCGAAAACAAGAAAAGAGGAGACGGAGACGTTAGATCAATTAAGGACAACCCAATGAAATGAAAAGGAACAATAGTTATTTGTTATGCAAGGCTGCAAAGTTGTTTTTTGGCGCGAGTACTTGTATTGAATCCTGAGCGTTGCGAGGGTTTCAAAGGTACGAGACGCAGAATAACTTTGCTGCCGAGTGCAACACACAACTTTTCACCTCACTACAGCGAGGAAAATGCTAGGTGCAAGAAAAACATTGAACAAATTGTACGCTTTTAAGTACTTTTCGCGCGATTTATCTGGCAGAAAACTCAATTCGGCATTATGTACCGCTTGCACTAACTCTGCAGGTGTTAAATTTATATCTTCGTCACTACTGGACTCACTCATATTATGAGATGTCTTACGATTATATCAAAAAACAATCCATAATAATGAGTGATATGATTAGTGATGATTAGACTTATTCTATTCTATTTATAATTTGGGGACGCCGGCAGGCACCAGGCGGGCGATCAGTCCGCATATTGGGATTATTTCGCCCAGATGATTAGACTTAGGTGAATTGATTAGAGAGAAGAAAATTTTTAGTTTATTTTTTTCATGCAGTCGTCTTACTGTCCAGTGCGATTATTCTAAAAATGTGGTTAGCGCATTGACATGAAATAAGTATTTATGCATTTTCAGTGGACCCGGCGGTATAGAAAATTATTGAATAGAAAGGTTCGAATTTTAAAAACTCTCCACGCTAGGGGCAAAATACACTTTTGCATGCAGATTTCGAATGACAAACAGAATCTTTCCGAGCTTGTGAGGTGAAAATTATGTTGCCTGGTTTCATACCTATGCTAAACAAACACTGGAAAAACTATAACCATGCAAATATTTTTTCTGTATGGAATCACTTCCACCACTCTTGGCACACAGCCACAACAGCTGTAGGGATACTGCTAACATATTGTGACAGTGATGATAATTGTGCAATGCTATTGTTGTTATTGCTGTATGTAGGCACATAAATTATTGTAATAAAAACGAAGCCTACTTATTTATCATATTCACTAATTAATTATTTAATATGGACCTCCAACATATCACTACTTATTATAAAACAAAGCCGTTTCCCGCTGTCTGTCCCTATGTATGCTTAGATCTTTTAAACTACGCAACGGATTTGGATGCGGTTTTTTTATAGATAGAGTAATTTAAGAGGAAGGTTTTAAGCTATTTAACATAACCCTATGACACTTAGGAACGGGGCAGCGTGGGTGAAACCGCGGGCGGGCCGCTAGTACTTAATAAATGTGTTCATCCAATTACAGAAGAAACTGAACAGACTGAAACCCTATAAAGAAAATAGAACTATAACTTTTTATAAAGAGACTATTAATGAGTTGATAACATACCAAAATACACTGCTTTGCCAGCCTTCCTCTTATCAAACACACCATTCTCATCAAGTGGTAAAGTCACTCCAAAGTCACACAGTTTGCAGATGACAAAATCTCCATTCACTAAGATGTTGTATGACTTCATATCTCCATGCAGGATTTGCATTTTGGTATGTAAGTACTCTAATGCACTGGCTATATCTGATGCTACCTGTAACATGGATGTGATGTGTTTAACTGTCAAAAATTATAAACATAATTATTATGGTGAAGTATAGAATATAAATAAGAACTAATTACATACATAATTAAGTTAATTTAGCCCATCAAATCCTGTATTATATCTATAATACAGGATTTGATGGGCTGAATGTATCTACATTGAAATACAATAAGTATCATAATAATTTGGTATAGTGGGTAGGTGTTTGTGATATTCAATAACATTCCTTTTAATTCAGCATGTAGCGTTAGGGCCCCAGGGCATAAGAACAATAGATATTGCATTGTGTTGTAGATTGTATGATAAAATCCATCCACACATGCATTGGAGGAAATAATGAATACTAACCAATTCTTATAGGAAACTCATTTCCAATAACACTTAAACACTTACTTTTAATATTTGTTTAGGAAGGAATGGTTCACCATCATCTTCAATTCGTTTCTCAATCATATCACCGAGAGACAGGTCACAAGCTTCCATACCTAAGTAAAGGATCTTCGTTTTGCCAAACGCTCGAAACCCAACGATGTTTGGGTGGGACATGCGTTGAAGGAGTTCAGCTTCGGCATTCAAACGCTCGGTGTATACTTTGTTAGGTTTCACACGATTGTTCAGCATTTTGAGAGCCCATGGTGAACGAATTTGACCCGCACGAGGTGATCTTACCAGTTGCATCACATTTATACCTAAAATTTAACGTAAGTACACAAAAAAAAAAAAGTATGTACTGTATCTCATGTAAACAGTACTAATAAATTTATACCTGTTCCGTATCCTAATCTGTTTAAAAATGGGGACGGCGGTATTACGATTTTGTCGTTTGATTCCAAGGCTTTAGTCTTAATGGGCGTCTTGAACTCTGTCATGTTTAATTGCATATATATTTAAAATTAATATTTTTCTGTAGGTACACAATGTGCGCTCAGCGTTATCGTTAACTTTTCAAACAACACAACACTACACAACAGCAATCAGACAGACGCGTATATTTAATTTGAATGTTGCTTCGTTCGTTTGACACTTGACACCGGAAAACTGCCAACATAACGCAATGTCTGCATTGCGATCTCGCTCATTTCTATTATGAAAAGCGAGACAAAGGAGTCAGCCGAATGCTATAGTTATTTATGGTACTTTAGGTACTCTGGAACGCAATTTGAAACATTCGTTCAAAAACGTCGTCTCATATTTTTATTATGTTTAGAGGACCCAAGAACCGGAATTTACATAATATGTAAATTCCGGTTCTTGGGTCCTCTAAACATTTATTATTTTATTCGTAATAATTATATTATAATATAATTATTACGAAAAGAAGCCTAACTCACTTTTGTTGTTTACCAGTCGGTCAAGACACTTTTCTCAGGAATACGTGGAGATATCATTTTAAAATTAACAACAGATGGTCCCATAGAACTTTAAAAAATCAATATTTAAATTTTTTAACATACATTGTTTTTTTATTTTTTGTTATTATTATGGCGCCACACTTTTTGTGTATTTGCCAGTGTCAAGTATTAGAGTAAACAAGTAATATTTCCCGTCATGGGATTGTATTATGGCACCACACTTTTTGTGTTCGCCAGTGTCAAGTATAAGTTGTTCAGTTGCCCCAATAAACCGGTAGAAACGTTATTGAGGCTTCGATGGAGCTTAGGAGTGAACCCAAAATGTCACGATTTTCAATTTTATATCATTTGCCTACACTCTCACACTTTCACGAACACTTAATGGTTAATTATCCACCATAATTACACATCAAAATTCGGAGAAATTCAAGTTTTGAAAAATAATATAAAATCGACAACGCGCACTTTACATTTTCCCGCCTAAACTCCAACATACATTGTTAAAAATATTGTTTTTTTTATTATAGTAGTAGTACAATAGGCTCGCCCCCTATTACATGGGACCTAAACATACCAGCGAACTGTGGGTGTACATTAGTACGCCTCTGCCTAACCCTTCGGGGAATACAGGCGTGATGGTATGTAATGTAGTAGTAGGTACTCAGAGTAACAATGCTTGTCTTACTTCAATGTAGTAGTAGAAGTTACTTACATAGGAAGGAAAAAATCTGAAAATCGAAAATTTGTGTCCGTCTGTCTGTGAGACCCCGTCTGTGGAGAAGGCGCGCGTGCTAGTAACGCGCCTGTGCCGCACGTTTGATTTGACACAAACGCGATGCCAACGCGCATGTGAATCGACACAAACGACAAACTACTATGTATGATAATTATAAGCGAACCGTCGACGCACGTTTCTAAAACGCGCATCGACGGTGCCGGCGCGTTTAAAAAACGTGTGTATTCAGGCCCTAATTCGCAGACTATAGTGGTTTTTCAGTGGATTCTTTTTAACGCGAATAAAACCTATCGCAACATCTAGTAATTAATATTCTATACCTAGGTAAATAATAAAATGATTGTTTAAGTAGTTTGAGACGTCTTTTAGATGATAATAATGAGATGAACAAGATAGACGAAATCACTAAGAGTCCGGCGGACCGAATTCTCCATACAAACGTTATACCAAAATAAATCGTAATTCAAACACATACATTTATTCAAATATCATACCTAATTACGGTAAGGTACTCTCGTCTTTAATTCTTTACACGGAGTTTTTAAATTTAATTTTGCCTCTGACATTTTATTATCCGTTCTAGGTGTTTACCTACTTGCGGATAATTTCAGACGCACAGTTTCGGGGATACTGTACCTGTATATTATCGAAGGGTGTAAAGCAAAAAAAAAAACAAAGATCTTATGTATATAAAAGAAAGTCATGTTAGTTACACTATTTATAACTCAAGAACGGCTGAACCAATTTGGCTAAAAATTGGTGGAGAGGTAGCTTAGAACCAGGAGACGGACATAGGATACTTTTTATCCCGTACCCGTGGGATGTGATGACAGACCGAATTCCACGGGGGCGAAGCCGCGGGCAGAAGCTAGTTTATGATAAATATGGGAACCACTGAACACAGCCCATTATAATTTTGAGTTTTACCTACAATGAACGAATGCGATATTATCTTCATCAAAAGTTGAAAGAAGTAAAAGCTAAAATGGTTTACCAGTCATTGGGTAGCGATTAGGTAGGTATCTGTATCTAGCGACGTAACATTTACAAAGAACTAGAAGTAAATCGCGCTCATGTAACCATTACGTGTATAACACTTGATTACAGACAGCTATGTATCATAATGTTCTTTGGTACATAAACTCACTGAACTTGTAGTTATGTTGAATGCGCCTGGCTGCGGCCTGCGGTTGCTCCCTCATGCGATGCACTGTCAATAGGTAAAACAGTCAAAACAAGCAGTCAAAATTAGAACCTGTAATCACAGATAATACTATTAGCTGTAGCTCTGCCAGGACAGCTATCTGCTGGAGATACTTAGGCCGTGAAAGCTGAAGGATTATTAACAGATTTTGAACAAACCTACCAAAAAATTAGAAAATACGTGATACCCTATCACACGTTGTTATTTGCTGCGGTGTTTACTGGTATTTATATTCTTCGGGTTTCTACAGATAATCAGCTTTTATAAACGTTCTAGTTAATTCCAATAACCAATCTGCGTAAAGCCCGCCTGCAAAAACTTGCATACTAAACACGGCAAAATTAATATTAGGTAGGTACCTATTCAAATTACGATCCGTACATGATTATAATTATGTGAAACTGATTCGCGAAGGCCACAGTCCGGAACTAGGGGAAGCAGCGAATTAAGCGGGAAGACCGGAGGCGTCCTCAGCGTTTCGACGTTGCTCAATGGAAGGAAGCGTTGACGTCGGAGTTGAGGTAACGCATTGTTAGTAATGGAGCGGTCACCGCGGAGCGCGGGCGTGCGTGCCCGGGCTGCAGCCAGTTTGGGCCAGTGCCACACACTCAGGTAGGAGCTGGTCACGCGTCAATGGTTGCGCGTCACTATTGCATTTGTGATATGTTGCGATATGCGTTACGTTTGGTAAGGATGGATCTCGAGGTAGGTGCAATCGATGTTGCTGTGGTGGGTTAGTACAAGTACTGTAGGTGGTGTTGTGTTGTGAATTAAGGGACTTAAGTTGGTGACAAGTGCAAGGACCTCCATTTGAATTAGCTTTGATATAAATTTCGCTGTCCCGTGTGTGCGTTCTAGAATCATCATGCATTAGATTGACCTCTTTTCGGAAAAGGTGATGAGTAGATCGAACATTTAGTTAATCGCAATCGCTGACAATAGGTAATAGGCTGAGAATTTCTGATAAACATTAGCTCAGTCAGGAAGCTGGTAGTTGTCCTAATAGTATGTAAAGTTATTGATGTCTCTAAGATCCCTTAAGAAAATCCAGACGAAAGGCTTTACCAGTCTGCTCCCCGTAGCACCTACCTTACTGAGCAAGTCCTGCTAAAGTGTCATGCGAGCTAATGCAGTTCCTGCAGAAGCTTTTATTGTTTTTTTTTTCATTATCTTTGGGACCTCTAGGTAGTTATTCGGAAGAACTATACAAGTACAAGTCATATAGACACCTTCTCCTCATTCGTGTTTCCAAATTATCATATACTATTGACCCGCCCACGGTTTCACCCACGTTACCCCGTTCCTAAGAGTCGTTGGGTTATGTTAAATAGCTTAGAACCTTCCTCTTGAATAACTCTATCTTTTAAGTCTTAGTTTTAAAGATCTAAGCATACATATCTTTACTAATATATAAAGCTGAAGAGTTTGTTTGTTTGCTTGAACGCGCTAATCTCAGAAATTCTTTCAGTGTTAGATAGACCATTTATTGAGGAAGGCTATAGGCTATATATCATCACGCTAAGACCAAGTAACTATTCCACGCGGACGAAGTCGCGGGCAGAAGATAGTATATAATACCGCAACTCGGCAAACGAAGCGTAGGACGCCCTCCGGCAAGATTGAGTGATGATTTGCGAAAGGTTGCTTATGGAAGCTGGATGCGACAAGCCGAGGACAGTGCGAAATGGCGCACATTGGGGGAGGCCTACGTCCAGCAGTGGACTACTACCTATAGGCTGATGATGATGATGAAGCAAACATAGGGACAAACAGACAGCGGGAAGTGACCTTGTTTTATACTATGTAGTGAAGTTTACAGTAGCTAGGTAAAGCTTTAATGAACCTACTTCAGGTGTCAAACTGCTACATTAGATCGATGTATTGTTACTGGTCTTGACTGTGACAGACACAGCCAATCTTGCAAACTAAGCAGATAAATCTTAATGCTTCTGAAGACTTTTTAAATTAATATCATATTTTATGCTTCAAGTTTATAGTCCGGTCGCGGTATTCGCTTAACATCAGGTGATCCGTCTCCTTGTTTGCCCCCCTATTTCATAAAAAAAAGATATTAATGGAACTAACAACTTAGTACCTAATTATATTGGCGTTGAAGTAGAGTATGTCGATAATTGGGAGCAGCGTCCTTAGCTCAACTTTTTTTTATGGGGTAGGGGGGCAAACGAACAGACGGATCACCTGATGGTAAGCGATAACCGTCGCCCATGGACACCCGCAACACCAGAGGAGTGACAAGTGCGTTGCCCACCTTTTAAAAGGGTTTAGGCCTTTTTTTTTTTTTTTTTGTTGACGGGGTTGGAAATGCTTTATGCACTATCCACCACTCCGGGGAGAGCGGTGGGGTGTGTCGGACTCCGCTCTGAAAAGAGCGATCTACCGACTAAAACCAACCGCGGCGTTTCGCGACACCACTTTGGTGCCGGGCCTACGGGAGCGCTGTAGCATTCGTCCGCGAAGGGTTTAGGCCTCCGGTAACCTCACTCACTCGGTGAAACAGCGTTGTTTCACGCCGGTTTTCTGTGAGGCCGTGGTACCACTCCGGTCGAGCCAGCCCATTCGTGCCGAAGCATGGCTCTCCCACGTGAAAACAACAACCTGCTCTGTTTTATCTGTTACATGCACTTATGGGTTTCATCCCTCTTTGTAGTTGTTCAAACAAAAAAGTTCAATGTCATTTATAAAATAAAACCGTTCACATCGGAGCTGAGAGAAAATTCTGTATAGATGTTGTGCCTACCAATTGTTCAAGTTGTCGTATTTTGATACAGTATTGTCTCGCTTTCCGTGTTTATAATAATATTGATTGATATTATCATGTTCAGGTGTCATTGTAGTCTTGTGTTACTGTATTTCGCACGCTTTTGTGTTTGTTTGTGTGCTTCTATTATTTATGCTGATTCAGATGAGGTCGAAGTACATATTTACAAATTTAGAAAAATACCTCTGACGAATCAGGTAATTGCTGGAACTAAATATCTTTAACATACCTAACTAGGGGGTTAGGGACTCAGATAGGCATCTTACAAGAGGCGAAAAAATATCTGATCTGCTCGGTGGTAGTTTACCTTTGGATCTGACTGGCTGGCGACCATTCTTTGTACCGGAGTCCGTTGTAAAGAACTTTGGTGAGTGTTACGACTTTTGGGCGTAAGAGCCAGGTTGCTGCGGCTCAGGCAGTACAGTCCGTAGGGGCTCTAAGGGTCGGCAACGCATCAGGACCTCCTCTAGTGTTGCAGGTGTCTACGCCTAATGGCTAGGGCGTTGGACTTGCGATCATGTGGTTGCCGGTTCCAAACCCACCCATTGCACTAGGTACCGACGTAATCCCACTCGTAACACAAGCATTTAGCTTAGCACGAGGGGTTAACAAGAATATTAGTAATGTGCGACCCACATTACTGGTAAGCATTTATAAAAAAAGGTAGACAATTTAAACAGCAAGTAGTTAAAATGAAATTTCAAGTTTCCCAAGCAGTGACACATTACTAGAGCCTTATTAACTTTACATGCACTCATAATCGTGTTAACTGTCAGTACCTACCTGCCGGTCCTAATTCTTAGGTGTTATATCTACTAGGTAAATTTGCTAGGAAACCATCCATTTGTACCTACCGACATATGATTAAAACATTTGTTTTAATTGACGGAACTTATTATTACTGCATTAAACTTCAATTAAAGAATAAGTGATTATTAAAAAGGTTAGTGGTTCAGTGTTGTTGTCGTAGATTTGATTTCTAGGTCGAGCACCATTTTATTGGATTTTTCTATAAAATTCTCAGTACCTAAGATGATTCTCAGTTCTTTCATATTTGTGTCCATGTACTGGACAATTTGTTACCTATGTATGTACCTACCTATAACCCTTCGAGAAGACCTACAGGTGTGATGGTAGGTTATGTTATGATATGAATCAAAAGAGAGTGATGTTCAAACGTTTACAGATTATGTAAAATGTTCGGAACTGTTTCACAAGTCAGTCACTTGGTGCAAGCTTGTAACTGTTAAGTCATGAAGACCTGCACGCGAGTTGCATGCCAGGAATTATACAGTACATAAGTATGTGATATGTTCATTGACGCACTTGTAGGGATATCACCGATGTCCGTGATTGTCGAAAGCGTTGCCAAGGCACGAAGTCACATTAGCAATATGATTTATTTTTTTGAATTATGACAGTTTTTTTAACACTAGGATTTTCTCCTGTATTGTGGGTGCGTTTACAAACACAAATTCTCACATACACAAACGCCCAGACCCGGAACAACTACCTGTAAATCATACAAATATTTGCTCCGTGTGGGGATTGAACCCACAACACGTGTCGCAGAAGCCAATTGCTCAGCCGCTACGCCAAACGTGTCGTCGTTGTTGTTGATTAATTATATTTATTATAAACAAATTCGTGACACTTTTAAATATTTTACTAAAAGTACTACTACTTATGTACCACGTAGATTTCGAAATGTTTAGTTAACCTTGTTCCACGTACCAACAACTTATTTATATAAATTAATTACCTACCACAAGATTAAAATATCCTAAATACAAATAAGTACCTAGGTAAAAGTATTAAACTTAGATCGGGGTGTTTTGCAAACACCTCTACTACTTATACCACAGCACTAGTCTACTTTTTTATATCTTGCTCTATATCTTATCTACGTTCATCTTGTAAACTAACTTCGGGAGAAAAATGTGAATATAACGCGATAAAATCTGTAAAGAGGTTATATTTCAATACTTGTCGTCATGTTTCGAGTCTAAACTAGTCACACTGTCACAGCCACGTCGAACTGAATGAGTGAAAGAAAAAACACAATGCAATAATCGTAGTTTGCAAAATGCTAAGAAATTAGTGCAATATGGTAATCCGAGGAACTTAACGCATGACCGATGTTTAGGGCCGTAAACAGTACGGACTTTTAGTCTGCACTCAGTACTAGGTAATGCCGTACGATATGTTCGTGAGCGACATTCGTGGCTATCAATCCAATGGCTGCAATTTCAGGCATCGGACAGGAAAAGGATGTAATAAAAAACTATATACAACTTACTTAGGTGCGTTCATAATTCTTTTGTTTGGCGTTTATACGTTTTTACAAGAACTGATGTTTTTGTTTTTCATAGTTTTGCAAAAAGCCTTGAAAACTTAAGGGTCTGAGGTTGAATTGCTTCCGAAAACGCGACAGGTACCAAAATAAACCGTAATACAAACAATATTTAAAGAAATGTGGTATTATTCGGATTGAGATACCGTTATTCTAAGTTCCTACTGTACTTTATTTTCTAGAAAGAAACTAAGAAGAAAGAAAGAAAAAAATAAGTCTAATACCTACTACTTCACTGGAAATAAATGACGAAATCGTTCAAAACTTGGTAAAGTAATCAAGAATTGCATTCTGTTACATTTATTTCCAGTGAAGAATTTTCGATGAAATTTTCGGTATCGGACTCCGGACCCTTAAGTTCTCAAGGCTTTTTGCAAAAATCTGTGAAAAACATCGGTTCTTGTAAAAACTAAAACAAAAGAATTATGAAAGATAAAACATTTGTGAATATTATTATGATCTTAGGCAGGATTCGATCCTGCACCGTCCAAAGCCATAGTTGTAGGCACTGTGCCACCAAATAATCTGTGTTCCAAAGCGGAGAGTGCAGTTTCGAATCCTGCGTGCGATCTAATTTCTGTTTCGCATTTGTTGTTTTTGTGTAATTTTTATTAATAAATAAACATAAATTAAATCATACCATTAGCGGGCGAGCCTATTGCCATTAATTTATTCCATGCCATTAAGGAACGCAATAAAGAATTGAATTGAATTAATCAATCGTTTCAATCGTCAATTTTGGCCAAAATTTAAGATTACGATCGATTGACGCTACTTTTAGCTAGAATATCGATTTACAAGCAAAGGTTTTAATTCTCAGTTGTGAATATTGTATAGCTAATGGCGCAATTACTACAGCTATGAATAAAGAATGTGTTATAACTTTTGACTTTGACTGCTTATCCAGCTAATACTATTTGTTCTTCTCTATGTTTTCTTGAAAGTATTAGAAACTAGTTGAATGATTGCGCGCGCGCACGGTACCAGATATCATTATAGCATCCTCTACTTGGCTTGATTTCATACTACGCATTGCTCATAAATCGATGTAAATCAAAGTAAACTCACGATAATGACAGCTCGATCAATTATTTAGTTTTATAACAATAAAGTTGATAATATGATGTCGTAAATGATATATGAGGGAATGCGCACGAGCAGAACTAATAAGCATTTTTGTAATACTTGTTACATCAACTGTTATTTAATAAACAACGTATTTGATAGTTTGAGGATGAACAAATGTTTTTGACGTCATGTAAGTATCGCTAACGTAAAATTTTCAAGGTGTCTTGACTCTAGAGACAGTAAATGTCGTAGTTAGGACTGATATGGACGTTTTTACTAAAAGAGAGACGTGCTTACTGAGCCGATGGCAAGTAGGTTTGACTATTAAGGATGAAGTATCAATCAAAACTTTCTTATTAGTAATTGCATATCGGAAATAGAACAGTAGCTATGTTAAGTTGCTAACTTGCAATCAATAAGATAACATACAATAACTCCTGTTTTTCCCCGAAAGTTTAGGCAGAAGCACACCCACAGTTCGCCGGTTAATAATAAATAATTAGTAGGTATTCGATAACATTAGTTAGGTCCGTAATTTTTGTCTCTGATACCCTGATACGAAATTATAAAACATTACAGGACAAATTATGTGTTAGTATCATAACATGTCCCAAATACAATTGATTCATATGTATGGGTATTATCTAAACATATGATACAACTTATATAATAACAGAGGACAGTCGTAACGGTTACACGGCGCGGCTATGTTTGAAAACACGCCCATTGTACTGAACATCGCCGTGCTGCTTGACGTCTGCGTATGGGTTCGGATACCTACGCAAACATTCACATCAACCGTTTGATTAACTTTGCGATGTTGTCTGGGTAAGCAGTCACAATGCAAACACACTCCAAGTAGTTTCACTAAATTATTAAAACTTTATTTTCTTACTTTTGGTCTAAGTTGCATTTTACGCGAATGAATTCTCAAACGCATACTTATCGTTAATTATTTTCTTTCCAGGTCCTCCGTGATTTCCTTGGCAATCGTGATAGCAATAATCATATCACCTGCTGCTGGTTTCACTTTACCTGGCTCAAAGAATATTTTAGATCAGACACCAGATCTGGAAGCTGGCGAGAGCACTCAGCTGGAAGTGAGGTACGATTTACGGGCTTTAGGTGATAACAAGACAGTCGACGCTAGCAAGATTAAAGCAGATGCAGATCCAACCGTCATAGCAATCAACGATCCTAAGAATGTAGACAAGAAAAGTGATAATAATAAAAAAATAATTTCTACATCACCAGCTGTAAATGAGACTCCTGATATTCAAAGACAAATATCAACAGAAATAAAAGATGAAATTCCACCTGCTACAACAAAATTGACAATTGACAAAATTTCGACAGAAGTTACCTATTTATATACTACTTCAGCACTAAGCACAAGTCAAACTACAACAAGAGATCCGGACAAATCTCAAGAGTTGTCAACGAAACCTACATCTCAAACTTCGGTTGCTACTGAATCTCAAATAAGTGCCCTTAAAGAACATTTTAATGATACGATTGTTAAGGATTTCAAAGGAACAGAAATAAAAGAGAATGCCACAAAAAATGCTGAAATTCAAAACACAGCCGAAACAAAATCAGTACCACCCAAGCAGAATTTTACGGAAGAAATTACCACAACAGAAAGACGTGAGACTTTAAATGCCACAAATAATTTAAATGAGAGTGATGCCAATAAAAGTACTACTCCAGTGGATAGTTACGCAGAACGCAAAGATATAGCGCGTTCTTTATTAAAAACAAAGTCTAATATGCGAAATCAAACCGCGAAAGCTTTATTTCAATCTGATCAAGCAAGTTCTAAAGAAGAAAGTTTGGTTATTAGGACTGACAGTTCTCTTGATGCTTTTACGACTCTTGCATCTGAATCAGAAACAGATGCAACAAACGTTACGTTTGAAGCACCTACAACAGAGTGGACAACAGAAATCGTCAACACTGAAACTGTTACTACAGACATGAATCCATCAACATTACCGTCTTGGAAGACATACACAACGATTGACAGAAAACGTACAAGTACTGAAAACACAACTGTTCCAGGCAAAGATCAGGCGCGAGCTGACACTGCCCAAACCGTTATTACTTTAGAGAAAGTGTTAGATAATACACCTATACCTTCATTAGCAAAATTGAAGGATGATCTCATAAATTCTCAAGAGTCAACGACACGAAAACTTGAAATAACAAAAGGGGCCGAAAAAAATGTGAGCAGTGTTCCGGATTTTAAAACAATTACACAAAAGATTGGTGCTGACGCTGAGGTCAAAAATGAAACAAAATTGGAAATAGTGTCTAAACGGGCAGGTTACAAAGATAACAGAGAGATGACATCTTTAAAACCAAAAGAAGCAACTACGTCAGAGTTCCCTCCGAAAGTAAGCGCGAATGATACGGAGATGTTCAGTACCATGTATGAGACTGAAGCCAGTGAAGTTGATGTGCCAGATAACAAGAATAGAACTGTGTATGAATCGCAAAGTCAATTGGTAAGTTGATTGAAATAATACTGAGTGTACATGTACATTAAATAAGTCTTGAAAGTGAGGTCACGCCTGGGTTCGGTTCCCAGGCCAAGCTGTTTTATTTGGAATTTCCATTAAATGCTCTGTACCAGTAAAGAGTAAAAAATTGTCTTCTATGAGGTATATGGGACCTAAATTACGAAGATTAGGTATTTAATAAGTATCATAGATAATCTTGTATTCTTTATATTTTGAACTTGAGAAGATTAATTTAATAACAAGGACCTTGATCCTACTAAGAGTAGCTTTTCCAAGATTTTCAACATCTTGTCGTAGAAGGCGCATTAAACTACGAAGTTTTGCATGAAGCCTACCCATGGTATAACCAAAAAAATACTGAGACATACATTTTATTAACGCATTTTTATATAATTTATAGGCTGAAGATGCGATTAAAGAAGAATTATTAAGAGAGGAAACACTCAACGACAACGAAGAAAATGCCATGCGCCACCACGACGAAAGTAACCCTAAGTCTAAAGTTAAAGCTTTGAAATCTGGAAAGTTCACCGATGATCCCGTAACCGTGCACGAGATAGTCACAGATGACACACTTAGCGTAAAGCCTATCAGTTACGATAAAAAGAAAAATACCATACTGTACTCCGTTAGCCCAAATTACAAATCACTTAAGAAAATAGACGTGCGACCACCGAAACCTTTCGTTAGAGACCCCGATGACAATAGCTGGAGAAACGAAAGCATCAGCTCCCTGGGCATCGTGTTCAAACCAGGAAACGCCTCTAAATCCTTTACGCAGGTTCTGAAGAATAAAACAGAAATTGAATTGGGAAATATGACAGATAAAGACAACAAGGGCGATGTCCCAGACTTGAGGTTTAGACTTGAAAGGATAGCTGAAGTCAGGAAGTCTAAGAAAAAGAATAAATTTGGCGATAATGTGTACAGTGACTATGAGGAATCAGGTGAGAATGCAAAAGTTACAACCACGCCGATGAGCCCCCCAGCGGAATCAGTACTTTCCTATACCCCACCTCCGCCGGCTACATCATCCAAATCATCCACGCCAGAATTTGATCTGACTGTAAACGCTATATCAAGAGAAAAGCTCGATTTCTTTAAAAACGATGGGACCACGCCATTAACGACAGATAAACCGAAAAAGTTCTATAATGTAGCTGAATACTATGATGCTACTGATGAGTATGATGCTGATTACGTTAATAATCATAAAATTGAGTTGAAGAAATTCAGTCCACCGATAAAATCAAAAGAGAGTTCTGCTACTCAACCTCCTCCTGAACTGCTTCATACAAAACCGATGAAAGAGTATCAACCCGAGAGGAAAGCTACTGTTCAGTACTTTCCGCCTACGCAGAAAGTCGCTCAAAAAGTTCATCTGAACGATTACGATACCGATTTCAATAGAAAAGTGAACTTGTATACCTTTAAAGAGCCTCCGAAAACTGTACTACCCGCGTCTTTTGGTACTGTCTCGCCTGTACATACTGAAAGATATGAACAAGTAAATAAACTAATAGTGAAGCCTGCGTTTACGCCGATTTACAAAGCTGAAAACTGGAATAAGAACTTGTACTTAACGAACCAACCGCGGGAATCTGAGCTCCCGAGTGGATTTGTAGCAAACGACGGAAATTTCAACAGAGCTTCGTACGTAATCAAACATTACAGGGACTTTATCAACGAGGCAGCGAAAGAGAGCGAAGGTGATAGAAGCGTCGAGTATCCCTATACTGAGTCACCCCTCCGCGGCGTCACCATTAACGACCTAGCTAAGATGACCACTAACAGAGATAACAACCAAGGCGAAGACGACTACGATTACGATGTAAAATTCCGCAAAGATATTATGAGCAGATTCGTAGACAACTTCAACCAAAACAGTGAGAGGTTCAAAGTGGACTTTCCGATTCTATACAACAGTAGCGTGGTGCACCGACAGGCGCCCGAAAATGGAAAAGTGGCATCATCGTCTGCGTTCCTGAAAAGGTTGTATGGAGTGGGGAACCTACGGCCCAACTTCCTGTCGAACAGGAAGCCATGCGACCCGCACTGTGACATGACGGTGGAATTATCGCCGGCGTACGAGCTACATTACTACGTACCCGATCAAGAGGAGAAGGAGGAAATCGAGCCGCGACCTATCACAGTACCAAATCGATACAGATTATGAAATATGAATCGCGTGCATATAAGATAATGCATTAATTTTATTAACCTTCGAGAGCTGTGCGGACTGTTTAAGTCAATAAAATAAAATTTATTGGTGCTTATCTTAGTTATTGGTTGCTGAATAAGCAACTGAACGCATATTAAATTTATAAACGATAATAAGATTTATCGTGACTCAAGTACTTGCTTAGTTTTAAAGACGATGTTGTGAAAACACGAAGGAGAATTGTAACTTTACAAATGAAATTGGATTGTACTTACCTATTCATTTCAATTCCTCGCGTACTTATAGCCCAGGAATAATCCTGAAATGTTTCTTGTGCCTTTACATATAGAGAAAGATTACTTCCTTCAATGCTTTGAAGTAAGAAAATAGATTTGTATAGGTACTTTATATAAGTATGTATTCTGCCAAATTGCCAAAGATGTAATTTTTAGAATAAAAACATATTAAAAATATGATGAGGGCTACATCTAGGTGAAACATTGTATGATAATGAGAAATTAGGCTAACGTATTGTTACAATAAAATATAAATCGTGTATTATAGCCGCTGAATAGACATTCCCCGAAGGCCCGTATTACATAGTACCTTACTAAGTAGGTATTGTAAAAAAATAAATGTATAAATAATTACGTAGAATATCAGTAGCGGCCGTAATGTCAAGCCATTTTATACAGTTAAATTAAACGTACACTTTTTAAAACGACACGATACTTTTCCTTTTGTGAAAAATGATAGATAACGCACCAGATTTATTGTAAACATACTAAGTTTGTTTTTTGTAATAGTCGCAATTTTAAAGCACCAAGGACAGTTTTGTAATTGTTTTGTAGAAAGTTATGTTATAATTTAGCTCAATGTTTAGCCTGTTCCGTCGAAGTATTATCGAAAAATATTGACGGCAACCGCAGAGTTTGTGATAGCAAAATACATTTTTATGTAAAAATATGTTTTTTCATTACCTATATACACAGTACCTATTCACATAACACACCATAAATAAATAACTTCAGAAAAATTGTTACCAAAACAAACAAAAAAATGACTAAACTATTACCTAGGTACCTACTTGCATAGGAAAATACATAGTAGGTAGGTATTATATTATAATTTACAATATTTTCGTGACATAATATACTAGTTAGTGTTTTATATTATATTATTAGTAGGTACCTACCTACGTAAGTTCTACAACTCCTTGTGAGAGTTTTTGCGAGGAAATCATATACCTACCTACCTAGGCATATACCTATACAAAGCAGCATTTCCTGCGTAATGTCCTATCGTGTTTCGTTTTTAATGCTAGTGACATTTCATACATACCATCACGCCTGTATTCCCAGAAGGGTTAGGCAGAGGTGTACTAAGGTACACCCACAGTTCGCCGGTATGTTTAGGTCCCATGTAAATGTAATAGGGGGCGAGCTTATTGCCATTAACCGGGCACAAATTCCAAACTCCGAGCTGCTACTGAGAATTTCATAGAAAAACCCAATAACACTTTGCTCGACCTGGGCATCGAACCCAAGACCCAAGAGACTAACGAGGCAGTTAGAGGCAAGTAAAGGTTGGTGCTTACCTTTCTACAGGTGAGAAATAACTATGCGAATGCCGTCACTTCAGCAGCTAATTATCAATAAAGTCAACGACGTGACACCCAGAATCAGCACTAAAAATATTCAATGTGTTCAATTTGAAAATGTTTGAAATGGAAAAGATGCGATGTGGTGACAACAGTCTTTCACAGAACTCGTAGAGATTAATGGATGACAGGTTGTAAAAACTACCCTACATTTTTTTAAATTACCGAAGTCTATTAATCTATTAATAGATACTACAGACACTGCGTATGGTAGGTAAATACTTTGTACAGTTGGCGCAAAATAACTTGAACCAAAATGGCGGATGCGCAGTAGTCGTTTTTTAGTACATTTTGCTCCCAAATGTACTGCGCAAACATTCCCCCTCTCCGTTAGTTTTGGGTCAAGTTATTTTGCGCGAACTATACAATTAAATATTATCTTGTTCTTTTTTATACAGTTTTTTTTTTGATATAGCAAAGGAATAATTCCATTAAGCTTAAAAAAAATCACTAATGTTATTTTTGTTTAAAAAACCTTCATTTCGGTGTGCCACCACAGATTAAATAACAAGTGAAAGCCAAAGCAGTGGAACCTCATAGTAATGGGACTATTTAATTTTGAAGTGGCACATTGAATTATTGAATTACTTAATTCAATAATATAATATTTGGGTAGTCGAACGTGCTGCAAATACAGTGTAAACGGTGCATTTTTTTTATGTAAATAATTTTATACTTCACCTACTCTGAAAGTGACCCATTACCTACCTACTACTCTAATATTGAATATTGATTGGCGAAAAAAAAAATTAAAGGATAAAATGTCAGAGTAACTTTCAGAGTAATGATAAAATTATAACAACAAACCTTCATGGTGACACAGCTGACGCAGTAGGGCTTAATAATTTCGAAATTAGAATGAATGTCGAATCGCGCGCTTGGAGCGCGTGTCGCGGGTTTTGTTATTGAATTTTGTTTTTCGTAATTTGCAAAATAGAATTAGGTGTTGATGAAGGATATAAAACTTATATTAACCACACAAAATATAATATTTAGTGCATCCAAACATGACTGCCAAATCGAAACACATATTTATGAACGCCGTATATTTAATGATAAATAGGTAAGTAGGTATGACTTACTAAAGTCCCACAAAGGCAGCTCTGATTATTTTCAGGTAATTATGTTTATACATACCTACTTATTTTCCTCAATAAAGAACTTATTTCTAATTATTTTCAGATGATGTTTATATTTCTTTATTTCCTCGTATAATAAGAATTTCGCAAGAATAATAATAAGAATTTTAAGAATTTAAGAATGAACATAGATGAAGCGAAAGTAGTATGCCAGGATCGTAGCAAGTGGAAATCTATAGTCTCTGCCTACCCCAATGGGAGACAGGCGTGAAAATATGTATATATGTATAAGAATTTCGCTGAAGTAAGAAGCACTACTTACCTACATCTTTCGGCAGAATGTAGAGATTACAAAATAGTGGTTAATCGTTAAAACCTAAAGGTTTGTCATGTTCCAATATCATCTGGTCACTGGTTGTAAAGTAATACGTATAGGTACTATGCTATCCAACTCTATACCTACGTAAAGTAGGGTCAATTTAATAGATCACATTTGACACTTCATCAAAATTAAACAACGTAATCTTGTAACGGCGGGCATATAGGTAGAACTGCACAACTGCTTACCTTCTACAATTAAATAATCAATCATATAGATCATCCACGTGTTTTTATACATTACATTACGTAGGCGAACATTATAATCGAGCGTGCCAATTATTAAATATTATGGTTTTATGTTAGAACTACTGCAACATATAATTACAAAGGAATCTAATAATATTTGAACTAGGAACATAGATTGTAGACTGAAACACAAAATACTTTTTTAAAATACACTTTATTGACGTTCTTTATTGTAGAATAGTATGCAAACATCACTCGATCGTTAGATCATTTGTTATGGATTCTTTACAAGTCACTTTGAGCATAATCATAATAGGTTTCATTACAATAATAATATGTATATTATAGCTAAATCATACTTCGGTTACTTGCAAGTAAACTGTAGCGGAAATCACATCGAGTGGGAAATGCAATTCTGGATCCAATAAATAATTATGTTACAATCTCATAAAAAACGCAAAATTAAAATATTTTTTCTCGATGAACACACTTTTCTCTTTGGGTAACAAAAGAAAAATCAGAACACTGATAGGGTGATTACCTATGTACAACAAATATTTATTTTGCAAATTAAAAAATCTCCATTAATGTGTTCACTTGTTGAAAACAAAAATAAAACGAAAAATAATCTGAGACGAACTAAAATACAACGTTATATTATAATTATAAGTTATTGGTACCATTTCACTGTCGACGTTACAATAAAATTCAATACAAGACAACGGGAAAATAGAATTTCAGTTGGGAAGGTATTGTTAATATATAAACAATATTGGGCCTTATCTACTATGTCTTTAGATTCATATCGCTAAAGGAAAGAGAACAGCCTCCTTTAATTGATGGCTAAAATTGTATTATGAAATTAGCACCAGTTTTAGATTTTATCGTGGTTTTTCCGGAGTAGCTTGCATTGACAGTAAATTAATATTATTATGTTTGATTGTTAGTAAGGGCCAACACACATGATACTTTACAAATCATCATGTATTTATCTATATAAAATTCATAGAAATAATACAAGTATATTAAAATACTAACTGCATCACAGTCACATCTGCCTGAGCCTGTTGACAGGTATTCGAAAACTACAAAAATGTATGCGATTGAAATTTTCAAACTATGCTATCATGTGATTAATGTCAGTCTCATATATAAATTTCAGAATGGACCTACTCAGGAACATTTTCAAAGTAAGATTTAGAAAGCTCAAGATAAATTCCTCTGAATTAGGATATCTCATCGATGCAGTCACTATGTAGTAACCCTAAATATCAGTGATGCGTTGACAAATAAAATAAAGTAAATATTTTCTATGTTTTCGCGTTTCGTTAGTGAAATGGTACATTTAGGAACATAGATAAGGTTGATGTTATCTAAAATTATTGCAAAAGCAAGATAGGTAACGTTGTTAGCCTTTATATTGAAAAGCCAAAGGCTGATGATGAATATTTAGTATATCTGATGGGTTGTGTACATGTCCTGTGTCTGGCCTTAATTTGACAATATTTTATAGGTGTGCGAGGGACAGGTGTTAGCCATGTGATTATATTATATATAGCACTTCCGGTAATGGACAAGCATTACCCAATAACAGTGCTTTGACTGTAAAAATATAAACATAATTTACAAAAATGTTTTTTTTTTGGTGTATGCACAGACACAAAACTGTACACAGATACATATGTCAGCCAGGTATAAAAATAATAAAACCGAAATGTTTATGGTTAAAAATGCGAGATACATAAACAGGCAAATCGGTAATGTCGCTGCTTTCCTATTGCTATAGGTAGATAAGTAGGTACGTAAATCAGTTACAATTACAACAATAATCATTTTATAAGTATAGTTTTAGACTAAAAGCAAATATTTACAAAGAACACGCCACTTTACTAGCTATATATACCTGCCTCCCGACTTTGCTCGCACGCGGTGTCTGGCAACCCGAGTTCCTCAAATAATAATTTATAATATTTGCCTAATATTTTATAATTTAATTATAAATTATATTTCCTAATATAAATATATATAGGTAAGCGTAAATATTTTTTTGGTAACGAATAAGAATATTCCTGCACCCTTTTAAATAAATTAGAGTCCTAAAACATTATTACGCATAATTTTAATGTAGAGAAGAGCCAAGTTTTGACACCAAGCGCAGGGGAATTAATTAATGTACAATATTTTACATCCCTATTTCAAAGTATAGGCCAGTGGCCGCTGGCCCGACACCGCGCGACAGCCGTCCCGTCGTACAAACCTAACTCTTTACACTAGCCAGTCTTTCGTTTACACTACTCTAGACTACAGCGCTACTATCTCCTAGCCTTCGACGCCGATACTCTTACAAATGTATACAGCACACTTTGTATGTGGTAATAATTTAATATACTTATACATTTTTCAAGCAGCTAAAATTACGAGGAATTCAACAAGAGAAGCAGTTTACAAGCCCCACCCCCCACAGATTATATTATTTAACACTAAGCTCTCGGACAGTTTTCTGATATTTCGACTGTATCATATCCCGCGTATTCATAAATGTTTAAAAATTCTACAAGGTAAGGTGTCTCACATTTAACATACAAGCAAAATAAACTCAAAGTGTGTTGTACACAGATGTTATCCTACAAACCACGCGGTCAGTACGCTTCATAACCTGACGATGTGCTGCACTGAGAGGGAGGGGGAGGAGTGCGGGGAGAAGGAGATGGGTCAGTTCGCATCGTACCTACTAATATATTATCCTTAATTACTTTACCGGGTTGACCATAATGGTAAGTGTTTCAGCGAATTAATAAACAAAAGGCAAATTGTTATTAAAAGGATCCTATGTTCGGAAGTTTTATGAATATGCTATACGAATTAGGGGCGTTGAACTATGATTTATTAAATAATATTACTTTTTTGAGTAAAGATAAAGCAAGACACATGGAAATGGATTTATAAAGTGAAAATAGCTAGCAACGCGAACATTCCTAATTATAAAACCCCGTTCAGACCGTACAGTACTAGTAAATGTTAAGGGTGCTTGCATTTTCAATGGCAAGCCGTTACGTGTGAATACTTGTGTATGAATTGTAAGGTTAAGTAACTTAGCTTTAGTAAACAACTGTGGTTTGAAAGTAAAACGAATGGTTGGCACCTCGTATATTTGGCACCACTAGCGTCAGCCAAATGTGAAGCTCACCATCCGTTGAGGTGTAACACGTTATCTAGGTGGAACTTGGCGGTGCGCTGCCTTGCATAAACTGATGTGGCTTATTATTGAATAAAAAACACCAAAAAATTTTGAAAAAGGAAAATTTCAAATACTGAATATTCGGCGACTCGGTTGTTTAATACACAATTTTCTAGTTTAACCTGTCAATGCTTGTATTATAGAAGTTGCATTACATCGCCTATAATACGTTCCAATCCTTGGTCTCCAAAGGTCGGTAAGGGTATAACTGAATTAAAAAAATGAAAAACTAAAATGCTTATTAAAGTATTCACAGTTGTATCGGCTAAATTTTTTTTAGCAGTTTGGCTTGACTAATTTATTGATCTGTATTTTGCTAGTTGAACCATTTAATTTGCATGTTACACCTTACGGAAAAGAGCGCAATAATTGGAAACAATCAATATTATACGAGTGTCAGCACCAAAACATATTGAACAAAACTAAGTAAGAACCGGTGCCGATGCGATACTCTATGAAAGATACTATACAGAATAACACAACATATATATAAGAACAGAAGGTCGACTCCATACCAATACGAGCTTATCGACAACACCGCAAGATTTACTGCGAATTTATAGTACGCTAGATGGATATAGGAAGAGTTAAACTAACAAAGTTTATTAATGTGTATGCCTATTGTTTTATTTTTCTTTCAATAAAAATCTAGTGGCTTGTGCTATATTACTAGAACACCCTAGATGATATAATAGAATTATCTAAGAATGCAGTGATTCGCTTTCCGTGACTGAATATTGATGTAAACCTTCTGTGCTTACCATGTTGGCGTAATACAATATTATAGCGAATTTTATACAATGCTGTACATACATACTAGCACCACTATAGCATGACGTATAGTAACCGAAACTTCATAATTTAAACCAAATGTATGTGTGGTAAATGCAGGACATTATTATACTTTGATGATGGGTTCTGTATTAATATTCTATTAGGTAATTCCAGTTCGAGACTCAAACAGTAAAAACATGCAGTAAAAAAAAATATCGAATTTTATCAGAATAATATTAAACTTTCCGTGGGAAAGCCATGCTTCGGCACGAATGCCGGACGCTCGACCGGAGTGATACCACGGCCTCACAGAAAACCGGCGTGAAGGAGCGCTTGCGTTGTGTTTTGCCGAGTGAGTGAGGTTACCGGAGGCCCAAACCCTTTTAAAAGGCGGGCAACGCACTCGTGACTCCTTCGGTGTTGCGGGTGTCCATGGGTGAAGGTTATCGCTTACCATCAGGTGACCCGTCTGCTCGTTTGCCCCCCTATCCCATAAAAAAAAACATGATAAATACCGGTCAGTAAGTAACTAAATATAAGTGAAATCTTATGTAACACCGATATAATTGGTTATATGTTTAAAGAAGAAAAAGGTTAATTACAGAAGATAACAAAATATTTAACGTTTACTTATCTTTTTAAATAAGTTTATTAGGAGAGGGAAAATTATTATATACACCAATACAGAACCCAACAAGTAAAGTCTATTAATTTACATTAAAACATCACAAGTTTGGACAATTGACTTCATCACGCATACTATATATTTAATACCAGGATGCCTGTCGCTCTTACTTGTAAAAATACCTTTAAATGTGTAATGATTTATTTTTTTTATAATCTCGGACAGAAGTTATAACATAAAATCATCTTTCACAATATTTGAACCATTCTATACTTACATGATATAGTTTTTCAGTTGATTTTGAAGAATTCAGCTGCTGCTGATATCTGTATCTACTTAAGCTAGCAACAACACTTAAATTGAGAGCCACCGGCATCCTTACACAACAGAATCCTATAATAAGCGTCTCATATAAAAATATTAACAAATTACTTGGCTGTAGTCAACACATGAAGTCACAAAGTGTCACCTGTCGTAGTAAAAAGTAATAATCGACGCGAGTACAGTACAAATTTCAACCTTATCTTCATAGTGAGTATGTTCAATTTTCCGTATACTTATTATTTATAACCACATCCATAAAGCTCTAAGAGGAAGCCTCACTATACATATAATTAAAAGTAAACGTTTAATTTAAATATTTTTTTCTTATAAATATCATTTATAATTATAACATATACACATTCATACAAAATTCTACATCACTAAAGCATACTCGATGTTCGAACTAAATTTATAAACCATTCCGAATCTTTTAAAATTAATTTTTACAAGTCTTAAAGTGAAGAACTTTCTTTATAATTTCCTTTAAGAAAGCGTATAGATTAATTTAAAAACGAACGATTCGGCTGATCGGGTTTAGATTCACACTCGACTAGTAAGTTTTTGGGAGGTGAAATGCAATATAACAAGGTACTTTAACTTGTACGTCATCAACACTGCACGTCGAATTTATATCAACTAAAAATTTATTAGAAGCTATTCAATTATAGGTAATTTAATTCTCAATTTAAAGCTTTATGTAACAAGTACTTTTTTATAATGGCAATAAATAATTTTAATTCAATAAATGTTGGTAGGAATATCTGTGATTCTTGTCTCATTTCATCAAAGTACAATGTGGATGACGTATCGTAAACCAGTAAAGCTTTAAATCTACAAAAAACCTCCGCTTAACAATTTCGATTGTTTATGGAATTGCAGTGTATAGGTGAAGTTGTGACATATAATGGAAGTTTTCTACAAAGTTACTTGTTTATGTGAGGATTTGAGTTATTAAGATGGCTAAAATTGTTTGATCTTTTTATAATAACTAAATCGTGATGTCTCGCTCACATTCCTTACGATCTTATATTAAAGTAAGAATAAATAACATTCAGAACTGCTGGGGATCCTCACTTAAACAAGCCTCAGGTGTGGGAAAGGTTTAGAACATTTCGCGGAACACATTCAATTGGTACCATACTTATGCAAAAATACATGATACGGCAATACAAAATCTCATCATAAGACCCATCATTTCTACGTATAAATATGCATTTAAATCTAATCTATAGACTACTGCGGCCGCGTTCGTCCCTGACGTATCGTGTCGAATGCCGACGTCAGGTCCAATCTCGATTCCGCAACTAGTTGACTAAAAAACCTTGTTTAAATATCAATAAAAGCTAAGTGCTCCGGAAGTATATAAATATACGTACGACGATATTAAACAGTGGCGAGGGCCACTTCAGCGCGAGGTGTTCGGATGTCGGACGAGCGCTCTGCTGCCTCGCTAACAACCGCCAAGCCTAGGGGACCACTACGATCGAACGGGGTACAGCGGGACACCAAATGTGTCCGGGACGTGAGTGTGGCGCTAGTGCAGCGGCCGGAGCGGTCGGAGCGGTCGGAGCGGGCGGAGCGGGCGGAGCGGTGAGTGTGACGTGACAGCGGTGACGTCACTAGCTGGCGGCGTGCTGCGGCGCGGCGAGCTGGCCGAAGCTGCTGCGGAGCGACTCCTCCATCAGACGGAAGATCTTGTCGCGGTCCGCCTGACGTACATACATACATACATCTTAATAATCAGATAACACTTTGCCCTTGCTTTCAAAAAGGGGCCGTTCAAGTATTACGTAAGCACTATAGAGGGGCGGGGGGAGGGGGATTCTTTGCTTTGCTTATTTTTGATGACATGGGGGGTGGGGGGATCTAGATAGTGATTACGTCAGCAGTAATTATTTACTTTTTTACACATCGCAAATTGTCCATGCAGAAAACGAAATGCATTTTCGGGGATTCCTACAAATAATGAATACATACGTTTACCTAGGTATATTTCTAGACATAACTGCTGCTCATAAATCAATCAATTGTACCAAAGTTTACGTAAGCATGGAGGGGAGGGGTAAAAGCTTTGGTTACTTTTGCTGACGAGGGGGACGGGTGGATTGCAAAAATTCTGCTTACGTAATACTTGAACGGCCCCAAAGAAGTAAAATACGAAGAAGTGATACAAGAGATAGGGCATAGTGGAATTGAATAACACTCCACTCACAATTGGAGCTGCCTGACTGGGGAAGTACCTCCACCTTGCAGAAAATCGTAGCTAAATAACATAGCTACGTGCTATGTTGTAATCCTAATGGTGAGTAAGGTTGCCAGTGCTCCGCGAGGAAGCGTTGTGTTGACAGTGGTGGAAGGGGACCGGTTGTGTTTAAGCATCACACTTATTGTCCCTTTCAAAAAAGGTGTTCTAAGATCGTTACAGAAACAGCAATGTTATTGTTGCAAGCGTCCATAGGCTACGCTACGTTAGCGTAAGGGTACGAAGTCCAAACTTTCGGCAGAGACTCTCCGACTTATGGGCGAGAGACGTATTGATGACCAAGCTACTACGTCAGAAAAGCGGGCCCTCAATCGTAAAATAAGCAAGCTGGTGCGACGAGACCTCCGATGCTCAAATACACTCGTCAAAAGTCTTTGCCCAGAAATTGAGAAGGCCCCTTCTGACGAAGCTGAAAACATCAACAGGAAATACCGTCACCTCAAAGCCGGAGATTCTCGCTGAGATCGAGGACTTCTATGGACGATTGTACGACTCGCATGCTCCACGACCACAAACCAGACGTCAGGATTGCCACCTTGAGCCGCCATTACACCGACGACTTGCCAGAAGTCAGCCTCGACGAGATCGAGAGAGCCCTCAAACAAGGGAAAAGCCCCTGGGGAAGACGGAGTCACGTCGGAGCTTCTGAAAGCGGGAGGTAGACCTGTACTCCGAGAGCTTCAGAAGTTGTTTAACTCTGCCCTCACCGACGGGAGAACTCCGAAGGCGTGGAACAGAGGCGTGGTGATACTGTTCTTCAAAAAAGGAGACAAAACTCTCCTAAAGAATTACAGGCCCATCTCGCTTCTGAACCACGTCTACAAGCTGTTTTCCAGGGTGATCTCAAATCGTCTAGCAAGGAGACTCGTCGAATTTCAGCCCCCAGAGCAGGCCGGATTTCGAAGGGGTTACGGGACCATAGACCACATCCACACAGTGCGGCAGGTTGTACAGAAGACCGAAGAGTATAACCAGCCCCTATATCTTGCTTTTGTGGACTATGAGAAGGCCTTTGATTCAATCGAGATCTGGGCTGTTTTGGAGGCACTGCAGCGATGCCAAGTGGACTGGCGATACATCGAGGTGATGAGATGCTTGTATGACGCTGCGACCATGTCCGTTCAAATACAGAACCAGCAGTCTAAACATATCCAGCTGCGCCGGGGAGTGAGACAGGGGGATGTTATATCCCCTAAACTGTTCACCAATGCCCTGGAAGATATGTTTAAGACGATATGGAAAGGAATGGGCATAAACGCGAACGGCGAGTACATCTCACACCTGCGATTTGCCGATGATATAGTCCTTATGGCAGAGTCGCTGCAGGATCTCGAACGGGTGCTGGCCGATTTAGCTGATGCCTCTCGACGCATCGGTCTCGGGATGAACATAGATAAAACTAAGATTATGTACAACAATCTTATTACCCCGAGGCCGGATATCGTAAATGGGTTATATCTGGAAGTTGTTCAGGAATATGTCTACCTCGGGCAAATTATGCAATTGGGTAGAAACAACTTCGAGAGAGAGGCCGATAGGAGGATTCAGCTGGGGTGGGCAGCATTCGGCAAACTTCGTCGAGTCTTCACGTCACCCATACCACAGTGCCTTAAGACGAAAGTCTTCAATGCGTGCGTCCTACCAGTTATGACCTATGGAGCCGAAACGTGGACTCTCACGGTGAGACTGGTCCACAAGTTAAAAGTCGCTCAGCGAGCTATGGAGAGAGCTATGCTCGGAGTCTCTCTGAAGGATAAAATCCGAAACGAGGTTATCCGACAGAGAACTAAAGTTACCGACATAGCTCAAAGGATTCGCAAGTTGAAGTGGCAATGGGCCGGTCACATCTGTCGGAGAACCGACAATCGTTGGAGCAAACGAGTGGAGACCGCGACTAGACAAACGCAGTGTAGGGCGCCCGCTGGCCAGGTGGAGTGACTACTTGCGGAAGGCAGCTGGCAGTGACTGGATGAGGAATGCCGAAGATCGGGCTCTGTGGCGTTCACTAGGAGAGGCCTACGTCCAGCTGTGGACGAATATAGGCTGATGATGATGATAGGCTACGCTTACCATCAGGCAGGTCGGATACTTGTTTGCGACCTTAGTGATATAAAAAAGGGATCAAAATCTTTACTATTATAAAATTGTAAAAAAGCTGTGTCTATACATTGCAAATTAAAAAAAATCATGTAAGGTCAATAAACATATCCGAACCCAAGTATTTACCTTACATGTTTTTTTAATTTGCAATGTACAGACACAGATTGCATCTCAGGATCCGTTACATTATAGCTTAACCCACTTGTTTCTTTTTTAATATCTTCAAAACAGACAGTTTTTTTTACAATTGTAGGTATATCGCGTCGGGCACCAGGCACCAGGCACCAGGCAGGTGTTGTATAGTGCTGTTACCTCGTGTATGAAGCCGAGCTGCACGAGGTCGTGCGCCAGCGCGCCGGCCGAGTCGCGCCGCGACACCGCGCACGTCAGCTGCCGGTTCATCTTGTCGTCCATGCGCAGCAGGATCGTCATCTGCCGGTAGTACTAAGTACACCAACATATTGCGAACTACCAGTATCAACTATCTACTATCTGAGGACAATCTATATCTATATAAGTGACTGACTGATCTATCAGCACTCAGCATACAACCAAAACTACAAAGCCAAAAAAAGTGGGAAAATAAGTTTGTTTTATAACGGTAACAGCCATTAAGAAAGAACTTTTAGAAATTTCAATTGTGTGCTTAATAAATGTTCAATAAAATCGAAAATACGAATACTTAAGTTGCTGAGAAATGGAATAAATAAAGACATATTTAATTTTTTTTGGATTTTCACATTTTAAGACACTGTGGATTTTTTATTTATTTACATATATATTTAGATATTGTAAGAAATAAAATTTGAAAGAAATTCGAATAACTATACGAAGACGTACATTAAGTTGATTAAAACATAACCCAGACGACCTCTGTGGTTTAGTGGTTCGAGTACCGGACTGCTGACGATGCGGTCGTGGGTTCGATTCCCACAGGACACAAAAATTTATGTGATGAATATAAGTGTTTGTGTTCGTCTGGCTGTTTTATATCCTATGTATCCCTTTTTTTTTTTTTTTTTGTAAATACATACTTATAATAAATAAGTATTTACAAAAAAAAAGTATAAAAGTATAATATCCATTGTCTAGTACCCATAGTACAAGCTCTGCTTAGTTTGGGACTAGACGGTGCTGTGTAAAAATGTCCCAAAATATTTATATTATATTTATATTTATAATTACAAATAACATAAGTATACTCAATTACTCAGCCAGCGTGTGGGTGTGGGGGGTGTGCGGGTTTGGGAGTAAACTCGGGCTCGGCGGGCGGCGCATCGGGTGCGGGTGTGCGGGTGTGGGGGTGTACTCACCAGCAGGTCGGCGGGCGGCGCGTCGGGGTGCGGGTGCGGGTGCGGCTTGAGCGAGCACATCATGTTGACGACGCGGCGCGTCTCCAGGTCGCGCGGCTCGGGCGACGCGGGCAGCGACTCGGCCAGCCGCTCGGCGGGCGGCGCGTCGGGTGCGGGTGTGCGGGTGTGCGGGTGTGGGGGTGTACTCACCAGCAGGTCGGCGGGCGGCGCGTCGGGGTGCGGGTGCGGGTGCGGCTTGAGCGAGCACATCATGTTGACGACGCGGCGCGTCTCCAGGTCGCGCGGCTCGGGCGACGCGGGCAGCGACTCGGCCAGCCGCTCGGCGGGCGGCGCGTCGGGTGCGGGTGTGCGGGTGTGCGGGTGTGGGGGTGTACTCACCAGCAGGTCGGCGGGCGGCGCGTCGGGGTGCGGGTGCGGGTGCGGCTTGAGCGAGCACATCATGTTGACGACGCGGCGCGTCTCCAGGTCGCGCGGCTCGGGCGACGCGGGCAGCGACTCGGCCAGCCGCTCGGCGGGCGGCGCGTCGGGTGCGGGTGTGCGGGTGTGCGGGTGTGGGGGTGTACTCACCAGCAGGTCGGCGGGCGGCGCGTCGGGGTGCGGGTGCGGGTGCGGCTTGAGCGAGCACATCATGTTGACGACGCGGCGCGTCTCCAGGTCGCGCGGCTCGGGCGACGCGGGCAGCGACTCGGCCAGCCGCTCGGCGGGCGAGGCCGCGCGCCCCGCGCCGCGCGCGCGCCCGTACGCCGTCAGCGGGTAGATGCCGTACCTGCAACCACACCGCGCCACCACATGTCACGGATCGTACATGCAGGTGCATCTGCACCCGAACTTCGATGCGCCTCGCGCACTAACTGCGGCAGCCAGTCGAACTACCGAGCCAATCCAGCGTATGGTAGTCACCGCATTAGGTAGCCAAGAATTCCTAACTGCGGCGCTCTTAGAACGTGCCTGATTGTACGGCAGTCCATTGGCTGCATGCGGCGAAAGATATTATAGTGAAATGTACGTGATATCCATCGAGGCTGACATTCCCATATATTTGTCGTGAACATTCAATTTAAATTTTGTATACAAATGCTATGAAGTGTCTTGTAGAACTAAATGCAGCCAAAGTAAATATGTGTAAGTAGGTAGTCTTCAGTCGGGGGTTGCAAAAATTTTATTTAATCCTTTTCCGTTTAAATTTGTCGCAAGATTAATCCCAAATGCACGTCGCCACGTCGCCAGCTATAATTGGCTACTCAATATTTTAGCCACAACTAGGCTGCCTGTACGCTCTTATGCACGTGTAACAGAAATTTTAACCTCTCGAGTATTCTTTAATCGAATAGAAAATTTGTTAAACTCACTTTACGTCCTCGACGAATTTCTCCAGCTTCTCAGCATGAGGTTGCAGATCTTTGGCGGCGATCTCCATCCGCTCACCACCCTTCACGCACCACGCGAGCGCCTCGCCGCTACTGCCCCCCGCCACCTCGTCCGTTATCGTCTCGGATATGTTCGCTAAAATTACATAGAATGCATCTTACATGATAGCATTACGATTCGCAAAACTGACACAGAAAACTAGTTTTTTTCTCTAAAATATCCCACTTACCCGTCGTATTGACCAGTATGTGCGCAGCTAACAATTTGAGTGAGTGTACTTCGAACAGTAGCGGATGGAAGAGGAGTTCCCGCGCCGTCGGCCTCTTCGCAGGGTCCTTGTTTATACACCTGCCAACACAACACGTCAACACGTCAACGCCTGGACATTTGCGACGCCGAACAGGCAGTGTCACCCGTACAGGGAATCATAAAGAAATGAAATGTTAACAGCCGATTTGATCATCATTTAACAGTTCATTTCTTTAATTCAGGTACCCATATCACAAAAATGACACACTGCCAACCTGAAAAACATGTACCTGTATATAAAGTCCTTTTGTCGCGGCTCCTCCAAGGATTCAACCGTTCGTATGATGTGTTCCTCCGTGACGTGGCTGCCCGAGTCACCATTGCCCTGAATCTCAAGTGCTGCTGTCTCCAATGCGCACATTCCAAACGAGTAGATATCCATCGCTGGTGTCACCATTTGTGATGCTGATACGGGGGAAACAAATATGTAATGAATATAAAACTGGACAACATAGTTTCGGTTGCTAAGATTCTTGGACACGAGCACAGTACACACTATACAAATACTTAGCTTCTCTCGTACGCAACGCACGTGCACATACAGGACACTTGTTTGGGGAAGGAGAAGTAAGATGATCTGTCTAGTACAGTGTCAGGTGTGTATTCGCGCGCCATGTACTCAGTAAGCATGTGTATCTTTATAGTGTGTAATCTGTGTCACGAGCCTCGCTCTTCCCATGATATAATCCTCTTCTAATGATATAATCTTTCGCGTCAAAGCAAGAGTCCGCTAAATCCAAGCAGACGAAACTGTGTGGTCCGTCCGTCACAGCTATCGCTAAGCTAATGGTACTTACATCCGTATTCCGGTGCAATAAAGTGCATATTTCTCATATTCTCGCGGCAGGTCTTGACGTGGTGATGGATGGCGTCAGGAGCCACGGAGCCGATCTTAACGAGGCCGTTGTGTTGGATGAAGATCGTGTCACATGTGAGGTTCCCGTGTACTATTGGCGGCACGCAGCCGTGTAGATAGCTGACGGAAAAAAACTACTGTTATATTGCGGCTAGCAGAAAGTCTCAACTGATGCGGTTGGGGCAATTTTTTAATTGGTGGGCTGTTAAGTGTTTTCGTTAAAGTTATTTATGTCAAAGGAGGTTTGTTTGTGTTATGAAATAGTGTTCGTGAACAGATTGATGAGCGTATTTGTACGACTAATGTAATTAATATACTATTCTTCAGTAGTATACTTACATTAAGAGTTGAATGAAAAAGTGTAGAAAAACTAGCCGTTTCTCTTCGTGGTTCCTCTAATAAAAAAGTTAGTCTTCCATGTGTAAATTTTGCTCCTTTTGTTATTTCTATCAATACAAACCAAACCGAAAAAAAAACTGAATGATAGAGGCAATTACCTGAGCGCTGAGAGAATCTGCGTGCACCATCTCTTCCAGGCCTGCAGCGGCAGACGCTTCACATTTCGTTTGGTCCTCTTGAGGAACTGCTTCAGAGAGCCACATGACATGTACTCCGTAATGAATATTACCTAAAACAATATTGTGTGTAATTTAGAAGTTGATTTAATCTCAATGGTTCTCTTTGTGAAGAAACGCGATGACAAAGTTATACGATTTTGTCCAATTGCAATGCACAATGTTGCACAATGGTTGCGTGACCTTTTTACTAGTCTTTATTTTACCTTACGTTATTTAAGAATCTTCAGTTCAAGGGTACATATAATATATCAGTTACCTACGTTTTTCCGTAAAACACTGTAAATCGGTGATTCAAATAATAATAATTCTAGTATGAGCTTTATAGCTATAGACTCCGGTAGTCTTTAAGCTAGTCGATTAAAGACACCATGAAAGGGTGAATCAGAAACAAGAGAATATGAGCTGCTGTAAAAAAAACACGGTGTCTAAAGGAATTCAAAGGGTGCAAGTCTCCCTTAAAAATGAGTGCAACATACCCTTGGTTTGTCGGTGTGCGTATCCGTCCAGTAGCGGTGAAATTTCACGATGTTGGGGTGTTCCAGGCGGGTGAGGTTGTCGAACACCATCTGTATCTTATCCTCCTGCGCTTTGAAGTTCTTACGCTCGGAGAACTGCACCTCGTTCCACACAACCTCAACGCCTTCCTCGGTGTCCATCGCCAGGTTCGCGCAGTCGATGCCAGGAACATCGCGCTGTTCCACCTGGGAACAAGAAAATTACACAATTAAAGTGACTTTTTTTAATTGCTTGAATTCTTTTGACTTATGAATCATATCTAATATTAAGAAACCTATCATCAAACCCAAACCCACTGTCAGGGTTCACGTTCCAGTCTCAACGAGTTGCGGCTGAATATCAGTAGTAGTGTACACAAAGCTCAAACTAACGGTTGACCTCCGCATCTCCTAAGTTATGGGCTACACCCATATCCTAATTACATAGTGGTTATCAGGATTATCAAGCTTCTGATTATCACTAACGTTTATTATGAGTATGACAACTGGGACGGGACACAAAAGTAAACATGCTATACAACAATATATTTTGAAGTTTTTTGACGACCTCTGTGGTTTAGTGGTTCGAGTACCGGACTGCTGACCATGAGGACGTGGGTTCGATTCCCACAGGACACAAAAAATTATGTGATGAATATAAGTGTTTGTGTTCGTCTGGGTGTTTCTTATGTATTATAAGTATGTATTTACAAAAAAAAAGTATATAAGTATTATATCCATTGTCTAGTACCCATAGTATGAGCTTTGCTTAGTTTGGGACTAGATGGTGCTGTGTAAAAATGTCCCAGAATATTTATAAAAGTAACTGGTAAATCGTCGACCAAACATTCGTACTTCCTCCACAAAATGGAGGGCCAATCATTCAATTGAGTCTCTTGACAAGATTGAGCCAATGATGACGTGCAGAGTGAGAGCCACTTAACGACTGTAAGTGCATCTGTACCTACGAATACAGTGCCCTAACAATATACCGATTTGTTGAGGGTAACTCAAGTCAGAAGAAAGGTGATTATAAATTACTACAATGTTATCTAAATGTGGAACCCTACCTAAAACGATGGATCTATATTTGACGAAACCTCTGGACCGCCAAGTTAAGCTCCCTCCTAACCTGCAAAAACCCTGATTTCTAAATATACTTTCTTCAGTTTCATTTATACATAATATTGAAGTTAAATTCATACCCGAATATGAACCATCTCACATAAAGTTCGCAAACATCCATATAATCAAATTATTAATTAGTCGCATCCGATTAATTAAAATCCATATGAATAAACCTCAGGGTAAACAAATGGATGCGATTAATCGTCCAGACGCAGACGACACGCGTCGTCGCGACAATCGACAAATCGGTTATCGGTCAGTTACCCCGAAGTTGCAATTGTTAATACGCTATCTCGCCTTAATAAATAACCAATGTTTATTAATTATGAGAACTGTGCTATTTGTGTGTGCAGTAACACAGTAAATATTATTGTTATTATTATTTTGTAAGACAATATTATCTTAAAGTACCTAAATCATAAAGGCGGTAGCCCAATGGCTAGGGCGTCGGACTTGCAATCATGTGGTTGCCGGTTCGAACCCCACCCATTGCACTACCGACGTGAACCCACTCGTAACACAAGCAATCTAGCTTAGCACGAGGGGTTAACAAGAATACTAGTAATGTGCGACCCGCATTGCTAGTAAGCTTTTTAAAAAATATATATATATATAAAAGAGACTGATATAGAAATGTGATCAAGACTTAAACAACGTCAAAATTAACTGGCGCTGATCGCATACCTACGTTTCTGCGATTTTTAGACACAGTTAACGAGATTGTCATTAGTATCGTCGCAATTCCTAAATTATTATTTAATGTTTGCAATTTGTATATTATTATCAAGACAGAACTGTCGCGGCTAGTTTGGTACCTTGTAGAAATTAATGGAGGTATACATACCAGGGTTTTTTGAAACCGGTTTCGAACGACCGGTCTTGGTGGTTAATTAAGGTTTTTCCTAAAACAGTAGTAATAGTATTTAGATGAAAAACAGATACGCACACCTTGACTGAGGATCTAAGAGAGCCAGTTATGCAAATCTGTACACATTGTACTTAATTAAAATGACGGCCAAACTATGTACTAATGAATTAACATAACTAAACAAACAACATATTCGAAATACTAGGAACTGTTCGCGGACCAGCTCAAAAAATCATCACAAACTGGGCAATACAGAAGGTAAGGAGTACCGATTATGGGGTGAGGCTTAAACACGCTTTATGGAGACTTAGGACACGAGAATAAGAACTTCTGGAATCCTTCCTAAGTATTTGTATCCACCTAATCTTAAAAATAAGTGTTGTATACTTCCAGTTGATTTCTTCCAGTGCTGCAGTCATTTTGACGCATAATGCGACTCATGGGAACTTATGTGTGGCGAGAGGCGGCGAGAATGTTTTCATACATTGTACTAAGTAGACTTTCTGTACTATTTGTCGTCCGAGTGGTCAAATATTGACTGTCGAATACGGCTATTGCCTTACTTAGTGCGACTGCGCAGAATAGTGACGTGCTCACCACGCTAACTGCGTAGGATCAACAACAACTTCGAAGAATAACGTAGGTTATTTATGTTTTTATTAATGCGAAACAATCGTTACTCTCTAACAATTTTTGCATTTGATTTCTTCATTTACTTATACCGCTAATTACAAAACATAATCAGGTTTCCTTAGTCTGTATTCTATTTAAAAAGACCAAAGGCCTTCAAAAGTCCATTAACATAGCTTCAACAGTACGAGCAGAACACTCGTAAATGTCACTTTAGATACTAAAAACTAAAAAGTATAAAAAATAACATAAACAATACCAACAGGTGTCGGCAACATTTTATGAAAGAAATGCAAAAATATTTTGTTTGCTATTTTCAAGATGTTTTATGTACCTTAACTAATTTTATCTAATTACATCCAATAGTTGCTGAGTAGATTATAATGATTATATTTGAGAACTTTCTTGAATGATCGCTAAACAATTTTATTTCTTGTGTGTCGCTGTTTATAAATAACAAACAGAAAGGAACCTAGGAACAAGCATAGGAAGAAACCAATATAAATAACAGTCTACGTAGGCCCAGCATTCTACTTTGCGTACGAGCAAGAATTGCTTTGAGGGCATAAAAAAACAAAAGACGCCCTAATTTTTTATATTTAATGTGTTGTCGGGGATTATGTAACCTAATACTTTTATTACGGAAATCATAGACAAAACAATAATGTTTTCACCATCTCTCTTAGTAAGTCACGAATCACGACGGTACTGTACTTGTATTGCTGTAACTAAGCACAGGTGCTGCTACGATGCATGTAAGCACACATTGTACACGCCGTTTCCGTTACTTTATGGCTGTTTCAGGTATCGCGGGCACAATGTATCGGGTTCCATCTACCTACTATTGCATTGGACATTGGACATTTATTGAGATCTGATATGGAAATATTCCTGACGGAAGAACTGCACGTGCGACTTCAAAGTCAATTAATATTTAGAAGTTATAGCCAAAAATATCAGGTATTTAATAATGATATGATTTTAATTGTATTTAGATTGACTTCCTAATCTGTTTGCATTGGCAAAGATTTGCTTATCTTGACGCGATACTTGATTGTAAAATTTATTAGTTTAATGACTAATTTATTATCAATTTATCACTGATTTATTAGATTTCGAGAAACTCTTAATTTGCCAGAAAATAAAGACGTTTTGATAATCGATAACTTCATTAAATATCTTCTGCCAATTGTCATAGAAATAGAATAGAATAGAATATTCTTTATTGCACACTAAAAATACAGTTATAAATAACCCGGTCTTAGGCCGCGGGTTTTTTATTAAAATCTAGGTGCATAAGCACTAATGGCATCTTTATGTCTACATACCATCACGCCTGTATTCCCCGAAGGGCTAGGCAGAGGCGTACTAATGTACACCCACAATTCGCCGGTATGTTTAGTTCCCATGTAATAGGGGGCGAGCCGGGTTAACCGGGTACAAATTCCTAACTCCGAGCTGCCACTGGGAATTTCATAGAAAAACCCAATAACACTTTGCTCGACCTGGGAATCGAACCCAGGACCTCTAGCGTAGCAGTTGCTCTCAGGACCACTTGGCTAATGAGGCAGTTGTGTCTACTGCATACATATACTTAGTGCCGCAAAAAGAATGGCCACAACCAGTCACCATGAAGGTGGAGGACTGACATTGATTGCCTTAATTTATAACGACCTCTTGGGTAGTTTTGTTGCTGATCTTACTTTGAAAGAAAATATCATCTTAAGGAAGCATTATGTCCAAAAAACAAAACTGTGGCAGATATAGGATATCAGCTTCTTCATGCAGGGGATTGAGATAGGTCTACTTCTCCATAGAAGTAAGAGAACATCAATAGCGTGTTCAGTTTCACTCGCTCTAAAGCCTATCACTTGCACTAAATCTTAGCAAAACATAAACTTTCGCATTTATTAACGAAGATAATCTAGTACTCGTTAGTTAGGAAGGCAATACACCGCCCGACAATTTAGTCGCACAGACAGCGCCATAAATCGTACGAAGAAAGCCGGTCGAAACTGCTCGTTACTGGCGAAGCACCGAGTGGGCGAGCGAGTCCACTGCAATGATTTAAGTTGCAGATTTTATACGGATACGTACATTTTACTTTCGGCTTTTAATCGCGAGGTGTGGCCGAGCCCTTCCATGTTTATTGTTACAGTGATATTTTAAATTGATATTACACTGCGTTCAGTAGTGAAAAGGGTTCGTATTATTGCTTCTAACATTACGTTGGAACGGTAAGACGGACATTTAAAGTTATCATAAAATGTCAATGGCTTTAACAGACGTGACGTCCTCTGTGTGGTGCTTGTGAACATAGACGATGACAATGAAATATGTATGTACTTAGGTACAGCTTAGGCAATTCGAAGGTGTCGGTAACGTTAAGCTTTTCCGGTGGCTTGGGTGTTGTGCACTGGTCTTCTACATATAGATATTGAATTTGATTTATATTATACCATTGTAATCGCTCAGATATCGCTTGATTTTATACATAAATTAAATACGTAACCATTATAAAAACACGGCGGCAACATTACCTTTTATTTTTCGACTTATGGGCTAAATTACCTACATTAGTGTTGTGGAATCGAGATTCTTTATTTTTATAAGGTGTTCCCTCAGCAACAGTACTGGAAAATATGTATAGCAGACAATATTATGTTCATATATTTAAGGAATAGTCTCATATTTTTGGGTCCTTAGAGTCGAAGAATCTATGGGCATAACATTTCTTACTGAGAGTCTACGATGTATCGTAATTTTAATTCATTAGTTAAATTCAATTAAATAAACTGATCTTAGTGAAAGAATAATAATAGAAATTTGAGATATGACTAAAACACCTTTTTAACAGTATGTTTAAAAGCAAAATAAAAATACACAAAATAGTACATACACAAGTTTTCTTATGATGGGACTCAATACTCAATACATTTATTGCACTCCACAAGTTAAATTGATGTTACAATGGTATAATATAAGAAACATGTGTGGGCCTTGTCGGCACGGCAAGATGTAGGAGAGAGGAGGAAGTTTTACATATTTTAAAATTTTCATATTTTACTTATAATAAATTGATATTTATTGACTATTATATTATTATAGGTAATTATTAAGGTGCGCTTACTATAGTTAGATATATTACTATAATTATTTTTATTATTTGATATTCTATTATGTAATTATATTATTTTATTATATGTTATTGTAATTATGGTCATTATCATTATTATCAGTTTGTAAAAAGAAAATAAATTAAATGTCCCAGATATTATTATTATAAATGTATGTCATGCTTGTATATTATTTATGTATTTGTGTTTATGTTTAGGTATATTATTAAAAGTATTTATTTAAATTTCAATTTATTATATTTCATATACATTTATCATTTAGGTATTCATTTATATGGTAGTAACATTTAGTTATTAGGATGTGTTTTAATTTTTTTTTAAAAATACTGTCTTTAATTTCATTTTTTATTCGCGGAGGTAGCTTATTATATATTTTTATCGACATGACATGTGGACTAGATGAGTGCATTTTTAGATGGGAGCTTGGTAGGTTTAATCTATTTTTATGTCTTAGTCTCTGGTTTTTGTCTTCTCGTGTTGTATAGAAATTTTGGTGACTTCTAACTCATAACTCATCAGTCATCAGTCATAACTCATCAGTCATATGTGTAGGCAGGTATCTAAGTTGACCTCACACTCGGATAAGTGAATGCCGTTATAACTATTATCAGTGAGAGTTAAAACAAACATTATTATTATAAACAAGTAATTGAATATTATCGCCGAGTACAGATTAGCCTCGAGGTCAGTGCGGACTATAAATAAGTATGTACGTGAGAGATGTACAGTCTTTTATAACCAGTTGGAGTTAAGTAATGACACTTATAATGTATCATACAGCTATTTATTTTAGTACTTATGCCTCAGTGGTTTAGTGATAGACAGCTGCGGTTTGTAATCACGCGAATTCTTGATAGTTATAGAATACACTAGATTCTGTGATGCATTTTCTGAAATCCATTTGCAACATGTTCTTAGATAATGCAAAAATATTTAGATCTTATGAAGCGATGTAGTTTTGGGATATAAACTGTTATTATCTGTTATAACATCTACAAATGAAAAACTATGAATCCCGCATCAGCTGTTCGGAGTACCTATGTTTCTATGACCACATTGCACAAGTTATCCGTGGCGCGTTTAAAGATGTGTAAGGACCCTTATGTTAAGCGACATTACTTATTTAAGATATCTATAGTTTATTATGAAACTCTAGGGTCGCTAATGAGTTTTTTTTTTTAATCTTACTAGCAATGTGGGTTACACATTACTAGTATTCTTGTTAACCCCTCGTGCTAAGCTAAATGCTTGTGTTACGAGTGGGTTCACGTCGGTAGTGCAATGGGTGGGGTTCAAACCGGCAACCACATGATCGCAAGTCCGACGCCCTAGCCATTAGGCTACCACCGCTGCAAGAATAATTAGACGTAATAAGAAAAGATAAGTATGAGGAGTAAGAGACCTAAGAGAAACAGTACCCAAAACTATTATCTATTAGCATGTTTGTTTGTCTATCAGTTTGTACGCCCATCACGCAAAAACTACTGCACGAAATGGGATGCGGTCTTCAAAGTTGTAAATTTGTTTCATCTTGATACGCCACCAAGAAACCGAGTTATAATAGTAAGTAGTAGCTTTTGGGACTCGAGTATAACCGCGAGCAACGGCTAGTTATATAATAATAATTTGATTCGCAATTACTGTAATCTAGATTTAATTTGGGACCTCTAAGCAACAATAGTGAGAGGCGAGTAGTGTAGCGTATATTCTAGTTATTATGCTCTAAAATTTTAGTAATTCAAGTATAAACCCGAACACATCCGGAAAATCTAACTGTACAAAATCGGAAAGGATACAAGTTTACATAAATCAACGACATCCGGTATTTCCGAAATCAGGGAAAGTATTAGTAGTTTCAACATGTAACTTTTAGAATTTAAAAGGTGGGTTCTAGAAGCAAAGTTGTAAAAAAATATTTTTTTAATCGAAATTTAATGACGGGTTTATTTTTCAAGACCTCGAAATAAAGTGTAGGTAGGTACTTACTAGACTAAGCAGAGGCGACGATTGACCATTATATACTATTACGTATACATACAATTACTTTACATTCATAATGTATGTTAATTTCTGTATAAAATTAACAGACACAGAAAGCCAACTCCATTCAATACTGGCTAAAAGGAATTACACTCAGATGTTGAGCTAGGCAAAAACTACTACTTAGATTCTAACGAGTTGCTCTACTCGTACTTTAATGAAAAACAGACGCTACCCCTAGCCCTTTAGGGATTTTCTTTTAAAAAAATAAGCTGAGACCCGATACTAATCGATCACTAAACTGCCTTAATTCAATATCATTTATGTAACAATACATTTATTGCGTTGACTTAGAACCATTCTTTTTTGCATTTACAAGGGTCCGTAGGACCCAAGTATTTTTAATGAATATCAACTTGCTACCTCTGCGGTCTTGGCACATATAGACGGACAACGAAGTGATCCTATAGATCCGATTTTATCACTTACTCTTTTTAAATAAATTTTATTTTATAAGGGTATTTTGTTTTGAGCCACAGAACCGTACAAATCCGATAACACCGTTTCACCTGGGATCGAATTCAGGCCTCTAGGCTAGAGGTCCGGTTTACTATAATTAATGAGGCAGTATAAGTTGCGATATTTAGTGTCTATAACAAAAATATGAATCATAATACAGCTTATGCGTCATCCGAGTCCATATTTATGGCAATGTATTTATGTGACTCGTATTGCTTACTCCCTTCAAATCGATATACCGTATAATTGTAGGGGTTTCGAGTGGTCCTTCTGTACGGACCAGTAATGTTGCCAAGTGAACGACCTCAGCGCATGCGCTGATAACGTTTATTACCCGTATTACGCGAAACGATAACGAAATGTGTCTTTGTGTAGCTGTTGTGTGAAGGAATGTACTTTAGAACTCAACTTATGCACTTACGAATTATTTTGTGTTCGGACAATGACGGTACAGGATCTTGTGAAAGTTGATATCAGGACTAACAACTTGACGGAATGGGGTGGAAAATATTGTTGGCACACTAGCAGAACCTCCTGATGGTAAGAAGTCATCACCGTCACAATAATTTTGTTAATGCCAACTATCATAAAAATCCTACTATACAATATGGCTGGCTCCGAAGATCTTAACTTAACCTTCTCTTCAATCTTAACTAATGACTTTTGTGCATAATACAAAAGAAGCTTGTAGACTTAACTATTTAGCGATTAAAGCTTCTTAGTAATCTAGATCTAGAACTCCATAAACCCTATACAAAGTTAGCACAGAGAACGTCGCACGCGCAGCCACGATCAATATTTGCACGTAGCGAACAAGCGTCGCGAATTTTACGATGCGACGTGAAACGCGCACAAACCATGTCACGGTTTATTGCTAGCTGTACATAATGTAGGAACATGAATATGCTACATCGAAAATATTTACTTTAGTCTATAAAACTATAATATATTTACGTCTGATGAGCTAATTGTATAGGCAGTTTTATGGGATAGTTGTTTGAAGTTTCGCTAGCGCTGCTGTCAAAATCCAGGTTGGAACGTTACTGATCTGTTTTGGAGGCACAGTCCGGTGTTCATTTTTTTATGCATGGTTTAATTTGACATAACATTATTAAACATAAATGGTCTTGTACGGTGCAACCATACATTTTCATAAATCAGCATTTTTACACGACAAGTGCGCTTCCTTTATTAATAAAATCAGTTCGCGTTGAGCAATCAAGTAAGCCGTGCGTTCTCATAATTCTACACTCTGTAACATTATCACTTCACACTAGTTCATTCAGCTCATACCATTTTAGTTAAGTGTTATTTGGACAATACATTATTTTCTGAACTATCGATATTTCATTTTATCATTCAGCATATAAAGAGTTGTGCAATCTAACAAGAGACTGTACAGGTCTTATGATACTGATAAGTAAACAGGTTTTGAACATTACTCGTGGTTTCATTCGTATCACAAAATCTGTTTAACAAATGTTTTTGGGACACAGTAGCATATAATCCTTCCTCAGGTTACAATATACCTTCTTGCCATATGCAATCAAAATTTATTCATTTGTAGGCGTCAAAAGGTAACAGACAATCAGAATTACATATTATTAACCTACTAATTTTAGCATAGATGATATAAGCACGAAAGAACTGAATCGCCAAAAAATATTAACTAACAGACAAAAAATATTAAGTAGAAAGCAAAACACGAAAGGGCATTTAACAATACATTTGAAAAAATATTAGGTGCAGCCAATACGAAATAACAGCGACCAGACAGGGTGTGCCCTAAAAAGCTCCATAAAGCATAAACTAGACACTAGCCTACAGACCTAGCGTAATAAAATATAATCGTGTCCATTTTGCCGCCGCTCTGAGAGTGAAGATCAAAAATATTGAAATTGGATTGCCCGTTGGACCAAAATGGTGGCTTTTTATATAACGACCACATATAATGAACAGCTTAAAGCCAAAGGGTTCCAGAGTCCATAATTTTTACATTATCACAGTATCTCGATGAAGATATGAAAAGGTCTGGCTTATATTAGGAGATTACTCGTATTTGATAAAGGCTTCGGTTTGTTGATCGGATTGTTGAAGGGTAATACGAATAAAATGAAAAGGATATGACGTAGCGTTATTACGTGTATGACCAAAGCCTTGCTATGGTACAGTGAATCACAGTTTTCCAAGATATGATCGATTTTATCATATAACTATTGATGTGATGTTTTAATTTAAATGATTAAGTACCTACATAAAAGTTTATGTACAGCACCGCCGTGAATAAACAGAAGATTGGGTATTTGAAAAAGGGTAATTCTCTATTATTTAAGAGACGATTAATTTACCTTAAACCACCTTAACTTTTGGAAAGAAGTTTTTAAGAAAAAGGCGCCCGTAGAATCTGATGAAAAGAAACGAAAGTCTTTCATCGCAGGTTATTTTACTTTCAATTCAGTAAATGAATAAGGGTCTTGTAGCCCGAGAACAATAGTTTTTCAAATATTGTTTGGTTACTTGACCAGTTAGCTTTTATAAGTTACTGAGTAAGCGTCTTAAACTTTAATTTGTACCATTCATAATTTCATATTTTTTACGTTTTTTTTCGCGATAATATAGATTGTATAATGTAGATCTTATTCGGTACGGCAGGTTCTTGAAGGTTTGCAAATCATAATATATGGGAATCAGTCAGCTTCACAAAGTATTAATATTTTTAAACTGTTTTACTAAGTATGTATTATCATGAGCAATACTTATCGCAAAGTAATCATAATTATATTGGATGACGTTTTCTTCAATCTGGGTTAAAAGAGTAACTGTAATTAGTAAGTATAGCATCACTATTTCCAAAAAAAAGTTCCGCTGAGTGTGTTGTATATTGCCGGAATATAATTTATCACTCCTTATTATATTATCATACAGAGTGTATTTTAATGGTGAAATGTGGGCTATACAAACATAAACAAATATAATATGTATTTAGGTGTTTTTTAAATTGTATACATATAGGTACCTACACAAAAAATCGTATTTAATAAGTATTCTTATTCGGTACGGCAACTATCTATTAGTAAATATTATATTAAAAAATAATACATACATAACGCAAATGCATTTATTAGACGGTTTATTTCTGTTTTAAATTGTCTAATAAGTCATAAAATTTAGCAAACAAGCTTGTTATACTGCATACAATAAGGCAATGCTTTCGCAAGTTGAATTATTTTCAGAATTCATTATATTAATTTAAAAGAAATCGGCCAAGTGCGAATCGGACCCGCGCATTAACGTTTGTTGTACGGGAGCCCCCCTTAAATATTTTATTTTGTTTTTAGTATTTGTTGTTATAGCGGCAACAGAAATACATAATTTGTGAAAATTTCAACTGTCTAGCTATCGCGGTTCTTAAGGTACAGCCTGGTGACAGATAGACGAACAGACGGACGGACAGACAGTGAGTCTTAGTAATAGGGTCCCGTTTTTACCCTTTGGGCACGGAGCCCTAAAAACTGGCGATGGCTACCGACATAGAACTCTTAAATCAAAGAAAGATGGCTTTATTTTTCTGTCATCTTCCGAGAAGATATCTACATGACAGTCAATTAATTCCTCTCCAAGTTAATCTTCAGCACATAGGTACTATCTTGTTTGACGAACTCAGTTGAAGTCGTAGCCTCGTATCTACAGGATCGTTGGCAAACGAACGATCGAGAGGAAATCTAATCAGCCTCAGTTCAATTCCCCGGTTCATTTGATGAATTACTTGCTGCCAGGCCACTGGGGGATATTGAAGCAATCTTACACGTAATTCATAAAAATGATATGGTCTATATATTTTGATCGTTTAACGTTTCTCTGAAAATTTATTTTTCTATGCATTCATATAAGTAGTTGTCACATCGCAGAATTAATGTAGGTATGACATAAAATTATGTCGAATCTCTCCGATATTAACCGACTTCAAAGGGAGGTTCTCAATTCGATTGTTTTTTTTTTATGTATGTACACCGATTTACGTGATTCTTCTTTAGTTTGATGCGGAATAGCTGCTATTTGGTCTTTTATGATCATTTTTTTAAGAAAATTTTTGTTTTACACCCCTAAATCTTTATTCTTTTGATCGAATTCAGTAATATAAAAAATGGACTACATTAAATTGCATTAGAACGTATCGGCACCAAAGGATGTAAATGACATCAACCTTAACGTCATTTATATTAATTTGTTTGAGCTTTCCGACTGACGTAAAAAGCCTCGCCAGAACATAAACACTGTAAGCGACACTGATTGAGTCTCGGTGCTGCAGTGCTTGCTCAGTTCGTGTGGCGACAGTAATTAGCCTGGCCGCGACGGCTCGTTGCCGTGCACCGAATTAGATTACTCTTCGGTATGCGTGCTGCATTTTTATTTAGAATCTAGCTACAATGTTCTGTTTCGTGTTAGTTAGTGAAAGTGATACGATCAGCGAACGATTAGGAATAGGATGTATAATCTGGTATTAGTACAATGAACGAAGTTGACGTGCTGACAGACTGTATGATATTTAAGTTACTTGACAATGGAATTATTTAGTTTTATTATTTGAGGTTGGCGAAAGGACGAATGTCAGATTTTACTTACTAATATTCCACATTGATCGCACCCAGGTGTTTCCTTCACTCCTTATAATGTCTTGATTGGTCGTCAACTGATCATGTTTTATTCCTGATAGGCTTAACCACCAGTTCACCGGATGATAAGCGACTGTGATATACGAAGGAGCGTGCTTGCCTAGAAGAAACACCCAGATTATATCTATCGGGGAAGACCCACAAAGTGGACAAAGATTTTCGTTCGGGTTTTCGGAATGTCCACCATGAATCGATGTCGAAATAGGTAGTGTTGACACTTATTGCGATTGTCTGACAATTTAATTGGCCTCAATATTTGTAAACCAAACACGATGACATCATACAATGTACTTAACACAGTGTACTTTTGATTTCAATTCGCAAAACATCGTTGCGAATCAATACGGAAAATGTCGAATATATTGAACAACCAATATTGGTGTCGTCCGTCTGTTTGGAAATCGCAAATCGCTTTGCTATTGTCTGTCGAAATTACACGGCTAAATGTCACCTCTAAATACTTACATAGTGTGAGTGAAGACGACAAATATTGATTATATTACCAAAGTCTATTGTGCAAAGGTTTTTTTTGCAGTGTTTCACGCTCTAACAATTGACAATATCGAACAAAATATTGACATAAATGACAACGTGCGTTCACACTTATCTCAATGGTCACAACCGTGTCCATAAAATTTTAAGTGTTTACGTAGACAATATAAATTCTCGCTAATGTGTTAATATAATTAAATTAACATATCTTTTGAATACAGACTCTGCGAATATTAAACTATATTAATTATGTGAATAAGGTAAGGTATGGAGGGGAATAGAAATTTCTGATGTGGGTAAGCGGATTAAAAGACTCGAGTGGTATCGGGCAGGACATTTGACAAGTCATGGTGATCGCAAATGAGATAAACCCCGACACAGCGGGTACTTAAAGAGTAAGGGCCACTTGCACCAACTTCAAAATTATATTTAAATTGCATTTAAACACGGTTTTTCATAGAAATTTTGGGTTTAAATACAATTTAAACACATTTAAGAAGTTGGTGCAAGTGGCACTAAAAGTGAGAAATGGTACAATGGAGTAGAGGCTCATGGTACTCTACTCCACACACAGTACTATGCTGATGATAAGATGAGATGATTGAGTTTGAGTTTGCTCTACATATGTCTATACTTATACTTACTCTGTAACCCTTCAGTGGTACAGATATCCAATAGGAAAGTGAGATTTTATTTAATTTTATTTACCTTATTTTTTATAATATCTAGTTATTTGGCAAACAGTAATCGGATAGAGCTATTAATTTCGCAATTATACGTACCCAAACGAATTCATTAACGTCCGCTCGATAATATCTTTAGTAGATGTTATCGCGCAGTCGATATAACTACAGCCAAAAATCGGTCACAATGTTTGAGGGAGAAACCGGCGGAATCGATCTTTAATCGAGAATTATTCGGCACGCGACGTAGGTACCGAACGAAATTCCTATCGTGTTTAAATAAAACTGGCGAAGGTCACGACATTGACCTCCAACCGACGGCGGCGATTGATCAACCCCAGAAAGAGGCACAGGCCAATTCAATGTCAAGTGCAGATCTATTCCTATCGGTGCTTGTATACGCCGCTTGCGTCACGAGATCGTCACTCGTCACGGGCAACCCTATAAGCCCGCTGCATGATACGCCCACGATTAGATACGGCGACAATTTGGATTAACCGATTTTATTAATACACGATAACGCGTATAGTGACGTAGTGTTTGCGCAAGCGTCACACGCCATGATTAATAGTCTCCGTGGTGCGGCGAATCTTATTATTAAATCGTGACGTGTTGGCACTAAATCGTGTAGCAAATCGCAATTTTTCTTCAGCGATTTTTCCGTTACGCTCTCCGCGAAGTACTTATCTAGGGAGTACCTTCTGAAAACGTTATTCAATATTCGTTTAAAACGTTCATGCGGGAAGTAATATTTTATCGACACACCCATGGAAGTTACTTTTGCTCATGCTTTTCTCAAATAGATACTTCTATTTTAATTGAATTTTCTCCATTTGCAGATGTTATTGGTAGTTAGTATTGTTTAGGTGAGGGATGACATCAAGTTCATTTCTATGAGTTTGTGATGTACACGTATTGTGAGGTGGTTCTGTCGCAGGGATTTGTCCGGTGTCGTCGACCCGCCGGCCCTGGCGCACTATTCGCGACAATATGCTGGCAGCACTCCAAGCGCCGGATGGTGTCTATACATCGGCTGCACATGCAACTAACCAACTCACGTTTTCACCTACGAAACAGACCGATGACAATCTTCCGTTGAAGCTTTAACTTTACCAACAAGCTTGTAGTAGATTAGCATTTCTGGAACGGCAATATAAAGTTTGTACATACATCGGTATATTAGCGAAAACGCCTGCAACGTTTTGTCCTTTGATGTTTCAAACGTCGAGGAAGTCATTTGGGCGCGTGGTGTAATATTACGAAGCTGTAATTTCATATTTGAACGTGCGAATTAAAATAGTTTTAGAGGCGGCACGTCAGCGTATATCACGTCCTCAGCGGTTATATTACCACTTGTGAATAAAATACGAAGCAGACCAAAGACGAGAACATCGTCGTGTTATCCGTTGGTCGACAATAGTTGGGCGATAAAAGTATGTCGCTTGGTATACGTCTCTACTATTAGGTACAAATGTGGGGAGTCATGCTGCAATTGTGGTAGTCTATGTGCTAATGACGACGTAGGTACGTTATTTACTTTACATATGATTGAAACACCAATCCACACAATTACAGCGACCAACATATTATTTTTAAGATGAATGTTTTTGGACGATAATTTTGATACGCAGATAATGGTACTGCAGAACTCATTTCAATGTTACGATGATGAAGCTAGAATACCATAACCGTATATGTTAAAATGGTGCGCAATTTGTAGCCATTGTCGTATTGTTGACGAACAACAACAGATTGTTTTGATGACCAATAAAACATTTTGTACGTGTTAAACTATGTATATACACTTCTTTAATATGGCCCTTATGATTTCCTTTATCAGTTTTACGTGTGAGAATGGAAAATGTAAGGTCTAATTTTTTTATGGGATAGGGGGGCAAACGAGCAGGCATAGTACGTGATGGTAAGCAATTTCCGCCGCCCATGGACAACCGCAACTCCAGAGGATTCAAGGGCCTCCGGTATCCACGCTCATTCGGCGAAACACAACGTAAGCGTTGTTTGACGCCGGTTTTCTGAGGCCGTGGTATCATTCCCGTCAAGCCGGCCCATTCGTGCCGAAGCATGGCTCTCCCATGTCTCAGCGGTGTTTCCAGTCCAATGGATCAATCACTAGGTTGTCCATGCTATTTATAAATTGTCATGAAAGAGTCATAAGTTATTTACATTTAGGTAAATGGACAGTATCTTTTAACTCCATCTGTATTAATGTTTTAAAGTTTGTCCTATTAAGTAGTTACTCGTATTACAATCGGTACCAATTTCAAACTGAAATAGCGGTGTTTTGGATTCAACAGCTTTTCCCTATCTTTATGTTTGAATATCATGTTGATAGCTGGATACCCTAATTTCATTATTACTGGAAACAAAACAGGAAAGTACTTGCTCCTAAACATTATTGACTTTTCGCACTCTTTATAGGTCTAGCACTTCGTGCAAAATTCCACCAAATTAAGGTACGTATTAAAACTCCATAGGTATGGTACATGTTCCAGGTCGTTACATTCTAGCGGGTCAAGGTGTCAGTAGCACAAATGTATCGCTTCGACAGAAATTCTAAGACCTAATTATTACTACCATGTTCGATTAAAAATAGCACCTAAATGAACATTAACAACCAAATGGAAAGTGTCAGTGTTGATAAATTTTCCTTCAGCTTTTAAAACGACACTTTTGGAAAATTTCAGTCAATTTTGAGGGAGGAATCGCCGTAGAACTGCCGAAACGGTATAATTACTGCTATGAAGCGTCAATATTTACTGTAATTTGTAGAGACAATGCTAATTTAGTTTGGTAATTAAATATCGTTTAACTTTAAAGTAATTAACTTTATTTTTCGTTACCAGTTTTATTTAAAAATAAACAAATGTCAAATCAGATTAAACTACAGCTTTAATTTATACGAGATTATCTCTATAGTTACATAAAATTTATTACTTCTTTTTTGTCTTCTTTCATTAGGCTAGCGTGGTGGACTATAGCCTAATCCCTCTCACTGTGAGAAGAGACCCTTGCCCAGCAGTGGGACATATAATGGGTTGATTATGTTATTATTATGTTTTTGTATCACACCCAGTTAATATTTTAACATATATCAATTAAAAGTCGATTGAATCTCTACTAGATTTACAACAGAAATAGCTTTATAAAATATTTGTATGAACACCTTTGATGATGAGTTCTGTCGTGCACAAAAGCATCTGTCAGCGTTGTCGATAGCTGTATTCTCGGCATGCGACGCAGCAGAGGCTCAACGGTTGATCGCTTCGGGCGACGTAGGTATGTCTACCTTTACTTTTTAGTTCCATTTGCAACTTCACTGCTCTATTCAAGGATAGGAATCACAGAAATAAGAGCAGTTAGAAACCCCACTTGTCTTAGTTGAAGATTTTGTTTAGGGATGCCTTAGAATGATTTGTGCAAAGTGCTGTACAAATAATTGAAGAACAGGAACATATAAAGTACAATCATTAAAAGCAAAATTTTTATTATGGTAAATGTCAGAGAGAATAGTTTTTCTGATGAAGTACTTTTTGTAAAAAGACTAGGTAATTAGTTAGCGATAAGACCGCCCATTGTACCACTCTATGATTTATAAAACTGTACTTTACATAAATTTTTGGTGTGCAATAAAGAATATTCTATTCTATTCTTATTATTTTAGTGAAGGTTATAGCTTGCTCAGTGGTCATAGCGGCTGGTGTATCTAACCAGAAGACGCAGGTTGGAATGCTGAATGTCACTAAAATAACTATATAATCACAACATAGAAAATGCAAAAAAAAAACAAAAAGATAAGACTAGGTAGACGCGCGACCCTGAAATGTGTCCTGAAAGAGACATAAACATTGTATGTCTCCATTTTGCCACAAACATATCGCAAAGAAACGCGATATCTGCAGTATTGACTCACTTGTGAGTCAATTTGCGGGGTACACAATCATCCCCGTCGGTGACGCGATTCTCGGAATAGAACACCCCTAGTCATCTCGGAGGAAAAGTAAAACGAGTTAACAGAGTAAAGTCACGATTCATATCGAGATGTGAGTAACGATGGCTATATAGGAATATGTATAGTTGATTCAGAAGCAAACTTATTTACTGTTCCTTACTGGGTAAGGATCTTGTCTCAAACAAGACTGGTTATTAGGTAGTCTATCACGGTGTGTGCGGTTGGTAAATTCTAATGATTTTGAGAGAATCTTCAGGCATGCAGGTTATCTGTACCGATCATTTAATATTTAAAAAAACTGATAAGACCAGCGTGGTGAACTATAGCCCAATCCTTCTAATTCTGAGAGGAGACACGTGCCCAGCAGTGGAACAGAATGATGGGTTGATTATGTATGTATAGTCTTACGTTACGTACCTTCGCTTCATACTCGATCTACTTTGATCAGAACGGCTACGAGGATCTGGATTTGGATTTGGCACAGAGATAGATCATAGTCTGGAATAGCACATGGGCTACTTTTCATCTATGTCGGACCCAACTCTGAAGTCCACTCAGTCGTCCGGAGGACTTCAGAATTGAGTCGTAGTCGCGGGCAAAAGCTAGTTTAATATAATTAGACAATCGATATCAGACTACTGTAAGCCATGTTATTTTACCAAGTATATTTAAAAATACTTTTTTATAAAAAAAACTAATAACACTTAGCTCGACCTGGGAATCGAACCCAGGACCTCTACTGTAGCAGTCGGGTTCAGGGCCACTAGGCTAACGCAGCAGTTTTTATTTTACTTATTCCAAGTAGTTGTAGTAGCTGTAGCTGGTTGCGACAAGCCGAGGACAGGATGAAATAGCGCACATTGGGGGAGCCCTACGTCCAGCAGTGGAGTGTTACAGGCTGATGGTGATGATGAGGACTCCAAGTATGACAAATTCCAAAAAAAAGCAAAAAAAGATACAAGTCGCTTTTCCATTTCAGAAACTATTGGAGAGGAAAATGCGGAATATTAAGAGAATGGACTCGGCTAGACATAACATTCACTGTAAACAAATAGCATCATTTATTTACGTCTTACAACCGGAACTAATTGTCTAAGACAACTTAAACTTGTAGTTTGCAGAAGAAACGTCAACGTTTAAACATTACAAAAGACACGACACATATAATAGCAACCTATTTACTTACAGATAATTATTTACGTGAGAAAATGAGCACGTTATTTCTTTCATTCATTCTTAGTTAAAAAAATGTTAATGCATGCCAAAATCTAAACACAACAAATAAAAGTAAATTATTACTGACGACAGCTTCGGATATAAAAACTAATGACAAATAATCTGAAGCTTGCAAAATAACGTCACTAATTGTAACAGGACACATCCACTTAATGTAATCCTTTACTCGGGTATCCGCCTACGTTGAAGATGCGGTTTCTATTTTTAGACGCATGTCCGACAGAATCGTATAATTTTGCGTTAAATTGCACATTGGCGCCGCGATACACACGTTGTCTTCACACTTGCATATGACTAGCATTAATAGCACGTTTGTTTTTGTTGTTCCTGCTACATAAATAAGTTACGTAATTAGCGCGAGGTGCGTGTGCGTCGAGTCTATTTTGATAGGCTACGTTTATTTTAAATCTATTGACATGAATGTATTGAGTGTAGCGTATTGAGTTATACGTTGATAGTACTGCATCAAAATTACCTTGCTTTACCCTCATTATAGGGATTTCTAGTAAAATCAATTATTTTAGGTCTTTTTCTCTAAAAACTTTCTCACTATTAATTATTACTTTCTTAATTGAACATTTATGAAGGTGCAATTAAAATAAATCGTAATTTAAAATGGCAGAAAATGTATTTAGCTTTCCCTTACACCCCTAAGACAACTAGCTAGATTTAAATTAAGAGTTGTGACATTAATGTTAATATCAGACAGCTGTTGTAAAATATTCTGAACCATCTATCTGTATGTACCGCACTTCGGATGGGTCTTTGCGCGAAATTGGGCATTACGTCGACATACGTGCCAACATTCCCGATGATCCGAGTCTTGATCTAATCGTGCGTGCAGCCGCCACCACCGCTAAAATTGACGTCCCAATAATTTAACTTTGAGGACGTTTTGCTCTTAACATGTATATGAAAATACTAGCTTCTGCCCGCGACTTCATCCGCGTAGCGTGATGATATATAGCCTATAGCCTTCCTCAATAAATGGGCTACCTAACACTGAAAGATTTTTTTAAATCGGACCAGTAGTTCCTGAGATTCAAGCAAACAAACAAACAAACTCTTCAGCTTTATACTTATATTAAGTATAAGTATAGATATCACTAAAAACTAGTAGCGTAAATGTCCAAGACATATCCAAAAAAATAATCATGTCCTTCAGAAGCGCATTCAATCGAAAGAACTAAATGAGAATTAACGATTCATATTGGACAACTTTTGCACCTCAGGTATTGTTTTTTCAAAATGGAATATTGAATATTTCAAATTGAATTCAGCGGTCCAGCTGGTATGAGATGAGACTAATATATACCAAAACTCGGCTGCGCCGCCGCATCGGAGGAATAGCTTTTCCCCGAATGATAGTGTAATATGTTCTTGTGTCAAATAAAACGTTACGTCTTCGGTTTAGTATCTCATAAATAATAATTTCGAACACTATACTATCCATGTTACGATAACTGTGGGAGTTTACAGAAATACCCGTAAATTAAATCATGTGTTGGAGCAAAAATAAACAAGTTTTATAGAGTACGTCATGCTTGAAAAGTCGTAGAATAAAAATATTTGAGACATAAATGGAGTCGCGCAAATTTACTAGCAAAATGCTAGCCGTCAGTGGAGTACAGGCTTTCGTAGTTAGCGAAGTGACCTACTAACTTAAATACAATACAGGTACCTATGTCCTATACCACTACTTAATCGATCAAAACCGCATTAAGACCGTGTGGTTGATTGGAGTATTTCTGAATGACTGCGTAGAGAACCAATTCTTGTGATTAATTTTAATATCATTTAAATCATCGCTGAATTAGTAAAAGACAAAAAAAAAACAAGTTGCAGTCGCAGATTGCATCTGTTCTACGAAATAATCAGGACTAATTTGCAGTTGTCCTTCTGCATTCTGTGTGAATATGCAAGAGCAAGGTAATAAATAAAATTCGGTCGCAATCATTGTCGCCTATAGGTTTTGGTACATTATTTTTTTACCAATAAACAATTATAAGTTCGCTTAACAACATTTCTTGACACGCGCAGATAACATAATAGCAAAATAATACAAATAACACAAAAAAGGATTAAACTATCAGACGAGAGAAAAAGGATAAAGAACTCGCACAAGACAAAATCTCCCTCAATATCGAGATCATCTGGGGGCACGGCAGTGCCCCCGCCAAGTCGAGCAAAAACAAGCATGTAATACCAAGTCGGTCAATTTATTCAGTCCCTGCTTAAGGGTCCTTCTGTCTTAAGTTATTACGTAATTCGCTAACCTAGCAACATCTTATAGTGACCATATCAATATTAAAAATCTTGTATGTTTTAAATAAACAGATTTACTTGGCAATCGTGTGAAAACAAAATGGCATAAAAAAAATATTTAAAACACAATGTAACATAAAAGTAATTCATATTATATTAAATTAGATTGTTTAGTGCGATTATTATAACTTCCGATTATAACATTGATAAAAATAATGTTATGTTTGAAACTCAGGCAATCTTTGTTTTAAGTTAGTATTTTTAGACAATTTTAATGGGCATAAAATCTTACACCTATGACTGACGGAAGCCATCACTTATTTTATACTTTTTTACTACTACTAATGTAGGGCCGAAGCAACACGGCCTCGCTGTACTTCGAGCCAATGGTAAAATATTAGTAAATTTTTATAGACATGCTGACTTCCAATGGTAGGAAGAAATAATATAACTAGAGAAAACCAATTCATTAGGCATGCGCAACACAAGAATTTGGCCCAGTGTAACGAACACACTAAACTTTATCACGCATTGCGTAAACAATTAGCAACTTATTAATTACAATATAACCGCAGTCTACATTAATTATTTATATGTTCGTGGTTAGAAATATATTCTGATTAAGTAATTGGACTGTCAGTTTTGTTGCAATTATTTCATTATGTTTATGGACAAATGGACTGATTTTTGTGTGGCTCCATTGATAGCGATAAAATAAACGAAATGATATTTACTCAATTTCGGCGAATTTATAGGGTAGCTACTAGAACATAAAATGTATTCATAAGTCTGGAAGGGTACGTTGCTAGTCTCATCAGAAACTCTACCACGCAATGCGGCCAGGGAAATGATGCAGGATGATGATGAGCATCCAAGACAAAACAATTATTTATCGGCGATACACTAAGTACCAGGAGAACGATCGATTTACTCAGTCACAAAGTGACTAATCAAGCGTAAGTAGTTCTTTACAATGGTAAGTTAAGCTACCGCTTACAACTGCACTAGATAACACACATAGATAACAACAATTATCTATTCAATATGCTAATTGATTAGTTAATTAGACGTGAGTATAGAAGCGTGAAGCGTAGGTACCGCACGCGATTAGCGTATAAACAAACGTAACATAATGGTATTTGTGAATATCGATAAACTGTGTTCTGTGGGAATTGGTACGTTAAAGATATTGTGTACTCAGTCTATTAGAAGATTACAAATGAATAGAGGTGTAATATCAGGCAGCTAAGTAAATACGTTGTTTATATCATTTCGGTTTAGGTACGAAATTAAGCTGCAATTGTCACTATCAAAAGACATATGTATGGGATAGATTGGTTGATAATTAAACAATCATTTCTTGAACACACGCAGATCCTAGACAACAAGGAGCTGCAGCACGGACAAAGTTAGACGGTGTTAACCCACGAGAAATAAAAATTGTATGTCAGATGACTGACCTTAGCATAGAAAACCCCAAGTGCGTCAGTAATAACGTGTGAAACAATGTTATTTAGACAGACGAATCTCGATAGATTTAATACCTATACGATAGAAGAATTATTCATTCTTCAAACGTTCACATCAACTCCACTTGACAACACTATTATTAGCCCGCTTAAGGCGCGGTGAATAGACGATGTTTAGGTATTGGAGGGGGTGAAGTGAAGCAGGTACGTGGGGCACAACTCAGCACAAGTAGGCCCGCCCACTGCGGGGCGCCTCGGACGAATTTCGGCGATGCGCGACGTCCTTTTAATATAGAAACGTAATTTCGAAAGGTTTGTTAGATGTACGATTGGCTTAGCGCGCCGCTGTCCGGCTTGACACCGCATATCGCAGACACTAGATACTAAGTTCGAATCTCATGATAATTATATAATATTCTTTTTATCTTTTTTTTTTTTAATTTAAAAATGTACTATCTAACTACTCTTTTCGTATTTTTAAATAGTAAATCAATTATTATTATTTTCTAGAAATTTGAATAGAATATTGAGAAAGTTTTAACAGATTCATCAGATGAGTAATAAATAATTAATCATTCAGAAATAAAATGGCTTGGGCGTAGAATTGCCAATTCTAGAAATGGCAGTGTCAAAATTGTGAAAAATTTATATAAACAAGCATTTTTATTCCCCAGACTAGCCCCTGCCCGTGGCTTCACTCACTTGAAACTCAAAACCAACAGTGATGATCTCTTCTTTGTATGGGTCTCTATACATTAGAGGGGTCAAGCTGTATCTCAGGTTCCTTTTAATTATTTGAGATAAGAAGTATACCAGTTTTTAATTGTGAGCACATACTTTCTAACAGTGATAACAAAATTAAAATCTAATCAGTAGTTTTTGCGCCAACCCGTAACAAACAGACAAGAATTTTTAAAATCACATTTTTGGGTTCGGAGACGTTTATATACCCCAACCCATTTGTTTTTTTTTTAATATCTTTAATGTACAGACACAGCTTTTTACAATTTCATAATAGTAGAGATATGCATTTTTTTCAGAATCTAATATAAAAACGGTCACCAAGCCCGATGGTTTATTCGGGAGAAAAATAATATAGGTACCGACATGTAGGGTGTCACAAAAGACTGTAGTAATTTGAAAGCAAATAAATAGCGCAAGCCATAGCACCAACCAATAGCATAGCCACACAAACAGCTGTTTAGTAGGTACATATTTTCTCGACAAATGTCGTAATTAGGGTTTCCGGGCGAGAATTCCCGAAGCGAGAATTCCCGGGAAATTTTGCTTTATTCGATTCGAGACGACAAAAAATGGGTCGATAGCTTGAGAAATCTGAAGACCATAGAAAACTTACAAAATTAACTAATATCGTACCTAAATATGAAGATATGTATGTACACACATCAAAAAAAGTTTGCGATCACTTTGAAAAATCTAAATCTCTTTTTTTATGGTAGATTATATTATGATTTCTTCTTTAGTAATTTATTTTTTAATTTCAAACAGGGTAGGGTGACTGCTACAGTTATTGACCACTTAAGAGAAAAAAAATATTCTAGACTTTATAAAAAAATATTCAATAGAGATACAGGTTCCTATGATATACCAATAAACGGGTAATATATCTGGGTAATAGAAAATTAAACAAATGATATTAAAATCAAATATTTATTATTAAGAAAGATTGATTAAATCAAATTAGGCAAGAAATTCAGTTATTGACCATATAAACACAATAATTGTCATACTGAGATATAGTTATTGACCATGCACAAATGAGCATGAAAAAATGAGCATAACTCCAAAACGGCTGAACAGATTTTCATAAAACATAGATTAAAACACTTAAAAACATTCAGGTAACAGTTACATAAATCTTTAATTAAATAGGTTCATTTGTTTTGGAGATACGACGACACATAGAAAAGATAAAAATCTTAAACTTTTATCACCCTTTCCGGACATTTGAGCGTAAACATAATAACAAAATTATATAATCTTTGAACCTTATTTAAAATTTAACATAGTTCACACCTAATTCTTTCTCTCCTGCTTTCATTATATCTATAAAATCTTCATTTCCTTGGTCACCATCTGCATTGTTAGAAATATTGTCATCATTTTCCATACGAAAACATTGGTGGCATAGAAAATGATTACCTTCTTCTTATGGTATATGTATAAGATGTGATTTTGGAATGCATGACCTGGGAAAAAGCTGTTTCACATTCGCAACATGGTAATATTATAAACTTTACTCTTCTTTTGCACGCACCACAGGTAGAACCAGGAGTTTCAGGTTTTATTTTTATTTTTAACTTCTTAATCTTCATTTACTCTTTTTATCTTCCTTTTTCGGTCTCTCTCTCCAGTTTCTTCTGCCTTTTTTACTTAAAAATTCTTTTTTTCTTCTGATGTAGTGTTTGCATTTCTAGGAAATCCATTCCTTGAGGAACTATTCTTCTAAGAATTTCTCTTCTTTCTGTAGTTAGAAAGGGTCATTTCTCTTTCTGACTACAGAAGAAGAGAAACTCTTGGACCATTGTCCAAAATTGCTTTTATGTTCGAGTGTTTTAGCTTAAAATGTGTTGTCGCTCTAGGTCTACCATACTTTTTAGCTGCTGCCCGAACAGGGATACCTTTGTCTTCTAGTCTTTTCCAATTGTTCTTTGGTATATTGCGGTACTTTGGGCATGTTGAATCGGTCTGATAGGAAATACAAATAGGAATCTAGTAATTGACCACTTAGATTCAGTAATTAGCCATCCCCGGACAATAACTGATCCGTTGCACTTACAACGCTGAGACTTTGGGAAGACCTTAATTATACCTTAATAAGGCCGAAAATACATTAAAAACACTTATTTAGGAAATTCAGTTATTGACCGGAGGTGGCTAATAACTGAATTTAGAACAAACTAAATTCAGTAAGTAGCCGGCAAAATTTTTGGATGTTATAATTAGTTCACAAACTTTTGAATCACTCTAATATAACCACTATTCAATTACCGACAGATAAATAAAGAGTTTACAAGCCCAAACCAACAAGTTACTGATAAAATCACGGATTTTTAAAACACTTACCTTAATTTTTTCGTAACGAACTCCACCACTTGTCACGACTTTTTTTAACTGAACTGACGAAGAAAAAAATACGCCATCTAGCTCAAATATTACAAACTAATACGAAAGAATGATAATTGAAGGTGCATTTTTTGTCTTTTTCATTCAAATGGGTTGTTCCATTATCTTATTTCGATCAATTTAGTCTCAAGTGGTCAATAACTGTAGGGTGGTCAATAACTGTAGCAATCACCCTATTTCTATTTAAAGAAAACACAAAATCATTTTTTCTTGATAAAGTTGAATTTAAAAAGTTATATCAGCTTAAGCTAGTCGCATTTTTTTTTTGATGTGTGTATAAATATTAGTGCACGAAAAATCGACTCAAAATGTTTAGCATGTTTTAGAACAAAAAATAACCACTGATTTCTAAAGTTTACGCAAATATTACACATATTGAAATTGAAAAACTATACGGATTCTATCGCCAAACAAAAAGAAGCATAAGGACCCGTGTAAAGGAACACATTGCTCATGTTAAGAACCGTCGTCCCAAGAAGTAAGCAGTTTGTGAATACATAGTTGACATGGCCTAGCACTATATCATATTTGATACCACTTTGGAGGAAGTCTGAGATTGGGGCAGACCTAATATGGTCCAATTTAACCCGAAAAAGACAAATATGCGAGTTCACTGCAAAAAAAACTGCCGTTGGTCGTATTTTCTCTTTTTGAGAGCACCGCTTAATTGCCTCAGCCAATATTGGAATACTTGGTGTCGACATATGAAATCAAGTCATTTCCGCGGTCATTTAGAGGTTAAGGCTAAGTTAGTCTCGAAGAAGCTTGGCGTGCTTAATAGATAGAGACGGTATTTCACTCGGGCCCACCGCCTATTACTTTATAAGGCGCAGGTCTGGTCTCATATGGAATACTGTTCTCATGTCTAGACAGGAGCACCCCAGTACCAACTGCTCCCTCTGGAGCGCATCCAACGAAGAGCGATTCAAATCGTAGACTACCAATATAATTCAAACCGGCTAGACTCTTTGACGCTGTGTAGAGATGTGGCCTCGCTATGCATCTTCTATCGCCTATACTATACGGCTTGCTCCGAGGAATTGTTCGAATTGATCCCTGCAACTACTTTTCGCCGTCGTTCTACGCGACAACAGTTCCATCCCCATTATCTTGATGGCTGACAATCCATAACTGTCCGTTTCTCTAGAAACTTTCTGCCTCACATAACAAAACGGTGGAACAACAGTGTTGTATAGCAGTCTATGGCAGTGTGTCGACGGCGCCGGACCTATGCACGGATTCGTGACGGTTTACATGCGCTGATTCCAGATAAAACGCTACTGAGCCGTACTTGGCCGATGTCCCGGTGGTTTTGCCGTGTCATGTACAAGCTCTCACGTTTTTTCAACTGTACGGCAAGACGTGGACCTCCGGCCAGTTTAACACACTGGTTTAATAATTCCAAGCTCGCTTACCAGTTACATGTACTAGTATCATGTAGCGTAGAGCGTAAAGCTGTCAGCGTCGCTTGAAATGCTTCCATTAGTCTATGCTACTAAAGGAGTTATTTCCAAAATATTTAATAGACATCTGCTGTGCACTTATGTGTGCCGATTTGCTGCGATATGTACCGTGTGCGTTACGTTTCTTTTGTCATTCAAGGTCCAATTAATGTTAGTAAGTTATTTATTTTTATTAAGTTTACAAATAAGTTATCGCATTTATCATGATTATCACTCGTTGTGAACTTGAGATTTTCAGTAATTACTTTAAAAAATGTCGAAACATTGATCTTGTCGAGATTATCCCTCGACTTATCACACGAGATCTCTAGTTACTAATCTAATAACCCGAAAAATCTAAAAAACCAGTAAAGTAGATCAGTCAGTTCTTACAACCTGTCAAGTCTTATATACCGTTCCAGTAAGACAGTCGTACCCCTGACAAAGCCCAGTACTATGTCAGATTTAATATACTGCAAGTCCTTGCAAAAGAAAGCAGATATCTGCCCAAGCTGATTCGCGAGACTATTTAAAATACAAAATTTCATCACCTGCTTGGAACCCCATTATATGTAGATTCCATTAAATCTAAATCCAAAGGATAGGATTTGCTCATTCTATGTGAATCGGGTCGCAAATACTTAACAAAAGTGAAAGCTAGCTGTTAGTGATTCGACATCTGAATCTACTGGTGACCATGGATACTGTAGCCTATAATGGATCCAAAAAGTGTGTAAATAAATAAAATAAATAAATATTCTGGGACATTTTTACACAGCACTATCTAGTCCCAAACTAAGCAGAGCTTGTACTATGGGTACTAGACAATGGATATAATACGTATATACCTTTTTTTTTGTAAATACATACTTATAATACATAAGAAACACCCAGACGAACACAAACACTTATATTCATCACATAATTTTTTGTGTTCTGTGGGAATCGAACCCACGACCTCATGGTCGGCAGTCCGGTACTCGAACCACTAAACCACAGAGGTCGTCAAAATAAAGTAAATATCAATATAACACTTGTATTCATAGATTTTCTTGAAGTCCCGGGAATTTTCGGGAAATAGTGATCGAGAATTCTCGATTCCCGAGAAAACAGATGTCGAAAAATCAGAAACCGAAGTCGCAATTGAAAGTGCTGTCCCAGGGTTCTCGTGCTCAGAATCCTTTTGTAATCGAAAATTGACTTTTTGTGAATTTTTTGCATTTTTCATGCTAATTTTATAAAGTCAAATTTCAAATTTCGACATGGCAGGTGGGACTCGCGGTGGCTTAGTGGTCATAGCGTCTGGCGTACCTAGCCAGAAGACGCAGGTTCGAATCCTGCCTGCGAGTCGAATTTTTCCTTCACTAAATAACTTTATCGAAAATTGAGATTAGATAATGATTTTAAATTTTGAAATACTACTACTAATTTTATATCATGTGATTTTTTTGATAAATTTTATCAACATAATTATATTGTGGCCATCTGCTATCGTCTAAACTATAGTTTATTATTACTGAACTTATTACTATTTCGCCTTCAAAGTTGTTCATATAATGTCATTATAAAAAAAATACTATGGCTCCCTAAAATCATGAAAAATAATCTGCCGCTCCTCAATGACCTCCTATCGAATTACTAGTTGTTACTACCTATAACATGCTGTAACACAATGTAGGTACATAATTATTATATGCTTATGTACTCATAAGAAGTTATCTCCGATGGTTCATGGATAGCCCGGAAAACTTTTATTTTTACTATAAAAAAAAGTTAAAAAATGTATTAAAAAACAAAGAACAAAAAAAAAACAAATTAAATAATAATCACTGAAAAATTATTTCTAAAAAGAAAATGAACAAAAAGTTAACATATCGAAGCGGGGTTTGAACTCACGCTTAGTCGCAGATAACGCATATCTTCCTACTGCAGAAGACCGCTAGACCAACCGAGCTTTAGAATTACGCATCGAAATAAAGTATTTATAGATAATCAGGCAGGTATGTGCTTACTTTACAACTTCCACCATTTATTTTTGTTTCATAGAATAAAATACAAATAAACAATACATAGAATACGAATACGATACAATCAGATACAAAATATTTTTGAGCGGCGGGCGGAACAAAATGACACAGGTCCATCAGGCAGCGCGCCTCAGCGATCACTGTCGCTCCGCCTAGAAATGAAAGAGAAGCGAACAGACGCCTCGATGGCGCGGTGTTTCGTTCGACTCGTGAGAGTTATTTATCATGAAATTTATTAATTATTAAAAATATCTTATTTCAATCGATAAATAAAACCGCTAGTGTACTTTATTATTATATATTACGTCAGTGTTATTAATTTTATCAAGATTTGTTTGTAAATAATACAGTTACAATTGCAATAATTTTGAATTCAATGGTTACTTTATGATTTTTTTCTATCGAGAAAATTTTCCGCAAACGTGTTTTGGACCGGTTAGTGTACTCATAAATATGATCAAGATTAACATATATTTTTTTCACTGCTTGAAACTGTATACTTTTTGCTAAATAACTGCTTTAAGAAGCCTATTTTGACTATTCACAGCGCCTTAAGTGGAACGCTGATTGTTTATAGCCCCTTAGAGTAAGTTCTGAAGTTTAAGGCCGACTTACATTACGTCACTTCGGGGTATTGTCTGTCCTTAAGGGAGGTGAAGGTCAGGCAGGGGTGCTAGGCCAGACAACCTCCTCGTGTGCTCCCGGCTGCTGGTCCCTCTTGGATACGTCCGGGGGGAACAGCAGTCGTTCGTTAGGGAGCCGGTGCACCCTGGGCACGGGTAATAACTGTCCTCAGTCGGGGATTCTTGTTGCTCGTGGCAGATAGTCTGGCAAGGGAGGGGCCGTTTATTGGCCATGGGGGGCGTTACTCCAAGTGTTCCTCTGTGTTTCATCAGAGGCCACGTTGGAGGAGCAAGGGCGGGCTCGGCGTGTACTCACCCTACCACCGGGCAGGCAGCGGGAGTTCTGTCTTCCCTGCCACCGTCGTGAAATCGGAGGGTACTCTTACACATGCTGGGTGACGTGGTCATGTCTCGCGGCTCAGCGTAAGGTACCCTTCGTCAGTCTTGGCTTGGTCGCCCGGACTGGGGGGAAGAAAACCTCTACAACAAATCACCCCGAATCCCAAGCGGCGGCGCACCGCGAGGGGATGTGTGGCTGGCGGGGCTCTTCGGAGTAACCAGTCACTAGTGCGACCCCCTCCAGGGTACCTGCGGACCCCCTGGTTGGGAGACAAATCACGCTTACCCGGGTACAGGGGGCACTGCCCGGGTGGACCGTTATTTCCCCCACACTCGTGGGACTTCTATGGAAAAGAATAATTTAAAAAAAAAAAACAAAACCAAAATGATGATATGGAGGAGGGCGCAGTTTCTGACTCGGGATCTGCGTCGAGTGCAATAATGGTGGAGCAAAGCACGCCTGCTCCCATCCCATCACAATTCTGGAGGGACGGGCGCAAGCGCCTGCGCTCTAGTGATGTGAGTCGCTCTGGGTCCGAATCGGCCTCAGGGGATGACGACTCAATACCTGCAAAAGTCGGTATGACCAGAAGGGGGAGAGGTCGTCCTCCCACTACTGGAGAATATGTGGGGCTAGCCAAGGCCAAGGTTAAGCTGTTGGCCCTCAAACGAGACGAGTTTAGGCTCCGAGCTGAGGAGAATGCCTCTGACCTGGCCGAGAGGGCCAAGGCCAAACGAGTACCTCCGAAAGTAGTCAGCTGCCCGGAAACGGACGAAATCACTGCAAATGCTGTCAGTGATATGATGATGGCAGGGTTGGACGTCATCCAGCACGTGGCAACGAAATCAAACAACTTAAAGGGGACTTTCACCCGTGCATTGAAGGACGCAGCGGCCGACATAAAAAGGGGAGCCGTCATTCTCCGAACACGGACTATCACGGAGGAGACAACCAAATTGGAAGCTGCCAACGGTCGCCTACAGGCAGAGGTGACCAAATTACAAGATGACAACAAACACCTACAAGAGGAAGTTGCCAAACTGCGAAGCGATAACGCCCGCCAGCAGGCAGAGGTAGCTCAACTACGTCAAGAAATGACGGAAATACGGGCGGAAATAACTCGTAATAACAGCGGAGTGACCTCAGCTCCACCCGCAACGACGTGTGAGGCAGAAAGGCGTTCAGAGCCATCAACTGCCCACGAGCCGGAACTTGTCCGCCTAATACGGGCAGAAATTGCCCGCCTGGACAGCCAGCTAAACTCTCGCTTTGCTGCACTAGAAGGCAGGCTACTACGTCCCCCACTTGCAGGGGAGCGTGGCAAAGTAGTCCAGCAGACTTATGCGGCCAAAGCTGCACAGCCGCGAGGAAACAACAAATTGAGTCAGCCGACTGTAACGGCCGAAACCGGTACAGTACGGGCCAACACAGCAGGGGTAGGTCCAGCGAATGCTTCTTTAGTCCAGGCTGCGTCATCAGGGAATGGGCAATCCCAGGTCCCCCCGACTGATACCAACCCATCTCAAAACAAGGGAAAGGGCCAGGGAAAAGGTCAAGGAAAGGGCACTGCCGCCAAAGCTGTGTCCGCTCCTAATGCAACTACGGAGGACCGCCCGGCGACTGATAACACCAATGAAGGGGAATGGCAGACCGTAGGCGCCAAAAAGGGCAAAAAGAAGGCGAATAAAAAGGCAAAAAAGAAGAAGAGGTCGCTAAAAGCGCCCCGCTCAACAGCAGTCGTGATCACGCTGCAGCCCAGTGCGATAGAGAGGGGCGTATCTTACGCCTCCGTTCTCACCGAGGCGAAACAGAAAATTAACCTGCCAGCTCTAGGCATAGAGTCTATGCGCTTCAAGTGTGCGGTCACAGGGGCGCGCATACTCGAAATCCCTGGAGCAACTAGCGGGGAAAAGGCAGACTCGCTGGCGCAGAAGCTTCGCGAGGTCCTAAACGGAGAAGACATCAGAGTGTCCAGACCCACCAAGTGCGCAGAAATGCGGGTGGCAGAACTGGATGACTCTGTCACTCCACAAGAGCTCTGTGCCGCAATTGCGCGCGTCGGGGAATGTGCAGAGGCGGATATAAAAATTGGAGAGATTCGCTTCTCTGGGCCGTCAAGGCTGGGTACTGTATGGATCCGCTGCCCTGTGGCAGCGGCTAAGAAGGTAACTGATGCTGGGCGGCTGCTCGTAGGTTGGGTCTCAGCGAGAACAACGCTGCTGGAGCCCAGACCCATGCAGTGCTACCGCTGCCTATACGGCGGGCACGTACAGCACACCTGCTCATCCGAGGTCGATCGTAGCGATCAGTGCTATCGCTGCAGTCAAAAGGGTCACAAGGCCAGCTACTGTACGGCCACGCCACACTGCTCCCTGTGTGCGGACATGGGCAAGCCTGCCGACCACAGGGTGAGCTCAAAAGCCTGTGCGGCTAGAGGTAAGAAGGAGCAAAGGACCCCCAATGAGCCAACTGTGCGGTTGAGTGAACCCACAGCAACCCAGGCCATGGACGTGACGGAAACCGACCCAACGTCTCAATAATGGCGATAAGGTATTTGCAGGGCAATATCAACCACTGTGCCAGAGCCCAGGATCTCCTAATCCAGAGTATGGCGCAGTGGTCGATAAATGTGACTGTGATAGCAGAGCCTTACTCTGTTCCCTCGAGGGACAACTGGGTCGGGGACCCCACGGCTCTGTGGCCATCATAACCTCTACGGGGGCCACGATGGTGCCGGTAGATAGGCGTCCGGGCTGCGTTGCCGCCAAGGTTGAGGGCATCCTGGTGGTGGGGGTCTATTTTTCGCCCAACAGGATTCTCGCCGAGTTTGAATCTTTTCTCGGTGAGGTGGGAGCCCTGATTGGGCAGAATCGCACCCACCCCGTACTCCTCCTGGGGGACTTCAACGCCAAATCTGTGGCTTGGGGTTGTCCCGTCACCAACGCACGAGGCGACGTGCTGGAGGAGTGGGCGGTCTCTACGGGGCTGGTGATCCTCAACCGCGGGACGGTTCACACGTGTGTGCGGCATAATGGCGGATCGATCGTGGACGTCTCCCTCGCAAGCCCATCGGTGGCGAGTCGCGTTCGGAGCTGGAGGGTGTTGGAAGGCGTGGAGACACTTTCCGATCACCGGTACATCCGTTTTGAGCTCTCCGCGCCTTCACTGGTCAGCGGGCGCCCGGCCCAAAACACCTCCGAGAGCCCTAGGTGGGTCCTCAGTCAAATGGACAGGGACGTCCTCATCGAGGCCGCTATTGTGCAGGCGTGGATGTCCGATGAGCCACCAGTGGACGTAGACGCGGTTGTTGTTTGGTTCCGGAACGCAATGTCGCAGATCTGCGACGCGGCCATGCCCCGGGCCAAGACGCACCCTCAAAAACGTCAAGTTTACTGGTGGTCTCAGAGGATAGCCAGTATGCGAGCAGAATGTGCCGCTATCCGACGCCTGTATACAAGGAGTCGTCGACGCCGCCGCCGGGATTGTGCAAGGGAAGCTCAGCTGTACGAAGCCTACAAAACAGCCAAGGCAGCTCTGCAGCTGAGCATCAGCCAAGCTAAGGACGCGGCCTGGGAAGTGTTCCTTGAAATGCTAAACAGGGACCCCTGGGGACGGCCCTACAAATTAGCAAGGGCCAAGCTCAGGCCCTGGGCTCCTCCACTTACGGAGACCTTGGAGCCAGGTTTCCTCCGTGATGTCGTCTCTGTCCTATTCCCGAATAGGGCAGAATACACTCCGCCGTCAATGGAGTCACGATCCGAGGAGTCTCCAGCGGAGACGGAGGTACCGGAGGTCACCGAGGCCGAGCTCGGTGTAGCGGAACTCCGCATGCGCGCCAAGAACACGGCCCCGGGACCAGATGGGGTGCCTGGCCGTGCTTGGGCTCTGGCTCTAAAGGTGTTGGCCCCAAGACTGAGGCAGTTGTTTACAGCTTGCCTCAGACAAGGACATTTCCCTGAGCAGTGGAAGACGGGCAGACTCGTACTCCTCAAGAAAGAGGGTCGTCCAGCAGACTCTCCCTCGGCATACCGGCCGATCGTCTTGCTTGACGAGGTGGGAAAACTCTTCGAGCGAATCATCGCCGCTCGCCTCGTCAGGCACATGACGACAGTGGGCCCCGACCTTTCGGACAATCAGTTCGGGTTCCGGGTGGGTCGATCGACCGTCGACGCGATCCTGCGTGTCAAAGCCCATTCGGAGCAAGCGGTGGAAGAGGGCGGGGTGTTACTGGCAGTGTCGCTGGACATCTCGAAGGCCTTTAACACCCTGCCATGGGGCTGCATCATGGAGGCGTTACGCTACCATCTGGTGCCGCCCCATCTGCGTCTGATAGTCGGGGACTACCTGCGCAATCGGTCGGTTATGTTCATGACCCGCGACAGGGTCTGCACGAGGGAAATGTCGTGCGGTGATCCACAGGGATCTGTCCTCGGACCGCTCCTGTGGAACATCGGTTACGATTGGGTCCTGCGAGGAGTCAACCTCCCGGGCGTCAGCGTAACATGTTATGCTGACGACACGCTCGTCGTAGCCCGGGAGAGTTCGTTTCGGGAGTCTGCCCGTCTTGCCACTGCAGGCGTCTCCCGGATCCGCATGTTGGGGCTGGAAGTGGCACTTAACAAGACGGAAGCGGTCTGTTTCCATGGGCCAAGGAAGACGCCTCCAGCAGGATCCCACATTATCATCGGTGGGGTCCGCATTGAAATCAAACAATGCATGAGGTACCTTGGGCTCATACTGGATGGCCGCTGGCGGTTCGAGAGCCACTTCCAGCACCTGGTCCCGCGGTTGATGGGAGCGGCCGGTGCCCTAGGCCGGCTATTGCCGAACCTCGGTGGCCCAAACAGCAGTTGCAGGCGGCTGTACCTGGGGGTCATTCGCTCTATGGCCCTCTATGGTGCCCCTGTGTGGGCCACCGAGCTGACGAGCCGAGGAGGTGCTATGTTGCGGCGGCCGCAGCGTGCGATATCCGTACGGGTCATCCGCGGGTATCGCACGATTTCGGCGGAAGCGGCATGCGCATTGGCGGGGTCCCTCCCTTGGGACCTGGACGCCCGGGTCCTTGCGTCACTCTTTACATGGCGCAAGGAAACGCGGGATCATGGGGAGATGGTGGACCCAAGGGAGGCGGACCAATGCAGGGCACATCTGCGGCGGTTGGCGATCGCAGAATGGGCGGCGCGGCTCGAACGGCCGGGGGCCGGTATCCGGACGGTCGAGGCACTTCGCCCCGTTCTGGAAGAGTGGGTGGACAGGCGTCACGGCGTGCTGACCTTCCGGCTGACACAGGTGCTGTCGGGGCATGGCTGCTTCGGCAAGTACCTGTGCCAAATCGCCGGGAGAGAGCCGGACGCCCGCTGCCACCACTGTGGGAGCCTCGAGGACACGGCGCAGCACACGCTGGCCGAGTGCACTACTTGGGCAGAGCAGCGCCGCGTCCTTAACGCTGAGGTAGGAGAGGACCTCTCGCTTCCGGTCGTCGTCTCAAGTATGGTCGGGAGCGAGAGCGCGTGGCAAGCGGTGGCCTCCTTCTGCGAGGAGGTCATCGCCACAAAAGAGGCCGCGGAGAGGGAGAGGGAGGCTGCCTCCATACTGCCAATCCGCGCCCGACGAAGAGGGCGCAGGAACAGGGCAGACAATGCCCTGTTTCATCCACCTTAAAAAGGCCACGGGCGGCGGACTTGGGGAAGTCCGTCCGCCCATCACGCAAGGCCCGAGATGGCGGCGCGGTAGGTGTTGCCGTGCCCCACTCAAGTGGATTGGCAGATGGGGGATCTAAACAGATCTCAACAGAGCCGGAGACCGCAATGGCGGTCTGCCACTGCTGGGGTCGCGGAGGAATGAAACCTCGCTCCCGTAACCCCAGCAAAAAGTGGTGAGGCGAAACACCCGTGTGGTTTTAGTCGGTAGGTCACCCACTCTGGGTGGAGTCCGACACACCCCGCCGCCTTCCCCGGGCGGCGGATGTCCATGAGGATTTCCACACGCACAAAAAAAAAAAAAAAAAAAAAAAAAAGGTGAAGGTCAGGCAACAGTTGTTCTGTGCTGTGGACCAGATGTTTTCCAACCTATTTGATATCTATGTAGTTGAAGATCTTTGGAATAGCTTAGAAACATCTCTAATAAAATAAAAAAACGAATATTTGTTTGTTCTCTATACGTTCTTATGTCGTTCAAACGGATTACGATGAAATTGTTATGAGTTGTTATATGCCATCTCTTGAAGGTTTTTGTTAAGACCATTTGGTTTCTGTCATATAGTATAAGAGAAAGACAAGATAACATTGCAACGTAATTATGCACAAATTGAAAAAGAATAGTTAAATATATTACAAGCTTAGTCTTAGGGCTACTTGCACCAACTTTTTAAATGTGTTTAACTTGTATTTAAACACAATTTTCTATTGTAATTTTGTTTAAATTCAATTTAAACATATTTCAAAAGTTGGAGTAAGTGGCCCTTAATGTCGTGGTTTCCATTGATTGTTTTTATTATTATTAATCTTAGGTATAGCTTCAATCTACTATTATAATAATAATTATTAAGAAATATGATCTAGCTATCAAACATTTAACCCGGAAATACTTCAAAAAGAAAATAGACAAGACAACCAATATTTTGTGTCACATTTCCTTTGTTTTCGGTAGGCGTAGAGCGAAGGGATATAACATCCATATTTAAGATCCCCGCATCGTACGACCAAGGTCGCGGAAAATACAACAACTAACCTCAACTTATAAACTGACACAGATTTTACCTAAAAGAAAATCAGAAAGCTAAAAGAAAAACAGAAACAGCTAGGCATACTATTTGTTGGAAAGGAAGGGTTGGTGTTATTAGATAATTGACAAATGAACTGTCGTCGCACGAGGAGTTCCATTAACGTTTGCTTTTCATCACTTGTCAGTGGCTCAACATTGGCTAAGCGATAGAATAGTAGATAATTTAAATTTGAGAGTTCCTCATTTAGTAGTAGTTTGATACGTGAAGAAGATATGTTCTAAGGTATGAACAAAATTATATCTAAAGCCAATGATGTCTTAGTACATTGGAGTCCATCTCTAAGGAGAGAGACATCAGAAGTACTAGCTGATGGACACAACACAGATACGTAAGTAATCAAGCTGCTCAAAAAATAGTAGTACTTAGTTGATGTTCCAAAAAAGCATTTGAGTTATCACAGTTCAAGGACTAATAATTACTTTTCATATATTGCTGGTCAAAAGAGTGATGTATGTTGAATATAAAAACAATAGACCCGTGCCACTCCTGTACAAACAAACAGGCAGTGTTATTGTGCCGTGAGAACGCTACGAACGTTCAATGCTATACAACGTTTTATCGCGAATAATATCGTACAATAGGTCGATATCAATAGCGTTATGCGTGAACGCTCCCAATCTGATTTGAGTCGATTCTTACGATTGCTGTAGGAAAATAAGAGGACTTTATTGCAATACTGACAAACAAGTCACTTGCGACTTGAGGACTTGTAGCTAAATAACAACCTTTTCCTGCCTGGATTGCCTGCAATTTGTCTACAATAATTATGTTGCGCCAAAATATTGATAATATTTAATTGCATTACATTAGATTAAAAGCAGAATCAAAGTGTTATAAAATCAATAGAAGTAAAGTAGGAACATATTCGTACTGCAAATACAAATTTTTCAGAAGAAGGATAGATGGATTCTATTACTGGACGATCATTGCAACAAAAACCACAGTAACACAAAAAAAATGTTACGCAATGTTGTACGAGAAACAGCAGCTTATTAACATTTCCGACTAAAGGGACGAAGAACTTAATCTATCAGCAAATCTAGACCAACAATTATATTCAAAGCGCACCCTACGCAATTTCCCTTTGAATTGAACAGCGCGATACAATCTTAAAGGGCGATACACGGTGGTCGTTCCGTATCGCCAGAGTATCGGCCATCCGATCCGAGCCGCGATCCCGCAACAATGGACGCACTTGCGCTCTGGAGTCGAGTTACCGGCGTTTGTGCACAATGCACTCCACGTGATCCTTGCAGAGTTATTAGCCCACATTCTAATAGTATGTACAACGTGTTTGCATGCCTTTGAGACCACATGAACGCTGTGGTATGCCATTTATAAGCTAATAACTATGCAACTTTTTTCCACAGAAGTTCCAAAGACTCTCAAGATTGGTCAAAAAGAACATACTCTTTAGAGCGTTTCTTTAGTCACGTATATTTAACGTAGCCCATAGGCAATCTATATATTTCACAATAGGTAGGAATAATATATTTTTGTTCTGAACGTGGCCAATACAAATAATAAGCTTTGTCTTTTGATGAACAGAATTTGCACTAAAATCCGTGTTAAGCCAGTAACGAAGTTTATAAAATTAATCTCAATCCAGTTTCAAGAGTCAAGAGATAAGACGATAATAATATCCGAGATGATGGAAAAGTTGAGGAGCTATCCATCATTCTAACACGTGGTCTCACAAGACTCGTTACTACAATATTCTGTGGAAATAATCATGATATGAAAGAAATGGTTGCAGACAAAAGGCGAAGGCAGGCGTAGAGTACTTAACGGTTATCTGGCAAGAAAATTATTCTCTCCCTAAAGTTGTCCTTGAAATAATGAAAACATTTTATTATGCAATCACTTAATGTTTCGAGAGTTTGAGTTTTCGTCTTGGCATGCTGCCGACTTTAAAGAACTTTAGGAATAAAGGATGAATGAATGCAGTTTTGTTTTCATCTTTCCGTATATCGGCTCTGAGCCAGATTCCAATCTGTACTACAGTCTTTTGCAAAAGTCTAGCTGAAATCAATTTCAAACATGGTTCATTTAACGATTCTAAGAAAATAATGGGATTGTAGCGACATGCTAATAAGGTTCCTATGCACAATAGCGTCATCGATCTCATGTTACACACAGAATTAGCATATATATTAGTTCTAGATAGCACGCATACATCATATCTGCCATGCCGTTTCTGTTGCAGGAGATATAAGGTCCTCAGACTATTATGGGGTCACTGGGTATAATGACGGCCACCAGATGACTTAAAACATCATAAACAGATGCTGATGTAGATGGTGATACCCCGGGCAAAATTTATTATTGTTGCTTCGTACATTTGTAGCATTGCCTATTTGGAACGTAGTGTTCTAAACACCACGAACTGTTAGTAACACCCAGTGGTATACATTTTTCGCCTTCCTATCCGAAACCGAAATTAACTAAGGACATTATCACGTCTTGCTCGGTCCTTCCTAGCATTTTTCGAGCAATCCACATCAATTTGATGATCTATCGTCGATTAAAGATATTATAGTAACGTTGAACACTCGTATTAGCCGAAGATTACTTCTCGGCTTATCTAGAAACTGGAGAAAATAATCGCATACCTGTTGACGGTCCCGCACACGTTGTAATGGCTACGTGAGCTATACTTATTAAATGCTCATAACTTGTCATTACTTATATACAATGTTGCGTTTATGACTGGTTGTTGGAAACTTACCTACTTAGGGCTTAATGCTCTTAGAAAAATGTTACAACACACTATGATTTCTTCTGTGTCGGCCTTGTCAGTTTTCTCTAATACCGTGGGAGAAAATGTTTACCGTGGCAGAGCCATGCTTCGGCACGAATGGGCCGGCTCGACCGGAGTGATACCATGGCCTAATTGAAAACCGGCGTGAAACAACGCTTCGTTGTGTTTCGCCAAGTGAGTGAGGTTACCGGAGGCCTTAACCCTTTCAAAATGCCAGCAACGCACTTGCGACTGTCTCGTGTTGCGGGTGTCCATGGGTGGCGGTAATCGCTTACTATCAAGCGATCCGTAAATTATACCACAAGTGTCAACACGAACAAATCTCATACACAAGAACGATCGGTATAATAATAATTAGGCTGGTCAAGTTGTAATATTTCACAAAAGCCTGTCGGAGAATTCGATTCTATCCTTATTATTTATACCCTTATATTTATTCTATACTTATTACCCCACACTTCAAAAATTCCTCAAAACGAGACCCATATTTCCGCTTGCCTAATTTTAATCCTCCGCGTCCTAGGATTTAGTGGGGTTGCCAGCCGTAAGCCGATTGCCGCATGATTGTATAATAGAGATCCTATTACCCTACCGAGTACCACTGCACTAAAACCGCTATTAGCATACAGTAGAAAGACGGTTATACAGGTAGTTTCCCTAACATGGGAATGCATAAAACAATTAGGCGCGAAGCTCCCGCTAAAACTTTTATGGAAAGAAGTACTTTACGAATTTGTTTGTGCCATAGACTATGATTTTGGTGCTTGTTCAATTATTCATTCATTATTTGTTTTTTTTGGTAATTTTATCTTTTTGACTTCGATGCCTTAAAGTTAAATCCCATGGCCTCACCATAGTCACCATAGGCACGAGAAAGCAAGTGATATTTTAGTTCGTACGAGTGTATCGCTGCCTTCCCAGGCTGTGGAAGAGACAGTGATCTTCAATACAAAAGCAGAATGAATAATATCCGTGCAGAACAGATTTATTCATATCGTATATCACACAGCCTTATTCAACTTTTCAATCTCCATTTTAAATTAGCAAATGGAACATAAATGCACTAGATTCTTATCAACTCTGTAGTAATCAAATAAGGATTGAGTACACGGTTAAATGTTCGAAGACAATGGAGTTACTCTCACTTTATGGCCTGCTGTTGTTTTTACAACCATTACGAACGTCGGTTACAATGATAACACCACTTACTGATTCGAAATGTATTAGAATCGTACTTACGCAATACCTGTTTTGACCCCCTAAGAGAAAGTGTATATATCATATAACCCAGCATGTTGTTCCTTTACTTCAGGTTTTGTCTAATCGGATGCTGAATTTCATTATTGTAAATGGTGGTGCTGCTACTTGAATTCTGCAAACTAAATAAGTAGGCAATTCCTATATGGTACCTGACACTATCACGTCTTCTTTTCATCTTCTCTGATTTGCCTAACTGAAAAATCCCGCCGGACTCGCCACCTGGGGGGCGGCGGGGTTTTTCGAACTCGTACCGACTAAAACCGTACATGCCTTCTCTTGCTCTATAGTCACGGTCATGGGCTCCGTCACATGCTTCACTACCGTGACAGAAAACTTAAAGACCTAACTTCAAGAGTTGAGATTTAATCAATCAACCATTGCATAGAATTAGTCAATGATGCGTTTTCGATAAATTATATTTTGTTTATTTATGACATTTCATGGTTTGGCGGTGGTGTGGTGGTGATGTCACCGCGCACTTGCGCACGCGCCTACGTATGGCGCTGACAACGCAGTGAAATTGTAACATGTGTGGCGAATTGCGAGTGTACGTCACTCAGTGGCGCTCACACGATATATGGGTCTCGGATTAATGCAACTGTACAATTTATTATTATGAGTTGATAATTAAAACAATATCATTATTTTTATTTCTAGACCGACTGCGTCAGCATTGACGTAACCAAATATTAGGTTTTAGGTGCAAAGTTAGCTACCTGCAGGGCGTGTAATGAAACCATTGGCCAATTTCTCACACAGGACAAACTATTCAACAGAGAAGCAATGAGAGGAGAACATAACTGCTATCAATTCAGGTCAACGAGGGGTTTCTTCCCTCATAAGAATATAAATTAACGTGTTAGATGTATGTTGTATTTAATTCGTTTATTATGTTATGATGTTAAAATATACACTAAAAAAAACACTAATTTATAAAAGCCTAAAATCTCGATACTCTTTTCTTAGTTGTGAGATGAGACCGCAGGAAAACAGCACACTGACTCTACTGGAGTAGTTATAAATATACGAATATATGCTGTAAAAAACGTGTTAAATTTACAATAGTGCATAGCGAATACAACTCAACTTTATCGCGTACACACTACGTAACCTATTTCACTGTAGATAAATAGAGAACCATAAGTAGCATACGTAGGTATGATGCACACTTATATTCAAGTTTTCCGAAGAACGACACTAATTCATGATGGTTTTTGATGACTATTTGCCAAATAAATGGACGAGATAGGGTAATACATCACATAATATTTGGCAAAGAGCTCTTCCAAACGGCTGCCTTCAAAATGTTTCAAGCAACATGATAGTTCGCTAAGGCTTCCATTGCATCAATCGTTTTGCAAGCTAAAATAAACTTTGAAATGAAACTACTTTTTACGGATTTTATCGCGGTATTTTGATATTATTTAGTTCCCGTCGTTTCGGATCCTTTACAGCATCCATGGTCACGGGCAGACTGAGGTGTTGGACGTCTTGATGTTAAAATTACTCACTTCACTTAATTCGTGAGGCTATAGAAATAAAAAAAACACCCAAATTTCAATAGAGAAGATGGTTGGGTCTTACCAACTCCTTGGAATCCCATTATAGAATCTATAAAATCTAAATCCAAGCCCAAAACTGCAAGACCAAAGGATACGGTGAGCTCGTTCTGCGTGAATCGGATCGCTAATAATTAACAAAAATGTAAGTTTTCGAGTGGAGACCGCGACTTGGCAAACGTTGTGTAGGGCGCCCGCTGGCCAGGTGGAGTGACGACTTGCGGAAGGCAGCTGGCAGTGACTGGATGAGGAAAGCCGAAGATCGGGCTCTGTGGCGTTCACTAGGAGAGGCCTACGTCCAGCAGTGGACGAATATAGGCTGATGATGATGATGATGATGATGATGATGATGATGTAAGGTAGCTAATTTTAACATAAAGACGTCCAACACCTCAGTCTGCCCGTGACCATAGATGCTGTAAAGGATCCGAAACGTCGGGAACTAAATAATAAAATCCGTAAAAAGTAGTTTCATTTCAATGTCTAATAATCGCGTAAGTGTCAGAAATCAGTATAAAATAAACCTTGTCACATAGAAAGAGTAGGATTTAACGCTTGAAGCGATACAGATTCTTAGGGATCTGGCTACAAGTTCTACAACACTTAGTCACTTAAAATAATAGGACAATTGCACTTTTTACGCTTTAGGGTCGATTCAGTTTCAGTGCAAACCTCATTAGAAATATTTTCCTGCATTCAACTTTACCATCACTTAGTGTGACATTAAAGGAAAGCTTTGCCTTAATGCCAATTGTAACGCAAATCCACCCTTAAAATATTGCATGTAATACAAACATATATCTGCTTATTTTCGCAACTGAGTCGAAAATAAATAACGTAGTATCATTGAATCTGGCCATATCTTTAAAGTCGTTCACCTTTAAGGCATTACGTCACATGCTTACGTAAGCACGTTCGATAACTTAATAGCTGATTATACACTTACATAATGTTTTGATAGTGTAACTCCATTCGTTTTGGCCGGAGTATCGCGATACGATATGTGCATTCGACACCGTTTTCGTTTTGTTCTGCACGCCATTAAAAAACATATTTCTTGTACAAGCGTCACCGGTATCAGTTACACTGTTTTTATTGCGGTTATGATATCGAGCACGGTTAAGAACGATAATGCTGGTCAACCAAGGCTTCTTTATGCAAATAAAAAGATTGAACGACTTTAAAAATAGCTATACTATGATATACTCGGATATGGATAAGTTTATAGGCCACAAGCTTTGAAAAATCTCTACAAAGCTAGAAAAGTTTTTCGCTACCGCAAGACAAGACGCAAACTTAAGATTTTTCTCTTTTCCTTTCCATTTTTTAATACCGTAGTTTAAAGCCTCTCTAGTACTGTGAAATACGCTGAAACCCCACCCAATCGACGACGTCAATGTACAGAACAATTTGTAAGCGATGCAGTGTAATGGTTTCTGCACTTTCCGAGAAGTTATATGAAAAAGAACACGATATTCGAAACGTTCGGCTGAATCTCGCAGTTCGCGCGTCACTGTGATTCTACGTACTACACTTATTGACAGTGTTCTGAGAAAAATAATAATGAAAACAACATACTAAATGTTTTATATCAAAATGGAGAGTAATTGAGAGGTATTCAAGCGGTAGAGCTAGGTTTGGGTGCGGTAGTGACAAATTTCGGCAGCTTCAAAGAGCGCGAGATTTCTAGCGCAGTTACCTTATAATCCCAAATTGACATCAGTTCAAGGTGTGTGTTGCTATGTGGTTCACATAGCGACGTCTTTTTTCAGTAATATGTACATATCCAACACCTGTTTCATAATTCTGCGAATCGCCGTAGTTTAAAGCTAGCATTATCAATAATATCAACTGCCTCATTAGCCTAGTGGTCCTGAGAGCGATTGCTAAGAAACCCTAAAATTGCTGGAGATCCTGTTTTTGATCCCCAGGTTGAGCAGTGTTATTGGGTTTTTCTATAAAATTCAGTAGCAGCTCGGATTTTGGAATTTGTGCCAGATTCATAGGTACTAGAGGGAGACCCCTACTTATTACATGGGATATAAACGTACCGGCAAGCTGTGGTTGTACATTAGTAGGTACTCCTACGCCTCTGGCTACATCTTCTGGAGTGTTATTTATCAATAATTGTTGATAAAATTGTCAACTAAAAACGGATATTCTTGTACTTATCTGGTTCTTTCTATGTTTTGAAGGATTTAAAATTAAGATTATTATACAATTTTAAACTTTTGTATACCACTGGCTAACGTAACTAATATGCAATGGGTATAACAATAGATCATGTTTAAATTTATTTGGTCCACAGAAAATGAACTCTAAATCTACTGTTATAATGCAAAGCACTGATTTATTGCTGTAGGTATTGCTTATGAGTAATAGGATTGAAGTTGCATCAAATATATTATCACTTTGTCTATTTATAATGTGGTGTTTATTCAGGTTTATTTTATGAATGGAGAGTGCTCACTAGAATTGTTCGTCCTCATACCGGACCATAACTTCCATTGCTAAAGTGTTCAAATCAATGGTTTTGTCTGCAAGTATTCGTATTCATACAACACTTTTTCCTACGGATAATGAAAGCGAACAATTAATTTACACTTGTTCTTCGGAATTGTTTGTTGTCACACAACATTAGTCTAATTTCCACTATAGTGCGGGGGTACAGTTTAAGTGACTATGATAATAATTGTAACCGCAAATATACGATTCAACACATCACTTTATCTTTAGACGGTAAAATGGGGGAGGTCACTTCAATTGGAAGTTTCTCGAAAGATTCGTCTTTAAAGAAAAGAGTGATTAGTATGTCTTACTAGTGATGTCGACCCTCATGTAGGTACTATTGCTCTACTATACAGTGGTCAATCCCATTTGTAAGTTCAGATATGTCCATCCTATGATTGCCTGGTAGAAATTGCAGATGGCGATAATGCCGCCATTGTATGTTTTTGCCTCACCATGCCCTGTCCCATGTTTAATTTGGAGTACAATAAAATATATAATAAATAAATGTAAATTTATTTCTACGGTCTAGTTATTTATCATTATTGTTTATTGCGTCCGTGAAATCGACTACAATCTCTGTTTTGCAATTTCACTAATCTGACATTAATATCCTTACTTTGCTCCCATTTGCGAAGTCCATTCGCAATATTAAAACACATCGCACTAACAGTCGTTTCTTGATTTACGATAGAAATCCCTCGCAAAGAACAGCGCATTTACATTTAACTAGGCGAATAAACACGACGAGATATAAACCGTCTGAGGTATTGCATGCGATAAACGCCGTGGGACGCCCTGTTGTCTAGGCATTGGATTGTTAAGGACAATGGTGATAGCGGGGATATCAGATCAAATTAAGACCAAATGATTATGATACAAAATTTTTTGTTTTATTTCATTAATGTTTAAACAACCTAAAGGCATCTGAAAGTCTTGTATTCTATACTTCATGCATAATACAGCTCATCAAAGCACTTTTAATGAACTCATCAACTAGTCAACGGCCAGTTCCATGCATTCAGTTGATATTGATTGCTCTCAAAGAGAACCATTATACTCCACAACACTGCACAAGTGCACATTTAAATATGATGCACTAAAGCTTTATTTGTGGTAATAGTCATTCTCTTAGGGCGAATGTTTCAGTTCGAGATATATATCGAACAATTTATTTTGTACAGTTAGCGTCAAATAGTTCATGACACTCAAAGTGGCCAAAAAGTTTGCAACCCAACCTTATACTATTTATAAAAACGACGTGTTGCAAACTATTAGGCCACTTAGGGTGTCACGAACTATTTGACGCTGACTGTACCTAACCTACCTAACCTACCTACCTAGTTACAGTCAGCGCCAAAAGTCCTGAGAAGTTAGTACCAGTTTTCTTATATGCAGAAAACTGGTACTAACTTCTCAGGTCAGAATTTTTTGGTTAGTAATGATGTAAAAACGTTTTGAAGATAGCATCGTGTTCAGCGACTTTTGGCGCTGACTGTACTTAAGTTAAATAAAAAACTGTGGACACAAAGTCATGTTTTTTCATAAGACATATCACCACACATTACGCCCCAGTGTTTTAATGCTATTCAGATTATTATCGTACGGTGCTTAAAATTCCTGTCGTAAAATATAAAATAAGTCACAAGTATTCAAATTCAAAGCAAAACACTAAAAAATGGAATATATAAACGTAATATACAATCACGCCTGTATTCCCTGAAGGGTGAGACAGAGTTGTACCTACAGTTATACAGCCACAGCTATAGTTCGCCGGTATTTTACGTCTCGTGTAATAGGGGCGAGCCTGTTGCTATTAACCGGGCAAAAATCCAAACAAACAAAAGTTTGTTTGTTTGCTTGAACGCGCTAATCTCAGGAACTACTGGTCCGATGAAAAATTCTTTCAGTGTTAGATAGCCCATTTATTGAGGAAGTCTATAGGCTATATATCATCACGCCACGCGGACGAAGTCGCCGGCAGAAGCTAGTATGATATAAAGTTGTTTTGATATGAACGGTCGGGCGCACGTTACGGGTTCATAAGTAGCTTACAATATTACTGGGGCTTAGAAATGCTCATTTTATTAAACCACAGACATGCATTCATGCGTTGGCGATGACGCGTAAGCGCTTACCATCTGAAAATAAGCTTTGTATGTATGAGAGCGATTCTATCTCTACTCAAATATTTTGATAATAATATTAAAATTAACGTTGTTTATATTCTTTTGCTTGCTACCTTCAGATAACATACCATAACATACCATCACGCCTGCGTTCCCCGTAGGGTTAGGCAGAGGTGTACCAATGTACACCCACAGTTCGCCGGTATGTTTAGGTCCCATGTAATAGGGGGCGAGCCTATTGCCATTAACCGGGCACAAATTCTTAACTCCGAGCTGCTACTGAGAATTTCATAGAAAAACCCAATAACACTTTGCTGGACCTGGGAATCAAACCCAGGACCTTTAGCGTAGCAGTCACGCTCAGGACCACTTGGCTAATGAGGCAGTTAGACCTTCAGATATTTGTAATTAATATGCAATACTGCACACATATTTTTAATTTTCAAGAGAATTACAGCATTCATTTTTAAAGCATCTGAAACTAGCTGTCGCCTGCGACTTCGTCCGCGTGGTGTGTAAGATTTAAGGTAAAGGACTGTGAGGCGTTGCGTCTAAACTAATTTAGCAGTTTAGATGTAAGTAAGAGCTTAAAAAATTCGCTTTTGTATGTATAATGTTAGCGTAAATGTCACACGATGACATTTATTCTAAACGCTTCAAAAGAGCCACCGTGTTAGGGGTCACGTACACCATGGTGATGGTGACCATCATTAATCACTTTCACGTAGCACCTGACAAGAGATGTAAGGGAATATTATTCTGGTACTTATTTTAAATTGTAGACATATTCTTATATCTACATAATATAGATATACATAGAAAGGTGGAGGTTTGTCTGTCTAACTTAAGTTTTTGATCGTAAGGATTTGTTTCCTCTTACCCTTCCCTTTTCATTTGCTGATGCTAATAAAGGGCGATTCACACAACAATAATAAACATCGACATAATTATGAGGATAACAATAACCGAAGCATTGCCAAACTTTTTTCTTCTCCTTCAAGGCCTTTCAATGACAATAATCTGTTCTTTATGGCTCTAATTGTTTTCCTTCATTAAGTAGTCCGTAATCAGTAGTGTTTCCAGGAATATTTTACTACTTAAAGCTTGGTCTATTCATAGATAAAAACGTTGAAAGATTCTGATCCAGTCTAGGTAAAAAAAAGCAGTATTTTAAACATACGGTATGTAGGTATATCTTAGTGTACGGCAGTGTAAATGCCGTATTATATGTATACGTTGATATTATGGGCCGTAAAAATCAACTTCCTGGTGAACCTACTGATTCATAACACTCACGCGAGCGCAGCCGCTGCCAAAGTTTGTATGTAAACACGTGAAGGGTCGTTTACACGTTTACGTCGCCTGTCGTTTATGCGAGCTTTTGATTTGTTACAACATAAAATCGTGGACTTCCGCGTAGCAGTGGTTGTTGGTAGACTGTAGCTATATTATTTATTATGTGAGCTACATACTGTATACACAGGCCCTAAGTCTAAGAAATGGCACGTGAGTCACTAGCGATTTTAATATGTGCTCAGCTAATTTTATTAAAAGTCTGGCTATAAAAAAATAAATGTGGTCCAGCGGAGGATGTAGTTCATATTTGACTAGCTTCTGTCCACGACTTCGTCCGCGTACTTAGCGTGATGATATATAGCCTATAGTCGTCCTCAATAAATGGGCTATCTAACACTGAAAGAATTTTTCAAATCGGAGCCGTAGTTCCTGAGATTAGCGCTTTCAAGCAAACAAACAAACTCTTCAGCTTTATATATTAGTATAGAGTATAGACTAGAGTATAGATTTTTAGTAGAAAGCTACACTATGAACTACCTACTGAATCGTTGTCTCAACAAAATCTATTTAAATGGTTGTAACACAGGACAAAAAGTGGGTCTGCGTGTCCCGAGTCACGTAGCCCGGAGTCCCATCCCGTCCCGGGTGACAATGCGTCCCGCGCGACATCGTTTGTCACTATCAACTGTCGGCATGCAGGGAAGCCATATTGACGTTGTCCCGCCCTTGATTGTGTGCACATATTATTTTAAAAAAATACTAAAAATTTAGAAATAGAATGACAACGGACTGAACTGTTTCTTTATTTAGCTTTTGTCAACCTTTGGTCGAAGGTTGAATTCATAGAGGTAGATACTAAAAAAAAATATTCGGCTCCATTCTGTCTGTATCTTAGATTAAAACAATAAAAAAAGGTTCAATAACTACCTACCCTAATTTGTAACAGAACGGAAAGTTCTGTGCGTATTTGCGATCGTTAACACTGAAGGTGCTAGGCGAGCAAGCCGCCATGATGAATAATTCAGGGGGCAGGCGTGCAATACAAATAAATGGAGAACTTATTGATGGATGTTAGATGGCCAGTCTGCTAGCCATTAGGACGTAGGGAGGGAACTGAATCCTATTTAATAGTAATGATGCGAGATATATTATAGGTACTTACTTGTTTGTTATTTCAAACGCGGGTTTGTAAATGTTTTATTTCAATTACACCAAAAATAAGTACTACTACATAGTTTACTTCTACTACTTCTACTACATAGTTTACTACTACTAATACAAGCTCTAACTACTATAGTTAAACTATGTATTCCTTCTAAAGGCTGCAAAAATAACGGTTACCACAGAATAACGGATAGTATCTAAGTACATTGTTACAGCCAATGTTTGACATCGATACTAATCAAACGTTCGACATACGAAAGCCTTCACATTTTGTCATTTCCATGGAAGTAAGTTGCATATTTACACAGACAATATTTACGTCGTACTTACTTGGAACTCGAAGTAGATATATGAGCTCAGCTAATATCGTAAATGCAAAAAGTTTGCTTGTTATTGTTACTCAACCAAATGTCAGAGCCTCATGAAACAGTACATGTTTGTAAAACTAAAGTATGTGTATGTGCTTACAAAATTTTTATATGTAAATGAAATTTACACAATACTTATTACTTAAAAATCTATATTTTACTCGATTTGTACATAGTAGGCTTCGAAGCGGCTGAATAAATTGTGGTTGATATTTCAACAGTTTCAATAAAAACATTGTGGACCTATCTATGATTTTCAATCTACTTTTGTATCATCAGGATATCCTATTGGATTTCTTAAAATATAGACTGTTACTTCTACAATAAGTTCAACTACCAATCACGTTACATGTTGAATAATATAGTACTTTGCTTTTCAGAATCTGTTAGTACCTTCTAATATTATAAAGAGAAAAGATTTGCATTTTTGCTTGTAATGAATACACTCAAAACTACAGGCTGATAAAAAAAAAACATTAATAGAGGGCTATACTGTTAATCGAGTTAAAGATAACGTCATTGTACGTCGCGGGAAACACATAACTCCTATGGCTCCTATAACTCCTTCCAAAATTTCCTTCCAAAAAAACTGAATCTATATTTAGTTCAAGGAATAGCGAATGATATTACATCCTTTAGTTTCATTCAATTACTTCAACTTCAGGGATTAATAGAGTGGTCGAAATTTGTGTCCTCGTGGGGTTTGATGGGCAGCTGAAAATTGTCAGAGTATCAGTTAAGGTTGCAGAAAACCCGGGGTAAGTGACCACGCCATTGCTTCTCCCATGGGAACGTCATTACGAGTAAATATATCGAGTAGATAATACAATTAGGTAGGGAGAAAAAAAACGCACTTGTTTTCGTATAGTTTAGCCGTTAGTAAAAGAAAGATAATCTTTGGCAAACCAGTTAGAGTTGACCACACAATGCCAAGAAGAATTAGTTGATACAATCTATTTGAGAAAAGGCTGTAACAATGAAGATGGCTTCAATCTGAAAATTTGTCTTCATAATATTGCACACTGAATCGTTTAATTTGAGATCTAGGAGTCCCTCCTCTCGAATTTTTATTAAGTAAGTGTTCGACATAATCCTACCAGACAGAAGGGATCCATAAAGAAACACATTGTTTCTATTTATCGATTCCTGAGCTTTTATTTTGTCTACTAAGTAAGTGGATTCTAGACAAAAATCTAAAAGACACGATAAACAATAAGGATCAATCTCATAATGGGACGAATGCTTATAATGAAACCGTTTAGTATGTAGGTCGATGTGATATATTATGTATGCTATATGTAAAACTGAAGCTGGTAATTCAATCAAGGTAATCAGTATCACTACACAGAATTACAAGTCTCTGTTCAGTAACTACATGAAATTATTGTAACCACAATTGACCTTACTATACAACCTACTCGTAAAAAAATATTCACGTATTCAGTTTCTCAATTTAAATATAAGCTGTAGGGATAACATACTGATATTCAGCTGCATCATGATAGACTGGAACTGGAACCGAACCGTAATATGCTTACCTGAAAAAGAAAAAAATGTTTAAACAATACATTCTTGAAAGTTGAAGTTCCAAGTTTAAAAGGTCTTTTACATGACCCACAGAGTAAATTATGAAAAATACACACATATACAGTATTTTTATACCCCTGTCTGAGGTGTCAAACAAGTATACGGCCCGCCTGATGGTAAGCGGTTACCGTAGCCGTGGACGTGTGCAATACCAGAGGTGTTCTACAACACCAGAGGCACAGTATAGCAGAGGTGTCGGCCGGTTCTTGTCGACCCTGTTAATTAAGTTAATTATTATAGTCCATTATATCGGCCACCTTTACGACTGTCTACATTTCTATTGACTAGTATTAGGCTCGCCCTTATTACAAGTAATTACAGACGTGTTGGTATTGTTACGAGCTGGGGTTCGGGATAAATTAATTAACGCTAATTTTACCGAAATAAACAAATACTTTAATAAACTTGACAACACACAACAGAAATGACAAATAAAATCACTACACTATTACTTGTCGCACTGTACTGTCACACTGAGAATCACTTGTCTTCACGTTGATGTTCACTTCACCTTGTCCAAAACTAAACTGCGCTAGCCGACCCTCAAGACGGCTATTTATATCAGTCACGAAGATTCTGGAATCGAACAACCGCGAAATGCCTACAAAATGCGAGTAGGTACTTGAGCGTCTATTGTTTACGGGCATTGACCTTTGAACCTGACCTTGATTTATTGTTATTACGTGAGTACGTATTCGAGTACTTTCTTTCGAATATTCTACATGCTTCTACGATTTATCCAGAACCTTCGTGACCCATCCACGTCATTCTAATAGCTTCGCGGCGTAACACTGCCCCCTCCTAAGACATGCTCGTCCCGAGCATGCATCATTAGATCCGTAATAACAGGCTAAACGATCCACGTGAACTGTTTTCGGAGCACCTATTGGTCCTTGCTGTATCCGGTAGGTGACATCGTTGATCTTAGTCGCAGCTCTATAGGGGCCGTTGCATTTTGCCCGGAACTTGGATGACTTTCCTTTGACGCGCAACGGGTTATTTAGCCGCACTAGTGAACCCTCGTCGAAGCCTTTGTTGTTCATCTTACAGTCATAACGCGTCTTTATTCTCTCAGAAGTTTGTTTGGCCGATTGACCAACTCGTTCTAAGCTACTGTTTCGTACATCATTCAGATCCGCTGTCAGCATCCTCATGGGTACTGCTTCCTTAGCCTCTTGCTTCACTCCAGAATATGCGTAATCTCCATTCTTCCTCCAGTTTTCAGAGCACGGTCTTCTCGGAAAACATGCCCGGGATCTGCTTTGCTTCGGGCAACTCATCCGGAGGTGGCCTCTTTCTCCACAAATATAACATCTTGGAGCAGCTATCATTCTCCTTTTTCCATCCTCCTTTCTCCAGCAACTGGCTTGAAAGTGTCCTCGCTTACCACAGATGTAGCATCTAGGTACTATCACACGTTCCCTTGAAATTTTGCTGCGCCTCGCACAACCCACCTGGAAGTGACCTTCTTCTCCGCAGAGGTAGCATGTCGGTAACACGACTTCCCGGATATGGTAAGCTCGATAGTCCTGCCTGACTGCCTCCACTTCCAACGCATGGGCTAAGGCCTCTTTCAATGTCCTGTGATGACCAAGTCTCACAGCGGCTCTGACTTCCAGGTCACGGATTCTATCGATGAACGCCTGCACCTGATTTCCGTCGATAAGCACAGGTGTAGACTGGTAGGCTTTTCGAACCAGCTTTTCAATTTCTACGGCCCACTGCTGCAGGGTCTCTGAACCGCGCTGTACCCGATCCTGCAGCTGTGCACGGAACACGTATTCTAGATGGGCGTCGCCGTATCTAGAGTCCAACGCTTCAATCAGCTGATCGTAGGACATCTCCTTGCCGAGGGCCTCCAGTACTGTCAAAGCCTGATCGCGTAGGCTTAGAGTAAGCGCGGTCTTAGCCTGGCCTTTGTCCCATCCATTTGACTCCATAAAGGCTTCAAACTGCATTTTGTATGCCGACCATGAGGAGGTTCCGTCAAATGGCGGCACTTTAAATCCGCATAATGAAGAGGTCGTAGGTGCAGCAGCCACAGCAGCCTCAAATCCTTTTCCTGCCTTTAGGTCACCTAGAGCCTTCTTCATATCGGCCATCTCAACTCTGGTTTCGGAAATCCAAGTCTCGTGCTGTTCTACTTTCTCCTTTACTGCACCGAGCTGTTTGCCCAGAGTCCCGTGGAGGTCTTTTATGAGGAGCATCTGTTCGTCTTGACGGCGGGCCTGCTCCTCTTTGTCCTGCTGTAGCTGCTCCCGTAGTAAGCGTGCCTGCTCCTTTTTGTCCTGCTGTAACTGCTCCCGTAGTAAGCGTGCCTGCTCCTCTTTGTCCTGCTGTAGCTGCTCCCGTAGTAAGCGTGCCTGCTCCTCTTTGTCACTCTGTAGCTGCTCCCGCAGTAAGCGAGCCTGCTCTTCCTGACGGCGAGCCTGATCCTGCATCATTGCCATTAAGGCCGCTAGATCAACAGCTGGTACCGAAGAAGTTCCAGATGGACCAGCGACGGGGTCTGTTGTTGGTTGTAGATGACCCGCAGGAAGTGCTGGAGAATCTCCAAATCGTCTCTGGTCCATTTCTTGCTGCCGCTGACTTCTAGTACGGATACCTTCCGTATCGTCCTTTGGCAAAACCGGCATAATTTATCCCAGTACTTCTGACACCAAATGTTACGAGCTGGGGTTCGGGATAAATTAATTAACGCTAATTTTACCGAAATAAACAAATACTTTAATAAACTTGACAACACACAACAGAAATCACAAATAAAATCACTACACTATTACTTGTCGCACTGTACTGTCACACTGAGAATCACTTGTCTTCACGTTGATGTTCACTTCACCTTGTCCAAAACTAAACTGCGCTAGCCGACCCTCACGACGGCTATTTATATCAGTCACGAAGATTCTGGAATCGAACAACCGCGAAATGCCTACAAAATGCGAGTAGGTACTTGAGCGTCTATTGTTTACGGGCATTGACCTTTGAACCTGACCTTGATCTATTGTTATTACGTGAGTACGTATTCGAGTACTTTCTTTCGAATATTCTACATGCTTCTACGATTTATCCAGAACCTTCGTGACCCATCCACGTCATTCTAATAGCTTCGCGGCGTAACAGTATGTTATGTATCCATTATCTAGGTGTTAATTTTTAGTAACGTTTGCATATTTAAATAATTGCACTAGTTTTCAAGATCTTCACCAATATACGAGAACGTACATATTATAAATACTTCCTGTAATGCTTCTAGGTATAATTTAATGCGTACGTCGCAAAAATGTTAAAGACTAATGACTTGACATAACTGGTCTATGCCTGGCCTTGGTGACTCGGAGAATTATGTACCACGTTCCGGGTTTAAACTTCTATGCCAATACAATGTTTACATGCTCACTAAGTTAACTAAAACTCAAGTAATGTTATTATATTTAAGTATGTTGCCTTTTTTGCGTGTGGAAATCAGAACCAAAGTAACTTACTTTTTAATAGATGTTACTGACGTCACCTTTAAGAAGTAAATTAAGAAAGTGAAAGGAAATTTCGACCTAGCGGATGGGACTCGCGGTTGCTTAGTGGTCATAGCGTCATTAACCAGAAGACGGAGGTTCGAATTCTGCCCTCAGTCGATGTTTTCCCTCACTAACAATAACTTGATTATCTTAGCAACTTGTTTGATAAAACATCTTTCTCTCATATTTAAGTATGTAGGTGCTAACCTTAGCCACATAATCCAATAAGAGCTAGTCCAATAATGCCTCGGTTGGTTTCAACAGTGTGCACCACACACCGTTATTCTCGACGTGACAGCGACCTAGTACAGCGATGATCAACGGACTTGGCCGATCAATGATCGTAATTAATGACTCATGTCAATGGCTGAACACTTGGAAATATACAACAGAAGTTTCACACATAACAACGAGTATCACAGTAATAGCTACGGCAATAATGTTTTCAGCCTAGACAAACTTTCTTAAACGTCTCAAGTATTAACACCATTTACTGAGATCTAAATAATAATCTTACTTAATCAACCCATTATATGTCCCACTACTGGGCACGGGTCTCCTCTCACAATGAGAGGGATTAGGCTATAGTCCACCACGCTAGCCTAATGCGGGTTGGCAGACTTCACACGCCGTCGAGAAAATCTCTCAGGCATGCAGGTTTCCTCACGATGTTTTCCTTCACCGTTTAAGCGCGTGATAATTAACTATTAATACGCACATAACTTCGAAAAGTTAGAGGTGCGTGCCTTGGATTTGAACTCGAGACCTTTGACTTGGCAGTCCAATGGTCGTATCACTAGGCTATCACGGCTAATAACTAATCTATTGCTTTAATAAATATAATTATTTTTCACGTCTTGATATTTCCAGCTTTGTGTGATGTAGACCTTCTGGAAATTCGTTATTTTATTTTCGTAACCCGGCGCCGACTTTTTACGCACGCCCAAAAAATTGTTGTTATTCAATATGATAATGAGAAAAAACTAGTGCTTGTACTTTTTGTACGGAATATGATATACATGTATGTGATGTATCGTTGGAATTTGGAACATAATACTACTTAAACAACACGTGTTAAATCTGCCAAGCATTCTGACTGACACTCAATTAAATCTGGAAATAGAGAAGATATATTTTTTATAACTTTCTTGTGACACAGTGTCAAAAAAGTGACAATAGAAACTAGACTGGACGTTTTTACGAGTGGGCGACTACGTTTTCAGTTAGTACTACGAAAAACATGAATTTACGAAAATCTAGACTTTATTTAATGTGAGACGAGTCAATTAACACCTTTTTACAAATGTACTACTTTTCAACCTGATTTTGTTTAAAGTAGGTATAAATATCAGCAAGTTTTTAGTTTAAATTTGCCGTTTTATGCAAAACTAACTCTCACAACGATCTATATCTCTCTAAATCTCTAAGCGATTACCGCCGCCCATGAACACCCGGAACACCAAAGAAGTCACAAGTGCATTGCCGGCCTTTTGAAAGGGTTTGGGCCTCTGGTATCCTCCGTCCCTCGACGAAACTCAACGTAGGTAAGCGTTGTTTCATTACGGTTTTCTGTGAGGCTGTGGTATCACTCCCGTCGAGTCGGCCCATTCGTGCCGAAGCATGGCTCTCCCACCGTAGTTACACGGCTGTTGTCCACGGTTTCACTCGTTATTTATTATTTCTTGTTTAGAGAAACAAGGTATCCTATATATCCGTAAGCAGGATGCAATCTATCTCGTTGCTTGCTTAAGCGTGAAATTGAACAAACAAACGGAATCACTTTCGTATCTATCTATAATAATATTAATTTATAATATTAAAGTACAGGTAAGTAGAACGCATAAACCAGTTACACCAGGCCAGGTACCTACTCATTAGGGAAATAAAAAAAATACATAACACCAAATTTGCCTTAATTAAATTGTATCTTCAACATTTAGAAGTGTGTTAATTTGTTTCTTTATCATATTACATTAACTTAATTATTTTATATTTAGTTAATTATTTTATCCTAATCTAACGTAGTGTGAAGGTGCACAAGTAATAGTCTATCATGAATTTATGTATCTGGCTGTTGCCCTCGTATCTAAGGACTAAGGTAATAGGTACCCTATGAGTACTTCTGTACTTCCTCACGATGAAATCCGCCGGGGCGTAGCCTCTACTTCAAAAATGTCTCAAAACATTAGTAAGTACCTACCTACATTATATACTTACTACAGTTACCATTCAGATTATGCATTTTTTTTTATGGGATAGGGGGGCAAACGAGCCGACGGATCACCTGATGGTAAGCAATAACCGCCGCCCATGGACACCCGCAACACCAGAGGAGTCACGAGTGCGTTGCCCGCCTTTTAAGAGGTTTGGGCCTCCGGTAACCTCACTCACCCAGCGAAACACAACGCAAGCGCTGCTTCACGCCGGTTTTCTGTGAGGCCGTGGTATCACTCCGGTCGTGCCGGCCCATTCGTGCCGAAGCATGGCTCTCCCACGGATGCATATATAAATATCGAAATACATATCCCATAAAAGTTGATGGTGTCGTGCGTATATCCTGCGATTAGTATTCCTCCGTCATTGTATGGAACTGATCATATAATGTTACAGGCCGTGTTTGTTTGGTTAGGACGCTTTGCTTCCGCTTGTACTGACATCTGTTTGGTATGCAAATAAAAAGTATAGGTATATGATGTGATCTGGTTTATTTTGTATCAATGGCAGATCTGTCAGAGAAGCGGATGTGAGGCTAGTCACACACACTCAGTAGTCAGTCAGAGGGCAACAAAAGACATTCAAATGTAGAATATTCAAGTTATGTTAGCTAGCATTATTTCTGAAGTTATAATTACTTTTCTCTAAACCAGGAAACAAATCAACATTAATGTATGAGTATTAGGTTTTTCCTGAGGTTTCTGCGACCAAATTCTTCCAATAACGATCTTACTCTAAGCCGAGAGGAGTGGAAGGAGGGTAGGTAGGCGCTGCACTGTAGTGGGACGATAATGGCTGAAGTTTAAGCTAAAAAAAAGTTTAGGTTATGTAGCATGCCGCTATTAGTGTCATTGCAACTATATCTACTGGGTCTTTGTGATCGCTACTAGTTGTCCCTATAACGTAGGTAGGTGTGCGTCCTGGGTATTTTCCTAACACTCAAATAAAGGAAACAGGTCGTTGGTGCGCATGAGCATAACAGACCGATTTGTCACGCCTCCTTGTGATTTGGCAGATGACCTTGGCAATGAACCGTGTCCGAATCTATCCATCGCGTATGTGCTCAAACAGGCATAAACATGTTCAACGTATCGTCGTCCGATTTATGGGATATTCAAAATTACAAGCAACATACATAGCCGTGAACTTTAATAGTGAGTGCGTTGGTACCGACGATGCGAGGTCACGAGCGCGATAAACTGTCGGCTTTCAAGTTAGAAAGAAAGAATAGAAATCTTGCGAATGCTTAGATTATGAGACATTCGCAGTTTACATATATATATCTAATGCTGGGCTCCTTTCTGGAACCTTCTTCAAAGTAGTGATGTATTTTTTAATAGCTAACGAGAACGAGTAAAGTACGGCGAATAGAACGAGTACACTGCTCACCTGGAGCTTAAGTCTACTATTTCAATTGTGTCAGAATGGTCGTCCAAAGGTTCTAAATGACATAAGAATCGGCAGTTTTTAAAGACAAAACTTTAAAAAAACAAGAATATAAAGTACTTTAATCACGATTTTCACACAATAAAATAGTAGACTTAGGCTTACTTGACTTATCTACATCTATAACCTAAGCATCTGAAGTACAGCACTTCGGGTGGCGCCGATACCAGCAGTCATTGTCAAATATTGAAAACTCCCAAGTCGAGCAAAAACAAGGGGCATACCATCCTTTTTTCGAAGCAATTCAGCCCATTTTCGAGCTTCTATTTACCTATATAGTTGAAGGCAAACGCCAGCTTCATACTCCATATCCTTTCGGTTTTTGTTCTTAGGACCTTGATATTCCTGAACGAGTTTTAGGTAACACTATTCAGATCTTTAGTTCGTCAAATGTCTAGATCGTCTGTGTCAAATAGAGTACAAGCTTATTTCGACTTAACGTCGTTTTCGGAGCAATTAATTGTCCTGAAACGCAGAGGCTTTTATAAAAATTGTTCATTTACACGTGTCGGCGGGTCGTCAAGTCGTAAACAATACAGTTAATCACATGAATCATGGCGCGCCAGTGACGGCTGCCGGTGAATCAGACCTACACACCTTGTGCCGATGTTGACACAACGTGGACACATGTAGAAGATCTATTTAACATAATACGTGAAGGATCGAACAGGGGTTTACGACATCTCGATTCAAACTGAGATTTGATGATCACGGGATGCAGTCCCACTAAGTATGGTACAGGAACACCCCGTAGCTTGGACGTATTTTATAAACATGTCATTAGTTTATTAGGCAAACTTACCTCATAAATTTGTCAAATTAACGTTCAAAGCAATGGACCATCTAAGGAGAGGCCTCCTTACGTCGCGGCGTAAAAAGCACACTTTAAAAATTCAGCCTACAGTTAAGTTCTTTCTATTTAGTGCATAGAAGAGTTGGACTTCTGTCTCATTCTTTGTGTTAGTTGGAAGTAGTTGATTCAGTGTTTAATTGCATGAGTATTCACTTAATGCACGCGGAACTCGCCTTTACATGATAAAGTGTAACTTTACCCAATAAGGTGAATAGGAGATCTCCACTCAAGTTAATGTGACCTTTGTATCACGACAACTGCGACGGACATTATGATGCAAAACTTTGATATTTGAAAATGACTGAAATTGCAAACCTCTAATTATAAGGCTTATTGCGGTAAGGCTGAAAACTTCTGTCTCATTCTGTGCCAGTAAATCTAAAACACTATTATTAACTGAATGTCGTTGCGGGTATAACTATAAACCCGATAATCAGATTATTAGTCTAACAATTTGGGATACTGATATTGCTCAGTACCTAATTGGGTAATAGATAGGTCAAATGACAATAAAGGTCAGACAAGGTCTTGGTCATAATTAAATTACGGTATTGATTCAGGTATTCAATGCCTGCATTAAATCTTCATCATGATATATATCATGATGAAGATCAGGGCATTTCCGAGACCACGTACTATTTGGAAAGCCTACTATTAAAATTAGTTTGCACGCCTGACCTGCCACGTCTCAAGGCAGATAGAACAACTAGACCGAAAAATCCTTTGTATCAGTCGTGTAATTGTTATTCATAACAGGGGATCGAGACCTAATCTAGGTGCTTGCGATGATTCACGAGGTGACGACACCTAATACATGGAAAACGAGGAAGTAGAGAAGGTTCACTTCTAAGGGTAATTTGAATTTAGTAAATTTTTTATTACTGTTGAGTGACATGCTCTAGTTGAATCGCGGGGGGTCGTGACTGATGATTAAGACTGCTAGACTATAACATGAAACAATATTTCGTTGGCTTATAGTAATAATAAGGAAGACTGCTTGGGCTAGCCTGAAGGTGGGAGATGCTGTCAAAGCATTGCACACAGTGGCAACCTTATCAGCCTCATGGAGTTCGCAAATAGTCTATTTTTGCACCTGCAAGCATGGTGCATTGGAGAAAATAAACCTTCTGCGTTTATTTCGTATTATACACGACTTAACATTCCCCACAGGCTAGAGGCGATGACTGTTTAATGGCTTCTATACTTAGACAACAATTAATAGGTACAATGAGAAAATTCCGTAACATTACTATGTAAACCACCTCATTTGGAGCTGATGGCGCAATAGCTTTATATTTAGGAGTGTTCATTAATGGAAAAAGGCTGCAATTAATAGTTGCTTCATTGTTGTTTTGAGAAGTATGCATTAATGAATCCGCATCAATAAATGAGCATTCATTCAGTTTTTCCCGAAAATCTACTGTTGCAGGTGCTGATACGATTCGTCAATGGATCTCCATTATATTCGTTTCAATGAATTCTTATATCACACTATTTGGTGATCATTTTTAAGTTTGGACTTTTATGTCCCAACAGTTATTTAAATAACACTTCGTTATGCAGGTAGTACAATGAAGTGTAGCTTGTATAGCACGCAGACATCACGCTATAGTTATACTGTATGTACGGAGCGCCCTAAATAGAATGGTTAAACGTTTACGAGTTGACCTTAAGGTTAGGGGCACGAGACAGACCACACACTTAGTTGTGTTGGTGACTAAGGAAATAAATGTCTTCAGCTCAGCTCATAAATGACAACTTCACATTGTAATAGTCTTCTACAAGAAACGTTGTCAAGAATCTTGTTTGCCAAGCAATAACAGATCGCTTAGGATGTTACTACACAGCTAGGCTTCTTCCTTATCCATTACTTATAATATTATAACCTCTATGTTTATGACAAGTGACACGACATTTTGCTTATGGCTGGCTCTTTAACGGACGGAATAACTAAAAGCTTGAGGTTTCCATCTGCCATCAGTTATAGATTACCCTACTCTTCAGTCAGGTTCATTCAGGTCTAGGGTAGGTTTTCCTATAAAGGTCAGGTCATCTTGCTTTATTTGCTAATATGTTGCGTATATTATAATAATCTAGTGAAGCTGTGAATATACCCGGCGCAGTGATTTTATTCACATTAAGTATACTTATCACTGTTTTTAAAAACCAAGACGAGCGAGAATAAATCAAAAAGGAGTGAGGATGAAGGTTAAAATGCTTATATCAATCTTTCATTGCTAACACAGTCCACAAAGGGAGGCAGACAGTTACTGTCCCTAAATTTCGAAATGAAATTCTTTTTACCGAAGTCGCGTCTGATTAGCAGAATGAGAGGCAGTTATTCATCATTTATTACAAGCGACGCAAGTTTGATCGTACAGATTGCTTGATGATATCTGTTCATTTTTCTTTTGAGTTAATGCTAATTACGGCGCATAGTCACGACACCAGAGCACGCCAGGATATTATTAATAAGACAGTCTCTCTATTAATAAGACATCTATTTACATTGTAAAAGTAGTTGATTGGGCTTTATTGTAATCTTTAACTACATACGCTTTATTTAAGTTACGCCGTTGGGGATTTTGGCCTGGATATACTAGAGCTACAAGTTCTTACTCACGATTTACAGTGCAGCAAATCCAATCACAGTCACTTCACCAAGCATCCTTAATTGTTTTCTTTAATAAATCTAATATTTTACCTGAAATTGATTTATCCTGGATACGTTCCTGGAAGATGAAACACTCTTTCATCTTCCATTAATTTTCCTCCGTGAATAACGGAAGGTGAAAGTCATGTATGTTTCTCCTTGCCCAATCAGTACATACGTGCTGTTTAACGGATGGAAGATGCAAGGTAAATTAGTGTTAGTGTGATCCACGAAAAGTTCAGCACTATACAATGTTTTGCCAAACTGAGAGTTTTGTTGGCACATAAACCGACGTTGAGGGAACTCTTACATACTCGCACCTATATTACTTATTCGTTTTCGACCACTACAAAGAGAAAGCCAATAAAAAGTAATGAAGGTGGAGTGAAAAATAGAAAACGTTGCTATATCAAAAAAGATACCACACCTCATAAATGTATCGGATATTATAAGTGTGTCCTCCTATCTTGATTCTTAAAAGGTTGCAGCGTGTCGCGTGGAAGGGAGAGGCGAGGACACTAAGGCGTGCTATAAATAACTTTGTTTAAATAAACGGGGACTACAAATCACCCAAGCGTATACTTAATTGGGATACACTGCATATTTCGCTCGTTAAGACGCTGTGAGGAAAGCCTGCCGCGAAATAGTGATTAGAGAGCGAGTCAGGGTGCTGATTCAAGTTATGGAGATGTTAATATTATTACATATGTGCAATAGTCACGATTCAATTCGAAAGTAATGGCAGGAATTTGTCTACACTGAGTCATTCAGGCGAAAACAGTGCTGTGCATTTTTCTTACAATGTACACTTATTTCCTCCCACAACACAATCTTACTGATATATCACATAATAGTATCTGATTACATTGAGATTTGATTTCCGAACTGTTTAGCAGAAACCGGGCTTGATGGTTAAGGGCAAGCTGTTGTAGCAAGTTCTGAGAGTAAAACTGGATTATCTCATCTCTGCAAATCAGAGAATGAATTTTTATGGAGAATTAAGACGTCCACAAGTTATTCCAGACCTGATTGTGTTGAATAAGACATTAACTAAGGGGGAATTACTGTAAGCTGAAGATGTAAAAGTTTCACAAGTTACATGTGACTTTTAGCGTTGAGTAATATATTGGGGAGAATTTTAGTTCGAAATTGCTTCTACAAAAGGAGCTTGTGGTGATAAATATTACTTGAAAACTTTCTAGTAAAATAAAAGCTATAACTTATTCGCAATCAACATATAAATAGAGAAGCGATCATAAATCTATCTATCGAAGAGCAACACCGATAAATTACAATAAAGAAAATAGTAGTGGACTCGACAATGCGATAGCGTGCACAATGCACGGACGAAACGTGGGCGCGGCCGCTCACAATCGTTCCTGATAATAGAAATGGGAACTTTGAACTATATATTGTACCATCCACTAGCTATTTCATTTATAGTAATGTTACTTAGCAATGGAATGTTATAGAAGCCATAAAGGAGAAAAGTCAAGCCACAAAGATGATGATCTAAGATGTAATAAATGAGGATCAAGGAATGTATCAACTATACTTTTGCAAGGAAAAAATATATTTGTTCTATAAATTACATAGACAGCGAGATTTGATGTCGTAAAGGTAGTGATATATCTATAGAGAGTGTATGGTGCCTCTAACATAGGCTAAGCTTCTCTTTCTTTCTATCCGTGAAAATTGATATTCAGCTGCAGCTTAGATCAACCACGACATTATCAAGATTAGGTTATTTGGTGCCAACCGCTAATTATATCTTTGCCTACACCATTATAGACTGCAACTGCTATTAGTGTATTAACTGACTTATTAGTTGTGAATGTCGCTGGTGTGTTTCAAGCGTAACTTTTTAATTGAGAAATAAATTGGCCGTGTGGAGTATAAGTTACTTGTTAATATTGTAAGCTGTGCTCGCTTGTAGTTCAAGGGAAAAAATGATGTCATATGAGGAAGCCCAGGATTGACAAGGCTGGACTTAGTGAAGATACTAGTGGTATATAAAGAAGGCTGTTGATGGATCTCTATAGGAATTCTGTTAATTTTATCATAAGATAATACAAAAATAGGATGTAGAGCAGATGCTCTACATCCTATTTTTGATTTTCCGATTTATAGATATAAATCAGGTGTATTTATCAATAAAATAATGAGGCAACGGCAAGCTATCTACCACTTCTGTTATTTACTTTAAAAAAGGACAAAATGGCCATATTATTTGATCTTCAATATCCAAAATGTACAGACATTGGCCCGTTACAATTTAATTATATGTATAGAATAGATTAATATTTCCTTTCCTTAAGCGAGTCAATTCTAGATCGGTCATAAAACTGCATCCTGCTACAAACTACAACCGGAAACAATCTATACAATTTAAATTCTATGATGGCGCATTGTAGCTAAACTCATTCCACCGTTTCCCTCGGTTAATTCCTACAATTTGCAATATCAATTGCAAATTCCCGATCAACATAGAATAGAAGCTGACAACTATGCACGTTATTTATAGTTGTTAGGTTGTCTAGAATGCTATCAGTACTGGTCCTACTGTTCGCATGAAGCGATTTATATTTCGTTAAGACAATCTTATTGGTGGCTTCGCGAATGTCAAGACATACTGAGACTTTTTCAGCACGGCACGAGCTCTGTGAATGAGATATTTTCAATAATAATAATAATAAGTACCTACTATACTTATTTCAGAAATTAATCCATTTCATATAATAAACATTGATATCTGGTATCACCTGTATTCTACGCAAATAAATTATTTTTCTTTTCTATACGGTTTACGTATCCGAAAAGTCCATACTTTTACTGGTTAGAAGTCTGTCAGATCTGTATGTCAATATTAATATCATAACTAGATTTTCATTGCTCCGTGTTACCATACCACCCGCTTGCGCTTCATGCTATTCGTCGGCAGTAGGAGCCGTGCCTCAAATCCGGCACCCAGCGATACTGTCACGGCCCATTGGTCACATTCAATGCCGCAGCTTACATACTAGAGACGTTGTTGACTATTACAGCTATTACTTGCAAAAACTTGCAATCTTGTTAATTCAATAGACCGTACTTATAGGGGTTATTTTAAGCTTTTGGTCTCCAATAATGGAATTGTCTCTATAGACGATGACGTGCTAAGTTTATAGTTGATGAATGATGTTATTATTTGACTGTCTGGTATAATAAAATGGTTCTCAAGCAATGATAAACATTTGAATCCAAACCTGTGTATTTGGTATTGTTTTTTTTATGTAATAGGCAAACGAGCAGACGGATCGCCGGATAATAAGCGATTACTGCCGCCCATGGACACCTGCAACACCAGAGGAGTCACACAGTTACGTTGCAGGCTTTTTAAATGGGTTTGAGCCTTCGGCATCCTCACTCACTTCAAACACAAGCGCGAGCGTTGTTTCACGCCGGTTTTCTGTGAGGCCGTGGTATCACTCCGGTCGAGCCGGCCCATTCGTGCCGATGCATGACTCTCCCACTGTAAATGTTTGTGTACTTACTAAAATCGAAACAAACTAGACATATTTTGAAATTTAGCATTTAGAACTTATAGGACGTTAAAAATATACATTTCTGAACGGCCTATAAGTTCTTCGACTTCAACATTAAATTAGGGATGGGAACCAATTCCTAAGGTACAGTCTCGTGCTTAAAGAGCGTGTGAATGGCCGTACAATTTCCCATACCTAACATTTATTTTAATAAGGCTACTTAATCTCGTGAACGTACTTTCTAGACCTTTAACATTGAACTCGGTATAAAGACATTCCCACACGCTAGTATTGTGAGCACGGAGGTAGCTGGTGCTGATGGATTAACTCAACAAATCAATATAAAACTGTATAATTATGTGAATTTTTAGGGACTAATGGTGTAGGTACCAAGGAAGGTTGTTGCTGATACCTGATTTAACTGACAATAACTTATGTAATAACATATATTAGGGCTGCGTCGGAGTTTTCTATTCACTTAAATTTTAGGACGTCCAAAGGCGGTGCTCGGTTCACATAGAAGGTTCTATGGAAAAGAAACGGCTTCATACTCCATTGATAACCTTTTAATAATTATTTGCAATCTTTAGTATAGTACTAAACTATGTTCAAGCTACGCTCACGTTTTTCACGTGAGTGTATAATGATTCTTTATTCGCGTTTATTACCATATCAGCTGCATACATTTTAATAAATGGAGTGTCGTTAATTTGTCTTAATATTAAAATTGCTTTGTGTACGTACTGTAAAATTTGAAGTTCAACAGCCGCCATTATTACCTTTTTACCGCATTTAATCCTTTATTTTTCAAAAAGCATTTGAGTATTTAGTTTTTTTTTGTTCAGTACATTCCTCGATGTCGGCCAGACGAGCGTCTCCCAAGTCGGTCCATCGATCACGTAACGCGACGCGAGTCAATGCACCGTACCTTCGAGTCACGCCTTTCTCTCGTCTACCGCGCGTCTGGCCGCCCGATGATAAAGAAGTAGGCTCCGTGGAAAATGTCCGTTTGGCACGACTCAGTTTTCGTAACGGGAAACTCCTGCAGCGCCAACAAAAAGTACGTTGGTACTTTTAGTTTTTAAATTGAATTTTTAGCTACAAATGTAGTGTACAATTTCTTTATTATACAATTAGTAAAGTGCCGCATAGTACCTATTTTGGTGGTAAAGGCGAAAGAGATTATAATATTAAATACTGCCCTGGATATTCCAGGGGTAGGTATTTTAAACTAAGGAATACTTATAACTACTGTAGTAGTAGTACAGTTTACACTAGAAATAGATTATATAAAATGAATGAAATAAGTAAGCTCCTTATGAAAATTATTAGTTTACATAAGAGATTTTACTGATACAAAAACACAACATAGCAAAAAAGTTTTAATCCAATTCATATCATAGATTAGGGATCAACAACAAAGTTACCAAGAAAATAATTTAATCTCAACATTTCCAAAGTATTCAGCAAGATTTAGGAATATTTAAATATGGAAGTACATAAAACGCTTCTGTACATGTAGAGATATATTTTTAACAAATAAGTGCACATTGCATAATATGCAGCAATACATTACTGCTCTAAAAACCACCAACATTTCAGTGCCTCAAGCCTTTCAGATAAAATCTACTCTCTGAAATGAAAGTACTACAGAGCAGAAATGGCCTAGTCTGTAGTACAAGTATTGGTCACTCGTAGATTGTAGGCGGTCGCGCACCGGTGGGTTTGATTTATTAATGTGTTGGTCGTCATAATTGCTAAGACATTTTGGAACAAACATCGTGAGAAAACTGGCACAACCTCTAATCAACAAACATAACATATTATTCCTTTACCACAAGTTTGGATTTAGTTAGTTGATAAAATTAATTGGTAAAATTGGAAAATATAACTGACAACGAACGGTTAGCGTGAAGAAGTAAGTACAAAATTATCTCAGAGGAATACTAGGAACATTAATAGCTAATGAAATTAGTCCTAAACTACATGTAGCCCTGGCTTAGTCGCAGGTATTACAGAATTATTACTGTAATTAAGACGTTTAGACTGCAATCCGACCTTTGGCCTGCCTGATCAATTTTACCTGCAATTTGGCCTTCTTTAGGCAGTGGGTGGGTATGCGGTACCTGTGTGGATTCCGAAACGATAAAAGGACCAGATTACCAGACCTTACGACACCTGATTGTGTAAACTACGTCATCCGTAACTCTGACGTACATAAAAGAAAAAATCTTTTGTAACTTTCGGCTCGGCCGATGTATTCATCAAGATAACATCTGCAATATGGCTGGTTCGGCTATGTCGCAACGTTTCAGAAACAATACCACTATTGTACGAATATGTCAGTGTCGACAGGCGAATGTCTGCAACTTTGACTGACTAATGCGAGCCAGTTTGCTAAACTGTTTCGAGTGGATTTGCAATCGCAAATCCTCCTAGAGTAGGATATATTACTCTACTCTACAACTATTTCCATACTTAAAAGAAGAGCCCTACAATGTTCTATTGTTTAAGCCTGTATTTGCGCAAGAATTTTTTTTTATGAGATAGTGGGGCAAACGAGCAAACGGATCACCTGATGGTAAGCGATAACCGCCGCCCATGGACACCCGCAACAGCAGAGGAGTCGCAAGTGCGTTGCTCGCCTTTTAAAAGGGTTTGGGCCTCCGGTAATCTCCTTCACTCGGCGAAACACAACGCCGTTGTTTCACGCCGGTTTTCTGTGAGGCCGTGGTATCACTCCGGTCGAGCCGGCCCATTCGTGCCGAAGCATGGCTCTCCCACGTGAAAATATTTAGTTATTATATTACAATTACGAAAGGAAAGGAAGAAGAAAGATAGAAAGACAAGAAGAAGAAATAACACTGGTTATAACGACCAACCGTCTTTAACGACCTGATATTGCTGTCCCTTCATTCATGTAGGTAGTTAATTTATATAACACACAAAGAAAAAACAGAAATAAACTAATTGCCATTTAATATATCCAGACAAAACGTATGAGTTTATTATATTTGAGGCAAGAACTCTCAAATAAATAAGCAAAAACTGAGAATGTAGTATAGTTGCAATCACCACAAATTTCAGCAAAAAGCACGTTACACGGTACTATAATATTACAAAAAATGTTCAGGCCTTTCATTGGTCCTTAGTACATCTATTCTTATTCTTATCTAAAAAAGCCAAAACTACATTGTATAGGGTACACACGTCTCTAAAACAAAAGACCACATCATTGTATTCGTAAGTAGGAAAAAATAATTTACCCGCTTATCATGCACAAGATTACTATAATGCGCAATCAATGATAGATAGTTTGCTACTCGATAATATCGGCTCCATCATGACTAAAATGATATTGTTCTTATATGAGAAACTATGGAGAAATATCCAGAGGACCTTTGACACTAAAGAAGAGTCTGGAGCTAATATGATAGTGATAGGAGCGGTGATTTCTTATCTATTTATTCTTCTAATATAATTTTTTATTCAGGGTAAGCACAATTCGATGGCGACTCTAGAGGTTCCTGAATCGATTCCCAGGTCGAGCAGTGTTATTGGTTTTTCTATAAAATTCCCGGTCGCAGCCCGGTGCATGGATTTTGTGCCCGCTCAATGGCAATAGGCTCGCCGCCTATTACATGAGACCTAAACAGTCCGGCGAACTGTGGTTGTACATTAGTACCTACGCCTCTGCCTAACCCTTCGCGGGATACAGGCGTGATGGTTGTTGTTACTATCTATTCTCATTTTACTTAATCCCCTAGTTATTATCAGAAAATAAAAGGCACTACTGAGTACTGACAATATCAGATTAGCAATAGCCACGACAGTCTAGACGGTAGGTAGGTGGTCGGGGCCGAGTGACGTCATATCGAGAAAAATCGGTCACCTATTAATTGACGTAATACTTATCAAGTTATCGAGATAGTCCGTGGGCTTGATAAGATAGCAAAAGAAATTCGCTTATATCTGTTTACATACAAATATTACAAAAATTCTAGAAAGTATTAAAATTAGTTAAAACTTTTTTACAAAATTAGCAAGGGTTACAACTAATGAATCAATATACTTTTACCTGACCGTGAAGTAGATATGCTGTCGTTCAGTATGCCCTTAAAATGACCCTGCCCAACAATTACATACAGTACCTACCTACACCTAGTAATTAGGGGTAAGTGTTTATTTTGAATTTTTTCTCAAGTGAAGGCTGCAAATGTTTTAAAAACATTTTTTTCAAGCAGCTACATAACTAAATCAGCCAGCATCATCAATGTACGAAATATAAAAATCCTATAAGGATAATCAACAAAGCAGCAAAAACTTTTATACCACCAACGCACAAAAAAGTGTTCCTAGAACCACTTTCAAATCGGGCAAGTGGTCCAGTTACATTACAGCTTAGTAATCAGATGTGGTCGGATAACATCTCATATTATAAATACACATACCCCACAAACGACTGGTTTCGATGCTGCGAGATTCAGCTGGATTCAGCTGGTGGTTCATTAACAGTAATTAATATGGATGTGTGGATTAAGAAAATATTTTATTCAAATTTAAAAGCCGCTATTACGAATGTATAATAAGGGCTTATGTTTGTTATTCGTTTATGTAATTTTATTTAAAGATTTCAATAGAAAGTGTTCTTATGTCTGGCACGTCGAACTACTGGAAAGTAGATAGGTAATCTGTCCTAAAGAAGTATCTCAAAGTCCCTCCAAAGATTGGCGTAGCTGTTTCACAATTAGATGGTCCCACGAATGTGGGTGATTGATATTTCTACAGACAATGGTTAAATTATTAAATGGTTAAGCGGCGGTAGCCTAATGGCTAGGGCGTCGGACTTGCGATCATGTGGTTGCCGGTTCGAACCCCACCCATTGCACTACCGACTTGAACCCACTCGTAACACAAGCATTCTAGCTTAGCACGAGGGGTCAAGAATACTAGTAATGTGCGACCCGCATTGTTAGTAAGCATTTAAAAAAAATGCGAGTCAATGTCAAAGCAGAGTAAAGGTACACGTCTTAATCCTCATTCTGTCTTCAACAGTGTGACATCCGTCAAAGATTCCACGAAAAAACTATCTTATCAACAGACCAACTTATCTATTGGCCAATAACAAAGAACTTTCGCCGATTTCAGATAAGCGCAGCAAATAAAATATTTAATCCACTGATGATTCCGTAGCGTGTCATGATAAAATAACATCAACTGCAATTGCGAATATGGGTCAATTTATCTCTACTATTATAAAATTAAAAAAAGCTGTGTCTGTACATTGAAGATATTAAAAAAAAAACAAGTGGGTTAGAAACGACTCAGAACCCAAAAATGTGAATTTTAAAATTCTTGTCTGTTTGTTACAAGTTGGCGCAAAAACTACTGAATAGATTTTAATTTTGTTGTCACTGTTAGATAGTATGATACCTAAATGATAAATGATATTTATTTCTGTAAATAGATCTTTTAAATATACTTTTACAAGTCAATGTTTTTTACATTTTTTTTAAATCTAGATGGCGCCATATGTGCTCCAAATTAAAAACTGGAGTACTTCTTAACTCAAATAATTAAACGGAACCTGAGATACCTACAGCTTGACCTCTCTAATGTATAGAGACCCATACAAAGAAGAGATCATCACTGCTGCTTTTTGAGCTTCAAGTGAGCGAAGCCGCGGGCAGAGGCTAATAAATAAATATATGTAGGTATATTATGCAAGAAATAACAAACAATAAAACTACCTAAACAATAAATATAAGTACCCTTTATTTTTATATCCAGAATAGAGCTAAATTATTGCAACATTTACTCTTCAGAACATATTATTTTAAGTGCTTAAACCCAGAGCTATTGCACATTTTGGGCTCATTATTGATCGAACTGAAGTTGGATTGCCAAAGATCTGTAAACTGCTGAATTTAAAATGGGTCAAGGAAGTAAAACTTCGATTAGAAGTAGAACGTGCTCGAGCAAAATTCTCTACAATAGAGAAAGATCGTAAGTAATTTCAATACATACAGCTAACAGAATCAAAAACAGATAATCTTATAATAATAGCACCTAAGAAACAGCGTAAGCAAGCGTGTTTCAGCATAATTCTCTACACCGTTAGAAAGGCGGGTGTTTCTAAAATATGCATTCATAGTCAAGTCTGGCGGTTTCTGTCAACTAATCCCATAAGGCTGGCCTGTGGGGGGCATCGGGTCGTTGTTTGCTCCACTAATGGGTGATACTAGTCTCTCCAATTACGCAGTTAGGCGACACCGCGGTACCGTACTTAGCATCGATGATATAATTTTCCGTACCACATTCCACCTTGTTACCGTGTATAATGGCTTCATTACACTCAACGTTGTTAGGTGTTTCGTGTCAGTAATTTGTGATGAGATGACATTAATTTCGTAGGAATTGCGTAGGTAGTTTAATGTTATTTCTGCAACGTATAAAACTTGATGTTATCTTACACCCGTTAATGTTATCAAACTGCGTTCGTCTAGGATTTGAATTCCGAACACCTGTGTGTGTACCTACTAGCGCTACTGACACTGACGACAAAGGTTATCAAAAGTAATTAAAATAATATTGTAATCAAGTATTATAAAGTTAAAATAAATAATGTTAATTAAGAGAAATACAATTTAAAAGCCTGAATGTTGAAATGTAACAAGCCGAAAAGATTACACGTGCAAAAAATTACAAGAACGAGTATAATGGCAAAACCGGAACATAAAAACCGTCGAAACATTGGAATTGAACTTCTAACATTATGACTAATGTCCGTGTTGAATGACGTCGTTGGTCCACACCGGGAACATAGCCCCAGCCCATTCATAAGGATACAAAAAAAACTATCGTAGGTAGGTGTGAAAAAAATAACGTAAGAAAAAAGTGTCAAGCGTGACATATTCCCAGCATTCGAGATGAATGTACTAACAGTTTCTTTTAACATTTACTGGGATTACATTTAAAACGACATTGAAGATATAAACGAAGATGCCGCGTATTGCATTGTGCTCGAGACAATTACATCTGGGAGACCTCATTCAAATTCTGCTCGATATCTCAGTTAGGATTCCAGGTGTTCCAGTATGCGGAAATGTGAAGTTTTCCCAATAATACAAGCGCTTTCACTTACAAGCAAAAACGCGGTATGCAAATCTGCCAACTCTCTTCCTACCTACATGCGAAGTCATTTTCACTTTCGAACAAAAAAGTGTAATGAAAAAAGGCACCATGGACTTTATATCTGTGTCAATGACCTAGCGATGAAAGTATGTTACCTATAACAAACATAACCAGGTCGGGCGTACAATACAATATGATTCTTATACCGTCGCCATACAATTGGCAGTGGTCGCATATTGGGCGGCGGGTACGTATAAAAAATTGGACGATTATTTATTATGATGAATGAAGCAGTCGGTTCTGCTATGACGATCTCAAAGTCACCTTTGAGAAGGTAGAAAGGAGATAGGTAGAAGGAAAATCATCAAAGAACGGTTTTTATAATTCTATGTACCTATCGTCACATAATCGTCTCCTGCAATGTCCTACTCACTCTACTGATTTCATGCACTCTTCTTTTTTTGTCCAAGCTGTTCTTCTGTGGAATGGGCTACCTCAGGAAATTAGGATGGCCACCAGCCGCTACTCCTTCAAATGTAAACTTCGTAAACACCTCCTCAGTTCTTTGGCAGATTCATAATATTAACCTCTCCTTTATAAGTTTTTATATATATTTATTGTATCATATGTCTATATATTGTTCATAAGTACAATATTCTATATATTTATATTTAGTAGTTGTATATAGTGGGTATTTATTTATATATGTATACATTTATTATATTTATGTATGTAACTCTACAGAACCACTCTTTTAATTATACTGCTGCACCTACCTTTTCCTGTCTCTGCATCACCCTAAGGTCGACTGGTAGAAAATGCCTTTGGCATTAAGTCCGCCTCTGTACACTAATTGTGCATAAAGAATAAATAAATAAATAAATTATATTATAAATCTGTATTTTTTTTTATGGGATAGGCGAGCAAACGAGCAGACGAATCACCTGATGGTAAGCGATAACCGCCGCCCATGGACACCCGCAACACCAGAGGAGTCACAAGTGCGTTGCTTGCCTTTTAAAAGGGTTTGGGCCTCCAGTAACCTCCCTCACTCGGCGAAACACAACGCAAGCGTTGTTTCACGCCGGTTTTGAGTGAGGCCGTGGTATCACTCCGGTCGAACTGGCCGATTCGTGCCGAAGCATGGCTCTCCCACGATAGAAATGTATGCTTTGATTTAGATGTCTTTTGTGTAGGGTGGGAGGAAACCGTAAAAGCAGACATGATGTAAATTGCGGAGTCAACACTGAGCTCTTTGCACATTAATTCACGCGGAACTCGACTTAAATCTGTTCATCACACGAGTCTCGTTGTGGTTTAATTATACACTACGTGAATAGTGTAGGTATTTAATTATGACATATTATGAGAATAATAATGAATTGGACGGGTTATTAGAGCCAACAGCACGTTAATTAAATACAAAATTACCAACTATGTCGCCTCTAGACGTGTGACTTCGTGGCTAAAAATCCACGTAAAAAGTAATTATTAATAAGTACAGGAAGAATTTATTACCTATATGTGACTGTGAGAAGACAAAAAAAGTGTCATAAGATAAATTTGCAAAACCAGTTATTAATAATATTGAGTGTTCCTGAATGTCTGCAGCGTCTAATATAAACGAATACGACATTGAACACGTCTAGGTCGCAAATATGACAATTGACGAAAGCTGGACAGTCGACCTCTACATCTGCGAGGTCGACACGAAAATAAACCCAAGTACAAACAAATTACAACTGGATGAAGATTTATTAGTATTCAGCTTTTAGCACTTACCTAACTTCTCTACTGTAACCGCGGAACGATTGTGTTCGAGTGCGAGTTACATCACTATCACTGCCTGCATTGCGTACTGGCGAAAGAAATGTTTGAGACGAGAAGCTTCAGGTTTAAGTTAGAGGTAACGATCTAACCTTTAGTAATGTTTCTGAGCTTCATAGACGATTTATGGTTGGACGATATTTCATGATCTCGGAATTTTTTTTTTTCAATAAAATCACAAGGTTACACCTGAAACTATACAATCCGTACTGATTTCTGACACTTACGCGAATATTAGACATTGAAATGAAACTGCTTTTTACGGATTTTATCGCGGAATATTGATATTATTTAATTCCCGACATTTCGGATGCTTTACAGCATCCATGATCACGGGTAGACTGAGGTGTTGGAAGTCTTAATGTTAAAATTACTAACAGCTAATAAAAAGAAAGGTAGCTGTCAGTAGCTGTAAAGGATCCGTAACATCAATATACCGCGATAAAATCCGTAAAAAGGATTTTCATTTCAATATACAATCCGATATAAACTGACCTTGTATAAGCTTTCAGTACAATGAGAGGTCAGTTTTTACTGGAGATGTATTGCTTGATAGTCATAGTCTACATAAGGAATGCCGCAGGGATGATATCCGAGGCACAGAATTTATTGTACTTGCCCATTTTCGCATTTATGCGTCAGAATGCTGATGGGAGTACAATAGGGCGGCTGATATCCACAAATTAAAATTCCCTCCGTACCTCCATGGTGGACGGTAGAACAAAGAATGCACGATGTATTTTTAACGCGCATTAACTCACAAATGCCACCCACTTTGCTGTTATCTATTATTCAACCTAGTTCAGTTTCTTTACGTTGATCTGACTCCAATGCTGGACAGGAAATATATCATGTTTTCTTTCCCAATCGAGGAGGTACTCTGTCGATACCTAGTTTTTATTTCAGTGGAAGATTGCCATAATATGGTTAGTGCTATCATATTATCTTTTGTGTTGTTACGTTACTCAATATTAAAGTACCTTATTATTTTCGTTTACACTTACAGAACATACTGTTGCATCCTTTTCAAATGTTAGAAAACTTTAGAAGCCAAAATAGAATGTTACCAATATTTGACAATCTTAACACAACAGGCAACCATACAAGCCGTGCCTATAATATGATGACGTCAAAGCTATTAGGTTTCAGTACGATAGACCCATATAGATTTATTAATAAAGTGCTGGAATATTCGACCTTTGGTGTCTGTCAACATCCCTATTGTTTGGACGGTCATGTTCTTTAAAACAGAAAGCCCTTGTTCGATTACTTTTACGTTTTACAAACTGTGATAATTATGACCTATTTTCGGAAATTCTATAATTAGTAAAACTGATGCGAATTCCATAGATACATACGTCACCTATATAGTTGTTTTACAACATAATATGGTTGTAAAATAATAATATATTTAAATGATTTACACAAACACACTTATAGGCTATGAATTAAATCTGTATATATAAAAGAAAGTCGTGTTAGTTACACTATTTATAACTGAAGAACGGCTGAACCGACTTGGCTGAAAATTGGAGGAGAGGTAGCTTAGAACCAGGAGACGGACATAGGATACTTTTTATCCCGTTCCCGTGGGATGTGATGACCGAATTCCACGGGGGCGAAGCCGCGGGCAGAAGCTAGTAGGTATATAAATTTAACATGGGGCCACTGTAGCCCACCCCTCTAACATACGCATTTAGTTATTATTATACATATTAACATACATTATCTATATATATAAAAGAAAGTCGTGTTAGTTACTTCATTTATAACTCAAGAACGGCTGAACCGATTTGGCTGAAAATTGGTGGAGAGGTAGCTTAGAACCAGGAAACGGACATAGGATACTTTTTACCCCGTTCCCGATACTTTTTATTCCACGGGGGCGAAGCCGCGGGCAGAAGCTAGTCTTATATATAAAAGAAAGTCGTGTTAGTTACTCCATTTATAACTCAAGAACGGCTGAACCGATTTGGCTGAAAATTGGTGGAGAGGTAGCTTAGAACCAGGAAACGGACATATGATACTTTTTATCCCGTTCCCGATACTTTTTATTCCACGGGGGCGAAGCCGCGGACAGAAGCTAGTCTATATATATAAAAGAAAGTCGTGTAAGTTACACCATTTATAACTCAAGAACGGCTGAACTGATTTGGCTGAAAATTGGTGGAGAGGTAGCTTAGAACCAGGAGACGGACATAGGATACTTTTTATCCCGTTCCCGTGGGATGTGATGACAGACAGAATTCCACGTGGACGAAGCCGCGGGCAGAAGCTAGTTTCTATTAAATCAATCAATCACACGTTCACATAAAAGATGGGATTCGTATCTATTATAGTAATGCTTTGTAATATATAGTAACACTTATCAATCTTCAGACAAGCTATTATCTTTTATAGTGTTATGGTTCATGCGGTAATATTAACGAAATTGATTTGATTCGTCTAGCTTATGACTGTATCGAGGATAACCGCTTGTAAGGATTTAAAGATTACCATTTAGCTAGAAATGAGTGAGATCAAATATTATCTCCAATGCAAGTTACTTTGAGAGTTCCACAAATTAAGTTTGTATCAGAGTAATGACTGTTCGAGCCTGTGACAAAATTCTAACTGTAATCTTCTACGAGAGGTTCGAAACTTTTACATTAGGTCCTCCAATGTAGGTATACGAACCTATAACAAAATAAAATTAAATGGTCTAATCTACTGTGAAAACATCAACCATTTGCGTATGTATCAGTCTTCAAAAGTGAACAATAGCAAACAATATTTGCCTTAATTCAGTAAATTACGTTCTTCCACTTTCAAGCTTCAATTCAATTGCCTAAGGCATTAAGACTGTCTTTGTACGATCAATGTATAAATCTTTAACAAATAAAAAATAAGATGTAAGCTCTAAAATGCCCACAATTTTACTCCATCTTCATTGGTCCTCGTCTAATAAAAAAGAAACTTAATACTTTTATGTCCGAACAACCATTACTTACCTAGACAATTACCACTGTACCATTACGCCCAACATCCCATCACCCTAAGCCTAGAAAGCGACAGTGATTACTTGCGTAAGCGCCGAATCGCAAAGAGCGGTCATCGACCGGCGGGCGGCGGCGAAAGTGGCGTACCTAAGTATTGCTGGTAATTAGAGCTTATGTGTCGATAGACCGACAACCGATGAGCACTAGATGACAGGGTAAGATATACCATAGAAAGCAGGCGGTATTGTTCATATTAATGCACATTATGCGGCTTCAAACTCTTTTTTAAATTCAGTTAAACCAGATCACGGGTAATTATAAAGTGTAAATACTTATAAAGATATTATTTTTATTATTATATAATATCATACTGTCTTATATTACATAAGTTAGAGTTATGATAGTGCAGAAGTTAAAATTATGAATTCCAATTCAAATTAATGCGTCCCCATTCTAAAGTTTGTAGTTTTGAGTAAATAAACGTGGAGTACTTAAAGGGATTATCTTGGGGCCAATATTATTTAAGTATTCTATGTGGCACTTTAAATACAAATAAACAAATAAATAAATAACAGCCGGTTTGACGTAATGACGGAGCGATCGGCTTCTGATCCGCAGTTTATGGGTTCGATCCCCATACGGACTATTTTTTTACCGTAGGAGAGCCATGCTTACGCACGAATGGGCCGGCTCGACCGGAGTGATACCACGGTCTCACAGAAAACTGGCGTGAAACAACACTTATGTTGTGTTTTCAATTAGAGATAACTCAGAAATCAGAAGGTGTATAAATATATGAAGCACATGAAAAAAAATATTAATAATTGTATTACACACAGTTGGATTTAAATTAATCATAATCCATTTAATATTACCCGCCTGTTACGACACTGAAACTTGCGCTATCCACCAACGATTGTGACGAGTCTTCAATACTGCGCAATTTAACAAGTCAGAACTAGCATGCATATGACAGCTGATTATCATACTGGAAATAGGTCAATAGATATTATTAGCAGTTATGTAACAGTACACTCAATGAAAAACATTAAGGAGACAATTTTCCGTAACCTATTCTTGTTATTTTATTGTTAAAGTACTTACCTCTAGTAACTATTCCTAAATGTAGCTCGCGGTTAGTAATAACTTTCACGTGGGAGAGCCATGCTTCGGCACGAATGGGCCGGCTCAACCGGAGTGACACCACGGCCTCACAGAAAACCGGCGTGAAATAACGCTTGCGTTGTGTTTCGCCGAGTGAATGAGGTTACCGGAGGCCCGAACCATTTTAAAAGGCGGGCAACGCACTTGTAACTCTTCTAGTGTGTCCATGGGCGGCGGTTATCGCTTACCATCAGGTGATCAGTCTGCTCGTTTGCTACCCTAAAAAAAATAACTACTCTGATCTACGATCTACAAGTTTAAGCCGAGCCTGATCACAAGTCAGTCTGTGGATAGGTGACCGTAAATCCGTCAGTCGCAGTTGTCACACAAACATCTGTGACAATTGTTTAAGGTGGTCAGAAGCCTAGAGACCTGACCACTGGTCCATCCCTAGGATATCGGTATTTCCCAGAAATTCTTGTCTCATGGTCATGACATAGCAGTCACTTGATCAGACAGGAAGCCGACCTGAACATAGTTGGGGAAAACAATAGTAAACTAAAATGAGGAACTGTTAAGTACTAAGTATTATTGTAACAGGGAACCAATGATCAGTGAAACAAGACAATTCGTAAACAAATAATACTGCAAGTAAACTTCACCTCCTAACTAACTAATGGGTAGCTAACTCCACTTGCACCAACTTCATAAATGTGTTTATATTGTATTTAAACACAATTTTTGTGTTTAAATTCAATTTAAATATATTTCAGAAGTTGGTGCCTACCATACCCATACCTTACGTCTGTTATTTCCGTAAAAAAACTTGATATCCACATTTAACCTACTAATTCAACTTGTAAAGCAATGTAGTGTACTATACTACATTGCTTTACAAGTTGAATTATAATTATTGTAATAATTATGCAAAATAAATGTTTAAGCATATTTTAATTTATGCAGATTTCAAGACGTCACAGTAGGCAGGCAGATATTCATAGTTTATTTACATGAATAGTTTAAGTGATAGAAAAAAAATGAGGTTTCTAGATTTTTCTACAAAGTAAAATATTATAACATGCCATAATAAGTATGTGCCTCAGTAAAAGCAAAGTCATCAAAACTAATTAATTTTAGGTAGTATACTTAATTTAAGGAATTAAAAGTATTTTTTGATGCATTTAAAATTTGATATTTAAAGACTCACATTGATAAATAAGTACTACCTAGATTAATGGACAGGTATAAATTAGTATTATTATCAATACATACCTAACATACAATTAAGTAGTAAGTATGTAGGAGATGTTATTTCAACAATTGAAAAAAAAAAAACCAAAAGGCAATTACTGCACATGCTTATTAAATGACAAGTTAATGGAGTTAAATTGATCTCAGTAGTCATTAGAAGCTTTACATTCACTATGTATATTATATCAATCAAATAATAATTGTTATCCTTCAGACTTTTATGTTTGGTTACTTGAGTTGAGACTGCCAGTTTAATATAGATGGCAAAATATTTTTTTCTATTGCCACAATCTGTATGAAATTAAATGCTTGAAAAACTAACTTAACAAAACAAGTAAATGTGCATCAAACAACAGGTAAGTACCTAGTTAACATCTGCACTAAAAATAACCCATAGTCTAGTAAAGTTGTTAGCACCTTTTCTGTGAATGCATTAATATTCCATATTATTAGATTACTGAGAATTACATGTTACTGGCGACTGCATGGAAGCAATAACTACGGCTTGAAGAGCAAATACCTAATGTATCATTAAACTACTTCACTTGCTTTGGTTTTAGTTTTATTACCTATACTAAAACAATATTGACGATGACGTAAATTGGCATACCTTAGATAGATAGTGATGAATGAATCACACAAATTAAGGAATCCCTGACTTGCAACTCAAGACTGATTTCCGAAGGGAAGTCTGGTAGGTATTAATTATTGAGAAAATGATGAAATTAAAGTTTAAATGTTGTAATACCATATTTACATGTCTTGTCTGTACTAATAGACTTAATTAATTACGTATTGGTACTTACAAACATAGTGATTGAGTAAATTACCTATTAGGGAAAATACTACTAATTACATTATCTCATACGGTACCTACATCAATAACAAATATTCCATTGTTTGTATTCTGTTATCCTCAGGAAAGTACCTGTGTGAGACAGCTGTTAAACTGTCTACTCTGAAGTTTATTGTCATATTAAAAACCAAATCAATTTGGTGTGGCATAATCATATAAATTGACAACTGGGGCCCAAGTCTCCTATTTCAATTGACTCAGAATGACCGTCCAATGGCGCTAAATGACATAAGAAATGACAGATTTCGTAGAGAAAACTGTCAAAAATCAACAATTTTGAAGTCACTGAATCACAATTCTGACACAACTAAATAGCAGACTCGGCACCCTGTACAAGAATACAGTGACTGCATTAAACCATATGGGCTGGTTCAAAATGGCTTTATTATATGAACTGATTTGACTATGCCCACTCTCCCCCATACACCCTCCTTTCCTTGGACACATTATTTAATGATAATGAAGTTTTTATATTTGTTTGTAAATGTAATTTTATCAAGAACACATCATGTTTTGTATTAAAGACACAATGCCAAATCTTTACGGGCATCCCCGGAGGTAATTACTGGTGTTCAACATTATTTGTTAAAGAACTGCAACTTTTTCAATATTTACAAAATTCTACTTGACACTGCCTATTATGGATAATGAAATGAAATGATATTTATTTCTGCAAGTAGATCACTAGAGACACTTTTACAAGTCAATGGTTTTTTTTTATAGCTAGATAGATGGCTTCGGCATTTCCTAACTGACGACCTTAGATAAATTAGACTAGCCTATAAAATATTCCCAATATACACCCCCATTCTTAACAAAGTATGATTCGAACCACCAAGTTAATACTCTTAGAATATCTGCCCACCCAAGAACACTTCACAGCTCAATGTTTCAGCCATCACATTCCAAGACATCACCTTTCACTAGCAGATAGGTACTAGGTACCAGTGAGAGGCAAGTACTACCTACCTACCTATAATTACATGAAAAACTTTCTTCTTGCTTTCATTTATTGAATTTTTATAATTTTATTAATTCAACAACACCAGTAATGATCTCTAGAGACCAAAACAAAAGATTTTGAATTGTGTCTCTAATAAATTATGAGAGTGGATGGGTTTAACTTTTAATTTTATAAGTATTTGAGTTTCTTAGTCTGTGGATGTTCTTTATTTTCAAATTTCTGTTAGTGGACCATGTCCTTAAAATACTTTTACATAATAACAGAACATTATTTTTAGAAATATGTAAGTATATTAACCATCAGGCAAACTGAACAGCTTACATACCTAATTTAATAAAATTAACTCAAATGTATGCAGATTATAATAGTAATGTTATATATACTTAGTTAATTATGAACTAAACAATCTAAATACATAAAATGTGTTAAGGTGTCAAACAAAAATGGAAAAATAATTCAAAGCTTACACCCCAGGTCCCCATTAATATATTTAAACAAATTTCTGTTATACCTAGAGTATCACAGTGGTTAATGCATACAATGTATCCCCTCTTATTCAGAGAGGAAACCCATGCATTGCATTTATTTATATTCAACCAATGTATAATGTATATACTAATATTCATTACAGTCATTTGATAATAGTTTTGGGTGTATTATCTCTGCACTAATTTGGAGAGGAAATCCTAGCATTTGAGTTATATCGAGTAGGCTCCAAATCCATCCAGTCGTGACTAAATATCAGTATTACAGCCTTTCAGATTTACTCACTTTAAGCGCCACTTGCACAGACTTCTGAAATATGTCTTAATTGAATTTATACACATTTTTTTCATAATAAATTCGTGATTTAAACACATTTAAGAACTTGGTGCCAGTGGGCCTAAAACTTATTGAATTGAATATTAGAACCACAGGAAAATCATGACTCATGTTTATAACAACAATATTGTTAACACTATAAGGTCAGCTTTTTATAATTGTTATCAAGATAATGAATGTTGCATTGGATTGAATAGATGCATGTGTACTTATCTGAATTCTTATACTCTAAACACATTAAGTAATTAGCAAGATACCTGTTGAAAAAAACTGTTTAAACAATTGATACATTTAACTATTTCATTACTCATTTCATAAGAGAATATAATGAATTTAGGACAGAGAGTCAACTGCAGGCTAATGTATTCTATGATGATGATATGATAATTCTGTATTCTATGATGAGAGAAATGTTAGTCATACACTAACATTTCTCTCATCATAGAATACAGAATCAGTGATAACCATGACTCAGTCATGTGTAGAAAGTTTTTACAACACCACTTGTAGTCATTCATCATCTTGATGTTGTCATCGCATTTCTCAACATTGGTTAACCAAAACAAAGCCTCATAGTGTATTATAAAAACATATAACTGCGTCTTATTTGTAAAACATGAGCTAACCTTGTAAATCAGCTGACGACGGTCTTTGTCTAAAGTGGCCTAAATATATCTCCACGTAAACGTGATAATTTAATGATAGCCTGTAGTGCTTACCTCCTCACGGCGCTTCAGCCAGCGCCCGCAGGGGCTCTCCTCGAGAATCTCGCTCTCGTCCTCCGAATCCTCTCCGCTTTCCCGAGGAGACTTTCGCTCCTTGTCGATGTTCCTGCCGCCCGACATAACACCGATATACAACACCAAAACGTCGAACAAAACCACCACACAGGAGACGAATACCTCACAGACGTTTTTTACAAGAAAACACTTGGTATATTTTCAAAATACACTTTTTCTCGTAACCATAATATCCAAGGCTGAATCGCGAGACGTCACTATCGTTTCTTCCCAAACCATTATTTGTTACACGGCACTTGCTATGAACCTTTTACTTGACGACTAATACAGTTCATATATTTGTCTAGAGTAAACGATAACACACAGCGTCTCCACTGAGCTTATTCATGTTAATTGAAATAAATTGTCCGCCGGCGTAGCTCTCGACGTATTTCTTCTATCCGACACAAATATAAATCCATAGTGACACTTTTACTTTTTTTTTCTGTCACTCACCCACAGACAACGTATGAAATTGAAACTCCATCAACCTTTTGATAAATCCAACATAATGATTTTAATTTAAACATGCAATTAATCAATATATCAATATGGTGTAATTTATAATAAAAAATATAAATATAATGCATAATTTCAAAATTTGGTAGCTTTTTCAATTCGACTGTGCTGCCATCTCTGATAAAACATTGTAGGTTTCTTACTATGAGACCCACTCACATGTACTCTTTGGGTTCGCTAAGACAAAACAATACAACGTTCATCATTTAATATAAAAATAAGGTGGTATAATATTAAGGTGGCATGTTATTATTCATCATCAAAAAGAACTGAAAAACTATTAATACCATATTTGCGGGAAGTTACATTAAGAGTCATCTATTGTCAAGAATTATAAACAATCAAAAGTCATACTCTTAAAAGTAGTCTTTACAATATATTATAGATGGCGCTGTACGCAGCTTATTTAAAATTTAAAATTGGACGTGTGACTGTGTGTAATGAAATGAAACTACCTATCAAACCACTTATTAAATAATTAAAAACTATGCTTGTTGGCTTTGTATTAGATTTGAGTGAGAGAGAGAGAAAAAATACCTACGCGAGGATGAGTACAGTTAACTCATCCTCGCGTAGGTATTTTTTAACAACAATGTATAACAATGCGTTCAGGATGTTGTCGCGCTTGCCATGGCGCTGCAGCGCATCTGGCATGTTTGCGGAGGCACGTACCGATGGCTTTCGCGCTATCATGCGCAAGAAAGCGTATTCTTTGCTACATTGGCTCAGAAGTAGCAGCAACAGCATCCTGAACGCCATTGCTATAGCATTAGACTGTCCTTTCCAGAACCACTGGATAAGGACAGCGATAGGTATAAGATGGAATAGATTACTAATAGTACTAACATAAATTATTATTATTATAATTGTACTATAATTACTAACACACATCAGAATATTATAATTATGATTATTGTTAATTGTATGGATTTTAATCTGAAAATAAATTTATATTATTATTATTATTTGTATCTCCTTTTGGGTATCACGGCATGCCTCCGGTGAGGAAGACATCCGGTACTTTGGAAGGCTTGCGGGGGGACACAGGTCCAACGCGCAGAGGCCCCTTGGAGAGCTTTGATCTAATATGGGATGGGGCATACACCCGGGACACTCCACAACTGTACTATGGGAGTACAGTCATGAAGTATTCCGGGCGGGTGCAGGACTATTGTAAAATATGGAAATAAAAAATGGGATTATGGATGAGGTGTTTGGTGGACCGATAACTTCTATTGCCGGAAGAAAACGGCGTCTGCCTTTGACCCTTGAAAAAATATCCTTAGGGATGGCAGACGGTGACTCGCCAACTCACTAGCTGGGCCCCCCGAAAAGCTGCCAGTACAGGCAAAAGGCGGCAACAGCGGCGTGAGCGGCTAAGGGTGTCGAGAGGTGCGGCCCCGGTTTCACCGTCGCGAGTCTCCAAGAGACCCGGATTGGGTTTCCCCGCTATTACGCCATTATACACTTCCACCCCCAAGCCCCACTCTGGCAGCCCCCCTCTGGCCAGCCGTTTAAGGCAAGACAGAGTTGAAAGTCCTGCGGGCGCTCTTGGGTTTCCACTCCAGCTACCCAATATGGGCAAACTGGAGACGAGGCCCTGACCGACTCTCTGGGGCAATAAGGACCGCAGTGTCGCCACTCACCATCAGCTCGCCACAAGCTGCCCTGCGGTTTGTACGCTTTTCTTTTAACCTTATGACACATTTTTTTTTTATTGTCTAAGGTTTGTAAAAGCGATTCTAATCTACCCTCCAGTTTGACGTTAGTCTCATGATGAGGTAACGCTTGTCCCAGAGGGGGTTTATTATTATTATTATTATTTTAACCTTTGAGTTGACTTCAAATCTAGGTGCAGCTAATGGAAGAGTAAGTATTGGAATATCTATGTCGCAGCTAATGGAATATTTAAGTCGCAGTTAAATTGTATAATTCGCTTTTTTACATAAACGCTAGCTTGGATTATATTAAACAGCCGAATCACGTTGAGCAGTTTTACATAATTGGTTACCTTCAACACGCGGAATCACATGAACGTTTTGCGTGCATTTGTCGTAATACCTAAGTATGTACCTAATATTTTACAGCTATATCACTAAATTACAAAATTGTCGGATTGTAACGTTTGTTAAACAGGGGCAACAGGGCCTTGTATATAGTTTTGTTTGTGGCTATAGTATTATCAGGTAGGTACTTAAAAAAGGTAGTTATAAACTTCCTTAGTACCTAGGTACGTAAAGTTTTCAAAAGTACATAGGTACTAAGTATACAACCTATACAAGTAGCTGATCTATCTTGCCCGAGTGTTACCTACTCAGTTCAAAGTCGGTCAAGTAGCGTCCATCGTAAAAGCCGGGAAAATAGCTGGCATAGTGCCGCTAACTCGTTAACCTAGGACAAAGACGTCAATAAACAGGACATGGACCAACGAGAATAAAGCCACTCGGACGTAAAACCCAATGTCGTTCGTTTTAGGAAAATTTTGTTGTAAACTAAATTAAATTTGAAGCGGCGGTAGCCTAATGGCTAGGGCGTCGGACTTGCGATCATGTGGTTGCCGGTTCGAAACCCACCCATTGCACTGCCGACGTGAACCCACTCGTAACACAAGCATTTTAGCTTAGCACGAGGGGTTAACAAGAATACTAGTAATGTGTGACCCACATTACTAGTAAGGTTTTATAAAAAAAAAAATAGATGCCCAGGTATTAACGAAATCAATTACTTATCGATTTGCTGTTTTTATAAACTGCCTGCCTTGAGAAAAACATAAATATTAAGTAGGTACCCTCCCCCCTCCACCTCACACCATAAGCTTGACTTGGAAGTAAAATTTTGAATTCTGACACAGAATAGACTATGTACCTATTGACTATAGCCAATTTTCTTCAATTAGAAATTAGGTACCTACCTACCTATACTGCTTTCTTTTACTGATGTCTTTAGGTACTTGGGCATAGACTGCATCCCTGTCAGCTGTCGTTGAGCAGTTTACGTCTCTTTATCACTGACGCAGAAAGTATTTTGAATAGGAGCGTTCGCATTGCGCACTGCTGTGCTGGATCATTATGAGTCGTACACGTTCGTCAGAAATCGTTTTACGAACCCTCCTAACCGCTGACAAAGTTCAAAAAACCTGCAAATCACAGACCAGACCTAAACCTTACATTAGCCTGCAGTTAGTGACAGACCAGAAACGTTTACGACAGCAGCTAGAGGGGACCGTTGCCAGTAGGTACGAACGACCCCCAGCAGATAAAACTCAGGAGGTTAGAACGTCCTAGTTAGTTAATTATACTTACTTACAAGGTTACAGCAATGCACACACAATTAGCAAACAAAAGAATAGCCAAGATTAGTTCATGGAGATGACAAAGCAACATAGACGCGAATCTATAGGTATACAAATAGATGGACATAAACATAAGTATGTACATATATTGTATTTAATTACCTACGTAGGTATATCTAAGTTTAGGAATGAAACAGGACATAGGTGCAGGAAGGATTGTCGTTATGTCTATAGACAAGGTAATCTTAAGTTTTTTGTGTGAGTGAACTTAGCAGATCATTGTCCAGCAGACCAAAAATAAATGATAGTTCTTTTCGCATGCACCTGAGTTTTATAGTTCCTGATATAATTATAAAAAAATCAATTGAAAAACTTAAGATTACCTTGTCTATAGACTGGGAATTTCATAGAAAAACCCAATAACACTTTGCTCAACCTGGGAATCGAACCTAGGACCTCTATCGTAGCTGTCGCGCTCAGGACCACTAAGCTAATGAAGTAGTTTATCCGGTCGGTATTTAGAGACGGTTTCCTCTAACTGTTCTACTACATTATAGGCATTAAAACTTTATGTTAAATTCCTTCACAGTGTTAAGATTCCACTTCTGGAAGCATACGAGGTTCTGTCTTACGATGCCTACATACATTAATTTTATTTGGGGGCCTCACTTGAGCGTCTGATAGTGTACAAATAGTTTGGTACTAATAGTACTCCTGGGCATCCCCAGTTTAACAATTTATATGTTTTACATGTGCCGAAATAATGTCTGAGTCGTGAAGGACAAAGTTATACAAATAACAAACAAGTACTTGGCTTTAAGTAGTTATATTAGACAACTTCAAAATTCTATTAGACTATTTTATCTGAATATTTTTTATATAACACCGAACTATTGCAAAAGAAGAGTAAGTTTTAAAAAATGATAGAATGGTACAGATAGTAAGATATTTTATGTTGATTTTATTCCTGAAATGATCTGTAATGGCGTCTTTTCGTACTAAAGAGAACCTTAATGAAATATCTAACACTTTATGAGGTTATTTCCTTCCTTCACTGTGGCCTGATTGACGATAACATCAATACACGCCAGTTATAAACAGGTGATCATTGTTTATGTTAATTGTAAATAGGAATACTACTTTAAGTACGGAGTAAGGGAAGTTGAATGACCGGAAGCGTAAGGCTCCGATTTACGCGTGACCCAACACTACGAGACCTTGGACAGTTTGTGTTTGTGCATTTCATGGTTGTTATATTTGCGAAGTCTGTTCCGAACTAAATTTATGCTGACGTATGTTAATTTAAACACTCGAAAAGTTCTTGAAGATTGATCTAAAAAAAATTCTAGACGTGTTACATAAATACACATTAGTAGGTATCTAAGTACAATATCGACGTAAAAAAATTCATACCACATCCACAATCAAGTGGTCCGATTGCTTTGTCTTCCCTTTTGGAGCTAAAGAACGGAACCTACCTACTTGAACGTGATAGATTGGCTCCAATAACATCAATACAACAAGAAGACGAATAGATACGGATCAGTAATCCCTTGATAAATTGCCTTCCATTATCGATAAGTAAGTAGAACTACTAACTTCACTATGTTAACAGATCATTTTAATCTCAAATAAGACAATAAATAGAAAATACCTTAAGCACAAGCGTTCGCCCACATGAAAGATTTGTATTCGTTAAATTTACTGTGTGCGTAAGAGCAGTGATAGTCTAGTGATATATCGTTGGAATGCCATAACACGGTTCGAAACTAAGTCAACCAATTTTGACTTTTCGAAATCATGTGCGTGAGAATAGTGAAGGACAACATCGTGCGAATACCTGTGAGAGATTTTCTCGAAGCGACGCGGCGGCGGCGGCGGCGGCGGCGGCGGCGTGTGAAGTCTGTCAACTAGTCAACTCTCACTAGGCCATTGTGGTAGACAATAACCTAACCCCTCTCGTCCTGAGAGGAGACCTGTGACCAGCAGTGGATATTAGTTCATGTCACGGTTAGATTGGATGGAAAAAATCATCTGGTAAATCCATTATGACGTCAAACATTATACATTCTATGCAAGTATTGTTTTATAGAACACATTTTTTACGACGTTATATGTAGATGTTGCGCCTTTTAAGTGATTTCTTGGTAGGCTGGGTTTATAAATAACCAAGAACTACATATTTAGAGTCTAACCGCAGCCTTAACCTTAACCGATCCCTAGTGGGCAAAAACAAAGTTCTCTTCTCTTCCTGCCGCAATTGTTCGATGTGCAAAATGGTATTTTTGCTTCAACAACATTTGAACGTAGGTAAACTACGAAACGTTTACTTTCTGTTTGCTAACAGAAATACCCGGTAAGTGAGTACTTTAAGCTTTACTTTAAGTGACAAAGTAGATAAGTCTAAGTGATGTGATGATGTAATTATTGCCCGATATTTAGCGGCGTGTTTCCATTACATCGTAATCCCGCAACTTCGACCATATTATTCGACCATACTAATTTCTCGATGTAAAACTATTACAAAAAACAGTCAAGTATTAAAATACGCCTATTGCTTGTTTCTGTTGACTGATGTTAGGTATCTTCGACCAAGCGTATATCCCTAGTTACATACTTACATAATCCACATCAATTTACAAGAAACCACATTCTAAAATTATTGTTTAAAGGGAAGCACGAGAGGACGCATTAATTAGCAAGCCTTGTATAAGTATTACTGAAAAGTTTTCAAAATGTAAATGTTGCTGACTTTAGTGTTTTGTTTAAGGAGTATGTTATGTACTTAGGTAGGCAAACGGGCCTGGGCCTACAAACGGAAGTTTATATACTACAAACAACAATTGTCTCCTTAGAAACAAATCTAATATGAGACTTCAAGTGCTTGTATTTTCGGCGCCGTCATCTTTGACGATTACAAAAGGGAGCTTTAGTAATTAAGTTCCATCCACTGTAATGGAGTTTTACTTATAAATACCTACCTAATGTTTCATTAAAAATGTTTGTCTATGCGAACACGAATTGTTCCATTCCTTATCCGATCAATTTTTCTATTTTTATAGTTATGTAATGTAATCAACTTATACTGACTATAATGATTATACTGACTATGATGAACTATAATGATTGCCTCATTAGCCAAGTGGTCCTGAGCGCGACTGCTACGCTAGAGGTCCTGGGTTCGATTCCCAGGTCGAGCAAAGTGTTATTGGGTTTTTCTATGAAATTCCCAATAACAGCTCGGAGTTAGGAATTTGTGCCCGGTTAATGGCAATAGGCTCGCCCCCTATTACATGGGACCTAAACATACCGGCGAACTGTGGGTGTACATTAGTACGCCTCTGCCTAACCCTTCGGGGAATACAGGCGTGATGGTGTGTTATGTTATGTTATCAACTTAAAGGTGCAATTTTCTTTAGAAAAATAATTCAGAGGCTATAAGTTTCTCAATAAAAATACATTTAACATTTCATTTCAGGAATGCGCAGCTTGTGCTCGTGACAGCCCTCTTCGAAACATAAAATCCTGTAAATAAACAAAGAGGCGAAAATAAAATATCCTGTCTCCAAACTGCTTTTGACACGCACTCCGTCAATTTACATCCATTTCCGACAGCATGCGAACATTGGTTAGCTTATAAATCAATATACTTACTTTGCTAACTATGTCATGGTCTAATATCTTCCCCCATTCCTTATAATTGGGGGAAACTCAGAGTTCTCGTCTATTTTTTCCTTCCGATAAATTCGTTGCGGCTTCAGAGGCAATTTAACTTTGCATGAACGTATTTTAATATTTACGGTGGTACAGCGCAAGCTTGGTCATAGCTAAGAGGACTGTTGTCCCGAAATTTGGATTTTAACGAAAATTAGACTGGTATGATACTGTTTTTTGTATGAAATTTTTATGACTTTAGAACTTTTATGACGTCGGAGCTTTGTATGTTGTCAGTCACAAAGTTTTGCAAATTTGTTTAGTAAAGACTAAGGAAGAGGTGGTGCGTCTATGGCCTATTTAAGGGAAGGCTTTGCTAAAACTTTGTTACTTAATGTCTAGAAACACATTCATGTCATAACGATTATATTACTTGAGGTAGGAAATTTTAGTCACGTATACCTACTTGGTAAAACTCTCTTTCTCTTAATAAAGTATCTACTTTTTGTTTATCACGAAAGAAAAGAGCAAATACTCAAGCTAGGTAGCCAGTAGCTAGGTAAGTATCCAAGTCTAGTAGCAAGTGCTCTATGGAAAAGGCCATGAATGTACTTTAGGATTTACTTAGTTGAAAATAAGTATTTTACACATTTATGTAGATTGATTTAGCAAACAAAGTAAATAATAAGATTTCCTTAGATATCATAAAAAAAAGAACTTGAAATATTAACGTGTTAATTTCAGAAGAAATTCCTTTGAGAAATAATGTTTTAGGAGAAATATATTTAATATTAATGTAAATAAACCTAATTATATAAAGTAGACGGCGGTGTGTGGGTAGAGTAAAAAGACATAAACATAACTTTTTGTAAGTATATCTACCTGTCTCTTCCATTTATATGTAACGCTTGATTTATGACCAATATTAGACTGTGATAAAGCCGATGAACGCGCAGCCCTGAGGTCTGTCTGAGGTGAAAGTCAGCCATGTTTTTCTATGGTAAAATTTCTCAGAAACAGTGTAGATTCAGTCAACAATATACTATCGTTTTTCTATAGGTAAACTTCTCAGAAATAGTGTAGATTTACAGTTATGGGACCTTAAACATACGAGTGAACTGTGGATGTACATGGATGTGGAGGAGGATCACGTTTGACTCACCACTGTGGAGGAGCGAGGCGTGTTACCTCTCCAACCAAAGGGAGTATCCTCCGACCAGGCGGGTGTTTTGCCTGGCAGACCGCGGCTCAAATGTTAAATGTTAAAGGTTATATATGCAACTTGCGTTACAAATTCAGAATTTATTCGTCGGTTTTGTATATAGCGCGGTAGATGTCACTACAAGTACATCTTTCTTTATACCTAGATGGAGAATACAGGAGCGATGATATTTTATTTGTTACGTAAAATAAAATTGTGATAGTTGCTCTGACTTGTGGTAGCACTACAGAGTATAAGAAAGCAGTTTATTCTTCCTTCCCTTCAGAATTAGGTAGTTTCTTTAGGTTGTGTAAGCAGTAATGATGTCGAGAGCAGTGATCAATACGCTACCCCGGGCAGTTTTTATAAAGCGGGTGCAGACGATTTGTCCCGCCACTTACAGCCGCTCGGAAATACATCAGCCGGTACTGAGCTTTATTTAAGCGAACCTTTCTTTTACGAGTTTTTTTGCGGAAGCGGCAAATTTTATCGTTATCATGATTAAAGTTTTTGTATGATTTTCCTATTGAATACTAAATATCAGTTATGGATCCATTGTCAAAGACGATTTTCTAATTAAATATCTGATTCAGATCATAATAATGTTATTTATTTTAATTCAATGTAATAAGTAGTTATTTGTGTTTATGTTATATTAGCTCTACATAATTGTCTCGTCTAATGCTATACTAATAAGTTTATAACCTCCGTATAGTTACTGTAATATTGTCATGAAAAAATTAATGCACTCACAGATGTTATTGGCTTATATCAGTTGACTGTTTGTTACACTAGAACATTGACCGTAGAGCACTGCTACGTCGTAGCAGCTACATGGCACGGCTACGCATGCTACGTTGCTACGACGATGCGTAGCAAATTCTTGTCCATTATTCATGTGTGGATGATACCACCCCTCATACAGTTTACCTAATTGTATTATAGAAGCGCAGGGGCTCGTGGCTAAGTAATAACTAAGCTGATCACTGATACAAGGTTAAGCTGCGCTTGCTGCGGTCCGTGTGTGAATGGGTGACCATTCTTAACACATCGAGACACCTCCATGCCTCGGAGAGCACGTAAAGTCAATGCCGGTTTGATAATCGGCATTGACTCATCAACATCTATGACAATTGTTAGTGGCAGTCAGAAGCCCAAAAAAGCTGGACTCTATGCTCCGGATACCGGTATTGCCAAGAAATTGAATTGCGGAGGTCCGATAGCTGTCGCTTCGTGTAAAATACTGATATTGAGCCGCATCTACCCTGACGCAGCTGGGCGGTCTGGAAGCCGACCTCAACATTGTTGGGAAAAGGCTCAGAGGATGAGAAGCGCTACAGTAGATTTAACACCTTGTAAAGAAGCTCTAAGTACTCCGCCTGCCTCCACTCGGAAATACTGCGAATTACGAGAAGTTCTAGGAAGCAGCTAACTTTATTGTTTCTACGTATTTGATCACAGACACGTATCAGCACTTACGTAAGACTCCCGAAAACTCATACAAAGGCTTTGCTAAGTACAGCAGAACGACTTCGAGAGTTATAAAACTTTTCATCAAATGAATCTTCGACTGCAAACCGTTCACAAAACTATTCAAAGTGACGGAGGAGCTTGTTAGGTATTTTGTTCAGGAATGTATTAAAATAATACTTATTACTAGTTGCTTTGATTTGAGTGCTATTTAAATACCAATTAAGAGCAAGAATTACGCTTGTACACTCGCGTAAAGTGCGAAATCTACCATAATAATGTCGGTATCACATAATAGAGGTGTCTTATCTTCCGATGATGGCATGGTCAAAAAGTAAATAGTACAATTCCAACGCCCATTCGCAAAGAAGACTCGCTTTAGTTGGTATCTTACGTAGTTAAATCTCAATTCTTATACTTGACCCTCGTCAGCCTCGGCCTTCAAAGCTTCAAGGTCAACAAGAGCCACTAGCAGGATCCTATGAATAAGGATCGCAAATTTTTCACCGCGATGCTAACAGAATTGTCGATTAGGGGTCCAGACTAAACTCAGGTATTTTATGGTGAGCACAGTGAGCCTATGATTATGAAAAATATTCGGGACGCGTGCTGGGCGATACGTATGAGGCAGGGCTTGACTGTCTATTATTTTTTGATTAACTAAACACAATAGGAAAAATAATTACTTTGATTTCGTCCGCGTGGAATAGTTACTTAGTTTTAATGTGATGATATATAGCCTTCCTCAATAAATGGGCCATCTAACAATGAAAGAATTTTTCAAATCGGACCAGTAGTTCCTGAGATTAGCGCGTTCAAGCAAACTAACAAACAAACAAACTTCAGCTTTTTAAATTAGTATAGATATCTAAAAATACATAAAATGATGCGCATCGGTGTAAACCTATAGGCTATATATCATCACGCTAAGACCAAGCGACTTTTCCACGCGGACGAAGTCGCGGGCAGAAGCTGGTTATAGTATAAAGGAGTGTACATAATACGTAATGCATTGTTAGGGAGCATGCATACAGTTCACTTAGTTTTATCATTTACAACTATAAATGAGCTTGGAAGTAAAGGTCGGCAACTTACGTTGGCAGAATGAAGTATACAGTGGTGTCATCTGTAGAAATGTAACACGATTTGGTACTTAATATTGAAGACATACATGTCGCTACATTGGCAAATTTGAAATTTACTTATCAACAAACGTACCAATGTTTAACAATTAAATTAAATTAGTTTTCTTGTTAGAGCAGTGTACCCTGGAGCGTGGAGGACTGAGGCACAAAAACATCCCGGCAGCTAATGATTAACGATCGCCACAACTTATCCCTAATTTACTTGTTTGGGTCAACTCACAGCGGAACTTTACATAAGTGGGTCGAAAAGTGAGTTATAGCTTGGGTTTAATAATTAATGACGGTATTAGCAATAAAAAAACAGATTTTAAAGCTGACTCTACAGGTCTAAAATAAATATTTGGTTGTCATTTAGTCGGTATTCGCAATATAATCACTTACCGTCAGGGTTGCCATTCCCATCTTTGTTCTAAATTACCAATGAAAATATAAGTAAATAATAAAGAAATGTTATGCGTCTTGCTTGTAGAACTAAATACAGGCCCGACTTATTTTCTGCATTACGTAGAATAACTTGTAAAGTATAATTTGAATACTTTGTTGTCGGTTTGAAATTATAGGATACCTACATAAAATTGTGGTTTGCTTAATTGGTAACCACACACATCCTATTTTGGTCATTTACAAATAAATGATTCAGTAAACATAAGTCACTATTGAAATTATTGGTCAGTACCTAGTTTAAAATTAATATAAAACTATATCTTCACTATAGCTAATAACTTAGCTACTAACTAACTAACTAGTTACGCGCGGTTTCACTCGCGATTTAAAGAGACGTTAAGTGTTTAACTTGGTTAGTAATATAGCCTATGTTACTCAGTGCAGCATGTTACTGCAGCATTTTATTAATAAAGGCATTTTTAAAATCGGTCTAAGTAGTATTTGAGTTTATTTATTACAAAAAAATAATAATAACTGCCTCATTAGCCAAGTGGTCCTGAGCGCGACTGCTACGCTAGAGGTCCTGGGTTCGATTCCGAGGTCGAGCAAAGTGATATTGGGTTTTTCTATGAAATTCCCAGTAGCAGCTTGGAGTTAGGAACTTATGTGCCCGGTTAATGGCAATAGGCTCGCCCCCTATTACATGGGACCTAAACATACGGCGAACTGTGGGTGTACATTAGTACGCCTCAGCCTAACCCTTCGGCGAATACAGGCGTGATGGTATGATGGTATGTTTAAAAAATAATGTTCTCTGTATAATATTAGTAGGTATAGATTATCTGAGTATCTACTAACAAATATTTCCAACGTGAATATTAAATTTTTTTTTACTAAAATTGCCCCCTCTTTAGCCTAGTGGTCCGCTGTAGGTTCGATTCCTAGGTCGGGAAAAGTATATTTGGTTTTTCTATGAAATTCTTAGTAGCAGCTCAGAGTTTGGAATTTGTGCCTGGTTAATGGAAGTTCGCCCCCTATATCATGGGCCTAAAAATACCGACGAACTGTGAGTACATGTGTACTGTACCTACACGCCTCTACCTAACCCTTTGGGAAATACAGGCGTGATGATATGATACGTATTTTACTAACATTATTATGTTATGGATTGCTGTTCTCTCATATGGATGACCTATTTTAACCCCAATATACTTTTGTATATGTGTGTTGCGGTTTCGTTCTAAATTATTGCGAATAATAATATCGTGATGTATTAATTTGGTAACGTCTGTTGGTAATTACAAAACTAATTAATTGCTTAAAATGGCCTATATTATATTTTCATGAAAATTCGTATTTAAAATATTCAAGTGTTTTTGTCTGTTTTTTCATTAATACTCCAAGACAACGGCTGAATTATTCAAAAAACGTTTAAGTACAATTTGAATACTGAGAACTTATGAAAGATTTCTTCTAACTAATGCTCAAATTACAAAAGATTAAATTCAGCTAGTATAATAATATAAGCCTACGGTAGATGAAAACTTTTAAAAATAAATTACAACAATGAGGACTGTTACTGGTGCTTTTACCCTAATCATTAAGAAGTAAAGAAACACACTCCTTCGTTAGTTATTAAAGCGGTACAATAGACCCCGATTAGTGCCTGCAGTTTTAAGTAGAACACATACAGATACGATAATTGTGGGTAATTTTTAGATGTAAAAACACATTACCATAACTGTTTTGTGAATTTCACTTGTTTCCCTATTTTTTATTTCGTAAAAAGTATCTGGTTATTTTCTTTTTGTTTTGCGAGCTACCGCAATGTTTTCCATGTTATAATTGAATGTAGAAAAAAAACATCTGAATATGCCATTGAAAAGTGGTGAGCCCTTAGGTTTCATTTCGAAGCCTATATTTTGGCAAGCGCATATTAGGTAGCTATTTAAAAAAAACGTTGTCCCACACTACGAAGTATTTTTTTCCGTGCGGGGATCGAACCCACAACACGGAGCGTAGAAGCCGATCGCTCAACCGCTATACCAAACCCCTTTAATATTAAGATTAGGGGTACGTAATAATAACTTTAATTATAAACTTTAAAACTAATATTTCTTAACATACCATCACGCCTGTATTCCCCGAAGGGTTAGGCAGAGGCGTACTAATGTACACCCACAGTTCGCCGGTATGTTTAGGTCCCATGTAATAGGGGGCGAGCCTATTGCCATTAACCGGGCACAAATTCCTAACTCCGAGCTGCTACTGGGAATTTCATAGAAAAACCCAATAAGACTTTGTTCGACCTGGGAATCGAACCCAGGACCTCTAGCGTAGCAGTCGCGCTCAGGACCACTTGGCTAATGAGGCAGTTTATTAACTATTAATATTTCTTGTTCTGCCTTATTAGTCAAGTGATCGTAGACGTGGTTGCAGAGCGTGAGGGCTGGGTCTGATTCGCAGGTCGAGCAGTTTTATGAGGCTTCTTTATAAAATTTCTGCCCGGAGTTTGGAATTGTGATCGGTTAATGGTAAATTTGTGCCCTATTTGGATTTTGGAGCGAGAGCGTCAAAAAGAGAACCTTATGCATGCATAAGGTTCTCTTTTTGACGCTCTAATGTACTATTACAATTACAGACCCTTATGCATCATGATGCATAAGGGTCTGTAATTGTAATAGTACATTATGTGTATTGTGTTTATATGTATTACTAGCTTCTGCCCACGACTTCGTCCGCGTAGCGTGATGATATATAGCCTTCCTCAATAAATGGGCTATCTAACACTGAAATAATTTTTCAAATCGGACCAGTAGTTCCTGAGATTAGCGCGTTCAAGTAAACAAACAAACAAACAAACTCTTCAGCTTTATATATTAAAAAAGTATAGATTATAAACAATAATTTTAAATCGTTCATATGGGTACGTTAGGACAACACTCGCCTGCTCAACAAGAAAAATATCAAATACTAGGTGGGTGGATGGAGTACTCTGTTCCGCATTGCGATCAAAAAGATCTCACCGGTACCTGTCAGGCGTGACGAAAGGTGAGGATAAACACACCTTTATCACGATATAAAGGCGAGCGCAGGACGTCGGCGTCGACGCTTCTTAACGAGCTAGCCTCATTAGTACCGCGCGCTTCAGTGCGCACCGCACTTGGACACACGCCCTTATTACTGTATATCTTATATAATATTGTTGTATTTCTGATACTCTTAAGTACTCCAAAGTTATTTTGGCAGCAGCTTATTTGAGTAAACATGGGCTGTTCCACAATATAACAACAGGTATTGTTATAACCACAATAAAATCAAAGTTCGATAAAATCACGACAAAAACTAAATTCTTTTTGAAAGTCCCAAAACGCCCGCTCCTCATACAATATGTGTAAGTATAGTCAATATAATAAGTGTGATAAAGTTCTAATAAGATTACGCTGTTGTCTATTTATTGAAATCTTCATGTGTACGCTCCGTTTAATGAATATTTTTAAGAAATATATTATTTTATTCTTTTACATAAAATGGTACACAGCAAAAGCAAGAACCTTCTGATACATAAAAGCATTTTCAAATTTTAACGGCGTTCGTTACAATAAGACTTAATAAAAGAGATTTCATTTTTTATTGACTTACAGGAAAAAGCTACTGATATTAAGTTACAAATGAGATAGAATTGAATTAAACGAGAATTGAATCTGTTGATCCCACATTTAAGGAAAATAATTATAATACGAAAGAGGAAAATGAAACTAATTTAGAGATTCTGTGTTGTTAAAAATAAGAGTCCAAAGAAATTGTACACTGACCTTTTATAAGCAAAAGAAGTTTTTTTTTTAAAACTAGAAATTATGTTTTAAGAATTGTAGCTCAGTTTTCTTCTACATTTTCGTGCTGAAGTTATTATGAGTCATCAAATCATTTGCGTTTATTTTTTACACATGTAATTTTTTGCCTACAATATTTTCTCACAAAACATCTACCTATGTCGATAGGTACAGGATAAACCCAATATAATTTAATGCATCCTCTACCTTCTCTTGCAGTCAACACATTTAATTAATCGCAACCCATCGCGTGATTGTCTCTCTCCTTCTTTATAACGTCACAACAAATACAAGCTTCCGTTCTTAGAACACGCCTGCACACATGTTAACGCACTGGTAGAATTTAACGCTGCAGTTTTCGTGAGGTAAATATATGTATTATACGGGGCTGTGCGAAGAGTTCCGCTTTAACCTGTATAAATGAAACGTAAAAGGTGTTTGGGTTGTCACTTGCCAGTGTTGTCACATGTATATTTTGTATAATATTTTTTTGTAGTGTCTAACCGACACTAACCTTTGGCTCGATAACTGTAGTGCGACGTTTAGGGCGAATATAAAGATTATTTTTCTTTCTTTTTATGTAGTATTATTATATTAAACTACTACATATAAATGTTAAAAACTGCCTCATTAGCCAACTGGTCCTGTGCACGACTGCTACGCTAGAGGTCCTGGGTTCGATTCCCAGGTCGAGCAAAGTGTTATTGAGTTTTTCTATGAAATGCCCAGTAGCAGTTCGGAGTTAGGAATTTGTGCCCGGTTAATGGCAATAGGCTCGCCCCCTATTACATGGGACCTAAACATACCGGCGAACTGTGGGTGTAAATTAGTACACCTCTGCCTAACCCTTCGGGTAATACAGGCGTGATGGTATGTTATGTTATGTAGTATGTTAAACGTGTAGGTACGTAGTCTATGGTCGGGACAAGGATTTAGTTTTTTTTTATGAGATAGGGGGGCAAACGAGCAAACGGATCACCTGATGGTAAGTGATAACCGCCGCCCATGGGCACCCGCAACACCAGAGGAGTCGCAAGTGCGTTGCCCGCCTTTTAAAAGGGTTTGGGCCTCCGGTAACCTCCTTCACTCGGCGAAATACAACGCAAGCGTTGTTTCACTTGTTTGTCTTGAAACCTGACAGCAGAATATGATATTTCATCTATTCTTAGTTATAGTGCCTCAGCTTTCTCACTTTTCTTACTCTTCATACATCTTCAGATAGCCATATTACAATGTCTTCCTTTCCATGGAGAACTCAGTTTGCAAGAAAACATTGCGTCTATCAAACCCAGTGCGTATTTATTTGCGGCGTACACAAAGTCTCTGTATTGAGTGAACAAGGTATCCCGCAAATCCTATTTCCTGCTATCACGTCGACCTTCAGTGAGAAGACTTTTTAGTTCAAACGCCGGGAGACTGGCGCGCGCAATGACGCCTGTCATGGAGACGTGTTTTATTTTTAAAATGTATTTATACTTTATACTAATATTATAAAGAGGAAAGATTTGATTATATGTTTGTTTGTATTGAATAAGCTCCGAAACTACTGGACCGATTTGAAAAAATATTTTACCATTAGAAGCCGACATTATCCCTGATGAACATAGGCTACTTTTTACCGCGGGAAAATGCTTCATACCTACGGGAAAACGGGTGAAACCGGGCCGTCAGCTATATTGAATATACAATCATGATTTATGATTTCCAATACGTTGATCCATTAATCTGCAAAGTTAATCTTATGTCAGTACTTTTTGTTTCTTGTAAGGGAAGACCAATCAGTCGACTAGATTAAGACTGTGGTTGAGGGATAGCAAAGATACATCACAGTTTCCCGCCATTTATCTACACGGTCTTTTAAAAATAACTACCTACCTCATTAGCCTAGTGGTCTGGTGCGCGACTGCTACGCTAGAGGTCTTGGGTTCGATTTCCAGGTCGAGCAGTGTTATTGGGTTATTCTTTTGGGACTTTGGAATTATTGCCCGTTTAATAGTTAATTAAACATACCGGCGGACCGTGGGTGTACATTAGTACGCCTCTGGCTAACCCTTCGGGAAATACAGACATCTTTCTGCGCCCCAGAGAGCTAAGAGCTAAGAGCGTTAAGCTTTCAATCCATTCGACTTCATTCCGTTTAAAATACCGGTATTTAGCTTGGTAAGACAAGAGGCAACTCCAACATATTATTATGTAAGCTAGAAATGGAGAGAAAATGATGTCTGTAAGAGATCGCTTTAGCAATTATATATATTACTAGCTTCTGCCCGCGACTTCGTCTTCGTCCGCGTAGCGTGATGATATATAGCCTATAGTCTTCCTCAATAAATGGGCTATGTAACACTGAAATAATTTTTCAAATCGGACCAGTAGTTCCTGAGATTAGCGCGTTCAAGCAAACAAACAAACAAACAAACTCTTCAGCTCATATATGAGTTATCAAATTCTAAGAATATTTTATCTATTATATCCATCTACTGCGATACAGTAACCCTTTTCAAGGAAGGGAGCGTCTATCCTTTCCATGGCCCAATAATGTTATTTAGTAAGCAAGTATGTTTGTGCCCTACAAAGAAAGGTTAACATTTTCTAAGAAATGTCTCGTAAAGAAACCTTTTAAGCCCAAGCTATCCAGCGCAGCCTCCGTGGACAGTGGGCACACAGCTGACGTTCCATTTCCTTTCACATTGATATTCAGTTGCACTGGGACGTCAGGCCTTTGTCGACAAGTAGCTTTTCATCTTATAGATATCCTTTATTCAATAGAACACTTAAAAGATTTTGCATTCAAGAGTATTTGAAGTTTTTTCAAACTACTCAATGTAATTTATTGGTATAATACTGGTGTTTCTCCATTCAAAGTATTTTCTCCGCTGTAATCTTAACCACGAAAATATTTTTAACTTTAATTAATTTTATTCTAAAAATACCGTACATTCAAAAACTTAAAAAATAGCCGACGGATCCTTTTATGATCTGTTTTGATTTTCCAGACGAGCGACTTTGAAAGATGCTCTACTTAGACGTCAACCGTATTCATTGAGATAAAATTTTACGAACGAATCGACTCAGCCAATAAGAAAGTCGACAACCACAAGATTAATTAGTCCTTAATTTAACTTCTCTCGGTTTTATTTAAGAACATTGACGGAATTACACGATCGATTACCAGCAGATATAACGCGTCGGTGGCGAAAAATAGTGATGGAAACTTTGAATTAAGTCTATTTTTAAACGAAGATTACATTCATCTATTTTGTAAGTTTAAATGAAATGAAAATTTATTTGCTTGAAGTATGGTATATAAAAGTTGGTCATTATACATATTAAAAGTATTTTTTTCATATTGCTATTTAGATAGGTACCTACTGTTTTTTTAATGAAACAATATTATATAGTAGCTCTTTAATTCACCTGCGTCCTATATATTGTCTTAAAAAAAGTAGATAAGATAAAATTTAACATTTTTATAGTAAGGTGTCTTAAGAAGTGCGTTTAGGTGCGCGGTGAATTTGCGATAACATAGGTACTCAGTTTTTGTTAATCTGGAAAGTACCCAATTATATTATTTATGATTTAAAGGCGACATAACATAATAAGTCGAAATAAGGTTTGTCATATTTCTCGCTAAGGAATATAAAAATGTGAGAGAAATAGAATAAACTAAACTAATTCCCAAAATGAGTGATTTATTTGTCAATAACATGTTCCAAACTAGTTGAAACATGTTTTGTTTTTACAAAAACAACGACATAAACATTTTACGCTACTTGATCTTCAATAATGTCCGCGTTCCACTCAGTCTCGTTATCTGGAGCATTTTAATTAGTAGCAGGAAGCCAATACGAAGTGCGGGGAAATTAATGAGTTGAATGAAATTAATGGGCGGCGGAACGTCGCGAAGTGGAGCACGCTTCGTAACATACTGCTTACATGCGTGTACGCATAATAGTTTGTTGGTACGCTAGTTGGAAAATGTATATGGATAGTGTATGATCAGTAGCTCTTCGTGAACGGGGAAACAAACCTAGGACTTCTAACTCAGCAGTCGCGCTTACGACCACTAGATTAATAAATGAGGCTGAAACATCGTTCACTTCAGAAATTAATGATAGTTACGTTACAGATTTCAGTTACTTTTATAAACACAGGATCAACCAGTTAAAACAAAATAGTTTAAACTAAGTTTTAAACTTGAGCTTACACAAATGGGGTATTAAAACTGAGATTAAATTATAAATCCTATCTAGGTATATCCAAATAATAGAGCAATAACAAACTTTCTAAACATCTATTTAACATATGTGTAGGTGCCCTAAGCTCATGTCTAAACCATTGCTTTTCACTTGGACTAAACTAAAATACTCCCAAACACCTGGTAATACGGTTTTATTTAGTTTATATTAACAGTACGCTTATCTTTGCAATAGGTTTCAGCTTCGACCTTCGACGATATTCAATAATAAACCTTAGTTACTTTGATTCAAGATATAGTATTATTTGGTCAAGAAAGAGCCATATAGGTGTCTGGATAGTTGGTGAATGGCACACCGTCTGGCCGCACATTCTGTGCGTTTGTGGAGTTTATGAAAGTGATTGCGTACAGCATACTAATGCCTCATTCTAGGTTAATATACTTTGGCTTCAGCCAGGCTTGGACTTAAAGGTCGAGGGCCCCTAGGCACTTGGCATTTGGGGCCCGTTCAAGCCAGGCTTTTGAGCTTATTTGTAGGTCCCGCCACTGGGACTGGGGCCCCTAGGCTGGCTGGGCCCCTAGGCCAGGACCTTGCAGGCCTAGGCGGAAATCCGGCACTTGGCTTCATCCAATCATCTTCGCATTTGCATGGCTTTTCGCGATAAGGCACGAGAAAGAATGGCTAGTAGATCCCAATAACAAATCAGTCAGAATTTTCGTACTTGATTCAGGATTTGCAACTAATGTCAAAATCCTAGCTCTAGTACGATATCGGTACCCGGCCTTAGCAGCTAGGAAAATAATCTACCTATCTCTGCGAAAATCTGTTCAAGCGATGTAATGTGATTAATTTGGGGTGTACTTTATTCTAGTAGAAAACAACACAGACGGATGAGAAATTATACCTAGGTTAAAAGCCAAATTTTCTTTTCGTTACCACGCAGTAGAAGGTACTTAACCGCACCAAGAATTATGAAACCACTTGGAGCAAATGACTCAGTGATAAGCTCTAAATAATGCTCATTATTCAGTTCTGTAACCTATTAAAATAATGCACAAAAAATATAAAAACAGTAAAGGGCATTCTTGACTGATAGGGACTATAAAAATCCCATTAGTTTCGAACCGCGATGAATTGTGAGGACGCATAGAACGGGCCACAAAAACCACCTTTTAAATTTAAAGATAAAAAGTTAGGGCGAATAATGTAACGTTATTCGCAGAGAGTAAAAGAAAACTTAGCCTTTTTTATGGGTAGTTCGGACTCGTACGCACTGTAAACCTCACTTGCCCTGTGGATGGAACCAAGTTGATTTGCTTCGCATTCTACCCGAAAGAAGGTGCGCCTATACTAGACTGCAATTTAAATCTTTCTGCCTATAGGAAAATGGCGTGACAGAAAACTAAGCAAACAGTAGGAATGGCCTAGTGGCTAAGCGATTTGATTTAAATTAGCCTTTTTGTAGATTATTTAAAACATGACTTAATTAAATATAGGTAAGTACCTCACTTCCTTTGCCTTAACGCACTTGCTACAACTTCAGAGTAGCCATGTTTGGCGAGACCCGTACCTATAGCAGACGTAAGTAGGTTTTTAAATAAACATGTTCAGATTTCATTTAAGTCGATCAACCCCCGTTGTCGTGCTAATGCCCCCATTTCCTTATTTGTTTTTTACGAGCCTTGGCTAGTGTTGTAAAAGAACGTTTTTTTCCGCTTTATGATTTCCAATTCAATCGTAAATTCGGGTTCCGTCAATATTAGGTGCGTAGTAAAAACTTTGACTAGATTTTACTTTACAACGTTTACAGAGATTTAAAGAATGTCCTCTTAAAGCTCAATCTGGTAGATATCATCATATTTAATTAAAGTTTTATTTATATGCGTAAGGTGAGAGACTGTTTGTATTTTATATTGTACAATTGACAATGTGAAGGTGCATTGACATTACATTTTTATAAATCACTAGCGAACATTTCCTTAGAACAACGTTGAAAAGCAGGAGCTAGCAAGCTAGTATAATATTCAGAAAGTTCAGAAGCTTTATTATTTATAGATTCAAATAGGAACTTAGTCATAACAGTGAAAAACTTTTCAGACATAGCGAGGATACCTTAAAGTCATACTAGATACTTTAATAATCTATGAAAAATAAAGCTTCTCGATAATAGCGTTCCACTCACCACCTCGCAAAATTATTATTATGTATTTTAATTGTATGGGATAGGGGGGCAAACGAGCAGAGACGGAAGCAGTGGTATACCTCCATACATTCTACATACCTATAAGCAAATTCTCTGCAGTATTTTTATGGGAAAGGGGGGTAAACGAGCAGACGGATCACCTGATAGTAAGTGTTAACCGCCGCCCGCAACACCGGAGGAGTCACAAGTGCGTTGCCCGCCTTTTAAAAGGGTATGAGCCTCCGGTAACCTCACTCACTCGGCGAAACACAACGCAAGCGTTGTTTCACGCCGGTTGTCTGTGAGGCCGTGGTAACACTGGTTGAGCCAGCCCATTCGTGCCGAAGCATGGCTCTCCCACGTTAAAAAAGTTCGTTATATTATGTGTAAACATAATCAAGAACCCTTGGCAGCTCCTTAAAAATCTACTGCGGTACATTGACATTTCTGATTTGGCTCTTCTTACAGTTTTTTATTAGAACTGTGTGAAACTTTATCGTGTATATAACGTTTGCAGTTGGATAATATTGGCCCGTTAGATAATGTACAACCTACTCATGTATATATTTAGATACTCCCTCACAATTAATAGTTGGAACGATTATACAATAAGGGCTAACGCGCACTTGTGATTTTTAGTCTACCGATAGTTTAGTCGCTATCGTAAGACGATCTTGATCAAACTGTCGGTCGATAGTTTGGTCTTGAGGTACTGCGCGCACTACACCGATTTGTGAGTAAAGAATCGCACGCTTAGTATACAATAGTCGATAAAGCCTAACAACGGCCGATAGTTTGATCGAATAGAAATCGGGCTGTCATTTTCGATATTTCGATCGATCGAATTCTAATCGTCAAATGCGCGCACTGCCATATAACTCCATAGTGAATCCCAGAACGATCAAACTATCGCCCGACTTAAAATCACAAGTGCGCGAACGCTCTAAGGGCTAACGCGCACTTGTGATTTTTAGTCTACCGATAGTTTAGTCGCTGTAGTAGTCGTGTATAATTTCATGTCGAATTCGAATCGTCAAATGCGCGCACTGCCATATAACTCCATAGTGAATCCCAGAACGATCAAACTATCGCCCGACTAAAAATCACAAGTGCGTGAGCGCTCTAAGAGTAATAAAGTGCAAAATACATTACCCATCGACAAATTAAATATATCTGCGAGCCGGCTTGTCTACATAAGTGCTACTGAAATTAAGTGTATTTTTTTTTGTAAATTTTATACCGTTTAACATGTGTGCCTGTGAAAATTTGTTTAAGAAACTTTCTTTAACCTGAATTATGAATATTAATATGAAAATGAAATGTTTGTTCAAAACTTGAAGTAATTTTATAAGTTGAAAGTTAATTATTGTTAAGTTAGTAATTGGCTTTTAGTTTGTTTTAACTCTAATTTTCTTTAATAATATTATTTCAATAGGTAGTCGAAAATACTTTGAATTTATTTAAACGTCTTGATATTTTTTGAACATTAAACTTATAAAATAATAATAAAACGATTGAAGTTGTGTGTTAATCAAACAAGTTAACAGATAAATTTGCCAATTATAGAATGTCTTCTGCTCACGGCTTCTTCTCCGTGCACTTCAGAATTGGGTCCAACTTGGATTAAAAGTATTATAGGTATGTGTTAGTTCAATTTATAAACTCAGTGAAAGTTAGTGTGGCAAAATTCATCCATATCAGTTCAATCGATATTGCGATTGACTAAGAAACGCCAAAACATACAAACTCACATTTTTAATATTAGTAGGATTAAAATGAGGCGAAGTGTTACAGGCAAATAGATCAACGTTTCTCTATGTATATAAATTATCTGTATAAATCAAATACATTTCCTTAATGCAGCTCTACTACGACTACTACGACATGTGCAGTGGATGGTGGCTGATGATTTGAACTGAAGGCTGAACGATTACGAATTTTGATTTTAAGTCACATTAGCAAATCCCTAATACATAAATAAACGTTTAGCAAGTTCCTGCTCAGCATGTCGGCGGTGGTGACTGACGGAACAAATGAAATCTGAGCAATACAAGTTCTTCGTTGCCAAAACATATGGATCTACAAAATGTTGTGGTCTTCCTTTAATTGCTCAGTTTGATTTCCAGCTAAAGAAGCGTATCTTGCAAACGACATGGTGCTCATTTAAATGGGACAACCAATTAACCAAAACTTGCTCTTGGACCCGAGTAACTGGAAACCTAATCGGTGGCTTCCAATTTGTAAATGGACTTGAAGTCTCAGGAAGAAAAACACTTACCCACTTCAAAGAGTAAGCATTTCTTTTGTAATTTCTAAACAAATTTCTTTAAAAGCGAAAGACAGTCCTCATGTTTCCAATATAATTTGATGAAATTAACGATTGGGACGGAAAACAAAGATTTCCCATTTTAAAAGCGAAGATAAAGACTCTCGAATTAAGGAAAATTGTATTAATCACGACTCGAGAGATCAGAATTTAAATCGACTTCAGCGGATTTAATGTAGAAGTGATCTTGTCCATTTTATTAGGATCTTATTTACGAAGCACAAAAATAACATCATATAAATAACCTATTTATGTAAAACATTATTCATCCGTTGTTTTTTCTTGGTAGCCTAGTGATATGACCAATGGACTGCTAAGGGTTTCGAGTTCGAATCCAAGGCACTCACCTCTGACTTTTCGAAGTCATGTGCGTATCACACGCTTAAACGGTGAAGGAAAACATCGCGAGGAAACCTGCATGCCTCCACAGCCATTGCCACCCGCATTAGCCTAGCTTGGTGACAACAGTCTAATCCCTCCCATAATGACAGGAGACCTGTGTGCAGTAGTGGGACAGTATAAGGGGTTCATTATGAAGGTACATGGTCTACGGAATCTCTATAAAGAAAATATGCATTTCACCACTTTTTACTGTGGGCCGTTAAAGGTTGGGATATTTTCCCTGTATCCTACAAATCTACTAATAGTGAGAGGCGTCACGGGAAAAATACACTGATGCCAGGATTTAAGTATTTAACATAACCACAAATTTTGGTTCCAAACGGATGTGGTGCTTTTTAACACGCTTATTACGTCTCATTTAAAGGTTATTTTTGAATGGCGTTGTAGCGATAATGATAACAAAAACCTCCTTATTATCACCATCATCTGAGCAGAGATAAGCTATCTTTTACTAAGTAATATAACCATCATTCGTTATAACAAAATACAACGCCCGTCGTATATTTCGGTATCAACACAAAAATCATAACATTAGCCATTTCCTCGTCATAGCTAACGTATCGTTAGTAATAAATCAATCTGATACATTTGATATTAATTCATATTATACGAAGATTTATTTTTATATTGAAGGGCTACATATGGGGCAACTTTTTGTAGCGCTTAAGTTGCTCAAAAAGAATCAGGAATTATTCGTGGACTTATACTATGTATCACTGTTCTCAATATAAACTATTATCATCACCCCAATACAAGTATAATATCATATCTATATCCTTTATAGCTTATGGCAATATTTGCTGCAAGCGTTGCAGCTATATATTGGCTTGAGTTTGTATCACAATGGATATCCATATAGGATATTTGCATATATAGCGCATTGAAAACTGTTTAAACTGGTATAAAATGGCTGTTTCTAAGGTGATACTGTACTAACAAATTACGTGCGTCATCAGCGACATATTGGGTTTGAATTTGCGCGACTTAATATCGCCACGTGTGTAAATAAACTTAACTAATATTGTACTTACTATCGCATGACTATGCCCTCATTAATATTGCTATAGATTCCACATCTCTCACTGTTCCGCACTAATGAGGGATGCGGTAAATGTATTACTACGTTATTAATATTAATGTATTTGCTCTGTGTTATTGTAACGGGCCAAGACTTGCTCTGTATGCGGTAATGTGTTCCGAGGACTAAGAGAATAAGTTATTAGTATAATGTAATATAGATAGGCATAAATATATTTTGCTCGCCAATTCACACAATGAATCCAGTTATACTGTTTTATTTTCGGACAAACGATTGCATAAGTGATTTTCCTAAAACTCTGAGCTGCTAATGAGAATATTGTAGACAAATCCAATAACATTTTTCTCGAGCTAGGATTGAAACTCAGAACCTCTAGTGTATCAGTGTTAATGAGGCAGGCCACAGTCGATGCTCTGTGGCTAATAATAATTTAATCTAATTTAAAATCGAATTCTGTAATACGTTAAAATAGGTACTTATGAGGCCTAATTTGTGAAGGGATATTTGGTTCGCTATATAGTTGCCCGCCAAATCTCGCGCGTCAATATGCTCACGACATTGTGTGCGGGATCCGAGGTGAGCAGAACGAGAGCTTCCGCGCGGGTGGCGCCCTCTCGCGCGGAAACCGGAGATAACATTGTGTCACATTCAAGTGTCAACTCCACAAGTATTGTGGAAAGCCGCCATAGAGGGCATTATGATGTTTATGGCGGTACTTATAGGCGTTGAAATGAACGATTGTGGGTACTTAGTGTTCATTGTGTGAGGATGACAGTGTTTTGATACTTTACGGGAGATTGCATCTTGCAATAGCAGAGGATGCTGACATGAAATCTAATATAGGTATTAACATAGTAGTTCATTTTTAATTCATTGTTTATTTTTCAGGGGATGTAGTAAGGCGATATCGAATATCTGAAATATCGAAAGAAAGCACTGTTTTTACATTGGGTTATATATTTTTTTACATACATGGTACCTATTTATATAAAAAACTGAGAATGAAACGTCTGAAAGATTTCCTTTTGGCCGTAGAATACTTTCCAAATCCAAATTTCAGAACACAGAACAATATCGCCAAATCCAATTGGAAATCCCCAACATCAGTCTGTTCTCAATTCTAAAGGGCTCCCTCTTGACATTATTTTCGATAAATAAGGTAGTGTTGTGGACTGTAAATAAAACATTGATGCGCCGAATATGTGGTTTTATTCCTTCTTCACAATTTTCCTTATCTTCTAAGCGTTGAGATCGTGATCACAACTGTCGCCATAATGGCCCTACTTATGTAATGAAATAGGGGGGTGCAAGTAGTGTGGGTTGTAACTATGCCTCACTGCTTGCACTGACAATTAAAACATAACATAAATTTCCTTAACTAATCAACGGTAAATGTTTGTACATAACAAATCAAGACACATAGTAATAATAATAACATAATTAAATAGTAACTAATCATAAAATTAATATATTAAGTTCGTCCATAGTGTCTATTTTCACTGATATCACTTTTCACTTGTCACTGTTGTCTGTATTTGGTGGTCGTCACCAACAGTCTCCCCCTCGGTGCGCTGCTGCTGCACCTTCGCTGGTTGGGGTGACGACGGTGGCACGATGATGACCAGCTTGGTGCTGGCCGCCGCAGGGCGCCCGCCGCTGTCCGGACGTCCACCATCCTTGTTCTTCCGTCAGGTCCAGGGTAGGTGGTGACTATTTCGCCGCGAGGCCACGTTCATCGTGGCAGGGTGTGGTCCACAATGAGAACCACGTCGCCGACAGCTGGGTCCCGGTAGTTGGGGCCTTGGAAGTAACGGGGCGAGAGAGTGGGTAGGTACTCCCGCACCCATCTGGACCAGAAGTGGTCTGCCAGGCGCTGTGAAGTTCTTCATGTCGTCTGTGTCGGCTGTGATCAGCTCCGTGTCGTCAAAGGAGCCGAAGAGGTTGGCTCCACACGATCGCCCAATAAGGAAATGGTTGGGCGTCAGGGCTTCTTCTTCGGGTTCTGTGCTCACAGCAAATAGGGGCCGCGAGTTGACTATGTGCTGCACTTCCAGCAGGAGCGTGTTTAGGGTCTCTCCTTGAGGTTTTCGTTTACGTAGCGCAGCCGCCAGTGCAGTCTTCTCTGTTCGCACCAGCCGCTCCCAGGAACCGCTCATGTGTGGTGCCCCTGGGGGGATGAACTTCCACACAATTCCCAGTTTGTTGGTGGCAGTCTGAAGCTCCTTGATGATTTCTGGGCATGTCTCCGCGATTTCTTCTGCGTTCTTGTTCTTCACGTATATCGCGGTACACGGTGAACATGCTGCTCCAAATATCAGTGATTTCATTATGTACTCCTTGTCCTTCCACAGAAAACGCAGGCCGTCTCTGTCTTCATTAATTTTGATGCGCAAGAACATCTCCTTCACATCAGCGACGACTGCTACTGCTCCTTGTCGGAATCGAAGAAGGACGCCGAACAGTGGTTGCAGTAAATCCGGCCCTGCTAATAGCGCGTCGTTGAGTGACTTTCCTTGTGACTTCGCTGCGGCGTCGAAAACCAGTCGCATCTTCTTTTTCTGCGGATGTGTGACAGCGAAGTGAGGCAGGTACCATGTTCGTGGTGATGTTGTTTTCTCTTTAGCTTCTTCTGCGTAATTGCTGTCAATCAGATTCTTCACTTGATCTTCATATTTTCTTTTGAATTCTTCATCTTTTGCGAACTTCTTCTCCATCCCTCTGAGGCGTCTCGCAGCTGCTGTCTTGCTCTCAGGTAGTCGCTCCTCTTCAGACTTCCAGATCAGTCCTGTGCTAAAACTCCCATCAGGCATCCTCTTCGTTGTAGAGTTCAGCACATCCAGGGCCCGCTGATCTATGTCGTTTGATGGCTTTTTTGCTGCTACTACCAGGGCCTTGATATCGAAGTGTTCCCGTATCATTTTTTCAAGCTGGTCGTCTTTGGCGTTGGGTTGCGTTGACAGGTGGCTCACTACTCTCAGCGGTGTGGTGCTACTAGTCTTCATTCCGTGCAGCACCCATCCTAGCTGTGTCCTTGATGCGACCGGCTTGCCACGATCGCCTTGCTTCACCTCTTGAGAGACGATCAGATTCCAGTTGTCTTGTCCTATGAGCACCACAGGGCGGGCGTTCTCGTATGTCAGCTGATCTTCAATTCCTTTCAAGTGTTCGCAGTCCCTTATGTCTCTCGCGTTCACTTCTTGGGAGGTTAGCTTCAAGTCTTTCACTGTGTACCCACATAGCTTCTCCATGCTTCGCCCGAACACGCCTTTGATCTTAATGTTGATCTTCTTGGTCTTCTGATTGATCCGATGGCCGCCCACTCCTTCAATCCTCAGGTCCTCTTCTGGACCCCGGGCTCCAATCTTTTCAGCTACTTCGTCTTCAATCAGTGTGACCGTAGAGCCCTCGTCCATCAGGGCGTACACGTAGGTGTTTGCTTCTGGCCCTATTAGCTCTACTGGGACGATCTTCAAGTAAGCCCTTGCTTCTGTTCGAGCCGTGTTCATCGTTGAGGCTATTGTCTGTACTTCATTTGGGGGCTTCGTTGCTTCTTCCCGATGTAGCAGTGTGTGATGACTCCGCTTGCACTTCCCGCATGGTTTCGCTCTGCAGTTGAATCTTCTGTGACGTCTCTGAAGGCACCTGAAGCATGCACCTGCCTTTCGTGCTTGCTCCCATCTTTCTTCTATTGTAGCCTCGTTGAACTTCTTGCACTTCGACAGCGCGTGTTCGCCGCTGCACTGGGGACAGATGATTTTCTCGTATTCTTTCTTTTCTTCTTTGCAGGAACAGACTGTAGCCACATTCGTTCTTTCTTCTTGTTCCTCATCAGACTCTTCTTCCTGCGATGTGTATCCTTCCTCAGACTGTGATGCTGCTTGGGTTGAATACACGCCGCGTGAGCCGACGGGTCTCCTTTGACTTCTGAATCCTTCTTTTTTCACTCTGTGCCCCGCGAACTCGTGCATCTCGAACTGATCCACCATTGTATTGAAGAAGTGCATGAGGCTCAGTAGGATCGGTTCATCTTCATCTTCTTTTGCTGCTCTATATTCGTACCACTTGAACCGAACTAATGTACACATCTTCTCTATTATGCGGCTTGAGATGTCACTGGAATGTAGGAAGCTCTGCTTGTTCATTTGCTTGACGACGCTGACTGTATTCGACACTGCCCCAGCATAGCGCACCAGCTCTCTTGCATCTTCAGACATGGGAGGTAGCTTCTCTATGTTTTCGATCTCGCTGCGTATAAGGTACGTGGGCCGCCCGAAGCGTCGTTCAAGTGCGGTCATCACTTCTTCCGGTGCCACTTGGGTGTACAGCAATGACTTGACCGCTTCCTTCGCTTTTCCCTTAATAGCTCTTCTCAATCTTCCCATGTTTTCAATGTCCGTGAAGAGGGCCTGTGTGTCTTTGTATGTCGCCTTGAACGCCATCCAATCTCGTGGGTCGCCGTCGAATGGGTGTAACTCGCTGACGTACTTTGGTGCGCGCTGTATTGCCGACGATGCCTTGCTCTCTGTTGCAGACTTGACCGCTTGTATGATCGCTTCAGCCAGCTGATTGGTGTGTCCCGATGTGTCCGGTGCGACGACCCGCGAGGGAGGCGACGTCCCTTTGCTCGGCTCCCCCTCGTCGCACTGTGGTTCCTTAGTCTTCGACACCCATGCCGCAGTTGCCTTGGCTGCGGCTGCTTCGGCTTCATCATCCTCTGAGGCGCTCAAGTCCGTATCGTCGTCTATTCGCGCCAACTGCAGCTTCGTGGTTGCCATTCGTGTCTTGATAGCGATCTCTTCCAGCTTGAGCCTCTCCAGTTCCAGCTTCGCTTCTAACTCCTTTTTCTTGCTCGCATTTCTGTTAGTTCCTAACTTCTTCCCTTTGTCTACCATGGTTACGTTCGTATCTTCAATCATGGTTGTGTCTCCCGTAGGCGCGCTCCCGTCAGTCGCTGTTGCCGAAGTCGTAGCTGACGTTGTTCCGCCCGATGTAGAAGTCTCTGTGCTGACCTCTTCTTCAGTTGTAGAGCGCGTGCTGTCCCCTTTCCTGCTTCGCGTCATCATATCTCAGCTTCAAGAAGACGTGGCTTAAATACCGATCGCACGTCTTCCCCGCAATATCTCTGTCGAATCTACACTGAAGTGCGGGGTCGGTTCTCCAATCTTTGAATAATCTTCAAAATGAATCTTCAGATTCCCCAAACAATCTTCAAGTTATTCAAAGTCTTCCCGCATTAGCTTCCAGCTTCTACTCCGAAGTCGCGTACACTGAAGTACTATTCTTGAGGGGTACAAGTAGTGGTGCGTTCAACCATTTGAAGAAGATTACAGTGTCAAGTATTAGAGTCACACACACCTAGTTGAGCTCCGTGTTTACTTACGATTTAAAAATATAAAATGTCGCAGAAAGTGCTTGAAAACCTTATCCGTGACTTACAGAAAACAGTATCTGTGCTTGTGACTAAAGTTGGTGTTCTTGAAAACAAAATAAGTGAACAAAATGCATTAATATCTCATCTAAATTCAGTGCCACCTAATTGTCAAGTACCCCCAACTATAATTATTAATCCCGACTTAGAAGACACGGACACTGAGTCGCTGCACCGCTTAACGCGCCCGGCTCGTCTTAAAGCAGTCGAAGCGATCAGCAGCAAAGCAACGAAGAGGCAAAAATCTTCAAGCAATGTAAGCGCTGGAAGGACTCGCGCGCAATGCGAAGACATACCGAAAACACCCGATGGCACCCGAGAGATGCCCGTCGCACCGATAACGTCAGACCAAGAGTGTGTGGCCACGAAATCAACCTACGTAGATGCAGCGAATATCGTGTCAGATTTCAATTTAGTTGCGGATCACAAAATAGATGAGGGAACAAGTGATGAACTTAACCACAGCGCAATGCAACAGCCTCGTCGCTCTCGCCGCTCTGTTATAAGAGCGACTGGTGATGCAGACACGGAATTACTAACGATCGAGCCGACAAAATATGTTCATGTATGGAATTTCCACCCAGATGTGACAGCGGAAAACATAGCAACATATCTCAAAAGGAAGCAACCAGACTTGAACTTCAAAATTAAGAAACCAGACACCACCCACGAAAACCATAACTGCTTCGTCATAGGCGGCAGTGGTGAACACTTCAAGTTTCTGATATGCCCCAGTAACTGGCCGGCAGGAATATCAATTCAACAATGGTACACCTTACGCAATCGTACGAACAACCCAGGGCGCACCTTTCGAGCTCAAGCCGAAAAACAAGACTAATTCGTTAAAAACAATATTTTTTTATCAAAACGTCCGAGGTTTGAAATCAAGAACCGATGTAATAAGAAACGCCCTTTGCAAACTTCCTGGCCACACACTGGCACTGACAGAAACAAACCTAGATGACAGCATTTACGATTCCGAGTTGTTTACTTCAAATTATGCAGTTTTGCGCCGGGATCGACAGGGAGGCACTGGCGGTGGTGTCTTACTAGCAGTGCGTCACCCCTATCAACTTCGCAAGATCGCTGTGGAATGTTCGCCCGAGGATGAACTTGTCGCCGGTCAAATTACTGTGGGAAAGTATCGCTTTATTTGTTGCGTTGTTTACCTACCGCCGAGGATACCGAATTCAAGATACTACTCAGTTTTTAATTGCATAGAAACATTAATATCATCCGAATCAGTACCTGTTGTAATAATGGGCGATTTTAATTTGTATTCCGCGTCACAATCGGTGCGTGAGGATTTTAAGTTATTGTTGTCTATCTGTAACCTAACCCAACATAATGCAATCAACAATGATCTTAATCGTGTACTTGACTTAGTCTTAAGTCAAACGGATTATGTAACGCTCACTGTTTCGGAATCTGAGGTAAGTCTAGTTAATTCAGAAATTCATCACCTTCCCTTGGAAATATCCGCCAATGTAAACCGGTTTGCTGTGTCTCACTCTAGAAATCATGATAAAACTAACGATAAGAATAAAATACGTTACCGGAACTTTAGAAATGTAGATTATCATGTACTTTATACACAATTGTCCCTCATTGAGTGGTCGTCTATATATGAATCATCAAATCCTGATCAAGCTGTAACTAACCTATGCCAGATGTTGAATAATTTGTTTGACAAAACTGTTCCCTACTGCAAACCATCGAAGATTCCGAATAATTTTCCTGAATGGTACAATCGCGAACTATTATATTATTTACATTTAAAAAACTACTACCACAAATTATATAAAATGTCTAATAATAACCAGTTTTATTATGCATTTTTCAGTTACTATCGAAAACAATTCAAAAGTCTGTTAGAAAAAAATAAAGCTAATCATTTAAAAAAAATTGAAAATAGCATCCTAAATAATCCCAACAATTTTTGGTCTTTTATTAAGCAAAACAGAAAGTCAAATGAACCATCAACATTTGGCATGGCAGACTCGCAGCAAGTAGCAGATGCATTTGCCACGTTCTTTAGCAGCGTATTTTTACAAACCGCGCCTGCACTCGACCCGCGTTCGGCTATGGCGGCTGCCGCGGATTCACCACCATTAGGCCTTGCACCTGACGTCCACGTTCAGTTGGACAGCATAAAAAAATGTGATGTTATCCAAGCTCTAAAAAAGCTGAAACCAAAATTTACCCAAGGTCCTGATGGAGTGCCTCAGGTCATAGTTCGGGATTGTTATGAAATATTTGCCGACCCACTCTTGCATATATTCAATTTATGTCTTAAATATAAAACTTACCCACTTGCATGGAAAACAACTAAAGTACTTCCCATACATAAAAATGGCACTAAAAGTGACGTACATAATTACCGTGCTGTGGCAGTTCTGTCTGTGTTCGGCAAGGTAATGGAATCTATTTTATATAACCTAATTTATAAACAACTTCGAGGATGGTTTTGTGATCAACAACATGGTTTTTTGCCGGGCAGGTCGACGACATCAAACCTTATAAATATTGTTATGATGCTAACAAATGAGATGGATGCGAAGAAGCAGGTGGATGTTGCGTACTTCGATTTTCAAAAAGCCTTTGATCAGGTAGACAATGATGTCCTCCTCAACAAAATGGCTAAAATAGGCTTTTCAGAAAACCTCATCCAGTTCTTCGCAAACTATTTATCAAACCGGAAACAGTATGTATTATTTGACAACACTGTTTCCAAAGAATATAATGTACACTCTGGCATCGGTCAAGGAACTTGCCTTGGGCCTTTGCTTTTTTTGATACTAATTAATGATTTACCATCTAAGATCCAACATAGTACCTGTTTAATGTTCGCTGATGACGTTAAATTGGCACGCACGATAAACATTCCGTCGGACATCGCGTTGTTACAAACAGATATAGATAATGTTTGTGCCTGGGGTCGCGATAATAGTTTAAATCTTAACATTAACAAGTGTGCTATCATGTCATACAGTCGATCTCGCTCTCCAATTTGTGAGAATTACACGATATCCCAAACCACCATGCGACGAGTAACTACCATTAAAGATCTGGGTACTTGGTTCGACACACAACTGACCTTTCATGATAATATCAATAAACTTTGTAGTAAATCTCGAAAGAGCCTCGGGTTCGTCATAAGACAATCCAAGCGCTTCAACAATAAATTGACAATGCGTGTGTTATATAATTCATATGTGCGAAGTACTTTGGAGACAAATTCTATGATATGGAACCCGTACCAAGCACAATACACACTAGAACTTGAAAAAGTACAAAAATCCTTCATACGATACCTATTCAAAAGAATATATTACTTCTACCCATATTTATACCCCACATTATATATTATAGGGATGGTGGATTACCGTATGTTGGCAGTTCGACGCAACGTCGCTCTTGTAACGTACGTATTCCGCCTAATACGTGGTTATACTTATAACCCTACGTTACTGTCGCAGATAGGTTTTCATGTGCCGCGCCGAGGTGCATCAGCGGCTCGCAGGCACCGTCATCGCCCGCTGTCAGTGCCCGCTGCGCGCACTAACCTGGCCCGGTACGCACCCGTGCCGCGAGCTCTTCAATACATTAATGAAATCATACTGCATGACTCATCAACAGACTTATTCTCTTGCACCGAATGTGCGTTCCATAAAACAGCAGGGCGTTACATTGAGACGTTGACTGTGGCCAGTACTATAACCTGATTGACTTATGTATCTAATAAATTTTAATCTAATCTAACCAAATATTATACTCAACTAAGTTTTTAAATGAATTATTATTACAATGAATTATTTTTTCAATTTTTTACTTTTACAATTTTTTGCTTTTACAATTTTTTACTTCTACAATTTATTTTACCTACTTCACAATTATATGTTTACATCTTTATTTTTTTGATATACAACTGTACCTTTACAATTTTAATTTAAATGGACTCTTATTTATTGTATAACTTCCATTAAATTTATATCAATTTGCTTGTACTGTACTCAAATTATCCTATCTAAAATGCAATGAACTTTACTATTAAGATACACTTTCTGCGCATGGAATTCTGTTAGCATTAAGGTGACTGTATGAAAATAAATAAATAAATAAATAAATAAAAACCACCCAACGAAATGTTCCTCGTAGCTTCGGAGTGTAGAAATCTTCCCGCAGAGTCCTCTATCGTATGATGACGCAGCTAATATATAACACACGCGCTCTTCCTTGCACGTCGTCTCAGCAATGTCCCTCTGTCGAATCTACACTGGAGTGCGGGGTCGGTTCTTCAATCTTTGAATAATCTTCAAAATGAATCTTCAGATTCCCCAAACAATCTTCAAGTTATTCAAAGTCTTCCCGCATTAGCTTCCAGCTTCTACTCCGAAGTCGCGTACACTGAAGTACTATTCTTGAGGGGTACAAGTAGTGGTGCGTTCAACCACCCAACGAAATGTTCCTCGTAGCTTCGGAGTGCAGAAATCTTCCCGCAGAGTCTTCCCTCGTACGACGACGCACACGTTTTTCTTTCTTGATATACTCCGTCGAATCTTCACTGGTCGATCCTTTCGCTCTTCTTAGTGTTCTTCTCAGCAATCTTCCAGTCCGTAACGAAAAACCCCAGACCGCGGTCGCTTAAGTACTTTTCTTCAGGGGTGCAAGTAGTGGTGCGCTCAACCACCCAACGCAATGCACCTAGTACTCGGAGTTCTTTCGCAGATATCTTGCCGCGGAGCCCGTATCACGATCTCAACGTTCCGTTTTTCTGGTTTCAGTTTTCTTCACAGGATCCGGCTCGAAGGACCATGTCTTGTTGTGGACTGTAAATAAAACATTGATGCGCCGAATATGTGGTTTTATTCCTTCTTCACAATTTTCCTTATCTTCTAAGCGTTGAGATCGTGATCACAACTGTCGCCATAATGGCCCTACTTATGTAATGAAATAGGGGGGTGCAAGTAGTGTGGGTTGTAACTATGCCTCACTGCTTGCACTGACAATTAAAACATAACATAAATTTCCTTAACTAATCAACGGTAAATGTTTGTACATAACAAATCAAGACACATAGTAATAATAATAACATAATTAAATAGTAACTAATCATAAAATTAATATATTAAGTTCGTCCATAGTGTCTATTTTCACTGATATCACTTTTCACTTGTCACTGTTGTCTGTATTTGGTGGTCGTCACCAACAGGTAGGCTAGTCCGAAATCCGGGTCGGCTTTAGATAATCCGTGCCGAAAGCCTCCGGACCTTAAGAAGCGGAGTTCTTAGCATTCAGAAGCAAATTAAAGCGCTTTCGGGCAAGTACAGCGATTTGAAAGCCTAGAAATTGTGGATAGCGTAAAACCGGCGTATGTAGGTACTTAATACTTTCACTAGGTATATGTGCGTGTTGACATAATTGGGAACAGAGCCGTTCAGAGGCCATATATAACGTGTTAACGTGACCTTAATAGAGTTCTGGGAAAAGGATGGCGATATATAATGTATAGAGCACTGTCCCTCCCTCTCAATCACAAAACGATCGCAATCAAATTTTGTGGTACGGCCTCTGAGTATTTTTCAATTTTCGCCAGTTTTTATTCAACTTCCACGAGGTGGACAGACGACTTGCTAAAGTTCGCGGGACGCATTCGGTATATAACCGATCTAGATAGAAATCAACGGGCAAGTTCTCGTTCAGCAGTGGACCTCTTTTGGCTGATATTATAATTACTATCAATTATTTCATAGAAATGGTATTTTGTGACGTTTATTATAAATTTATTTTCCTGCAGATTCACCCTCAACAACTTAACCTAGCTCCGCTTTGACCGGTCCTTTACTTTAACTAACTTTCGCATATATGATCAAAATTGAAAGATCATCAGTGAACCGCGATAGTAAGAGCCACTGTAGCCGAAAACGACAAGGTCGTATACATAGCATTGCGAGTTCCATAGCCCCAAGCAATGAGGCACGAAGAAAATGAAAGCAAAAGCTTGCCAAGTAACTTTGTTGAGATAAGTACATTTTGATGTATCAAAAGTTTATATTGTATTTTTATTTCTGCCTCGTTAGCGTTTATTAGAGGTCTTAGGTTCGATGCCCAGATCGAGTAAATATTCATAATAACTTAGCATTCACCAGTGGCACCAACTTGTTTTGTAAGTATGTTACAGTGAAAGATATGGCCCATATGCTATCATGTCCAACGATCATATCAAGACCTAATGGCCTAACAAAAAACTATATTATTTTGCTCTTCTCTTTCCTTTTGTTGTCGATTCGATATAAAGAAGTAGCAGCTCAGAGTTGCTCAGTTGTGGTATGACATACACATACATTAGATTACAAACCTCTGCCTAACCCTTCTAGGAATACATGCTCGATGATAAATGTTATGCTACGTTACATTTCGCGGTACTCGAAGAAACCATAAACAATGCCTTTTTGATAAAGATTTGAACGGAAACGCTGTTACTTGTAACAACAAACTCGAAGAAGGGCTTTTAAGGTAGCCTATAGCACTTTACTACATTTATAATGCATATTAAACAAAGGCTAGTTTAATATCCAGATAATTAAGCATACCTATTCAATTCACAGAAACATACATAGGTAGGTATATTTTCACAAAACAGGAACACATCCGATATTTATCAAACAATGCGTGAATTTTGAACAAACTAAACACATCAGTCAACATTGACTATCACACAATGTTTCAAACTCGGATTTCAGATAAATTGTCGACACACATACGGATAAAATACTTTGATATAAAACAAAGCAACAACGCTTCGGTTGAATTTGTCATATTTTATTGAAGTTTTCAGAATGTTGTGATAAAGATGGGATGCAATTTTGTACGACTGACGTATAAATCGAGGAACTATTTTGAGAATTGGTGTTGTAAACGTGTGACTTCGGTTCACGAGTTCACGGGTCATCAACAACAAGTTTGTAAATTAAACCGAGAAATATGAGTGGTGGGGAAAATTCTGACCGCCTACCCACGTATCTACCCGTCCATTTATAATAGATATTGGCATAGTTTTCTGTCTATATTAATATAAAATGATGTTGTGAATATTTGCTAGGTAGAGGAACTTGTTATCGTTCAACACAGTTGGTCATAAAAGTCAGCTTGTTATCCGCAAGTAGGTAATTGTAAACTAGATAGCTTCTCCGTTATTTATAAGCAATAAGCTGAAATGATGAAGGAACTTGAACTAGCGACTTTGAGGCAGTACGCTACCTTAAAAAAATACCGGACGTTTCGAATCCTTTATAGCGTCCATGACCACGGGCAGACTGAGTTTGCGTCTTAATGTCTGAAACCTCGTGATTTTATTTGAATGTAACGCAATATAATCCATAACACGTTTTACTTCAATATGCCTTATTTTCGCGATCCTAAGTCTCAGAACTTAGTATATCACAAAACACAGTATCGCAAGTCAATTGTACAATGGAGACTCCCGCTAAGACCCCCTTTCCTTTCACTCCAACCACTTAATTATTAATGAGCTGTAACAGTAAAATGAAATATCCATATCTAAGTCATTTATTCCCAATTTGAACAGATATATACCTGAAATATAAGCAGGTATCTTATAAATGTGAGTATTTTTCCTTCTGCTGAGCTCCGAAGAAACCGGAGCGTAATGGCAGCAGTAAACGCATGAAATTGCCTATAAAATATGACGCTTCTGCGACTGGGCTAGTGGGGGCAATCTAAGGTCAAGGGTCAAACTTGAATCCTCAGTGAGACGTCGTTTGGAAAAGTTGATAGAGGTTGTAAAGTTGTAATCACACCAGTCAGATGAGATTAATATTCGAGACTAATGAATATATAAATGTAGGACTGGAATGTGATGAGTGAAAGAGATTTAGTATTATGGATGATGAGTAATATGAGAGGTGTGAGTGAGATAACTGATTAATGTTAAGAATGTGTGATTTGATGATGTGAATGATTTAAAAAGATCATTGACAGATGACAATTGAGAATGACAGATAAGTCATAAAGACGAAGAGGTTGTAAGAGGACGATCGAAAGAAAGACGTTGCATTTTTTAAAGATGAAAAATAAAACTCAAGAAATTTTCACCAACTCCAGAGTTTTATTCCAGCCCGAATAGTGCATATCCCCCCGCATAAATATTCATTAAAACATTTGACAAAGGATATGGGTGAACATACATAAAAATACGAACATAGAACGACCTCCTTTTCTAATTTTAAGTCCATTAATAATATTGTAAATCCCTCAAACGTCAACATCAGAAATAACCGCAGAAAGTGGACGTGAAAATTTAATTAAAAATAAAATGGTGAACTTTTCACATGTGCATAATCAGTTAACATACATACCTATTATGACGCCACAAATTTCGCTGAAACTTTTAATTAAAACCAACAACCGGTTTCGTATTTATTTAGTAGAGGTATGATGTAAGTAAATCTGCTATACAAGTTAAGAATTTTTAATTAGACGCGTTCTATTTCGTTCGTCTGCCAATTTCAAGAAAAAAAAAAACTGCCTAGGTAAGTTTTGAATCTGTTGACTAGTAATGTCTAATCATATTTTAATAGATGTATTAGTTTTTTTTTATAATCCTATTTACTCAGTATAAAATATCTTCATATACATAGGCACATACTTAGGTCTTTTGTCCACAGATAAATCCTAAAAAGGATATAAAAATGGAAACTCTGACCGAGAATTAGCTAATTGAAAATCCCAATAATACTTTGTTGGACCCTTGGGTCGACCTCAGGCTCAGCACAACGATTATGGCCACTCGCCTAGTGAGGCAGTCTGGAAAGAGGATTAGTAATTATTTTTTTTTGATTTTTTATATCACTGAGATGGCAAACAAACTTACAGCCCGCCTAATGGTACCGTGGACTACGAACGTCTGCAACATCAGAGGTGTCACTAGGGCGTTGCCGACACCGTAAAAACCTTTTCACTCCTTTTTTGAAGAACTCCATGCTGTAGTCTTTTGGGAAAATCTCTGCAAGTAGCTGATTCCAAAGCCTATTTGTACGTGTACGTGTTTGTACAAAATCTATTTGTACCTATTTAATGATAATGTAAATTGCAGGACCGAAATAATTATGTCTATTAATGTTTGATGAGGTTAACAAAAATTGACAATGTTAAACTTATCTTTTTTTTGACTTATTAAACGTGTTTGTCTTTGTATGTCCCTAATAATTATGTAAGAATGAATGTCTAATATTATTTTTAACATAGCCAATAATTGACATACATGGTATAAATATTGTACACCCCATGGGTATGTTACAGTGATACAATAATACTAATGTAAGATCTTCTTTTCACCTGTGACAAGCAATAAATAAATGAATTATGAATTATGTGTGATAAAGTTTTTCTGGAACCATACAGAACGAAATGATAGTGGTTCTAAGTTATGAGGGTGAATTCGCTGCCAATGGCGAAAGGTGCGATGATAAAATGTTGTCGTGGGCACCATATTAAACATTTCCTCAGAACACAGTCCATAATACAGGTGGTAGAACACACACAGGGAGGCGAAGTTTCCCCTCAGGTCTAAGGACTCGATACCATACCATACCTCGGACCAAAAATGCACTTCAGTTTTTCAGTGAGTAAAAACTCACTAAAATTCACCGTGTTCGGCGTGAGCGTGTGATAGCCAATCTACCGGTGTCACCGTTAAATTATAATATATTCTGTAATCAAATCATATGCCGTCAAAGCGTCCATCCGGGCCGGACAGCCGCACCGTAATCACGTTACGGACCGAACCCGATCCAGTTTGTAATCCGTTAAGAAGCAACGTAGGGTTCATTTTATTGATATCGTTGAGAGGTAGGTACTTAGTACCTTTTTTGAGAGGATTTATCTAGAGCATCATAACTTGTTAACACCCGTAACTACTGGTAACAATGAGGTTTTTTGTATATAATCTGATTTAGTTGGAATGTCTTTTAGTGAGAATAATTATTATGTTTGATGAATACCTGTCGGTATATTAAGTATTAATTTTAAAACTTGTAGTATTTTGTAGTAATTTAAAAAAAAATCCAATTTGTAGTCAAAACATTACGTTCAGCATTTTTGATTTTTTTCGCTAAAACGGAAATCAAGCTAAGGATATCAGACTTGCCACGAACGCTAAACAAACGAGGTAGTTCTCTGCGTAACATTTTCCTCTTTCTTAGCATTATACTGATAGGATCAGTTACCTTAAACTTTTCCACTTTTCGTACGCGTAGATTTTAGGAACGCAGCTTTAACTTAACAATTCTTTCATAAGTTTTTTTTGATATTAATCTAAGGTGACTTATTCAAAGCATAAAGTTTACGTTAATCCTAATGTGGTGTGGTGTACAGCACTTTTCTATTTGCTCATTTTAGTCCAGTTACATCCCGGAACAGTCGTGTCACGAGGGCAGAAGCATCAATTGGAAACTGAGAGCGCCATGGCGTCTCTCCAGCCACTAGATAAACCTCCCTACTAAAGTCATGTTCCAAAAATGTCTTTACTAATAAAACTATTGTGGGTTACTTCCACCACATACACATGTTTGTGCCACCACATACATGCGGCACTGATACTCGCCACTCAGCCGCCAAACTATCTTAACAAATAATGAATTTATATGCGGACTTGACTTTCAATCGAAAATATAAGCCGGTCTTACTGTTTAAATTAAAACATAATTTACAGGCATATATTCAAGATTTTCAGTGACAGAGTCGCAGCCAAAGAGAATATCAGCAAAACGGCAGCACTGGATGACAGCAGACACTTGGCATTTAGTTGAGGAGCGGAGAGAGCTAAAAGCTAAAGGTGCGAGTATTGCTGAGCTGAACGCCAAAGGTTCTCTTATACAAGCTGCTTGTAGACGCGATCGCAACAAGGCTTTGGCAAATATATGCGATGAATTGGAACGATACTCCATCAAACTGCAGACCAAGGACCTCCACGATAAGGTGCGACTAATTACTCGTCAGTTTAAGCCGAAGACATGGGCAATAGAGAATGATACGGGCTCAACTGTCACTGAGATTGTAGAGATAGTGAATGTTTGGAAGGACTATTGCAAATCTCTCTTCATTAATAATTCGACGACAGACCACCTATGCATCTCTAATCAAATCGGTGACCCGGAGCCAGATATCTTGCGGGATGAAGTAAGAGCGGCCATTCGACACCTGAAAAGCAATAAGGCTGTTGGAGGGGATGAGATCCCAATCGAGGTGTTCAAGGACTTAGGAGAGACTGGGGTGGACTTTTTGTATACCATCTGCTGTAAGACGTGGGAATCTGGTGTATGGCCAGAAGACTGGGCCCAATCAATATTCATCCCCTTGCACAAAAAAGGTTCAACTAAGAAATGCAATAATTACAGGCTCATCTCTTTGATATCACACGCAAGTAAAGTCATGCTTCATATCCTCAACACGAGACTACAGGGATACCTTACTCGCCAAATTGCACCAGAACAAGCCGGATTTGTGAAAGGAAAAGGCACACGTGAGCAGATACTCGTACTGCGACAAATCATCGAAAAGGCTAGAGAATTCAACACGCCACTCTTTATTTGTTTTGTCGATTTCCGCAAAGCTTTCGACACTGTAATATGGAAGTGTCTCTGGAAAGTATTACGGGAGATGGGGGTACCGCATCATCTAGTATTACTTCTAAAAAGGCTAATATGAAGATGGTACAGCCGCAGTGCGGGTGGATGATGTCTTTTCTGATAAATTCAAGACTGAATCCGGAGTTCGACAGGGATGCATCGTGTCACCTCTACTGTTCAACACCTATACAGAATACATCATGCGCATTGTCTTAGAGGGGTGGAATAAAGGTATATCAGTGGGTGGGCGCGTGATAAATAACTTGAGATACGCTGATGATACTACCCTTCTTGCAAGAACAAAAGAAGACTTGGAAGAGCTTTTGACTCTTCTTGAAACCACTAGTCTCCAATTCGGACTTGCTCTCAATAGGGATAAGACGAAGGTAATGATAGTGGACCGGGCTGAACATAATGTGACAGGTTCACTGCGTATAGCAAACTGCGAAGTAGTACAGAGCTATATCTACCTCGGTTCCACTATTACGAACAATGGAGGATGTGAAGAAGAGATCAAGCGCCGATCCGCTATCACAAGGTCAGCAGTAGAGCGACTGGGAAAAATTTGGAAAGACAGACGAATAACGAAAAATACTAAGGTTCGACTAATGAAATGTCTAGTTTTTCCAATTTTTCTCTATGGAGCGGAAACTTGGTCGCTTAGGCTACAAGATCGCCGGAAAATCGATGCACTGGAGATGTGGTGTTGGAGACGCATGCTCAAACTACCCTGGACAGCGTTCCGCACCAATAACTCTATCCTCAAAGAGCTCCACATAAAAGAAAGACTTTCGTCGACTGTTCAGCTACGAATAATGAAGTTCTTTGGGCATATCTCAAGAAACGAAGACTCGATAGAGCGACTTGTAGTACAAGGCCGCATAGAAGGCAGAAGACCTCGTGGTCGATCCCCAACTCGCTGGATTGACGTCATCACCAAATCCACGCAATCCACTGCAGTACAATGTGCTCGCAGTGCTCAAAGTCGCCAGAAGTGGAGGGACATCGCGCGAAGTGCAGTGGCCTCGAAAGCCAGCGATGAAACACAGCAATGTCCATCGACAGCCACGACCACTCTGTCAAGAGTGCCCGACTAGGAAGAATTCAAGATTTTCTGATCCTGCGACGACATTACAGCATTAAGACATTGCCTAAAGTCAATCACTGGTTCCCCATAAATTCACGTGGGCGGACAAGCGGTGAAGCAATAAAAATCTCCAGTTATTATATCACGCACATTAAACTACGAGTACATTTCGCTGTTCCCGCGAACTTTAATTTTAATGTGTCGTAAACCTCCTCCGTGTGCGGTCATCTTTACGAGTGGATCGATAGGGTGGGCCCGCTCCTTATTTTTTTAGTATCGATATTTTAAATTGGATTACCTAATTCAACATGCATACCTATATTTAATTAAACTATAAGTAGATAGTATGAGATTCAGTTTAAGTTAAGGAGTATATTAATTGTAACTTAGTTTTTAACCAAGTAAGATTGTTACAATTAACACAAGGCTTATGAATTAACAATTTTTCATAAGTATTAACCCATATTATGTCATGGTAAATAAAGTAGAGTACTTAGTATTAAATGGCTTAGGCATTAAATGTGAAATTAGTAAACATCATACACGAGCGCTCGTTATAATGAAACTATTCCAATATATTTGTTTGCATGCTATTGCAATCTAGAAACTCGTAGATTAATGTTTCTACATTTGTTTTCTCGTCGGCGGTACTCCCGCATAGTTCATTCGTTCATTGGAACGTTGCGATTAAACTTTTTCAATCAGAGTAACTAACTTTTGATAATAGATTTTTAAATGGGAATTGTTTTTATTCTTGTCACCGTCCTTTAGATAAATAACTGAATAATATATAATACTGTTTTATACATTTATAACGCTCCTGTATGCAACTTAGAAAGCCAACGTAAATGATTAATGACTATACTGGATTTACCACCCCGGTTTGACGGGGTCGGATTAAAGCCTGCTCGCTTCACGGATTAACCAAAGCGCTATATTGGTAAATACTTTAATATCCGATATCGATAAATCAAAGCCTAGATAAATAACATCTCTATTCTATTGTGCCAGCCAAATGGAATATGAATTTATGGCATTTCCTATTCACCTTGACACTCGTTTTATGGAGGAATAGACCTTAGTGTTTTTATTACCGGCGATGGAGAAACGGTGATGGCTGAACATTCGAATTGTTGTCTGTGTAGGCTTCTACGAAAACAGGCTTTTAAAACATGTGGATTATTCTTTTTAAACTTAGATTAAGTGGTACCTACTCCTAATCAAATTGTTATTATCGCCGGACAGAGGGTAAGCCTGGTGATCTGTACTACAGGTTTTACCTATATCAGAGACGTCTCTTTGTTCAATGTAATAAAAAAAAAGTTATTTGCGCGGTGTCTTCAGTCGCATGGGCAATGAACTGGGTAAGCTTGGAGACGCGGAGGCGTTTTTATTAGATTGTTTATGAAATCTTTTATAAAGGTTTCCCCACACTAGGTTTTTCGTGTCGTCGTTCGGTGTCGTGGTTACTTTTAAAACACAAAAAAGGTTTATTTACGTATGTAGTTGGCTAAATCGGTGTAGGTACCTACTTAACCGGTGGGATGAATGAGATGGATTTTTTCCCACCAAAATGTATATTTTTTAAAATTATATTTTATAAAAATTGTAGGTACTGTTACTTAAATTGCTAATCTGTGTGTCACCTAGTGTACAGTCAGCACCAAAAGTCGCTGAACACGATGCAATCTTCAAAACGTTTTTACATCATTACTAACCAAAAAATTCTGACCTGAGAAGTTAGTACCAGTTTTCTTATATGCAGAAAACTGGATCTGATCAGATTGCATCGTGTTCAGCGACTTTTGGCGCTGACTGTACCTTAGCTGTTTAGCACTCGATCTGTCCACGTCGTGTTCACTAGGTGACAGGCTTTCCTGGAAGCATTCGTTGTACGTTTAGAAATTGTTACACCTGGAAACGGCTATTTCGTGGCACTATTGAAGTTCGAGATTGGAGATTCAGCAGGCGAACTAGGAAAATCGATAATGTGTAACTATTGTGTCGCTTTTCTTAAACCTGATTTTAAAATAAAATACCTACATATTTAATTTTTTTTGTAAGAGTGCAACATAATTACTAGTTGGTAAGCACTTATTTTTTTATCAAGGTAAAGTAGAAATATAGTAACCAACCAGCTTGTACCGATATTATTAAATACTTCATGTGTTCATTTATTTTTTTAGCTAAGTGTAATGTTTCTTCATACTTCCTCTAGGTATAGATACACACTTCACTCCAATGATGAGACCACTCAATGAAACATAAAATGTTCAGATTAAACCCCTGTTAAACTAACCGTGACTATGACTTCTGTATAATCAAATCTTAGTATTGAGGCATACGTGCAATGCTACGAAAAATGTCAAGTGAAAAATCGCGAATAAATTACTTAAATAAATTAAGATTTTAATGTAATTTTCAGTAAATTCTTCTAGTTAACGCATTTATAAAACTTCGTGGAGTGTTAAGAATTTCATCTGTAACAAAACATGTTTCATTAAATTCTTGATACTGAGTAGATAAGTATAGTCTCAGTTTACTCAGTCTGATACATTTATAAACAGACTTACGTCTACTAATGTAATTAATTAGGTACATAAAAGCCTCATTAGCCAAGTGGTTCTGAGCGCGACTGCTACGCTAGAGGTCCTGGGTTCGATACCCAGGTTGAGCAAAGTGTTATTGGGTTTTTCTATGAAATTCTCAGTAGCAGCTCGGAGTTAGGAATTTGTGCCCGGTTAATGGCAATAGACTCGCCTCCTTACATGGGACCTAAGCATACCGGGGAACTGTGGGTGTAAATTAGTACGCTTCTGCCTAACCCTTCGGGGAATTCAGGCGTGATGGTATGTTAAGTTATAAAATACTATTATTTCACCTAAATGGTATTTATTCGTTACTTAATATTCTGCTAGTAATATTGTTTAGATGACAGACAAACAAACATACGGGCCGCCAAATAGTAAGTGCAACCTAAAGACGTGAGTAGCACCAGTACATAATAATCACATAATAATCTTCGCATATTATTGGTTAGGCGCAGAATATTTGGCAATACCAGCTCAGACAATCTCTTCCAACGGTGGAGTCCTACCACCTCAACTTATAACAACATTACTTAAATTTTACGCTAGGTACTTCTCCTTCCTTAGATGTATCGAACTTCAAATGTCGAGACATCTCTACTATTATAAAATTGTAAAAAAGCTGTCTTTACATTAAAGATATTAAAAAAAAAACAAGTGGTATATAAACGTCTCCGAACACAAAAATGTGATTTTTTAAATTCTTGTCTGTTTGTCTGTTTATTACGGGTTGGCGCAAAAACTACTGAATAGGTAACTTTTTGTTTTTTTTTTCATTTTTCATGCTAATTTTATAAAGTTATTTCGTGAAGGAAAGTATATATACAATTTCGTGTCGGTTGAGAGGCAAAGTAACTTGCCTTTCAATAGATGTTACTGACGTCACCTTTTAGACGTTCAGAATGTGAAGGCAAATTTCGACATGGCAGGTGGGACTCGCGGTAGCTTAGAGGTCATAGCGTCTGGCGTACCTAACCAGGAGACGCAGGTTCGAATCCTGCCTGCGAGTCGAATTTTTCCTTCACGAAATAACTCTACTGAATAGATTTTAATTTTGTTATCACTGTTAGAAAGAATGTGCTCCAAATTAAAAAACGTGTATAATTCTTATCTCAAATAATTAAACGGAACCTTAGATACAGCTTGGCCTCTCTAATGTATAGAGACCATACAAAGAAGAGATCATCACTGTTTTTGAGCTTCAAGCGAGCGAAGCTAGGCTAGGCTAGTTCAAAATATATTCTTGGAACTCATCAAACAAACTGTCTATTCTGGCACTAATATTCCGTTGAACATAAATAAACATTTCGCTTTGCGATACTCAAAGCAGAGTATATTAAATTGACTGTCGTCATATTGGATGCGAGAGTCAACATAAAGGTATTAAAAATTATTTTTATGAAGTCTGTCGTGCAATGATATAAGGCATTTTAAATAATGAAAGTCAGGGCTATACAGGAGGTGGCTTTGTTGACTGCGTAGTAAAATGTTTTGACTTTTATAATTACATATGTATAGGCATTACACATAGTATATTATAGTATACTGTAGTTAGAAAATAGTAGATAAGTACCTACTCCCACATAGAAGATGACTGGCGTCTCACCAAACATAGCCGATAAAGATGTGTGTTTAAATCTATAATCTTATAGTAACGCTGATTATAGTGTAGTCATTCAGAGTTTATTTCGAGTATATCTTTAGCCAAATTGTGCAAGTATTCGTGAGCTCTAGCACTTAATATCTCGTTGTAGCAGTCCAGCTAATAAGCAAGATGCATGTTGTGATACAGATAGCATATCTTAGTAATTACGTGGAGCAGGCGCGCTAGATGGCGCAGTTGGCGCAGCGGCCAGCTTCTGAACTAATGCTATGAATAAATTTATTGCGAATGCATCGTGACCAAGGTGCAAACACGGATGCTGTTGTACAACTTTAAAAAAAACTTTCGTAGATATATTTTGTGGATTACAACAACCAGATTGACGGCATTAAACTGGTCAATTATATTAAATGGCGTCTTGTGTCATCAAATCATAATACTCCTAGACTTTCTCCATGTTGGAGACAACTGTGTTACCAGTGCTGCAGTAAAACTATTAGCTGAATATCAGTATGCAACCTAATTTCTGGGCAAAAATATCAATACTAATAATTATCTTGAGTATATTTTATCTACTAATTACTCTCTTAAAATATTATTTTTTATAATTCCACATATAAATATGGGAGGTCTGTCCAATAAATAATCTTGCAGCGCGCCAGAGTAAGCCATCGTGTAGTGTAGATACGCGAAGTAGGTATCTACCTATTAACGGTTTGCACTTACCATCATGTGCCTGTTTTTATATTGATGAGAAAAGCAGCAGTAGAGGCGCACGAGACGTTGCCAAACTATCTTTACAATCATAAAAAAGTATATTTTTCTTAATAACATGTTGTATTACGTATAGTATCACATATTTTAATGTATTTTCAATTCCATTTCAGGGTACAATTTATATCTGTTCGACCTATACTACTTATATACTCCATTTCAGGGTACAATTTATATCTGCTCGGCCTATACTATATACAAATTGTCTATTGAGTTTGCAAGTATAGGTATATATAGATACTAATTTCCATCCATCGCTCATGAATACTATTCTGTAGTGGAATTTTTTCGCGGGATCGACAATAATAGTGTGGTAATGGAAACTGACGTGTCGGCCATATTGTATCGCGAATGTGCGACTGCAGAATTTGAATCATTAATTAATTGGCAAACATTACAGTTCATTTAACTGTTACGGGCTACATACAATTGTATTTTAAGATTTTTTTGTCTATTATATGTAACAAAACGCAAATCGTTTTGGGATGCCGCAGGTGAAAATTATTTATGAGCCGTCACCCAAACCAGTAATATCTGCGTGGTAAATCATAAAAGATGGATAATAAGTATTCAGTGAGAGAGAAAGAAAGAAAGAAACAATGTTTATTGCCACCAAAAAATAATACATATTTCATACAAGGAAAAGTTCTGAATGGCAAAAGGAATCGGCTCAACATATTATTGTTCCGAGTGCAGCATAAGTAGCTACAAACAGTGATCAACACTGTTTTCAGCACACTCTTTACTTCTACTACTTCAACTAGCTTAGTATCTAGCTTCTGCCTGCGACTTTGTCTTCGTGGACTTCAGAATTGGTCCAAACTACATGTATAAAAACTTGCCTATGTGCTATTACATATGATATTGAATAGTGAACTGACTGCCGATATTTAGATATTGGAACATCGATTCGCCTTAATTTTTTACACTTTTAAATCGTTGAATGTTTAATGTCAAAGGGATTTCTATAGTAACCAAATGTTTTTAACAAATAACATAATGGCAGCGCACGTCGAATAATTTATTTATTATTTTTCGACACATTTTTGATACCTTGGGTTATAATATTGTAATTTTTTAGGGATCTCTAATTTAAAACAATAATTTAGGTTACTAATATAATAAAATGAAATAAATAAATATTAATAAAATGTTACTCACTGATACTATCCTACTTCCTACTATTATTATAAATGCGAAAGTTTGTGAGGATGGATGGATGGATGGATGTTTGTTACTCTTTCACGCCAGAACGGCTGAACGGATCTGGATAAAATTTGGGACAGAGATAGATTATAGTCTGGAATAACACATGGGCTACTTTTTATCTGAAGTCCACGCAGACGAAGTCGCGGGCAGAAGCTAGTAGTTTTATATTAGTGAATTTTTTAAATCGGTTTATTGGTTTAGGCGTGAAAGCGTAACAAACAAAGAAAACTCACTTTCGTATTTATAGGTAAAGTATGGATTTGTTAACCGTAAAAAAAGACAAAAACAAAAAGATTTACTTACGATCACTGTAATAGTGCATAGTGAGCCGATGAATCATAAAACGTTTTATGAGCAATTTTGTAAATTCTCGAAAAACAACTTTATCTCGTAAAAGTAGTAAATAAAACCAAATAGCAAACAGAACTCGAAGTTTACTTAATAATCGTTCTCGTATATCGAGTACACTCGCGCACGGAAGTTAATCATAACTTGTGTTAAACAACTATGGCCCACTACGCAAGTGCACTACAGTTACCTATTGGAAGTTTGGCCGTATTTATCGACGCAACCTATTGGCATCGGTTGAAAAAGTTTAGATTTAAGAGTGTTGTACAGGACTGTACTTTTAGGAAATAGTTGATGGTAATTTTGTTCGATGGTAGTTCGATTGTATATTTTTATTTTACTTGTAAGTATGCTTACGATTGATACGTGTTCAAGACGGGCCAATTCAGGCAATTGCCTCAGGCAAAACTGAGTGATTTCAATGACTGTTCAAAACTCAGATATCTGATAAACTTTAAGAGATGTGAAATATTAACACATTCAAAATTCTTAAACCTGTGAATTATTCATAATTGCGAGGAGTAACGCCATCAAAATCATCTAATTCCTGAGGAAGAGAAGGTCGAATTATGTGAGATTTTACGCGTTAGATGTCTTATTGGCTCCAATAATAATATTACAATACACTCGGTGGAGATCCGGAGGAGATCAAAGAAAACATGATTGCGAATAAAAATGATTTTATAAAGGTGAATTTCAATTCATTCGAAAATTTGCAGTAAGTTCAGACGAACTGAGCCACAACTGAACATTTTATCTAATAAGGTTTTGGTAGTTAGTAATAGGTAATTGCAAAAATTAAAACAAAATGCAACGTCTTTGTTTTATGTGATATGTGACTATAATCAATATGTAGGTATAATAACTAAACGTTTAATATCTTTTAATCAATGGAATTGCTATTTTATGACTAGAACATTCGAATCTCTACACAATTATCAATTCCAATAATAAAATCCCCAGAATCATTCCATTTCCTTTGCCTCATACATAGACAAAAATGAAACGCTTCAGAAAAGGGCAACACCAGCTAAAAACCGATATACATCTTACCGTCCGGATCAGCAGCGTAGGTACCGGCAATACGACAGAACGCCACCGATTCTGGCAATACGCTCGGTTGCCGACGCCGACGCAGCAATATCTTCGTCTGCGAAACATTGCGCATAGATTAGTCAGCAAAATTGGATGCAGTAGGCAATAATTTAACTGCCAGTAGGCAATTATTTTTAATTGAGAAAAGTGACAAACACATTGAATCTGTTTTGAGCTTTCGAGGTGTTTATGAGCGTAAATTATATAAATTAGTATAGCATATTAATGTACGACTTAAATTAATGTATTTTCTTTAATATTGCATGCAGAGTTTACCTTTAAGTGATTGTTACACTGTCATATGCTTTCTAACATTAGCATGTTAGAAAAATTGCTTACAATTGTTGGTGAACCAATTTAAATAATAAAAAAAAAAAAAACCTTATTCGTGCGTTTTTTTTTTAAATTCAATTAATAGTCATGAAAGCTAATACAGGCAAAGTTATTATAGAATATTTGATTTGATTGATTTGCTCGCGAATCGAATAAATATGTGAAAACACAAGTTTAACTGCAATTATGTAAATAAAATAGACAAATTCTAATTCATTCACAGCGTTCGGTGCTATTCCTAAAGACTGTCGCATCTGCATCCTGTCGTGTTATTCTCATCTCAACGCAGTGGGCAAGTGCTGGAACCGATTTATTGTACCTGAGGATATTGGATTCCATCGCTAGCAGAATATGAAACTATGCGACACAGCCGACGGGATCTACGTAGGTACCTGGAGTCTGATTATTTATAGCCCGACTAGCACAAGTTTCAGATTGTCTGATTTGATTCTGAGATAGATTTCCTAGGAGACGCTAAGTTAGCTACAGTTCTAACGAGTATTCTGAATGTGCGATGAGTTTGTTTGATCTGTTTCCGCAGGACTTTTCAACTGTTGTCCATTTTCTACATAATTATGTAGGTGCATATTACTTGTAGTTCCGTAATTTCCATGAAAGTTTATATTTCAACATACTTAAATACATACATAAAGTCACGCCTCTTTCCCGTAGGGGTAGGCAGAGACCACAGACTTCCACTTGCTACGATTCTGACACACCTCTTTAGCTTCATCCACACTCATCAATCTTTTGATACATGAGCGTCGGCTTAGGGTACTCTTGACCGAGCCATTTTTCAGAATTTTATATTTCAATTGCAATTCGCAATATATATATAAAAAAGTTCTATAAAAATGTCCTACAATAAGATTTTCTCCTGTATTGTGGGTACTTCAAACATAAATTACCAGACGTATGCTCATACAAACATTTGCTCCGTGTGGGGATCGAACCCACAACACGTAGCTACGTAGAAGCCCATCGCCCAGCCGTTACGCTACCTATTATATTATATTTATACTTTTAAAGAGTGATGAATATGAATGTGTAGGGACAGAGAGGTAGAGGGAGACCAAAGAAAAGATGGATGGATTGTGTTAAGGCCGATGTGATGGGAAAGGGAGTGAGTGGTGAGATGACGGCTGACGGGGATGAATGGAAGAAAAGGACATGCTGCGCCGACCCCAAATAGATTGGGACATGGGCAGGAAGAAGAAGATATTATATTTTTACCTTGCCATGTATGTAAACGTATTATTATTGTATTTTTATGACATTATTTAGTTTCTGCGATGAATTAAGTATTATTCAAAGTGTCTGTCTGTATAAATTAATATATTCAGGCAGGTTATTAAATTTGAGCACACACAGTGGTTGTCGGTATTTCTTTTTGATAAGTTATTCAGTATTTTGTTGAAAATATCAGCTAGGGAAGGTTTATTTTTCATAAATCTCATATGTACACAATATGAATCGTATAAAATATGAACGTCTCTCAGAAATCTCATCAAAGTGGAGTGTTCGTCATATGTTGTTTAGTCAGGGAAACGATTTGTGGAACATCACACGACTTGTGGAGGGGTTGGAATGAAACAAATACGTAGGTACTTGTCCTGGTGTAAGCTCTCAACTGGGAAGAATGGAAGAAGAAAATATAGACTTGTGCCCTGCACAGAGTAGACATTTATGTGTGCTTTGTAATAGCGTACATAACAAGTGTTTCGTTTTCCACCTTCAAGAGTACGCACTGAATGGAGAGCGATTATTCTAATCTACCGTTTCTTGTCTTGCAAGATAGAAATGTCCCAGATTCGAAATAAATAAATAACATATTCTTCGACATTTTACACAGCACCATCTAGTCCCAAACTAAGCAGAGCTTGTACTATGGGTACTAGACAATGGATATAATACTTATATACTTTTTTTTTGTAAATACATACTTATAATACATAAGAAACACCCAGACGAACAGTTATATTGATCATATAAATATTTGTGTCCAATGGGAACCGAACCCACGACCTCGTGGTTAGCAGTCCGGTAAGTACTCGAACCACTAAACCACAGAGTCGTCGCATAAGAACTCTTTCCGAAATTAATGACAATTTAAAACCATAAATTCCTGCCTATGGCCGCCCACTGGCCGCCTCTGAGACTGCTTTCAAAATACTTATCTTAAATTCTTAAGTTATTTAATGTTGGATTTTCTAAAGTTTGAACACGGCTCAGCATGTTAACAAGACAGGCGGCTGACATCCCGCTTCACAAGCTTGTGCTCGTAGTATGGGCCCTACTGGAGTCCTGGAGGCATGCCAAGTATACACGTGTATAGTGTACACGTGTATAGTGTACACGTGTCCCTGACTTGTACGATTTATAATTTTATAGCTGGACATGATCGACAGTGTTACCAAAATTGGCGAATCCCCTCCAAAAACTTCTAATGTTTATAACTTTTCCAATCTATATCTACTTTAAATTAGAAAACATTGTTATGAATCTTTTTTAGAAATGGTTTTAATTGGTTGTGTAGGCACTTATTTGTGTGTCCTTAAATAGAATTTAATGCAGCATTTTTTTAGTGTTAAAAAAAGCTTTCTAGCAATGTGAGTCACACATTACTAGTAGGTATTCTTGTTAACCCCTCATGCTAAACTAAATGCTTGTTACGAGTGGTATCACGTCGGTAGTGCAATGGTTGGGTTTCAAATCGGCAACCACATGATAGCAAGTCCGACGCCCTAGCCATTAGGCTACCGCCGCCTCCTTTCTTCTTACCTTCCACTGCTTTTATCAATTCATTCATTGTAATGTAAAAAGTTCTATGATATCTAGCTATTATTTGCAAGATTAATATCGTAATTCGTTCAGGGCCTTCAGGGAAAAATGCACATTTTAGAGCACAAACAGCGTAAACAACAGCCCACCGGAGGTATGACAGACAATTTATCAGCAACAATTTTCGAAGAGATTTATTAATAGTTCAATCGCCTTCGAAAGGGTTACCTCCACTATTGTTTGTTGAAATTTTAAGACATTGTTTTTGTTTGCAAAACAATTTAAAATATACTATGTTTTTTTATTATTGATCCTTTCATTGTTCCATTGTTAGACGCGAGTCTCCTCTCAAAATAAGGTGTGCTGGGTTATTAGTCCACCTTTCTGGGTTACTGCGAATTGGTATGTACCATCGTCGAGTATATCTCTCAAGCTCACAATATTTTCTTTAACTTTTTAGAAAATGAGTGTGACTATTATCTCTTATTTCTGTGGCTGGTGGTTATTGGGCTTTATAGTTATTAAAACCCTCATGAGTTCAAAAAGCACGTACCTTGAATTTCAACTCGAGCTATTCAACAAAATATCAATCACATTAAACCTTATCGGCAAGTTTTAATTCTTAATTACTGGGGAAATCATTTTAAAATTCATATGAATTTAAAATTCGAATGAGAAATCATATTGTCTTTTGTAATTCAGAACGAGGTGAACGCTATCACTGCTTTCATAATTTATACAAAACTGTTGTGTTGTAAATACAATGCACTCTCGAAATTGCGTGTTAATATTAAAATTAACAACTGTCTCGCAGTGGACACAAAGTTTGAATTAAACAAAGTTGTTTATTATACATTGCGCGTTTTTTCGCAAGTTTGAATGTGTTTGTTGCAACTGTGCAGTTAATGAAACATGCACGGGTGGCGTGTTTACACGGTGTTAACCAGTGTAGTCATAAGTTGTGCAAATTTGTGCTGGAACACCGCCAAACACGGCTTTGTGCGACCTAATGTTGCAAGTTTTGGTTTCCGCTGAATATATTGTGGGGAGTTTAATGAATAAATTGCTAACCTTGTAACTCCATGTCGATATGCTTGCTAAGGTTTCTAGAATACTAGCAACCCACCCACGACTTCAACAGCGTTAGGCAGAAGCCACACGGTGCGGTGCGGCGCCGCACCGCAAACATTATGCCCCATCACTGTACACATGTGGTATGCGGCGCCGCAATACGGCACCGTTGCGGCGCCGTAGTATGCGGAGCGGGGACCTAGCGAATTGCGGTGTGCCTGCGGTGCGGCGCCGGAACGCACCGTCTGGCATAAATCATTGATTTTTATATGCAGGACGCCGCAGCGACATCGCTCCAGCGCCGCGTCGCGACCGCACCGCACCCTATTGCGGTGTGCCTGCGGTGCGGCGCCGGAACGCACCGTCTGGCATATCATTGATATTTATATGCAGGCCGCCGCATATAAGGATCACACACCACATACAGGATCGCTCCGGCGCCGCGCCGGAGCGATCTCAGGCGCCGCGCCGCGACCGCACCGCACCGTGTGGCTTCTCCCTTACCCCATTCTTAAGACTCGTATCGTGATGTTAAATAGCTGTAAACTACTCCATCATTAATCAACCCGTCCATTAGCGAAACCCGCATAAAAATGCAATCAGTAGTTTTTGTGTTTATCACGAACAGACAGATGGATAGATGCGGCGGGGGACTTTTAAAAAGGAAGGACATATTATATAATCCATTCCTTGTACACTGATTTTTTTTCTCAAGATAAAACCCGATTTAAAAAAATGTAAACATAATAATTTTACGTTATTCATTCAAACTCCAGGCTTCAACAGCAGTAATGTGTATCATAAGATAGAATCTTCGTTTGTTCAGTGTTTGCCATCACAGCTTATAAAGATAAGTTGTAAAGAGATGGGAGAAGCTACAGTTTATTTAAATTGAATTTGATATGCAAGAAAGTATAAAGCGAAATTCATTTTCTTTGTTTGCTAATATTCTCAAGCTCTTCTTCGTCTTATACAGCGTGTTCACAAACACAATGTGAATGTTTAAACACGTTGTTTGCGGATGAATAATATAGACAAACGGCGCGTAGCCATAATGAAGTTGAGTGCATTCGAGCGGGAACGGGTAATGCACTTGGTGTGCCACAGAGTACGGTCATGCAGTAGGTTCACTTAGAACACTAATCAAGTCAGTTAATAAATCTAGTTGGCGGAAATAAATATGCTTGTGACTACGATGGTGGACATTAGGCAGGTTCATGCGTTATTACATTTATGTATGCTCACTAGGTACTGCGACTCGTGCCAGTACTCAATTGTAATGTATATTAGTAGGATAGTATTTAAAACATTTGTTTCTAACTGGGAGCCAAAGGGATGCGTGTCAAAATAAACTGAACTATCCAATGTATAAAGAAACACCCAATGTGACATTTGACATCCATTCTCTAAAAATACTTGTGGGTCTTCTGATAACCCTAGTTTACAGTTCGTAGTAATTTGGCTTCAGTATCATGAATACGGCCTGTGCTTGAGATGGTGGAAGGTATTACATAATAATGTAAAGCAGTTATTTACAAGAAATCTTGCGCGTTTGAGATAAATAATTGGGCTCTTTAGATAATGTAAGTTTTTTTTTATTATGATAAAAGTATATTAGTTTTACCATTCACGTTCTAAAGAACGTTCTTAGGTAATTTTATGCATAAAAGAACCAACTCGCTGGTCCATAATATTTTAACTTCTGCCACTATATTGAATTCGCTTAAACAATACGCTTTAGTATAACCCCTGATGGAAAAAGTTTTCACTGTTTCATAGTACGTGTACTACGTTGTATGTAGTAAATAAGTAAGTTAAAGCGGCGGTACCCTAATGGCTAGAGCGACAGACTTACGAATATGTGGTTGCAGGTTCGAAACCCACCCATTGCACTACCGATGTGTATCCACTCGTAGCACAAGCATTTAGTTTCCCTTAACAAGAATGCTAGTAATAGTAGTAGCTAAAACAAGTGAAACGTTCCTTGGAGCTCTCTCCATTATAATGTTTTATTGACTTGCCTCATTTTAGATTCGCATAACAAAAAATGTTGTGTTACTGTTCTGCTATGAACTGTGTACCTCCTATTGTGACTGTTGCTTACAAAACTTAGTACTGAAGGCGCCGTAATACAGTACGCGTGCCAGTGGAGCAGCTTAGAGTTAAATAATAACTGCTGTCTGTTGGTTAACGGGTTAATATAACGAGTAATGTTTTAATATAGTATACTAGCTTCTGCCCGCGGCTTCGCTCACTTGAAGTTTAATAACCAACAGTAAAGATCTCTTCTTTGTATGGGTCTCTATACATAAGAGAGGTCAAGCTGTATCTCAGATTCCGTTCAATTATTCGAGATAAGAAGTATACCAGTTATTAATTCGGAGCACATACTTTCTAACAGTCTAGTAATTTTTGCGCCAACCTGTAACAAACAGACAAGAATTTAAAAAATCTAATTTTTGGGTTCGGCAACGTTTATATACCCTAACCCACTTGTTGTTTTTAAATAGCTTCAATGTACAGACACAACATTTTTAAAATTTATAATAGTAGAGAAGAAGATGTATAAGGGACGTGTCGATGAAAATCGATAAGATGGGGTCTCCATCGGTGTGTTATGGTATGTTTGGGATCTGGGTTATCTGATTCGCATTGAGATACCCGAGATCCGCAGCTCTACTATCAAAGATAAAAAAAAATAGTTTAACTTTTAATAAGGTTTTACTGTCTTGGTAAAACATAGTATCAAATATTTATGCAATATTGCTTCATATTAACTGCAATAATAATATTCTACGACGTTCACAAGCTTGAATAAATAGCTGATTATCTTAATGAACTTGTGCAGTAGGTACAGCCAGTGTTAACGTGCTGTTGAATTGCTACGGTCCTCTGAAGCGGTCCCGCGACGCTACTCTATTGAGCCAGCACCTAGCTCGCTTAGGTATTATCCTGCGAACACCTGGACTGGACGTAATTAGTTGATACTTTATTTAGCGCTGAGAGGGAATTCTTTATTTGTTTAGAGAAGTAAGATAAAACATTTACATCATAATAAAATGCGTGAGTTTATACATACGCGACCCGCAGTTCTAATGTTAAAGTTTTAAAAAAATAGTTTAACCTTTGACAAGCTTTTAAATTTTATTTAAATTTTTTTTTTTAAGTTTATATACGTATAAACTTGAAAAAATAATTAATTACTTAAAAACTACTTGATTGAAGGAAAGAAAAAAGAGTAAGTAGGCTAGCTGTAAGAGCTAGGATAAGCCTAAAGAAACATTTCGTTGTTGGTGCACTAGTATACTAACAGGAGAAACCTTTGTCAATATTTACTTGCCAGTTGACAACTAAATACTACAAAATAATTGCTTTCTTAATAACAACTAAATGATATATATGTAATCTCCCAATTTAAAATTTGCATTTTCGCTGAATTTAAGCGGTTTACCAGTAACAGAAGTAGTTTAATTGTAATTTCTTACAACAATGCCCTACAAAGGCTCCGGAAAATATTACAAATTAAACTTAGGGTGTGGACACATTGTACACATTTTCAGGGCTGTGCTGTGATTTTAAATAATTACTATTATAATACTGCATTGCTTTACTTTATTACTGAATAATAATAATAAGGTGCCTGGTACTCGCAAACATCGCGTAAGTATGAAAAGATATATGAACGTGGAAGAAGCAAAAGAAGAATACAATGTAAGAAGCGTAGCACATGGCGGTATATAGTTTCTGCCTATCCCTGTGGGAGAAAGACATGTGTATGTAATAATATAAGCAAATTCATTCCGAAAAATGGATTGATGTCGATTTTTCTAGTCGACGGGATGCTCATTGTGTCTCCTGGCATAGACGTCTCCACATCATTCATTGCTTTCTATCTCAAGCAATTTTTCTCCAGTAGGCACCGCGTTTTGAAAGGAATTAAGGAACGTTTTACCTTACACTTTTTACCTTTTCATTTGCATCAGTTAATATAAAAAATACCTACGTAAATAATAACTACCGTAATAATAAGAACGCACCCTTATTCCCTTAAAAATTCACTTAAATAATTAACTATGTCTTTGATCATATTTATGTTGATTGTTGAAAGGAACAGGCAATTAAGGCTATAATGTAAATATTTTCCGTACACAGCGGCACCATCATCAACACGCTACACTTCATTAGAGGTGCACATCACAGCGTGTAGCGGAGCGGAAGCGACAGCGAATATAATTCTTGCGATGCCATCTGTATCGCTACATAATAGAAGTGCAGAAGTGACGATTATTGTATTATTAAATGATCATAATTTTAAAATACTTTCAAAGAGCATTGATGAATTGCATTTCAGCGTTCAATACAAAAACTCAATCTATTATTGGTTATTAATTGTAGATTTGACTAAAATAATTGAATACGGCAAATCATTATCATAAAATGCCTCAATAGCCAAGTGGTCCGGACCGCGACTGCTACGCTAGGACGTCCTGGGTTCGATTCCCAGGTCGAGCAAAGTGTTATTGGGTTTTTCTATGAAATTCCCAGTAGCAGCTCGGAGTTAGGAATTTGTGCCCGGTTAATGGCAATAGGCTCGCCCCCTATTACATGGGACCTAAACATACCGGCGAACTGTGGGTGTACATTAGTACGCCTCTGCCTAACCCTTCGGGGAATACAGGCGTGATGGTATGTTATGTTATTATCATAAATACAATGAATAGTGAATACATTTCCTGTTGGCATGATTTGAAACTTTAGCAGTTCTCAAAGCAGCATCGCTCCGCTCTTGTTGGGACCATAGCCTCTGTAGTTATGGGTTAGGGACTAAGGTAGTGTAATTTAGCGGTTGACAACTATTAATTGCTTATTTATTTATCTCTGTGATCACTAATTACGGTGATTGGGGAAAATGTATTATTGTTGTGTACTACTCGTACTAGGGGAGATTTACCTTTGTGGTTATGTTTTTAAGATATTGGTGAAAACGCTTATATTGTAGAAATGTACCTCTGACACTTTTACTTAACCTGAAAAATAAGTTTACTTTTTAATGATCAAGGGAGTGAAAAGTAAATTTTATTTTTCGTATGCCTACTGAGCAGTTTGCATGCCTTGATGGCAAGAGCTATCCCTCGCGCATTGTCATCTTGACCCCTCAGTTGTTAAATCTCATACGTCCAGTAATTTCACTGACTGACTACATTACCCACGTACTGAGAACACACATACTAATATAGTTACATAAAGGTAATTCACAGATATTTTACTGTCTACAATAATCCGATGAAACGAAATGTACCCTATCTATATGTAGATATATAGGCTGATACATGACATCTGAACATTGGTATCTCACACAATACTGATATTGCCATATTTTATTATTTGATTCGCATTGTTTGGCTCAGTACAAGATTTATTTTCGAGCTTCAAGCACTAGGTAAGCTTGAATTGAAAAACGGCAGACGGAAAAAAGGCTTGGAATAGTGTAGATTATTTATCGATACTCTATGTATCGATGTTAGCATAAGCGAGAACTTTTTTATTGTTATAAAATAGGGTCATTTTATTTACGCATACGGGCCGTATGTTGGTAAGTGGATATAGACGCCAACAACACCAGTTTTTAAGTTTAATATGTCCACTAATTACAATCGGCTACTATTAGAGCTAGAGATAGAGAAGTATTGTGTTTCAATAATATTAAAATACAATTTTTCATTGTTATTATGTGTTTAAATACAACATAAATGTATTTAAGAAGTTGGTGCAAGTGGCCCTTATAGACTCAGACAGATATCATTTATTTCTAGAAAAAAGTGCCTCATAAGTCAGATTATTATCATGTATGGCGTATATAAAGGTACAACTTTCAACAGCTACAATGTACTTCAAACCGGAACGTAATAATGTTAGCACATTATTGCTTAGCGACGGATATTTGGCACAAGAACATGAAAACTACTTTATAGGTAATATCATTATTGTCTCCTTAGACAGTCGTGTGCGATGATAAGAAACGTGTCAAGTGGCTATCTGTAGATAGTATTAATAATTAAATTACTAAACTACTTACATATTATACGGATAATATCGTAACATAATATCGTAACATATTGGATTGAGTCACTGCACTACGGTACATCATTATCGTATCGACAGACTAGTTTCACGCACCGCTGTGTCTGACGCTAAGGAGATTGTGTACGTACATATCTATGTTGCTGTCTGTACAATACATAACTCTGACAGATTGAATAGCTAAACATAGATATATGTACGGTATGAGGTTGTACCGGGGGATAGCATGACAAACACTTAGCTAATGACAAGCCTTTCATTGAAAGTATTCAGCTTTAGTAAAAACAATAGTTACAATTATTTTTGCAGACGCATCGCCTGATGGTAAGTGATCACCGCCGTCCATGGACACCCGCAATTCCAGAAGAGTCAAAAGTGCGCTGCCGGCCTTTTAAAAGGGAATACGCTTGTCTTGAAAGTTTACACGAAGCCAGTGCCATCAGGCCTCCGCAACCCAATTTCTGTGCAGACTGGTTATCAGGCTTTTTTGGCATGTGACTACCAGTTACAAATGTCATAGATGTGTTAAGATCAATTGATCAGCTTAGTTATTCCATAGCCACAAGCCCCTCACTGAGCGACAAAAATTAATATCTTTCCGCAATTATACACGCACAACACAAGTCACGGCAGGTCATAGAGGCACAAGGCGCGGGCGCACGACTGACGGGGCGGGGGTAATAAGACGAGGTGAGCATGTTTTTATATGGACAATCAGGTAATAAGTTAAGCTTATAACTTTGTTATTTTTCGTGATAATTATAGTTTTGAAATTTGGTACATAGATTCTTTACATAAAATACTAGTCTCATGTCTCGGGTTTTGGATATATATATCTCCTAAAACGAATATTGTATAGTTTAAAAGTAAAATACAGAAAGTAAGATAAGACATTTAGCGCCCATAAACACCAGTATCTGCGTAGTAGCGACAGTTTTAATATTCCAACTACATACGTTATTGCACGGCGTTTTAGGCATTATCTTCACAGTAAAACATCAAAAATACATAAACGTCATATCTTTAAAAGGGAGCGACTGTATTATTATACAAAGCAACGTAGTATACCTATTATTGCTGTTGTTTGAAATATCATAAATAGAAAAAATACCTTGTGTGCGTATGACAAAATATATGAGAGTGGAAGAAGCAAAAAGTGTGCAAGAATCGTTGCAAGTGGCGATAAGTAGTTTCTGCCTACCCCTGTGTTACATACAGGGGTAGTCACTTGTACTAGTCTCAGGTAAGAAACTCAATTTGGGTTAATCTTGAACTTAATCTTAAAGTTAATGAACATAGATGAAGCGAAAGTAGTGTGCCAGGATCGTAGCAGGTGGAATCTATAGTCTCTGCCTACCCCAATGGGAGACAGGCGTGAAAATATGTATGTACATATGTAGAACTTTTACATGATATTTTACGTCGTTGAGGGTCTATTTACAGTCGCTTCACGTTCATCCACTTATTCCCAATGTCGTAGGAATTTCCCAAAATCCTTTCTTAGCGGATGCCTTTAAGTATAGGTTACTTAAAGGCATCCGCTAAGAAAGGATTTTCTGTTATATTTCTGTTAAATTAATTTCAAGCTTCAAAGCCTTTTAGTTTCTGATATTTCATGGTTAGTGAGATAGTATTTCGCTTTTACATATAGTGAAGGTCGAACGACTTTGTCAAGCCAGGGTTTCGAGTACAAGGCGAAACTTACGAACAAGAAATTCCCCACATCGAGTCTCCACCGTGCATTGGAGATCATGTCGCTGTCAGATGCTGTCGGTCTCGTTTTTTATACGGATACCTCTAAAAATTGAAGCGATAGTAGTCAGAATACCCCCAGGCGTCATTATAAAGCTCATGGAAGAGCTGTTTGTAGAACTGGGAGGGGATGAGGAATAAGTTATCTATGGGAAGCACAAAAGATCCCATTGGGTCGAAGTGCACTGAGGCCTTGCTGCCTCGGCTCTACACAAGATAAGATAAGTCAGAAACCTACAAAGCCTAACAACCAGTCTACGTTTCGATATCGGTATTGCCAAGAAATTTCGTCATCAAGGTCTGGAATAATAAGACTGGAAGCATAACTCCACATAGTGCGAAAGGCTACGAAACGCTACACTATTGAACTGCTAACCTACATACCAGTAATAACAACAATTTTATCATGCAGTCCGCCTGTTTTCCAAGTATAACATTAAAAAACAATTTTCGCAAAATAAACAAACAAACCCGTAGGCAATAGTTAGCAGAATATAAACCCCAGCTATCAATTCCCGAAGCAGTTATTATAGTAGCAATAGAAAGTATATTGCGCGCTGGTAAAAACGCCATATTTTTATGGTGGTAAACTTTATAGGGGAATAAAAAGGGTTTACAATTTAATGTTTGTGCGCTCCGTTTCATGGAAGCAAGATATTTATTTTTAAATTATATTCCATAGACGTTTTTATTGCTGATTGTTTTATTGTTTTCCTTGAAGAGGTATTTGCTGAGGTCTTCTAGTAGTACTCAGAATGGAAGTTGTATCAACAATGTATTATTATTCAATAAATAATTTTGTTTTGCCGCTGACATATCTATTTATATCGGAGGTAATAGAGGTTAAAGTAGAAGCTCCAGGAGTCCATATGCCTATAGATGGTCATCTGATAATCAGTAGCCAATATTAAATAAATATTGGTTGTTCATCAAAACTGTGTATATTTTATTTAAATCAGTTGAAAGCACCAATTACTAATATCTGGGTATATCACGATAGTACGGGGGTACGGGGGTACAGAGGCCAAGACAAGCCAAGCAAAGCATCACATGGACGAAAGGTGAAAAATTTATTCACTGTTCATTACTTTAATGTTATACAATCGTTGTAGTAACGAAACGGTAAAGCCAAATATTTTGACTAGTGTAGAGTTAGTGATGTTAGGGCTTGTAGAGTTAGGGCGTGAAGGGTTAGAAGTTTGGCTCTACATGAGATAACTTTTTGACAGTGCAAGCCATATGGTCTCGTTTTGGTAACATTTTACATGAAAATGATTTTGGTGGGATACATACTACAGCACTCTTTACTTCACAGGCACCTCATTTACGAGGAAAAAAAATAGACAACACTTACATATAAGTATACGTACAAACAGTTATTACTATCTCTGCTTTACACAAACAGATATTTACAATATAAATCAAGTTTATGAGCACTAAAGTTGTAATTAAAGTTCGCGTGTTAATTTGCTTGTCCCACGACGCGACATGTCTGCCAGACTCCACCAATCACTTAGAATATTCCCCAAAGATCTAGCCTAAAATATTCCTGAAACGAAAACACTGTAAAACGTATAATGCGACCCTAAATAAAGCAGTGGCCATAAAAGCCGGGTGTGAATGTCACCAGCATGGAGCTATCGGTGGTAATCAAGTTATTCGGGGATTTCATTGCTGGGTGTGACCGCGGCTAAAGTTATTGATGGCCGCGTGACATCGCGTTGGATAACGCAATTAAGTCTTTTCACACTGAATGTACGCGGTTTGTGCAAAGACTTATAAAATAAAAAGATTCTGGGCTTATCAGGGCTGCAGTAATCAATTGACATGCAGAATTAAATTTTATGTCATATTATCCGAAAAAATGCATAGGTATGTAAATAAACTGCTAATTCGTTATGAATAATTAATTTAGATGGTAATTTTTCTTTAAAAAACTTACAGTTTGTGTGCGTTTTGTTGTGTATATCATCTTGCCCAATAAAACATTTGAAGGTTTTGTTTTGGTTTGTTTTCTGGTTCCCTCAATTTCACTTAAAAGTGTGCAACAGTGGTTACGCTTTGAAAACTTGGCTCTACTGCTTGAACAAATTAGGAAGTAATTTGTTCAAGGTTTCACGGTTTTTATCTGTGTAAAATTTTATTATGAAATAAAACGAAGACGGAAATAATTACTTAGTATGTTTATTTTTGTTTATTCTAATATTATCAATTTATAAAGAAACATGAAGCGACATCCAATGCCTCATTATCGGACAGTCGTGTTTGTTAGCCAGCACCTTTAGAATGCTGGTCCTCACACGGTGTAGCAGTGACGCATTCTTATAATTGCATGAAAACCATCTGTACCTATGTGCCTCTGCAAACATGCCAGATGCACTACAAAACCTTGGCAAACCAATAGCAATAATGCTAAACATTTTAAAACTTCCTTTAATTAATTAGGTACTTCACTCAAATTTATTTCAATTTTTTAGTAAACTTTATACCTACAGCAAAATCTATATTTACTTCGACCTTTTAAATAAACCAATGAACTGATACGAAACCTTATAGGCTTGCCGAACGGAGCCGACAGGCCACTCACTGGAAAAATACCGTACCTGCCTTTGATGACGACCCTTCATTATGTATAGACATATTCAAATATCAAATAACTCCATTTAGTTAGATGTTATTTTACCTACTAGTTGTTGTTGTCCTCCATTTTGTTGGCATGAATTCCTCATGTCATGTAAGCGTATTAATTAAACAGCAATAGATTCAAAATCGGTCATAAACATTAATCTTTTTGTGATTTTTATTGCATTTTCCGTCGTAAGTTATTATTCATTTACAAAAATTAAAAAAATATTCAAGATACACTTAATAGAGGTAGCATTTTTTGAACGTCAGTTTTATATTATACAGTCCCCAAAACGCCCGCCCTTCATTATAGATACGATTTATATACGCATACAATTTATTTTCCAGTTCAGTTTCATTGTATTTATTTTTGTAAGATAATTTTTGTAAAATATTTTTTTTAAATAAATTACCAATGTGGATAAAGCGGCGGTAGCCTAATGGCTAGGGCATCGGACTTGCGATCATGTGGTTGCCGGATCGAACCCCACCCATTGTACTACCGACGTGAACCCACACGTAACACAAGCAATCTAGCTTAGCACGAGGGGTTAACAAGAATACTAGTAATGTGCGACCCACATTGCTAGTAAGTTTTTAAAATATATATATATATATATATATATTTATACTTAACACCGTATAACACCAATACAATGTATTTAAATATGATATTTTTACAACAATATTAAAATAAATATTTTATTTTTCATGTCGTTATAGATATATTGTATAATACATTGCTTTTTTATTGAATAGGGAAAGAGTGTTATCGCTCAGTCGCACGTCGCAACAGTGTCTGTGTGAGGAACCCTTAACATAGTACTTACGAATTATCTGGTGCCCGTGCTCGAGCGACACTTGTGGTACATTCTCATTTTGTGATGAGTCGCAGTCACTGTGGTCGTTGTAATTATTGTGTGAAAACTATTTAACATTGTCATTGCGTTGTGCGACTTATTTGGAATTAGCTGATATCCCGTAGGTTAACAGATAACAAGTATGAACAAATGTAGTCATTTTCTTGAATAGACCCTTCTTAATAAAACCGATAACGGCCAAGTACGTTGGCCCTAACAAATCAAGACAGACAACATATCCAGGCCAGCCCACAAATATATTTCTGATAATAATGAAAGATATTGGCAATATAAAGTTATCAAAGTAAGAAGATTTTATTTTGCAAATAGATTAATTAGTGGCTAGGAGCCAACAAAGAAACATTGGAAAGCAATCGACTAAATTGGGAAATAAGTGCCGATGAACAGGAATTTTCATGTCTAGAATAATTCTATTCTCTCATACAAAAAAAGATACGCAAGAAAGTACGACAATAAATGTTGATGTTCGTTTCACGGTGATTTAACGCCAATAAAGTTATCAATCAAACTCCCTATGATCCAGTCCTAGCATTGTGTGTCAAAACGTGTTACGTTACGTAAGACTTCTTCCAAAAATAATGTCGAACGCACATCAACATCACGACGCGACACTCGTATTTTATTAACTCAAACACGTTTATCGCCCACTGTAAAGATGGACGCACACAGTGCAAGCTGGTGCTGGGTATTTAATTAAAAAAAAATTGTCAATGCACAAGTTTGTTTGGGAAATTTGGTAAAAGGTAGTTATGAAAATAAAAAGAATAAAACTTGTGACTACTACGTATAATAGGGTATTACACCTTTTTTGAAAACTGTTTTAAATTAATCCTTAGATCGTAATGAACCAGTAGAATTTTTATTTCAATTTTATACAACCAAAAAATGCCATAAAAACGATTTTTAATTTATGATTTTGAATTCACGCACGAAAACGCTAGCCGCCATGCTACTTCGGCTCGTGACGTCACTACTGCCAAAGACCAAGTAACACGATTTGTGAAAATAATGAGTTATAATGTTTATCATTGGTGTCTTGTGCCTGAATGCAATAATACAAGTGTAAAAACTCCACAAAAATTGTGGATTCAATTGCTTTGTGTATCATTCAATAAATGCTTGATTTAGTAACGCACATTTTCGACATTTTCGTCATGGGACATATCCTATTTTAAGGCGGATCGTTCACCTGAGCCCGCCAAATTCAAATTTCAATTGGTTTTTCGCAATTTGTAGGTCTATAACACATTCTAGATTCCTAGCTGTAGTAATTGCGGTATTAGCTATAAGTACAATATTCACAACTGAGCATTAAAAACTTTGCTTGTAAATCGATATTGTAGCTAAAATTAGGTACAATCGTCATTTTTGGCCAAAATTAACGATTGTACCTAATTTTAGCTTCTATAACATTTATTAAGCAAAGTTTTTAATGCTCAGTTGTGAATATTGTATAGCTAATGCCGCAATTACTACAGCTAGGAATCTAGAATGTGTTATAGACCTACAAATTGCGAAAAACCAATTAAATTTCAATTGGTTTTTCACAATTTTTGGCGGGCTCAGGTGAACGATCAGCCTTAACAGCTTTGTTAATTTCAAATGCTGATTAGTTATTGCCTTGTTACATAGAAATTGGTGAAACTGGGTCTTATTGTTAGACAAAACTTGATACGATAGTTAGGTAGGTACTTACATTACTATTTTAATATTTCTCAACTCGGCAGAACAGAAATCGGGATTGGATGCAAAAAAATTTGCCACCATCAACGTATTGATCATTGGTAGATTTGTACTTTCTGCTTTCACAAAACCGTCTTCCATGATGCGATTTTCTATCAAACTAACACAGCACGACAAGCAATGATAGTTGAATTGTTACTCTGAGACGACAAACGTCGTCATCGATCGAATGAGTGACGTCACGTCGATAACCAATATGGCGGATGGCGTTTTAAAACAGATTAAAAAAGACGATTTTTGAAATTGAATTATAAAATTTACATTGCATTTTTATTAATAAATACTTACGTTTCTCGTTTACTTTTTTCAAAATCTATCATAAAATGCATTTTCATATTTATTTTTACATGGTGTAAAATACCCTATTATGAGTTTTTATCAAAAAATCTAGTTGTTCATCTATAGTAGGTTCCAAAATCTTTTATGGAATACACTGGCGTGCAAACGAGTGGACGGATCACCTGTTTTAAGCGATTACCGCCGCCCATGGACACCCGCAACACCAGAGTAGTGGCAAGTGCTTTGCCCGTCTTTTAAAAGGGTTTGCGCATACACCATACACTGTGTAAAGACGCCATAACTCGCAAGCATAGGCAAGACATTATAGGAAGTGTGCAGTAAGGTTTGTTTAGGTTGGTAGGGTTTGTTTGTTATGTTCCAATACCGTTGTTTGTGAGCTGTGGCAATAAAATTAATTTGATGGCATTCTTTGTTTTCTTATGTCAGCCATAATTTGTTGTTTTATCTGCAACATAAATATTTTAATTTCCTAAGGCAGGTAGGTATCAGGAAATTAATTTATGCGAAATATTTAAATGGAATAGATTTTCGCCAGTTCTGTACCTACTAAGGACAACACTGTAAGACTTCAGACTTTTTAAATAGTATCTGGACATTTGCGAAAAGCCTGTTTTTATGAGATGAATAATGAACCGATAGCTTTCTCAGTAGATAGGTCAAGCCCTGTGACATATAGTTTCTAATTTTGTCCTCCCCATTTTATATGCTTCGCTGAAGAAAACGTGCAATATATCTCGGCAGCAATTTAAATTAAAATCTGCTAGCTATAATTTTAAACACCTAAAGTGCGTTTAAATGTCGGTATAGTAATTTACCTATGCTTACGGAAAACTGATTCGGGAGCTATCCAACTTAACAACGACAACCAAACTCAATAAAATTAGAATGAAAATGCATTTGAGTTTGTCGCAATTATTCACGCCAAAATGGTTGAACCAATTTGAATTGAAATAGGGTAAAAGAACATGATTATAGCCTCTATATAATATAGACAATTATTTCGTAAAAACGGGCACAGTGGACAAAGCCGTACATAAAGCTAGTAGTTCAAGATAAAAGCTATACTACTTCATAAATAATTGACACAGTGTCGATATAGTGGCGATGTGTGGAGCTCGAGATTGCTCGAGGATGAAGAGTGTGCCATGTTTTCAGCAATATGTGATACAGTGGCCTTATTACGTCGCGAGGCAATAAAAACCGATTTGATGGCAAATCAAACTTATAATAGGATAGATGTTGCCAAAAGTTCACGGTACTTTTTATTGCGAAGATAACGTTTATGTTTCGGAATGTATTTACGAGTATATTATATTGTTACGAGCTGGGGTTCGGAAAAAATTAAGCAACACCTTTTACCGAAACAAAGAAATATTTTAATGAAATTGACAAACACACAACAGAAATTACAAAGAAAGTTACTACGTAAAGTGATTATTAGTGCGAAAAGTAAACTATCACTCTAATACCTAATCACTTAAATTCACTTTACCTTATCGAAAACCTAACTGCCATAGCCCACCCTCAAGACCGTTATATAAATAAGCCACAAAGATTTTAGAATCGATCAATCTCAATACATAAGTCCAAACAATGCGAGTACCTAGGTACTTGATCGTCTATTGTTTACGGGCATTGACCTTGAACCTGGCCTTGAACTATTGTTATTACGCGAGCGACGCGTTCAAGCGCTTTCTTTAGATTTTTCTACGCGTTTTTACGACCTATCTAGAATCTCCGTGACCCATCTCTGCCGTTCTAAAGCTGAGCGTAACAATATTTTATTAAAATAAATCTACTTTTTACGGAATTTATCGCGTTATTTTGATATTATTTAATTTCCAACGTATCGGATACCTACCTTACACATTTGTTAATTATTAGAGATCCGATTCACGCAGAACGAGCTCACCGTATCTTTCGATCTTGCAGTTTCGGGCTTGGATTTTGAATTAATGGAATCTAAATGTAATTAGTTATATATAATATTACATTTTATTAGCATTTAATTTAAATGCACATAGAAGCGTTGTTTAGAGCTTGAAAGATATCTCAGGTATTCTGACTAGCACCAGCTCAGTCACGTTGTTAGACTATCGCTTGATCTCTTGCAGAAATAGCCCATAAGAAGGTACCTACGCTTAAGTATACTAAGGATAGCGGAATAAAGGTATAAAATAAACAAATTCCGCACGTTTGAATTTTTAGTTATTTAAAAAAATATCATTCTGAAAATTTTGTTTCCCTGCAAACAAGTCAACGACCGCCTTACGGTATTATATCGTCTACTTATAAGCTCAGTATGTATTAGGTACGTAAGTCTTGTTTGACACGTTTAAGTCACAAGACTTAATAAACGTGTTAATTACATAGTAGCTGAAGACATAATTAATGTTATCTCATGTGCTTATTACTAGAATAATCCTTCATTAATTAACTTAGTCTCAATCCAATTAGCTCTGTATTGCGCGGATTATTACGATGAGAGGCTGCTAGTCTGAGTAATTTTATAGATGGGTGACCGCTTATAACCCATCAGAATCTCTATGTCTATATATCTCTAGACGGACTCACATAGACATTCGGAAAATGTAGGTATATGCTGCCCAATTATTGCATCACGAGGCAAATTCTAGTACTGAATTGCTGATCTAACTGCCTCATTAGCCAAGTGGTCCTGAGCGCGACTGCTACGCTAGAGGTCCTGAGTTCGATTCCCAGGTCGAGCAAAGTGTTATTGGGTTTTTCTATGAAATTCCCTTAAAGTAGCAGCTCGGAGTTAGGAATTTGTGCCCGGTTAATGGCAATAGGCTCGCCCCCTATTACATGGGACCTAAACATACCGGCGAACTGTGGGTGTCCATTAGTACGCCTCTGCCTAACCCTTCGGAGAATACAGGTGTGATGGTATGAATTGCTAAACTAAAATTCTGGACCGAAATAATAATTTGAACATTGTCGGTGGTAATTCCATAAATCAAATGATGATGACGATGATGTCAATGATTTACTTAGATCTGAATTACCTATACATACATTAATATTTTTAAGTAGGTAACAAAATGAATGCTCTTCTGGTTACACCAAAAGTCATACAAATCCTGAGGAGATGACCTCACCAGCTAATAATAACAACATTGAGTAAATCCGAGCAACAAGCAATATCCAGTAGGTATATTAACCTGCATTAACCTGCACCACGTATGTTTGCTCACGCGCACTCGCAGGGTTAAATGGGTGCATGTAATGTGCAATAACCAGCTGAACGAAGCAAACGGATGCATGTTGTTGCCATATTGCTGCAATATGTCGACAACACACGAGGGTGTAAGTGCGGCTGGCCCGTTATCATCAAATGTTTGCTTTAATTCGAAGCGTCGCCTAATGGCTAGGGCGTTGGACTTGCGATCATGTGGTTGCCGGTTCGATACCCACCCATTGCACTACCAACGTGAACCCACTCGTAACACAAGCATTGTAGCTTAGCACGAGGGGTTAACAAGAATACTAGTAACGTGCGATACACATGATTGCTAGTAAGCTTTTTTTAAAAAAAAATGAGTAAATCAGTCAGTAATAATCTCAAATGTTTGTAAATAGCAAAACGGGGAACTGGAGAAGTGTTGATGCATTTCACGGGCCAGCAATTCTTCTCTAGGATGATACACTCAACAGACAGACTTTTTATATGTAATTTGTAGCAGTCTGACGATTTATAGAGGGTTCGCCTTTAAGGACTGACGGTAAGTTTATGATTACGATACAAATATTACGTACCTATATATTTTCACGCCTGTCTCCCATTGGGGTAGGCAGAGACTATAGATTTCCACTTGCTACGATCTCGGCACACCGCTTTCGCTGCATCTACGTACATTAACCTCCTAATGCATGATCGTCTGTTTAAAATGCTCTTAACCTAGCCTTTTTTGAGAACGGCCGCAATTTGGTTCTTCGTCGAGGTCGGCCCATTCCAACTTACAAGAAATACAAACTTGTCTTAACAACAAAAAATACAAATTTATCTATACTAATATATAAAGCTGAAGAGTTTGTTTGAAGAGTTTGTTTGTTTGTTTGAACGCACTAATCTCTGGAACTACAGGTCCGAATTGAAAAATTCTTTCAGTGATAGATAGTATATTGAGGAAGGCTATAGGCTATGTATCATCATGCTAAAACTAAGTTACTATTCCACGCGGACGAAATTGCGGGCGGAAGCTAGTCTTATGAAAAAGCGAAAGCATATAATTATAGATTTTTATATGTTAAAAATTTGTATGCTTTTCAGCCGCGTCGGTCCCGGATCAAATTCATTACAGTATGTTTTCTCGTTAACGGTGTCAGGCAAGACGTCACATACCGTAGTGACGTGACTATTACCCTACTTGTCTATGCATCACTGCGCGAATGTATTAGCTCTGATACAGGGGCGTTGGAAGGTCACCCTGGCTTATGCTAGCTATTTGAACGCTTGGCATAGCACTTAGCTTAAGTTCATAATGTTGTTCCAAGCCAGCCATAATAACAGACTATGTATATCTATGCGAGTTATCTGTGTAGCAAGAGGAGATCGTGAAGCAAGCAGAGTTTATTAATTGATCTGCAATGCGGCCAGTCCACAGATGGGTTACCATTTTGCACATAAAGCGACTCGTTCGTGCCTCGCAGAACTCTATTGAGATGCAATAAAAGAGTCTCCTCGAGCTTCAATACATAAATGATTACAGCCTGTTTTGAATTGGTGTAATGAAACTGCCTTATTAGCTTAGTGGTCATGAGCGTGACTGCTACGCTTGAGGTCCTGGGTTCGATTCCCAGGTCGAGCAATTCCCAGTAACAGCTCGGAGTTTGGAATTTGTGCCCGGTTAATGGCAATAGGCTCGCCCCCTATTAGATGGGACCTAAACATACCTACCGGCGAACTGTGGGTGTACATTAGTACGCCTCTGCCTAACCCTTCGGGGAAAAACAGGCGTGATGGTATGTTATGTAATGGAACTTACAATAGAACTTCTGATGTGGCTAAATATCATTATACTTACTATGTACATGCGAGTGTACTACATGCGAGTATATTACATGCGAGTGACCGACTGTCCGTGACTAGACAATAGGGTATTACACCTTTTTTTGAAAACTGTTTTAAATTAATCCTTAGATCGTAATGAACCAGTAGAATTTTTATTTCAATTTCATACAACCAAAAAATGCCTTAAAAATGATTTTTAATATATGATTTTGAATTAACGCGCGAGAACGCTAGCCGCCATGCTTCTTCGGCTCGTGACGTCACATCATTAGTAGACAATACAACTGCCAAAGACCAAGTAACACGATTTGTGAAAATAATGAGTTATAATGTTTATCATTGGTGTCTTGTGCCTGAATGCAATAATACAAGTGTAAAAACGCCACAAAAATTGTGGATTCAATTGCTTTGTGTATCATTCAATAAATGCTTGATTTAGTAACGCACATTTTCGACATTTTCGTCATGGGACATATCCTATTTTTAGGCGGATCGTTCACCTGAGCCCGCCAAAGTCAAATTTCAATTGGTTTTTCGCAATTTGTAGGTCTATAACACATTCTAGATTCCTAGCTGCAGTAATTGCGGCATTAGCTATACAATATTCACCAATTAAATTTCAATTGGTTTTTCGCAATTTTTGGCGGGCTCAGGTGAACGATCAGCCTTAACAGCTTTGTTAATTTTAAATGCTGATTAGTTATTGCCTTGTTACATAGAAATTGGTGAAACTGGGTCTTATTGTTAGACAAAACTTGATACGATAGTTAGGTAGGTACTTACATTACTGTTTTAATATTTCTCAACTCGGCAGAACAGAAATCGGGATTGGATGCAAAAAAATTTGCCACCATCAACGTATTGATCATTGGTAGATTTGTACTTTCTGCTTTCACAAAACCGTCTTCCATGATGCGATTTTAATCAAACTAACACAGTACGACAAACAATTATTGTTGAATTGTTACTCTGAGACGACAAACGTCGTCATCGAGTGAATGAGTGACGTCACGTCGATAACCAATATGGCGGATGGCGTTTTAAAACAGATTAAAAAAGACGATTTTTGAAATTGAATTATAAAATTTACATTGCATTTTTATTAATAAATACTAACGTTTCTCGTTTACTTTTTTCAAAATCTATCATAAAAATGCATTTTCATATTTATTTTTACATGGTGTAAAATACCCTATTTTAAAATAATTGACTCTGATTGACGGTGATATAAATATAACACGATAAAATCTTAAAGTGGCTGAAGGTACTTAAATAGGTCTAATTAATATTCGCGTAAGTGTCTAAAATAGTATCTACCTACATATGGTGATTTTGGTGGTTTAGATATTCCACCCCTAAATTTCACGTAATCAGACAGCATACTGACTATATGGTTGGGAAGAACAGCCTGTAGTACTAGAAACGATTTTTATGCTAAAATTTACTTATATTTTCTTTATACAATTTGTTTAGCTAGAAACTGGATAATAAAAACAAGATATTTTACTTATTTGATTGCAATCCATTTCAATATTTTCGAGAATTTGCGATCGAAGACATCCTACAATTTGCATGCAAATTGAAATAATCGTTGAGAATGCTTTAATAAAATATTTCAGTTTCAATAACATATTGAATTTCGTGGTAATATATTTTCATATTTATTTGCAAAAAGCAAAATTCTAATGCTCTTTTCTGTCTACGTGTAATATTATATTTTTATTAAATTGTTTATCGTTGCTGAAGATTGGGATTATATATTTGATCGTCGAAGAATATACATTACATTATAAAGGCATTCTCCATTTATTTTCATAAAATATATCTACATTTGTCTAGTATGAAGTACCTAGCTTGGATCAATAACTTAGAAATAGATTTCCGTTGTGTGCGGGATTCATGGTAATAATTTGCGATATTCAAAAATCTGTGATGATAATCACAGAATTTTCGTTTGTACATACCTATATTATTAGCGCATTATGCAAAAACTACTGTAAGTAATTGAATACAGTTTTCATAGTTGTATTGCTTGAGATTTAAAATATGATGCATTTCATCTTGATAAGCTAATGAGACTTATTTGTTAATTAAGTAAATCCAGAAAGGAAGAGAGAAAGAAATATTGATACTGATTCATTACAAAACCTCGGAAACTATACCCCAGAAACATAAAATTTGGCATTATAATAGGATCATTACAGAAATAATTTTGGTAATTTTCATTTAATAAGTAAATTGTGAAATACGATATAAACGCAGGCCACAGTTAGTCTCTTATATTATATTGAACACTTGAACACAACTCGATTTCAAAACAAACAATAAAAAAACAATTTCGAAACGGCTGCCCAATTCAGATAGCTACTCTTTTGACATTTCCCTGTAGCTGTAGTTTCGAGAGTGTATGCTCTAGCCTCGAGATTGACGTCAATAACAATTCCTTGATTGCCAAATCGAAAAATTCTGTTCCTTTTAACAATTGACGAGTTCTATTCAATGTTTACATTGCAATCTATAACATTTTGTTTTGAACATGAAGATGAATTCTTCTGGATATTTTAAACCAATTACTCCTTTTTTACAACTATGACGGTTTTTGCCGGTAGATAACCATTTTAAATCAGCATCCCGTATATATGATCGATGCTCGGGTTGTGTTTGTTTGCGCATGTTTGATGAACATCGTGTGTAAGGATCGTAATCTAAGCATACATAACACGAGCATGTTACTCACCTCCGCACTAATTTAGAGTAATTTGTTAAACTAATTTGCTACCGACCAAAACACTCTCGTACCAATTACCCTTAATATGTTATGCAAGTAGTATTAATTATTGCACGATCTCTGTGCAAGCCGGCTAGAGCACTAGCAATTCACTTGATTGTAATTAGGAGTTAGAGGCAATGAGAGGGGGAGCACACACGCCGTTATAATATGCTTCGTTGCTTCGTTGCACGGTAGCGCATTTATGTGCACAAGATAGTGTTGATTAGGTGCCTTATAAAGCAATTTGCTAATTAGACGTCAAATAATATTTGTCATTCCTGATCTAGAAAGGAATTAAATGTTTAAAACCAGCTTTGTTCGTCTGACTACGTTCAAGTAGGTACTTCCAGAAATTGGGTCCGATTCGGTTTAAATAAATACCATTTGTGCTTTCCATGGATATTGGTATCGTGCCTGAGTGTAAGTTCTGTGTTCCGTTATTTATCCCCCGCGACACAGTGCTCCTTCTATAGTTTAGGAGCAGTCTTTATTTATAAAGAAACTGATAAATATTTGCAACTGCCTCATTAGCCAAGTGATCCTGAGCGCTACGCTAAGAAGTCCTGGGTTCGATTCCCAGGTCGAGCAAAGTGTTATTGGGTTTATCTATGAAATTCTCAGTAGCAGCTCGGAGTTAGGAATTGGTGCCCGGTTAATGGCTATAGGCTCGCCCCCTATTACATGGGACCTAAACATACCGACGAACTGTGGGTTTACATTAGTACGCCTCTGCCTAACCCTTCGGTGAATACAGGCGTGATGGTATTTTATGTTAAATATTACGATTTACCAATGACGTAAAATGACATAACAGAAAACATTTATCGTTGAACTTTAAATCATCGAGAGGCGATCACATTAGACGATCGCAGAGATTGATACAATAGCCGTAAAATTCACAAAAAATAAAATAAAATGGGGGCGTAAATTACTTAAGGAAACCGCAACTGACGGTTATCTGTTAACCGTAACGGGTTTAATGGCATAAGAGAGCATTTTAAACACCGAAATATTCGCTACCGTGTTACAGGAATGATGTTACGAGCTGGAGCTGACGGTAGTCTCAATATTATATGATCTTAGATATCGCCGGATTTTGGTAAACTAATATTAGCTATACAGATAACTCATACACTATATGGTTTACCGAAACTGTCCGGATTAGGAAGCGTTTTCGTAGCTCGCTCTACCGAATATTGAATTTGTTACACTTCTATTTCTTTGTAAATAGAGTTCAAAATGAAAACAATAGAATATATGAAATCTTTATGAGATTTTCCGCATGCGCTATTGTTTTCAAGTGTTATTGCAAATCTTATTTCATCGCTGTGTATTTCAATTTCATAAAGTCTATCTCCAAAACCTATATGAGAGAATAATATAGAAATAGCTTAGCTTTCAATTGAAACTAGTTTTATAATGGCCATAATAGGTAAATATGTTTATGTTACAAAATACAAATCTGAAATTACATCTTTCTTCAAATAATTTAGGGAGCATCTGCCTCCGAACTAGGTAGGTACTTACCTGTATCTCGGAAGAAAATGTAAATGTTTTTATTAGTGCTTAAGTGCCAAAGTTAAGAGAAACCTAGGGAATTAATCCATATTTTTTTAATGATAATTATGACTTCTGATCTGTACAGGTATAACCGTTTTTGATTATATGACAGCATTTAAAAAAAGTGAAATCAATTGAAAATTATTACCAAGGTAGTATTAAATAGTTTTTATCTAGGTTTTCAAACGGGAATTTCTCAAATTTCTGTTTTTTAAATCATAGGTATAGATACCTCCAAAATTCGTAATCGTTTTTTTTATAACAAGCCTGCGCCATGGCTATTCCTATCCTAATCTAATAAATATTTTTTCCTTATAATCGTGCAGGTTCTACTCGTGCAGTTGATCAGTTGGGCGAGTGCGGGCGGTGGCCAGCGGTCTGTGAAATGACTTCAACACCCAGATCAGGTGCCCCAAACCGACCCCATCTCGTTTTACGCTACACCAACCATTATTGTTATATTTATGTATTTTTATAAGTAGGCAACTTGTTTTTTTTATGCAAGGGTTGTTGTTGTTTAGGCAGGAAAAAATATCACTACAACTAGCCAATATGCAAAAGGTCGAATAAAAATATATCCCGAACCAATATTCATTTCTGAAAATATCCATGCAAGGTGTAAAAGTAAGTAGATCCCTAAATTATTATAATTATTGTAATACAAAAGTGAAAAAAATGTCTGAACTTAAAATAAAAAGTCTTAATGTTGTGAGATGCGACTCAATAATTTTAATTCTTAGATGAGTATTTTTAACTTGTGTATTCTGTAGTACACAGTCCAGCAGTGGAATATAGTGATTCTGACACAATATGTCAGATCTGTTTATCTGTAATGCGATCACAGATAGACAGATATATTCCCTACTTCTAGACGAAAATGATAACCTCTCTGATTGTTTTAAGAGGCCTCTACATTATTTATCTATTTAAAATATGCCTTTGGTTTTGGGAACGTTAAATGGGCCTTAGGCATTCGTTTTGAGGAAAGATTTGGCTTATGTTAGAGTGTTTGGCTTATGTTACCCCCTCTTGTTAGAAGTTCATTGGCTGAGATACAGTCAATATTGGAATTTTCATATGCACGTTATTGACATCAAAATGACAAAGACAGGTTTAATTTTAAAGTGTCATATGTCACTCCTCTAGTAACTAAGTAATGGTACCTAAGAAAACAAGCCGGTGCTAAGCATTTTGTAACAGGAAAGACCTTGGTAAGCAGCAGCGGCATGCCATAATTAGTTGCTGTAAAGAGCTCCATATGTGTAAAATCATCAAGAGATATAGTCCGGAAGTGTAGTCGGCATGGAGGCACTCTAGCGATAATTTAATCAGCGCTTGGGCAAGCGCGAGCGCGTAAAAAGGCAACAATAGTGGCAGCGGTCAGTGCAGTGCGGTACTTCAAGAAGACAGGTTACACCGAAGTGTAACGATGAACGGTATACAAATATTGCAAACGCAGCTGCTCAGTAGTAGGTCCTGAGCTTAACTTCCAGGTCATGCAAAGTTTATTCTTTTTTATAAACACAATTTTTAAAAGCAGCCTAATCTAAAAACTTCAATGGTAAAATTTGTTTCGAGAAATAATATGTGAGTATGTGTATTGAATAATATGGATTCCTAACCCAGTCGTGTGACTGAGGGCGTATGGACGCACAAATTGCTCGGGCCGGATGCCGAGAAATTTGTGCAGCAATATAATATTATAATAATACTAGCTTCTGCCCGCGGCTTCGCTCACTTGAAGCTCAAAAACGAACAGTAGATCTTTGTATGGGCCTCTATACAGTAGAGAGGTCAAGCTGTTTCTCAAGTTCCGTTTAATTATTTTTTTTATTCACATATTTTATATTTAAAATAAATAAAAGAAATATTTTTTTTAAATATCCTCAATGTACACACACAGCTTTTTACAATTTTATAATACCTATTAGAGAAGTAAGCAATTGTTTTTGGTCTCCAACATACAGATTTTGTCTTATTTTATTTTATTTTATTCCAATAACAGTAAAATTATAACAATGCCTTGTCTTGGTCTATTCAAGATAGTAAAATTGCTATAAAGGTACTTTATTGCAATACGTTAACCCAGATATTAACGACATTCATATAACTACTTACACAATTTCACTAGATGCCGTCCCCAACCATTTAATTTGTGAGAACAATACAGATAATGCTCTATATAAAGCTAATTGATGTTATTATCAACGCGTATTTAATTAAAGAAAACAATTACTGTAATTAGCAGTATCGCACCCCAATTGTTTCCGTAAATAAATTAACGCGACGGTGTGAGAGGCGTTAAAACCTCTGAAATAAAAATGTTGATTGAAACATACAACTTTGTGTTGTGTAGTTTAGGGTTGAAATTCCCTTGGCAGCAATAAATAACATTTTCGTTGGCCAAGACGTCTCAGTTCCGGGTAAGCAACTTTTCATATTGAACACTTTTTGTGCAGTTTGTTTCACTTTAAAATGAAAAAGTATTCGGTAAGTAGTTGCGACAAGTGAAATAATACTAGAAGTAATTAATTTTTTCATCGAATCGCACTTTGGTCAAAAGTCAGCAATATCATTAGGTGGATTCGTGATTTCATGCCAAATGTGGTGATAAAGAAATAAGATTTACATAGTCTGAACATAAAAACAGCAAGTTTCGTCATAATTTATACGAAAAATATTCCTTATAAATATAAATATCCTGCTCTTACTAAATATCTTGAAATATAAGCAAGACCAACAAAAATTTACTCTGATTAAAGTGAGGCCTATTTACAGAGTCCACACAATGCCTGTCCACATCAGGCTAGTCTGTTTGGCCAGGATCTTATTATACAAATATCCATTAACATTAAGATGAGCCTACTAAATGTACTCTTGTGTATCTAAACACTTATGTATTGTGTACACGTATGTACTATAATATACATAAATTGTAGTAAGCTAGCTAAAGTCGGGGTTTAGCTGAAAACTAACCTTCTAGTTCATAAGTGCTTACTTAACGCGGTAACTTAATAGGGTTTTGTCCATTGTCCTCTGACTTCATTTACATGAAAATTACAAAGGCAAATGTCAATTATTGTTACAATGTTTATAATATAGCATCACGCTGTTTTCCCCAAAGGGTTATGCAAGGGGCGTACTAATGCACCTAAACCCATAGTTAACGTTATCTTATTAAACTAACGTTAGTCACCATTACATGTAATAGCTGTTAAATGTTAACCCTATATTGTATTTGCTCTTAACATTTTACGTAGATTTTCCTAATACCAGTTTCTAAAATCTTCTTCACCCAAAAGCGCATAAAGGATAAGTATGATAAGTCTGATATTCAAATCAGACTTATCAGCTATATTATCTTCGAAATATTCTATGAAAATTTAAAGTAATATTCGAAAATCGGAATTCTGAACGAAAAAGATAATTTGGCGAGAATTAAACGTGGCGAAGTAAGTGCATCCGTAGATCTGATATCTGTAGCAGACATCGATGGCGCACTTTACACTGGCGGACCAATTAAACGGTCAGCTCCTTTATTGCAAATGAAAACAGTTAATTAAAACCCAACGAATTAACTTTAATAAGAGGTGTGGTAGAAAATTTATTCAGACGATTGTTTTGGTAGATTTCAGTAAGTACCTTGTTCTATTATGTTTAATGATTCGATTGTTTATATTATTTGTGTTAAACCAAAACCCTTCTAAAAATTTAAGCTTTTGCTAATGTTCACCTTTTTACGTAAAGGGTTTTTCGCACTGAGATAAACAGATAAGATTATGTATTCAGAGAAACAAAAAATATCTCGTAATATTTATTACACATAAACTTACTAATACACATTTTGTGTCTCTAGCCAAATTACCCTACAGAATAACAATGAAAATTAATAACATGCCAGGTAATGTTTCATAAAAACTTCAATATACAGCCGTAGGTAATAAAAACGAAACAAAATTACCTGTCTGTCTGGACCTCTGTCGAGTCATCAAATCCGGCACACGTACGTCGTACGACGTCAAACGAGCATGTTTATTGCGGGACCCAAACTTTTGTCCGCCAGTGTACGCAGTGCAGATTGCTGCAATATTATTAGTTGGGGACCGGTGGGTGGCGGGCGCTAACAAACTTCGTGCAATGAATGTCGGGCACCACCTGCTTATTATGTATAGTGTTCTCCCAGACATAGCCTAAGGCCACTCGAGCTGACTACAACAAATTATATTTTATACATAATATTCATGCAAATTGGTTTAGATACTAGATGCTTTGTGAAAGAAAGAACTGAGAACTTGATTACCTATCTAACGTTGTGGTTGTCAAGAATAATATTTATTGATCGGATAACAAACCATACTGGAATAAGTTTGAGCACTTTTTTTAAGTTGACACACATATGGAGCACGCATCTTAATAAATTTATTCAGCAATTGCGCTACACCTGGGCGCATCGTCAATCAATAGTCATCGAAAATTGTCATTAATTGACTTCAAAATTTGCGAATGTTTGACAGTTTTTCCTTCAAAATCAGTCAATTCTTATGACATTTAGAACCATTGGACCACTCTGACACAATTGAAATAGTAGTCGATCGTCGGCCCCAGATCGATGGTGCAGGTATTCTGTCAGGTCTTCAGTGATGTTATGGATACAAATGGTACGGCCAGTCGAAATACCATACAGAGGAGAATTATTAACAAACGAAAGATGAATTAAGATAAAGTCTAGTGAAGTAAGCCGACACCGGCCGTACTATAGTCGCAAAATAATAAATTCATGAGTTCATCAAGAATCATCAAAACTTAAATGTTATTAGGATCGATATATTAAGTAGCTAAGTCAGTTTATATATATCTAAGTAAATATTATAGTAACTATCGAAAAATATAACATTTGAGGTATGGTTGGATATCACCCGGTACAACTACTTGTAGGATACACAAATATTTGGGCATCGAACCTATGACCAAAAGAGCAGAAGCTAATTGCTCAGTCATTGCACTATTTATTTATATTTCAATGCACCAAAGTAGCACGTAAGGCGGGTTTAATGCAATATGGCATTATCTACCAGTCAACCTAAGGGTTTGGGAGAAAAAGTTAAAAATAGATACAAAAAAAAAATCTGAGTAAATAGTGATAAACTATATATGCACAGTGATAATATAAATATATACCAACACATATTATGTATAATTTAACTATTATATTTAGTATGCAACATACAACATAATTTGAGTATTTTTTAAATGTAACTGAATGAACCAAAAAAACATTCTTGTTATTAATTTGCAAATTGATTAAACGTACCAATGTTAACATTTCGTAAGTATATATAACACCCCAAATTGTGGGTGTATATTAGTACACCCGTGCCTAACCTTTTGGAGCGTACAAGCGTAATGTTTTACAGAGTAAATTTTGATTATGTACTGCGCATCACATGCTCTAACAAACATATTTCTTCTTCATAATAAGCCCCGTCTCACCGCAGGATTTAGTTATCCCAGACATGTCTAGGGGTACATAAACTTAACACAAGTACTAGCTAATCATTGCCGAGTGAGTAATAAACTCAGCATTATTCTAATGAATAGTGCTCCTACTCAAGGGTGTGGTTGTATTGACAGGTGAAGCAATTTAGAAAATTATTAGCTGCACGTCCACGTCCACCAGCGCCGCGATGATCTCGTTTTTCCTAATGCTATGGGAATTTCCCATAACACATAAGTCATATGGAAAATTATTAGTTCACTTATATCCCCAAGTGTAAGGCAAAGTGTAACTCTAGCACCTCATTAGTATTGTGGTCCTGAGCGCGACTGCTATGCTAGTCCTGGGTGCGATTCCCAGGTCGAACAAAGTGTTATATGGTTTTTCTTTCCTATGAAATTCCCAGTAGTAACTCGGAGTTTGAAATTTTTGCCCGGTTAATGACAATAAGCTCGCCCTTATTACATGAGACTTATACATACTGGCGAACTGTGGGTGTTTAGTACGCTTCTGCCTAACCCTTCGGGGAATACAGGCGTGATGTTATGATATGAAAGGCAGAGGTAGGTATACACTTATACACCCGGTTAAAAAAGTAAATCTTCATTTTTTTATTCACTCTATTTGTTATCACAAAATTTCTACGGTGTTAATTTGTAACTTTTGTAATTGAAATATCTATTTTAGATTTAACAGATTTTAACAAAACGATCACAGAGAATAGGTCTTACAATCTTAGGAGAAAGTAGATCTTACTTAATGGCAGAAACCTTCACTTAGGATTTATTCCTCAAATAGAATACATTAATTGCAGGTGCTCAACCGTAGGTGCTCTACGCCGTAGACATATATGCTACGCCGTAGACACATGCTACGCCGTAGACAGCTACGCGGTTATCTGCTTGAAAAGGATTTCGGTAAATGTATGAATACCTTTTTTCTTTCTATATTTTTAGATTCTGATAAGCTATGAGATTATTTTTAGCATTGTGGTCATAAAGTTAAAGTCGTTTTTGTTTTAAGTTGAAAAGAGGGTGTAACCGGCTTTTTTGTCTAAAATAATGTCGCGTGGATACAATAGTATCCCATTCCAGGGTTAAAATAAAATGATTATATTAAATTAGTATTAAGTTTACTTTAGGTTTACACCTACATGAATATTGTCATGTTCCATATTTTAATATAGTAAAGGTTAGTTTCTTAAAAAAAATCTCACTGAAGATTTCATTAAAAAAAAAAATTCATGGCACTTTTTTGTTATTTAATGACCTTCTTCAAGGTCATTAAATAAGAGAAAGCAGATTTATTTGTCACAAAAACAACTACATACCTATATAGGAATTAAAAAGTTATATTTTAGTTATTAAATAAAAGTATATTTAAAGTTTTGTGGCAAAAGGGGACTATGGCACAACACACAATACAGCGCTGGTTTCAACAGCGCTGTATTGTGTGTTGTTGTTCAGCGTGAACTCCAAACTTTTCAACATTTTATATCAATGATACTACTTATATTAAGTTTCAGCTTAAGTAACATAAAGTCTAATTATGAAATGAAATGTGTATGTAATTTAAACAAAGCAATAACTGTTTCCAAGTGTGCTGCAGTTGCCAAGATGTCCGTAAACATAAAATGTACAATTCCCGTCAGTAGCAATTTGTACATCTAAAGTACATTATATAGTTTTCTTGGCACTAAAACTTACTTTAAAATATTATACAAATTATTCTATTATAAATCAGTTAAGTCCATGTAAACACTTAGCGAACCAAACGCGTGACTACATAAACTGAATAAAAACACAACTTTTTAATTAGAAGTCTTTGTCGCTTGAATCTAATCACATAAGTACCTAGATTAATGTGAAAGTGAACAATGTTGACGCGTTCCTTTTCTCAATTAGCTTGAAATTACTCCAGTTCAATGTGTGTTGGAATATTTTTTTACAGTAGAGAATATTTTTTAACATGCTTTGTATTGCTGTGTCGCGGGGACTTTACAAACTTGAGATTGAAAGACACAAATTAGAATAACACCCCGTTAATAACCTAATTAAAGTTACCCAAGTTTCTATTATAATCGTTTATTGAAGTAAAATATTCGGCCTTTGACTTTGAATAAACACACCCACAATTTATTAATAGAAATTCGTGTCGAGGGGCAATATATTTTTAAGTAAAAAAGGAATAATGTGCTCCAGTCAATGGAGAGTGCTTCACCTTCTAAGCAGTGCAATAGCATCGTGTCATTGACCCCGCGGTGCCAACTAATGAGTGCGAGTGAATGAATATGTAATTAAATCAAATGATCTCTTGTGGCGAAAACATGTTTTAATCAAAATGAAAAGTGAAAGTGTGGGTTCTTGAGATTTGCATAGGTACTCGTATATTAATGCTTTGATCTATTTTTACCCATGTCTAATTACGCGGGTATTATGCGACCGTGGGGAACCATGTCGGAAGGTCGGGAAAGGTGGAATGATAAAAAAATGTGTTTTATTATGAGCTGTTACTGACCTTATAATAGCAAACCAGTGATTCACCATCGCGCCTTTATTCCTAAAGGGGAAAGCGAATAGCGTATTACTAACCACATAGATATCAGTAATATTGACAAACGGGACTACTACTGGGAAATCTATACTAATATATAATCTATACTAATCTATAGCTGAAGAGTTTGTTTGTTTGTTTGCTTGAACACGCTAATCTCAGGAACTACTGGTCCGATTTGAAAAATTATTTCAGTGTTAGATAGCCCATTGAGGAAGGCTATAGGCTAGATGTCATCACGCTAACGCGGACGAAGGGTCGAGCAGAAGCAAGTTCTTAATAATAGCTGTTCGCTTTACCTAGGAACCGAGCTCAGGACCTTAAATTCAGTACCCACGCTTAGTCAAGTAAAACAATCTCAGTTGATCTGTCAAGATATGTTTCCTAACATCAATCAGAGATGGGTTCACGCGTTTGTTCATCAAGATTTTTGTTCTTACTACAAGTATTTCGTAGGTATATCTATCGAAATTGTAACTAAATTGGCTACTATGCTTTATAGGTTTGTTTGTTAGGGAAGTAAGGGGACTCTAAAACATAGAAAAACATCATAAAGTTAGTTCCATCCACAGTAACTTCTATATCGTGTCGCACTGTACTAACGAGAGCTGAAAGCTGAACAAAAATAAAAGGTTCTGCAAAAATTTTCAGCAAAAATTTCCCTCCATTAAAAATAAAAAAGTTGTACATAATGATTTACAGTTTCTCTAAAAATTCACTGCTGTGTTAGAATATAGTTAAGTTTCAAACTTAAAGCCGTGTATTCACAGGACGATAAATTTTATGCGACTGTCTCCAAACTTTTTCTGCTGCTGAAAAACATTTGTTATCTCAATTTATATCATTTTATATGTACACGTTAATACGTGTACATATAAAATGAGCACTATTAGCACGTAAATTCTAACAATGATCAATAAAAATAATGTTTTTAATTATACCTAATATTTCCAGCCAAATAATATTTTGCACATATTAATTACGTCTGAGATTTGTAGCATGAAAGTTTTGATATTTCTGGACAATATCACTTGCCCACGTAGAAATGTCTTTAAAATGTCACACATACTCTACGTTTTGTTTAAACACTATTGTGTATAGCCACTCAGTGCATTTCAACATAGTTTTAAGCAGTTTTAGTTATATTTCAGGTTGAAGCTGAATTTGAAAGCAGGTTTAACATTTTTATGCAGAAATTACGTGGAAAACGAAATTCTCTTAGAGCATAGTGCTATGTCATGTGCATAGATTCTAAGCACATATTTATGAAAATAGCTCGGCTATTAATTCTGGAAATTGTCTTTTGGTGGTATTTTTTGAAATTGAATTGCTGATAGGAAAAGGTGTGGGGAGCGATAAGTTTTTAAATGCATAAACGGCATAATAACTTACTCGAAATGGCTAGTTCGAAGTGGATAAAATTGCTTTTTATAAAACTGTAAGTAGTTATTTCAGCAACATCCCTTCATCTCTCTTCTTAGTGACAAGTATATTTGCACATTACTGCATCAATTGTATGTAGCATGTACTTTGTTTATAAATAAAATAAAGATAATTTAACCACGCGCTTTCTAACAAAACTCTACCATAGCTTTATAAATTAAAATGCGCTCCAAACAAAGAAAACCATAGAATTAAAAACGTGCACCGTCCAACTTCCACGTCCGTGGCAATTAATCATAGGGGATAGCCAAAAGCCATAATTAAAAAAGTCAATCGGTGAGAAAATGAAATCCGAAATGAAAGCAATTAATTCTCTCTGTACAAGTCTGGTCTGGATACTGAGTCTGGACCTATATATACTACGTTTTTGTAAGTCAAGCTAGATTATAAACAAAAATAAAGAAAGAGCTTACTTATTAATTTGTTAAGCTTATAAAGTTATTTAGTAAAGGAAAAATTCGACTCGCAGGCAGGAATTTTTCCTTTACTAAATAACTTTATAAAAATTAGCATAAATAATGCAAAAAAACACAAAAAGTTTGTTAAGCTTATCTTCAAACAATATAAATGTAGGTACAAGTAGGTACGTCTTCATTATTGTATTTACGTCATACGTAAAAATAGAATTTTATTAGATAAACTAGCTTCCGCCCGCGACTTCGTCCGCGTGGAATAGTTACTTATAGTCTTAGCGTGATGATATATAGCCTATAGCTTTCCTCGATAAATATCTAACACTGGCTATCTAACACTGAAAGAAGTTTTTAAATCGAACCAGCAGTTCCTGAGATTAGCGCGTTCAAGTAAACAAACAAACTCTTCAGCTTTATATATTAGTATAGAGTATAGATGTGTTTAAAAATTAAATAATGAAAGTATTTCAGATATTTTTTTGTATCGAATAAATCCAACAATAAAGTGATACATGATTAAACCAATAGCAGTAAGTATATTGAGAAGCTTCTCAATCGTTTTGGGAAATTACCGAAGCAAACATTAATTACTACATTTTTCTCATTATTTGTTATAATTAGGTACGCCAAAGTCAAAGTCAAAATGTTTTATTTCAAGAAGGTACTTTTGGAAAGTCAAAACTAGTTGCTTAATAAAGCAACAAGAACGCGCGCCTATAGCGAGTGATACCAAAATTAACCTGTGCAACCTGGCGACATAGGTACAGGGGATTTAGGGTAGCTTAGGTTGGGCCAAATTCAACTATTCCGATATTAAAAGTACTAAAGTTTTCGTATAAGCTCGTGGTGGGTTATTACAATACATGGCCAGCCACCCCAGCTACTGGCTGTAAAGAGTAATCATAAAATTGTACAATGGCGAAGTTTTAACTATTCAACTTTGGTGACCACTAACGGCAGGATTATAGAAGCAATGGTTCCAACCATTGCTTTAGTTAAGTTGGTTATATTTATTAGAGTTATTTGAAGTTTATTGCAAAATGTTTTTAGGAGAGAGAAGTAGTATAAATTGTTCGAGAATGTTATTACAATGGTATGCACATTGCGTTCCTATCTTAAATAATTATTTTAGCTACTCGTCAAAAGAAAAAGTATGATAATATAATTGTACAATAATGACATTAAGCTTATCAATAATAATATATTTATTTTCTTTTCTTTCTTCTAATCCGATTACTCTAAGAAGCTTAATAATAATATAGCCAATTTTATTGCTGATTATTTTTCCCTTAAAATATTAATTCGTAGTCCTTGATCCGTCAAAGCGAATTCATAAAGGCTTTTTAAAAAAAAATATGTTACAATACATTTCGTTGCGACACCGCTCTGAAGTAGGCCTGTGTCGTTAAAAAGTTTAATACTAGCTCTAATTGTCAGATAGTTGCCTTAATAGACACAGACAGTCACTTTGCATACGAAATTGCTACTTACGACTTAATGCGAGGGTCCGCGTTAAGCCTCTTGCTTGACTCGCTACAAAGTTCCAGGAGGAAAGATGAGACCATAATGCTATCAAAACTGTAAACCAAACATTAAAAATAACATGATATTTTATCTTAGAGCAAATTAACATACTTAATTTTAAATTTCATTTTATTTTCACGACGACGCCAATGATACTTTTTATTTCTTTATATCTCTGGCGTATACTTTTATGATCTTTGTGCCCAGAAAATTAGGATGTTGTACATCTTGTGCTTCGAGGAATACCAGTGCCATGGTATAATAGACATAACTACAGATAATGCAATCCACGAAGACGCGCCCCACTCTTCTTTATTTGTCGATACACAGTAATTACTTATTAGTGGGTAATTAATAAGTAATAAGTAATTCATTAATAATTAATAATTGGTAATTAGTAAGTATCACCAAAACTGAAACAATAAACACTAACGATTAGGAAGAGAGTGGGGCGCATTGTCGTGGATTGCACTATCTGTATATAGTATATTGGTATAAGGGGGTATATTAAACATAAGTAATAACACACTATACATATATCCAACAGAATAATTATGTAGATTCACCTATTCAAACGAATCAGTGCGGCGGCGGCGCTGCGGCTAGTGATTGCATAGCTAAATAAAATCATGATTCCATTACAATTGAGATTGTTGTTTTATTAGATCCACTGATGATGATGATGTCTGACATAAAATAACGTAATTTTTAAATATTCCATGACGAAAGATAATGTAGTCAATTCGTTTTGATTTGGACACGATGAATGAAGACACGGAATACGGTGTTCACTACAAAACTATGTACATAATTCTTATACCAAAGTGCCTTACTAGTTTAGTGTTTGTAGACGCGACTGTTACGCTAGAAGTCTTGGATGAATTTCCAAATTAGTTTAGTTTAGTTTAAAATAACAGACGTCACTCGGAAAGCCGCCACACTGAAATGAAACTGGGCTGGACATATCTGTCACATGTCAGACGAACAATGGACCAAACTGACAACTCAATGGGTCCCACTTAATGGCAGATGTCAACACGGCAGGTCCAGACGGAGATGGCGGGATGAGCTAGACTCTTTTCAGAGGGACTGGTCCCTGGCAGTAGTCGACAGCGATAAGTGGAAGAAGAGTGGGGAGGCCTTTGCCCTGCAATGGGACACCATGGGCTTTTAATAATTATCAGTAACGCGCAGACAGCGAGCCGTGCGCACGCATACCCTCTTAACCGCTCGTGCTTATACTTACCTATACGCTTTTACAATGTTTACGTGCAAAAGGTGTGAAGTTGAAGCAACTGATGGTGTTATATGTTCAGTATGTGAGGGTCAGTTTGATTTTCCCTGCGCTGGAATTAAAGAGGCTGGTTGGAGAAAACTTGGGGATCGGAAACTAACCTGGAAGTGCAGTGACTGTAAAACTTTGTCAATAAGCCCCAGGCCTGGCTCTTCCAAGACTATATCGGCGGATATTGACAGTGTATTAACTGAGCTTAAACGATTATCCACTCAAATGGAATCGTTACCTACTATAATGGCGAAATTAAAATCAATTAACGATGAGTTGGTCGAGCTTAAAACTATGCGAACTGAATTTTCAGACGTCAAAACTTCTATCTCAGATATGAAAATATCCATTGAATTTGTTCATGGCTCAGTCACTGACCTCACAAATAAAGTGACAGGATTGGAACGGGAAATTGAAGATCTGAAAAAAACCAGAGATAACTTTTCGATTTTACAAGATCGTTGCAGTAAACTAGAACTACTTTGTCGTGAAACTGAACAGCGAGCCAGAATGAATAACATTGAGATCAAGGGAGTACCTGTATCTAATTCTGAGGATCTGTTTAATATTGTTTCCAGAATCGGAAATAAAATTAATTGCCCCATTCCTAAAGATAAAATAAACTATGTAGCAAGAATCCCAATGCGAAATAATACCCACACTAAAACAATAATATGTTCGATTCACAATAACTACCACAAAAACTTTATTGCTGCCGCTAGAAGCTACAAGACATTATGTGCTGCTGATCTGGGACTTCAAGGCGAAAACAAAATTTATGTAAATGACCACCTTACGCTGGATAATAAAACATTACTGAATAAAACTAAGTTATTGGCGAAAGAACGGGGTTATGAGTATATATGGGTCAGGGGTTGCAAAATATTTATTCGAAAAAATAATTCTTCGCCTAAATACGAGATTAAATCGGAATTTGATTTAAAGAAGTTTTTTTAAATAACACGTCAGGTCGAGTTACCGATACTCTGCAGTTAATCGTCGATTTGACCGTCTCAGTAAATTTAAGTTCATGTAACACAGGTACTTGTTGTTTTTTGCAAACATTCCATTCTCGGCTGCCTTTTGTTGTCTTATCGCTCGATGTCACCTGTTCATTAGCCTTAGCTTATAGCAATTTTATACCTTATTTATTTACTAATAGTGAACAGGTTTGCGTACGGCTAATGAAGTTTTTAAATTATTGTAATTATAAAATCCCCATTTTACATATTATGACGCATGGCCACGCTTCGTATCATGTCGCTAGCTCTTTGAACCATAACTTTCTTGGCACTTCCATTTTATACTATACCTTAGTTTGTTTATACATTTACTTAAGTTACCTTTTTATTATGTATGAATTATACTTATATAGAGCATATGTTTTTCTATTTGTTATTTTAAGATTTTTATTGATTCTATATGGCGCCTATTAGCATATTTTACCAAAATGCTCGGGGACTGCGGACAAAGACAAATATTTTTTACAGAAATGTGTGTATTAATTGTTTTGATGTGATTTGTTTAACAGAGACGTGGCTTAATGAGGGTATATCAGATAGCGAACTGTTCGATGATAGGTATTTGGTTTGGAGACGCGACCGGAATTATTCACTTACGAACCAATCCATGGGTGGAGGAGTTTTGATAGCTGTACGTCGTGAACTTGCAGCTGAGGTACGAAGTGAATGGTGTTCGTCCGCCGAAGACATGTGGGTAACCCTCACTTTGTGTAAATCTAGACCCAGAGTGTCTTATAAAATGCACATAGGTGTGGTTTATATTTGTAATCAGCACAGTGGTAACTCCTTGATGATTCAGTTGAACAACTTTTCCAATAACTTATCAGATATTGTTTTGAAAAACCCCACAGACAAATTTATCATTGTGGGTGACTTTAATCAGTCTAATATTCATTGGAAATCTGCAAGTAATGGCGATTGTTTATATCCTAGTTGTTTGGGGTTGAACTTAATCTCAAAGAAGTAAAACCAAATCGACTGTTGAACTATCAATTTATTGGAACTTGGCCTTCTTTTACTATTTTAGCTCAATATACAAAAGCTGTACTGCTGGGGTCATTGAATGGCGGAGAATCTTAACACCGCCGTTCAGATTATGACGTCAACAGTACAGTGCCATCTAGTAGTCAAAACTTGTACTAATTCTAACATACCGCCCACCAAGGACCTTTGTCCTTAACAATGGCCGCCCACCATGACCTTGTATTCGCCATAGTGATCGCCCATCGTAACAAACTGAAATAACAAATCCTAACAGCAAGGATAATTGGTGAGAGGTACTAAAATATTATAAAACCAATTGAACTTTCATTTCGTGAACTTAAATTGGTTGTAGCAAATTATAAAACTAAACAATAAAACATTTAACAAACTAAATTTCTTTTACAAAATCACAATTTGTTTATAGTATTCATATATACTGATCTGGGTATGTCTGAGCTTTCAGTAGATATGACACCAGACAAAATCCAACCGAGAGTGGTTGACTGAGCTACAGGTGTACCTGGTGGCCCTTTTAGAACACCCTGTTGTATAATTTGACTGTAAATGTCTGCCCCTAATAAAATGTTAATATTATCGGGAGTGTCATACTGTGGATCAGCTAACTGAATCGACTGTAGATCCAAATCTAGCCGCCTAATTATTTTCTTAACTGGGAGAAGAGTGGTTATTGAATTGACCACATATGCTCTCATCATAATTTCAAAAGTTGGGTCTACCCTAGATTTAATCCTTAAGGAAACTGTGGACTTAGAAGTGACCCTGCTGTCCCTTCCAATTCCTGAAATATTTCCCTTTGCTGGGACCTTTCGTAAGCCTAAGCTTTGTACTGTAGCTTCTGTGACAAAAGAAGCTTGAGAGCCTTGATCTATCAAAGCTCTGATTACTTGGTTGCCTCCGTATTTCGACTCCGCATTGATTAGCGCTGTAGGTAACAATACTTGACTATGACTTTCTTTATCAGTCGAAAAACATGAGATGACTGGTTTAGTATCACCTGACTCCACTCTTTGAACTAATGAATTGACCTTTGTGACCTGATTTACCTGCTTAGTTTCTTTATGTGTACTAGGTGCTGTTGTGTTAAAGTTGTTGCTTGGGTGCAGAAGTGAGTGATGACGGCGATCACAAACACGACAATTAGTGGCCTTTTGACATCGTTTAACTGAATGGTTAGCTCCTAAGCAGTTAAAACAGATGTGATTATTCATAACAAATTCGTATTTTTTATCATAATCTAGTTTTGCGAACTGTTTACAAAAACATAGTTTGTGATCATCTGAACAATATTCACATTTGACATAAAAATTATTAGAAATATGAAACACCTTTGGTTTGTTGATGTGATCACTGCTTTGTTGTATAAAAGATTTAAATTTGGGCTCAATAAACTCTAATGCTCGAAACCGATTTTCTATAAATTTATAAAACTGTTTAAAAGTTGGCAGCTCATTTGAGTTGTCATTTGTAACATGCAATTCCCATTGTTTTCTTGTTTCAGGGTCTAGTTTATATGTAACAATGTGAATTACAATGATATCCCACGAACTCACATCAATGTCCAAATTCTTCAATGCATTTAAACATTCGGTAGTGGTATCTAGTAATTCTTTTAAAGATGTAGCCGACTCTACACATGAATTACGTTGGCTAAATAATCTATTCAAAATACAATTACACAAATATCTTTTGTTATTGTATCTGGACTCTAACTGTAACCAACATTGATTATAATTGGCTGCTGTTATTGGTATACCTTTAATCAGCTGTTCTGCCTCTCCTGTAAGATAGCCCTTCAGGTAATGTAACTTCTGTACTGAATCTAAAGACTTATTAGTATGTACTAAGGAAATAAATAAGTCGCGAAATGTTGTCCATTCAGAATATTTCCCTGAGAAGATGGGAATTACTATCTTAGGTAATCGTATAGATGCACCACATGACGACGATACAGAACCATCTTGAGTATCCTTGGCTCCTGCTGGTAACATTACTGGCGGTGGATGATTGCTCATTGCAATTTTAAGTTCCGACTTGTATGTAATGTAAGCTTCCTCAGCCTCTTCATATACCTCACATGTAATACATTCCAGGGATTTTAAAGTTGCGTTATCCAATTCTAATATTTCATAATGAATTTTAGAAAATGCTTGCCAATCTTGTTCTAATTTTTCTAATCTCGTTTCTATGTACTGGTAGCACATCCGATCTTTCGGTGTCTTCTTGAAATTAAGTCTAGACTTTTCAATAGTCGTCTTTAAATTGAGTTGCATATTCGCGTATTTTTCCATGGTAAATTAAAACTGTACTTCGTTCTTTATGTAAAATCTTGAAATTTTTGCAAGTGTTTGGACTATTCTTATTTTTAAGCAAAATCGGGCATAGATTCCTCGTTCCCCCGTTTTTTGCTTATTATTCTAAGTCCTAAACTACTTTCACTGATTTTATTCTAAGTCCGAGAATAACGCACAAACGACTATGTTAATATTTTCGAAATTTTGCTGTCTTTAATTTTCACTATTTTCTTCAGTTAAATAAACAATTGTACTCACAGTTTGTCTTTGTCACACACATTTAATTAATATTTGACCTCTTTGCCGATCCTTAGATGTCAGCCTTCCAGTTGAACTTCTTCGTCTTCAGGGTAGGCTGATGACGTCACACTCCTGGCGCCACCTGACGACGTTCTCCTTCACGAGGAAAACCCTTCCCACACCTGAGATGCGATCCACAACTCCTTCCGGTGTTCCCCACTACTAAAACTACTGATAATATCCGGCTCGAAGGACCAATGTTTGGGGTTGAACTTAATCTCAAAGAAGTAAAACCAAATCGACTGTTGAACTATCAATTTATTGGAACTTGGCCTTCTTTTACTATTTTAGCTCAATATACAAAAGCTGTACTGCTGGGGTCATTGAATGGCGGAGAATCTTAACACCGCCGTTCAGATTATGACGTCAACAGTACAGTGCCATCTAGTAGTCAAAACTTGTACTAATTCTAACACTAGTAATTTAAATAGTGTTATTCAAACTAACTTTTGTGATAATCTCACTACATGCAATTTATTGCAATATAACTGTCACTCAAATGATAATGATAGGATTCTGGACCTTGTTTTGTCTAACAATGATGTTGGAGTTGCCTCCAGTCGGGACCCTCTGGTGCCGGAAGATCCCCATCATCGGGCACTCTGTATCTCGGCCGATTTTGTGCAGTTGCATCTATTGCGTTCTCGACCTCGAGTAAAATTCTTGTATGATCAGGGGGATTACGATACCATTATAAATGAAATGAGTAAAGTTGATTGGTCATTGCAATTAGGAAGTAGGTCTATTGAGGATGCGGTAAAGTACTTCTATGATTTTATAAATAAACTACATAATATGTACATACCTTGTAAAACGGTGGTCCCCAGGTGCAGGTATCCTCCATGGTATAAAGGCCCGCTTATTAAAATTATTAAGGAAAAAGCCAAATTTCATTCCAAATACAAAAGATATGGAAATACTTTTGACTATCTCTCATTTATTACTTTGCGTCAACGAGCCAAGGAAATAGAAAAGGATATGTTCGATAGCTATATCAAAAATATTGAAACAGCTATTTCTAAAAATCCGAGAATATTTTGGCAATATGTCAAATCCAAACAATTAACTAATGCCTATCCTTCAGTGCTCCGATTGGGTGAAATCGCATCTATTAATGGAGAGGATATTTGCAACATGTTTGGTGACTACTTTTATTCCAATTTTCAAGGAAGACAATGCAGAAATTATGATTTTGAGTCCCTTTATACCGTTGATGATCGTACTACTGGGCCCATATCTGATATATGTTCTGTAAATATTCAAGAAGAAGAAGTATATAACTTATTAAATCAGGTAGACATAAACAAAACAGCGGGTCCTGACAACATTCCTCCTATTTTTATTTCTAAGTGTGCGAAGTGCTTATTTATCCCTTTAGCTTTTTTATTTAAACGGTCATTTGCATTGGGCGAGGTACCTATTATTTGGAAGTCAGCGTATATAACGCCGATCCATAAAAAAGGAGCTAAAGATGTTGTTGAAAACTACAGACTAATATCAAAACTATGCGTATTTGCTAAAATATTAGAAAAAATTGTACACAGACAACTTTCCGCGGCTTTAAAATTAAGCTTTACTGTAAACCAACATGGTTTCTTGAAAGGTCGTTCAACAACATCTAATTTAGTGATATGTAGTGATTTTATCTCAGAACATATGTCTCTGGGGTCCCAAGTCGACGTTATGTACACTGACTTCAGTAAATGTTTTGATCGCATAGATCATAACATATTATTGCGTAAACTGATTTTGATAGGTATCAGAGGAAATCTGTACAGATGGTTCTCTTCATATGTGCAGAATAGATGCCAGACTGTAGTACTCAATGGTTATACCTCTAGAGCAGTTTTTATACCTTCTGGAGTTCCTCAAGGATCCTTATTGGGACCATTGTTATTTAATGTATTCATTAATGACGTCGCTATCTGTTTTCAGAGCTCTAAATTTCTTTTATATGCAGATGACATGAAGATCTTGCGAAACGTCACAGCTATAGATGATGCGTGCTCCCTGCAACAGGATATGGATCGATTCCAAAATTACTGCTTTAGAAATAAGCTGGACTTAAATGTCTCTAAATGTTACGTTTGCTCATTCACGCGTAAACCGAACCCCATTATATATAGATACAAATTATTACATACGTTCATCGACAGGGTGTCTGTTATTAAGGATCTTCGCGTGACTTTCGACTCTAAACTTATTTTCGATTCACACATAAACAATGTTATTAATAAGGCCTCTAAAGAATTGGGTTTTATATTTAGAATATCCTCAGATTTCAAAAATCTTAAAACTATGAAAATATTATATTGTACTTTTGTCCGCAGTCACCTTGAATATGCTTCTCAAATTTGGAATCCCGTCTATAATATTTACATTGATCGCCTTGAGGGTATACAAAGAAAATTCCTCAGATTTATTCAATTTCGCTCAAACACACATTTCCCGAACTATTTAAGCCGTTGCAAAAAATTTCACATTCTCCCGTTATATGAACGAAGAAAAATTGCAGATCTTACATTTTTAATTGGTGTTTTGAATGGATTAATAGACGTTCCGGAGTTGGTTGCCAAGATTGGATTACGCGTTCCTTCTGCATTTCTAAGGAAACCGGATATTCTTTACGTACCTGCAGTTAGAACTAAGTACCGTCAAAACTCTTACACAGTTAGGGCATGTCGCGTGTTTAACGAGGAGTGTTGGGAGCTCGACTTGGACATATTCGGATTAAGTTCCCGTAAATTAAAAAAAAAAGTGGGTGAAAGGTTTTTTTGTTGATTTTTTATGTGTTTAATTACTATTGTTACTTTCTTCGTATAACTATTTAACGCTGTTTTCTATCATATGCATATTTTGTGAATGTCATTATTCATTTATCTGTGAAAACTTTTAATTGGCCATTTTCTATTACTTATATTGTTCTCGTTTGTATTAGCTGGAAGTTTTCCTAAAATAATAAAATAAAATAAAATAAAATAAATTATTATTTGCTATGAAATGGTTGGTAGCTGTTAAAGGTTTGAAACTGAGCCCGGTTAATGTCAATAGGCTCGCACATGACCTAAACGCACCAGCAAAACTGTAGGAGTACATTCGTCAACCTTCTGATAATTCTGAACCTACTTACATAACCATTATTTAAATCTACTAGCTGTTGCCCATGGTTTCCCTTGCGTTCGTACCCAAAAGGAATAATTTAAATATGTACTTTTTTGGAGACAATGCCTATGTTCTTCCCCAGGACGCTATCAATCTCCTCCAATCAATTTTTATCGTGACAAACAAAGTTACTTTCATAACTATAATATTAGGTACGGATTTGCGTGATTATGGATGCCGTTCTTGTAAAGACAATTTTCCAAAGTGTATGATAAACAAACAACGAGCATTAATTATTGTCTTAATCTTATGATTTGTTTCCTTACTTGTTTATTTCCTCCTCACAGGTTTACTTATGACGCGTACTTGTACTTTACCCTACACTTGGTATGCGAGGTTTAACTCAATTTATAATGGCAATATATAGTAGATACATTGCCTTAATAAAATAAAAGAGCACTAGGCGCCAACTAACTCAATAGCAAAGTACTTACTCTTTTCAAAACTGTATAGTAGTTTCGGAAAACACTAGAATTTTACGAGGTTTGTTTCTTTACTAGTTGTTTTTAAACTGTTGTTTACTGCATATATATAAATAAAGAGTACCTACGTATTTATACACTGGTATCAATCTGTTAATTGAGTCACTTGTATCACCTAGAGCTGTAGTCATTGTCGAGGTGCCGCCACTTAGGTACTCATTACTGGGTTGATTGATAAATAACAAACAAAGGGGTTTCGTTCTCAGTTGTGAATATTGTAAGTTACTACCCAGTTATCGTGGCTCATGGGTAGTCCATCAATAATATGGGTATAAAGGCTAGGTTGGGAGGTCTTAACGTATGAACTATGAACAAAGTTGTGTGAATTTTCTATTTGTTTAATATATGTAGATATGAATATGCATAAGGAATATGCAAAAATATACCAGCTATAATATTATCGATATGTTTTTTCAGGGACTGCGCTACGCTCGCCACTATCAATCAAAATCTATGTAAATGAAACTAACAAATACATTGAAAACCATTGGGTCATGTACATCGAAGTCTAGATAATTGGGCCTGCCAACGCTCGTCTATATTGAAACCGGTTGACTGAACATGTCGGCCCCGATATGTTGACTTAACGGTAACGTTTATAAGGGTCAAACATTTTCATTTTATTACGAACGCGTCACAATGTTTTGTTTTCGTCTGGAATTACAATATTGGATTAAAATATAAAGGGGTCGGGCGTAATCTTTAGTAACACGTTAAAACGTACGTTTCTATAACCGAATAAAGATTTAATGGTTATATACCTAAATGTACTTATATTGTTGAGATGTCAGGAAGGTGGACAAATGTGTGATGAAATACCGTGGATCCGATCTATTCAGATGCAGTAGGTACGACCGACATATCGACCTTATGATCTATGTAATAAAGCTGAAAAGCATCGTACCGCCACTGACAGTTGTACATGCACTGAGCGGAATGTTGCTTTAGGCTGTTGGTTTCACTCACAGAACAAATGTTCCGTGGTTTCACTAGCATCAGCGGCAGTTATACCTACACATAAAACTTCTTACACATTTAAAGAAGGCCCTACGTACCTAGCCAGGAAAAGAAAAGAACTTCCTGAACTTAGGAATCATTTTTTACTCCAATCAATTTTTGTTGCACATTTAACACATGATGAAATGAAATGATGATGATGAAATGATGATGAAATGATGATGAAATGATATTTATTTCTGTAAGTAGATCATTAGAGACACTTTTACAAGTCAATGGTTTGTTTTTTTTTATAGCTAGATGGCTTCGGCATTTCCTAACTGACGACCTCTGAGAAGAAACACTGAAACAAACTCAGAATCATGGTCTCTTTTAAAGTCCAGACATAAAATAATGCAAATAATGTGAGTGGGACAATGCAGGGCAATGTCTGAAATGGCCTTTTGAGGAAAGAACCATAGCAGCTTTGAGTAGACCAGTCCTAACTGACGGCAAGCATGCATCAGTCATCGTGTAGCTCAACCATAATTAAGGGAGCTCAACGACCCGTCACACGACAATACCAGATCAGTAGGACATTCGTGTAGGTCATATAAAATTCCCAAAGGCTCCAGACTATAGAAACTGGTATAATAAAATTAAGCCTACATGGTACTCACATTTACAAAAGAAAAATGACTAGAATAGACTTAGATGTCAAAATAAATGTCAGTATAAATTGTAATGTCACAACAAAATATTAATAAAATTCATAAATGTCAAAATTCAGTTCACTAATAACAAGAGAATCTTTATAATCAAAATAATGTCAGTACAAAATAATGTTAATAATCAAAATAATGTCATTATATCACAGTGTCTGACTAGCATAGTAATAGCCCGGTTCATCAGAGCAGCTCAATCCCAAGCATTTTTATCGTTCAAATAGTCTATCACTTTATAAAAACCTTTTTTGCTTAGTCTATTTTTAATGTGAGATTTAAATTTGTTGATGCTTAAATTTTGAATGTGGCTTGGGATTTTGTTGTAGAAACGAATACTTTGACACTTAAATGAATTACTGACTTTTTGGAGCCTAGTCATTGGTAATATTAGCTTGTTCTTGTTTCTAGTATTGACATCATGAATATCGCAATTTCTAGAGTATTGTGTAATATTCTTTTTTACATAAATGTGTAATATTCTTTTTTACATTGCTACCTCATTTCAAAATATGAACTAAAAAGTCGTCCAGAAGCAAAATCTATTATGATTTCGTAAAAAAAGGCAAATACCCACTGGTTCGCATATGAGCTGGCTCGTAAACGAAACGAATGGAGCCGGGCAGACAGCGAGCACTCCTGTCAACTATAGACTGAAACTAATAACGAACGAGTACGACGAACATCATGTTTCACATCACACCACAGTAACATGCAGAAGGTCTGTTTCTAATCACTACATTTACTTCCCGCTGTCTGTCTGTCCCTATGTATGCTTAGATCTTTAAAACTACACAACGGATTTTGATGCGGTTTTTTTTAATAGAGTAATGTTTTAAGCTATTTAACATCAAAGAAATAGCGGGTGGGTCGCTATTGACGTATAAAGTGACACAACCTGAAAAAGTGTAGTGGCTGCGTTAGTTAGTAGCTTTTGTATCCCGAGTGTTTTTCAAATAGTAGGTTTTAAAATATGGTAACTTTTTCTTACAAAGTATAAAAAGAATTGTATTCTTAAAAAAAAAAGTTTTTAACAGATTTTATAAATCAGGCGGAGACAGAAAAATTATGTCGTATATTGTTCATTTACGGCGGGTCCCAATTGACATAGGGTACAAGTTTCTACAAGTAATGTCAAAATCCTATCTCTAGTAAGCAAATCTATCGACGAAATTGTTCTTAGGTAGGACCAACCGTTACTCAGTTTTCATTAATTTATTTATAATCATTTACTGATGCCCTATGTGTCAGTCATACCTACCTTCGGAATTTAGTGATTAATATAAGATTATTTACGTTTGAATAATAAAAAGAAGCATTTTGCTGATAGCTAGTGCGGTCGGATGGAGTAATGATCAATGGAGTACCTATCCGTAGCACAGTTTGACTAAGATTCACAGCAAACTTCTAAAGAGTGTTTTGAACGTTTACCGCGTGCTATATAGCGCAGACCTTCTGTAAAACTAGTGTAGTGACACGTCACACGAACTTCTGATGGATATATTGCACTTTTGTAAATAAAACTTTGTGTTGTCTGCGAATTCACTTGCATAGACAATCGTCTAAATAAACGAAGTCACAAAATTATTTCTCCACCAAGTTATTAAGAGAACGTGGTCTCTAAATAAATGTACTGTCATTTTTTTTGATGACGATATAACATAACATACCATCACGCCTGTATTCCCCGAAGGATTTGGCAGACGCGCACTAATGTAAGCCCACAGTTCGCCGGTATGTTTAGGTCCCATGTAATAGGGGGCGAGCCTATTGCCATTAACCGGGCACAAATTCCTAACTCCGAGCTGCTACTGGGAATTTCATAGAAAAACCCAATAACACTTTGCTCGACCTGGGAATCGAACCCAGGACTTCTAGCGTAGCATTCGCGCTCAGGACCACTTGGCTAATGAGGCAGTCTTGTCACTTGGCTGATGACGATATTATAACGATTATAGCTTCCCAAACTGATAACAGGGGTTTATGAGTTTAACTGTAACGATAAATACAAACAAAAGGCATTGAAGAAGAATCAACAGATATAAAAACAGAAATTGAGCTCGATCTGTAATAGGATCGTAGTGAATGTGTGGGCTATACGTAAGCGGGGACCTGATACCGATAGCAGCTGCTGTAGCACTCGGTACACTTTTGTTGCACCCTCTAGGTATGTGGACGACCTTTTTTATGCCCAGAAAAAGTCGAAAACAAAGAAAAATACCTATTATAAAACTGAAATCAACATAAGTATACCTTATGTTGATTTCAGTTCTTATAATATGTTTGTTTGTTTTATATGATATGGTATTGTTAGTACCTACTTAACTGCATGTTATTAAAAGGAGTTATGTAAATAAAAATTAAAATTGAGCATGAATAATTTTCTACTGTGGCAGAGTCATGGGCCGGTTCGACTGGACTGATATCACGGCCTCGCAGAAAACCGGCGTGAAACAACGCTTATGTTGTGTTTAGCCGAGTGAGTGAAGATACCAGAGGCCCAATCGCTTACCATCAGGCGATCCGTCTGCTCGTTTGCTGCACTATCCCATACAAAAAATCGACAATCGTACGGAATAACTTGAACTCAAGAATCATGGCAACCGGAATAGAGCGTACAGTGACAGAGTTAAAGATCTGTGCTCTATACACCTGTCTGCGAAGAGCCTATGTGGTATCAATAGAGATCTGTATCCAGCACTGAATGTAATACATACTGACACATTTCACATAAGTGTTTCTGTTTGAATGCTACCCCTAAAATAATATTATAAAAGGATTGGTTCTCGACATCATGAAGCGGCGGTAGCGTAATGGTTAGGCTGTCAGACTTGCAATCATGTGACTGCCGGTTCGAAACCCAACGTTTGCAGTGCCGACGTGAACCCACTGGTTAACGAGAAAACTAGTAATGTGTGACCCACATTGCTAGTAAGTTCTATTTTAAAGAGATATTGCGTAAAAATGTCAGCCATCTCTTTACTAGCATAGTATGTACAAACATGTATTAAGTTTGCCCTTTGCCCTGTCACTGCCATATAGCTTAATATATATATAATTTAGTTTGTGAGGTGTGCCTGGAGGTAGAAAACTTTATACAGCTGTGTAAATGGGCCTAATATGTAGCACGTGTCAGTTGTCGCCGTATTGAGCTAACAAACATGAAAGAATACAGTAATAACACTCCATATGAACTACTACAATTGTAACATGGCTTTGATCTTACATAACTTACAGAAAGATATAGTAGGTAATATTACCTACGGGATCGGGATAATACGGAATCAGATATCTGATTCCGTATTATTTTGGTTCCATTTTAAATAAAGACCTCATTTAGCAAGCAGTAATATAAGCACAGTACATGCCGAATTGTTAGTACTTGCGCATCTAATAAACAAACAAATCCGTATCGTCCGTGCTTCGGCACGAATGGGCCGGCTTGACCGGAGTGATACCACGCCGGCCTCACAGAAAATCGGTGTGAAGCAACGCTTGCATTGTGTTTCGCCGAGTGAATGAGGTTACCGGAGGCCCAAACCCTTTTAAAAGGCGGGCAACGCACTTGTGACTCCTCTGGTGTTGCGGGTGTCCATGGGCGGCGGTTATCGCTTACCATCATGTGATCCGTCTGGTCGTTTGCTCCCCTATCCCATAAAAAAAAATATAAATTATGAAATTAAAACTGTCATTCCACCTACAATTATATATTATTATTCTATCTTAAATCATACGGGATAAACGAATCTATAGTTGGCGAATGAATTTCTAGTTTCTGCATAAAACGGAAAATACATTCCAGGCTTATGCTTTATCCAGATCGCATACAATAGATCAATCTCCTAGCGAACGTATCTGTGGTTTTCCTATTCTTAAATTTTGTGATTTAAATGTATGGAACAGTGGAATGCGTGGAGTATTTTGTAACATTTCGTAGTTTATCAGTGAGCTGGGTTGAGTAGTGCCATAAACCGGGTTTGCGTCAAGTCATATAGTTTCTTCCTTCATAGACTACAGGCTACGAGTCTGTAGATTGTAAAATTGAATGTATAAAATACTACTGCATCCTGAGTAGACAAAATGAACAATGTATATGCGTGACTTTGTTTGTTTCTTTCTGCAAGTAAGTATTGTTCATTGTGAAGTTTAAATGAGTTTTAGTGTTGCACAAAGTTACTTTTTAACGTAGGTAACATACGCCGGTATCCCCAAAGGTTAGGCCGAGATGTCCTGATGTACATCTAAAGTAAATGCTATAGTATTATAGCCTTTAAGTATTAACTGGGCACAAATGCAAACTCAGAACGGATCTCACGCTCGGCAGGTACAGGCTGATAATTTTATTGGAATACTAGCTGACCCGGCGAACTTCGTACCGACTAACAGTCGATTCTGAAACGACACTCAATTGTTTTGACTTCCCTGAACCCCTCCACTAACATTAAAATTTATGGTATGGTATTAAAGTTCAAATTGACTTTTAAGTATTATTACGAATCTTTTGTATGGGAATATAGAAAAGTGTTGTTTTTAAGTTCAGGCAATTTTCTAAATTTTTCTCTCCGTAAGAACCATCCTCGTACTTCAAGGAATAAGTATTATAAAAAGAGAATTAGCGAAATCGGCTCAGCTGCTCTCGAGATTTGCGCTTAGCAACTGGCGATTCCTTTTTATATTATAGATTTTTAATACTCAAAAAAAGTAATTTGTATATTGAAGAAGGACACAGCGCTGTTATGAAATTGTGAACACAAATACATTTACAAATACATACACAATTACAAAGTACTATGTTTCAGAAAAAAATATTACATCGTTATTTAAAAACAAAATCTACTAGCAAAATATGGGTCGCAAATTACTAGTATTCCTGTTAAACCCTCGTGCTAATATAAATAAATGCTTGTGATACAAGTGGGTTCACGTTGATAGTGCCATGGGTGGGTTCCGAACCGGTAACCACATGATAGCAAGTTCGACGCCCGAGTCATTAATCTTCCGCTTCAAAAATCTAGTATAAGATTAGTTTGTAAGGAAATAGTAATGATAATGACGAGCAGACAGATGGTAAGAGATTTAGCGCCGCCCATGGACGCCCGCCACACCAGGTTATACAATAACGATTTAAAATATGCCTTTTTATTTTGTGATAAATTCATCTCTTAGCCTACGTAAAACCCATATCATAGCCTACATCTCAAACAAACTGATACCTCGTAGATACACTTATGTTTGGTATCTACTTGGAATCGCCTATGATTTATCACTGCGAAAATTCAGGTCAAAGAAAGTAAGTGTCTGGCCAAAAGGTAGGATATAGGTTAGACACACAGACTTTGAAAATCATATTAGTCTCGAATTCCATGTCCACATAGAAACTGGTAAAGATATCGTAAAAAGAGAGGCTCATTGGTTTGTTGGTTTTAATCTAGTCGGGGTCAATCCATAGATGGTTTAAGCCGTTTACCTTGTAATAAATGGTTATTGTTGCATTCAAGTAATTTATCAAAATTGATAACAAGAACCTAAATATGTAAGTTGTAAAAAAATATCAGACGTATTATTAAAAAAAATATTTTTTAAAACTTAGTTTGAAAAAGTGATGAATTGTTGAGGGAATTCACAATATACTTTACGAATTTTAGTAAGTAGGTTTAGCCTACGAGTGGTACGAATAGAATTATCAGAGAGAAAAAACCTGATTAGGTTATCAAAGTTGTGAATCTTTCTGCTTCATGAGTTGAAATGATGAATACGAAGTCATCAGAAGGTTCCACTAGGATTTAATGATTGACTTGCTTGATGATGATAATTATCATCACTTATGTAATAGCGCCAAACTTTTTTTGTCTTCCGTCGAGCTAAGTGGGAGTCAGAACCCGAAAACATTCGTACATTTAACAAACACATTCAAGACTACACATTTATACAGAAGATTTTAAGATTTAAAGATAAATAATTGAGCCGCAATAAATCTAATTACAACTCGTGTTAGAAAACAGTAAAATAATTATAAAAATCAGCTGAATGCCGCCAACATTTTATCATAATAATTTAATCAGGAAACTTTTTATTTTATGACGATAATATCTCATTATGGAAGTTTTTCAACAAGTCTCTTAAATTATTAAGAATGCTTCAGAAATTGAGCGTTATCTTTCTATTTGATATTCAATCATGAATATAATAAGCCTTGTTGATTGGCTTTATGATTTTTGATTTTTAATCTCTACTATTATAAAATTGTAAAAAAGCTGTGTCTGTACATTGAAGATATTTAAAAAAAACAAGTGGTCTAGAGTATAGGTACAAACAAAACCGAACCCAAAAATGTGATTTTTAAAATTCTTGTCTGTTTGTCTGTTTGTTACGGGTGGTGGAAAAACTGCTGAATAGATATTTAAACTTTGTTATCACTGTTTGAAAGTAAGTATATCCGTCAACTTAAAAACTGGTGACCTTCTTATCTCAATTAATTGAACGGATCCTGAGATACAGCTTGACCTCTCTGATGTATACAGACCGATACAAAGAAGAGATCATCAATGTTGGTTTTATTATTTCTACTACTGATATAGCTTCATGTGAGGGAAGCCGCGGGCAGAAACTAGTATTATAATAATATAATTGTAACATCGGGAGTATAAATTGTATGCGGTCCTACAGCACGTAATCTTACGGCCGCTTTCACCAACTGCATAAGTACGTTTAAATTGAATTTAAACACAAAATAACAATAGAAACTTGCGTTTAAATACATTTAAACACATTTAAGAAGTTGGTACAAGTGGCCCTTAGTTTTCGCCATTTTTCATGTTCTTTAACACCAATATTGCCAATAATATCTATCTAGTAGAACGTGTAGATACCGTAGTACCGTGGGAGAGCCATGCGTCGGTACGAATAGGCTGGCTCGACCGGAGTGATAACCCCTAAGGCCTCACAGTAACCAGCGTATAACAACACTTACGGTGAATTTCGCTGAGTACATGAGGATACCGGAGGCCCAAACCCTTTTGAAAGACAATGCACTTGCGACTCATCTGTTGTTGCGGGTGTCCAATGGCGGCGGTAATCGCTTACCATCAGTCGATCCGTCTGCTCGCCCACCTATCCCATAAAAAATACGTGTAAATTGCAAATCACAGTAATCTCTGTAGTGAATCAGACAGACTTTGTATTAAATCTGAACATAACTTGTAATAGATAAAGAGTAGAACAGACTGACTGAACAACTTCTTAGATGCGTGATAAGCACGTACTCACGCTCAATACGACTCTGTGAGATAAAACACAATATTAACGACGCTCGAGTCGTAGATACAGACTGAAATTTTATTATTTATGAATACTGGTTTCTGACACCTTTTTCGCTTTCTGACGTTCAAATAGAAATTTGATGTGACTTGTGTTTGTTACTGGAATATAAATGAGGTTATATAAATATATTTTTATATTTAAATAAAACAGGCAGACTGCGGGTGTCTGCCCGTGACCATGGACGCTGTAAAGGGTCCGAAACGTCGGGATTTGTATTGTACGAAACTAATATAACGCGATATAATCCGTAAAGTTGTTTTATTTCAATATGTCTCATATTCGCGTAAACTTCAGAAATCAGTATAATATATTTTTTATCACAGTAAATTGAAATTACCAAAAGGATCCAACAAGGTGACATTAAACATAATCTCATCATACGGGCAAAAATTAACAATACATTTCCTTTATATTCTATAAAACACTGTGGCTTTACGAAAGCCTTCCTATAAACTATAAACATGTGTTCACATAAGCGGTGATAGCCATTTTTGTCACGTCACCAATGCGCGAGTAATCCGCGCGTCACGCTCGCCATCACGGGGCGTGACGCCACGTGACGCGCCGGCCTGCTCCGTCACGCACGCCGCACAACAAACATTCATCTTCCTTTGCATACTGTGTAGTATTTCCGAATAATATCAATACATTGTTATTGAAAAAGAGGAAAATGTGCGCGAATGTTGTCGTAAATGTGTCGTCAGTTTGACACTGTCGCAAAACGAGATATTGATAAATTTTCATTTTGTTTTGTGTAGTTGAACATACACATTTTTTACATACGTACATTTTTGTGTAGTGTAACAATATAGTAGTAGGATATATCAGACATATCCGTAACGTATCTGAATGTTAGAAAAATTAAGCTGCACGGACCGAATCCAGATCCGATTTTGTCCCGACAAAAACATAATTATCTTTAGTCTATAAATAGTAGTTTCGGGTCTAGGTATATGACAATGTGATATTTCTTGTAATTGCAACAACATAGAAGCAAATATTCAATGGTAGGACACTTTATTTTTAAAAGAAATCAAATCATCGTCTGTCCTGCCCTTTAGCTATTTGTAGGACCTATCAAATCATTTCATGACATCAGATAGTTACAACAGTTGATCACGCACTACAATTCCCTCAGTTCCGGGCCATCTCGTTACGGACCAGCCAATCGATCACCGTGACAATGCGGTCCGCCGTCTTAATAACGTCACTAACACGCCCGGTGATGGCATGATAATCACATATTGTCTGGAGGGCGGTCGTCCCTGTACCAGACATTTGCAATTTCTACTTGAAACACGATCACATGAGGCGCACGTACAGCGGGGGTAGGGTAGGCAATTCTGAATCTGCTCTTATAGTCACTAGTGTTTAGTGAAATTACATATAAGTACCTAAATTTTTCACACAACATTTATTAAGAGATAGGTACTACGGACTATAGAACATGAGTAAACTATAGGAAAGGTTGTTCTCAGAATTTTCAAAACCGTATATTTACTTTAACGAAACTTCTTTGCGAACGTTGTACCTTTTTCCATATAGAGGCCTTATTATGACGTGTCATCGCGATCATTTTTAGGTTGTGAGAATGGGATAGCGCTATTGAATCTGTAGAGCGGCATCCCTCTCTTTCAATCGGAAAATGATCGCAATAACGCGTCATAATACGGCCTCTGCTTTCGTAAAAAAATAATATTCTTTGCAAACTGTCAGTGTGTACAGCGGTTTAGTGAACAATTCCGGTAATTGTGCCGGCTGAGTGGACAGTGTCGGTGGCAGCGCCTTGCAAGACGGACAGCGGCCGGACTGCGCGAGACAGCAGCTGACAGCACGCTGATCAAGTTATTGCTGCATTGTTTCTATTGCCAGATATTGTATAAATACTTTGACTATATAAAAGTAAACTTTTATAGTTATTGTATAATATATATATTTTTTTTATATGGGCCTTGTAGCCTCAAATAAATGGATAGTAATAATAATAATAATAAGTCAATAGCCTCTGCCCGCGGCTTCGCTCACGTGAAGCTATATGAGTAAAAATGGAAAAACCAATATTGATGATCTCTTCTTTGTATGGGTCTCTATACATTAGAGAGGTCAAGCTGTATCTCAGGTTCAGTTTAATTATTTGAGATATGAAGTATACTTGTTTTTAAGTTTGAGCACATACTTTCTAACAGTGATAGTAAAATTAAAATCTATTCAGTAGTTTTTGCGCCAACCCGTAACAAACAGACAAGTTTTTGGCTTCGGAGATGTTTATACCCTAATACACTTGGTTTTATTTAAATATGTTCAATTTACAGACACAGCTTTTTTACAATTTTATAATAAGTAGTAGATAAGTATATATTCCTGTGTAATAGGGCTTTTACATCAAACGTGGAATACAGACGTGATGATATATGTAATTTAGAGTATTTAAATTATCTAAGGTCTTGAATCAAAAATCTGGTGCAGTTAAGCTAAAAAGCTAAACTGCTGCTTTGCTTCGACAAAAACTTCTTCGGAGAAAAGATAAAAGGCTTCACGCACATGTTATTGGTGGAAATTTTAATTGAAATAACATTTTACTTTTGATCATCTTTTAGTTCACCAACTTAAAATGAAAAGAAAAAAGAACAAAATATTTCTCAACCTTTTCAGGCGGCGGCGCCCCCATATTTTCAAGACTAATGTGCAAGGATTACAGACAATTGCAGCTATACAAAAGAAAATCATATTAAATAAAATGCGGGAGCGACACAGAAGCCTTGAAAACCTAGAACGTACAATGGAAGAGTATTAAATTTGTAAAGAGAAACATAACAGTTGCTGGTTCACAGAAAAGATTTACTCTGAAAATGTAGACACCATTAAAATCACAAGCACCTACTACTCGGAACGTGAATTTTTCTTCATGTATTTCATTTTTTCTTTCTTTTGACTGATTGGTTTAATGGTCACGAGTGTAAGATGAGGTTCTACCTTCGATTCAGATCAAGTAAGTTAGTTAATGATTTGGTCTATAAAATTCTCTTAGATTTGTTTTTTATTGTACAAGCAACCATAATTCCAGCCTGTTTATCGAAAAATCTCTGAATTTTTAATCAGATGTTAGTTATCATCCTACTTCCAATGTCCTACTAATATTATAAATGCGAAAGTTTGTGAGGATGGATGGATGGATGGATGGATGGATGTTTGTTACTCTTTCACGCCAGAACGGATCTGGATAAAATTTGGCACAGAGATAGATTATAGTCTGGAATAACACATGGGCTACTTTTTATCCGAAGTCCACGCAGACGAAGTCGCGGGCAGAAGCTAGTTTGCCATAAAATAGAGGTAAAATAAACATCATCGTCCAGCCTCGAAATCAACAGCTATACATTTGTGTATTACATGTGTTTGTGCATGCCCGGCTTTATTCGTATTCATTTGGTTGGTTCCCACGATTGCAATCAAATTAATTACAATCTACGTACCTATAATTTATTTTGTTGGTACTATTCGTTTTCATCGAATCGACATAGTCATCACGTTTCTGCGTACAACTGACATCGGCAAAAAACTCGATTGGTATGCAAATGGCATTTAATTGCTTGTACATAAATCGCTTTTGTTATCCAAAATGGCGAGCGATATATTCTTTGTTCGATTTTCCCATAATCGCTAGGTTTTAAACCCAGTGAAGTTAATGGTCGTAACGTCACGAAATTGATCGTTATGACGCGACCGACGCCGATGGTACTTAACGCAATACAACTAAAATCTGACAATGAATACGATCAGTTATTACCAGATTTAATATAAATCCTACCACAGATACACATATCTACATTATATTTGATTTTATTGTACTGTGCCATACTATTTATGGATGCGTAAAGAGAAAAACATAGCTTTGTGTCAACCCGATTAACGCTGTGACTGAGTAGTTATAGCTTTCTTTGTTACGCAAATGTGATTTAACGTTTTCCTTCATTGTAACAAATGATTCTTTTTAGCACGCACATGAGATGACTTATCCTGGGAGAGCTGTGCTTCGGCACGAATGGGCCGGCTCGACTGGAGTGATACCACGGCCTCACAGAAAACCGGCGAAAACCCAAACTCTTTTAAAAGGCGGGCAACGCACTTGTGACTCCTCTGGTGTTGCGGGTGTCCATGGGCGGCGGTTATCACTTACCATCAGGTGATCCGTCTGCTCGTTTGCTCCCCTATCCCATAAATAAATAAAAAATAAAAATATGACAATAACGAACCTCTAGTAAATTATATCCAAATACTTTGAATATTTCTTTATTTTCAATCGGTAACATTTAAAAAGGAAACTGCAAAAAGGCTGAATAGGTTCAAAACCGATCACAAATATAATCCAATTGTTGGCGATAGAGCCCGACGCTTTCTCTGAAAATGAAGGGCGATACGATTATAAATTGTTCTTTTGTTAAAATACAGAAGCAGAAATACAGAAACAGGACCTACTTACGAGTACATAAATATTACGTCATCTATTGCCATAACTTTGGATGAGACAAGGAGAAACATTGATTACCTATCATCATTTATTGGAATGTCTGACAAACAACATAAAAAGGGGTCATATCTAGCTTGATAATTAATACTGCCTCATACGTAGATAGCAACGACTGCAAATAAATAACATTCGATCCCGTATAGTGTGTTGAAATCTCAATTTAATGTGGCCCCAAGCCTGCTTACTATAGCCTAATCCCTCTCATTGTGAGAGGAGACCCGTGCCCAGCAGTGGGACATATAATGGGTCGATTATGCTTATGCAAGCCTGCTTATAGTACCTACATCCAAAAACATATTAAACTTTCAATAAAAAAAAAACGATTTAAAACAGTGTGTTCAACCGAGACGGTTAAAGCGTTCAAGGTGCAAAGAAAATGGTAAAACGGAGGTTATTCATCGCGAAAAATCATGTCCCGATTTGTTAAAATACAATGGCGTTCAATATATTTTGTTCATACTGTGTTTATAAAGGCTTTGTTACCAAACAATTAGGCGATTCTTTTTGCTCACAGAGGACGAGAATTTCTTAAGATTTTCGCCTGAAAAGGCCCCTCCTTCAGTCTGAATAGTACTTACTTTATGTTCGGAAGTAGGACGATATTGTTTAAAACGTTTTTTGTTCTATATAGGATGATCGGTCGGGAGAGATAAACGATTTTAATTAGCCTGATGTAAATATTTATTCATCCATCAGTTATCCTCTACTATTATAAAATCGTTAAAAGCTGTGTCTATACATAGAAGATATAAAAAAAACTAAGTTACGTTACCTATATAAACATCTCAGAATGCAGAAATGTGTTTTTTTTTAATTCTTGTCTGTTCGTCTGTTTGTTACGGGTTACCGCAAACAATTCTGAATAGATTTTAAATTTGTTATCACTGTTAGAAAGTGTGTGTGCTCCAACTTAAATACTGGTGAACTTCTTACCTAAGTATATAAATTAATTGAACGGATCCACCGATACAGCTTGACCTCTCTGATGTATAGATTCCCATACAAAGAAGAGAGATCATCACTGTTGGATTTGATAAAATTATTTTTGGGATCCATTTTTAATCCTATAGCTAGATATAAATATTATAATGTAATCCTATGATGTAACATTGTAAATTTGAGCTCGATGAACACGCATACAACAATATTAACAATTAGTGTACATTGAACAACTAGCTCGCTATAGGTACGGTTCTGGTGCGTAGGTTGTATGTATACACAGTATGTAACATATCCAAGTACATAGTATATGCCGTTATACATCAAACAGTAGCTCATGAACATGTAAATATTTGTAATGCGGTAATTATCTAGCTTCCATACGAATATGCTTCGTGTGTAGTGAAATGTTTAATATATTGTAGCTATATGTTTAGTTAAGAAAAGTAAAGCCTCAATATTCCTTCAATTAACTGCCTCATTAGTCTAGTGGTCCAGAGCGCGACTGCTACGCTTGAGGTCCTGGGTTCGATTCCCAGGTCGAGTAAAGTGTTATTGGGTTTTTCTATGAAATGCCCAGTAACAGCTCGGAGTTTGGAATTTGTGCCCGGTTAAGGGCAATAGGCTCGCCCCCTATTACATGGGATCTAAACATACCGGCGAACTGTGGGTGTAAATAAGTAATCCTCTGCCTAACCCTTCGGGGAAATACAGGCGTGATGGTATGTTAATGGCAATAGGCTCGCCCTCTATTACGTAGGACCTAAACATACCGGCGAACTGAGTGTTCCTACTATACCTTTGCCTAACCCTTTGGGGAATACAGGCGTGATGGTATTTTATAAAGTTAATTCTTCAATAAAATAAGTAATAAAATAATTAACCCATACATATATGTACGTCAACCTATTGCTGTGCTAACTTGTCTAACACGCCGCCCTGTGAAAATGGCTCAAGATAAAATGGATTTGTGAAGTTAAGCTACACTTTCCGTAGCCAGCCTATCGTATAGCACTTTAAACCGTCATTGCCAGTGATCATAAGAACATTTATGATAATCGTTAGAGGTTAGTTCGGGGAAGGAGAAAATCCATTTATTTGTGAAAGTAATGGTGTATGATGTGATCGATAGCATATGCTGCCATGCGTGAAGGTGATCCTTTCAAATATTCGTGGAGTTAGTAGTCTGTCTCAAGCATGACATTACAAGCCGTGATAGCCTAGTGATATGACCATTGGACTGCCAAGTCAAAGGTCTCGAGTTTAAATCCAAGGCACGCACCTCTGACTTTTCGAAGTTATGTGCGTATTAATAGTTAATTATCACGCGCTTAAAAAAAAACGGTGAAGGAAAATATCGTGAGGAAACCTGCACGTCTGAGAGATTTTCTCGACGGCCTGTGAAGTCTGCCAACCCGCATTAGGCTAGCATGGTGGACTATAGCCTAATCCCTCTCATTGTAAGAGGAGACCCGTGCCCAGCAGTGGGACATATAATGGGTTGATTATGATGACATTACATGAAATGGTATTTATTAATGCTTCATGCGCTACTCGTCTGCAGTCTAGATTACATTTGTATTAGTAGTTTATTTAGAAGCGAGCTTTTATTCATACAGTAATAATAACTATTTTTATATTTTTAAATGTTTTTATTTTCCCTTGTTTTTTATAAAAATATTTAAAAATGTAAATTATATGATTTTAAAGGAATAAATGACTATAATGATAATATCGTTCAGAATCGACTTCTGAAGTGGCAGTGGCCCAAGTTATGGAAAACTGAACCTTATGTGCAAAATTGTGCGCGCCATATCATAGGCAACCAGTTTTGCCTCTATCTGGTATAACTAAGTACTTGAAAAAAATATGCTTACGTGTACAGTTTTAAGCAATATATTATAGGTATCTTTGACTTTGACTTTGGCTTGGTGTTCCGTCATTATAATTATGACTCGAAATTCTCATTGACGTTTTTGAGGTCTTGCGCTTATTTATCATAGTAAATCAGCAGGTTATATGATAACCCGACTGCCCGTGGTGCGCCGGAAACTTATTAACTTATGTCATCATATCATATCATATATCATATATATTTTATATATACTAATATATAAAGCTGAAGAGTTTGTTTGTTTGTTTACTTGAACGCGCTAATCTCAGGAACTACTGGTCCGATTTGAAAAATTCTTTCAGTGTTAGATAGCCTATTTATTGAGGAAGGCTATAGGCTATATATCATCACGCTACGCGGACGAAGTCGCGGGCAGAAGCTAGTGTCATATATTATCGTCCAGCAGGGACAGCAGGGACGATATATGTTGACCATATTATATGATGAATCTGTTTTACCGACTGTCTTTTGATAATATTTTCTCGTGTACCGCACCAATAAACTCCAATGACAATTTTAAATCAACTGTGAAATTGTTGGGTCCTGTCCGAGTAGATAGTACCTTCGCGTGTCTCATAAATGATGAGACCCCGCGGGACAAACTTGTATCATATCAATCTCAATATTTGATTATTCGTCTGGAAACTTTGTTGGACTTAAATCTGATTTATATTTTACGCGTATTTTTCTAGAGTTAATTAAAGGTACACTGAAGATTTGAATAAACGATGCAGAACAATTCGGAATATGAATCTGGAATACTGATTGAAAAAATATAGAAATATGAGAGAAAGTCTGTGTTATCAGAATCTAGTAAGTATTTAACCTAGTAATTTGGTGGGCATTTAGCATTTTTGTCCAATCAACTGGCCTCACACAAATTATTTTATAATTTGTGTACTGCCATAAAAAAAATTTGATTACCTGAGGCAATAAGCTCGTCCCATATTGTCTTTTGAGTGTTTTGGCCTTTATCACCATAAATACCTACTTTGCACTAACCTCATCATAGTACATTACTTTCAATCAATGATCGATGAAGGTACAGCGTATGTCTCGAGTCATCCGCCAGTTGGTCGCGTCGCATCAAAACTTTGTCATCAACATTTTGATAGATGGCGCTACCGACAAGCCTTCATCAATCAACTACTTTTTTACTAGAACTTGTGAGGCCTAGGTATATTAACATTTTCCAAGTTAAAGTACTCCTATTATTTATTCTGTGGCACAAAACATGATCTTTGATATGACGTAATAATGTGGTACTTTACTCAAGAGATTTTGGCAGCCCTATTGTGTAATGTAAGCAAGAATCTTGGGTCGGTATATAAATAAATTTGAATGAAGAACACCTATTTTAAGTGTTACGCACTTTAGCCTGCCATGTTCCTTCCTACGCTTTCTCATACTGTATTTGAGGATTTTTCTTTTAATACTTCACTCAAATATTTTTCTAAAGAGGTTATTTATCAATTTATTGTGAGAAGAGAGTGAAGGAGTTATTTATAGCATCAATAAGGTGTTTCTTTTACTTAAATATAATTAAGTAAATATTTGTTTCTCTTTGGGTAACGAGCAATTTAGCGAACGAAACCTCAGTCGATAGCTTCCGCGTGTTTTTTGAGTAGGGAACCTGGTTCTATAGATTAAAGTCCTAAACCAAAAAAAAAGGATTCCGTGGCGTCTAGCATTCCTGGGTTAAATTAAGAGTTACTTAAACTAAGGGCGCTTTGAGATTCTAAAGGATACTTTGCTAAATTATCATCAATGTATGAAATACCTACTTATTCTATATATATATATATATATATATACCTACTTATTCTGTCAGTCTTGATAGGTAGATAGAAGATCTTGCTTTCAAGTCAATCAAGATTCAGCATAAATAAAAACGATTAAAATAGCTTCACCTGCAAATGACACCTATAAATGATCGGCAAGGTCGAGTACCTACTCGACCTTGCCATGAACCTACTGGTTTATTGTACTATGCTATGAGCTAGCGAACTAGCTTACTTGTGCAATTACAGTGTAGTTAATGTCGAAACGACTACACGATGAATTACTTCATAAACACATGCTCTAACTTCACATATTCCCTGCCTTTATTGATACCCAGTACTCCAACAACGACTAATAACTCTGCCTAGTCTGTTAAGTATGATAAGCATGATTGATCTTCAGATACGTACTATATGAAAGTTGTTCGGAGACACGAGGGGTGAATGACCGGCTAAGGGATAGGAAATAACGTCGTCGAGTGTCGCGAACACACGGCGTGACGGGTGTGGGCGCTTGTAACAACATTATAACGCGATGTTACTAATAAATCTGTATTTGTCTGTTTCAAACTAGGCGAGGCTCCTCTCATAATTAGAAGAGTTAGACAAATAATGTGCGTATATTATTCATCACGCGCAGTAAAAGATCGTGAGAAACCTGAATGCCGGAAATCATTGATTAAACTTTTAACTTTTTTAGTGTTTATAATCGACAAGGTAATTTTTAACCACCCAGCACCCAGCGTTACCCTTCTCATTCTAAGAGGTGACCCGTGCTCAGCGGTGGGGCCAAGTTTTATTATAACCGAATAGAACCAGTTGGTGCAATTATTCTTCCGTGTGTCATGTCGGAAAGTCCATAACTCATATGGCCTTTTATTGTGGACGCAAGTAGGGCAGCCGGCCGGTGATAACACATGATCTCGCATCTGCAGCGTTGGCTAAGTGTAGTCCCCCCCCCCCCTATTGTACTTTTTACTAAAGTGCCGATAGACTTACGGGGATAGTACGATCTTTTGCGATATACTATACAACCTTAGTTTTAGTATATGCGAAACACGTCTACTAATTTTATGTAAAGAATCTATGTAGAAAATTTCAAAACTGTATAGTGAATAATCACAAAGTTATAAGCTTGTTATGTTACCTGGTTGTCCGATCTGTTGTAACTTGTGTTCTGCGCGTATGATTGCCTAAACTTAGGGCCACTTACACTAAATTTAAAATTAAATCTATATTGTATTTAAACACGATTTTTCATAGAAATGTTGTGTTTAAATACAATTTAAACACATTTAAGAAGTTGGTGCAAGTGGACCTTAGTGTAGCTCGGTGTCCCACTTGTAACCTTTTTTAAATATTTTTGAGACAAAATATAACATGGAGTAAAAATTATTGGAATCAATTCAGTTACTTTATCTGAAAAAACATTTTTCAGGTTTCGCATACCTTTACTAAAAATGTAAAAAAATAAGACTCGTTGGATGCATGTGGCACAAACTTAGGGGGTGATGGTATCCGTCATGGTCGTATATGGGCATACCCGGCCGACTCCCCCGATGAAGAATATTTATGAGGATTTTCCGCAATATAAAAAAATAAGCATAATGGTATGTAGGTTTAATAACGTTAAACATCACTGTTCATCATATACAAAAGAATATACAAAGTCATTATCCATGCTTTTCTTTGTTCACAGTTCATTGGTCGATTTCATCAGAATCATCAAGGAACTTTATCAAAACTCATTTGAAAAAAGCCAATGAATCGTGAACCGTTTCATATTTATGACTGCATCCTCAAATCTATGTTGTTTATTTATTATATATTTAACTTTGATTTTGAAAAAACTTCATGAGAAATAGCATAATAATATAAAATACTACGCCTGTATTCCCCGAAGGGTTAGGCAGAGGCGTACATGTACTGGTAAAGTTCGCCGGTATGTTTAGGTCCCATGTAATAGGGGGCGAGCCTATAACTGTTACGACTACACAATTCAATCCATAAAGGTGATAAAATTAACCTGTTAAGATAACGTGTGTCTTTCAATAATGTGAATAAATTAGAATTAACATTGACAAATAAACAAATCTCGAATATTGTAGAGACACGGTACAGTTAGTAGAGAAATTTTGCGAAATAAAGCCTTACAGGTTACTCATGGAGAATTAACTGAATAAAAAGATATGTTAAAATGCAAAACAAATTAATTTTACTGTTAAAATGGAGAATATACCTCTAGGGGTTGTTAGTGCATGAGAGATTTGTATTTGCAAAACATTCTACGATTTAAAAATACGGGCAAAAATATATTTTAATGTTATAAAAAATGAATTTAGGTGTAATCTGGTTTTACTAGCATAGCTGTATCTCTGTTCGTTTCAGTTTGCTTGTAAATGCACTCTTACATGGCAATAAATTTATTCAAATGGGCAATAAAGCTATTGCATGCGTGACAGAGCTGTAATATTAAATTCTAATATATGAATTTATATGAAAATAAAAGATTCCGTACAAACACTCGTAAACCAGATTTTATTTCTCGATAAATAAAAAAACCGTTTAAAAAGTATGTGTCGTTGCGAGGTTCCGTAGAGGATAATGCTAAAATATGAAGTTTGGTATTGCCCTCGGCAATATTCGGAAAGCCGATGATAACCGAAGTGTGTGTGGCGTTACTAGCCCTCCAGGGATAGGGTACAAACTTTTCCAAGTTAAACAATCCCGCGAAGCCCGGAAGATAGCTTGACTATATTCGATTTTCTTTATAATCAAAAATAAACTTTCAGTTCCCGAAAACTGGAGACGCCTAAGGAGAACTTTTAGATTACTCTTAAAATTCATGCATTTATTGAGATGGTATTTTTGTTACTTTAGAAATACCTTGAAGTTTCAACTGAGAGAGATTGAGGAAATAATTATGTAGATGATTATGAGTTTAGTACATATTAGGTATAGAGGTGGGTTATTAGCTATGTATTTCGAACCTTTCTATTAACAGACCTGGGGATCCCGCATTGCGGGATTGGATTCCAACGCCAGGCTATTAATATTACACGCACATCAAATAACATTATGATGTCTGCTGTTCAACTTACGGATTTCAAATAAAAAGAGAACGATCCTATTATGTGCTTTATGAGAATTTTATTGATATTTATTTGACATGTAGATTTATTCTCGGCAGACAGCCATCTGATCGCTAAACGGTATGCTATTATTGCATGCCGTTACAATAAAAATATCATTAAGTAAGTATCTCTCGTTGATATAATTTATAAATGTCAATGTCGGGGCTTCGATTCCCAGGTCAAGCAGTCTTATGGAGTTTTTCGATGAAATTCTCAGTAGCAGCACAAAGCCTGTATCCACCTGGCATATTATGCTCGGATAAGCTTGCCCCTTCAATATAGAACATAATGGCAAACAGGTAAAAGCATAAGTTTTTTTGCGAAACCTGATGCTATTTTAAAATAATTATCACGATGTTTGTACAAACTATCCACCGAACCATAATGCCTCAAGTTTTACATGGAACTCGTCGCGCGAAATCCCAAGGTCACAACCTTCAGGACCGAACTGTGAGTAGGTAAACTAACTTGTGAAATTAACAACAAGTTTGACTTAACGTGTTAGTGAAACTGTTACTTAGCTAATACGTTTCATGGCCAAGATTAAGGAACACAATGTGGAATGAATACCTACAAGAAACTACCATTAATACACGTGTACGTATCTACGTTCATTGTCACTCATAAATAATATTTTATAGGCAATATCAACGAGCTTGGCTTATAAGCGGATTTTGATGATTGATTACTTTAAGACGTAAGTTCAGAATGTGAAGGCAAATTTCGACATGGTAGGTAGGACTTGCGGTGGCTTAGAGGTCATAGCGTCTGGCATACCTAGCCAGAAGACACAGGTTCGAATCCGCCCTGCGAGTCGATTTTTTATTTCACTAAAATAACTTTATAATCTTAGCATGCAAAATGCAAAAAAAAAACAAAACGATACTTTTTTTCATAAAAAATACGTCGTTGTAAAAAATATTAAGTTCACATGCAAGCAATCTTGACGAATAGTACTTAAACTATGTATATTGGGCAAAAGGTTGCTCAGTACGCAACCATTCCTGACAACCACATATATGTAACCTGTAGCTCAAGCACGAGCAACTATCGAATTCGTATCGTGAACAAATGAGTATTTTTCTGCTAAAAATCTCATACATACATACATATTTTCACATCTGTCTCCCATTGGGGTAGACAGAGACTACACTTGCTACGATCCTGGCACACCACTTTCGCTTCATTTACGTTCATTAAGCTCCTTCAAACACAAATTATTCTCGATTTCGATACGAATACGTTTTCGAAAGTATTCGTGCTTGGGCTAGTGTTTGTAAAAGCGTAACTACTCAATTATTTACTATACTTACGGTACACACGGCGACACATGAAGCTATACAGTTTGCCTTTAGGACCGCGCTAACCTAAAAATGCAACAGTGTGTAATCTTGACGTGGTGTCGTGTACAGTCTGCCAAGTGGACTCAGGCCCGTATTTCCCCTTAGGCCCACAAGGCCCTGGCCTAGGGGCCCAGCCAGCCTAGGGGCCCCAGTTCTAGTGGCGCTACCTGCGTAAAAGCTCAAAGGCCTAGGGGCCCAGCCAGCCTAGGGGCCCCAGTTCCAGTGGCGGAACCTGCGCAAAAGCCTGGCTTGCCCTATAAAGAAACTTTATTGAAAATATTCTTTAAAGTCTTGAAAGGATATTACGCATTCGAGCTATTTAAAAGTTAGTGGTCTTATTGTGGACACACTTTTGCCAGGACTCGTCTACCAAATTATCAAATAAACAGACGTCACCTAAGAAAGAGTTGAGTTATGGTCTTTATATTACTCGCACGCGCGTGCACTTTAACATATCTTAACAATGCACATATTCAGAAAGTACCACTCTTAGGCTATACACAGCTACAGAAAGAGTCTCTTAAAACCTTTGACTATCTTAGAAGCTTAAAACTGAAAGTAACTTTTTAATTTACCGGTTCGCATAATATGTACAGGCAGATTTTTTTCCTCGCATAATGAATTGTAAAATGTTGTATGATCTTCTTGCTAAAAGGTAGGGAGATTCCTGAAATTTTAACTTGAGATATTGGCCTTGTATGAATACGCATACGTGGATGGTGGACGTCGCGAAATATTTTGGGCGTTTGTCGCGACCCAACAAACGCTCTAAAGGTTAAAATCAAAACTAATTCGGTTTCGTGTAGTCAATTTAGCATCATGAAACATGAAATATACAGTGCCGATTTTAGCACCACCTGGGCGAGATTTTGATCAGCGCCAAACCCATACGAAAAAAGGCAAAGCTATAAATTATATATAATCATAGATGTTATATATAAGCACATCAACAAAATCTAGGGATATTTTAACTAAGACTTTTAGTATAAAACTTTCTACAAAAGTTAGCTCTTTTATTCTTGCTAATTTTACTAAATTAAACTGAAATATTTAAAAACAAATGATGGTGCCAAAATTCTGGAAAGGCTACAAAAATCACATTGTTTGTTATTGATTTTCTGTGGTTTTTTAGAAAGAAAAGGTTGTAACCTTTAACTTTATTTAAAATTAACTGATTACGTAACACGCGTACTATGTCGTTATTTAAGCCGATAAGAAATGCTTCTAGCTATAGGCATGGGGTTAAACATGGTCTAACGCGTAGTTCCTGAGGCTCTGAGTGTAAATTAAAACATGATATCCAGGTTGTGATCACGTTATCGAGCTTCAGATGTAATAGAACTGCATACGTACAGGCAGAAACCATGATACTTCTCCAAGACCTATCACGATTTCTGCCTGTATGGTCGAAGTCGAAGCACATCAGTAGAATTGGTGAGAGGCTTGAGCGCCTTCCTTCGGGAACTCGTGCGTTCTGGTCTCTTGCCAAAGTTCTCGAAGGAAATTTCTGTAAGCCATCCTTTTCACCTCTACATCCCATGTGTAGAGGTGAAAAGGATGGTCGTCGCTCAAATCCCTCAAACTATAGACCGATAGACATAAGAGAAGAGAGAAGAAAAGGGAGGCCTTTTCTCGAAGATAATGGAGTCCATTGTCAACTGCCAGCTCCTTCGATTCTTAGAGGATCTGCTTCCTGACCAGCAGTACAACTTTCGTAAGGGTCGATCGGCTGTTGATCTTCTATATTGTATACCTGACACATCGTTGGTCTTAGGCGATTGAAACTAAGGGGGAAGCCTTGGCGTTCAGTTTGGACATAGCGAAGGCCTTTGATCGGGTATGGCACAAAACGCTTCTTTCGATGCTTTATTCCTATGGGCTTCCCGAGAAACTATGCGAATAAGTCACCAGCTTTCTTGCAGACCGAAGCATGAAGGTCATAGTCGACGGTGAATGCTCCGATTCCACACTTATAAATGCTGGTGTTGCTCAAGACTGTGGGCTATCGCCTACTTTGTTCCTCCTCTATATCGTCGACTGCCAAGATATTTCAAACCGACGAATTGAGAACCTCCTCTTTTTTGAAGCCGGATGAAAATGGAATGATTTCGAGATGGGGGAGGGGGCCCCCAAATGCCAAGTGCCTAGGGGCCCTGACCCCCTAAATACGGGCCTGAGTGGACTGACCTTTAGGCAAAAAAAGTAACCTTTTTTTTTTCTTAAACCTTCTCATGCCTTCAAATAGAGGGACGTAGTTAAGCGACCGAGAAATGTGTTTGGACCGCAAAACCAGGAAGGCTGGACAATCAGATATAAAACACGACATTCTTTGTAAACAGTAAACAAACGAATAACCAAAGGTTGACCGCACCGACGACGGAACAAAATGAGGGTGTTTTGTGGTCTGTCACAACATTCCGGATCCGGCCCCTGGTGTTTTACATACGCGTGCATGGGGCTTCGAATACATGTTAATTTCACAATTGTTGTATTGTTTACTGATTCCTGCTAACATATCAAGTAGAAGTCATGACATAGAGATACGAAAGTCAGACTCTATTGGCTTAGTGGTTGAGCAATAGGCTGCGCCGTGGGTTTGATCCCTGCTTGGAACATTTTTACATAGTCGATAGTTGTTACGATTTTCGGTAAAACGCAGTCAGAAGAAAAACATGAAGTGGTGTAAAAGGTCCATACACATATGTACATGTACAGGACCCATAAATCACATGGTTTTAGGGTGCCATAACGATCGCCCTTATCGTGCTATATAAATATTTTTCCCTGCGCGGAAATTTAACTCGTTAATCTGAAGGCTGTTAACGTCCCTCGACTATTAGGAATAGTATGTTATACTATTCCTGTATACAACTGTGTTTCAACCATAGCTTTTATCTAGGTAAGGACGGATTTTTACGTTTACGGCTTTTGATGTGGAGACAATGACTTTAAATAGATCTAGTACATCATGAAGATACATTTTGGGATGATAGGTCTAGGTCATCAGTTTTCTAGTCAATTTTCTTCTTCTTTTTTTTAATACGTTGCCCCACTCTTAGATTTTCTCCTGTATCGTGCGTTTGCAAATACAAATTCTCACGTACACGCTCAGACCCGGAACAACTACCTGTAGATCATACAAATATTTGCTCAGTGTGGGGATCGAACCTACAACACTTGTGGCAGATGCCGAGCGCTACGCCAAACTTGTCGTCATTGGTCTAGTGGACGCAAACGCGACTCATTAGCGAGAGGTGTTGAGTCGATTATCCGTTAGATACGAGTACCGTTTTTAAGTACGTTCTTCCATAAAATGCTCAAGACCAGCGCGGAATGTGGCTTTTGTCCGTTTAATAAAAGAAAGTTCGTCTCGTATTCCGTGGCACCGAAAAACCACCAGGTCTGTAGGTGTAGGTAAATTTTAACATAAATCTTCCTTTCCTCTAGGGACACGGGCATGATAGTATATAGTATTTATTGTCATGCATCGTCACAAAAAGAAGTCATGAAGGAAACGAATTACTTAGGTTGATAACATTCAACCTCCATCAGTACACGCTTGCCTAAATACAATCTCGTAAATCAAGGCGTACGTTGGACCTCATTTCGTTATTTTCATGATAATCCCGCTACCAAATATTACTAAATCCAACCAAAATTCCGACATTTCGCAGCAAAGAGCAGGAAATATCGATAGCCATTAGGATAATACGGCGGGCCGGAGATCGTCCGCCAAATTTAATAAAACTTTCTCTTCTACAGCGCATAAATCTGGCGAGACCCTTAGTATTCATCTCACAACTCATTGACGAAAAACCCTCCCTCCCACCCCGGCGATATGGATCACAGAAATGAGGAGATGTGTCATATACTCGGTGGGTGGTTTTCAAAGCTTTTATTTATTCTGACCATTTTTGCATAATCAAAAAGTAAGGTAGAAGTACGTATTTCCGGCAGCGTCCCAATACCCGGTAACTAGATAGTTTTTTTTGTTTTCCACCTTTCTACCAATAACAAATTAAAGTTTGTAAATAGTAACACATTCTTGGTAATATTTTGTACAATAATAATTGCAACACTGATCAAAAAGTTTTATGGTGGCAAAACTGTGCAACCATAAAAGTGTGCTCTGCAAAAATATTAAGAAAGTTGGAGGTCCTGTCTCTAAACTGCGAGATCACCCCGTCGTACTATTCAGCTTGGCATGCTGCTACGAATGACCATACCGTAAGGGTGTTAATTTATTGAAATATTTGAGTGAACTATCTAACGATATAAACTATAAATTATGGTGAATCTAATTGAGAAGTATTTATTTTTGCATGTCACATTTATTGGTACGCACTAATCCCTAGTTGACCCAGCAACCGGCATATATTTTCCATTTTCTACCGGATATTGGTGCAAGCATCATACCGGTAATATCCATTGTACCGATACCCGTTATTGTATCCTTATTGCTTTGCAATAGGTCTCTTTTTCCTTTGAAACTGTGGTATAAAGATCTGCCGGGTACTAGGACGTATATTAACAGTTGCACCTAAATCCGTAATGATTCTTATTGCCTTAAGTAAGAGCTTATTTTCCTTTGACTTCAATTGAAATGACTGTGTACGTTCTTTTAAAACCACATGGATTCGATTCCTTTTTTCTTTTTTCTGTATTATTTTTAAATGATTACGCCTATAAAGGGGTATACCCTTAATCCACGCACCTTTCATACAAAATAGTACTCAAGACAGACATTTTAAAATGCCTTATTGTAATAAAAACTCAGCTGAAGGTAGTTTTGGGTATACAACACAATCATCATGTGCTCAAACATTGAGTCGTTGACTGGTATCAGTTTTTATTACTGAAATATGTATAGTAATAAACTGCTTATTGTCAGTGGTAGAACGAGGTATGTGGAAATTAGAATATTGTTTTATATAGTACTAGCCTGTCTGCGTTTTCGCCCACTTGAAGCTCAAAAACCAACAGTGATGATCTCTTCTTTGTATGGTCAAAGTCAAAGTCAAAATGTTTTATTTCAATTAGACCATTATAAAAGGTACTTTTGAAAAGTCAAGCTAGTTGCACGGTTCCAAAAAGTGGGTCATATGGAGAAGAGCGGGCAAGAAACTCCATTGATACTCTTTTAAAAAAATATATCAACTTGGATTAAGCTTTAGCTGCCCGAACTCTTAATGAGCTGGGAAAGCGAAACAGGGTCAGGCTTGTTTGGGTGCCTGGTCACATGGGTATTTTGGGCAACGAGCATGCTGACGAGCTGGCTAGGGAAGGTTCTGGGACCTCACTAATTGGACCGGAACCATTTGTAGGACTGGCCCCAAGCACAGTCAAAACGGCATTTCGGGAGTACGCAAGGGCGAGGCACATGGATGAGTGGTTGAGCCTCACGGGACTTGCAAACTCCAAGAAATTCATAGGTTCCTCATTGAAATGGCAAAATGCCATTTGGAACTCAAGCGGCGGCAGGCCCGTCTTTTGATGGGGGCGCTGACCGGACACTTCGGGACTAATGCTCTCCTACAAAAGATGGGTCTGGCGGAGACATCAGCCTGCAGGGCCTGTAAAAGGGAAATTGAGAGCATGGAACACCTTCTGTGTACATGCGATGCAAAGGCTAGAAAGCGAATGTGCCTCTTGGGTCAGGGTTATCCAAGACCAGAGGACTACAGACTCATTCCCCCAGGCCTCATTATAAAGCTCATGGAAGAGCTGTTTGTAGAACTGGGATGAGGAATAAGTTATCTAGGGGAAGCACAAAAGATCCCATTGGGTCGAAGTGCACTGAGGCCTTGCTGCCTCGGCCCTACACAAGATAAGATAAGATAAGCTTTACAACTTTGTTATTAATTACTGAGAATGATGCAGTTTGATGAGCAAGATCCATTCATTACATATACATATATAAAAAAAGGAATTGCCACAGCAAGAGCTGACAAGTGGGTCAGCTCTTACTTGCTGTGGCTATGGGTCTCTATACATTAGAGAGGTCAAGCCGTAGGTATCTCAGGTTCCGTTTAATTATTTGAGATAAGAACATATTATGGCCTGACACAACTGGTCACCACGCCCACGCGAATCCTAGATGTGGAGAGCCAGAAGCCTTCAATGCTGGATCTTCTGCTGTCTTCTCATCCGGACGGCTATCATGTATCCGTAGGCGCCCCGCTTGGTTCGTTGGATCATTGCCTTCTCGCCGAATGATCCCAACGCCGCTGCTGATTTTGTTGCTGATGTGGTGCTGCAGGGTGTGGAACTTTTCATTCCATCCTCTGTAGTCCCCATTAGTGGCAAATTTCGACCTTGGTTCGGTTCGTCTTCCAAAAAGGCCTCTCGTCGGAAGCAGGAACCTTATCGAGCCTGGGCTGATGTGGTGGCGGCAAGGGATGTAAATACCAGCGCATTAAAAAAGAAGTATAACTTGCCTCTAGGTCCTTCAAAAGAGACATTGCAAGAGCGAAGTCGGAGCACATCGGTAGAATTGGTGAGAGGCTTGAGCGCCTGCCTTCATCTCTCGATCTTCTGGGCAAACTCTTTGCGTCCAACTCAACTTTGGATGACGGGGGAGAAGAGCCGCCTACCATACCGCGGTTCGTTGGCTGTATGCCGGATATCCGGTTCCACCAACGCGCAGTGCGTTTAGCACTTGTATCCCTCGATATCTAAGTCAAGTGGGCCTGATGGAATCCCTCCTATTGTGTTAAAGATGTGCGCTCTAGAGTTGGCACCAGTTTTAACACGTCTTTTTCGGCTTTCTTACTCTTCTGGCGTTGTCCCAACATCATGGAACAGCATTGGTCCACCCGATTGAGAGGTAACCTTTTTTAGGGAAAAGGCGACCGCTCAAATCCATCCAACTACAGACCGATAGCCGTTACCCCCCTTTTCTCGAAGATAATGGAGTCCATTATCAACTGCCAGCTCCTTCGGTACTTAGAGGATCACCAGATGCTTTGTGACCAGCAGTACGGCTTTCGTAAGGGTAGGTCGGCTGGTGATCTTCTGGTATACCTGACACACCGTTGGGCACAGGCGATCGAGATATAATTTTATCATAATGATCGCATTGTATATATCCAAATGATACTTGCAAAGATGTTTGTTCATTTTATCCTATTGATACTTATAGTTTTATCTTATTGATCTCATTGTATATCTTCAAATGTTTGTTGCAAAGATGTTTGTTAATTTTGTGTCATTTTAACAAATTATTCAAGCTGTATTTACAAAAACTACCAGATTTGTATTCTCATTCTAAGATTGTTAAGTTTTTAATGTTGGTGCAATTTTTTTTCGCAGGTAAACCTATTGAAATTAACGCTATGTTATAAATTCAGAGTTTAGCCATAACTTAATTAATAAAACATACCTTATTTTACCTATGTAGGCTATATACCTAGCTGGTTCCAATTTTCTAATTATAACATTGAAATTTATATTGGATACGTATTATAATGTGAACTTTAATATCAAGCAATAGAGTTCATATTTGCGGTAACAAATACCGGATTCTGGGACAATATAACGATTACTAGTACAAATCTAACGGATACTGGTACAAATGACCCTTTTTAATGATTTTGTTGTATTATTGTATATTAACGTTTATATTAATTTTGAAAATAGTAATCATAAAAAACAAGAATAAATTTACTATCTTTAAATGTAAAAATAATTATTGTAAGTCTTCTAGTTTTAGCATAGCAGACCTGCAAAGTCGGCGAAGTTCAAAACTTAACGGTTATTGGGCCGTTTACCTTACAAGCATGTCATCATTTACATTGAAATCGTCTAATAATTAATATTAGTAAGCTAGTTGTATGTATTTTATCAATTATGTAAATTCAAGAAACTACGTATCATTTCTCAGTACATTGTCTGTGTCAATAATCCCAAGTGATTTTGTATTTATTTTCATCTGCGTACATGTATTACAGATTTTTTTATTACAAAAGTCAATAATTATATAAAGCAAAATCTTTATATGGATATCTAATACGATAAGTCTCTTACTTTTAAAAAGGTATATATATATATAAGTATTATATTTATTGTCTAATACCCATAGCACAAGCTCTGCTTAGTTTAGTACCAGATGGTGCTCGGTAGACAATCGGAAAATATTTATTTATTTATTTAATCCAATCATTTCCAAAAAAAATATCTACTATACCCGTGTTTATTTAAATTTAATCTCTATTTATTATTTCCGTCACAGCTCCTAAACTACTTAACCTATTTTAGCGGATAAAGTACTATTTTATGTTGTATGTTAGTTTTGGGCATATTCACGGTGATGGTCGGCTTAAAAAGTTCACATGCCAGGTATATATATTATTTTTACTATCTGTACCTACGTTAGTTCTTGCATCTGTGGTATCTGTGGTTATGGATCAATGTTAGTTAAACATTTTTCCAAGTGAAAGTTTTTGCATTAGGGCATGAAACGAGAATCGTGGCCAAACACGCACAATAGATATCTATTCTAAATACAAAAGTTAACAATACCAAATTGAAATTCTATAGGAAGCCATGAAAGCCTATGTTGGTAGCACAATATCCTTACAATAGATAGATTGCTGTTATTAGAAAATAATTTCTCATACAAAAGCTTTGCAGCAAAATAATCTATAATGCTACTATTTTTTTTTTAAATAAAGATAACGTCCTAGTATGTCCGCCAGACTCGTTATATCCACATTTAAAAAGCCCAGAGGGTCCCAATAGGTAAAAGTGAACCTGTGTGACAACTTATGTAATCCTCCACCTGACAGTGGAGTGTTACATAAGTTGTCAGAGGGTGGCTGACATTTATTTATAAAGAATTCTATTACATACCTAGTATTATGAAAAAGGTCAAGTAATATAAACATTTCACTCAAGCATTTCCAACCAGTCGTGGGCGAACCTTAATTAAGAACTGAAGCAGTATCTAAGAGGATATATCATATATTTAGTAACCTTAGACTCCTAAAACTATCAGGATTGCTCATAGAATCCATAACATACATGTAATATGAACAAGTTAGTTATAAGAACCTACAAAAGAGAGGATAACAAATTATGTCCTGAAGTAAGTGTGTTAAATGTTTTGTAAATAGGTCGGTGCTGGCCCGAGGTTTCGTATTGGGGAATTATTACTATTATTAGGGATCATATTTTTGTGTTTTTGGGGTAAAGGTTGTGTGTTTCTTTTCTTTGGAAGGCAATTGATCGTAGTTTATTAAATTAAATTGTTATCAGCACATCAAGCTGCATGATTCTCACATTATAATAACTAAATTGTAAAATAAATCAATGTTATAATCTTTGTTGAAAGGAGTATCTATGGAGTTTCTTGCCGGTTCTTCTCCATAAGACCCACTATTTGGAACCGCGCACCTAGTTTTTGACAATTCAAAAGTACCTGTATTACTGGTCTAATTGAAATAAAACATTTGACTTTGACTTTTGTGTGTTGTGTGACTCGGTTGTACAGAACTTTGGTACGTTACGAAGTATTGTTTATTCTTTACTTTACCCAGGTTGGATAACGGACTACGGCTTATGTGATAAAGAGTAGTGTTTGTCGTCTCTCGACATCTGCCACAAATAAGTGGATATGTGAAGAGTGGCTGTGTGCATTGTTGAGTTTGTCATGAATTCCGATTCAGTTATTTAGAAAATCGTATACATTCGGTCATGGCTTGGTGCTATTATATTCACAATATCTTCTTTTGATACACTGTCAATCTTAATAGAGATCAAATTATTTGTTAAGGTTTGACTTCACTATTAGGTACAAGAATGGGATTGAATTTTTAAATTGGGCTTCTGTTATTTCACTGGCTAATATGAACCTTCCATGACCACTCTCATGAATTCACACAATAATAAATTGCAACGTTATACAATTTTTTTTCTTTCCTTTCCTTGTAATTTTTATCTACAAATGGAGTGTAACGGCACGCTGCCACTGTCTATTATACCAGGTAAGATTTATGTCCAAAATTCTTCACATTTTCATGTAAAAAGCTCTCGCTATTCAAATTCGCCGTACCTAAATCACGAATATAAATAGCACAGCAGAAATAGCCTCGAATGGCTATACTACAAAGGCTGCTACAGCAGTATCGGAAGCGGGCCATTAGACCCTTTTATTGGCCTGACAATACACAAGGTTCTTGACCGGGTAAAAGGTTAAACTAAACGCATCTACACTATCATATGGGACAGCGATTATGAAACCAATCGACGACGGGTAGATAAATGGCCCTCAGGCGATCCGTCAATATTTGTAAGTGCCCCTTTTTATTCGAGGAAGGCAAAGGCATTTTTTTCACCAACAATGGTACAAATATTGAGCCGAGTTTTCTGCCAAACTACTTTAGCTTCAATGAGTTAGGAATCATCATGTTCTATTAGAATTTGCTCGAAGGAAGGACCTCTTGGGGTTTGACTGACTGGCGACCACACTTACGTCGGAGTTTGTCGTAAAGCACCTTTGTGTGTGTTTATGGACCGACGATTTAAAGAAGGTGGCTGGCAGCGGATGGATGCGGGCTGCCCAAGACCGGGATGGTTGGCGCTCTTCGGGGGAGGCCTACGTTCAGCAGTGGACGGCAATAGGCTGATATGATGATGATGATGATGATACTTATATATTGGTTTAGGTTAATATCATTTACAACAATATTTCTACTTGTTTTGAAACGACTTTGTAATGGAAGTTAGTGCTTGGAAAACTAGGTCAATTTGGCCAATACAAATCAATTGAAAAGTAATCAGTCTAATAAATTCTGTTCTAAGGAAAAGTCATCAAATTTTTTTCATCTTAGGAAAATTCGTCCGACAGGCGCTTACACGCCCCCATTATGAAATAAATTCACCCCTAACTTGAGGGAGCGACTCGGCAAAAAATAAATAAACACCGCTTTACTCATGGAAATTGCGCTCGAACCAATTATATGTCCAAAATAGGTGTTTATAAGGTTTATTCATGATCATGGGCATAGACTATATTGAAAGTACCTATTTATAAATAATTAATAGTAATACATATTAATTAGCATGTAGCAAACCTACCTGTTTAATTCAGGTAAATATTTGATAGACCTCCACCAAATTACTGAGCAATACATTGAATGTCCAAAAGTATGAGGCTCAATCGCAAAATTGATAATATGAAAATAATTAGATAATATTATAAAAAAGCACACTATTAACAAATCCTGCTTACTTTTAGACCAGGCTTCATATTTATTCTGTGACCAGGCCATTGAATTATATTAGGTGAGTACTAAAACAGTGTTCATTTAAATAATGTTCCTTTTATGGACCCATTTATAAGCTTTGACTAAATATCCCTTTCAGCCGACTATTAGATTTTACGACTGGTTTAGGGTTGGGAAAGGGTAAAAATAACATATCAGGTTGTTGGGGTCACATTAAAGGAAAATACGGAGCATTATACAGTATTCATTAGACTATCAATGTCCATGACGGTCCGACTATTTACCGATAATGGCTGAATGCAGTTTTACGAAAAAAAACATTAATCGTACCTACATGAACACTACTTACTTACTACATTACTCCATTATTTACTGCAGGAACACTGCTGGTCATAAGTGTCAGACTCGGTGAGCGGTTTTGTTATTTTGTGGGATAGGGGGGAAAACGAGCAGACGGATCACCTGATGGTAAGCGATTGCCGCCGTCCATGGACACCTGCAACACCAGAGGAGTCCCAAGAGTGTTGCCTACCTCTCCATCTCCCTCCCCCTCGTGCGTCCTTCCTCAATCCTCACTCACTCAGCGAAACACAAAGTGAGCGTTGTTTCAAAACTTGTGTTCATCTTTAAACTTAGGATCAAATTTTTGGGATCAGGCAATGTTGAATTGACGTTTATCATTATATAATAGACTACTAAAATCTAGACTACTTGGCACAATATTATTTTTCTATTGGTATTATATTGTAAACATAAGTCGCCACTTAACCAAATGTAAAGTCTGTCTATGTTAGTCTAATTTATATATTGTTTGTGCCCACTATTTGTAGACTTAACAAAAGTTAATAGAATTTCTGACCCAAGCCTCTACTCACGACGATGTTTGCTCGTTTTCTATTAAATTATAAGAAAAATGAGTTATAGCAATATTGATTAAATTAGACAGGAGCAAAAATAAAATATAGAAGGACTAAAAATTGTGTTTAACGAAGAACGAAAAACCAGTAATTGTCTGGTTCAGTTGGTTAGTAATTGCGAGTTGCGACTCGCACACCAACGATTCCGTACAAACTCTTAGGTATGTAAACAAATGAAATTAGTTTCTAATCACAAAAAGTATTTGTGGTCTAATTCATCATTCATTTCATCATTCTAGGTCAACGGGAAGTACCTAACGGAAAAACCTACGGGAAAACCTACAGGTTTTGATTTCCTTGAGTGTCAAAATATACGGCAGAACCGGTAGTTTCTTTTGATTGCGTTGACTGAGGTTTGATTACCCTTGCTCCAAGGGATTGCAGACCTGAATATTTGATTTAATTTCAGCTTGATACCTCCATGCGTTCCTGAGAAAAAGGGTCTAGACTGATGGGCAACAAAGTGATCCTATAAAGGTCGGTTTATATTGTTTTGGGGTATGGTACCCTAAAAATTCTGTTAAATTTATTGGTCTTTTAAATATTGTCAATTTCAGCTAAACGCAACTTAGCTGAAATTAATATATTAGCCTCACGAAATAGCAAAAACTTCAAATATCCTTTAGCCGAAAAATTTATATTTATTCAGAAGATAAAATAACCTTCAACTTATCTCACACATAATCATCCAAAAAAATTGTCGCATAAATGTTAATTTCAGCGAATGCTACAGAAATATTACCGGTCTTAGTTTAACAGCGAGTGGGTAGTATTTTAGAACATACAGGTGTGTGTAGTGGGTAACAGATGACGCTATGTTTCATAACCTAAATGGAGTAAGAACACATTGTTCGCATAAAACATTTTGTAGGAAGTATAATACTACCTACATTGTTAAGTAGTACTCCCTACCAAGTTTATGTAGTAATACTTAGTGTGGAAGTTTAGTTTCGCTTGCTAACCAATAGGTTCTGCATTCAAAGTCAAACCGTTATTATTTAAATGTCTTTACACGGAAACATTTTTGTGGGTTTGACTGCCATCTAACCTCCTGAATAAAAGGAAATAATAACAATAATAAAGTAAAATTTGAAGGCGTGAAGTCAGCAGCCATCCTAAACTAAGCAAACGACATCAAGTAAAGCCTAATTTCTCTCTCAATCTGGGAGGAAGTCCTCCTCAAGGAGGTTCTGTTCGACATCGTATGAATATCAAGCTTTTTAAGGAGAAGGAGAAGGTTCTGTATCCATTTTTTGTATGTTAATTAATGATATTTTCGTCGGACCGATTTCAATATTGTGATTTATATGTTAGAGTAGGTAATTAGGTATACTCCCGGGGTGGTTCTATTCACATTTGGTCAAGATTTATCTGATAAAAAAATGTAGAGCAAACCTACAATAACATATTATACCATTGTAATAAAGTACAAGGTAGGTCTGGTTGTCCCTAGGAGCAGGTACTTCTTGACAAAATTAATCTTCCATCCACTAGCTGACTGCGCTAGAAACTACGCGCGGCTTCATACTTTTAAAACCAGAAGCTCGAAACAAGTGATTAAAATAATTTGCAATCTAAAAGCTGTTTTTGGCATTCCTTGTTTGCAATTTGTGATAACAATGTTAAAAACAAACCACTCTATTTTAAACGAAATCGTGCAGCGGGCTTGCATATAAGCGCAGTTCTATTTTCTAAACATTTGTGTAGAACAAATACATTTGTGTAAAACTTTTACGAAAACCGTGTCTTAAATTTAGGCATAATAACAGAATTCGAACCTGCGTCTTCTGGTTTGATACACCAGACGCTATGACCACTAAACCACCGCGAGTCCTACCTGCCATGTCGAAATTTGCCTTCACATTCTGAACTTACGTCGAATTTTTCCTTCACTAAAATAACTTTATAATCTTAGCATGAAAAATGCAAAAAATTACCAGTAGTCCAGCCACTTGAGGCAGATTTTACCGGAGGTCCATTGAGACCACAATAAAGAACTGCATTACTTTCAGTAGCCAAGCACCCTTGCCGTGGACGGAGTCGCTAAAATTACATAATTGAAAGACATATGCGTATCACAAGCCTATTCTAGAATAATTCATTGGTTTTTTTATACAACGTAGATGACGACCTAAATTCCAAAGAGTCAGATTGAATAGAATGCGGACGTTGGAATTTGGGGAAATTACCACCGAATTGGGAAATACAGCGAAACTGTGTGTAAGAGTTTGAAATAAGTAAGGAGAAAGAATATTTTCCTACTTCGAGCAGCATGTGATATCAAAAGCTTGCTCTCTAACCGTGACATATTTTGTCGAACTCGAGCGAGTCATTCCACACAAATTGGTAAAGGTCTAAAAGTTATGACGATGTAGCGTTCGACATCGAAGCATTTTCGCGGTCCTTTTATTATGTACTTTGTTCTTTTGACATTCAGTTCAGAATATAAGTTGGTTAGTTACGACAGCCTATGGACACTGAGTGCCATAAGAATTCTATGTTCAAACACTAAACAGATTTTGGTAGGTTTCTAGGCAATTCGTAATTAGTTTGTTTTAAAATGAAGGATCAATGGTCGACAGAGCATATGTCCCGGACTCCGCTTACTGTTGAATGATGTTTAGAATGCTCGAAAAGTTTTGTGGGTTCGTATGGATACTGAGTGCTAATGAACAGGTGTTGTATTACGCTGGGCGTGGCGTAGTACTGTAGAAATGACCGAAACCGTACAAATTAAAAAAAAACAAAGTTGGCAGTTTGAACTCATATGCGCTACTCAGTCGCAATTAGGATCGATCCTAAACAAAAGCAACATGAACAAAACACAAATATCCTAATTGTATTTGTTGCCAGCTAATTACATTATTAATGTTATTACATTATTAATGTAATTATGCATTTTTATCTTTTAACAAGAAATATGTTCAATTTCCATAGCGTTATGATTATGGGACTATAATACGAGTAGAAACGGCAGCGTTACCCGGTATCATTACAGCATTGCTGCAAAGCGAATTATTTTTAATTTCATTAGTGCGATGTACCGTGCCAGGGGAATGCAATGGAATGTGCAATTATATAATTGCTAGATTATTATAATTAGTTTTTCTTGGAGAATATAGCAACAATATAAATGGAATACAAATGCTAGGAAATAAAAGAAAATTGTTATTGTGTTCATTGGCAAACAAAGAACTCGCAATAGATAATATGAAAACTTATGTTTATTTATGACATGAATACATTTTTTTTTTATATACATAAAATATTACCATTTATCGTATTGCGATTTCGTCGGCGTCGTCGGCTAGCTAACTCGGTTAATGGATTCTATACATTGTGTTCCTGTGACTCCTTTTATAATGGTAAATCCACACGGCTATCTCTCTCTCGTCATTATCGTTCACATCACAAACGATTCTGATATTTAAACTGCCTATTCCGTTGAAGCCGCACCTGTTCTAAACTTCTAACCATGACGTGGCACACGTGCCGCGCGTGTCGTGCGTGCAACCGCTCCTCTTATTAAAGTTGCATGAGACTGCAACGGGTGGTACATGTCCCCTACTACTTACTATTAACTCTGTCGTTTTTCTCGTGAAGAGTACTGTTACGAAATGTTATTGTAAGTAGTATTTGATAGCTCTTCTGGCGCCGTAGGTGACTTATTGTGCTGTGCGCTATGTCATATAACGCTCTCAATCCAGGCAATTAAAGCAGTGATAGCTTAGTGATATTGCTATTGGAAGTCAATGGTCTCGAATTCGAATTCGAAGAAGAAGACATGCATTCTGAAGAAATTTGCATGCCTGACTGATTTTCTCGACGGAGCGTGTGAAGTCTGCCAACGCGCATTAGGCCACTGTGGTGCGCTATCTATAGCCCTGGATATAATTTATTCTCCCATACTCAGAGAAGAGTCGTGCCCAGCAGTGGGACAATAAATGAGTGATGATAGTAAAATTTTCATAAGTACCTATTCCTGCAACATTTAGCTCTCGCGGTAGGTATAAGAAATTAAGAATACCTACTCTTAGGGCCACTTGCACCAACTTTTTAAATGTGTTTAAACACAATTTTCTATTGTAATTTTGTGTTTAAATTCAATTTAAACATATTTCAAAAGTTGGTGCAAGTGGCCCTTAGTCGTGCTATCCTTATTTTAGAATAAAAATTGTCGCGTCAGCCAATCTCTTGGCTCCTTTACCTACAAGAAAAATCTAGCCATTTCGTAGGTATTATATTACCTAGTAGGTAAAACAAAACACGTAGGTAGTTTCGTTTTACGCTTCACGTCCGTGCGGCGTGCAGCCACTCCACTCAATGTTGCACAAGTCTGCATCGGCTGGCAAAGCGCTGTCTATTGTAGACTTTGTTGCAGTTTTGTCTCAAAAATAAAAAAATGAACTAGTGTAGTCTTTTATGACATGAATAACAAGTAGCTAGGTATATACCTACCAGACTTTATTTACTGATACAAATCTGTATCATTAGCCCATTCACCGTCGCATAGCTGGGCACGAATCTTCTTTCAGAATACGTTGACCTAGTGTAAGTTTAGTAGACTTCACGCGACGTCGAAACGAAACCAATACTTATCAGGCGAACCATCTGCACGTTTGATTCCCGACTCCTAACCTACAAGCGATCTTGAAAAGGAGACACTATAACCAAGAATTCTTCTTTTCTTATACGCTTAACTTATCTATAGCTTAGAATGGATTGTCTTTATTCTTTGTAGGTACCTAGTTAATATATAGGTAATATTATACATAGGTACTCTGGATTACTGGGAAGCCCTAAAAATAGAGATCACATCAATCGTAACGCAGTGTACGTACCTATATAGGTATGTAAGTAAACGTACCAGTTATGGACATTATAAGGTTCAAAACTAAACATTTTAATTTATAAAAAAAAATGTTCTAGACCGATTGTAAAAATGCTCACTGATCTATGTGTACCGACAAATGTAGGTTCTATTGAACATATACTTAGGATGAAAAATGATTTTTAATGGTTAAAAAATCTATAAAGAAAATAGTCATAAATTGAGCTAGTAATGGACAAGTCTTAAACTAGTTATGGACACCTAGTTATAGACATCAGTTCCGAAAATGGACACCTAGTAATGGTCACTTATTGGTAAGAAAACACACAGTTTTGATTTGAAATTGGTTTTATTATAAGAAATAACAAGTTATTAGTCACATAAATTATCCGAAAACTAACAAATAATATTAAGAGCTTAATACAGTCTTGGAAATCAGCCTTACGTTATTTTCACTTCACTTAATAATCTAAATATTTCAGTATTCTCATTATCAGTATCTTAAAGGTACTATCAATATTGCACAGGTAACAGGTATTATTGAGATCAAATTACACATTTATTTCTATAATTAAAGTAAGAGAATTGAACCGATTTAATACGGTCATATTAAATCAATTCTCTTACATCAACCACATAAGAGAAAACAATATCATTGCCTGACCTCACAGGCTCAGGCAAATAACTTAAAATATCAGATTCATTGATAATCGACACATCGTTTTCAATTGTAGTAAACGTGTTTTTTGGCTTCTTACTTCGGAACCCTTGAACAACGATCTTATCTGTATATATTTCTTGTATAATACAGACGTAACGGTAACTCCTTCTAGAGTTCTTGCCATCAAACTTTACAAGAACATATTTTCCAACTTCAGGCCTATCTGTTTGCTCACTCTGTCTTGGTGTTACTCTAAATGTTCCTGTTTTATCATCGAGTACCATTTCCACGTCAACACTATCCAATATTTGTATTTTTTGTTTTGAGGATACACTTTTTATTATTTTTTTATGTTCTTGCACAATTTTATCCTCCCCTTCATCTTCACATGTCTGTATCACTTCAGTTGTAAGTTTTTGTTCTTCAATGTTATCATTACATGACATATTAGTGTTCTCTACATTTCTATCGTTTTCTGTATCACTTTCTTCCTCATTATCACTTTCTCTTGTCTCTGCATACGTTATGTCACTATCTTCCGTATCACTAGATGTAATAGATTGTCTTCTTCGTTTTCTAATCCTTGGTTAATCTTCGGTACGTTTTTTGTTCTTTCTCATCTGATTCCTTTTTTTTATTTGTTTCAAAATTCGGTCTTGTTTTCTTTTTTCATTTTCCAGTTCTTTTGCTTTTCTAGTCAATTCCTTTTTCTCGTGAAATTCTTTCCAAGCTTTGCCCGTGATAGCGGATGGTAACTTTTCTTTTGGAATTCTACCTTTCTTTCGTATTGTAAGTTCTGGCCAGAAAAGAGCTTTCTTAAATAGTGACGGTACTACGATTTTTTTCTCTTTTAACATTTATGTTCTGAAAACGAGGTGGTTGGTGTGTCTTTTATAGGAGTTTTTTGGATAATGTTCTCTTCTTTATACTTAGCAAACGATGTCGATGGCATGTTTACTAAAGGAGAGTTTTTAACAATATCAGTTACTTCTTGATTCTGAGGTGATTCATCGATGTTAGTACCGATGCCAATCAAAATGCCTGATGGCTGTGCATGAGAAGTTTCAGTTTCTCTTTCTGGGGCTTCTAGCTCTATTGGCTTTTCTTGAATTTGGAATTCGTCATTTTCTATCCTAAGACACATATGCTTATACTTCGCCCAAAGTGTATATAAAGCCAAATTACACTGTTTGTCAAGTTACAGTAAATATTTATTTATTATTTTTATATAATTATTTCAAATTACAATACGGAATTCCATCATGGCTGATGACAAACTTACTAAGAACGCCGACAATACTTCCCAGCGGAATGTGTCGACCATGAGAGGAAGCAAAAGACAAGCGGTTGGCTCTCCACCTCAGGCAGATCCTGAATATAATCTTTCTCGGGAAGATGTCCGCCAAATCATACAGGAGGTCATGAAGTCTGAAATGTCTCAAATGCTGTCAAAACTTAACGATAATATGCACAATATTATAAACAGAGAGTTAAAACCCTTGAATGAGAAAATTGTCATTATGACTGACTCAATCACATTTATGAACAGTCAGTACGAAGATCTAATAAAGGAGCACGCCACCTCTAAGAAAATTATAAAGGATCTACAAAAAGAAAATTCGGATATGAGAAGCGGTATTGTCGAATTAAAAAGCCGCTTAAATCAATTAGAACAACAAACTCGGTCAGCGAATGTGGAAATCCAATGCTTACCAGAAAAGAAGCAAGAGAACCTTTTTCGGGTTGTATCCGATTTGTCTAAAGTAGTTGCCTGCGCTGTAGAAGACAAAGATATTATGCACTGCACTAGGGTAGCCAAACAGAACTCCAAAAGTAGCCGTCCACGCTCTGTAGTAGTCCAGTTTGCATCCCCTAGAATACGTGACAAGTTTCTGGCATCCACTATTACTTTTAATAAGACTAACTCTGAAAACAAACTTAACAGTACGCATCTTGGATATTCTGGACCTAAAAGTGCAATATTCGTAACTGAACATCTGTCCTCTGCAAACAAAGCTCTACATGCTGCTGCAAGGATCAAAGCGAAGGACCTTGGTTACCAATACGTCTGGGTCAGAGGGGGCCGAATATTTATGCGTAAAGCACAAGAAGCCGAACACGTTCTAGTTAAAAACATGGACACATTAAACAAATTAGTTTAGTTTAGTTTTTATAAATAAGCATTAAAAGCAATTGTATTTTAAATTATTGAATTCGCGGGAATTAATATATATTATCAAAATGCTAGAGGTTTACGCACAAAAACCCACAGTTTTTGTTGTCAATTGTCATCAGAAAATTACGACATTGTAATACTTACAGAAACATGGCTGAATAGTTCCGTTCTTAGCTCAGAGTTATTTGACAATAGATACACAGTATACAGAAGAGACAGGGATGGTAGGAAGAAGGATGGTGGAGGTGTGTTGATTGCTGTATTAAAAACAATTAATTCTAAACGTATGGCTAACTGGGAAAGTCAATGCGAGGATCTTTGGATCACAGTTGAGCTAACTTCCATGAAATCTGCTTGTCAAATAGCTCTGTGCGCAATCTATCTACCACCGCCAGTATTACGGATGACTTTGGAAACCTTCTTGGATGGCTGTAGTGCTATACTAGAGCGAACGGGCTTTCCCACTTGTATTGTCGGCGATTTCAATTTAAGCAGTATTCAATGGAACTTGGTAAATGACTCAGCTAATGGTTATTCTCCTCCTGGTATTAGCCATGTTTTATTAGACTTTACTTATTTACACAAATTAGAGCAACTTAATAGCATTACTAATGTTTCTGGACGTATTTTAGACCTTGTTCTAACCGACTTACCATCATGCAGTGTGACTGCAGCTCTAAACCCTCTAAGCATTGTAGATTCCCTACACCCTCCAATCGAGATTTCATTAAAACCAAGAACAGATACCAGACTTCCCTATAATTCTCACAACATAAGACCGAATTTTTCTAAACTAAATTATGTAAATATAATTAATGACCTGAATGAGATAAATTGGGATGATTTATTCAGGGATGCTACTGATGTCAATGAAATGCTTCATATTTTCTATGATAGAATTGACTCCATTATAAAGCTACATGTACCCTCAAAACCTTCCCCATCCAAAGGTAGAAAATATCCTCCGTGGTTCGATAACAATTTAATTAGGGCCTTAAAAGAGAAAGAAAAAATAAGAGTCAGGTACAAAATATACAAAAACCCAATGGATGGACTTGAACTCAAATTATTGGGCAAACGATGTTCTACTTTAGCAACGAAGAGTTATAATAATTATATTAAATATATTGAAAATGATATTGCTAAAAATCCGAAACGATTTTGGACTTACATTAAAGACAAAAGAGGCGGTTCTAGTTCGTTCCCAAGCTTAATGACCGATGGCATTACGGTAACATCAGATGGTTCCAAAATAAGTGAAATGTTTGCATCACATTTTTCTTCTGTTTTTACAGATGCAAAAATTACCCAATGTTACCCAGATACAGAATATTTACAAAATATGAAAAATAACAGTATGTCACTAACTGCCCCTGCGATTGATCGTGAGAGCCTCTTACAAAAGCTTAAGTCATTGGACCTTCGCAAAGGTGCTGGCCCTGATGGTCTTCCCCCGATGTTTATTGCTAGGTGCGCCCCCGCCTTAGTGTCCCCTTTATTAGAAATATTTAACGAATCGCTCAACACAGGTATCTTTCCAAATTCTTGGAAAAGGGCAAAAGTCGTTCCAATTTACAAAAGTGATGATAGCGATAATGTAAAGAACTACAGGCCAATCTCTATCTTGTCTGTTTTAGCTAAGTTATTTGAATCCTTAATCTGTCCTTATATCCAGTCACACTTCAAACTCTATTTGAACGACTGTCAACACGGGTTCGTGAGCTCAAGGTCTACCTGCACTAATTTAGTAACTTTTACTGAAATGTTGACGAGCGCCATGGACCGCGGCAACCAAGTAGACGTAATATACACTGATTTTTCCAAAGCGTTTGATCGTGTCCCACACAAAATCCTACTGCAGAAGCTATCAGCGTACGGAATTACAGGCACTCTCCACAGTTGGCTAAAATCTTACCTTGAAAGTCGTCTCTCCTTTGTTGCGGTTAATGGGTTTAAATCTAGCACCTATCAATCTACATCGGGGGTTCCTCAGGGCTCTCATATTGGCCCGATTTTGTTTAATATTTTCGTTAATGACATTCCACAACACCTTTCTTACTCTGAATGTTATATGTACGCGGATGATCTAAAATTCTCTAGGATCATAGAATCAAAGGAAGATGCTACATTACTTCAAAAAGATATGGACGCACTAGTTCAGTGGTGTGATGATAACGCGATGAGCCTAAACGTTAATAAATGTTACCATGTAAAATATACTAGGAAAAAGAATTTATTGAAATCCATTTACAATGTGGGCTCAGCTATCATTCAAGAAGTGACCCAAATCAAAGATCTAGGGGTTACATTCGACAATATGATAACATTTGTACCTCATGTCGAAAACGTAATAAAAAAAGCTTCGAAAATTCTAGGTTTCGTTATCAGGAATGCTACCGGATTCAAGAGAAGTAGCACCAAAATACTACTTTACAATTGCATGGTGCGTAGTCTCCTTGAATATTGCTGTACGGTCTGGCGACCCCATTATGCCACCCACAATCTTAGGCTGGAAAGAATTCAAAAAAGATTCCTTTGGCATCTAGCGTACTCTTCTGGCATTGCTAAAACGAAACGATCCTATGAAGCTAGATTATCCCATTTTAAAATGGTACCTCTCGAGAAACGTAGAAAAATCTCAGATTCTACGTTTCTGTTCAAGGTAATCCGCGGTAAAATAGACTGTCCCAATCTGCTGCGAAAAATTTCATTTCGTGTCCCTGCAAGATACCCACGAGCTCCTATTACCCCGTTGCATCCGCCCCTCCGTAGAACAGTCCTTGGTGCAAATTCTACAATACCACGACTCAGCAAACTGATAAACAGTAACAGCGACCTAATTGACGTTCACTTTGACTCAATTGGCAAGTTCCGTAGAATCTTTCTTGACCATGCGTGAATCTAATAAGTAAATCTAATGGATATTAATAATAATAATTACTTTCAGTTTACTTAATTTAATTTTTTTTTTTTTCTTCTCAATCAAGGTTGTTGTTATTATTTTACTTCTTATTATTTTTCTTTTATTTTAATTATAAGGTGAGTAATAGGTTATAGTTTATATTATATGTTTTATTTTACAACTATTTTTTTTCTGTAATTAGTAGTGCATGATGTGCTTATCTATAATAGACTGTTGCACTGAATTGTTAAACTTAAGTTCTTAGTTAAGTGTTGTAAATGTATAAGTGTAAACAGTTGTTGATGAGCCAATAAAATAAAAAAAAAAAAAAAAAAAACATCTTCTAAAGCACATTTTAATATTGGAGCAAAATTTTCTTTTTTTATTTGTTGCCCTAAGTTTTCAGATTTCCATTTGCGGACACGCTTTGGCCAAAATGCTTTAAGTGGTCTAAAAACAGTCAGGTCCATCGGTTGTAATAAATGGGTGCTATTTGGATATAGTGCGATTATTTCTATTTTATTTTCTGAGCAGAAATCTGACAAATGTTTAGTGAGGTGTGAAGCGTGTCCATCCAAAAAAAAATTACTGGCAATTTAATTTTGTTTTCAATGAGCCAGGGGTGAAAAATATTAGTAACGTATTCGTAAAACGTATTGCCACACATCCATCCATTTTCAGATTTACCTATTCCCCACGTGTCTAGTACGCTATCCGAAATGTGTTTTGGGACTCGTTCGTAGGCGAAAACAATCATAGGTGGAGCAAACTGCCCGGCTGCATTAGCTGTTATCAGCACGGTTAGGTTTTCTTTATAATTTCCTGAGACGCTATACACATTTTTATCGCCTTTTTTACCAGGACATGCCCCGGATTCGGGTTTAAAAAAAAGGCACTCTCATCCGTATTAAAAACTCTCTTAGGATCCATCAATATATCTTGAAGATTTCTTTTATATATCCTTGAACTTCAGAAAACCATTTGATGATTTGTCCTTCAGTCACAGCTTCTCTCGATGCAGTCAAATTTCGAGTTATTCGTTCTGACACTTCAGGATGGCGTTTAAGAAAAGCATGATACCATTTCCGTCCTGGTCTACCCTGAGTGAAAGGAGTCTCCCTCCATCGGACTTCACAATTAATTGTACGCTGTCCAAAAGCTGCTCCTTAGCTACTGGGCAGTGCCTTTTGGACATTTTAAATAGCCATTGAACTAAAATAGTTTCCTCGTTATTACTCATTATTGATGAAGGACCCATGGAACATATTGCAGGACTTTTTCCTGTTATTTTATTACGTAAAGTTATGCGTGGAACACCATATTTTTTGACCGCAGACGACACACTATCACCCTTTCGCACCGATTCCATAGCACGCCCCATATTTTGATCTTGGGTATAATTTTTCACCGGCGCCATTCCTGTAAAAATGCATTTGATAACCAAATGGACTAGTGATGGACATCCCAATCATGAACACTCTCGTCCATAACTGGAAAAAGGCTTTAGAAAATTACCATAAAAATATAGTTCAAATTGGAATTGGATAGCAAATTGGAATCTATAAAAAAAATAAGAAAAAACCATTTCAATTATGAACATAATATTCATTACTAGATTACCTCCCAACTACGTGTACCAGTAATGAACATAACCTTTATTATCCCAAGAAACCGTTGTATAATATATGTTTACACGAAATTGCACGCAATAAGCGTTTATCAAAATCGCAAACTAATCAACATTCAATAAAGCCTTTTAAATTTTTCATAAAATGTTTTATTAGCAACTCCTTAGTAAATTCACTAAAAAATCTAAACGTTGTTGTCGTAACCTTTTGTTGCACTCGCCACCATTTTGAAACTGAATGGGGTATGGCAGAAGAGACATGAAAGTAGAATAAATGCTGTAGAGATGAGAGCGTTGAGAAGTATGTGTGGGGTAACTTTGAAAGATAGAGTGAGAAACAGCGTGATAAGGGAGCGGTGTGGTGTGAAAGAAGGTATAGTAACAAAGATTGAGAAAGGTATGTTAAGGTGGTTTGGGCATGTACAGAGGATGGATGAACGGAGATTGACGAAACGAGTATACATGATGAGTATGGATGGAAGAGTTGGAAGGGGCCGACCTCGACGAACGTACGACAACCAAGTTGCGGCCGTTCTTAAAAAAGGACAGGTTAAGAGCACCCTAAACCGACGTTCATGCATGAGTAGGTTAATGAACATAGATGAAGCGAAAGTGGTATGCCAGGATCGTAGCAAGTGGAAATCTATAGTCTCTGCCTACCCCAATGGGAGACAGGCGTGAAAATATGTATGTATGTCATATTTTGACAGCTCAATAACTGTTGTATATTGTACTGTGTTGCAAGGTGCCAGGAAAATAGTAGATTTTTGGTTTAGGCGGGAAAATGTAAAGTGCACGTTGTCGATTTTATATTATTTTTCAAAACTTGAATTTCTCCGAAGTTTGATGTGTAATTATGGTGGATAATTAACCATTAAGTGTTCGTGAACGTGTAAGAGTGTAGGCAAATGATATAAAATTGAAAATCGTGACTTTTTGGTTCACACCTAAACTCCATCGAAGCCTCAATAAAGTTTCTATCGTTTTATTGGGGCAACTGAACATTATACTTGACACTGGCGAACAAAAAAGGGTGGGGCCATAATACAATCCCATGATGGGAAATATTAACTACTTGATTATTCTAATACTTGACACTGGCAAATACACAAAGTGTGGCGCCATAATTTAAAAAAAAATAAAAAAAATAGTAGATTTCTTATTTTTATAAATTTTAGTAAAAGTGGTCATTACTGGATCGCTTTCCATGACTGGTACACTTACTTATTATCGAATGGGTATGTGTCAATGATTTCAAAATATATATGTCAATGGTATGTGTAATAACCAATATTCCCCATAGCTTGTTTGTTGGCTCTAGTAGTCATCGGACTTGTGGCAGCAGTGGTCACTGACCCCCCAACTTTGAACAGCGAAGCGTTGTAGATCCGTGCCGCGCCCCTGCAATGCTGACTCCGTGGTGTAATTCAAGTGCTAGTGTTGTGTATAGTATCAGTGAATGGAAGGTTCAAGGAAAGCAGCAGAGGAGGTCTGGCGGTGACGTGGCAGGAGGCAGCTTTGAGGTCAGTTGTCATTTTCTTTATTAATATCTAGGTACTTCACATTTTACGTATAATTTTGTGACGACAAAGTAAGAACAAGACAAAAGAGAAAAGTAAGACAAAGTAAGAAAAATATTAAAAATAGAAAGATAACTTTATCTTTCTATTTTTAATATTTTTCTTAAAACGAGTAAAATATATCTACTTACTTACAGAACTATAATTTGCCATGTCTCTCGAACTGTATGGTTATATTTATGAATGCAATTAGATAATATTTACCAGATAGAACATTAATTGGTATTTTAGTGAAGGAAAAATTCGACTCGCAGACCAGACTTCGCACCAGACGCTATGACCTCTAAGCCACCGCGAGTCCCACTGCCATGTCGAAATTTGCCTTCACATTCTGAACTTACGTCTTAATTTACTCGCAGTGGCTTAGAGGTCGTAGCGGCTGGTGCGAAGTCTGGTCTGCGAGTCGAATTTTTCCTATTTAATTTACCTTATAATTTTAGCATGAAAAATGCATAAAAATCACAAAAAGATAATTAGGTAGGAATTGGTATTTTTTATCATCAGCGTTGTCTGTGCATTATTTCGGTCAGAACATTTATTTCGGTAGGTACCTACTTACCTACCTATTATTTGTTAATCTGGACTTCTATTAATATGTATGTAGGTATTACTCTCACAGAGTAAACTGGGTAAGTAGGTAGGTACCTACTTACTTACTTCATGATCTACGGCCAAGTTCTTCTCTTAAAGGACGTTAAGCTCGACCCGGAACTTTATATTACATCTCACCATAACACCATATACCTACTATCAGGCCCGTAATCCCCGAAGTTAGGCAGACCTCTTCCTAATCCTTAGAGTGTTGTTGCACCGTGGCTCGAGAGTGATTAATGTGCTAAGGTCCAATGTAAAAGTCGGCGGGTAATGTATTGCTACAGAGCTCGGCTGTTACAATACCTAAATAGGTAGGTAGGTACTGTACGAACCTCACACTCCACAGTCCGCAAGCGTGCCTTGTTTTTTTTATAGTGCGGTAATCCTCATGGATCTCCTGCCGAAGGAGGCGGCAGGGGATACCAGCCTCGTACCAATAAAATGCCTATGGTCGAGCCATGCCCACGATCCTCCCTACCTCATTAGTCATATATGCTACACAAGAGGCCCTGGGATCGATTCTCAGGTTTAGGAAAGTGATATTTGGTTACTATAGTATAGTAACAGCTCGGAGTTCCGATTTGTGCCCGGTTTGTGGCAATTGGCTTACCCTCTTTTATTTACATCACATGGGACCTAAAAACATCGGCGCGCTATTGTTGTAGGTACTTACTTAAATTAGTACGACTCTGCCCAACTGATCGGGGATTACCGGCGTGACGGTATCTATGTAAGATAGTTATTTCATTGGTGGTGTGTAGTAACTTGGGGGTAGATATGTTTCTCTCTGCCACGCTACAGAAGTGTCTGAACAAAGCCAATCGAGTGGTTCTGATGGCGTGTACTCTGGGTATCAGCACATAACTGCGAGCTGAATCGTCCATTATGTGCCAACGTCGCCATTATCCTTGAAAGCCAAAATCAATAACCATTTTATAAGTGCTGAGTGGATGCTAATATCAACAGCTTATTTTCAATAGCTATTTTGTTTTAACAAAATGCTGATTATGATGGATTGTTATTGAAATTAATTTACTTGTTTTGACTAGATAGGTACCCACTTTGATGGTTCTGTTTTATTTTCATATGGAGAAGAAACCGGAAAGAAACTCCATGGACACTCTTTTAAAATAAATTATGTTACAATCTTCACTGGTACAGTATTGCGATAATAAGATGTGTGGACGTTGAACTATCTAAGTATAACTTGGGTATCTAAGTTTGACGAACCCACCCATCACTAACAGTGTAGATCAGTTGGCCAGCTTAGTTATTAGCCCCCTTGAAACAAATCATCACGTAACTCTCTTGTCATAAAAAGCGTGCTTGTAACATTTAAAGGAATAACGAAGAAGACCTTTCATTCATTAAATTTCGAGGTAGATTATTATACATGTTACATTAAAATTATATTATAATAGATAAATCTAAGGGTTGTACAACATAAGGTACTATTTTAGTTCTATTTGTTAATTTAATGTTGTTGAACATACTCAGATAATAGGTATGTAAATTCTTTTATTAAAATGTTAAGAACGAACTGTCTCGCCAGTAGATGCATGGCTTGCCGTCAAAGCCATTCAATTTCATGTCGCTGAAAGTAAAATGAAATATAAAATGATTTTGAGATGAACGTGATGCGCTACTAAGACTTGTTATTTAATTAATGCGACGGTTTACTTCATAGATACTGCATTATAATGCAAATGCATATTTTAACTTTATTTATAAACTTCGTCCCGGTATTTTATATTTCAATAATATTCTGTTATTATTTTTTGTCTGCAGCCAGTGCTGTCTCAAAACATACTGAGTACATAGTAAAACTGTTTTTCCCTAAGTGTGTCTTTTATGGGAGCAAGCCTATTGCCATTAATGCAGCACAAATCTAAACTCTGAACTGTTATTGAGAATTTTATAGAACAATGAAAAATGAAAAATGTTTATTTGTCTCAAAACAGTTACATGAATTTTAAATGAGTCATCCCCAGTAAGTAATGGATAATACTTGTGTTGGAGATTATCCACAATCCAATCCAATAACAGTTATCGGATATACCTAACAGGATAATTGAAACCAAAAGCTTACGCTGAGCCGCTGCATTTTTGGCAAAGAGACTATGAGATGGTAGTTATAAATTACGGGAAGGGTATAAAGCAAAAATAAACAAAAATGTTAATATTGCAACATTACATACCATCACGCCTGTATTCCCCGAAGGGTTAGGCAGAGGCGTACTAATGTACACCCACAGTTCGCCGGTATGTTTAGGTCCCATGTAATAGGGGGCGAGCCTATTGCGTTAAAAAACGTTTTGTTAGTCTCCGCTAGAACAACACTGTTTTGTTTTGCTCTGCAGTATTTTTACCATAAATATAGTTTAAAACTTGTGATAGTACAAGTGAGTTATACCAGTGTTAAGCTAAAGAAAAGGACTTTAAAATACAGTTTATACCACTGGAAAACTCCTTCTAATTCGTGAGTAATTACAATATATTTGTTCAAAATTTGCTCAACGAATATTATCCCTGACCTACGACAACCCGCGGCCCGCCCGCTGCTACGCACACAGACGCACGCTGAGTAAACTGCACTTGCCGTTGCCACTGGAAACTGCGCAGGGAACGCTTCGCAATAATAATTATTTAAGTACCTACATAAAATTAATTTAATGCAATAATAGCTTTCTCGCTTTGTTTTGTCAATTTTGAAACTTGTGACAATGATTTGCGCTGCTTGCAATAACCAGTTGTTGTCTGGAGATGTTTTTCTTGAATGCGCTGCGGAAAAATGTAGTAAACTGTACCACTATTTATGCATTAATCGTGAGCTCACTTTTGAGGAAAGAGCTAAATGGATATGCCCTGAATGTAGTAGCACTGCACGAAAAGGTGGCCGTAACTGCGAGATACCGATTCAAGTGCAAACACCTATCCCACTGAAAAATATATCGACACGTAATAAGAGTAGCAATATTCCCCTGTTTTCCCCTAGAGATTCATCTATAAGCACAGGTATGGAAATGGAACTATTACGTGAACAAATAAACATGCTTACGGAGAAGTTATCGGAAGCCGTGTCTACTATTGAGCAATATCAAACTGCACTTATAGATTGCACACAAAAAATAGATGCATGTAACGAAAAGCTTAACAAGCTTGAACGATCATCAGCATGCAGCAACTGTCAGATGCTATCCTCAAGTAATATCCAACTAGAAACTGCTAATAGTCAAGTAAATACTAAGACTAAGTCTAAATCCAAACCTAAAAGCAACGCGTCGACGAAACAAATATTATCATCTGATAAAAATAATTCTGGACAGCTGGCAGACGATCCGCAGAAGATTTCTCATTTCACTGAGTCTACTATTGAGAAGATACCTAACGATAGTGTACAGGAACTGGGTGAGCAAATAACAATAACATCTCAGATAAAATCTGACCACAACTCTGCCGGTGAGGAATGGGTAGAGGTACGCAACCGTAAAACAAATAAAATGTTTAGTTCCGTTCGTGGCACCGCAGGACCAGAAATCACTACACTAAAGGCTGTTCAATTACGAAAATACATACATCTGTGGAACATGATGTCTGGATTGGATGATATACAATCATATCTGCATAAGATTTATCCAGCGGGTGAATGCACGGTAGAAGAGCTCAAACCAAAGGGTGACTATAAGTCATTTAAGATAGGTGTTCTTCCTGAATTTTATGACAAGTGTATGTCAGCGGATATATGGCCTACAAATGCCAGAGTTAAAGCATGGTTTTTTCGAAGACAAACAATTAAAGTTCAACAATAAAGACAATCTTAATGGTATACCAAAGAGAAAACTAAAACGATCTGTCTGCATCATCTATCAAAACGTCAGAGGCTTAAACACAAAGCTTGGTTTCTTTAAACAGAACCTTTTGATTCTCTCTGCTGACGTCATAGCTGTAACAGAATCATTTCTTAATAGTTCAGTGCTAGATTCGGAAATTGCAGTCAACGGATGGAGTGTCTTACGTCGTGACCGCAGTACTGGCGCTGGTGGCGGCGTCCTACTCGCTGCACGGCCCGGTATTACAATGTCGAGGTGTTGTGAGCTAGAGACCGAAGCTGGTGAGGACCTTTGGGCACGTTTTAAGACAGACTATTCTTCCTTTCATTTGTGTGTCGTGTATATTCATCCAAGGGCTTCAGACGCAACATATATGCGTTGGTTTCAAAAAGTCGAATCAATTATTGACTCTCTGAATAGTGCTGTTATAATCGTTGGTGATTTAAACTTAAACCCTAAGTATACTTCAAACAATGTTATGAATTATTACTATTATTTTCTAAGTGTTTGTGGAATGACCGAGAAGAATGAGGTGATGAATTCATACGGAGGTAAGTTAGATGCAGTGTTGGTGTCAGATAGTATTTGCAACGTTGATGTGATGGAAATTGATGGTGGAGGTCTAGTTGCTAAACGAGATGCTTATCACCCACCATTAGAAATTGATTTTACACTTGGTGTCCAAAACAGCCTATTAACCTCTGAAGAAGTTAACCCTAGCAACATTGATGTACAGAGAGACTGGAATTTTCTTAAAGGAAATTATGATTTATTGTACAAATTATTTTCCGAAGTATCATGGCAGGAAGTAATTTTAACTCACGATGTCGACATTGCGGTGGATAACTTCTACAAAATAATATATAATATATTTGATCAATGTTTCCCAAAAAAACATAGACCTGAAAAAACCAGTAGGCGCTACCCAGTTTGGTTTACAGGGGAATTAATAAAAGGTATTAAGCTTAAAGCTGAACTTCACCGTAAATGGAAGTCAACTAGGAATCATGATTTTTACAATCAGTTCTCTGTACTTAGAACCGATATTAAGCATAGACTATCGATTGCCTACAAGGAATACATGAGAAACATTCAAATTAATCTAAAACGCAACCCGCAAATCTTCTGGCAACATATAAATAACCTCAGGGTCAGAGGTGGCTTTGAATCACGAGTAACATATGAAGGAAATGAACACGTAGGCATTGAAGCTGCTCAGGCATTTTCCAACTATTTTGCCAGTGTTTTCTTGACAAATACTCCTACCCTAGATTATACAAAACTAAATATTGATGGTATATGCAACTCAGCTAATTTTGTGCATATTGATAAATTTAGAAGAAAAGACATAGAACGCGGTATTAGTAAACTCAAGCCTAATTCTGCTATAGGGCCGGACAATGTACCTGCTTACATCTTAAAAGGATGTAAAGAGCACTTACTGTCACCAGTTCTACATATATTTAATCTAGCGCTATCTACTGGGCAATACCCACGGAGATGGAAGGTCTCAAGGGTACAACCAGTACCCAAATCAAACTTAACTTCTCAAGTAGAAAACTATCGCCCAATAGCTATCCTTTCATCATTCCCCAAGTTATTTGAGTCAATATTAAACACTTTTATTAGTAAGCAGATACAACCATATCTTTGCGATTCACAACACGGATTTCGATTAAACCGCTCAGTTAGTACCAATCTGCTGACCCTCGTAGATCTCATTTCGCAGCACTTGGACAAAGGAATTCAAGTCGACGTTATATATTTTGATTTAAAAAAAGCGTTTGATCGAGTAGATAATGACATACTACTTAAAAAGCTTAACGCAATTGGTTTTTCACCTAAGTTATTAAAGTTATTTGCAAGTTATTTGCGAGATCGTCAACAATATGTGAAGCATGGTTGTTTTGTCAGCAAACCGTATCACACTCGTTCTGGGGTCAGTCAGGGATCGATACTGGGACCTTTATTATTTGGTATTATGATAAACGACCTTGAATCTATACTCAAACATTCCAGATGTTTACTGTATGCAGACGATTTGAAATTAATATATGGCATAGAGGAGGTCTCTGACACTTTAACCCTGCAAGCTGATATTAACTCTGTGTTACAGTGGACCATTGATAATAAACTCCTTTTCAATATTTCTAAATGCAGTGTTATGTCATTCAGTCGTGCACTTAATCCTCGGCACGTGCATTACTACCTAGGATCAGAACCTATTACCAGGATTAACTCTGTTAAAGATCTAGGAGTCATTTTTGACGCGAGATTAAATTTTCACGAACACATACGCACACTGGCTGTCAATTCCTTTCGTAGGTTGGGTTTTGTCATTCGCAATATGCGTGAATTTCAAGATCCTCTTGCCATCAAATTAACCTACATGGCGTTAGTGAGAAGTAAGATAGAGACTGAGTCGGTGATTTGGAATCCCCATGAGAGTACCTACGCCTTACTTCTCGAGAAGGTTCAAAAAGCGTTTCTCAGATTTTTATACAAAAAACTTTACGGATTCTATCCTTTTCTCTATCCAACAATTTTTTTACTGGGTGTTCTCGGCTTTAACTCTCTTGAAGTAAGGCGTAATTATATCTTACTTACCACTGCTTGTCGTGTGCTTCGGGGTGAATCTGATTGCCCGGAAATTGTGACTCAGCTGGTAAGACTGTTTGTACCTATTGTTCCCAAAAACCAACTGCGACCGCGGAGACACAGGCTATTAGCAGTACCGGAGTCTCGTTCAGTGTCGCATGCTAACTCCCCACTAGTACGGGCACTTTCTTTATTAAATACTCTTCTGACATCATCACCGGAGTGTGACCTGTTTGCAATGGGATGGATGGATGTGTGTCGAGAATGTTTAAAATTTTGTGAGAAGATGGATAAGAGGTAAAAATTGTTTTTTTTTTTTTATATACAAGTACCTATTTTTTTTTTTTTTTTTATAGTAATAGTCTTTTGTTTTGTGTGTATCTATATTATTATTGTAATTTTAAGCACTGCAACGTTTTGGTGTAACTGTAAAGTTGTATGTGTATGGTTGTAAATAAATAAATAAATAAATAAATAAATTGCCATTAACCGGGCACAAATTTCTAACTCCGAGCTGCTACTGGGAATTTCATAGAAAAACCCAATAACACTTTGCTCGACCTGGGAATCGAACCCAGGACCTCTAGCGTAGCAGTCGCGGTCAGGACCACTTGGCTATTGAGGCAGTAATATTGCAATTTCGTAAAAAATCTTGTTTTTTTTATCGGGATCATTGTTACTTTGTGTTTGTAGAAAAACATTTGGCGGTGATATAAAATTCAACGTAAATAGAACTTTTTCCACGTAGCTGGGCAAGTTTTTTAACAAATAATAAGTAAACAACAAAGTTAGCAATGCTACCCACGCGTCGTGAAGTTAGACATTCTTTTAAATCTCACTGGATTTGTTCAGTGTTTGTTCTAACTTATACGGGTAGATAAATAGCATGGAAAGGTATACACCTTGACTTTAATAGAGATTAATTAGGAAAGGTGACAGAGGTCATATGTAGGAGCTGGATGGGAGAACTCGTAAATTGATTGTTAACAACTTGAAATGAAACTACTGTGATAAAATCCGTAAAAAGTAGTTTCATTTCAATGTCTCCTCATATTCGCGTAAGTGTCAGAAATCAGTATGTTAACGACTTGTCATAGGTACACGTGCACTGGGACTGCTTTATATATCTCATTGTGATAAAATTGCCATTGAATGGCTTCAGAATTGTGGACTTTTACCTGCTATAATCGGAGCCTATTTCAAATTGCTGATGACACTACATAACAAGAGATGGTTTATGGATTGAAATAGGTATAAAAGTTTTAAAAGTCGAAAATTCTGAAGTCATTGAAACATTAAGCGGAGGTAGACTGATGTCTAGGGTGTTGGACTTGCGATCATGTGATTGCCGGTTCGAAACCCACCCATTGCACTACCGACGTGACCCACTCGTAACACAAGCATTTAGCTTAGCACGAGGGGTTAACAAGAATACTAGTAATGTGCGACCCAAATTGTTAGTAAGCTTTTTTTTAAAAAAAAAATTTAGATGAATATATTGACTCATTAGTCTAGTGGTCTTTAACTGCTTCATTTGTCTACTGGTCTTTATATTGTTGTTTTGATTCTAACAAAAAAATATCTACTGTTATCAAAATGGGTCTTAAGATCATCAATTACATTGTTATTGTCTTCGATATCATTGCCGGAAGACAATTTGTCAGGATTGCCACATGGCATCCAGATAATCTGTTAAAAGGTTCCAGAAATATAGGATCAACGAACATACATTGAAACTTTCTTTTATATTATTATTATTCCTTTTATATCGTGGTGGCTATTTACTCGATTTCATTAACCAAGAGTGCCTTTTGTGTAAGGATTTACTGGGAAAAAAAACTGTTGCTGTCTGTAGCATTACCTATTCCCTCATTGAAATGGCAAAATGCCATTTGGAACTCAAGCAGGCGGCAGGCCCGTCTTTTGATGGGGGCGCTGACCGGACACTTCGGGACTAATGCTCTCCTACAAAAGATGGGTCTAGCGGAGACATCAGCCTGCAGGGCCTGTAAAAGGGAAATTGAGAGCATGGAACACCTTCTGTGTACATGCGATGCAAAGGCTAGAAAGCGAATGCGCCTCTTGGGTTATCCAAGACCAGAGGACTACAGACTCATTCCCCCAGGCCTCATTATTAAGCTCATGGAAGAGCTGTTTGTAGAACTGGGAGGGGATGAGGAATAAGTTATCTAGGGGAAGCACAAAAGATCCCATTGGGTCGAAGTGCACTGAGGCCTTGCTGCCTCGGCCCTACACAAGATAAGATAAGGTAAGCATTACCTATCCTAATCCTATCCCAAGTTCCATATTATTATGCAATAAGTACAGTGGCCTCCGTCCTATTGCTGAGTGCCGCAATTTACATGAAATAATAGTTCATTTTAATATTAACTTCAAAGATTTTTAATGAATTACAGTATTCAGAAGAATATTGGACGAATATTATTGTTTATAAGTGATATTTTTATAACGAGCTGTGCGAGGATAAATTAATAAGGTAAAAAGTCTTCACTTTTTCAGCAGCCTTCCCAAATCTCATTTCAATTTATATTTCTTCCTATTGATAAGAGATAAGAGCTCAGCCGTTAGCCTCAACCGAACAGTTCCGAAAACCCCATAACCACTTTGGTTCACTCTACTTCATCATCCTTCAAGAAAGGAACATAAACTGCAAACTCACCCTTAACTAGGACGTCACGCAACATAGCTCAATATTAAGGCGCAGTTCAAAGAATATCTCCATTTAGATGTTTATCCAGGATGTCTCTGGATGGGATAATTGGGAATTCATGTTCGACTGTAGGCGTGAACGCAAATAGTGGCGGCGGGCGCGGCGGCATTCTAGTGGCACGTCTTCACTGAAAGTATTATCTTTCTAAACATTACCTATTGTTTATGTTCCGAGTTTCTAGAATGAATTTTGTTTCTTGTTGGTCAGCCTACGTACTCTTATCACTCTGTACTGAGAAGAGTTGCGATTTGTTATTGCAAGTCGTGTTTTGCTTTGAGAGGCAGTTTAAATAAATTTTACGTAAAACTTATTTTACAACATTCAAAGTATTTGTGTATAGAAAGTTATTACGTCTTCAAATTGAATCATGACCAACCAAAACAAATCCTTCCACCACGTTACTGTAACCATTCAAAAGTCTACCGTGATATTTGCAACTTTGTCCATTTCTCAATTCACGCGTTGTATATCAGGGACCAGAATACGAGCGAGCCCTCACAGCAATTGTAATTTGTCACTAGGCTGCTCGCCGGCGGCGGGATGATACGTTACAGCTCCAAATAGGCAGCTTGCTTGCACCCCGCTAGTAATTACTATACAATCCGAACCGTTTCGGCCGGCTGCCAACAACTGTGTCTATCTATTGCATATAGTCGTATATGCTGCAATAGACATAGTGCAATAGTGATTACCCTGATCAATTTGACCAGGACGGCCGTGTTCTCACAGTGAGTCTTGTAGATGAGCGTCAGCATAACATGCAACACACGTTTTCATAATTTTACACGCATTGCAAATAGGTTTAACAGGCGCTATCTTCAAGCTAGCTAAACTTTAAGTTTCCTGTTACCCATATTATCTTTTCTGTTTTTACGAAATCTTTTCAGATGTTCCTAAATATTTTGTGTAGATTGTCTCTATTACGCATGCATCGCATCCATAGTCCATGGTTTGCTTAGTTTTTTTTAGACACTAACTAGGTACCTGAGAATTGCCCTGAACGGCCTTGTTTAATAATTAAATGAATAGATCGGTAGCTCAGAAATTAATGTTTTTTTTTCGTGCTATTGTAATTATGATTTTTTGACGTTTTTTTATAAATAAAACAACCACATCATCATCAGATTTCAATTTAGTTTATAAATAAAACGGAACCTCATCTTCAGCAGATTTTTAACAAGTCTTGAAATTCAGACAAACAACTTTGAATTTACAATTAGATGATGTTAATAAAATTCTGTCATTATTACATCTTTATTTGTTGGCAGACTTCACAGGCCGTCGATAAAATCTCTCAGACGTGCTGGTTTCCTTACGATGTTTTCCTTCACCGTTTAAGCGCGTGATAATCACATAACTTCGAAAAGTCAGAGGTGAGTGCCTTGGATTTGAACTCGAGACCTTTGACTTGGCAGTCCAATGGTCATATCACTAGGCTATCTCGGCTTATGCTACTTACTAATCTTGATTCATAAAAATGAATTCTATTCTAAAGGTTGATCCTATGTAAAAGAATCCGGCAAGAAACTCCATAGACACTCTTTTAAAATAAATTGTGTTACAATCTTCACTATATAGTACAATATTGCTATAACAAGATGTGCGGGCGTTGAACGATGTCCAAGTTTGACCGAAGTCGACAATATTAAACGAAGGATCACATTATTTCCCCCCTATTTTTTATTATTTAACCCGATGTCTTTTCAAGATAATAAATAAACTATATGGTAAAAACACACCATCAAAGCGACAAATAAGACTAGGTGTCTAATTAGACATGCTACTTAAACCTAAATCTCTCATCTTAGACATTACCCTGCATTGTAACACTCACATACTGCTACTACTATGTCTGGACTTTAAAAGAGACCATGATTCTCTGAGTTTGTTTCGGTGTTTCTTCTCAGAGGTCGTCAGTTAGGTAATGCCGGCGCCATCTAGTTTAAAAAAAACTATGACTTGTTAAAGTGTCTCTAAAAGATCTATTTACATAAATAAATATAATTTATCATTACACCTAAACTTTACTTTTGAATCTGTAAATGTGTGTGAGTACGTTACATTTACAGATTCAAAAGTAAAGTTTAAAAAATAAAGTTTTAAGATCATATACTTTAACAAAAGAAAACCGCTGCATCTGATATTATAGCTCAGTCTTGGGGTACCTACATATTTAACCTATACCTAAATACTCAAAAATAATTTCAGATGTGTACACGTTTGGGAAATCAACTGTGTACGAACTCATTTTGTTTACATACTACTTTGTTTTACTTGATTGTGTTTTGGAACATAAATATAATACTGTGCTATTAAGTATATTTTTCTCTTGAGATCATGCATATTTAGTATAGATTGATGTAAATAATTTGTATCGAATAGTTTTAAAGTAATTTTTTATTATGGCCAGACATTTTTACTCTCACCTCTTACCTATATTTCTGTATTCCATTTGGTAGGAACCCTTCTTTAAGTTCCTATTCTCAAAATTTAGCTTGACCAAATACAGCAATAACATAAAAACTATTAAGAAAAAGTAAAACTGCCTTAAAAAAAATACAAAAGTATGTGCAAAACAGTTTTGAAAGTTTTTCGCCACCGACTGTGAGTGGCCAGTAGATTTACTAATCTTGACGATGCCATCATTTTTCAGTCGGTACTTTTACAATTTTGTCGTACAATTTAGTCGGTATTTTATGCGAATTGAGAATCTAGTCTATTAACAGTTCATTTTTCACACCAATATACCAACTTTCACGTGGAAGAGCCATGCTTCGGCACGAATGGGCCGGCTCGACCGGAGTGATACCACGGCCTCACAGAAAACCGGCGTGAACCAACGCTTGCGTTATGTTTCGCCGAGTGAATGAGGTAACCGGAGGCCCAAACCCTATTAAAAGGCGGGTAACGCACTTGTGACTCCTCTGGTGTTGCGGGGGTCCATGGGCGGCGGTTATCGCTAACCATCAGGTGATCCGTCTGCTCGTTTGCTCCCCTATCCCATAAAAAAAAACTTACCAGAGGCTCTTCCAGCACTTAAAACAGCCATCTAAAAATAAAAGCACACAAGTAACTGTGAACAACACAAGTTAGGTTAATGATGTACAGCGTTACTCCTAAGTGAGAACAAGTTAAGTTAGTAAGTAAGTCGGTTAACTTACGTGATCTGTAACTTTGACTCATGTGAACCTATTAACATGGCTTCCAAGTCCGCTCGGCGTGAAACAGGAACGATAGTACCTATAAATAATATGGGTATTTGTGTGTAGATGTTCCACTCGATTTTCTATTTTAGTTTCGGGAATATAGATTAGATATTCAAGACGTAAATATTATTTACGTCTTTCATTAATCAATCAATCTTTTCATAAACCCACATTATACAAATATTAGTAAGATCTACAGGTAAAACACTACAAACACAAAAAAAAACATAAGCTGTGCATCCTTAATTTTCAGTGATATTGAAGTTACTTGTAGGAGTTCATACCAACAAGGAAGTACCAAAAATAACGCTTAAGTGTTGCAAGATGTACAAACATAACTCACACACTCGTGGGATCTTACAACACTAAGGAATCAAGTTCCGATGTGCAATGGTCTACTTTCTGTCAGGCAAACTGTTGACCAACAGATATCCTAAGACGCATGACGCAAGACGCAAGACTATAGATTCAAAATTTCAAATGTTGTATTTATCTATTTCTGATTAAATCACCCGGAATATAATATAATATTAATAAAAAAAAAAGCCTTGAATCTAAACAATACTGAATAATGCCCTTTTTATTCTATCAGATACGAGTTTACTGAGGTCAAACCAAGTTCATTCTTTTATAATCCTGCTATAAAAGAAAAAATACTAAAAAAAGTCCACATCTCTAGTATGAGGAATGTTCGCTCGCCACCGACGCCGACGGGCAATTTTTCACATTCAAATTCTTTTTGATTTGTGGCGAAGCACTATTTATGGGCTGCTCTGGCACTCTGCCACTAATGAAACGGAAAATGTGCGATTTTATTAGTAGATTTCACTTTATCTTATAAGAATAGCTGTTGAGTGATAGTAGTTCAAATTCTGAAGAAATATTAAGTGTAAACAGTTTCGTATGTGTTTTGCTCACGTGTTCTATGTTTTTGGGATTACCCGACCAATCTCCTACTTAAACGTGGCCCTGTCATTAGGCGTCCGGCACAAGTACCTTTCAAATAATATAAAAAAAAATATTTAAATAAAATACCGATCGTTGACATGTTTTCATGAGTATTCTGCTTGTCACTATCACTCTGGGTGATAAATGTTTATTTTGTGTTGACTGAATCTCGTATCACTGTTGAGTTAATTAAGTCAGGTCGTGCAAAGTTAGAAAAATGTCAGGCGTACCTAAAGCGTTAAAAATCGGCGGGGTCCGGACTTCTGTAAAAGTGATAAAATAATTAATATACATACATACATACCATCACGCCTGTATTCCCCGAAGGGTTACAGGGTACACCCACAGTTCGCCGGTATGTTTAGGTCCCATGTAATAGGGGCCGAGCCTATTGCCATCAACCGGGCACAAATTCCAAACTCCGAGCTGCTACTGGGAATTTCATAGAAAACCCCAATAACACTTTGCTCGACCTGGGAATCGAACCCAAGACCTCTAGCGTAGCAGTCGCACTCTGAACCACTAGGCTAATGAAGCAGTAATTAAAATAATTTATTTCATTAGCCTAAAATAGGTAAAATGTTCTCCATTACAAGATATTATTACAGTAATACAATTCACAAATTACTTTTTCAATTCACTAATTTTACTGTCGTATCTTATATAATGTCTATTGTTTTTATCTTGTGATAAGTAATACTGAACTGTACATATCTCTTAGCTTAAGTAAAACTGTATTATATAATGTTGAGTTAGGCAACTAATTACTTCGTAGTCTCCCAACGCCAATGGTTCTTTATTTTTCCTTTTTCCTTGTATCCGTCCAAACATCACAAAATAATAAGGGCAATACATACGAGCGCAAGAATGTATTTTGTATACACATATTTATAATATCGAAAGTAGAGAGTAGTTTATAGTTAAAATTGTTACAGACCTACTAATTACACTGAAGTATTCAAAAATGTCGCATTCGACAAAAAAAAAATCAAAGATTTATTAGAACAGAAACTAGAATATTGTTAGTATGAATGTTTAAAATCTGAGGAATATCAATATTCTCAGTAACATCCATTCATAGTTGTCAGACAGGGCACGCAATTATCTCTATGTATGAAGTACGAAAACAACTATGTGGCTAATAAAAACAGTAAGCAACTATAACCTTTGTTGCAATATTTCAATTTGTATGTACCTAAATATCTTATTGTTTTTTTTTTTCCATTTTTCATGCTAAGAATATAAAGTCATTTAGTGAAGAACTCGCGGTGGCATAGAGTTCATAGGGTTTGGTGTACCTAACCAGAAGACGCAGGTTCAAATCCTGCCTGCGAGTCGATTTTTTCCTTGATAAGTAACATTGTATATGTAAATAGTTACATTTCATCATTCGATTCAAATAGTTACATACATCACGTTTAAAATATTACAACCCTCATGTGTAACGGCCTTATAGACAAGGTAATACAAAAAACCCATCCCTTGTATCAATACATGGTAAATTAATTACATCTGCCGTGACGGCTTGCTCACGACAGATACAAACGACGATCCAATGGCTCTACATCGAGGGTAGGCAGAGAGGGTGGTGACGGAAACGCATCGCTGATTGTTATTAATTGATTACGGAGACATTTCGGTGGAGAGACAGCATTCATTTGTCATGACGCTCGTTCTGCGGGAATAGTAGAATGGGTACCTACATTTTGACAACTTCAAGAATCATTGCGTCTATTTACGAATGTTCAGGTTTATTAATACTGTGTTTTTTACAATTTTAAAGGAAAACATGTAAGTACCTGTAAGAATTTTCAGCATGTTCGCAAACGTTGCCTCGTTGTGGGCAATAGGGACCGGTTTCTGTTGTAATTTCACACTTTCGATACTGATTACGATTTTTACGGAACTTGATTAAAGAGATTATAATGAGAAGGTGATACCGTGATAAACAGTAAGAGTTCTTTGCCCTGTAAGAGAGTTACACTAAGGCCCATCGCATTCGGCGATGGCGCAGTAGACGTTTGATAAACGAATGAGTTGCGTATACGCGGCACATAAGCTTCGTCTTATTTACGCTGCATACATATAATTATGTCACATTTACGAAATGTGAAGCGATCAGGGATATAAACAAACAAAACAAATTAACATAAACTTTGATTAGATAATATTACAATAATAATAATTATATAATAACAACAATTTATTAACTTTCATAAAACTAAACAAAATTATGTAATTTAACAGTAATTTAATTGTACCTAGATGTTCCTAAGCTAAGCATGCTGTGATTTCCTGTAAATGAAGAAACACAAGGTCATTGTATTTGTATCTGTATTTTTTGCATATAATGTGTATTTTTCGTTGGAAATCCTAATAAACAAAATAAAAAATATACATCAAAAGTTTTCGTTTTCACTATTGAAGATAGCTATCAAATTATTACAACTACTGATGCCTTTATATCTCAAACGTAACCACAGTTATTTCGTTCATAAGATTTAATGCGTAAACAATAATAAGTGTTGCCAATCTCGTCACGATTACGACACGATCACTGAGCGATTGTCAACATCGTTTAGTGTAATTTGCTTGAGGAATAGGGATAGTGTTTGTACACCGGACGATCTTTATACATATACGTCTTTGTTAACGGACGAGAGGTTTTGCGGTCATTGATCCACTTGACTGGTTCAGTGTGTAAACGACACGAATATCATCAATCACTACCAAGTATAAAACAAAGTCGCTTCCGCTGTCTGTCTGTCCCTATGTATGCTTAGATCTTTAAAACTACGCAACGGATTTAGATGCGGTTTTTTAAAAATGATAGATTGATTCAAGAGCAAGGTTTTAAGCTATTTAATATCACGCTATGACTGTTAGGGACGGCGCAATGCGGGTGAAACCGCGGGTAGGTCGTACTACTATACAAGTTCACAGATGCTATACTATGCACGCGTAGTATCTATGATTTCTGAAAACAAAAAAAAACCTAAAGCGATTTCAAAGTCGACATATCATAATCAATATGATATCCTTTTTCTGTTTTATCTACCTGGATTTTATGCTACGCCTGCAGGTTAGACTGTGAGCCAACCATAAAATAATGGCAGTATGATGATATTGATGGCATTCATGAATAAGTATTATATTAATATTGATATTTGATGACTAAATACTAAAGTAGGTACTAAATAATAAGAAAACGTACAAGAAGAAATGGTTACAAAATTACGAAGAATAAATTGTTGGCTATTAATTTGGGACAACCTTAAGCGAATACCATCAATGGTAGAAAGGATTAGTATGTCAAAGACAGAGACGATGACCAAAAACAGATTATTGTTCAGCAACACATAATCATAAACCACGTAATAAAAAAAAACTGAAATAATTATACAGAATATTTTTAAAACACAAAGTTTTGTATAGGACAAATAAAAAATAACGCTCTAGCAAAGTATTACTACAAGCTATTGCTCGGATTGATTGCTCGATTCATCGTTATTTTAACGATACCTATAAAGTAATCAAACCGATTATATCGGGTCTTATTTATATTCGGAATACTTCAAGCCGCACTATTCGGTGTTTTGACTATGACCTTGAGTAAAAGCCCAGACATTCGCTAGGGTTGTCTCGAGTGATTTTGGAATAAAATGTTAATTAAGTGAAGGGGGTGGTGGGGAGACTTGGAAACTCTAATTTTCCACATCGCTAGTTTTAATTGTAAATGTCTTTTAGTAAACAAAGCCTTGTCGGTTTTCCTGTATTTCGGTGTAGCTTACAAATAAATACGAGACTGAGTGTTTGACTTGCATTTACTAACTCATATTAAGTTTTTGTTTAGAATACTTCACGTGGGAGAGCCATGCTTCGGCACGAATGGCCGGCTCGACCGGAGTGATAGATACCACGGCCTCACAGAAACGTTGTGTTTCGCCGAGTGAATGAGGTTACCGGAGGCCAAAACCCTTTTAAAAGGCGGGCAACGCACTTGTGACTCCTCTGGTGTTGCGGGTGACCATGGGCGGCGGTTAACGCTTACCATCAGGTGATCCGTCTGCTCATGAGCTCCCCTATCCCATAAAAAAAAAGAATACCAGTATCACAATTACAGTATTGTATTTGTTTTTGTTCGTTGTATACTATATCTTGGAACGATTCCTAAAAAATAACTGAATGTTTCAATTGATTTATGAATAGCCATGACAAGTCAACTAATGGATATTCCTTCATATGTCATCAAAACGCAAACCTGCGATATTTGTCATGTGACAGTCGCTACTTACCTACATACAAGCGTAGTTGATACACCATCCTTATTTGGATACATATATCCTAATAAAACAATAGTTACTTTTACCAAATCAGGCACTAAAATACTTGGACACGCGCGTTTTTACCACGGGAGAGCCATGCTTCGGTACGATTGGGCCGGTTCGAACGGAGTGATACCATGGCCTCACAAAAACAACGCTTACGTTGTGTTTCGCGTAGTGAGTCACAGTACCGGAGGCTCAAACCCTTTTAAAAGGCGGGCAACGCACTTAAAACTCTTCTGGTCTTGCGGGTGTCCACGGGTGGTGGTAATCGCTTACCATCAGGAGATACGTCTGCTCGTTTGCCCCCTTATCCAATAAAAAAACACGAACTTTAAATACTGACAACCTTAAGATCTGATTTCCACTTATATGCAATGATGTACCTATAACCGTTGCTGTCACAATAGAGCCATTCGCTATACCATCCAAATATCGCCCATACATCATACCTACACCATTGCTAATGGCTTAGAGATTTTCTTACCGAAATGTGTGCCTCCTTATCGTGACTATGAGGAAAATGTCAGACTTGTTCTTACCTGACAGGAAGGCACCAGCTTCCTTCCCTTCAAGGGGACGGATTAGGAAATAATATTTTCAATATCACCCGTAGGCGGCCCCAGCGGTCACGCTTGCCATCTCGGAGGTACCTACTGTCCAAATATTATTTACTAGCTTCTGCCCGCGACTTCGTCCGCGTAGCGTGATGATATATAGCCTATAGCCTTCCTCAATAAATGGGCTATCGAACACTGAAATAATTTTTCAAATCGGACCTGTAGTTCCTGAGATTAGCGCGTTCAAGCAAACAAACAAACAAACAAACTCCTCAGCTTTATATATTAGTATAGATTTACTGCGGTATAGCGCATAACATTTATTTTGTTTCCTACTGATTTCTGAGGCTTACGCTATTATAAAACATAAATCTACTTTAAATAAGGTTTTTATCGAGTTATAATAATAAAATCTAATTTGTTTACTGTTCTTGTCTTATTTATTTATTAATTTAGGTTCGCTCACAGCACATATATAATACTAGCTTCTGCCCGCGACTTCGTCCGCGTAACAGTTCCCGATACAGTCCCCGTCTCGGTTCCAGTAATATAATATTGTAGCCTCACTTCAGTCTATCCCAGTTCCTGTTCTAGTGCTGGTACCAGTACCTGTTTTGGCTCCGGCCAGGAGCAGGAGCCGAAATCTCCTATAATTTCATTGGTTACAACCCTGTTGCTACAAAAGTGCAAGTACGATTTTTATTCAAATGTTGTCTGTTGAATATCTTTTCATTTGCCTATCTGTTTCAAACCTCACATTTCTGCCTTATTGCTTTCTTCATAAAGACATACCTACATGTAATTTAAAAAAGAGTAATGTTATGTATATGTTTAAATTTAAGTCCATTAGCCCTTTCGATGTGTAACGTCATCGTTTGTGAAGTATTTGTATCTCGTAGTGATTTACTGTGGATACAGACGGTACAGACTCTGACGGACTAATGTGCGTGCATTAATATTGTGGTGTAAACAATACTAACAAAACACCTACATATCTCGCGTGTGGTCTCTACTAATAGACCATTTTGTTGATGTGTTGTAACACGTGACGAGAGATAGATGAGATTTATAGCTTACGTCATGCGCAGGTATGCGGCGTATGAGCTGTAGGTACTGATAGAAACTATCCATTCACGTGTATTCTAGAGGATATCTTTATTCAGCCCTTGAATCACTTAATTTTAAAACCAACTTAACATACCATCACGCCTGTATTTTCCGAAGGGTTAAGCAGAGGCGTACTAATGTACACCCACTTTTCGGCCGTAAATATTTAGAAGTCCCATGTAATAGAGGGCGATCTAAGAAGATCTATTCTCTCTATTACAAGGGACTATTACAATAGCCATTTACCGGGCACAAATCCCGAAGTCCAACCTGCTACTGGCTACTGTAAATATCAAAGAAAAACCCAATAACACTTTACTCGACCTGGGAAACGAACCCAGGACCTCTAGCATAGCAGTCGCACTCAGGACCACTTGGCCCATGAGGCGATTTTGCAGCTTAAAACCAAAACTGCAAAATTACTGCTATAAACATTTACACTCAATTTTCAAATTACCGTTAGCACACACTCGTTCTGGCAGAAGATGAGGACAGGAGATAGTTTCTCCTAGAGACAACGCGGATCAACGAGGTAGGCAAGTCACGATGTCATCTTCCTTTTGAGCAGCCTAGCTACCCCTCACTTAAAAACCCGTACGTATAACTTATGACAGTACAAGGTCGTTAGTTCGTTCCTATGACCAGGGATTGTCCCCTATTCGACTACGATCAGTTAATACGAACATTTATTCACAAAGTCAACCTTCTACATACACAGAACCCAATTAAGTTAAAAAAAAGTACAATAAGTCCAACAAAATAAATCTTATATTTTATTATTATCGTCAATTAGGTACGTTTCGCATGAATGCCGACAATAATCACAATAGAACGAAAAAGTTACAATTTCGTTGATATTTTTACAAAAGAAATACAAATTATACCCATTGTGATGCGTTTAAAGGTTCAAAGTGAACGTATGATATGATAACTTTTGTTGAAGTTTATATTTTTTACGAAATTAAGTTTGACTATATTGCTGTCAAAATGATGGTATGGTATGTCTGTAGCCACCAGTACCGGCTAAAATGAAAAAAAAATACACCATACCATTCCTCAAAAAATATCAATTTTATGTGAAAATTTTCACGGAATCGGATCATTGCAGTTTTCAACATAATGAATAGTTTCGGGATCTTAAAATTTCCCAGTAAAGTTTCTGTTGAGTCGGGCAACAAATAGAAACAGCAGTTCATCTACAAAGTTGTGTCGATAACGTGTAATGTGCACTTAAAGCAACATTGTCCTGAGCAACTAGGTAAGTGCAGTTGCAACTAACTGCACTCGATAGTATGCCCTCGCTCAATCCTTAGTGGATATCTTATTTTACCCCGCATTTCTTTGTCAGCTTTCAGTCACTCCAATAAAACAAATCGGAGATAATAAATAGTCTTTTTCTTTGACATTCACATTTTTCTTTCAAATATCAATTTTTTAAAAAAATTAAAATGCTTACTTGCAATGTGCCACTTTGTATCGGTTTGAGGGCACAACAAAGCGGAATGTTTGAGTGACTTGGCGTAAAGTTTGGTTGAGCAAATAACCTATTTTTTGTTCCTAAAGAGAATTTAAATTTACGTGGGAGAGCCATGCTTCGGCACGAATGGGCCGGCTCGACCGGAGTGATACCACGGCCTCACAGAAAACCGGCGTGAAACAACGCTTGCGTTGTGTTCCGCCGAGTGAGTTGAGGTTACCGGAGGCCCAAACCCTTTTAAAGGCGGGCAGCGCACTTGCGACTCCTCTGGTGTTGCGGGTGTCCATGGGCGGCGGTTATCGCTTACCATCAGGTGATCCGTTTGCTCGTTTGCCCCCCTATCCCATAAAAAAAATAAAAATAGACATAGCACCAAGTGCCCGGACGAACAGACACGCACGTGTCCATTAGATAGAAAAAAGAAGTAGAACAAATTATTCCGTGACATAAACTAAAGCTTTTCATCCGCGTGGAAATGATATCTAATATGTACAAATCGGAAAAATTTATATGAAAGAAGACGGACTTTACAAATTTTGACTCTCCTTTTCACCGCCGTAGGGATTGAATTTCCAAAAAAATATTTCTTAGTGCAGTGCAAAAGGAACGTAAACGTAAGTAAACGAATATGTCGAAGTTAGATTGTATTATGTTATATAATTAGGTAATGATTGTGTTATGTAAAACAGCTATAAAACGTCCAACTGGATTGTCATTGCGATACGTTTAACAAAACCACTACACACGTTTCGACGCTTCGCATAATGACTTATACTTGTTACAGTTGTTACAGTCAAAACTAGTATTCACATATTTTAATAAGAGCCAATTATACAATCCAACTGCGACATTTACATATTTATAACATAGGTATCCTTACCCATTTAAAATTATGGATGGATATTCTCACCGACTATATTTTTATTAATAAAGACATTACTACAAGTCCTTCAGCTAAATAAGTCTGCAAAAGGAAACTACTACTATGGAAGGAAACACATAATAGGATAGATCGACATGTAGCTTTAGAGTCAATCGGAAACAGCAGAACTTACACCTGTATTCCCCGAAGAGTTAGGCAGAAGATTAGTATGTATCTACTAATTTACACCCACCGTTAGCCGGTAAAGACATAATATGTCTGAATCAAAGCAACATTGATGTTCCTATTACAGTATCTTACGTAAAACAATACGTCTTTAATGCGAAAACATTCCAACACAAATATCGAATAGATAATTAGCTAAACTTTAATGCGGTTGATAAAAGCCAATGATTACGCAATGAGTTTCGCAGAATATCGCGGCTGGCTGCGATTGTTTGAATGTAATTTACGATTATTACGCATTAATTGCCTACCATTTTGATAATACTGAACTCGTAATTTATTTATTTGATATTAATTGGATTTGCCTGAAGCGCCGTCCTGATTTCAGCATTCAGTCAAATAATTGGCAACTGTCCGTATTCATTTTAACGAAATTATAATTTGTATGTTTGTGTTTATTATTTATATTGATGTCGAATTGAAATGAAACTACTTTTTACGGATTTTATCGCGTTGTATTGATATTTTTTTGTTCCCGACGTTTCGGATCCTTTACAGCATCCATAGTCACGGGTAGACTCTTGATGTCGAATGTTTCCTGACACAATTCTTAAAAAAAAAGTTTGCTCTGTCGGACTCCTACCGACACTACCACAAGATCCTTGATGCTGACGGTCACTTCCATTGAACCGATGACCTGTCATGATAATATTAGTCATCGTATTGCTTGTAGCAAACTCTTCCCTGTTAATAAACAGCTACAAAGCTGGTAATGTCAAATTATCAATCACAAGCCAGGACACGTTACACGAAAGTCAGTTTAAGGTTTAGCAGGGAAAATCGACGAATTGATTATAATAATTACGAGTATATAACTGTCACTTTCAACCGAAAGGAAGTAGAACGTGTTATTTAGATCTAATCCTCCGTACTGGACCAAATAATGACTTCTGGATGACTTCCAAGGTCTGAGGTCAAATGGAGCTCTAAATTGTGTTACACGAAGCTAGCCAAAACCGATTAGCCTCCAAATAACGTTCAATTAAAGCTATTGGAATGGAAAACCTATAAATAACCTACAGATTTGGCCGCGGCAGTATTTGGCTAGATAGCGGCCATATTCGAATATTTAATGGCTATCAATACGGCCTATCTCTCGCCGTTTCCGGAACAAAAACCCCTCCCAGTATTTACACATTCAGGTACAAAATTGATTAGCAAGATATTCTTGAAACTAATTCCGATAATAGGTGGAATATAGTAATAGTGCTTGACGTGCCATGAGTGACGTGCAGCAACAATGATGCACGTGTGGGTGCCGTGCAGTGCAATGTTCTATAAATTTGCCGCGCGCGTAAGTGACAACGCATTTCCGCACCCGTTTCGACGCAGTTTCATGATATTCATCAAGATTTTGAACATTGTTGCTTAGGAAATATGTGTGTTCTCGCGACGGACGAGCGATAACTTCGTCGTCAGTACAGGCTAAGTCTAACAAAGATTTTCTATATTTAGAAAATTTCGGAATAACATAATTTTTATGGCCAAAATTCTCTTGCATCAATTTTACGCTCACTCAGGAGTTGTTAGCAACTTAACATGTTTGTCTTTTGATATACCTACTCAAAATTTACAAATATAATTAATGTTAAATAGAATTGTAAAACTTAAGGATCTAGACCGGTTTATCACGACTTAACTTAACTTAGACAGAGCAATTTAACTTAAATTTAATCATTTAAGTTTAATACCTACTTCGGAATAACGGCAGATAATAAAAACAGTAATAAAATAGCCTGTTGATATCTGACAGGCAGTTGCGATTATGGATCCGGCACACGTTCTCATGCCCTTAAAATTATAATAAATAAAAAAAACAGCTGCCATAGGATAAAGCACATAACGTCATCTACTTGCATTACCAAAATCAGCATACAACGCTATATTGACTCTAGTCCGTGTTTTGATTCCTGTAAAATCAGTAGGTACAAAAGTTAACTATGGGGAAAATCAATGCTCTCCATACTTCTCTATTTCGTGATTTTTTTCGATGTTTTAATAGAGATCATAAAAACGGGCCGAACCGTTCTTTAGTACTTATAGTGTAACTAACCCGACTTTGTTTTAGAATTAAGTTCTAAGTCCTGTCTGTTAATTATAACCTAAAAATACGAGTATGGTAATAATACCTAAAATCTAACTGAAATATTACCACAATCCGGACCTCCTTACAAAATATCTTCCCACATCAATCAAGCTCGACCTTAACCCTCAAATGCGCTTTGTTCACGCGGCAACACTCACGGTGGGGTCGAACTGACCCCAACTGGCCCGTATATTAGCACGAATAGATTCCGTGAGCAAAATCCCGATCCTTTTCGTAATCCCTTGCTAAAAGGCCGTGGGTGTTCGGGTTTTGGAATTGGCGAATTAAGGGTCCTTTTAGTGAGGTGTTGCAGGTGAAAAGTATTGAGTAGGCAGATCGGTTATCTTATTGAATTTAGATTTTGTGATATACATAGATAAGAACGTACATTGTGGTATGTGTAAAATTGTGTTCTAGATTGTAACTGTAAGTTACTGAATAGATGACGGTAAAACAAATGTGTGGGAGGAGACAATGCGTTACCATACTTTATAAACTAATTAGAGTCACTACCTACTTCTCGTTCACCAGTATTTGGTATACATAAATAATTTCGTATGGTTTGAACACATTATCCAAATAACGTCAAGAACATAATTCGCAATTGAATCATACAACCATAACCTAACGTTTCGCATATCGAACACGTCTGTTTAAATAAACACGAAATAAATAAACACGCTGTCAATAAGGCGGGTGCTTGCAATAAAACTCGTGCGCATAAGGGCGCTCACATACCAAATGTGTCCCTAGGAATTAAGTGTAACTAAGTATCAGTTTATACTGTCCGAAACACCATTCATGACATGGTGCTTATTTGAACCAATCAGAAGGGTTTTATCTGCCTCTCATTTTATGTTGTAGGCAGAAACAATCTTATAAGTTTCATTTCCTAGTTTATGTCTAGCCTCTGTATATTCATTAAGTTTATACAGTGTCCAGTGATACTTAAATACGAAAGTACCTACTTATTTTACGATTTAAGATACGATTTAAAGATTAATACTAACTTCAATTTATGAAGTGTACTGACACCCTAAAACTTCTTGTAATACGTATGTGTTTTGCGTGTAGGTAGTAATATGCGTCAAACATGGACGATTGGTTGGCTTTTGTTTATCAAGCACCGATTTGTGGGAGTCGAACTGTCGAAACGGAACGGAAACATGTGGCCATTTCCACAGCTTGCGTATTTTATGTCAATGTTGTACTGGTATATTAAATAAACAATAGTATTGTTGCATTCCATGGCGATCTGTAAATCATCAAGACGATTACTTCAACCGAACGTCTGCAGATTCACGTGCCGTCTGCTTACAATGAACATTGTTTCTCTCAGTTGAACGAATTGCAAGTAATAATGCCGTAGAAGTTCAAGATTCCTATTGTTTCTTTACTGGTAAAGTGGTGCCATTACGGACCAAGTATAATAACCATTCTAAATGGGACTTTAACTATAATAATATCTACACTCCCGTTGTATGAACAAGGATTCAAATATTTGTATTCACTCAAAATTACATTGAAACAAATGCAATCCAAGTACAAAATGAGACGTTCGTGTCTCACGTATTGCTGTTAAAGTTTGTAGTGTAAATAAATACCTGTGTAGTAAGGTAATAGACAGGTATGCGTCAACTAAAACTACCTCCTTCACCAGTGCTCGTGCAGAGTTCCTAACTCGAGATCCGAGTAAATAATCTGGGATCGATCCAACTTGCTGCCATTACCCGGTTCTCAAAGGAACATCTGGCGGAGTACTTGGACGCACAAACATAACAGTAACTATCGATATACCGGGCGCCCGCTTCTAACCGATTCCAACTGGATTTACTCAGTTTGAACTGGTTGAAGGCGGAATTATCCGGTTATTTCCCGGGAAATGGGCCGACGTGATTTTGCTCAGGTAACATAGAAGCACTTTTAGCGCCAAAATGTATGCAGTACCCACTATTGTAATGAAACGCGAGAAAAAATCTTGAAAGTTCTTTTCTTGATTTATATCAATTTAAATACGTCCACAGGAATACAAAAACGCAATATTTTTTTAAAATGTGTCGGCACATACCTAATTATTATACCATTTAGCATTGCACTACTTTGGAATAATAATGGAAAGGCGGAAAAGCAAGGCGTGACTGTGTGAGTCACACCTTTTTCCTATAATCAATCCAAAGTAGTATGTTTGGCACCCAGTGCCGATTACCTTTTATATTTCTTCATTCTATATCTATATGTATTTTACCTTTATGAAAACATGTAACGTTTATTGAAAACTATTCACTAAATGTAATAAATACAACTTACTTATAGTATACCTACCATAATTTCTAAACTTTCCCTATTTGACGGCCAAAATATTCAAGTATGGACCGAATTACTGTCTCTATTTATTTATTAAAATTAGACCCAAGTCAACAGATTATAATTAACTTACATAGTTACGTAGGCTTTAAGCCCCGATTTGAAAATCAAATGGAATCGGATAATCGAAACGACCAATGTAGCACAATCTAAACACAGATTGTTGTTTTTCCGCCATTCCAAACGGTAAACCAAACAGAAGCGAACTTTCGGCACGATGATATTGCGTCGTATTCAATCTGGGAGTGTGTTTGGACTCGTCCATCAACGTGTCGCGGTGATGGATGGCGCCGCGAGCCTGTGATACGCGTGCCGACGATAGCCTGCTAGGGTTGTCCTCGGGTATTTGTCATTTTATTTTAAAAATTAAGGGATTTTAAATTATAAAATGACGTCATATCGTTATGTTTGTTTATATATGTTGTGTATGATATGTATGTTGTAAATCGATTAGATCTTAAGTTATCAGTAACGTAGGTAATAGTCAGCAGTAATTAATAAGTAAGGTAAACGGCCCAGTAACCGTTAAGTTTTGAACTTCGCCGACTTTGCAGGTCTGCTATGCTAAAACTAGAAGACTTACAATAATTATTTTTACATTTAAAGATAGTAAATTTATTCTTGTTTTTTATGATTACTATTTTCAAAATTAATATAAACGTTAATATACAATAATACAACAAAATCATTAAAAAGGGTCATTTGTACCAGTATCCGTTAGATTTGTACTAGTAATCGTTATATTGTCCCAGAATCCGGTATTTTTTACCGCAAATATGAACTCTATTGCTTGATATTAAAGTTCACATTATAATACGTATCCAAAGAAAATATATATTTTATAAAATATAAAAGTTTTTAATAAAATCAGTCTTTATCAATATTATTTTCAGAAAATTTTACTTATATAAATTTCAATGTTATAATTAGAAAATTGGATCCAGGTAGGTATATAACCTACATAGGTAAAATAAGGTATGAATTAACTTATGCATAAACTCTGAATTTATGCTTGAATAACATTAAAGCCTCAATTACAATAGGTTTACCTGCGAAAAAAAATTGCACCAACATTAAAAACTTAACAATCTTAGAATGAGAATACAAATCTGGTAGTTTTTGTAAATACAGCTTGAATAATTTGTTAAAATGACACAAAATTAACAAACATCTTTGCAACAAACATTTGGAGATATACAATGACATCATTATGATAAAATTATATTAATAGGCTTCCCCCTTAGTCTCGATCGCCTGTGCCCAACGGTGTGTCAGGTATACCAGAAGATCACCAGCCGACCTACCCTTGCGAAAGCCGTACTGCTGGTCACAAAGCATCTGGTGATCCTCTAAGTACCTAAGGAGCTGGCAGTTGATAATGGACTCCATTATCTTCGAGAAAAGGGGGTAACGGCTATCGGTCTGTAGTTGGATGGATTTGAGCGGTCGCCTTTTTTAGGGATCGGGTGGACCAATGCTGTCTTCCATGATGTTGGGACAACGCCAGAAGAGTAAGAGAGCCGAAAAAGACGTGTTAAAACTGGTGCCAACTCTGGAGCGCACATCTTTAACACAATAGGAGGGATTCCATCAGGCCCACTTGACTTAGATATCGAGGGATACAAGTGCTAAACGCACTGCGCGTTGGTGGAACCGGATATCCGGCATACAGCCAACGAACCGCGGTATGGTAGGCGGCTCTTCTCCCCCGTCATCCAAAGTTGAGTTGGGCGCAAAGAGTTTGCCCAGAAGATCGAGAGAAGAAGGCAGGCGCTCAAGCCTCTCACCAATTCTACCGATTTGCACCGACTTCGCCCTTGCAATGTCTCTTTTGAGGGACCTGGCAAGGAAGAGGCAAAGTTATACTTCTTTTTTAATGCGCTGGTATTTACATCCCTTGCCGCTACCGCATCAGCCCAGGCTCGATAGGCTTCCTGCTTCCGACGAGAGGCCTTTTTGGAAGACGAACCGAACCAAGGTCGAAATTTGCCACTAATGGGAACTACAGAGGATGGAATGAAAAGTTCCATACCCTGGGATCATTCGGCGAGAAGCAAACCTGTCTCCAAGGGTAGGACGTAAAGAAGGACCGCATCCCATCCCATTCTGCTGACTTGTAGTGCCACACACGGCGGCTACGTACAACTCGCGATCGCGACGAGCACATGAGAGGCACTGTACTCCGGACAAGGCAATGATCCGACGAACCAAGCGGGGCGCCTACGGATACATGATAGCCGTCCGGATGAGAAGTCAGCAGAAAATCCAGCATTGAAGGCTTCTGGCTCTCCACATCTGGGATTCGCGTGGGCGTGGTGACCAGTTGTGTCAGGCCATAATTATGTTCTTATCTCAAATAATTAAACGGAACCTGAGATACCTACGGCTTGACCTCTCTAATGTATAGAGACCCATAGCCACAGCAAGTAAGAGCTGACCCACTGGTCAGCTCTTGCTGATTAAAAACTGATACCAGTCAACGACTCAATGTTTGAGCACATGATGTGTTGTATACCCAAAACTACCTTCAGCTGTTTTTATTACAATAAGGCATTTTAAAATGACTGTTTTGAGTACTATCTTGTATGAAAGGTGCGTGGTATAAGGGGTATAGTTATAGGCGTAATCATTTAGAAATAATATAGAAAAAAGAAAAAAGGAATCCAATCCATGTGGTTTTAAAAGAACGTACACAGTAATTTCAATTGAAGTCAAAGGAAAATAAGCTCTTACTTAAGGCAATAAGAATCATTACGGATTTAGGTGCAACTGTTAATATACGTCCTAGTACCCGGCAGATCTTTATACCCCAGTTTCAAAGGAAAAAGAGACCTATTGCAAGGCAATAAGGATACAATAACGGGTATCGGTACAATGGATATTACCGGTATGATGCTTGCACCAATATCCAGTAGAAAATGGAAAATATATGCCGGTTGCTGGGTCAACTAGGGATTAGTGCGTACCAATAAATGTGACATGCAAAAATAAATACTTCTCAATTAGATTCACCATAATTTATAGTTTATATCGTTAGATAGTTCACTCAAATATTTCAATAAATTAACACCCTTACCGTATGGTCATCCGTAGCAGCATGCCAAGCTGAATAGTACGACGGGGTGATCTCGCAGTTTAGAGACCGGACCTCCAATTTTCTTAATATTTTTGGAGAGCACACTTTTATGGTTACACAGTTTTGACACCATAAAACTTTTTGATCAGTTTTGCAATTATTATTGTACAAAATATTACCAAGAATGTGTTACAATTTACAAACTTTAATTTGTGCTTGGTAGAAAGGTGGAAAACAAAAAAAACTATCTAGTTAACGGGTACTGGGACGCTGCCGGAAATACGTACTTCTACCTTATACAAAATGTTGTGTGTTGAAAGGTTAGTCTCGTTTTAAAACATATGTACTCGTACTTTTATATGAATAAAAATCATAATATTCACCACCATTAATTTAAATAGATGATAACTATTTAAAAGATATGGCATTATCTTTCCAAATAATATTGTTGAACTGTTTCGAAGTCCTGGATCAAGTCTCAGTTCGTAGTTATTGGGAGCTTCTCAGCGCCAGATTTCGGTTTTATTTTTTATGGTCGGATAATGAATACTGACTGGCTAAACATAAAGTACTTATATTCAATAAACATGATTTTATTTTACCGTGGCTTCAACCCTTTTAGTCAGCCCTATACCAAAATCAGTTCTGCGATAGTTTGTTGTCAACACTTGCGACCTCACGCCGTGATATCGGCTTACTGTGACGTAGACGTCACTCACGTACGCAAAACATCCTGTATGTTGCCATAAGACAGTATATCGACCCAACGACAAGTAAAAATAACCTATATTTTTTTGAAAAAATGCTTATTAAAAATATATTCACGGATTTCATTCCCATTTATTATTTTTATACGAGGTTGGGGTTATGCGTAGACTTGTCAGTCAATTGCCACTTATTTAAATTCAGTAAACAGATTTCCAAGTCGGCGGAGATCAAAAACATTTTGTACAATGTGAACACTGAACATTTTTACATCATATAAAAATATTCTATTGAATTTGTTTTTTCACAATGTAGGTACGTGAGACGAGAAAAATATATTTTTCGAGTAAAATGTTATGATAGGATTCCCGCGACACGCACATCATTAATGCAGCAAGCTATTGAATGCACGAAAAATTTTAGAAAAAATACATTAACCACTTGCGCCACTTGCGCCTACTTCTTAAACGTGTTTAAATTGTATTTAGAGGTTTATTTTATTTTTCTTTATTGGGACATAAAACAGTTACATATTCTCTAATAACTATTATAAAAAGTAAACATAAAACTAAATATGTAACCCACACCAATGTCCGCGAAGTAAACTATACAAAATGAGTTAGGATATGTGCGTTTTAAGGAAGCAAACAAGGATAGTTGAAATCTCTAGTTTAGTTTAGTTTTTTTATAAAGTTTAAGGTAAGTATATAAATAATTTTACCAGGACTCAGGATTTTTTCTACAACAGAACTAATATAGAAAGTAAAATAAAAATAATAAGCTCATAATGTTTTATTCAAAAACTTTACTAGCCCGAATAGAGGTAAAGTTAAAAACGGCGAGACACCGGTTCTGAAAATTTTCGTATGCAAATCCCTTGAATTTTGGGACTCGTGCACTGGACACCAGGGCAGTTATTCACCGGAATTTATTGGTCAGAGGAGACAGGTGCGGATTTTTAGTGAAATGTAAACATATTCGGGTATAAGTTGTCGGATTTTAGTACAATTCTCTGGAATGCCCTTGGAAGGAATAATGGGCGAGAGCGCGCCTATTGGGTTTTATACGATTTTTACGTTCAATATACCGACCATTCTGCATGAATATGCATGAACATTTGTTGTTTGTTCAAACGTACCTATATAATATGTATATATTTATTCTAGTTGTTTACTTTGCTTTATTTATTTAAACGCTACTCTGTTTGATTTCATTCGATTTTATTGTTGAGAAAAGCTCGTTTTTTTATTTAAATCTAGTTTAATTTAAGCAGTGATAGCCTTGGGGTATGACCGCTGGACTGCCCTGTACGTCTCAAATTCGATCCTAAGGCAAGCACCTCTGACTTTTCGTAATCATGTGCGTATTAATAATTAATTATCACTCGCTTACAATGGTTTAGGAAAATATCGTGACGAAACCTGCAAGCCTGAGAGATTTACTCGACGGCGTGTGAAGTCTGGCAACCCGCATTAGGCTAGTGTGGTGGACTACAGCCTAATCCCTCTCATACTGAGAGGAGACCCGTGCCCATGTTATTATTATTTAGCTTTGCTTTTCGGTTCTACCCGTATCGATCACAGTGAATGTTTAAAAAGTTAATGTGTTTTTTGCATTTTTCATGCTAAGATTATAAAGTTATTTTAGTGAAGGAAAAAATAAGTAATAAGTTAATGTGATTATTTATTAAGAATCTCATTGGTTGGTTAAGAATAGTGATTTGATAGAATTTAAATATTTTGTAGTGTAATTTTCAATGAGTCAGTGGTACCTACTTCTATTTTAGGTATACAAAAGGAAATAGGACGGATATAAAATAGATTTGAAGAACACCAAGTATATAAAGTACAGTATAGTACGTATAGACCATTTTAAATGAGACGAAGGTTATACTTACAAGCGCTTTGTAGCTATTGGTATTTGCTTTCCTGTAGGATCCACTTCTGACGTACACCGGCAATGTGCGATTTTAATTCAGGGAACAGGAAAACAGTTTTTACGGTTCCGTGGTTTAATTTATTGAGTGGTGTTGGCAACCCAACAACTGGTAGCAGCCACCCCAGCGCCTCCTACCGGATGACAGTGATGATTTACCTAGCTACTGTCAGTTCGAGAAGATAAAAAGGCTGGACACTCACGGCTCGCCCTCTTTCTTACTTCGTATTTCGTATGAAATAGTTGCTCTGTTACATTGTGTTGATATTGATAGGGATATGTAAGCGTTAAAGTATTTTAGCTCTTTGTTGCTACCCAACTTCCACAGTGTTGCCTTCAGCCTAGTTAGTCAACAGTGGCTTGAGGTATTTTGATTATTCACCACCGTCACTCCAACAGTCAAGCATAACATTGAAGAAACTGCAAACCAAAACTTCTAAAACTTGTGACTTGCACGAAAACTATTCTACATTCCAAATAAACAAGTAAGTACCCAGCATTAGTTATCCACACGCTCCCGCAGCCACTTGTTGTGTCGAGGTGAAGGAACTTATAACTCCTCTGGATCCTCGCTATTAATCCACGTCGTCTGAACCGGCGAGAACCACTGACTCAGGTGTCTACTGCGGATGCTATTCGGAAAGGATAACTCTGGGATTTGGGTGGATTTATGACTTCCAAAATATTCCTTTAAGATAAAAAATGCAAGTTTTAAGTCTGTAGCAATTTTTTGCTTTTCGTATAAATATCGTAATAAAAAATAAAAATAAAATATTATATCACGCGTGTATTCCCCGGGCTAGGCAGAGCAACCCACGCTTCGCCGTCCTATGGTAGCGAGCCTACGAATTTCATACGGGCACAAATTCCAAACTCCGAGCCGCTACTGGGAACTTCATAGAAAAACCTAATAACACTTTACTCGACCTGGGAAACGAACCCAAGACACAGCAATTTATACGCCATTTGTGGTGTAAGTATGTAATGAAAAACGATAATGTTTAGAGGGAATAAACCTTCGTGGGCAATGACAGGTAGAATCGACACAAACGACGTTCAGTGGTTTATGTCTACCCCTATGAAGCTAGCTAGCCAGGATCCTAATTATAGATTTTGTAATAATTAAGTATAGTGTACACCAAGTTTTATTTATGTTCCATATTATTTTAATCTAATCTTCAGTCCAAGATATTGTCTGAAAACAAAAACAATTTAAGACTCATGCAATATGCACAACTGTATATTGTGACATTGCAGTAGATGAGCTTCACAACTATGTGTCGTCATGTCAGATAAGTGACAGACGCTCAACAGCTCGGTCTAGACTGCAACAATATTGACCTATGTACGTTCACAGAGAAAAATACGACACACCATGTTTACATATATTTTTAGGAATATTTTCTGCAAAATCCCTTGTAGAATTCGTTTTATCAACGATGTACTGCTTTTAAACCCAACTTCAAAAACGAAGCGGTTTCCTATCATCTATTACTTAACTACAACGTCCGAAGATGCTCTTCCCATTTCAATATTTTATTTTTTTATTACAAGTTAACTTTAATACACAGAAATTAATAATTATTATTATATTCATAATGCCCGCGACTTCGTCCGCGTAGCGTGATGATATAATAACCTATAGCCTTCCTCAATAAATGAGCTATCTAACAGTGAAATAATTTTTCAAATCGGACCAGTAGTTCCTGAGATTAGCGCGTTCAAGCAAACAAACAAACAAACTCTTCAGCTTTATATATTAGTACTAGCTTCTGCCCGCGACTTCGTCCGCGTAGCGTGATGATATATAGCCTATAGCCTTCCTCAATAAATGGGCTATCTAACACTGAAAGAATTTTTCAAATCGGTCCAGTAGTTCCTGAGATTAGCGCGTTCAAGCAAACAAACAAACAAACTCTTCAGCTTTATATATTAGTATAGATATAGATTTAATACAGCAGAAATAAATGTAACAATTGTTTTATTAGCCATCACCGGAACTTAGATATTATTGTTAATCTCTCTAAGGGATAATTTCCTAGGTACCTGAACTAAGATCTACTTCATTTAGTTTTTCATATTAATCGCTCTACAAAAACCCAAATAACAAAATGTTATTAAGAGACCTACAAAAATACGCTAAATTATACAAACAAAAAAATTTTGTGAAAAGTTCGCGAGATTAGAATCTGCGTTCCAAATAGACTTCTAGAAAGAGCGATAAACCGGAGTGCGGCGCCCACCGCCCCGCCGCACGCTGCCGCCCGCCGCGCTGCCATTCCGTGCCAAGCGAGTCGATGAACGATTGAATCGATTAAAAGATTTTTACACAATTATTATTGTGGCGTGATTTGGCTTCTTTCAATATTAAACAAGCTTTTTGAACCTACGTTTATTTCAGTCAAATACGATTTATTTATATGTATGTATATCGATATTATAGAGCAAGGCAAAGCAGTGATACTACCATGTCGGTCTCGAGTTGAATCAAAGGCACCTCTGACTTTTCGAAAATATATGCGTACATTATCACGTGTTTAAACGGTGCAAGAAAATATTATGAGGAAATCTTCATGTGCTGAGAGATTTTCGCGACGGTATGTGAAGTCTTTGCATTCTGAGAGGATATTCTTGCCAAGCAGTGGGCAGCCTAGTGATCCTAAGCGCGACTGCTACGCTAGAGGTCCCGGTTTCTATTACCAGGTCGAGCGAAGTGTTAATTGGTTTCCTATGAAATTCTCAGCTGCAGCTTGTGGTTTGAGATTTGTGCCCGGATAATGGCAATATGCTCGCCCTCTGTTCCACAATCTTAACGTACAGGCTTCACTTCACGTACAGACTTCACTGGTACAATATTGCGATAACAAGATGTGAGGACGTTGAAGGATGTCCAAGTATGACCGAGGTCGACTATATTAAACGAAGATTCACGTTATTTGAGAACCCGATGTCATTTCTAAATAAAAAACTATGTGGTAAAAACGCACACCATCAAAGCGACAAATAAAACTAGGTGTCTACTTAGACAAGCCACAACGTACACACATTTACAGTTTATGTTGTGGTAAACAATACTATCCATATGAAGACATCTCGATATGTATATGTGGATGTACATTAATAGTATACTAGTAGTCTTAGCTCGCGTGTATCGAGTGCTCGGCCTGTCCACAGTCCAGTCCAGTCCTCAGACACATTGTCTCAATCCTGCGCACATTTATATGCTAATATCTCATACATATGCAGATTCCCCTGCTTAGCTACCGTTATCATTATGTACGGACGAAGTTTTGATTTTACACATATGTACTCTGTATGCTAATCCAGGATGAGTTCTCACTTTGTGCTGAAAGTTATGCCAATTCTTTTATCTATGCCTGGAGGGAGGGGTGCAAAATGAAAGCAAAAAACTATTAATAAAAAAAACAAATCTTGATGAACTTCAATTCAATCATAATGGTGTATTACTATGGTCGATAAAATATATATACCTATTTGTGTAAGAAAGTTTGAGTCCCGTATCGTAAATAGGGATCTAAATGTTTTTAAAGGATTTATCAAGTCATGACAGACAGTGTACTCGTGTTGGATGTATAAAAATATAACATTACATAACATACCATCACGCCTGTATTCCCCGAAGGGTTAGGCACAGGCGTACTTATGTACACGCACAGTTCGCCGGTATATGTTTAAGTCCCATGTAATAGGGGGCGAGCCTATTGCCATTAACCGGGCACAAATTCCTAACTCCGAGCTGCTACTAGGATTTTCATAGAAAAAACCCAATAACACTTTGCTCGACCTGGGAATCGAACCCAGGACCTCTAGCGTAGCAGTCGCGCTCAGGACCACTAGACTAATGAGGCAGTTCAGCAGCAGGAGCAGGAGGCAGCAATATTATGGATATTTCTTATTTAATTCCGTAATGTGATTGGGATAGTTACGTGTATGCTATGCGAGTTTTGTTATAGTCTATACACAGTCTATGTAATAAATGGCGAAAAGGTGAAGGAGTATTTCAAGGTTCCACGTTGAAGGATACTAGGAATACATGCAAATCTTGGTCGGAATATTCAATAAATATCCAGTAATAATACCGCGTGGGTGTTGCAGCCCTCCATTGAGGTAATAGAAATATCAACATAGTGACGTTAGAGGTTTGTGATTTACATTAAGGAGTCAATTGAGCTTTGTCGTGGTTTACTAAGTAATGTTGGTGAATTTGAAACAGTTATAGATTATTCTTATTTCTGAGTTAGCTATGACGTAGTGGTTGTAATCTTATTATAGCAAGAATTTAGACTCATTTCCCCCAAGCAATGTCAGTAGTCAATGTTTTAGTACTTATTAAATATAAGTACTAGTACCTCCTTAAAATATAGACCTAGACATGTAAAGCTATATTATTCATAATACAATATTATATAATACTAGCTTCTGCCCGCGACTTCGTCTGCGTAGACTTATGATAAAAAGTAGCCCATGTGTTATTCCAGACTATAATCTATCTCTGTGCCAAATTTTATCCAGATCCGTTCAGCCGTTCTGGCGTGAAAGAGTAACAAACATCCATCCATCCATCCTCACAAATTTTCGCATTTATATTAGTTATATTATATTGGATATATAATATATGCAATTCATTTGACTTAGAACAGTAAAGGGCTGGTGGACTGTGCAATACTGATAATGGTAGAATATAGGTACCTAAATTACATAAATTTAATTACCTAAATACCTTTGCCTATGCTTCGTAGCAGGTAAAAGTAGTTCTAATTTTTTCGACTGTATATCATTGACGTTTTTGATATTGCATCAGATAACCTAGAACTTTCTATAAATGAGAAATACCGACATAAACTTTAATCTTGTGCTTCTGATCATAAATCAACATATTTTATGTTTTCAAATTCCTAATACGTTATATTTCTTCAAAATAAGGCAAAACAAAATACGTTCAATTAATTATTAATTTTATAATTCGAACGTTTGTCTAAAATACAAGATGGCCGCGTTATCTCGACGTCGAGACGCGAAAGTTGAACGTTAATCCTTTCGCTCATATTTAAGTCTGTTTGAATATGCATGCTACTTCAACTGGCACTGAAGACGTTTTGTGCTTCGCAATATTCATATTTAAAATCATTTTTGTTAGTGAACATTTAACATTTATTAATAATAATTCAATTAAAGCGCATTTAAAGAGAAATAAGGATTAAGATTGGCATAGATCTACCAAAATAAAGAAAATCATCCGTCTTCTAAGAGTGTACTCAATATTTTTTGTTTTACTTACAGAAACCTATTTTAAACTTTTATTGAACCCAACTCTCGCATTGGTACCTATTTGAGAGTCACATAATTATACGTATTATATACAAGTATGGGGTAAGAAACCCAATGAAGTGCAGATTCTGTTTTTTCAGTTAAGATAAGAAATAATGAACGGAACTTCCTTGATTGGTTATAATATGAAAGGCTTGAATGTAACATGTCAGTTAGTTGACGCCGCTGAGGCACGAGGCGACAATTTCACGTTTTTGCATATTCATTGAACGTTATCGACTTGTCGTCCGGCCTGCCGCTCCTTGTCAACCGGTAATTGATCACCGCTTTTTGTGGCGTCGCCTGTAGGGTGGCATTTGTACAGGGGTGATGTGGGATAAGCGGTGCGTGCGTGAGTGTTAGTTTTGAAAGAATTTTGATGGATACGTTAGCGGGTATTGGCCTCAGATATGATGAAGACATACCGGATAATCTACTTTATTATAGGTACCGAATATTCGCGAAAAATAAATCCTCTCCAAAGGGTAAATCCAAGGTTAGGGAAGGCAATAACTGCATTCATTTACATTCAACTACCTATATGACTTTACGTTAAAAAAATACAGACTTCAAACATTCAGATTCAGACAGATATATAAATAATAAAATATATATATATTTTTTTTTTATGGGATAGGGGGGCAAACGAGCAAACGGATCACCTGATGGTAAGCGATAACCGCCGCCCATGGACACCCGCAACACCAGAGGAGTCGCAAGTGCGCTGCCCGCCTTTAAAAGGGTTTGGGCCTCCAGTAACCTCAACTCACTCGGCGAAACACAACGCAAGCGTTGTTTCACGCCGGTTTTCTGTGAGGCCGTGGTATCACTCCGGTCGAGCCGGCCCATTCGTGCTGAAGCATGGCTCTCCCACGTGAAATTATATATAAAATTACCTAATTTATTGAGATCACAAGCATACAAAGCAATTGTGGGTGGTTTTAGATATATTCCAATTACGTAATACCTACATCACGTCACACTTGCATTGACCCCCGCCCAACCCAAGTGGTTGCTTTAAGATATAAGATAAGAACTCAATTGCAGGATGACATGATAATATTGGAATGTATCCATAAAACATAAAAACTTATGCTGATACTTACCCCACTCCTACCAACGGATCGAGTATTTCAGTATCTTTGAAATGATGGCATCGCGAAACCATGGCGCCCTAAAAACCCCGGGCATATCGTCACATTCCAGAGTGTCGATCAATCAAATGTCTCGCTCGTATGAAGCTTTAGTATAATACAATAGAAAAAGGTTTAGGCCCCAAAGAAAATGCCGGGAAAACGAATGTAAACTAAATAATAGATATGTAAGTAGGTATTGTGATTGCGTAGCGCGTTGGGCGATTTCTTGTCGATGTTTTCTTTTCATTTCTTCGTCCGGTGATTATCAAAATATGCCAATCAAATAAATGGCATACTCAAAAACCTTTCTTGGATAAAATTTAGATACATTTATTTTCTTTATCATGCTAAGGGAAGGGCTTTTAAAGGGTGGATTTACCAAAACTACTCGACTATATAGGCGAGGCGGTCCAATATTGTTAACATAAAAGATAAGTGTCATTTTGCTTACACATGGTGTGCTTTAAACCAAGGAAGTCTAGGCAAGGATTTGAACCAGATTTGACCTTTAAACCTTAATAACCGGGTCTGTGTTTTATTAGTCTAATAAAACTTGTGTGTCAGTCCTGCCAATTTTATCTTATCTAACACGTCTAAGAGCCACTTGCACCAACTTCTTAATTATGTTTAAAATGTATTTAAACACAATTTTTCATACAAATTTCGTATTTAAATACAATTTAAAGATATTTAAGAAGTTGGTGCAAGTGGGCCTAAATGTTTTATTGTGTAGTTTTATTTTATGTTTTTCTATTACCGGTAACGGTATTTGCGTTGATATCGAATAGGCACTCGTTTCATAGTGAGACTTTAAGATCATCATTCACCCCATAATTTATGGAAGATAACATAACATACCATCACGCCTGTATTCCCCGAAGGGTTAGGCAGTGGCGTACTAATGTACACCCACAATTCGCCGGTATATTTAGGTCCCATGTAATAGGGGGCGAGCCTATTGCCATTAACCGGGCACAAATTCTACTGGGCTACTGGGAATTTCATATAAAAACCCAATAACACTTTGCTCGACCTGGGAATCGAACCCAGGACCTATAGCGTAGCAGTCGCGCTCAGGACCACTTGGCTAATGAGGCAGTTATGGAAGATAATTGAATATAAATACATAAATAAAGAGGTTTGAAGATTTCATGTTTTATGTTGCGTCCGCCTATTTATTTTAAACGGCGGCCACTAGTATGTCCTATACCTATATTCAGTAAGTTATAAAAAAATAAATCCTGTTTTTATTACTTCAGAACCAGAATCAAATATTCTACACGTTTCCTACAAGCCTCCCTAGACTCAAATATCCGCCCTGTATATTACCATAGGCCCACATATTCTGTACCCCTATTATTTATGGTCTAACGGAAGATTTATGTAATAGGGCGAGTGAATTCTTAACAAGTGGAATGCGAGTGGATGCCGCGCCTGGGAGACCGGCGGGTCCGCTCGACGATACGGTCATACATGTGTACGTGGTACTTACCTATGAAACGGTTTATAGCCGATCTTTGAGATGGTACAATATCCTTGTTTCTAGTGATTACTGTGATATGTTCAATAAAAGGTAGCTTTTTCGCACAAAGACCTCGGCAAATGCTTGCTGTACCTTAAAGGGGACTCAGTTAATATAATATATTATTGAAACTGTTCCCCACCTCGGCCGGTCACCGCGGGGACGAACGACCAAAACCCTCCACTCCACTCACTCTACATTTGTACTTATAATGTAAGAACTCTTCTTTCTGATGCACGAGTAATGGAATTTAAAGAGGCGATTTCAAAGATAAGGTACGATATAATTGGACTTGCAGAGATTCGTAGAACGGGCTATCATATACTAGAAGATAAAGAACATATATTTTGTTATTATGGCGTAAGGAAGGGGCTCTATGGTGTTGGATTCTTAATAAAAAAATACTTGAAACAAAATATAGATAGTTTCGTTGCGATCTCAGAACGATTGTGTATATTAAATTTGAAATTTGAATCTACGAACATCTCCATTATTCAAGCATATGCACCTACCAATGATGCAAAAGACAACGATATAAATATTTTTTATGATCAACTACAAGAAGCTCTAGAAAAATGCAATAAAAAGATCATTCTGATGGGTGACTTCAACGCCTGCATTGGTCAACAAAAATATGAGGAAAAAAGAATATTAGGATTATACTGCTTTGGCAAGAGGAACAAAAGAGGCGAAAGACTGCTACAATTTGCGCAACAAAATAACCTTACTATAATCAATAGCATATTTAAAAAGAAACCCAGCAAATTATGGACATGGCTCTCACCACGGAAAACCAAAAGCCAGTTAGATTATATCCTATCCAATACTAAGGAAAACTTCACAAACATCGAAATTATTAACCAACTAAATTTCCCTAGTGACCACAGACTTGTAAGAAGCACTTTTCAACTAACGACATCGAAGAAAAGTAGAGCTAAGTACGGCCATATTCACATGAATTTAAACACACACCATGAGGAAACTTCTTTCCTAAATAACCTGGAACATAACTTGAGTAGTTTTGACTCCACTAGATGTGAAAATATTGAACTCTACAACACAAAACTAAGAAAAATTATAACTTCTGCGCTTAACTCCATCAAAAGGACCAATAATCAAGACGGGAGCATAATTTCCCAAGACACAAAGATATTACTAAATAGAAGAATCGAACTACAACATAAAAAACCTTTAACACCGGCAGAAAAAAATGAGCTCAATTATCTATACAAAACTGTTCATAAAAGAATCAAGAGAGAGTACGAAGAGCACAGATTAATTGTAATAGAGAAACACCTAACGTCTACAGGTAGCTTAAAAAAGGGGTACAAAGAGCTGAACTCAACGAAAGCATGGATATCTAATCTAAAAGAAAAAGTTTCTGGAAAAGAAACTTTCTCAAGAGATAAAATATTACAGATAGCGACTGATTTCTATAGAGACCTATATTCCTCACAGAATGATACTTCAAATCAACATTGTAACAAGAATTATGAAAGCCTCACAGCGCTACAATATCCACCTATCCAAAGATTTTCCATAGCCGAAATTGTAAAGAAGATAGAGTCACTTAAGAAAGGAAAAAGCGGTGGACCAGATAATATATCCAATGAGATACTCATAGCAGGAAGATTTTTGTTAGCACCAGCGTTAACAACCCTTTTCAACAAGGTTTTAGACTCTAGACAAATACCAAAAGAATGGGCGGAATCAAACATTGTCCTATTGTACAAAAAAGGAGATCCATCCAATATTGCCAATTATCGTCCGATCAGTTTACAATCTAGTCTATATAAACTTTTTGCGTCAGGTTTAGAAAAGCGCATCTCTACACTTATAGAAAATTATCAACCAGCAGAACAAGCTGGGTTCAGATCAGGTTTCTCGACCACAGACCACATACATGTTCTAGATCAAGTGATAGAAAAATACGAAGAACAAAGACAGCCACTCTACTTGGCTTTCATAGACTACGCTAAAGCCTTCGATTCGATCTCTCACAGTAGTATGTGGAAAGCCCTACAAGATTGCAAAAATCCGCTGGAAATAATCGAACTTATACAAGACATCTACAAAAAAAGCTTTAGCCGAGTTAAACTCGACAGAAGAGGTCCAGAGATAGATATCTGTAGAGGCGTAAGACAGGGTGACCCCTTATCTCCATCAATATTTATCACTGTACTTCAAAGAATCATGAAGAAACTGAACTGGTCAAAGAAAGGTCTAAATGTCAAAGGAAATTACTTGAGCAACTTAAGATTCGCCGATGATATCATATTATTCTCAGAAACTGCATCACAACTTAAGATAATGATAAGCGAACTTAACTCTGCCAGTCGCGCTATAGGTCTAGAACTAAACACAGAAAAAACAAAAATAATGACAAACAGCTCTATAATACCTATCAAAATTAATAATCGACTATTGGAATACGTTGAAAAATATATATATTTAGGTAAACAGATATCTTTCAAGAAATCTAGACATCAAGACGAACTAAACAGACGTGTGAGTATAACATGGAACAAATTCTGGAGCTATAAAGAAGTCTTAAAAGCAAACTTCCCCCTCAAATTAAAAAAGAAAATTCTAGACTCATGCCTCCTACCTTGCCTCTCATACGGAAGTCAAACCTGGATTTATAATACACACACAAAACGAAAAATTGAGTCATGTCAGAGAGCCATGGAAAGGAGCATTCTGAACCTGAAACTTAAAGACAGAAAAAGAAATACTGAAATAAGAACAAAAACCAATGTTATTGACGCACTTTCACATTGTAAGAAACAAAAATTCAAATGGGCGGGTCATATCGCACGAATGAATAATACAAAATGGACCAAGAAAGTCACATGCTGGACAGGCCCCCTTGGAAAAAGAAAAAGAGGTAGACCACTAGAGCGATGGTCGGATGAAATTGAAAAACTTGCTGGAGACAGCTGGGTAATGGTGGCCCAGGACAGATCTAAGTGGAGAATATTGGAGGAGGCCTATACTCGTAGAGAGGTCCCTAATAATTACTAATAATTATATAAATTTAAAGCAACAATATAATGAATTATAAATGTATCGAACTCATAATATTGTAATGTATTAAAATATTTATAAATGTAATTTATGTAAATGTAGAATAATGTTCATGATTTAATTAACTAGAATGAAAAATGTAAGTTGATTTATTAGGGAAATAAAAGGCTTTATTATATATTATTATTATTAATATAATATATTATAATAGCTAAGTATCGGTCACATTTGAGGTGATCTACAGTCTATTAGATATGTTTTACCGTGGAAGAGCTATACTTCGGTACAAATGGGCCGGCTCAACCTCATAGAAAACTGGCGTGAAACAACATATAAGTTGTGTTTTGCCAAGTGAGTGAGGATACCGGAGACCCAAACCCTTTTAAAAGGCGGGTAACACACTTGTGAATCTTCTGATTTTGCGGGTGTCCATTGGCTGTGGTAATCCATAAAAAACCTGACTAGCCACTGCCTAATTTTGATGTAGGGACATCACTGCATAACACTAATATATACCTAAAATAGCACAAACCTTGCTTTAACCAGAAGTTTCAGTATTGCAATATTATATTATAAGAAGAATACCTAGGTGTATTTTATTATTATTATAATTTTTTTTTTATTGAAAGGAACAGCAAACAGTTACATTATAGGAGCTTACAACTAGTATAATAAGTGAATATTTTAGTTATAATGTGACCCACAACGCTATCCACATGTAGATATAAAAGTTATGAAAATAAACTAAAACTTAAACTAAAACTAAAACTACTCGCTGGGATCTTACTAGCAGTACGTGCTGCATTAACTTAAATAGTGTAGCAGTAACTTATGTAGTATAGCAGTAGGTTATTATGAAAACAAGCAAACAGTGAAATATATAGCTGACATAAAATATTAATTTGTTATGAACTACCTATTTTGTATTTAATAGGGAGCAGTATATGAGGGTTTTAAATTTACTCATTGAATAATTAAAGATATCTATGTTTATAAAAAGTCTGTTTGTATCAACCATACGGCGGACAGGTGAGCGCAGACTTGAATTAGTTCGGCATGTGTTCACAGCGAAAAGAGTACCCGCGCGTACCCGCCGCCTGTGAATGGTTCGAGGTACAGTGTAGCATATCATGCTGATCAGATTTGTGCAGTTTAGTTTAGTTCAGTGTATTGTTGTGATATATACAATACAATATACAATACACAATATACATACGTATTTACCAGATATACTATAGGACATTTTAACCAACTCATATAGCACAAAAATAAAAAGTACTGATATTTCGTTTGCTTTTCTGATTTCTATCCTCCAACATAATATACTTGAATTTTTGGTAAATAATATACCTAAGTATACAACGTAATTGTAAGTATAATAATAAAAATATTTTTGTGTCTACATTTACACAGTCATTTTTAGTGCTCACGCAAGCCAGTATAAGGAGAAAGGCACCTACTTTTAATGACATTGCTATTTTTGAAATACTTAACTGAAAATAAAGTCTAATCCGTTGAATAAAGATATAATTAACAGGAAACGGTCCGGATAGACTATGGAACTCAAAAGAGGTCATAACCCGAAAAGATGGGTCACAAAATAGATATGAATAGAAGGTCTACTTATAATCCGCTAGTGAGATTTATAGTAAAACAGCCCACAGCCTTTTAAATGGCCGACAACGCACTTGTGACTCCTCTGGAGTTGCAGGTGTCCATGGGCGACGGTAAACGCTTACCATTAGACGATCCGTCTGCTCGTCTGCCCCCTACTCTTTTTAGAAGTAATTTTGTTTGAGCTTTTGTCTTAAACCTTTTAAAATATCAATGTTATAGTTGCGTATTTTAATATTACTCTTATTGTATAGAATTTTATTGGTACCTATTAAAATTGTGATACTTAGTTAAAAAGATTGAGTAGACTTTATTTTTAACTATTACCAAAATAGTTAAAAATAAAGTCTTACGCTACTCAATTTGCTAAATAACCATAATAGATAATTATGCTGAATCTTCTTACCTACGTTATTTGGTGGCTCGTTCCTCACAAAATACGGACAAAAAGTTGCTCGAGATGTATTATTTGTTGCCACTTGTATGTTTTGGCGGAGTTCCTCGACGGAGTGCTGTTGTGTGGACGCGTAACGCTACAAATAATAATGTGTATTTTTGTTGGTGTGTATTTTTAAGCATCTGATTTATGGTCATGCTACGAGTTCCGTAGCTCTGGTCAACAATAATTTATTAATGTTCATCTAATTTACTTGATACATACCTACATTACTTGATCAATAGACCACAACAGTTGAGACTTCCCCGTGGGTATTGTAAAAAGATGGATGAGAACGGATTCATTAAAGGTCATTAACTTTGCAATTATGTATGTAGAATGTAGTCTAGTTTCCTAAATTAATTGAGCATTTCATAGTTATTAATATTTAATTATATTTACTAGTTAGCATGGAGTTCAATGATATTGTTATCAGTATAGATTCGCGATGAATTCATCAATATATTAGTACCATCGCTATTTACCATCTGAGCACGAAGCCTGATTTTCATAAAGGAATAAGCCGAAACTAAAACTAAACTTTATTTAGGACCACAAAATCAAATAAACTATATTTTTGATTACTTGCCGATTCGTCGACATCGATCGACTCCCTGTACCTGTGTAATCTGGGCTACGGAATAATGTTTTTATGATTCCAGAATAGTATTTCGTTGTAAAAAAAAATTGAATGCAAAAGAAAAGTTATTTCTTATCATTTATTATTATTATTTCTTGAATAAAGTATAGTCAGATTATGTTATTGTTGATTGCGCTCACGATCTCTAGTAATAAAGATGAGTTAACCAGACATGTGCTACCGTTATATCTATATTCAGGTCGTTATAAACGGGGTATTCAACTAAACAGCCTCGTAAACGTGAGGCTATATCCCAAATACTAGTCATTTATTCATATCAACTGCTGCTAGAAACAGAGGTGGAAAAAGTTATGAGAAATGTTATTCGAAACTCTATCAGATTTGAATCTACATGTCTGTGAAAGTTTGGTGCTTGTAACACGTAAATGCCGGTCGTCTCGTTCACGGATTTTTGGTTTCCATGAACAGGATTACAGACAGATGTGGCTTTCTCTTGTAAGGGGCTCGATATATTTTTTTGAGGCTAAATTTGGCCAGCTTGGGGGATAATAGTTTTGCTGACCAGTTAGATGTGATGATCATTATAAGCGTGGGATACGTAAATTATTCAAACAATTTTCACGAACGTAATTTTATTACAACTGTGACATTATGACAATTTTACGAATATTTACACGATATGTACAATTTTTTTACAAATTAATTACACAGTATACAAACAGTAACCTTACATTCGCTATGCGATAAAAAATTACATTTTAGTAAATTCATCGTTACAACCCTAGGCCGAATCGACTCCATACAATTTTGACTTTATACAGAAACAAAATCATCACATATTGATCCACACAGCACACCTTAATTTTAATTAATTTAAAACTTGAATCGGTACAAAACTGGACCCTCGGGCTGCTCGGCGGCCGAGAGACAGGGCTCGGGTCTCTTCGGCCGACGGCGTCCCGTCCTACAGTCTTACTACTCTAGTCAATAGACACGATTAGCGTGTCCTCCTCCAGCACGGCACTGGAGGGCTCGCGGCGTCGGCGAGAGGCCCGCACTCAAAGCCGCGTGTGCGACAGGCCGTTGGGCGCTATCAGCGGTGCCAGCGTCGCGGGCCGCGCCTCCAGAGGGAGCGCTTCACTCGCGGCTACCGACTTCGATGTCAGTGCCGTAGAGGCATCTGAGCGGGAGCCCCCCACCCCGCCACCGACAGATATACCCCCCTTTGACTCAGCTGCGCGCATCTGAGCGCGCACAGTTCCTCCTCCCCTCTTCCGCGGGATCACACTATTCTCAACATGCAAAGTGGCATTCACGTCCTTCCCGGCCGCGCAAGTACAAGCCTTCAGGAAACTCTTCTTAAAGTTATCTGACAGAAAGGCGTAGAGGATTGGATTCATAGCTGAGTTGCTGTAGCTGAAACATGCCGCTACCAGAAATACCGTGATAGTAATGCGACTGGCGCACTCATTTGGTGGAGAATATATCAGTGCAACCTGGAACGCCCAGTACGGCAGCCAACACAACACGTACACTGCGATGACAGTAAGCACGAGTTTAGTCACTTTCCTGTGTGATCGTTTCTTCTCTTTAGACTTGTTTTTTGGGCCAACTGTCTTCAGTTTACGTATGACGAGGCAGTAGAACACGAAGATGAGCGTGAGTGGTGCGGCGAAGCCGAGCGCGAACGAGTACAGCGTGAACGACGTCTGACCTTTATTGAACTCCCGCTCGGGCCACACGATGTTGCACGACAGACCGTTATCGGTCGGTATGAGCGTCGTATACATGAATATGGGCGTCATCACTAGAGCAGACGCAGTCCACGCCGCCGCCGACACCACTCTAGACACAAACGGCGTCCGAAGTCTCGGAGCTGCTATTGGATGACACACGGCTATGTACCGATCCGCACTCATGATACACAAGAATATGGAACTAGTGAACTGGTTTATCCCTGTAGATATCATGTACGCTTTGCACATAAACCGTCCAAACGGCCAGGCACGAAGTGACATTGTAGTTATCAGGAACGGTATACCGATGAGAAAGCATTCGTCTGCAATGGCCAAGTTTACGATGTACATGTTGGTGACAGTCTGCATCTTGGAGTAGCGGAGAACCACGTAGATGACAAGGGTATTCCCGAGAAGACCGACCACGCAGACCAAGGCGTACAGGACCTGTGTCACGACGTAAACCACGGGCAGATTGATATTGGGACAGTTCTCGTAGGTTCCATTGTACGTGCCGTTTTCGTCATAAGAGAAGTTGCTATTACCAAACATTTCCACGTCTTCCAGCTCCATTTTTAAAGATTCAGAAGTAATGGCCCGTAGAGGATATATTACCTGAAAACAAAACAAATAGGTTAGCTCTACGACATGTCCACGCCAGTAATATCGACTGATGTTTCGATATTTAGTTTGCTGACACAGATGAACCATTAATTAAATAACTCGAAGTCTGGCTGAGTGCTCAGGTTTCTGGAGGCGTGGCCGAGATAAAAAATGAATAAATTAATAGTGTTACCAAAAATTAAATCGAATCATAGTAACATAATGCACATTACGAATAGGATGATACTGAATAAGACCTTGAATTAAATCAAACAGGAATAACATTATTTGTAGTTATTTTTTTCACACGTTATATTTCAACACGCGCCTATAAAATGTATGATACTTGTAAAGCAGTTATATTAAAAAAGTGGATATCAGAATCGTCTATATCCACTGCAAAATTCAATATCGAAAGTCCACATGAGCCGGCACACAGCAAGTTTTCATTATTTTTACATCATATTGATTTATCTGTATTTGCTGGAATGGTTATTTCACGTACTGCCGGGTGTTGTTGGGATTACTGGCAGACTGTCCGAGATTGAAAGCGGACGATAAATGATGGACGTGGATTTATATGTATGGATAAAAATTCAAGATACTATCATAATATTTTTTCGTTGCGATTGTATCAAGTCCATAATTTCCTAGCTTTAAGTTTTACCACCCAAGTTATTGATGTGGAATGCAAAATTTATTTAGGGCATTTTTTTATACGTAAATGCGATTGCTATTTATCTTTCAAACCGGAACATAATAATGTTAGTAGTGCTGTGCGAGAGACCATAAGCAACATCAACATCGTTGAGTTTGCACAGAAATACCATCTAAATAAAATAATGTTTTGAAAATAAACTTACATTTTGTGTCAGCAAACAATTATTTCTGGAACGTTTGATCCTGGATTGGTGAATATCTGTAACAATAGGAAAGATAAATTAGTTTTAGGTCATTGTACCAACACTGAGATTGTCTCTTTTTATATCACATGAGCACTCAAACATACGGGATTTCCTACGTTAGATGAGAACCGCCTAAACGATCATAATATTTGTTCAGATGTAGTAAAAAACAATTAAACTGCATAAAATCCATATACAGATATCAGTAACTAATATTTTAGTTAATACTGTTACTGTTTTGATCGACTTGCATGCAGTGTGTTAGATTTGTTTAAAATTCAGCTCTAATTGTATTCAGGTCATAAACATTCATAGAACCGAGATTTTTTTAAACAATAAACTCATTATAGAGATGTTTGTGCCTCTTATGAGAACATTTCGCCAGAATAATGATGTGCTAAAATTCTATAAATATCTTAGTCATAACAGCGGTTAAGTGTTTTAACAGTAAATAATAATGCCCAGAAAATTCACTCCTGATAACCACACGATAAGAAACTAGATGCATTATAGATGTTATGAAGTCTACGATTATTTGTAAAAACAAGAATTGAACAAATTCTTGATCTTGCTTCACTTAAGTAAATATTTCATGTTTCTATTCTACGGAACCCGGTACATAAACAGCTTTGGCCAATTTTTGTTACTATACACACCGCGGTCTGCCGCTGTTAACTTTTAATGTCTACTACAATAACTAAATCAACCTTCTGCACCACCACTTACAATGACCTATATCTATGTAAAGTTCAGTTCCGAGAATGTTTCTGAACGTTTTTACTTCGGCCGCAGCCTGTGAAGTCTTCGGTAATCTGTCAGGCGCCTGTGTTTACTCAGACATGATTAATGTGGAGGGAAATAGTACGGAGCCAGTCAAAAGAAAAGCTGCGTGGCGGCTGCGCGGCGGTCGCGGTGCGGCTGCGGACCGTGCGGTTCTGTTTGTTTTGTGCACGTGATGAGGGCTGTATTTTTTGTAACTTTATAAATTTATTAAATTGGTACTTGTCTATGTAGACTACTTGCAAATGCAGTGGACTTATAGAGGCTGATGATATAGAAATCGCTTCTGCTATCTTGCGTTATTTTCAAACTCTTGAGTAGGTTTAGGAACTTATCACAACACAATTGTGACCCGAGTGAGTGTGTTATCACAACTCCCAGAACAGTTACTGATTCAGAGTGACTCACACCAAATAAAAAGATTCTCCCTACATACGTAACGGAACGAAAAATTGTTTTATGTCCGACATCCCTTATAATAAAATATATATTAATGTATCTATACTCTGTGTATAGAGTATAAACCCTTGGTAAAATAGAACGCGAAAAGTAAATTTTATTTATTATTTATTTTATCTTTATTAATGCGATAGGGGGCAAACGAGCTAACGGATCACCTGATGGTAAGCGATCAGCCCCGGCCATGGACACCCGCAACAACAGAGAAGTCACGAGTGCGTTGCCGGCCTTTTGAAAGGCAGTCAGTCAGCAGGCAGAACGCTCTTTTCTTGAAGGTTTGAAGGTCGTATTGGTCCGGAAATACTGCAGGTGAAAGTTCAATCCACAGTTGAGTTCACAATGTGATGACATGATTTAAATTACGACGTAGCTTGTTTCCATTAGGCCGAGATTACGACTACTATGATGTACTAACTAAAAGTCTGTACAGATAGTAACAGAGAAAATTACTGTTTAGACAAACATCAATAGTGATGTAAATTACTTTGGATTTGATCGTAACGCAACGTAACAACGTAATATACCATCTTAATAAAAATATTATTTTATAGAGATAGCTTAAAAAGTCACATTTATCTCACTAACTAGTCATAAATTTCCATTGCCATTTCGTCGTTGTCTCTATTCTTAGCTTACACATCTAAGTAACGTCACTCAGCTTAGGATTATCGCTCCAAAAAACGCTTGACTCGCTTACCGCTCTTAACGTAGCAGAGGGTTAAACGAACCATGCCCAATTGCCCATGTTTGAAGGACTGTGAAGGTCTGATTACATTTCAGAGATATTAACTTACTACATTTCAGATTTTATGAGCGTTTTCGTCATCAAACATTCCGGGGCACTGAACGTAGTTAAGTACTATTTAAGTGATACTAATAGGCTAAATTACGTTAATATCTTCAAGTACAATAAAATGCAGAATCCTAATAATATATTTTTTGTTCTAAGCATAGTTTAATAGGTTTGTTGTAGAAATATCATGTTAATGATTGGTGAAATAATGGATGGGTAATAAGTTTCGTGTTTCTTATCCCAAAGGTGACTGCTGATGTTAAATTAAAGTTATCATTTTTTTGCATTTAATTCCAATAAAACAACTGCCTCATTAGCCAAGTGGTCCTGAGCGTGACTGCTACGCTAGAGGTCCTGGATTTGATTCCCAGGTCGAGTTAAGTGTTATTAGGTATTAGGTTTTTCTATGTAATTCCCAGTAGCAGCTCAGAGTTAGGAATTGGTGCCCGGTTAATGCCAATACCCTATTACATGGGACCTAAACATACCAGCAAACTGTGGGTGTACCTTAGTACGCCTCTGCCTAACCCTTCGGGGAATACAGGCGTGATGGTATGTTATGTATGTAAAACAACTACTATTTTCAAGATAAAGGAAATGTCCATGAAATGATATGTTTTTAATTGTAATCTTTCTTTTCCACTATCAGTGGTCTGCAGATTTGACGTATTTTAGAAACTATTAAGAAAACCATTATTCAATATCAGTAATAGATAAAACCACGCAATATTCTCATTATACTGCGTGTGCGCATACTCAGCGTATGTTTACGCAGCTGGACGAGCCATAAACGTGATTTGTGCGCAAATCTCTTTCACCATTAAATTGATTTAAGATCGCTAGCCATGAATCCGTGGGTAGACAGAATTGAATAGAATGTTTTGTTTTTGTTGTTTTATTTAGAATTAAAATGAAGTAGACGGCGAAAGTTTGTAAACTCATATAGTATCGTTATATCAGCCGCGATCAGATTATTGATAAGTATGATTGACTCACCAAAACCGTTGGCTAAGTGAGCAAGTCATCACTAACTGCCAGTCGCTATTAATTTACTAAGTTATGTGTCTGTGACAGGAATTGCGGACAGTTTACACCTGAAATCCGGTTTACCTTAGGATATTGCCCAATAATCGGCTTGAGTTACTCGCAATCGCGTTAATATTACGTAAGTACCTACTTATACATGAATATTATATTATCAGACCCGGCAAACCTTATTCTGCTAGATAGGGACACTCTAATCACCTAGTGGCATGAAATATACTTTACGACCTAATGTTATATGTAACAAATATAGGTACATAGCAAAATTCATGAAAACCGGTCGAGCCGTTTCGGAGAAGTGCGACCACAAACACTGTGATGCGAGATACGGATATTCGTTACACCTCGTTAGAAAATAATAAGTAATCGTCATAATACAAAAATGTATGTGATGAATATAAGTCTTTGTGTTCGTCTGGGTGTTTCTTATGTATTATAAGTATGTATTTACAAAAAAAAAGTATATAAGTATTATATCCATTGTCTAGTACCCATAGTACAAGCTTTGCTTAGTTTGGGACTAGATGGTGCTGTGTAAAAAAAAAATGTCCCAGAATATTTATTTTATTTATTTATAATATTTATAATATTGTGTTAGAATATTAGATAGCAGGTGAGACCAACTTGTCATGTTTATCTCTCTTGATTTCTGATATAACTGCGTCAGGTTGGAAGTGCAGCGGGCCTGGTCATGGAGGCCGAAGAGCATAATATAGTTCGGTTTAAAAATAGAACGCCACTCCCCTCCTAAAGTTGCAAAAAGCACATCACTAGCGCAGCGTCATCCGTCACTGTTTGTGCCATTTCCTACGTTGTTTTGTTTTGCCTTTGTTGTTCTTTGTGTCTCCTGCACGTTTCTAGTGTTTGTGTTAACATCTTTGTCATGTTAATTTCGAACCCTGTGCTGATTGGGAACCAAGATTACTTTGTGGATTTAGGGTCAGTTTGCAGAGAACTTTCTGGCGTTAGTAAATAAACTGCAGTATAATCAATTTTGTTGTGTTGCGCGGAAAATTAGAAAATTTAAGATAACTTAACGACCTTTTTAACTTTTCAAACCATTTTATAGCTGCGGTCTAAAAACGTTTGTCGTCACACTGTGCTCAATTTAGTGATAATGGTAATAAATTGCGTCACCGTGAAAAATAATAAACTGATTAATATTAATCAGAATTTATAATAAACCGCGATGTTTTATAGACTTCAGTATCGCAATAATCAAAGTTTATGTAGGTAGTCTAGTGGTTATTAGATGTCTACTTGAATAGTGATATATAAGAGTAAGTGTTAGTTCTGAAAATGTAGACTGAAATAGATCTGAAGGCCACACGTGCTTTTGATATAAGTACGATCTGAAATACATTTTAATCAAGATGTTATCGGGTTTCAAGTTCAATATAATATGTACGTGAATGTAGGGACTCGATAATAATGAAATATCATATAATTTTCTCTCAGGAACTATTGGCCCGATTTGAAAAAATCTTTCAGTGTTAGATAGCCCATTTATTGAGGAAGGCTATAAGCTATATTATATCATCACGGCAGAAGCTAGTGTTAAATATTTTGGAAGACGCCAATGTTGGACACTCTCTTCGGACCCGTCCAAGTGTTTTTAGAGCGATCTACCTTAGGGGTTATTTTTTTGGATATATTATGAACAGAGCTGGTAATCATATTAGAACTTTTGTATTACTATACTCTTTATTTTATCCAGACAAAATATATTGATGCTGAGTATATTTTTGTCATTCAATCTGAACTGAATGCAAGTTCCCTAAAATATCAAACTAGTGCAGGGTAAAGTAAACAGAAAACAACATCATTCTGCATTAGTAAAATTTACACAACATTTCATCCAACGTCGGTGTCACACACAATAGCATCCGAGCGGTTACGATCGCACAGCATTTAATAACAAACGTACAACACCCACATTTCTAATATTAGTTGAGATGTTTTCAAACAATTATTTCTGCTCATGCAATTCGTAATATATACGCTTCTACAAATATTAAACACACTGCCAAATTTACAAACCACAGGAATCTTAATTTATTTCTAAACAAAGAATAGAAGTCGTATAAGATCATTCTAGTCTATCCAACGCCATCAGGAGAAATTCAAGGTCGGATTCTATTAAATTATTATTAAAAAGTACTTGTCAAATACGATTCATGACAATATTTTGGTATTCTCGAGACAAAGGCTCGAGAAGAGTTGATAACATTACGAGATGACACGAACATATGCTTTATTATATTTAATAATTTATTATATACCGAATAACAAAGATTTTTATTACTCAGTATTTTTTTTATATTTTCGCTGTAAGATGCCACTTCATGGCAATTATATTCATAGCACTTCACGGACGACTCCACTAGGAAGTCCAAAAATTGTAGGATTTGTATCCATTTCACGTACAAATACTTATACAAGTCCTACAATTTTACCATCGTATAAGATTTCTATAACAATGTAGGTCAGAAAAAGATAAAAAAGTCATTTTCTGATACATACAATTTTTTGTAGTAACAGGTACCATTGGAGATAAGGTGTTTGTGGCCCATTGGGCAATACCTATCGTAGAATGCCTAATTCTCTCAGCCCCATTCATACGAACAAATTTGGGGACATTACTCAAGTTAAGGACGGAACAAATGTGGCCATTACAAAAATAGCTTGTAGAGATAACTTTATTACATGAGCCTTATTGTCTTGTTAACTGCGGTTTGGTGTCAGCATTTTAAACGGAAAGTTAACGGTTAAGCACAAGCAAGATGCATATTGAATGTTCATTTCCTAATGTGCTAGACTAGGCTAGATACGATTATGTTTTTGCATGAAGACAAGTTACCAACATACATATTATTTGATTTTAAGTAACTCTGAAATGAAAACGTGAAAAATGAGTTGCTTATTTAATGACGTGTCGATGAATTAATTTTAGTTTTGAAATCGAATTTATGATTGGTAGTAGGTACGGCCTCGTTAGTCTAGTGGTCCTAAGTGCGACTCGGTTTCGATTTCCAGGTAGAGCAAAGTGTTATTACCTTAGTACACCTTTTCCTAATCCTTCTTGGAATATAGGCGTGATGTTATTTTATGTTATGTTGGTAGGTATTACAAAACTGACCAGTCTTGATTTTATGTTGTTATTACCGTTAACATCGCTTCCCCTTTGTCAATTAAAACCAATTTTTTTAAAAATCCTAAATCTAACTACAGTGTAACCGCAGTGTGATAGGAAAGCTACTTGACACCTAGAAACATAAATTCAAAGTTTATTATAAATAATCACCAGTGCCACCATAAAACTAGAAGTACCTAACGTAAACGACGATGTTGCTGCTGCAATAATTCGCTGGCGCTTCCAGGCGTAGGAGACACTTTGATCGGTGGACCACGTACATCTAGTAAGTTATGGTCACTTACAGCCTAAAAGTTCATGTTACATGAGCTCTCACTTTACAAATGGGGTCAACTGGTGTTTTTGGGAATTTGAAACATAAAGTATGTTTGAAGGTCACATGAAAAAAAAAGTTTTACAGCTTTTTGCTTGTTTGATATCCTTTTTTAACATAGGAATCTGATTACTTAAAATTATATTAATTGATGGTATCTGCACGATACATTTTGTACTCCTTTAGCCTGCATTGTTTATTTCCAACTTATTATTTTAATATTATTTAGTTTTTCTCACTATAAACGGCTGAATAAGGATACAAAATTCAAACAACAGACGGTAACGACATTCCATTGTCCATGCTTTCGTACTGAAGGTACTGTGGAGTACCGAGGGTTCTATGGGGGACTTAAGAAAAATGCACGATGTATTTAAAATTCTTTCTGTATTAGCAGAAAACCAAGAGACGAATGCAACACAATACTACTATATTTTAATCATTGTTTTATTAATTTTCTATCCAGTCAACCCACAGTAATATCATTTTTTACGGCAATCTCTACAGCACCTAATATTTCATTTAAAATCAAATTAAATACAAAGAAGGCAATTGAAACAGATATGCAAAACCCTAAAATAATAGATCGAATTTTAACAATCGCCTACGGAATACCGGAATGTCTACCAAAGTTGCGCGAGTACCTAACTGAATTTAACGCATAAAGTCTGTACGTGACAAGTACAGTCCCCCAGGACATTCATATCTTATTCCTTCGCTCGTTATCCAAAAAATGTACTGCGAACATTAGGTACCTAAGTAGTTGTAAATAACAGACAACCAGTCATTTAATTTTTAATATGTTTTTGTTGTAATAAATATCTTGTACTTACCTTGTTTAGTTTATAAGTTTTTTTATGTAATTTCGTTTCTACTTATATACTTTACCTTTTTATTTTATTTGATTTTATATCGTTTTATCTTTGTGCTGATTATTGTATGTGTAATTATTATTAATAAATGCGTTTGCCACACACACACACACGTACACATACACACTTATAACCAATACTTACATCTCACTTACACATCCTCCATCCCTCTCTCTCCTGCCCGCTTATTGGCTCACCGTCAAACGCTACGACTACACACCTAGCGCAAACTGCGCAGACGGTCTGAGTCGATATGATAAGCGCGGCCCAAATTACTAACATTCACTCTACATTCCGCCGTCCTACATGCCACTATCATCTACAAGGCAGCGTTTAAACCATTATAAGGCGTTTTTATTTCTTTCTTCTGAAGATATACCTACATACAGTCCACAAAACAAAGTTTCGATTGCAGCTACATCGAACAGATGGTCCTTCGAGCCGGATCCCTGAAATCAAGCATTCAACATTTCAAGTAATTTCAAGTAACTTCAAGTAATTTCAAGAAAGAAACAAGTACGCGCGAGCTATTAGCTGTTTGGTTTGCTTGACCACTGCTATATGCTTGGAAGCACTTTTCACATACATACGCGGCCACCTTACGGTGTCAAACGGCCACTACATTAGCGTATGGAAGCACAGTGGACTATCTGACGACTCCACGCACCTACCAGGTGTATCAGTCAGGCCCCGCCGGTAAGGTGTGGATTACTCTGGGACCACGAGTTGGTACGCAACGACGAGTGCGGAATATTCCCCCCGTACTCTGATGCACCCGTGAGTGTCCACATTCTCTGCCGGGAGGTTCCTACCTTTCCCACCTTAAAGTTCCCATTCCTGGTCCGGCATCACCGCGGTAGTAGTCCGGCCAGGCTGATAGATAGACGCCACACATAGATAGTGCTTCAAGTGAAAGTGAAAGTGTTAGTTTTAAGTTTTAAATTAATTTAGGGTTAGGGACCCCTCGTGCGCAATGGAAAACGCACGTGTATTGCGTTCAGGCAAGTCGCCTGCCACAGACGCTACTCCAGCGTCGGGCCAGACAGGCTCAACAGAAACCGAAACGTGGAGTAAAGGCACCGGCACAGAGGACACGACCGGTGAACGCAGCACGCACAGCCAAAGTAGGACGGATAGAGTAATCAACGATAGGTCCGCCGCACAAGTCGAAGCCAGTGCGAATACACAGGCTAGGAGCGCGCCGGGTACGGTGGTAAACGTCCCCGGGGACAGAGCTAGTAGCAGAATATCAGTTTTAAAGGCCGAATTAGAGTTGCACAATTCCGAATTAGCACAGGCTAGGGCGGCGTCCGCAGCTGCTTTAAGTCGTTTGGAGTTAGCTAGGGTAGAAGAATTAGAAAGCTCCAACGGCGCGGAACCGCCACATGTAGAAGAGTCTCGTGTTAGAGGTTGGATAACGGAACAACGTGTATACGATAGGTCGGTCATGGCAGATAGAATAGCTCCGAACCCAGGACAACCCGCGCGGCAATCCGACCCTAGTAGGAACGAACCACGCGTAGGTAACAACACGTCGGCGAATAGCAACGACATGACGATGTTAGCCAACGCGATAGTGCAGGCGGTAAGTTCCAATAGAGCAGGCTCGGCGGTACCTAAATTCATCCACGAATTACCTCCTTTTGACGGAGCGATAGCAGAGTGGATGGCTTTCAAGTCGGTATATGACGACACAGAGGCCATGTTTTCAGACGTACAAAACGTGGCCCGATTAAGAAAAGCGCTTCGCGGAGCGGCTCGCGAAACAGTTAGGGCGTTATTATTCACAGTATCGGACCCGTATGAAGTCATAGATGCGTTAGAAAGACGATACGGAAAGCCAGAATTGTTAGTATTATCCGAGCTAGAATTAATTAAACGCATGCCCCGCATGACGGACGACGGGCGCAATATAGGTAGTTTCGCAAGTAAGGTAGCAAATACAGTAGCCGCAATAAAATCATTAAAACAACCGCAATATTTATACTCACCCGAACTCGTCAACAAAATAGTAGATAAATTAAGTATGATTTTAAAGTTTAAATGGTACGAGTACAAGACAGGTTTTTCAGGCGCACCCGAGTTAGAATTGTTGTCTAGATTTCTCAACAACATGGCCGACCAATGCGGCGCTATGTTCGCGTACGAAACCGCACGAGACGATCGCAGGGGTAAGCAGAAACCGCGCACGGTGAACACGGCGCGCGATCGCGGCTCGTACGACGACGATAGCGACTGCTCGTGTCAATCTGACGATGAGGACAGCCCTCCAAGTAGCACAGTAGCCACAGTAAATAAATCTATGAAAGGGCGAGCCTCGAGAGCACAACCGCGCCCTCCAAGACCGCCTCCGCCGGCACAATCCACGCACCGCGGTAACGAGAAATGCACGATATGCGGGGGTAGCCACGGCATCTCGGAATGCGCGGATTTTACAAAGTTAAGTGTAAGCGATAGGTGGAGTGCGGCCAAGCAATACAAGTTGTGTTTTCGATGTCTCGGCGACTCACACAGGCGACCGGCAAGGTGTAAATATGTATCATGCGGCGTAGGCGGATGCGAAGCATCACATCACAAATTACTTCACGGTGGCAACTCGAAAGGGGATAGGCAGACGCAAGCCCCTCCCCCCAGCCACGGGAACGTGAGTTCAATTAACCATTTACACAGAACAAATACCTACCTAAAAATAGTACCGGTTGAATTAGCAGGCCCACTAGGTACAGTCACCACCCACGCGCTATTAGATGAAGGCTCAACAATGACGTTGGTTGAGCGAGACGTGGCGGATCAGGTGATAACTAGGGGGCACAGCCGACTCTTATCGTTAGAAGGGGTAGGGGGAAGCAGGATCGACGATGCTGAGTCGTGTCAGGTAAAATTAACAGTGCGGGGTTTATTTAATAGGAATTTAGAAGCCATGGATGCATATACCATAAGTAATTTGAACCTTATCCCGCAAGAAATAAGGCGTGATTTGGTCCAGCAGTGTAGTCATTTAGCCGATTTAGAAGAAGAGTTATGTTACGAGCAGGGTAAGCCGACTATATTAATTGGGCAGGATAACTGGCATTTAATTACATCTAGACAGCTACGTGTCGGCAATAAAAATCAACCCGTGGCATCTCTCACTAAGTTAGGATGGGTTCTGCACGGCCAAGACTCACGACCGCGCAACGCCGTAGCAATCGTCAACCACGTTCGACCGACGCAGGCCGAAGATCCCGCGTTGCAATTAATTAGGGATTATTTTAGCATAGAATCATTAGGCATAGAGGCGCGAAAACCGGCGTCAGATCCGGAGCAGCGCGCCCTATCTATTTTAGAAAAAACGTGTAAGAAAATCAATAATAGGTATGAAGCCGGCTTGTTATGGCGGACGGATACCGAAATAATGCCGGATAATAGAAACCAAGCACTCAGCCGCCTATTTAATTTGGAAAATAAATTAGATAAAAATATTAGTCATAAGTGCGAATATATTAAACAAATAAATAATTTGATCGAGCGAGGATACGCCGAAAGGGTGCAAGCGCCGCCCACTTCACCACGCGGCTGGTACTTGCCGCATTTTGCAGTCGTACACCCCCAAAAAGGGAAAATGAGGGTAGTTTTTGACGCGGCAGCCAGATGCGCGGGTAAATGTTTAAACGACGCGCTCCTGGCGGGGCCCGATTTGCTGCAGTCATTATTCGGCGTACTGATTAGGTTTAGAAAAGGTAAAATAGCGGTCGTTGCCGACATTAAAGAAATGTTTTTACAAATAAAAATATTAGAACAAGATCGTGATAGTTTACGCTTTTTATGGCGAGGTGACGACAGAGTAGGGCCGCCACAAGAATACCGAATGACGTCGTTAATATTCGGGGCCGCGTCGTCTCCTTGTACCGCCATCTATGTAAAAAATAAAAATGCGGAAAATCACAGCCAGGCATATCCAGAGGTCGCAAGGGCCACGGTACGCAATTACTACATGGACGACTACTTAGGTACGTTCGACACCGAAAGCGAGGCTAGGCAAGTAGTAAATTCAATGCACAAAGTGCACATGGCCGCGTCTTTTGAGTTGCGCGGATGGGCGTCGAACGTGCCTAACGTAATAAGCGACGTCACGGACACGCGCGATAGCGAGACCACCACGCTGGGCAAAAGCGATACAGAGCGTACATTAGGTTTAATATGGAATCACGCGCGTGATACGTTGGGTTTTAACGTAAATCTCCGAAACACGCCCGCTGACGTCATACAGGGTAGAACTTTACCTACAAAGCGTCAAGTAACTAGCGCAGTCATGTCAGTTTTCGATCCGTTAGGTTTAATATCGCCCATCACGATGATAGGCAAATGCTTAATACAGGAGATATGGCGCAGCGGCGTGGACTGGGACGACCCTATCACCCCCGAGCATAATGTCACATGGAAGTCGTTCATAAAAAACGTACAGATGTTGAAAACTTTAGAAATAAATAGGTACATACCAACCACACCCTCTGGCGAGGGGGAGTTATACGTATTTTGCGACGCTAGTGAAAAGGTTTACGCGGCCGCGGTTTATTTAGTGAGTGAGGATACAGACGGGAACCGAACGTCGCAATTGGTGGCGGGCAAGGCCAAAGTGGCCCCGCTAAAACCGATATCGGTACCACGTCTCGAGCTTCAAGCCGCCGTCCTGGGTAGTAGGTTAGCAGAATCAATCAAGCGCGAGTCCGATTACAAAATATCAAAGTATTATTATTGGTCGGATTCAAAAACCGTCCTTACATGGATCAAGTCGGACCCGCGCACGTTCAAATCGTTTGTCGCCCATCGCCTGGCTGAAATAGAGAACTCGACGTCACCGATAGACTGGCACTGGGTACCTAGCGCGGACAACGTCGCGGACGACGCGACAAAGGGTATCCCAGTGAAATTTGATGCGCAACATAGGTGGTTTAATGGACCCGAGTTCATTAGGAGCGACCCCACGACCTGGCCTAAAGGCGACCGCGTCACGAAGCCGCAACCCCCTTCAGGGGAAGAAAGGTCAATTAAACAAGTCCACGTGGCTATAAAACGTGACATTGACAATTGCTTACCGGACGTGCAACGTTTCTCTAAATACAGTAGGTTAGTGCGTGCTGCTGCAACCGTTCTGCTCGCCGCTGAGGTTTTCAAAGCCAAAATAGTCAATAGAATTACGAGCAAAGAATTGTCACCTTATCATATGAGATTAGCAGAGTTACTGCTCATAAAAAAGAGCCAACATAACTCGTTCGCCGAGGACATTGCGACGATAGAGGCTGGACGGCGACCGCCGAAGAAATCACCGTTCCACAAGCTCTCAGTGAAGATCGACCGCAACGGCATCTTGTGCTTGGACAACAGGATTAAAGACGAGCAAAACATGCCAGTCCTACACGCCAAAGAAGGTTTTACACGCTTGATGGTGCATCACACGCACGCAACATTCAATCATGGCAATCACCAAACCGTCATGAATGAATTGAGACAACGATATTACATCATAGGACTGCGCAATGTGATACGCTATATATGCAATCAATGCCAATGGTGTCGGACCTACAGGGGGAAACCATCTAAAATCCCCATGGGCGACTTACCTTCAGAAAGGCTGGCCCACAATCAACCGCCATTCACAGCCACAGCGGTGGATTATTTTGGGCCCATGCATGTCACAGTCGGGCGCAGACACGAAAAAAGGTGGGGCGCCTTATACACATGCCTCACCACGCGCGCAGTGCATCTCGAGTTGGCCTCCTCACTAACGGCCTCCTCCATGATAATGAGCCTGCGACGCATGATTGCACGCCGCGGCACACCAACAATAATATATAGCGACAACGGCACCAATTTCGTGGGCGCCGAGAGGGAACTACAGGAAGCCGCGAACGACAACCACTCTGAGCTGAATACTTTTGCGTCAGCCAAACAAATAGTGTGGAAAAGGATACCACCAGGCGCCCCAAACATGGGTGGAGCCTGGGAACGCCTGGTTAGATCAGTAAAGGCGGCACTCAGAGTTACCCTAAATCAGAAATACCCTACAGAAGAGGTATTACATACTCTTATGCTTGAAGCTGAGCACATTATAAACACGAGGCCATTAACTCCAGTAAACCCAAACTTGAACGAGGAAGCGCTAACCCCAAACCATTTTCTACTGGGGCGCTCAAGTGGGATGGCCCCGTTTGGATCATTCAAAGATACTCAGCTGAACACCCAGGATTGGAAGGCTACTCAAGCTTTAGCCGACACCTTTTGGGCCCGTTGGTTGACAGAATACAAACCTCAACTGATGCCCCGACCAGGTTCCGCTCCTCAACAAAACCTAAAAGTGGGAGACATCGTGATTATAACAGATCAAACAATGCCCCGTGGAATATGGCCCAGAGGTGAGATAACGAGAGTATATCCAGGTCCGGATGGACACGTGAGAATCACAGAGGTAAGAACAACAGCGGGCCTCATGCGTCGTCCAGCCTCTCGTCTCATTTTAATAACACCTACCAATTAAAAACATTAAGTTATGGTGCTTGCGCACGAGGGGGAGAATTGTAAATAACAGACAACCAGTCATTTAATTTTTAATATGTTTTTGTTGTAATAAATATCTTGTACTTACCTTGTTTAGTTTATAAGTTTTTTTATGTAATTTCGTTTCTACTTATATACTTTACCTTTTTATTTTATTTGATTTTATATCGTTTTATCTTTGTGCTGATTATTGTATGTGTAATTATTATTAATAAATGCGTTTGCCACACACACACACACACGTACACATACACACTTATAACCAATCCTTACATCTCACTTACACATCCTCCATCCCTCTCTCTCCTGCCCGCTTATTGGCTCACCGTCAAACGCTACGACTACACACCTAGCGCAAACTGCGCAGACGGTCTGAGTCGATATGATAAGCGCGGCCCAAATTACTAACATTCACTCTACATTCCGCCGTCCTACATGCCACTATCATCTACAAGGCAGCGTTTAAACCATTATAAGGCGTTTTTATTTCTTTCTTCTGAAGATATACCTACATACAGTCCACAAAACAAAGTTTCGATTGCAGCTACATCGAACAGTAGTATTGGACAATTTTCCGGAAATAAAATAGAAATAATTTGCGTTCGAGTGATGAGTACCTACACCAATATCTATATTATTATTATATTCTCGACACGGGTTTCGCGAAGGAAATGTGGCTATAATACTCGTTTATAGTAAATAGTCCATCACACTGGCCTAGTATGGGTTGGCCAACTTTACATAAGGTTAGCTGTTCTGTCCTCCTACACAAGTCATTCCCTGGCGTTATAATTAGTGTAACCTCATAAATACTATTCATCAATGTTTCAAATGTAAATCAATCATACGAAAATGACTTCGAAAAGTCCGAGACCATGATGTACCTATTGTGAACGACGAGATGCTTGATACACAGTGGTTCCCAAACCTGAGGTCCCTACACACAAGAAAAGGAAATCACATAAGCCTATGTTATTTCCAATCATAGATAGAGAAGGTATAGGTACTAGCTTCTCGCACTTGCTTCAGTTGCTACAAGTATGACGTCTGCGCATAAAAAATAAATACCGAATCAAAAATAGAATTGTGTACAAACCAATTACCAATAAGCGGTGTTCTCCCACGCGAACAAATTGAAGTTAAATAATGGTCCGTATAAACATTGAGTTATTAAAGCACTATTGTATTCAGCAGCACAGATAATCAAAATACGAACGCTTAAAATAAATTTATCTAACGGTAGATACTAACTTTACTTTTTAGTATTTTGTTTTTTAGTCAACTCATGTACAATAAGAGTATTATATTCGTTATTTTAACCATTCAAATTCGTTGTTTACATTTAGTGAGTTGTGGTGAAATTTATAGAACATAAACTGACTCCGTTGAGTCCCCAGGGTTTATTAACTCAATGCCTAAAAAAGAAAACGACGCCTTTTGTTTTCAATTATAGATGCCAATAAAAACTGTTATAAAAGCTGGCAGCCCTACGGTCTAGGGGTGCCTCTTATTGAATTTATAATGTAATTCCACGTGCAGATTTTTTTATTCCAGACTGTTTCGTTTTCTGTCGTATCAATTTCGGTTCAAATCGGGAGGTGCGTATCTTACTTCAGTGGTAATTTAAAATGATCTAGGTATAAGTTTTTCTTTAATAGAAGTTAAATTAACTAAAATAGCTTAGGTATTTTATTTAGCTTAGGTATTATTGTAAACTGACGCAGATTTTTTTACTTGATGTTTAAAGGAAAATTAAATGTCCGGGTATAACACTTTCACGTCTTGCATTAAATTATGTTATAGGTAGGTACATATTATAACATACCATCACACCTGTATTCCCCGAAGGGTTAGGCAGAGGTGTACTAAGGTACACCCACAGTTTGCGGGTATATTTAAGTCCCATGTAATAAGGGGCGAGCCTATCGCCATTAACCGGGCACAAATTCCAAACTCCGAGCTGCTACTGAGAATTTCATAGAAAAACCCAATAACACTTTGCTCGACCTGGGAATCGAACCCAGGACCTCTAGCGTAGCAGTCGCACTTGGGACCACTAGACTAACGAGGTGATAGGTACCCTGTATATAATAAAGTTATTTTATAGGCCAATAATGAACACTCCAGGAAGACAGGTTTATGTTTCCAAGTTATGGAAGGCATTATAATTAATGGCAAGTAACATAATTGGCCGTAAACGTCCATGCTTATGATGCATGTTTCCTCATTGTCTGCTGGCTTTGACGAACGGTGCTACGTGAATATGGTACACATTATGCATGTGGTTGACAGGCTGGCTTTATCTTGGTAAAGATTTTCTAAAACTGGGCTTTTTAATTATGCATAGATATGTTGCCCATTGGCCTTAAAGCCCGAAGTCGTGTTAATAAGCACCCATAACATATAAATATATTTTTTGTGAGTGATAAACTAAAGACAGAGCCGGAATTCCCGAACCAAAAAAGCACAACTTTTGAAAGTTAGTTTCTCTAAAGTAAGTAAGTCTGCAAAGTAAGTAAAGTAAGTTCCTCCACTCACCTATATAGCATCTTCTTAGGAATCATCGCGATGAAATCTGCAACGAAACAAATAATAATATTAGTTTTAATTAGCGTAACAAATAGATGGAAAATAATTATAATCACGGTTACACATGATCAAGGTTACCTTCCTTAAGCACTTAAATCTTAATGCAATTTGCAGTGAGAAACGTTCTATAACATGCGGTTGTCATGCAAATTGACATCCACACGCGGTATGTTTGATATAATAACAAGTACGTATAACGGGCACAAATTCCTAACTCCGAGCTGCTACTGGGAATTTCATAGAAAAACCCAATAAAACTTTGCTCGACCTGGATATCGAACCCAGGATCTCTAGCGTAGCAGTCGCGCTCAGGACTACTTAGCTAATGAGGCAGTTCATTAAATGTATTGTATTATTTATATTTCAATTTCTGTGGTAATTTCGTTATGTTAAACATAATTATAAATACTTTCAGACAAGACTTTCAGACTGCCTCATTAGCCTAGTGGTCCCGAGTGCGACTGCTACGCTAGAGGTCTTGGGTTCGATTCCCAGGTTGAGCAGTGTTATTGGGTTTTTCTATGAAATTCCCAGTAGCAGCTCGGAGTTTGGAATTTGTGCCCGGTTAATGGCAATAGGCTCGCCCTCTATTACAAGGGACCTAAATATACCGGCTAACTGTGGGTGTACATTAGTACGCCTCTGCCTAACCCTTCGGGGAATACAGGCGTGATGGTATGTTATTCTTTCCAAAGAATTTTCGTGAAATAACAGCAATGGCGGTGAATATTAAGCGTGTTATTGAGTTGAACGTCGAACTGATTTGATTTAGCCAGAACATTGAATCTATAGCCATGTTGCGTAGGTACGCGTTGATTGTATTAGTTTTGTTCTCAAAAAAATCGATGTTCGGAGCGAAGCCGATAGAAAAATGGCTATAGGATTTTTCTAAGGGATCTAGTTAAATATTTTGTTAATGTGATAAGTAATTTTCATTTTAAGAATGGCTTTAACGTTGACGACCTCTGTAGTTTAGTGGTTCGAGTACCGGACTGCTGACCATGAGGTCGTGGGTTCGATTCCCACAGGACACAAAAATTTATATGATGAATATAAGTGCTTGTGTTCGTCTGGGTGCTTCTTATGTATTATAAGTATATATTTACAAAAAAAGTATTATTAAGTATTATATTCATTGTCTAGTACCCATAGTACAAGCTCTGCTTAGTTTGGGACTGTGTAAAAATGTGCAGAATATTTATTTATTTAACACATCTTTAGACTAACTTCAAATGATGATACAGCGGGATTAATTATAAGTCAATTAGCAAGAGCTGCAAATAAAACCTTAATACGGGAGGAATGGCAGAAGGGTCACTTTTGTCCTACTTATAGAGGAACGAGCGTTTGTATGAACGTATATAATTACTCACACCTATTAACAGGTTTTGATACTTGCTTTTGGTATTTAAGTTTAGCTATTTTTACATGTCAGATTTTTAAATGAAATTCCCCACAAAAATCTCATCTGCAGAAATAATTTGACCCGGCCAGGAGGCGCCCCCGTGCGGTCGCGCCATGAATAACATTATTCAAATTCACACCTCGCTCATTATGTTTGTCCCCACTCAACCAAAAGTGAGAACCGCGCAAGAATTTATTTACTTTACATTCCTACTTTAGATCAGCGGGAAGATTAATTTGCTAAGTGCCCTTGTCTTATAAAGCGTTTAAATGTGATCCTGACACATAAACTGCACAGTATACAATCATATTGCACACACAAATCAATTTTTTTAATTTTTGGGGGACAAGCTGAGTTCTTGGTATTAGAGAATGTTTTGGAAAGATGTTCTAGTACTTAGTGAAATACAGTAAATTAGCCGACTTGGAGCCTATCAACAGTTTCTTAAACGTTTAGCTGAACAATCATTGGCGCTCAAGTCTCCTCTCGACTCATTTAGCAATAAGCTCCGTCATGTTCATTAATCACTTGAGGCACTTGGCCTGCTGATGCCGCGGCGGTGAAGGGGGACCTGTGAAGGTGATAGTATTTGTGTAAAATAAACGGTTGTTATAACTATGCAATTTAACAACTTGACAGACATTAGTTCATTGCTTACTTATGAGAACTTGTTTCTTTCTGTCTCTTGACAAATGTCATGATTCTAGGTTAACGGGAAGGTCTTCTTTTAGGTCTTGTTTTGTTTCGGAGTATCAGAATATATGGCTCAAGTAATCGTATTTTTGTTGTGTTAACTTAGCAGCTGGATTTTCAATAACTCCAAAGTACTCTGGATCTAAAAACCTATTTGATATAATTTAATCTTGTACCTATGTCCACGTGTTCCAGAGTTCTTGAATTTTCTGATATTCAACCCTTGCTTTCAGGAACGTGCAGAGAGAAATGGACAACAAAGTGGTACTATAGGACCTTCTTTTTCCATAAAACTGTGAAAATTGGGCCTTTTTTCTCTGCTATTATGCATTTCAATGCCACAGCAGAGATACACCCACTACAGGTCTGTGACTCGCGGGGATGATGTCAGGACTACTTCCTCGCACCCATTCAAAAATACTCAAAAAGCCGAATTTTACTTTTTTTCTTTCTTTTAGTTTCATCAAGTCATTAGTCAGTGAGTACAAGCACCAGTTTATCCATACAACCAAGTTGAGAGCGTTGCCCTACCACCGCCGCATTAATCCATCTTCCTCGCAATCACGACCATACCGTCCTACGTCCATACGGTTTGAATACAACCACTGCAAAAGATATTAAACTGTCGTTCCCTAACCATTAAGCTCAGATTTCAGTGTGAAAAATGGATATTCCAAGTTAACTCAAAATGGACTTAGAAGTTGTAAATATAGGTTTCAATTTTGACCGATTTGTATTAAGTGTTACTTTCAATAAGGAGTCGAAGTGCAGGGATTGCAATAAGAACATTGGCAGCAGTTGTCTCGTTTGGTAAGACTTATTGAAACACAAGATTCTCAGGATTTTGTAAAATAAAAAAACAACGCAAGTTTCATATTTTATTGGCCAAAGTCTGGGACAAAGTAAATTATTTTTACATGATTTTCAGATGTTCAGTGTTTTATCTTTGATATTGTTGGCACTGACGCTCTATCAGATGTTTCTTCTTAATAATGCAAAGATATTGTATTGGGTAATCTAGATAATTGTGTACGAATGACTCGGTACATTACGGTTATTGCGTTGCGTAAATGAATAATGTAATTTCGCTATCTTTTCTTTCTTGTTATTGTATTTACGAGTAACTAATGGTTTTAGATTAATGAGCCACGATATTTGTAATTTTTCTCTATTCCTACACACTATTGTGTAATTAGGCGCTTCGTCATAGATTAATAGACTGATGTTTATTCCAAAACTTTTAGTTTAGGTAGGTACGTCTATGTTGACGTCAAATAGCATGCTACACAAAGCGATAAGGGAATAATTTCATAATTAGTCATAATACTTAGATTTGTTCCCGGTTAATGGCAGTAAGCTCGTCCCTATTTCATCTAACGTTTCACGTGGGTGAGCCATGCTTCGGCACGAATGGGCCGGCTCGACCGGAGTGATACCACGGCCTCACATAAAACCGGCGTGAAACAACGCTTGCGTTGTGTTTCGCCGAGTGATTGCACTTATATTTTTTGTAAATAATTTCCACGTCTGTCAATAGCAAAGATGGTTTCTTGCCGCGCATGAAATCTTTTTTTGCTTAAAAACGGCTTCATAGAAAGCCTGCGTGTAATAACACCTTATCTTTCGTCGCACTCGGCGGGGATACCGGAGGCCCAAACCCTTTATAAGGCCGGCAACGCTCTCTTCTGGGTGCGGGTCTCCATGAGCGGTGATAATCGCTTACCATCAATTAAAAAAAAACCTTCCCGTGAATTTGAAACGAGATGAAAGGATTTTACTTCAAAATATCTTTTTTTTCCTGTAACTACTGTTGGATTATTTTGTGTTGTAGGCCTTTAGATATAACTAGCATAGAGTGACCAGCTTAGGTATTTCTTATTTAATTCTTGCTTAAAGCTCTAGTCCGCTTAAAAGATTATATAAAATACAGGCCGCTATATGTCAGGTTAACTTTAACACTCTGAAATCCAAGACAAATTGCTTTAAAATATAAGAATATAAAACATAAGATTGCCACACTGTACGCTGAGGCGGCAGCGGGTGACTGTCTTATTTCCAATATCCGGACAAGCCGCTTACTTTGAAGAATATCTGCGAATAAGCCCGGATTTCTCTCCCAGACGCCTTTTAATTGGATCGTCTATAGATTTCCTTATTTTATATAAGAAACTGGTGTTCTTGCTTTATGGTGCTCGATTTCTACTTTATCAAAAGTTTCAATATTTATATACTGCCTCTTATAACTGTCGCTAACACAATTCCAATAATTATAAAATCAAATCGATTTATTCAATGAAACATTTCATAAAAATTATTAAAGTATGTAAGCACAACTTTGAAATATCTTGAGAAGAAACTTTCAAAAGACTTTGAAATATCTTGTCTTACAAACCAGAAGTGAGGACAGTTTTTTTAAAAAGAATACACAGGTAACCCTAAAATTATTTAATCAATCAAAACAAAACTTGATAACCAAAATTACAACAATTAATAATTAACGATCTACGATATCCAAAACTCTAATTACTGCAAATGATGTAACAACATTAAATAACGAGACTAAAATAGTGCGACCGAATAACAATGAAAAGTGAGGGTAGCGATGTTACCGTAACCGTTGACGAGTGAGAATCGAATGAGCCCGTTGACAAGCGCGCGCTGGCTTTGATGGCGTGTCGCTTGGTGCGGGTCTTAGAGAGAGGGGTTTTGCTAACACTTGTATATACATTATGTTAAAAATTCCTGCCTAGTCCCAAAAGTAGATATATAGGTTTCTCAATTATATTACCAAAAAGGAAACTAAATATTCATGAAAGTAAACATTTTAATAAAGTTTCATTATTGTCGTGCCCAAATTGCCACAACTCCCCCATAATCTAGCAAATTTTAAAATGCTATAAAGTGTCATGGGTACTGTTTTGCAAGCCAGTGGACAATGAACCTGGACAGTGTCGCTGCTACGGTAAGTATTTCTATTTCACTTTCAGGTTTAGTAAATATTTTTTCAGGAAATTTTATTTATTTATTTAATCTTTATTGTACACAGAAATATTTATATAATAATTATAATAACAAACAATGTACAAAGGCGAGCTTAACTCAAAATTGAGTTTTCTACCAGCAAACCCTTTGTGTGATCGTTGCTGAATAATATATATATAGGGAGTCAAGTGTTGGTACATACAACACTTGACTCCCTATATATTCTCTCCCTATATAGACTCCTATTGGGTGGTTGGTTTGTTTCTCTTGTATACTAAAAATTATTATTTAGATAAATATAGAACCGGATCTTGATTCTTGACGCCTAATAATATCTTCAGGGGTCGGGCAGGGTTTTGCAACACATTTTTTTTATGGGATAGGGGAGCAAACGAACATACAGATCACCTGATGGTAAGCGATATCTTTCGCCTATGGACACCTGCAATACCAGTCAGGATAGGCCTCCGGTAACCACACTCGCTCGGCGAAACACAACGCAAGCGTTGCTTCACGCCGCTTTTCTATGAGGCCGTGGTATAACTCCGGTCGAGCCGACCCATTCGTGCCGAAGCATGGCTCTCCCACGTGTTCAAAATATTGATATAATGTAATTTTATATACCTATTTCAAAATAAATCGTTCTAAATACTATAATAATACCTTTAAGTGCAACAATTTTCGCAATATTTACGGTATACAAAATTCACCGATATAAAGTATGTCATAACCGGTTCGGGGATGATCGGCTATCTTCGACAATCTCCGTTGACAATCCCCGCGTTCGTTGCACATATTTTATTCAGTGATGGCCATGCATGTACAATTTGTATGGAACACGCGGCAATCTATGACGTCACAATACGCGTCCAACATTGCAGGACATGCATTATTGAGAAATTTTACGCTCCATCTTTCACGCTCTGCAACGATATAGTTTGAGTTGGCGGGTAGAAATGTAGTAGGTAGGCATGCAGATTTGTTATATAATTACTATTTGAAAAATAATATAAATATAGTGGATTGCGGGCTTTACATTCTTTAACTTCCTGGAGAATCTAAACCAGTTGCTTGTTGTTCGGCTTCCATGATCATAAGTTAACAAATCAATAATAAAGTAGAATCATGTGGATTTTATGTTGGAATAACATTTAAGCAGAATGTCGTCACGCATTCCACCAAAGTATAAAGTATAACGTGAATATTAAATTTTAAATACTTAGTAGAAAATTCAGTAATAAAATTTCACATTAAAATTTAAACACTGAATTTTCTTGTAAATTTCACTTTAGAAGCAACACTTTTCTTTTTTCAACTATCGAAAAAAATTCTACAGTGCCTACTATTATTTTGAGGCCCACTTGCACCAACTTCTTAATTATGTATGTTTAAATCGTATTGAAACACAATTTTTCATAGAAATTTCGTGTTTAAATACAATTTAAACACATTTAAGAAGTTGGTGCAAGTAGGCCTGAAAAATGCAAAAAAAACGTAATTCAGGTTTGTCAATTTTTAAAATGGTTACCGGACCATTAAACATGTTGGTGAAAACACATTAGCAAACAAAAACATAGCGGTCACAATCTGATCTCATTTATTATTGTAATCGCGTGCTGTTCGCACATCCAAACCTCATTAGGCACAGCTTTGAGATTAAAACAAACCTAGCAGCGGCACACCGCTTATTAACATACTTAAACTATTTATGATGGGAAAAATGAGGCTTGAGATAGAATTAAAAGTTGTGTATACATAATTTATTCTTTGACATTAAAATTGTTTTAAATAATAAACTATTTTATTTTTTATTACATTTGTATTTTTAACCACCTCATCCGTTTAGCGGTCGTAAGTGTGGCTGCTTTGAAGCGTGAGATCTTGGCTTCGATTCCCGGAATAGAAAAAGTGTTGTGCTAATAGGACCGCCTTCTATTACATAGGACCTCAAAATTTAGGTACTGGTGGAGTAAGTCTATAACAGTGCCTATGTACTAGATGTGTGTTTGACTAATTTTACGGTAACATGTGGTAACACAACTTTTCACACATTTTTTTCACACATACTTTTTTTCATTTTGCTCTCCAGGTTGAAATTCCCGTGATACTTGAATAAATATTGTGTGAAATCCCACGATAAAACCAGGAAGTGAAACAGTCAATCATCGTGGGAAAAGACCAACAAAATATCGAATAGTCGATCTGCGGCCCCGAGGACCAAAAAATGTTTCGTATTACAGAAAGTAGGTAAACATAAAATACAAAGATCATCTCCTTTTCCTTTGATATCACAGGGAGGAGGCGGCGGCTCCCTGCAACCGTTTTTCGATTAAGCTTTGAATGTTTGTGGGTAGGCACATTAATAATGTTTCTTATATTTTTCACGGGTTCAGAAGGAAAATGTCGTTACAAATACCATTACAATGTAAAACGCTTTGAGTTTTAATTCCAGGGGGAATTACGTACCTATTTAAGAAATATTTCATATGAAAATAAAATCTTTTACAAATAAATTGTTGTTTATTTACTCGAACTGTAAGAATTAATTTTTAATTATTCGAGTAGTTTAAACGTCAACTCGACTTTTAAATAAATTTCGTGTTTGTGCTTAGGATATTTAATGGTCAAGTATTATCCCCCTTAAGATTATTGATACTAAGAGTCATGCAAGCAAGGTAACGGCAAATTGTTTTCAGAAACATAAGTAAACACAATTCACGCGTGCCCGCGTATTCCTATTCAACACGTCACTCACCGCTATCTGGGATGATCAAGATACACGTCGCGGTCGGGTCACAATGGCGGGAATATATTAGTGTATTGTGTACCCATTGTGACGGATATAAGTGGGGTGTGCGAACTCGCGTCGACGTCCCATTGTCGAGATGATACCTCGGCGTATAATAACGGGCGTGGAAACATACCGCGCTAAGCCGTGTGGTCGGGAACTCTACGTTTTTAGATACGTCACTGTTGCCTTATTGTTTCTAAATTATACTTTTTCTTTTATTGTTTAATCTAATTACTACTAAGACTCCTCTGTAGGTACCTTATAACAAGTTTTTCGCTATCGATCATTGGATCGATAGCGTAAAATACGTACCTATTGAGGTAAATCAAGTCTAGAGTTAACATTATTAATTTGTTCACAACTTGTTATGAAATTGCATTTTTCTTACGCTCTATTTAAACATCTACATATGTATGTATTAATATCTAGGTAGAACTCTTTAGAGTCGATGCGTGCGCGCCTTTAACCATTACTATACCTATGCATTTTATTCTGATGCGCGTCATATCTTACTCCAGATTCCGACCGCTCTGTCATAGTGATTGTTATCTCTTTGTAACATAACCACAGTTAAAACAGATACTTCGGCTTAGTTGTGCCATCTTTACAACAAGTTCACTCGTTATGGTTTCTCGGTAGTTATGAACCTGGAAGTCTTCAAAGCAAAAGAGTAAAGATTATCACTTCGCCATGGAGAACTACTTTAACACCCAGTTTCTTCACCATAAAAATCCACGGTTTTCTCAGTGTCTGTGTACTAAACGGTGGTTAATTTGGTATGGACTGCTTTGAAAGCCAAAGAATTATGGCATGGCGGCAAGACCTTCGGCCGGTCGGCCCTTATTACTTATCAAAATATAACACATCGCAAATTATAATAATACTAGCTTCTGCCTGCGGCTTCGCTCACGTGAAGCTATATCAGGAAAAAGAGAGAAAAATGGATAAACCAACATTGATGATCTCTTCTTTGTATGGGCCTCTATGCATCAGGGAGGTCAAGCTGTATCTCAGGATTCGTTTAATTAATTGAGATAAAAAGTTCAACAGTTTTTAAGTTTGAGCATATACTTTCTAACAGTGATAATAAAATTAAAATCCATTCTGTAGTTTCTGCCCGTTCTGTTCCAACCCGTAACAAACAGACAAGAATTTTAAAAATCACATTTTCGGATTCGGAGACGTTTATATACCATAACCCACGTGTTTTTTTTTAATATCTTCAATGTACAGACACAGCTTTTTTACAATTTTATAATAGTAGAGAAGAAAAGAAAAGAAATAAGGGATGCGTGCACATACATGCAGCAATCTCATTAGTTAATTCAGATTAGTTGCTATTGATAGAATTATTAGTCGAAAAATATGGTAGAAACTTGGATTGCAGTCATTTCTGTTAGGAGGCCGGATAGCTCGTACCGTATTCATATTCATTTATTTGCTTTCCATAATGTGTATAGTAGATGGTAAATATAATATTTGTGACAATTATGGACCCTGTTATAGGGCACAACAAAAATCTTAATTCTAGTTTTATTATAATGATATTACCTTATATTATATTATTATACATTATTATTTATATTAATTATAGAATTATACAGAACTAATTATTATTTATATTAATTATATCCATTGTACATTAAACCTTATCTTAATATTCTATTTGTTTACACAGACATTATCTATTTGACTGTATTGCATGTTATTTGTGTGTGTCTGTATGTGTGTGTATTGTACTAGTATGTATGTATGTTATTTAATATATTATTTTTAAACTAGATATTCATTTATGTTGTAATAGCATTTTAGGACTAGGTATTTTAGTAATTCGTTTTTAAATTTATTTTCATACACTATATTTTTTATTGTGTCAGGTAGTTTATTATATATTTTCACACACATTACAAGCGGTCCGGAGTGAAACATGGTAAGTTTAGAAGTAGGTAAAGCTAATTTATTTTGATAACGTAGATTTCGTTGCTGCAGTCGTTGGTCCTTCTGTAATGGAAACAGCGATGGATGTTTTTTCACGAATTTACACACTTCAAAGATGTAGATACTTGTTAGTGTTAGAATTCGTAATTTTTTAAAGTACAATTTACAACTAATAGTTGGATCTGAAATATTGGCTAGGATTCTAATGCATTTTTTTTGTAAAATAAACAGTCTTTCTGCATCCACACTGTTACCCCACACAATACCATAGTTAAGTCTCGAGTATGCATATGCGTAATATGCTGTCATAGCGGTAGGTAGATCGGTGGCTCTCTTTAGTTCGAGTAAAGCGTACGTAAAACTAGATAGTTTGCTATATGTGTTCTGAATATGTGTCTTCCAGTTTATGTTTGTGTCGATAGTCAAGCCTAACAATGTAAACTGATCCACGCATTGCAGTTTGATGTTATTATACGAGTAGTTTATCTCTAGTTGTTTCTTTTGATACGGTCTAAACTGAATTAATCTGGTTTTAGAGAAGTTTATCTCGAGATTGTGGTCTTTAAGCCAGTGTATAATTTTAGTTAGTGTACTGTCTATTTTTGAGCTAAGAGCGTCTTTGTTGGTGCACGGAAATACCACTGAGATGTCATCAGCGAAGAGGACGCTTTGTGCATCTATTTCTTTGGGCAAATCATTAATATATATAAGAAATAGTATGCACCCGAGTACACTACCCTGTGGAATAGACATTGTTGCGCTTGCCTTATGAGATTTTACATGTGTTATAACGCCGGTCCGTGGGTGGCGGTGTTCAATCTCAACGAACATCCAGTGCGATACGGATTTTATCAGACCGGGTGGAAATGGTTACTGCCTATGTATGATTGTATAACACGCTTTTTTCTTTGAAGAGAAACCGTGACTGACTTTGTACCACTATTGTAGCTTTAACTAGGTACCTAAAATGTTTGATTGGTTCGTAATTATCCATCGTTAATTATTACTGTCCGGTTGGTTAGGTCGATATTTAGTGGTCGGTCCAACTGATGGCCGATAATAGCCGAATGTGGCGGTAACGGCTCAGTAATTAGGTAATTTGCGGCAGCCGAATGGACAACTATATTTTGAATAGGGTGTAGCTTTATTGCAAAATGTTCGTTATAATAACTGTTCCAAATGGGAATTGGAGCAATTATAAACAGAGGTACATAGAAATGTAGATGGCGTAGTACCAGTGGCTTGAATGTCATTAATGGAAAGTTATGCTGAATTACTAATGTCGACATTACTTATATTGTTTGAGATTTTATTTGAGTTATACTGTCGCTGACATGATATTAATGCCTGACTGTGTGGCTAATATATCAACGGAAATGTACCTGCTCGATTCGCTTTGCCGCGGAAAATTGCAGCACTACCCTTTATGAGTTCGAATTCTTCTTAATATATAATTAATTCTATCGACAAGCCAAACAAATATTCTTGGCATAAATATCCAGCATGTATGTTAGTTATCAATGGTTAAGAATGAAACATTGAATGTCGGTCAGTGCTCGCAGTTCACCTTAGGGAACTTTTTCTAGCTTCTTTTCTATTTGCGCTAAGTACTCAAATTCTTCGGTCGCTCGACCGAATGAGATGCAGAATGCAAACGAGAGATAAATTCCATTTACTATGAACATAATGTATCTTACCTACGATACATTTATTTACCGTATTGGAAATCAAGTTTTTTCGTTTCTTCTCGACAAGGCTGTTGTCTAAATAATATAAAGTATAATCTCTACTAGTCCGGATGTAGGTATTTGTAAATTAAAAAGGGTTAGGTATAGTTTGTGGTGAGACTAAGGAGTGCCATTACTATCTGTCTGGAGGCTAGACAGTAGCTGGGCTGAACTGGACAGCGACCATGTTTTACCGTCGAATTACTGTGATTTAATAGGCTGTTGGGGTTTTAGAAACCTTAGTTTGTGTTTCTGGCATTGTTTCAGCTAGATGTTAGGTAAATTGATTGGATGGGCTTGTACTAATTTAATTAATATTGCAGCTGTTCATGTATTGAGCTTTCAATTGTTCCCATGTGTCACATTTAAATATTGGTGAACGTATTTCTTAGTATGAAAAAAAAAACACCTTCAAATCGAGATAAATTTCAATCTGTATTTTAGAAGTCGTAACCTCGATAAAATTTATGTACCATTAGGGAGTACGCCGGGACCATTCCAATTATGTGCTTTTAACTTTAAAATAAAATATACATCTGTTGCCTGTCTCATTAAACCTGCCTCATTAGCTAAGTGGTCCTGAGCGCGACTGCTACGCTAGAAGTCCTGGGTTCGATTCCCAGGTCGAGCAGTGTTATTGGGTTTTTCTATGAAATTCCCAGTAGCAGCTCGGAGTTTGGAATTCGTGATGGTATGTTACATCTGTTAATTCAGTTGAGAAACTTCAAAGATACCTATTAGACACTTATTGAACACGAAACTTAGGACTTTAGTGTTCAATAAGTTCAATAATTATTATAATTGACGATTATTGCAAAAAATCTTGTACTAAAATAGCTATAATATTATGTAATATTTGCTTTGAAAATACGGGCTATCAACATGGTCCGTAACAGTTGTGATTGAAGGCCGGACATTACATATTATGAGTACCTATAAAGGCGGACGGAGGTAGAGGTTCGAGGAGGGACGGAAATACTCGTATTATCCTTACACTGTGATTATACCTCCTTTTTATAGGCTCTGAATGTGAGCGATAGTAGCTGTGACGGTTTAGTATTAATTGGATAAGTGGTTCATAAAATACTTGAAATCTATACTAATTTAAAAAGCTGAAGAGTTTGTTTGTTTGCTTGAAGGCGCTAATCTCAGGAACTACAGGTCCGATTTCAAAAATAATTCTTTCAGTGTTCAATAGCCCATTTATTGAGGAAGGCTATATATCATCACGCTACGCGGACGAAGTCGCGGGCAGAAGCTAGTATATTATATTTATGTGGTCTAAATCATAATGTATTTAATTTTGATTCCGAAATTGCCTCCCATTACATGGAACCTAAATAAAACGGTGAAATGTGGGTGTAGGTAGGTACGCTTCTGCCTCACCCTTCGGAGAATACAGATATAATGGCATGTTTAGATAGGTAAGTAGGTAGGTCTTGGAAAGGTAATTTCAAATATTGGCTTAATATTTTACATTTCTAATACTAAGTAGGTATAGATATTCTATTTCACGAAGGCCGTTAAATTATTGAAATTTGAACTTTATTTCAATTAACTACCTACATAATGGTCATCATACAGGACTTCGTGAGATAGAATGACTATAGTTATTGTGATTGTGGAAGAAACTTTTCTTTTTAGCCAACTTCAAAATAAAGGAGTTTCTCTATTCGGTTATTTGTTATATCAACGAGGTATAGCGAATCAGTCGCTTCAACTTGCACAGAATCGTAAACGGTGGCAGCACAGAAAAGGGGCTTATTCTCAGCAGAGCGCTGTGGGTGTTGCCGACTGTTAGATAGAACATTTATCATGTTCACTTTACCAACGTCACAGTAGGTAAACAATCTTTTTTCCCAACAAAATATATTGATCGTAACAACCTCTTCATTGAGACACAGCTGGAGATATCGTCGCCACCGCGCCGCTCGCGTCACTAACTATAAATATTTCAATTTGGTTGTTTCCCTGCTGACCCGCACTGGACTGACTGCAGCGAGCAGCGGCCGCACGCCGCAATGAATTGCTGATACACCGGATATTTCGTTTTATATGCATTGGCAATATATCAAGTGTGATTGGACTTCCTCTATTGCATTCACGAAAGTAAGACAAAATGTACCTATTCGTAAACAACATTATTTATTAGGATACACAACAAAATTGTTTTGCATATAAACAGAGATATTTATTTAATATTCTTATACTGACTTATTAAATAGGTACAAACGGAGATACAGAAAACAACATACAACTGACTTATTTAATTTTATCTATTAAATCTTTCATCTATCATCTATACTTTGTCATATTTTTAGTACGAACTGAAATATGTGCAGGCTTTTCGCAAGTAAGACAAATGTCTACATGAGCCGCGTATACTCGCCCTTAAAGAGGAAGGGGTATACGAGGGTAGTATGACGAATTGAATCAATGTATCTTTGTTAACGAAGTTGAGGGTAGTTTCTACTTACGTGAGATGGGTACTGTACACTAATCAACGGTCACAGTCAAGAGGTTGATGACCTTCTATTTGTGGTTTTATTTTAGACATGTTAAATTAATTATTGACTTACTTATACCCGATCTGTTGAGAAATTAGATAGAATAATAACATTACATTACATACCATCGTGCCTGTATTCCCCGAAGGGTCAGACACAGGCGTACTAATTTACAACCCATACATTTCGCCGGTATGTTTTCTAAGTCCCAAGTAATAGGCGACAAGCCTATAGCCATTAACCGAACACAAATTCCAAGCTCCGAGCTGCTACTGACAATTTCACAGAAAAAGGCCAATAACACTGCTCAACCTGGGAAACGAACCCAGGACCCTAGAGGTCGCTCAGGGCCACAAGACTAATGAGGCAGTTGTAGAGATAATAATAATAAGAGATTTAATTTAACTTAGATTTCTCATCAATGTTAGTGTCCAAGCTGTTATCGATAATCGAGCCAATAATCGATCTTGAAATCAATAACGAAATCAAAAACGCTGCCGAGATTTCTTTTGGTTTAAATAGTTATATTAAATTATATTTATTCACCCGGCACACAACGAGTGCAGCGAGCATGTCTAATTATCGCACCGGTTGCCATCGCGCGTTCACGCATCACGGTGCGCAGCGCGACGCGAGCGACTCTATTAACAGCTTCATAGCCTGCTATTAGCGGACAAAGGTGCGGGTGCTGCGGCGCGACAAATTAAACCGCGCCATATGACTTTGTATGACACAGGCTTTAATTCACGCTTGTGCTGCATGTTGTAAACAAATGAGGTTTGAGTAAGTTTGAGTATTTATTCCATATAATCATGTAATTATATGGATTAACTTTTTGTGATTTTTTTTGCATTTTTCATGCTAAGATTATAAAGTTATTTTAGTGAAGGAAAAATTCGACTCGCAGGCAGGATTCGAACCTGCGTCTTCTGGTTTGATACACCAGACGCTATGACCACTAAGCCACCGCGAGTCCTACCTGCCATGTCGAAATTTGCCTTCACATTCTGAACTTACGTCTTAAAGGTGACGTCAGTAACATCTATTGACAAGCAAGTTACTTTGCCTCTCAACCGACACGACTTACCTTACGGTTAGTTCTATGTCGTACGATGCTACCATACCTACTAACTATCTTTTTGTGATTTTTTTGCATTTTTCATGCTAAGATTATAAAGTTATTTTAGTGAAGGAAAAATTCGACTCGCAGGCAGGATTCGAACCTGCGTCTTCTGGTTTGATACACCAGACGCTATGACCACTAAGCCACCGCGAGTCCTACCTGCCATGTCGAAATTTGCCTTCACATTCTGAACTTACGTCTTAAAGGTGACGTCAGTAACATCTATTGAGAAGCAAGTTACTTTGCCTCTCATTTATATGGATTAACTTTACTGTCCTGTGCTCATATCTATATTGTCTAATTATTTATATCAAAAACTCCCTTCACCCGCACAATATGTGTCTTGAAGGAAGTGCATGAGAGCCTCGACATATTTTCATGTACCTAATATGAGTGAATTTGCAAGAGTTCTATTGAATTATGTTAGTTATATTTAAAAAAAATAGATTTTTAAATATTACCTGTAAGTTATATTTTCAACCACTATTGTATTGGGGTTACCCTGTAATGATAGTGTGTGATAAATAAATAAATATTCACGAAGTCGGAGTAACCGCTGCCTGTATAAATTAAAATTTGGAACGGAATTTGTATGAAATTGCTTTCCACATTTCACTAAATGCGGCTTTAAATTATTATATTAATTCATAACTTATTATTAATATCTATCTACCGCACAAACAATCTAGACTTAGATCAGTAATTTACAAGGTGATATAATAACTGTTACAAATATGACATTGTAGTGCGAATAGTTCAGTATCAACATCATCACTTATGAAATGCCCGTGATAATTTCATTTTGCATTTCAGCGTTACCAGCCATCCGCAATAACGAACTCTATTCCACAAGGGATAATGTCAGATATTGCTTGCAACAGAACATACCTGTGGGTCATAAATGGTAGCAGGTTACGAGGTGCACAACATCGTAATGAAGTTTCGCGTACAAAACAACACTTTCGCTTAGCGCACTATACATCGCTGCATACACAGCGGCAAGTGTTAATGCTCCGGTATTGAGTGCTAACGGTGGCAACTAATGAACATTATCGTTTGCGTTGCAGCTGCAAATTACTTTAATACAGGTCACAGGTTAATGCACTGCAGGACGTAAAGTCTAATTAGTCGTTTGTTCGGCACCACGGCTTAATGATGTGTGACAAACGACCGGTGGGAATGCCGCATTGGTTAGAAACATGTAGGGTTAGCGAAAAAATACACTCGATTGTAATAGATTTCTCTCAGTACTTTGCTAATACTTTGTACCTAAGTCTCCACGATATCCCAGTTTACAATTGTCTTCAAGTTTTGTTCACAAAATCATGCAATAGAATACTATTTGGCGCGTTGGCGGGCACTTTGTCATATTGTTTTACCCGTCTATATCTAAACAACAATGTTATAGGACGCTACATATCGATTTAAAAATTGACATATTTACGGCATGCGGAGTCAAAATAACTAGTGCTTCTCTGGTTATACGTTATACGGGCGCTTGGTATGCTGCCAACCGTATTTTCCTATCGACTGAACACGGCAGCCGCAATGGACGGTATTTGGCAACTGGTTTTATGAAGGTAAACGACACAGCTGGCATGCTTTCTGAAATACTTTCAAAGAATATGAATACGTTAGGTTTTGATACCTCTATTCACAACTGGAAAAAATCTGGCACGGAAATTCTTCTATTTATGTTGAAAAAATATATATTTGTATATTTACTTTTAATAAATGATTCGCTTATGGACATATTTAAGTAAGTACTTATGCATTTTACCATTACACGACTTCTTTTACAAAACTTCTTCAAAAAGATTTTGGTATAAGTAGTTGAAAGGCATAACAGATCATGTACACAGAAGAATCACTTCCAGAAAGTAAAGGAAACGAAATAAATATTGTTTAGTACATAATTATATTTAAAAAATCATCACGTGGCCGACGTCTAGTATCATAATATAACATACCATCACGCCTGTATTCCCAGAAGGGTTAGGCCGAGGTGTGCTAAGGCACACCCACAGTTCGCCGGTATGTTTAGGTCCCATGTAATAGGGGGCGAGCCAATTGCCATTAACCGGACACAAATACCAAACTCCGAGCTGCTACTGAGAATTTCATAGAAAAACCAACAAATACTTTGCTCGACCTGGGAATCGAACCCAAGACCTCTAGCGTAGCGGTCGCACTTGAAACCACTAGACTAACGAGGCAGTTCTAGTATCAGCTATTGAAATATTAATTAATCGGGAAAGGGCCCCCATTGGTAGTGGTCTTAGGGTCTATATTCACTCATAAGCACGAACCTCCATACGTTAATTTAAGTTGTGAAAAGAAATCCATAAAATGTCCTAGTAAAAGTTGTAAACCAAATGTAACCGCAATTTTAGACTGAAACATCTTTATTTACGTATTTAGATTCAAATTTAGTCCTGTTGATACTTTGATTATATACTAAGAAATATACAAGAAATAAATAAATATTCTAGAGGTGGATTTTCTGGATTATATTTTATAAAGTTTGTACAAAATGGCAGAACATCTTTAATTTTAATTTGCGAACAGTAATTAAGTAGCAAATAGAATTAGTTCTGAATACGCTTTTAGTTTCTGCGTTCATGATAATATTTGCAAGTAATCTGCTGTAATTATATTTTAAAAGGGTATTTACTGGATAAAAAAAAACATTAGTCCATAATAGACGATAAATGGAGTGTGATCTGAGCACCGTGTTGCTGCGAAGCCGAAACGTTCATCGACAGTATTCAAATGAGACTCACTCCATATAATCGATTTCAGTGAATTGGGAAAAGGCGTAAGTATAGTCTTTTAGATTATCAATAAAATGTGTGAAATAAATATAATATCCGATTGTAATCTTAGTCACACACAACACGAGGTGTTGGCGCATCACTAGTTCTGTTTAAACTCATTATAAACTATAAATTGGTTAGCGACTGGACGCTGATCGATTATGGGCGCGGCCGCCGCTCACACCGAAGCGAGCGCTCGTAAATATTTAACGTTATTTCTCCACACCTCGTATATTATACAGTGTTTACATTATTATTTATTAGACTTGCTTTCGTTTGGCGTTCGAGATTCGTCAGTTGAAAGATTGGATTTTTACCCGCGTATCTATTTTGGTCTTACACTGTTTATTGTGTGGGTGGGAAATACTCGTTAGGAGAATTCATTGTTACCTTTAATAATCAATGTAAACTATGTTAGAATTGATTACAAACCAATATAATGTATATGATTGATTTTTCACGCTGATAACAAATTATGTCTATTGGCATAGTATGCCGCACAGTTTCCATTGCGTATTGTAATATTGTAATTTCACGAAGCGATGACATCAGATTCCATATCTCAAGTAAATTCAAACTGTCACACGTTGGTGTGAATGTGAAACTAATATGTACTGTTAATATACCTAAAAATTGCGCAAAGATAAAATCAATATCGTAATAAACGCGTCAATGAAAAGTCACTGTTCGTAAGTGTATGTGTACCTACATACATACAAGCAGGCATAAAATGTAAAACAATTTGCACCTCATAATTTTAATTTACAAAATACAAAAAAAAATCGGTATTCCTATTTTCCCCGAACAATATACGTAGGTACTTGGTTCTGCTTATTAGTTTTATATGAAAATAACTATTGTTTACATGGACTATATATATAGAAAAACATGAGCTTTTTGATATTATTTCGTCGTCTTCTTGAAACCGAATACTTTTCGGATATAAACAATATTGAGTTTTGTTGAATTATCAGTTTGAGCAACACAATAATAATTTATATAGAATTAGTAAGTCGCCAGAATCATAGCGGGGCTGATTATCCAGAGTAGGCTGCAGCCCGGTATATTCTTAATAGGATTTCGTACTGTACAAGCTACAATTTTGTAGTAAAATCTTACAAGTATGTGTGTTTGTTTCAATTTTGTTGGATTGGAATACTAATCAAGTATCAAAAGTCATAATCTTAGCACTTATTATACTTTCGCCCTTCACTCATAGTGTTTTTAAGTGGAAAACAAAAGCACAACAGAAACACACAAAATGTTATAGGTACTGTATTTGCATACAATACTTGTAGTTACGACTCAGTATTTAGTTTAGTTATTATCCACGCATGTAATCGCATGTTGTTAGGAGTGGGACTTCTGTGCTTTTTGTTTCGTATTGTGTTGACTCAGAACGTATGTCATGATTGTATGTTGACAAACAATTATATAACTGGTAAAAAATTTTGAAATTTAAAGCAGAGACTACTTTGAGTTATTTTTTCAATATGGAGTCATTAAAACTTAAAAAAACTGCGGAACATCTTTTGTGAGACACTCAGATAACTTTAATTGATCGTTCGGTATTATAACAAAACAAAATGGCATCTTCTCATTTTTGCTCGTCGTTGAAATGAGCTCAAAAGTCAGAAGTTGTGTGGGAGGCACCAAACGCCCACACATCATTCAAGGTAATCCAAATCATCAAATAACAAAATAACTGTATAATAAAACAATAATTTATATCCGCATCAAGTCCTGTATACCCCCAGGAGAAAGTGCGTGGGAAGTACTCGAATATACTAAGCTATTTTAATAAATAATTGTATTTTATCTTCATGAAAAAGAATATTGAGACCCATCATATACATATACCTACCTAGGCAAATAAACACACGTCAATTAGAATATTGAGTCATAATTATAATAACTCAAACCTAAAGTCATTTTGAGACACGTAAGCATATTTTTCTTGGACCGCCTCATTAGCGAAGTGGTCCTGAGCGCGACTGCTACGCTAGAGGTCCTGGGTTCGATTCCCAGGTCGAGCAAAGTGTTATTGGGTTTTTTTATGAAATTTCCCGTAGCAGCTCGGAGTTAGGAATTTGTGCCCGGTTAATGGCAATAGGCTCGCCCCCTATTACATGTGACCTAAACATACCGGCGAACTGTGGGTGTACATTAGTACGCCTCTGCCTAACTCTTCGGGGAATACATGCGTGATGGTATGTTTATGTAAGCATATTATTTTCAAGAATTTAGTCATGTCAGCTACAACCAAAAATAGTGCCTGCACTACAATAGTAGGTACCCATAATAACCATGATATCGGCGCCCACACACACAATAACAATTTGCGCGAATAGGTAGGTAGCAGTTTTCCAAGAGCCACTGATGGATAAGGGGGCCATACAATCAGGTTTTGTAATTATTTTTTCGGATAAAATCAACACATTTTAAAAACCACTGTAATCAATTCAGAACAAACTACTTTCAGGTTTTGCGCTTATTCTGTTACAGGTTGTATAGAAAAAATCTAGATCTCAAAAATCTGTCTAACGCTGACAAGTTACGATCAAATTCAAAAAAATCTTTTGAGATTGTAGTACTTAGTTGAGATAAATGTGGACTAGATACTATACTACGTGTCAGGGTCGTGGACGATTCCCATAGACGGAACCTGGCTATAGGATAAGTACGGTTTTTTTACTCACGATCGACGATCCATGAGAATTATCCATACTGGTAAAAAAAAGATAGGTACTCTACTACGTGCTATTGAAATACAGCTAATCTAACATTTAAATATCATGTAAAACAATTCACTCCCGGCGAGCGAATGCCAATGAATTTCAATTTCATAACACGTCAACTAGCTAACTGACATTTATAAATGACATTTACGTTTAAAATCTTTGAGGAAAATAGAACATTTAAGTACCTACTTGTAGGATTGTAGGTATTGGAATTATGTCAAGAATGAATCCAAACTATGATACACGTGTTGTAAAACAGATAGTCAACATTATTTACTATCTCGTATAACATACCATCACGCCTGTATTCCCCGAAGGGTTAGGCAGAGGCGTACTAATGTACACCCACAGTTCGCCGGTATGTTTAGGTCCCATGTAATAGGGGGCGAGCCTATTGCCATTAACCGGGCACAAATCTCTAACTCCGAGCTGCTCCTGGGAATTTCATAGAAAAACCCAATAACACTTTGCTCGACCTGGGAATCGAACCCAGGACCTCTAGCGTAGCAGTCGCGCTCAGGACCACTTGGCTATAGAGGCAGTTTTGTCATAATCAAACAAAATGTTCAAGTGAATAATAAATAATATTCGAGGGCTTTTTTTATTTAAATTAGCCATGTTTTCTATAGTTAAAGGCTTTTAATACCTACCCCACCACGCAAAATCTCTCGTTGTGTTTTCCAGTTAAAATATTTAATATTTTATCCGTCCGGTCGGTTCGGTCAAGGTCATGTACGGCGCCGGTACTCCGAACATAAAAACTTATAACAAGCAATTATATTTTTTCACTTTCATAAACTCTCCGAACTGATAAAAGTGCTTACAGTGGATTTAAATCTTTAGGTATTTTTTTTATTTAGAGATATGAATTATTGCTAAATTTTCCGGTGTTAAACGGTACTCATTGTATTTCTATTCACAATTTGGCTATGATATGATGAATCGGGCAACTCCGCGTCACCACGCATATTTTGCGTGTGGGCACGATTTAAGTATATTCATACATGCACGAGTATTGCCACACGTGTTGTACGTGCGTATATATAAAGATATTTAGAGATTTTGTTGAGCAGTTCAATGCCCAGGTTGTTCCTTATGGTAACTAAACGGTTTATTAAGAAGTATTTCAAGGGGTTTCATTTTGATGATGTCCTCACTTATCCACCATACATTTCGAAAGTGTAAAATTACAATTCTGTTCGTGTGGAATGTCTATTTAAACGGTAAAATAATTATTTTTTTAAAATACTTAATTTTCAACCATCAAAAGCTACATTATTAATCTAGATTGTAGATATCGGTAATAGACTCTTTGCCTGGTTTCTGTCGCTATTATATCAAGGATTAGCACCACTTGACAACACTACATTTCCCTACCGATATTATAACTTACGAAATGGATTATAAGAAAACTGACAACCTCCATAGATTATCTTGAAAAGCTTGAAACAAATACTGTCAATGAATAACCATTCCATTCACATGATGTCAGCGCTAACAGTGATGGATTGTTGAACACCTGCTCACACAGAAGCCTATCTGATCAGGACGTGAGCGATGGACAGTGGATTGATCCCCAAGGAGGTATAACAGGAACTTAGTATTTTCTCTACTTTTTATGTAACTATGTAGCTTACCATTATTTAACCGACTGCGTATTATAAAATGATAGTTTTCTAAGTTTTGATTTTTTCTATCGTATCACTGAAAAATGCCAGTCTCGTCTTAATTTTCAATTACCTTTAGCCTACAAAGTATATCTGGATGACGTCAGGCAGCGGTTATATTTATCTACCTTACTTTAAAATGTATCAATACCTATAGAACATTTTCGTTTTCATATTTCCTTAAAACAACGATCCTTTTGCGAGATAGATCTCAACATTATTCAGCGTAGGTACACGAAACGATAATATGGAGAATAAAGGAGTACGCTCTTGGGAAATCCCGGGTCGTCGATTTATTCACAACAGATGCTAATATTGGTAAATATGTGAAGAAACAAGCAACAGGCGACACCATGAACAGTAACTATTATTGTAAGCTCAGTTGCTACTGAGAATTTCATAGGAAAACCCACTAATACTGCTCAATCTAGCGTAGTAATCGCACTGTCGCGTAACTAGACAGTTAAATTCATTAACCCGATGTTAGTCCTAATTACTTTGATATTATCTATTGAGTGAAATCTCTGTAGTATTTGCTACCTGACATAGGTAATAATGCACACATTGACAAACGTCAGCAGTTCACTCAACCGTGTAAGGTATTGTACCTTTTTCACGGCTGCAGCGTACGGGCTCACATAAACGTACAGAACCCGCCATTCCAGCATTCTTTCCAAATATCCCACCAGAGGATACCCTTTTCATATTATATATAGATCCTCCTTTGTTCAAACACACGCACTGTCACCTACCATGCTTTTTACTGAATATGTTATATATATCTTTCAGAATTATTTACATACATAGCAAACGTGTATAAGATTAAATGAAATGTATTAAAATATTTTTTTAATTATTTAGGATAGGCACTTTGTAACTTATTTCTTAACTGCATAGCCAAAAAATTTAGCCAATATGTTACAAGTAAATGACACATGCAAGATCGACGCATACAAATGTTGATTCCAAATAGAGTTCTTGAAAATAATATAGTAGTTATCATTACAGTGCATACTATGCGCATATTTACATTTAGTGAAAACCTAGGCAGGATGAAGTGTTTTTTTTTTCGGTAATATTAATTTAGAAGACAAAAATAAGCTTTTAAAATTATGCAATATATTTTTAAACACTTAAATTACGCAAATACAAAAATTGTAACAAAGTTAGGCTGAAGCGGCTACAAAATGCATTTTACCTCATAATTAATTAAGTTAAAACGGAATGAGTGATGAGTTTTTATTTTGTTGGAACAAAAGGATTTTAGGGCACATTCATTTTATGGCGAGGCCGACTGTTGGCGTATGATAAATGTTTTAACTTACTTCCTCTTAGGTATTATGACAAAACAAACAACTATTATAATCCAAAGACAAATTATTCTGGTATTCATGGTGGAATGTAATTAATTCTGATTTATAGATAACTTATTGTACAACAAAACTACTATATGGCTGAACTAATTTCATAGGATCTACGGTTTCCGTGTAAATGTGGTAGGTATTTATTTTAAATAGAACAGACTGTTTTCGACTTTGTGCTTCTAGACTGCTACGAATCGCTACGAATTGGGTGTCGTAGTGCTACGAGGTTGCTACGAGGCAGTGTTTCGTAGCAAATTACTTACATTGATTATAATATTACTATTTTAGTCGGGTTTAGCTGACACATTGTACCGTATTGATTTGTCATGTAAATGGTTACACAATTTTTCAGTTACAAATTATAGTATTATCTAGTGATAGTTTTACTGTTTCATCGTAGGATCTGTCTTTCTATGAGAATTTACGGTACTGTAATCTGCGAGATGCGTCGTTAAAATTTAGCACGGATACTAGTAAAAGGTTTATTAAATTTTATCATATTGGCGAGAAAGTGATTTCAAGTATAACTGCGAAGTTCGGCGGCAAAGGCAAACAGTATACACAAATAATAACGTCTGATGTATGAGAAACCTACAGTAGGTTTAATCTCGACTTATGAAACTTGTTGAAGGATGTAATTTATATAATTTATATCTGCTTCGGCTTTCAATTAAAGTTTATACTGTTAAATGAAGATAATGTTAATCACAATTAAATTCTGATGCCAAACAAAATTTTTACGGGGTAGAGCGAACCCAAAATTTTAAATACATATAAAAAAAATAAAACCGCCTTCAAGTCACTCAATTCTGAATTGCCGAAACACGCAATAATGTTGGCAGATCTAAATCTCACATGCCACACCGAAAACTGTGGACCATCGGGTAGTAACGAATAGTACTATTAAATAGAGCGTAGACACTTTCACAGTAGGCGTACATTATACGGTTCGTGGCTTAACATACCGACTCATTCACTAACATCCACGTGTCGACATGTATTGAGTATAAGTGAGTTAAGTTGGCTTAGCTACAGGCGGTCGCTCGCTGAATTGCCCAGTCGTCTCGCCAGACAGACTATGAGCGTAACCGTGCGTGCATGACTGAATGAAGCTCACCTTCTGCCAATTCTAATGATGTGGGATTAAGGGAGGGTCGATCATTAAGGCGTATATATCCACTCGACGTTTATGTGCCGTGAGATTTATTGCCGCTAAGACGAAGTGCTCACATAATGCGCGTTACGACTGTTAAATATTTAACTGGTGTAAAACACGGTATATTTCTACAAAATTCTATTTTCAATATACAAATTGCAGAGGACAGTTTAAAAAAAATATATATAGCAGTTATTGGTTTTGTTACGAAACGACTTTGTATTTTAAATTACTAGTAACATAACTATTAATACAAATCCCAACTCTTATCTGCTACTGATAATTTCCTGATAATTTAAATTACATAATTTTTACTAGATTTGAAAAACAAACCAGTAATTTCCAAAAGTATGTAAGAAAATCTCAAAAGTTTTGAAGACGTAAATACTTCATTTAACTTTGAACATCGAGTTGGGGCTGAACAACCTCACAAGTCGTAAAATCCTTTCCTTATTATTATTTCCTAGAGATCTGAATACCTACGCTAAAAGCTTTTACCCTATATTTTCCAAAAATTACTCAAAACAGTCTACTGCCCTAGTAGAATTTTAGGATTTGGTCGAACCTTAGTTAGAGAGTGATTTCGTATTACTTGTACCTATTTTATATTTATAATAGTAAAGATGAGAAAGTACTTAACTGTTTGTTTATTTGTTACCTTCTAACGCATGTAGATTGAAGAAGGACATACCTTTTGACTCCAAATATACTTTGGGATATGAGCTGGTAAAAACACAGCATAGGTACAATAGTTACGTAGTCACTTCTATTAACTTTTTTTTTCATTGAACGAGAAGGAAGCACAGTGTGTGTGTTTGTCCGTATGAGTGCGTATTACGCCCACATTGCTTTGTTGTTCTTAATATTTGCGTATCTTCATATGTTGTTATAAATTATCATTATCATAGTTAAAAATTAAACATTAAACTAAAAAGCTACTAACATATTAATTAATGCAGGTACGAAGTTATAAATTTACATCACATTTACAATTGTTTGCTGTTTATTTTTGTTATTTTTTTATTTATGGGATAGGGAAGCAAACGAGCAGACGGATCACCTGATGGTAAGCGATAACCGCCGCCCACGGGCACCCGCAACACCAGAGGAGTCACAAGTGCGTTGCCCGCCTTTTAAAAGGGTATGGGCCTCCGTAACCTCATTCACTCGGCAAAACACAACGCAAGCGGTGTTTCCCGCCGGTTTTCTATGAGGCCGTGGTATCACTCCGGTCAAGCCAGCCCATTCGTGCCGAAGCATGGCTCTCCCACGATAAACTCAGTTTATTATTGTCACGAAAAACTCAGTTTCATTTCAATTTGCTTTATTTTCGCGGATATTGGAAATTAATTAGTGAATAAAAACACTTTTAGTGTAACTGAGCCGTAAATATAGCCTTCGGCAATATTCCTTATTGTATCCGTACTCAAAGGTTCATTAACTGTATTGAACACGCTGACTACAAAGAAGTAATGTTTGTGCCAGCAGAAACTAGGAATAAAAAATCTATGAATGGAGCAATTAAAAAATCATGCTTTTGTGATATTGTGTGCACTTGAAATTGTATACTTATAATACTGGACATTGGTCTTTGTAGACAGAAATAATTATAAAAAAAATTAACTATTGGGCGCTCTGAAGAATAGAAAAATTCAGTCAAACTGATGTTTCTTTCTTTCAGTAGATATCCCTCTTACAAAGTATACGGAATGTCGGTGGATTATGTCCACAGATTACGGGTATCTAACAGTAAACTTACGTCTCGGCTTATCGCTAAAGTTGTGCAACTCCATTAAAGAAAACTAGTTACTTAATGGACACACCACCACTTGTTTCGCGGAGAACAGGACTTCCTAAGCTAAATGCATACTAGGCAATAAATAAATGGAGATATTAAGAACTATTTAATCAAAACGTATAGCATGTAGTTGATGTAGTACACACACGATGTACAAAACACGTCTGAATTCCCAGAAGGGTTAAAATAAGGCACAAAGGCAACTTTATTTTTTAGTAACTTTTTGAATTATTACACTACGCAAGTAATGATATAATTCAGCTCAGGTAAGAACTGCTGGTTATATCCGGGCACGTTTCATGGAGCTTTATTCGGGCCCACGGCAAGTGAGATTGAGTATTTTTAAAGCGAAATCGTACCGTTAATATTTCATGCTATCTGCAATTTGAATAGGCGTGCCGCATGCCACTTTATCTGTCACATCTTTTATCTAAACGTGCGTTTTCCTCAACGGCATGACTGGGATCTTACGTGATGGGAATGTTAATGTGGCGTTGTCAGGTTATTTGAAAAAAGAAAGACATCGAATGCGGCCACCAAGTTGGCATGTAAAATGAGAAACTGATTTAATATTATGTTAGTTTACGCTATACACTTACAAGTAAATGAGCACTATTCACGGAATTTGAAATGAAAATGTCATACTATAAAAGTTTTAAACGTTATTTATTAAGTCAAATTATTAAAAAAACTGGGATTTCGAATGAAAAACCAGGGGTATTTACGTGTTTTAAGCTGTGAGTGATGTGAAACAGCCCTGGGAGCCCGGGCATTGCAGATAACGCCCGGGCGATGTGAATATTGGCCGCTTTGCGAATAAAAACGAGCGCCACACACAATACGTAATGCTGTTGTTTATGGCACTATGAATGCGGGCTCTGTGTTATTGACTTGGTTCTAGGCAGTTAGGTATGTGATGGACTGGAAATAAATACTGGTTCAGTTAACTATTTTTTAGTAGGTATGGGCCAAAATTAACATATACTTACGCAAGTAGAACTAGTACGTGTATTTGCGTCATTTTATATGCGGGTCAAAATAATTCATACCTATCTCGAATGACGTGTTGACGATTGACTTAATGAAGTTCATATCACATAGTAAGGATTCCAATTTTTTTATATTTTACTTTTACTTTACGATGTATTTAAATCCGAAACGGTTGCCCACACATAGGGTTAATTTCCCTGTACGAGTATCACATTATTCTGTATATCCTATTGTAATTCTGCGTCAGTCTACACTGGATAATTTTGTAATAGGTTCAGAGCTGTAGGTTTGTTTGTGCGATGAATAACAACGGCCTTCCTGTCCCACATCAAAACTTATATATACTTAAGAAGACATGAAACTCTTTTCTTGTTTTTTTTTAGGGTTCCGTACCCAAAGAGTAAAAACGAGACCCTATTACTAAGACTTCGCTGTCTGTCCGTCCGTCTGTCTGATCTCAAGAACCGCGATAGCTAGACAGTTGAAATTTTCACAGATGATGTATTACTGTTGTCGCTATAACAACATATACAAAAAAACCGGCCAAGTGTGAGTCGGACTCGATAATGGCACGGAACCCTTTGCGCGCGAGTCCAACTCACACTAGGCCGGTTTTTTTATTGGGATAGCGGGCAAACGAACAAACAGATCGCCTGATGGTAAGCGATCACCGCCACCCATGGACACCCGCAACACCAGAGGAGTCACAAGTGCGCTGCCGGCCTTGTTTATTTACACATTTGATTTTCTCACATACATTAATCCACGGTCTTTCACAACCTCTTAGCTGCAAGAAGCTATCATCACAATGTTTGAATCACTAAATCATGAAGTACATACCGATCATAATCAGTTTATGATACTCAATAACATTCAGCACGTGTCATGTGATGCGGCCGTGGGATTAAGTCGGGAATACGTCGCATATATGCACTGTTCTGTTTGACCTTAGCTGTGTGTGTTGCAGTTAAAAATAAACTAACAACTAGCTATAACGTGAATAATAAATAACGTCAGGAATAGGATCATATTTTTTGCCCGACTGTGGAAAGTAAATGCTGCGTATCTGTACTTTATAATCCCTGTTGATCCTCTGTTAACTAACAAGATAAGACGTAATTAACTTGTTTTTTGTTAAAGGTTTGCATAATGGACCTGCTACCAAGGCCTGCTGCGGCTGAGAAAAAGGTTAGTGGACTTTGAAAAATATTTTAATAGAAACGAGGTTAGAGGCAAATAGCTTGAAACATCAAATTATTTGAGTAATCTTCAAGTAGATGGTTAATATATTCAACAATATAAAAATGATAACGAAACTATTGTACAAAGAAATAATATCATGCCGAATATAAATAAACAAACCAATTTTGCTGTGGTATAAGGTTTTATAGTTTTAACATAAAGAAAATTCTACATCGTCATGAAGGTAAAACTGTTTTGTTATTAAATGCAATGCTTGAAATATTCCATTTTAGTTTTTATTCTCGTTTTATGCAGTATTATATATGTAGTATGTAAATGCTAGGATAAATGGCAGTAATATTTAAAGACAAAGAATAGGTTCCTTTGAAATTCTACTGTAACAAACTGTGTTCAAAACAAAATGAATTCGATAATTTGATGAAATATTAAGCCAACACTTTTTCATTGATGAATCCAATGACTGATTGCAATGTATCGTGGATAACATCACCTCCATTAACGCTGATAAACTGTTCCAATTATATGACATACCATCACAACAAAACATAGATAAGCTCCTAATGCCTCTGCCTAACCCTTCGTGGAATACGGGCGTGATGGTATGTGTTATGTTACGCTAATATTTGCTGCAGCTGCATTAGGGATTATGTAAGTTAACTGTGTGTGAAGATACTAGAATTTCTTTAAATTGGAAATGTTACACATCCAGCAAAACACCGTAAAAATGTGTTTATTCAATAATTCATTGTATTATTAACTAAATAAATATTTTAATGCATTACAATAATAACTGCACTCCAATGAATAACTTAATCCAAGTTTCTTCAACATAAATCAGTAGATATATAAAGTTATTGTGTCATAAATTCAGTTAACGAGTGACAGCTAAGTTTGTAAGTTCCAAGGGCTTCTGAATTATTTACAAATAATTCAAAACAAAGTCACGACCATTGGGTTCAGGTTACTACAAGAAAAGTATTTATGAATAATGTGGTTTATGTATTTTATTGTTGTTGTTTTATAATTAGTTTAGCTTCTAAACTAAGAATAATATATTATGGACAATTCCTTTGAATTACCAACGATCCGGTTATAACATAAGCTATCGGTTATCTAAGTTTGAGTGAATTGAGTTCCGGTATATAAACGTTACGCAAGGGGAAGAGCAACTTGATGCTTCCACACGTTATAATTGATAAACAAATATCACCTTTTGTGATAATGATGACAAATTTGTCTTCCCTTTGTATTTTTTTATAAGAATGCTGTGTTTGCCGATTGATATTGTACACAACTGACGTTTAACTATTGTGCATGTAACCTTAATATGAAAATGTGTAACAATTGTAGGCGAATCAATAAAAAAAAAATTTAAAAAAAATACGCAGACGAACGTCCATTTTTTTTACGGGTAGGAGAGCAAACGAGCAGGCGGATCAGCTGATGGTAAGCGAGAACCACCGCCCATGGACGGGTGTCCATGGGCGGCGGTAACGCCAGAGCCAACGCGGCAACGCCAGTCAGTCAGGAGTCAAACGTGCGTTGCCCGCCTTTTAAAAGGTTTTGTGCCTGCACACTCACTCGCTCGGCGAAACACGACGCAAGCGTTATTTCACGCCGGTTTTCTGTGAGGCCGTGATATCACACTGGCCCATTCGTACCGAAGCATGGCTCTCCCACGTTTATTTTTATTAACAATTCAGTCTCAGATTCAAATAATTGTTATGAATGATAAAATTCCTGCTCTTAGTGGAGCGGGACATCGGTGGCGGCCTATTAAGTTACGTACAATTTAGCCGCTTACCGCTGCACCGTGAGTGGCGTAGCTATTGATGTCGCCGCTTCAAAACGTTACAACATGTTTTGAATTGCTTAAACTTGACAAAATCTATACAATTAAAGAAGCGAAGTGGCGGTAGCCTAATGGCTAGGGCGTCGGACTTGCGATCATGTGGTTTATTTAGCTTAGCGCGAGGGGTTAACAGGAATACTGCAGGAATATTTTAACCCCTCGTGTGCGATTATGCGATGCGACCCACATCGCTAGTAAACTTTTTTTTTTAAACTGCAGCTTTTTATCTACGTTACGACCTCACTGAAGACGACAATATTTGGCAAAGTTTTTATTACGATGATCATAATATGTTGGAGACAAGAAACTCTGTCGAAGCTTCGTCAAAAATTTCTAGTTTAGGCGCTGACATTTGCCAATCTAAATGTACACATAAACATAGCTTTCCTCTTATTTGACATTCATGTCCTTTTGATATACATAGCTACTTATGTTGAAACATGGTGAACTTGATCACAACACGAGATTTTTCAACAACATTGAACAATCTTTAAACATCCCAATATAGTTATTTTAAAGTTATTTTACCCCAATATATAATATCTATCCCAATAATATTTATCCCAATACACGTTTACAAAACAACAATTAACACCAAAACAATATAATTAGTTAATAGTTATTCTAATAAAACATACACATATTTTTTTTCTTTATTATTTTGCAGCGAGTCCCTGTCAAGACTCGTATCAGCGTCAGTAATTCTGTGAAATAATAAACTTAAACAGAAAATGATAATATTAGTGCCAGCCGATCCTATTCGTGAGCCGTATCGAATTATTTGCTAAAATCGAGACCCTGGACGTCCTCACTTTTAATTATACGGTAATTACTTAGAGGGCCTTACTGCTATTTCAATTGATGACTTGAGCTTAGAAAAATAAATTGTAAAATTTGAATGAAATTGCCTTGGATTAGATGTTGGATTTAATTAAAATTCAATCACTAATTGGATTTATACAATGACTTATATTTATTCAAATTATTTTTATATTCATACAAATGGCTCTCTAATCGCTCTGTATTCGAGGTAGCTTTATTTTTTGCAAAATTATTTGTGACTTTAAACTACAGTGAGCTATCAGATATTTTCCAAAATTGGCTTAATTTTTATACAGTATATGGTAAAATGTAATGATAACACTCTATTTCTGCAACCTGAGGGCATTTCATGTCCCTATCTTTTCGTCTGAAAATGACCAAAACCTAACCAAATGCCACAGATAAGAGTGAAAGAGACTGTATAATTTTGCAACGATAAATTTAGGAACGATATGCGAATAGTTTTTTTTTGTTTGACAGTTAAACAAAACAAATTCTTCAAATAGCGCTCATAGTTCGGCCTCCAAACTAATACTATCTAACATCGATAGTATCTACGGTAAACAAGGAGTGAGCGCGGCCTCCCCGCGACCCTCGCGCCCATCCATCACGACGCGGATGCACCGGGCCTTGGCAGCGCCGTAAACGTCTCGCAATGTTTATACCACGATAAACATACGCCATATGTAAATTGCAATTACAAATGTGATGTTTTGTCAAAGATAAGAAGGTATAGGAACCCAGAAGTACGAATATTATCGTATTACAATTTAAGCACAATTATCATCAATGGACTAGCCATTTTCCAGCTATAGTAGCTAGGTAGTTAGATGCAGCTCTTCGGTATTTTACATGAACCGTCCATCCATCAGACCTCTGCAAACTAATTTCTAAGCAGCACCGATATCCTATGGATAAACTGGTTGTTGTTTCAGGCTTCTGACTTCCACTGTCAACAATATTAAATGGGTGTATTCATTGTACCTTTGTCAATGTCTATCAAAATATTGACCTGTAGTGTGAAACTTTGGCTTTAATTAAACTAAATACTAAATTATGATCGACATCTCTCAAAGACTTCAGTGAATTTTAATAGCTTAAGCTTGTTCAATGCCAGAGGCCTGTCGCTTCAATTGACTGAAAGTTGGCCACGAACGATCTATGATAATAAATCATTTTGGTAAAAGCCACGGTAGATTTAACAAAATCTTAGAACTATGGTAATTAACAACATTATGGTAAACGGTAGATTTAACAAAATCTAACAATTATTTTAATTAACATTCCACAATTACGAATTTGGATGTTCCTCTCAAGATTTGTGTATTGGATTGCACCCATAATCCATCCATCTCGTACATACATCCTGTTCATAAGTAATTATAGCTCGATTAGATTGGATTTATATTATTAAAAAATACGAAAACTGAAATTGTTATTTGTGTATAAAATTTGGACTAGAAGCCATCTGTCTGGTTAGCTAGTTTAAAACAAAACTGTATCGCGCACCGGATTGTAATATGCAATAGTACCACCGTCACGTGTTTACAACACCTATTGTCTTTTTAATTCAAAACGAAAACCTTAAAACAGGAACAATCCTACAATATATTGGCACAAATTAGCCTCTATCTGGTTATTGGGCAGTTTGGCCGGCCGCCCAGCCGCCCAGCCGCCCAGCCGCCTCCGAGCGAGCCACAACAACCGCATTACCGCGTAATGTGCACTTTTCATACACATTTACGGTGCACTTTCATGAGCTCTTGTGAATAACATCGCACACAGAAGGTTAGTTCAGAAACATTACGAGAAGTTAATGGTTGATTTATTAATTACTACTATTCGATAATCGCATAGTTTTTCCGACGATATAGATCTGGAGAGGCTAATTGACTAGTAGATGTAACATGCTGGCTTGTAGGATTGCACGGTGTACGGAGGATGTTAAAATTAATATCTTTACGTCTTATTGTCAGTCTCTATGGTCTATACACGTGTAAAGATTCTCCAAAACTGCACCATGATAGTTCTGCCATGCAGTATCACGGGTGAGTACATGACAGTTGTGAAATGTGGTCATTAAAAACTTATTGGTTTACGGATCTAAGTGTTTAGTCAACCGACAACCTCTATTGCCAGAGAACCACGTCTGCCTGTACTCTCGAAAAATATCTTAAGGGATGGCAGACGATAGCTCGCCACCACACTAACTGGGCTCTCCGTATATGTAAAAGTATCCCGTGTTTCATTTTGAGAATAACGGAATCATTTAAATATTCCTGGTAATGTTTGTCTCTCCAGATTATACTCAGTATTGGGTCTTCTGTACTTTGTTGGTCTGTACAGTCTGCGTCTTGATACAGAAAATAGCAATATGCAGCGAAAATCATAGTAGGTCCACACACACAGTGTGTACCAGTTATTCATTCAGTCTTTGATTTTTGGATACCTTATATGACTAAACAAACCCAATATTCTAAGCTGCTACCGACGTTATCTTGGGTTGATCAAGAATCTAAAGTAGCCTTAGAAACATTTGACATCTTATTAAGTATTTATTTTGTTCTGTTAAAATCCCCAACAGCGCAGTTTCCACCCTTTCCAACGTTTTATTCTTTCACCGCGACAAGCTGAACATGCCACAGACTGACAGTGTAATTAGATTTCCTCCCATTTAATAGACGCCGTAGTGCTTTTAATTAATTCAATATTATTTTAAAACGTCTGATAGATTTCAGAGTTACTTTCAGTACAAGGGTTTTTTAAATAGCCTTCTCAGTTTTTTAATATTAAATTACTGTACTGTACTTTATAAAATTCTTTTTCACTATTCTCAAAACAATTGCTTAAGGAATTCCTGATTTGAATAGAAGAACTAAACATTTATTGTGATTGTACGAAGTGCGTTTATTGTTTAATGTAATAAAGCCGGTTTTGTAGGTATGGAGCGAAAGGCAGGAGCAGCTTTCTCAAATAAATAATAATAAACCCATCCTTAAGAAATCTTCCTTAAGAGACTAAGAGTGCACATAAAAAATAAATTAGACATCTCAAAAAGGCCCCATAAAGGTTACAGAACACATTCTGCGTTAATATCTTTTCCGATAATAAGAGTACGTTTGGCGTTTTTCGCGACTCAAACCGTTATATGGACGTTATTTTATCCGCCATATTTTTTACGAGACGACATCACAAAGGAGAGCCCGGTCATTCCCGTCCTATATAATTTTTAGATTCTGTTTACGCAATGCTAGGATCGGATAGCAATTTATAATATGTATATTTTATGTACCGAGATATTTGAGAAACTTTGTTAACAAACCATGGGAAGGGATCTCTATGATCCATGGTACCTAAGAGGTTTTTATCGTTAATGATTAAATTGAATGTGTTCTACGGCAAAACCAACAGCGTAAATAAATAGCTTCAATGAGTAAATTCAAAATTAGCGATTATCTTACGAAAATCGCGATAAACAATATCATTGGTCATAATAGGAGAAAATTTCAATCCAAATTTTAAGTGAATATCGATGTTAAATTATGTCAAAATATTTAATTAATAAAAAAGGTTAATAGAAGTCAGTTGATGAGATGGGGTACAATTATGAAACTGATATAATTTATAACTGTTAGGATTTTCCGGATCTAACCTGTAATAATCCCGTAACAGCCGTCACTTAACCCATGGCTAACGATAGTGGTCGTAACCGAACTTAAACTGTGTACATAGGGTCGGGTAACAGGCTGGGTGGTGCCGCCCCCGTGACGCGTATCTCGCCAGATCTTCCTCATGGCCGCAACTAATTAAAACGGCCCACAGATTAGCATTTATTAACGACGCTTACAGGTAAGAGTGTTAAATAAGGGACAGAAGGTCAACATGTACTCTATCTACTAAAACACACACGCGTTTAGTAATTATTTTCAAATTATGACCTGCTTTTTCAAACGACATTGAAAAGGAATCTCTAATAAGTAGGTATTAGGGTCTTGTAAGTCTTTTTGACTTCTCCGTTCGACGTCAGACTGTCTGGGAAAAGCGGAACATAATTTATGACACAAGTGTCCATCTTCAGTTTCGTAGTTTTATGTGCTTCCCTGCACAAATAATCGGGTAAAAAAGTGTTATCAGTAGTTGTATTATTTACCGTACTGCCTACCGTGGTATCGCCGCAAGATAAGTGAGACATAATCTCCTCTTAGCTCCGCTCCGCGCGCTCGAAGCGACAGCCGTGTGCACTCAGCGTTATTAGCGCACATTAGTGGAACACGCGCCACTAATGTGAACTACCCCTTAACACCGGCGATACGACGTTGAAGGAAAATTTTAAGAACTTTTAATAACACTGCTTGGAAAATAGAGATTTGCGTTTCATTGAATATTTAAAGTAAAACTATTATGAAAATTCTGAAGTAGATAGGTATAGGTAGGTACCTACTTAGGTATTACAAAGGTAAAAATGATATCATTATTTTGTTAATGTTTCTTTTGTTAAAAATAATATCCAGGCTTGTTAAACGGAAAAACAGAAAATAAATAAATCATTAGGTTATACTTTTCAGACCATGTTTAAGCCGGTTTCGAGTTCAACCAAATGCGACTGAATTATATCTGAAATCCTTTTCTTAAGTACATTTTTGAACAAGTTTATACCTTGACAATAAAATCGACAACAAAATGTCTTCCCTACACTCGGAACTGCGCTAAAGACTTGAAGGAAGTTCCGGCTTTTAACCGGAGCCACGCGGAGTGCCTCACACAAGTCGCACCTGAGGCTTTCCCTGAAATTGTCATATTTTTATATTTCTTATCATATTTTCTGAAGAGAAAATATTTTTTTATGTAGAGCTTTTCAAATATTTTCCTTGTAAAAACGCAATAACGTTACCACCACTATCTAGTAATTACTAAAAAAATACCGATAACATAACATACCATCACGCCTGTATTCCCCGACGGGTTAGGCAGAGGCGTACTAATGTACACCCACATTTCGACCGTAAATATTTAGAAGTCCCATGTAATAGAAGGAGATCTTATTGCCATTTACCGGGCACAAATCCCAAACTACACGTTGGCACAAAATGACGACACGTTTAGCGTAGCGGCTGAGCAATCGGCTTCTGCGACCACATGTGGGTTCGATCCCCACACGGAGTAAATATTTGTATGATCTACAGGTAGTTGTTCCGGGTCTGGGCGTTTGTGTATGTGAGAATTTGTGTTTGTAAACGCACCCACGATACAGGAGAAAATCTTAGTGTGGGGCAACGTTTTTTAAAAAAAAAAACTCCGTGCTGCTACTGAAAATATCATTGTAAAACCCAATAACACATTGTTCGACCTGGGAAACGACCGTAGCAGTCACACTTGGGACCACTGCAGCAGTCAAACATTTTATCGTAACATAAAAATCCCAGTGTCTAGAACTATTGTGATTTAGGTTCCTATGGACATGATAATAACGATGCTTTTCATTAGGTAAATTAAATTATCGTGATATTTCAGCATTAACCCGGTACATGTAGTTTTACAGTTGCAAAGACGTGTATGTTAAAATTGTGTTGCAGGTTACAAGGCGAAGAATGTGGACCATTCGCCGAAAAACCGTCTATGTTTAATTATAGTAAATCATTATTTTGTCCTTAGAGTTTGGTAAGTACTCCATGTTCGATGATTTTCAAGTACCTAAACAATCTCGGCTAGTTCTACTCTCAAACTCTCTCTATGTATATACATGTAAAGCTTCTGCCAGCGACTTCGTCCGCGTGGAATAGTTATTTGGTCTTAGCGTGATTCTTCGTCTCATTAAATGGGCTATCTAACACTGAAAGAATATTTCAAATCGGACAGCGCGTTCGAGCAAACAAACAAACAAACAAACTCTTCAGCTTTATATATTAAAAGTATAGAGTATAGATAACAATCTAGATTTATTTTAAATTCTGTCACGTGTCCTTATTTTTTTTGTGTGCGATACAGTATTCATATACTTTAATGTATTTATGTTACTATGGATATTTACTTTTACTGAATATGGTACTACATACGAGCCGTACATATACGACTTTTACACCAAGAATATACGCACATAACATCAAAATACATAAAATATAACGAAATGGTTATTGTATTGGTAGATCTAAGGATTTCTATTGTGGCAAGTTTTTTCGCCCTCGACCCTCATAAGCGTATGACAGGGATGGGTTTCTTACAACTGTCTGAAAGGATTCGTTACGAAAGCCTCACAAATAGGGTTACCCATCTTACTCCAAATAAAATAGCATGGAATAAAATACACTAACAAGTCTGATTTCCAAGAATATCCGAGAATTCCAAGAAAAGACGCCACTAGGTACTATTTCGTCTTGAATCATTTTGTTTAATCGTATATTTGTCGTTATTTTATAAATAATAGCCTATTAGTGCAAACTGGATAGCAAAACGTTGTGAGTTCCAAATGGCACATTGGTACCTATCTAAATTCACGTTTTAGGGAAAATTATGCTGACATAGCATCACGAATTCACTGAGTAGCCTTCATCGGTAGTAATCTTTTAAAAAACTTAAAATCCCTAAGATCAGTGCCAGATCCTAAAAATCATGACGTTCGATAACCCTACTCATGAATGATTTACGATAACTGGGCCAAACTGTACCGATGACCGGTCACCGATGACATATAAAAGGTTGTAACCGGCGTCAAACTCGTGTATTGATAAGTTCGGTTTGAATGGCGACAGGCGAAATGTTGACGAAAGGCGAGGCGAAAGTTCGCCGATAAAAAAGTTTATGTAAGATTGCTTACATATCTCCTATAATTTTTTTTCCTCTTGATATGAAGAAGTGGAGATTTAATCAAGTACTCAATTCTTAACTAATACTCAACTGGCTCAAGCCAGTAAAATTAAACCTGATCGATTAAATTGATTTTAGATCAGGCTGTGCTGGAGCTGCGGATGCGGCTGCAGAGAGCCTAAAGCGGCGCAAATATCTAATACCTCAATGGGAGATATAATTTTGAGCTGTTTGGGGTAGAAACAATCGGGCCATGGGTTCCGAGTGCGCGCCATCTTAAAGAAGTTTGTAAGAGACTTTTCCGAGTTTTCTCGACTTTTCGCGTGACAATACTTACTGCCATTCTTTTGGGTACGTTACCGGATGGCAGTGTTATGTAGGAGTACCGTGATTTTTCTTTGTGTATATTTTATACGTAGCTATATTATAGATAGGCCAAATCAATCACAATAATTAGTGACCATTAAATAAAACATTAATAAGTAATGTTTTATTAATGGTCACTAATAAAATTGTTGTGATTGATTTGGTTTGTAGGATTCTATTTAAGTTTTTTTCTTCCCATATAACTAAAAGTTTCTCAACGCGCGTAAATAAAACACAAGTTGCATAAAAATAGTCCTCAAGTCGTTGAACGCCATACATAGAGCCAGTATTATGAAAATGCTTAGGGTGCTGTCATTTCACGGGGCCGTTAAGCTTACTGTTCGCGACACAAATAGAAATTCCTGGACGATTTGTCCGCCGGGTGTGTACTTACATCACATAATATACAGTTTTCTTGAAAAAATCCAATCCACTGGATGGAAAGTTAATCTGGAACAAACGAAATAACATTATATTAGAAATAGGAATATAAGAAGGTATAACATTTGTTATTATATAAAAAGTAATGTACTAATGGAACATGACGCACGTTTATATGCAATACTTGAAGATGAGTACGTCGCCCGTAACATGTAACGAATTGTTAGATCTACCTAATGGGATTTTTGGTAAACTCAATAGCCTCTTATCTCATTTTTTTTTTTAAATTCGATACACGAAGGCATTTTATTTTGTGAAGTTATTTAGCTTCCTTTATAAGAAAGCAATAACATTTGGAGTTTTTTTTAATTCAGTATCGTATAAGTAGTTCATATTGAGGCAATTTTCTTTCGCTGCAAGTCCCTGGCTGGGCGCCAGGAGTCAGGACCCACTTTCCACTCTGCTCAAACTTACACAATAGACTTCAGAGTTTATCTCTTACAGTTTCAATGAACCTATGTTTAAATCTATTGTGTTCCGATTCATTTGTTATAAAAAATAAAATTAATTTGTCCAATCGGTGAATCAAAGTAAAGAAGATAATCTTCCAACAATATAGTAATAAAGCTACCCCCATTTATTACCACTTATATTCTCACGAAGTTGCAGTTCAAAATATACCTGCTAGTTAATAAGAAGCGGCGGTAGCCTAATGGTTAGAGTGTCGGACTTGTGATCATGTGGTTGCCGGTTTGAAACCCACCCATTGCACTACCGTCGTGAACCCACTCGTAACACAAGCATTTAGCTTAGCACGAGGGGTTAACAAGAATACTAGTAATGTACGACCCACATCGCTAGTAAGCTTTAAAAAAAAAACTAGGCCGATGGTTTATGTTAAGCGAGCGTTCTAACCATCAGGTGCCAATTATAAGTGCAAATAAGCTATATTGTTCCTATTATGTCGATTATTAGACAAAAAGACTCTCAATATCTTAATAAATTATGCTTATTATATGATCGAGTTTCCGCGCCCTCGTGCTTCATCACAGCTCGTCAGTCATAGTAACGATTCCACTCGGTGGTGCCACTCGACGCGCACCTCTAATTAAAAACACAATATCTTATCTAGCGACACGGGCACGGTAAATTAATGCTCCAACTAAGGTCAGCTCGCTCGCTGCTCCCGACGTAATACAACGCTATGAAACTTACAACGTGATTATCGTCTAGTGTTAAGCCTAGAAACTTATCTTTAAGCGGCCATTTTTAACAAGGCCCGTTATAGGTAGGTATTTCATGAATAAACTGATAAAATCTTACTTATAGGCTTTTTTATTACTAATTATGTGCAGCAGACCAGGTTATATTCACATCTAACTAGGCTAAATCCCATCCAAATATTTACCTACCTACCATAAGTATACAAATTGTGTTCTAGTTCTCTATTCTGCGACCACGGTATGTCTTTCCGCAACAGGCAAGGGCACAATTTTCGCGATTCCCGGTGTTTGTATTGTATTATAGAAACTAACAGAACTTTTAATGAGCTGAACCGGATTCAAACTCAGCTCCGCGTCACAAATTGGGTATAATTTATTCCAGTACGTTCAGAAACTAGAAGGTAAAGTTTTTAGACAATGCAAAGCTTGAGTTATGAAACTAGAATCATTTATCACAGATTGTCATAACTCAGGGCCTACATATGATTGATGAAAAGGAGAAGCTTAGATTGATCCATACTTGATGCTTATTAAACTGAAAGTGTGTGCTTGTATGTTGCTTTCTTGGTATCACCACTGAAAAAAATGTTTTTAAAAAGAAGTGTCTATAGAGTTTCTTGTCTGTTCTTCTTTATTAGACTCAATTTTAGGAACAGAGCATTTGGAACCTTTTCATCCTAATAGCTTGGTTTTTGACAGGTTGTTGTTAAAGTTAGGTACTTACAAAACAGTTTCATCAGATAACGCTTTTGACAATCAATTATTGCTTATAGATATCTACTTAAAAGAGAAGATTTATGCGGTCGTCGGCGAACAAAATCGAACTAAGATTAATATTTTGAAAATGTTAGTTTTTTTTTTTTTTTTAAAAAAAAGCTTACTAGCAATGTGGGTCACACATTACTAGTATTCTTGTTAACCCCTCGTGCTAAGCTAAATGCTTGTGTTACGAGTGGGTTCACGTCGGTAGTGCAATGGGTGGGTTTCGAACCGACAACCACATGATCGCAAGTCCGACGCCCTAGCCATTAGGCTACCGCCGCTTAATTGGCGCTTTATTAGTTTTAAGCTTCTAAGTTGGACACTTTTCTACTTTACATTAGATGCGACCCCTTTCTCCGATACATATCATTAAATCTACCTGAGGCATAATAACAATAACGATGCCTTCATTGTATTAAAATCGTACAAAAAACAATTTGGTTATCTGTAAAATTCATGATAAACTGTTTTGAAGTCATAAGTTTTCTTTTACAATGTCTTATTTTGAATGTTCAATAAACATAATATTTATAATTTTACTTTCAATACAAATGCTATTAATAGTCAGTTTATTTTCGTTAAAGATAATAAAATAATAATAAAGCATTATGTACACGGGACACGAATATAGCATTGTTGTCGTCTAGCCAAGTTATTGCAAACACTCGGAATATGTAGTGAAAAGTGTCGTAAAAAATACATCAGAAGGTACCTACTGCGTTGTTTATGTACTCGTACCTACGTTAAATTATACGTGTACGTAAATGTTTATTTACGTCTATGGATTCTAGAACATAAAAAGGAGTTATTTTTTCATACATTAAGTATAGTCTTTTGCCTGCTGTGCAGTCTTTAACTGACAAATTTTTTCGAGCGAAACCGTAGGTAACAGCTAGTATTGAATATTTGCAAGAATATTTGGAAATTATGTCGATGTCAATGGTAATTCGTAACGTTACATATAATTAGCCAGTCAGTACTATATTGACAGGTACGCCCGAAACAACAGTTAGAAAATAAATTCACTAATGAATACTTGAAGATATTTTGGTGAATTTCTCGAAAATCTAAAATCCTTAGTAGACATAATAACTTGGAGTAAAATAACAGGCAAAGCAGCTTACAATAGTAATGAAGTACATGTAAATAGACCGTAAATAACAACAGCTTGGTGAACATTTGCCTTACAATGTAACTAGTACGACCTATATCGTAGCGATGACCGCGTAACCTTTAGCCACATAAATGACGGGACAAAATGTCGAGGCTCGAGGATCTAGATAATTTCTATAGATTTTGTAGTATATATACCTGTTTCATTCCTTTAGCCTTTAGTTATCTTCACAATTATCTGTTCTTCAGGCATAATACACTTCTCATCACACCATTATCCTTAATTATTATAATTTTTCACTTTGCATCATCAACGTACGAGTTTTTAGTCTCAAACTGTAGCTTAAGACGTAATATGTTTGTTTTTGCACATTTTATTTCTTTTGACATTTTAGTTATTAAATGCAACCATGGCAACGGTCTTTACTTTTCAGTAAAATCCGGGTGCATGGAGGTTCCGAATAAAGTATTTATTCTAATTTCGATTACAAACTTCTTCTAGCTACTAAATATTTGGTTTTAAAGTATACCATTTTCAAAATGATTCAAAATTGTGGAACGACTCCTGCTGCCTATAAATACGGGAGCCAGTTCCTTAACCAGTCAGTTTTTAGTCTGGTCTCGACACGAGAACTACACCAGTAGCCTTGAGCGCCTCTTGGTTCTTCAAAACTCAATCGAAGACTTCGTGAACCTACGCCGCCGACCCAGCCCTGGGACCACTGAGCGGAGCCTCTTCAAGGCGTGGTGCTGCAAACTGTCCACGCGCTCCGCCTGTCCGCGCGCTCTGCATGTCCGCGCGCTCCGCCTGTCCGCGCGCTCCGCCAGACGCTGTGCTGCGTGCGCGTTGTCCGCGCGCTCTGCCTGTCCGCGCGCTCCGCTAGACGCCGTGCTGCGTGCGCGCTGTCCGCGCGCTCCGCCTGTCCGCGCGCTCCGCCTGTCCACGTGCTCCGGCTGCACACCGTGCTGCGTGCGGGCTGTCTTCGTGCTCCGCCGGCTACTATCGTCTACTATACTCTCGTATACTACGTCCATCTCCCATTTTTTTATAATAAATTGTATTTTCTGTTTTTTATTTCTTTTATCTGTCGCTTCACGACAATTTTCAACGGAATTTTAGGTTCTTTAAAAATTACACATAAATTGCATTGAAGAAACGGAAGGAAGGTGACGGAATTAATAAGTGACCGACATATATCCTGGAGGCAGCCTCGTTGTCAACTGAACTATTTTTAATTTTAAGTTCATTACAGTTCAGTTAATCGACATGAAAGAAAACCTACTGACTAGTTATTCACTCAAATAATTATTTTATGATTATTTATAGCTCCATATGTCATTAAGTGTCAATAAGTCTTTAGGTAAGTGTTTGCTTTAGTCTACGTGAGATATGAAGCCGTGCCGATTCAACTGGATTGATACCACGGCCTCACAGAAAACCGGCGTAAAACAACGCTTACTTTGTGTTTCGCCGAGTGAGTGAGGATACCGGAGGCCCAAACACTTTTAAAAGGCGGGCAATGCACTTTTGACTCCTTTGGTGTTGCGGGTGTCTATGGGTGGCGGTAATCGCTTACCATCAGGTGATCCGCCAGCTTGTTTGCCCCCCTATCCAATAAAAAGACATACTCATGTAATCATTCAGAGTCAGTTTCATTACAACACTTGAATCCATAAAGAAACTTCTTAAATGTTCTGCAATAACATTGCTAACGACACCAAAAATGTAGTCAAGATTTTCCAAATATTACTTTAATTAAAAATAATTTATGAATATATCAAGCCCTATAATTCCGAAAAAAACGGAAATAACTGCCTCATTAGCCAAGTGGTCCTGAGCGCGACTGCTACGCTAGAGGTCCTGGGTTCGATTCCCAGGTCGAGCAAAGTGTTATTGGGTTTTTCTATGAAATTCCCAGTAGCAGCTCGGAGTTAGGAATTTGTGCCCGGTTAGTGGCAATAGGATCGCCCCCTATTACGTGGGACCTAAACATACCGGCGATCTGTGGGTGTACATTAGTACGCCTCTGCCTAACCCTTCGGGGAATACAGGCGTGATGGTATGTTAAAAACGGAAATTACCTGTATTCGCTGTAGTAAAGTAGTAATTTGCTGAAACCGTCTGTCGTATCTTCTATAACGTAACCATTCCGTCGTATTGAATTCGACATAAACATCCCGTATCACTTTCATATTTTTATTCGCGAAGCTGTAAAAAGTAAATTAACATTTTTACGTTGTTTTGGCACCGGGCGTCAACGTCACCTCAATGCGTTTATAACTGTATTACAGGTTCATTCACACGAAACGGTGTATTTGATCCAGTGTTTTATTGATATAGGTGTCTCATAAACTTCAGCGTTGAATTATAATTTAAGAAAGTAAATATTGAAAAAATGGAAAGTGAAATAAATGTGTTGAAGACTTATGAGGAAGGAGATTGCATAACATTTTCTTCCGTCATTTATGCGTAGGTTTTTATACTCTTCTTAATGTCAATTACTCTTAATGTTAGGTGAGACACGATTCACCCACGTCAAGTTCAAGTTCAAGTTCAAGTTCAAATGTTTTTATTTCAAATAAGCTTTTACAAGCGTTTTTGAAACGTTATGATTCTAGTTGCACGGTTCCAAAAGGTCGATCCTATGGAGAAGAATCCGGCAAGAAACTCCATGGACACTCTTTTAAAATAAATAAATTACAAACTTCACTGTTACAATATTGCGATAAAAAGATGTGAGGACGTTGAAGGATGTCCAAGTTTGACCGAGGTCGACTATATTAAACGAAGATTCACGTTATTTGAGAACCCGATGTCATTTCTAGATAATAAATAAACTATGTGATAAAAACGCACACCATCAAGCGACAAATGAAACTAGGTGTCTACTTAGACAGGCCACAACGTACACACATAATACAGTTTCTGTTGTGGTAAACAATACTAAACATATGAAGACATCTCGATATGTAAATAATATAGAATCTGTCAAAGCTATGTCCATCTACTTACAAGGTTCCTACTATAGCTACTAGTAACTGACCAACATGAAAATTAATAAGCTTAAATTAGTCTCTAATAATCAACAGTTTCATTTTGCCAGGGAGGCCACAAGTGCATCCGTACTTAACGACCACACATTCTTATCGTCAACGTAGTCCTTGGTTTTATAATAGGCTTTCCTAAGAAGAACAGATTTGACGTGCATTTTAAATTTCTTGCCAGTGAGATCGGTAACACATTTTGGGAGTTTATTGTAGAAACGCACACAATTTCCTAGAAATGATTTATTTGTTTTAGTTAGTCTAAATTTAGGTACCACTATTTTATGTTTATTCCTAGTATTAAGGTTGTGAAAGTCACTATTGACACTGAACTTCTGCAGGTTTTTGCGCACATACATTATGTTTTCAAGGATGTAGAGTGATGGCATCGTAAGTATATTGATGTTCTTAAACACTTCTCTTAGGGAATCGCGAGGGCCCATATCGTAGATTGCGCGGATGGCCCTTTTCTGTAAGATAAATATGGAGTCTACGTCTGCAGCTGATCCCCATAGCAGAATACCACAATGTCACGCACCGCTAGTCACGCATCAATCTGAGTTTTATTCTAAGCGTTCCTCAAAGCTCCACTCGTGTGTGGTCCGCTTGCGGGCGGCACCGAGATCATTTTATTCGGTTGATAGTAATTATGTAATCAATACAGTAACTGCCTCAAGGCCTACAAGGCCAGGCCTAATGCCGGGATAATGAGGCCAGGCCAGGCTAATGAGGCCAGGAGCTCTACCTCCTAACCAGGACCTCCTGGGTTCTATTCCCAGGTCGAGAAGAGTGTTATTGGGTTTTTTAGGAAATTCTCAGTAGCAGCTCGGAGTTTGGAATTTGTGACCAGTTAATGGCAATAGGCTTGTCCCCTATTACATGGGAACTAAACATACCGTTGAACTGTGGGTGTACGTTAGTACGCCTCTGCCTAACCCTTCAGGGATTACAGGCGTGAATGGTATTATATTATTTTTAAAGTTGATGTATTTTCTTGTGCTTTGTTTTTCTCACCATTGATATTGAATTTGATCACTTCATTTTCCCCGCAATTAACTTATCCAATCGTCACTTGCCTTTCTGAACACAACACAGAGCTAAAGCCACTATAGTTATAAACTGTAGAACCCTAGTTTAGTTTAGATACTACCCGCAAGTTTGGTCGTTATTAGCAGATGGGCGCTGTCAACTGCGGGAAACGGCTTCGATATCCAGGCGAACAATTACTGTTGTTTGAAACACCAAGTTCACTAACTGAGTATGTATAGCGAGAAATCTTCGACGAGCGCGGGAGTAGTTGAGCAATTAGCTTCGGCGTCAACGCTTTCTTGTTTCCGCCTGAGCTTTAGATAGATAGTAGAGTAATTATATTAATTATATATTGTACACCAAAAGGACAGATCAGAAAACAAAGAATATACCTACACCTTTATCTAACAGGTTGGTAGGTCTACTTAGAGAATGTTGATTTAGGTCTAAGTGTTTATACGTATGTATAATCTGTGTCTGTAAGAGCACAAGACATGCATTGTTATGGATGAGAACGTTATTAAATGTGTTAATATACCTACTTAAGTCATGTATGATTTGAATATATAGACTTTTAATGATACAGCGACTCACATTCATGCATCGTATAATTCTAAGTTAAGAATATTTAAAATTTGAATCAGATAACCCGAGTCATGCTTGCTTTTACTATTGTGACGATATAATAAATGTTGTTCGGTAGTCATCCTCTCTTTATTACCATCACATAGTTTATTTCATTAAAATGACATCTAGTTCTCAAATGTTGGGAAACCTCTTTTAATATCATCGACTTCGGTCCAAGGACATTCAATGTTCATACTTCCTTTTATCGCATTAATGTGTCCATGGAGTTTCTTGACGGGTTTCTAAAGGATCCAGCGCAAAAAAAATGCATTAGAGCAATATTTTGAACTTGCAACTATTGAACGTTTTAATCTATATTTCATAATACAAGATTTTGCCCTCCTTATTTAATTACGAAACAGCTGTATTTGTGGAAACAAATATAATATACTAGCTTCTGCCCGCGACTTCGTGCGCGTAGCGTGATGATATATAGCCTATAGCCTTCCTCAATAAATGGGCTATCTAACACTGAAAGAATTTTTCAAATCAGACCGGTACTTCCTGAGATTAGCGCGTTCAATCAATCAAACAAAAAAACAAACTCTTCAGCTTTATATATTAGTATAGATGATCATATTGACATTTTAATTGAGTAATGTCAAAAAAAAAGGATCGTTTTTGCTAGGTAATATGTATTTAGTTTTGGAATAAATAAAACTGGAAAGAAATGTGATATGTCTATGATCTTCTTTTAGGGTAAAAATCTCACTTGTGATATTATTATATAGAATGTCCTCAGTAAGTCAAGTGTAAACAAGGTGTCGAGTACACGACTGAAATTCAATTAGTTTCGTCGCACAATTACAATGCTATTAGAACGCCTTAGTGCGACTAAAAGCATATAATTCAATCAGGTCCGTAAGAGACCCGAATTTACGATCCGGAATATAGCGAACACCCGAAATTAACAATGATTTACCGAGTCAATGGGGCTTTGATGTCAAAACAATACCTCGCTGGGTATGCGTAATGCTTAGATAAATACTTAATGACAATATACTAATTGAACATAAATCCTTATTACATATGTACTTGTACTTCAATGGCGAGATGCCAACCACCATCCATCAACCGCCATCGTGTGCGGTGAGTATGTCGCCCCGCCGTGCGGTGTCGCTTGCTACTCAACAACCGGCTAACTCCTGCCATTTCTGGAGTTTTCTTGCATCTCATTGAAGCCTTTATGGTTTCTGTGAGCAGTTTAGTCGAACAACTTGGTCGCAAAGTGTATAGTATACCCAAACTGACCTGCAAGCCGACCCCAACTTAGTTGAGGAAAGGCTACGAGCTTGATGACTAATAAGTGATGATTAATAAATGAAAAGTCTAATTGCAACAAAACGTTTTAACTTACTTTGTACTTTGCGTAATGAATTTAATATTCTTGTTGTTTAAGCAGTATTATTATAAAGAGTTTGAATATTAAGGGCCACGTGCACCAACATCTTAAATGTGTTTAAATTGTATTTAAACACGAAATTTGTATGAAAAATTGTGTTTAAATACAATTTTAACATATAAAATTTAAATAATAAAATATGTTTAGGGAACCTATTTCTGCCTTAAAAGTAAAGTTATTGACATCCACTTGGTAGCTTTCAAGTTCAAGTTCAAATGTTTTTATTTCAAATAAGCTTTTACAAGCATTTATGAAACGTTATGCTTCTAGTTGCACGGTTCCAAAAGGTTGATCCTATGGAGAAGAATCCGGCAAGAAACTCCATGGACACTCTTTTAAAATAAATAAAGTTACAATCTTCACGCAGGTACAATATTACGATAGCAGCTTGTGTGAATATTGAAGGTTTATGTTTAAGTGGAAGAGGCCGATATAAAAAATAAATAATAAACTATGTGGAAAACACACACATCGTCAAAGTATATAAAACTAGGTGTCCACTTAGACATGCTACAATGTACTCACATTTACAAGTCCTGTTTATAAATAGTTGGGGACAATAATAAGCTGTAAGTGAGCTCTCTCTATGGGTATTACTGAGTTCTCCATTTAAATGAGGGTACCCCATATACATAGGTACCACTAAATATACCACAAAAAGCCCATATCATACGAATTTTTTCGACCTTATTACTTATAGGTGTGTCCGTCCACTCACGCTAAGGCTGTGTTCACCCGACCTCCGAAATACTTCACTACTACACAATCCCTCATTGTGATCACGTTTGACTCTTGACTTTACCAACCGTAAACATGAATGAAGGGTCACAGCATACTGACATTTAAACCTCGCTTCAACCAGTCAAAAGTCTGACAGATTTATAATACTAGCTACGGAAATGATACCGCCCACATAGAGTTAGCACGGGACCAAAGTGTTAGTAAAGAATATATCGGAGAATTTCCGAGAAAGTCCATTGTTGCGAACGTCGAGGAAGTAAGTACAGAAGGTCAGCTTGATAGGTACACGATATAGTAACCTTACAAATAAAAACGGAAATTTTTTAACAGCCTACATGCGGTTAAATACTCCAAATGAACCTATAAAATAAGTTTCACTAGTGGGCAAAGGCTGAAGCTAAAGGCTCTAGTTAAAAAAAACTCAAAGTTGTGATAAAACTATCGCCGAATGTAATGTAAAAGGTTTAAATTACATTTTCAAAACCCCTAATAATTTGTGTATCTATTACACATATCTGTTCTGAATTTCAATTCAATTTAGTATAGAATATGCAGCATAATGCTGTGACTTCTAGAAATAAGTGTAGGCCTCGAAGGATTTTCTTGTAACTTTTAAGGTACAAAGCTTTAGGTTTGAAGTTTGGATTTTGAGATGCTACTGGGACTAATGCTACAACTCGGTTAAACCAGGGCCTATCGTATTAGTTCCGCTTAGGACGACTATGCTAATGTTTACGTATTTGAAGCAGTTGGTTTTTCTGCATTTTTTTACCAGGTGATCGTGTGTCCTACGTACTATCTACGTGTGACCTTGCGTAGTATTTGCGGCACGTTTGGCCGCTGTTTACTCCAGCAGCCCCTCGAGGCATGCCTTCATTCTGCCTCTCGTGTCCCGAGAATACTTTACCAACTTGTTCACGAATTTCATTCATAATTACACATAATATGTATACATCATATGTTTGTTTGTTTTCATCATAGCGGACTCAATAGCCCGCGGCGTCGTCTGTTATTTTTAAAAGACTTATTTCTACATTTCCTTATAATCATACTTACATCCATTTTCGCGTTAATGTAGCAGGTTTTTTTAAATAAAGAACGATAAAGAAATTTACTACAATCTATACTATTTATAGCTGAAGAGTTTGTTTGTTTGCTTGAACGCGCTAATCTCAGGAACTACTGGTCCCATTTGAAAAATTCTTTCAGTGTTAGATAGCCCATTTATTGAGGAAGGCTATAGGCTATACATCATCACGCTACACGCACGAAGTCGCGGGCAGAAGCTAGTTTAGAAATAAACAGACTTACGGTTAATATTATTAGGTCTGTTTTATTCGCTCTTGTCATATAAGCTGGTTCATTAATGTCAGAACATTATCGATTTTGTGATTGCTTTTAAGTAAAATATCTAAATGGCGTCTAATCGAAAGGTATAAAGATGTGGGTATAGGTTAGAAACATGTCGGAAATCTAATATTTCTGATGGTATAATATACAACCACATAATATCAATCTATAAATAATTCAATAAACTGAGTAGATGACAACAGATTTTTTTTGTACCAACTTGAGGGTCGTTGACCTTGTAGTCAACTTTATACAAAACAAAAGATAGTTTTTATTTTTTTATGACAATACGAGAATTGAATAATCTTATCAGTAGTCTGTACTACTGAGAAGATACTGTAATATATTCATTGTATTATTGTTATTTAATAACTATTAATTTATTATTATTGTATATTGTATGTCATGTGTATTATAGCATATTGTATTGTATATATTGTTGTTATGATCCTATCATAGAGAAAGCGAATAATTTGGTTTTATTGTGTACTGAAAACATATAACTACCTACTTATCACTATTTAAAAAACATATTATATACATCAGTAAACGAATCCATTGAAAGTATTTAACAACGCGTTATATTTATGCAGCACATTACAATTTATTTTGACATAGAGTAAATAGGACGTGTCGGAGGGCACACACGGCGGCTTTGTCCCGACTCATCACGTTGTGAGATACCTCCTCCACCGAGACGCGCACGTGTTGACAAGATATTCACATATTTTATTGTCGAACAGATTAGCAACGCAGATGCGATGTCTGTTTGTTTACACTCAGGTGAAAGAGAAAAAACTAACTACACGATAAGCCTAAAAGTTTAACTTATTCAAATTCTTTAATTCGTAAATTAATGTAATAAAAGCTTGTTTTTATCTAACCTATGTCATCCCACTGCTGGGCAAAGGTCTCCCCCACATTTCTAGTTTAGTTTCTATGTACTAAATTAAGGGTGCAATTCGGTTGTGCGTTGAATTATGTCAATCAGTTATTCTGTCAGTCAATCGAATGTTCAATGAATAGTAAACTAGCGCCTGAAGGCCGTTATTGTACGCAGGTGTAACTAACATCAATGGATGCTTACACATAACAAGAGTATACAAACGGGTCTAGAGGTATTTAAGATCGATCTCGATCATTATCATCAGCCTATTTTCGACCACTGCTGGGAGTAAGCCTCTCCTAGTGAACGCCATGGACTAAATCGCGTTATAATAATTTAAAAGAATGTGAGCTTTTATTTCCTCGACGATTGAATTAAAACTTCTACAAGAAATAATAATTAATGGAAAAAATAATAAGTTGCGGCGTAATAAAGTTCTACCTCGGTAAACTTTCACAGCGCTTTCATTCTCAGAACCAATACTCGTTTATATACCAACAAAGGTACAAACACGCCACCATTATAATATAAAATTGATGATACACGGAATAATAAATTTAAAAATTCCAAGTATTTTCATATTTCAATGCGATACCGGATTATTAGGATATGATTAGAAAATATTGGAGACATTGATTGTCAGAAGTATATATTATTGAAATCATCGGAACGAGTTGACCTAATATGTACCTATTAGTCTTCTGAGTATAGAAGAGACTTCAGAAATTTACTCCTCCGGAGTATATTAGATAATCAGGAGTATATTAGGTTTTTATGCGGTACAACTAATAAAAACAACTTTAGGCAGTCGGTACACAAATGAGTTTCGTACGGGAATCGACACCGATATTCGTATCGTAGAATCGAGCCTTCAATTTAGCCACGCTCTGTTTAAATCCAATTTATGCACTCTTTCTTCCAGATGATTCGAAATCATCATTTCAACATGGCGTCTGGCAGAGCTCGGCTCTTACTTACCACGAGGCCGCGGAATTAAGGGCTCCGCGAATAGACTTATTCATGTTTAATTAAAAATTCTTTGCGTCTCTCACAACTGGAGAAGTATTGAAATGTCTTTCTTAAGTTTTAACTGACTGGAATATGGGGGTGTTAATAGATTTGTCTTAGAAGCGACTTGCTAAGGTCTTTGAATATTAAGTACTTCAGCTTTGTAGTGATTAAGAGAAAAAAAACTTTGTAGTGGGTCGGTAAGTGGCGCAGACGTGATCGAGCGTCGAAATCAAGGTAGGTACGCGTACTAGATACATTAATTGAAAAAATGATGCAAGATAAGTAATAAAGAGTAAAGGTAAAATTATAAATATCAACCACATAACCAACCATTGGATCTTTTGTCATCTGTATGTTCGTTTTGGCCTCTATTGCGGTTGGCCAACGCATCAGTTTTGTCGTTACGTTTAATATTTACGTCAATATAATTATGTATATGAATTTTGGAAAGGTAAGTAATTCCATTTTATAGTCCATAGCAATCTAGAGTTAGTTTTATTATCTGATAGGTAAGATATGAAGTGGAAACAATGCACCATCCTTCATAACAAGAGAATTTTAATAAAAAACCGAGTAAATTGAAACGTGTGGTAAGCGAGGGCCGGACGTGACGCGCTTGTATTAAGCCAATTAAAAGTTGTTCGCCGTGCGAGGGTGCCACTTGTCCTGTGTCAGTACACGGTCAACCACACTGCGGGTGATGGATAAAGTATGCAATCGTAACTGAATAGAATGAAGGGCCATGAGTTTAACACCATGTATGCACTGTGTTAAAAAACCCTCTCCAAAAGGGGCATATAGGCATAGGTACCAATTACATCACCATTTAAGTACCTTCAAAAACATTTAAATATTCTTGAAAGAAAATATTCAAGAAGTTTAAAATTCACGATTGTTGCGCCCAAATTGCCGCAAGTACCCTAAAATGTCGCAAATTATTAAAATGTGATGATTTTTTTGTCGTCGGGTTTTATTTTTTTAACTTTCGTTTTATTCTTACCTTATTAAAAAAAGTTATAAATAGCTCAAGGTTTTTATAACGTAGTATAAAGGCACCTGAACAGGCTTTTCGAGTATCCTTTGGTTCGTATACCTAATTACAGCTTGTGGAGGTACCTGAATATGAACCATTAATCAAGTTATTCTTCTTTCCTTCTCTACTATTATAAAATTGTAAAAAAGCTGTGTCTGTACATTAACGATATTTAAAAAAATACAAGTGGGTTAGGGTATATAAAGATGTCCGAACCCAAAAATGTGATTTTTAAAATTCATGTCTGTTTGTCTGTTTGTTACGGGTAGGCGCCAAAACTACTGAATACATTTTAATTTTATTATAACTGTTATAAAGTAGGTATATGCTCCAACTTAAACACTGGTGAACTTCTTATCTCAATTAATTAAATGAATCCTCAGATACAGCTTGACCTCCCTGATGTATAGAGGCCCATACAAAGAAGAGGTCATCAATTTTGGTTTCCATTTTTACTCCTGATATAGCTTCACGTGAGCGAAGCCGCGGGTAGAGGCTAGTTCATTATATTATCACTGTGGTATTGGATGGAACATATTTTCGGTCGGGAATCTCTATACTATAATAATAAAATTGTAAAAAAGCTGTGTCTGTACATTGACGATATTAAAAAAAAAAACAAGTGGGTTAGGGTATATAAAGACGTCCGAACCCAAAAATGTGATTTTTAAAATTCTTGTCTGTCTGTTTGTTACGGGTTGGCGCCATAACTACTGAATACATTTTAATTTTGTTATAACCGTTATAAAGTATATGCTCCAACTTAAAAACTGATAGACTTCTTATCTTAATTAATTGAACAGATCCTGAGATACAGCTTGACCTCTCTGATGTATACAGACCTATACGAAGTAGAGGTCATCAATGTTGGTTTTTACATTTTTACTCCTAATATAGCTTCATGTGAGCGAAGCCGCGGGCATAAGCTAGTAATATATACAATTTTGTAAATAGCTCTTGATTATAATAAGGATTACGCCGGCGCAGGACTCACGGACGGCCGTTTTATAATCCGTCATCTCCACGCTGCTGGCGCCGCATTACACTGTCGGCTCATTGTCGCCAGCGATGATAAATTAATCATGACGTCACTACCGAATGAAAACGGACTCTTCAACGTAAATTGACTATCAAAAGAGATTCATTCTAAAAATTATAAATATTAAAGATATAGGCTGTGCTGTGTAGAGTGATACCAGTTCAAATCAAGAGAAGCATTTCTGTACGAGTACTGTTGATGAAGTAATCCCACCCTTGTAGATCGATATAATATTGTAATGATTGTTATTTATCAACAAGACTTATATTCTTAACTAGCATCCGCCCGCGACTTCGCCCGCGTGGAGTAGTTACTTAGTCTTAGCGTGATGATATATAGCCTATATGTTGACCCGACCTGTTAGTAATATTCATGCAAAATTTGAATCCATGCTACTTTTTGAGTTTAGCCCGGACTTACATACAGACAAAAATTCTAAAAACTATATTTTTGGCTTCGATATCGATTGTAGATCACACCACAAGTATTCTTTTAAAAAAATATTCTATGTACAGTTTTGACTTTCGTACGATTTTATTATATGTACCTATAAATAAATAACGTAATGTATATTTAAGTATACATACGCTCTATCGTATCGTATCGTGAACATTTCAATAAACACTTAACAGTGACTTTAAACATCTAGACGAACTTAAATACAATCATGTTTACGTGTCGATGTAGACACAACACATTACAGGTATACGAAAACACATTAGGGTTGTATACACAATCATCGAAATGTCAACTTTAAAAATAAAAATAAATCAAAACATAATAATTATGATAATAATTTAAATAGTCAGGGTCGCCGTCATCAAAAACGATGAGGACTACAAGCAACATTATTTTTAGTATAATACCTGAATATAGTTTGTTCAGAATAAGTAGGTATGTTACCCAGTGGGGACGGGTTGGAATACTATTCCTCACTGCCTTTCAGATTGGCATCTCGTAAGAGGCGAGAAAATATCGGACTAGCTCGGTTGTAGGACCTCTGGCTCTGACTGGCTGGTATCCACTCTTACGTCGGAGTCTGTCGTAAAGAACCTTGGTGTGTGTTTCGACTTTTGCGCGTAAGAGCCAGTTTCTCCTCGGTTTCTGCGGCTCTGGCAGTCTGCAGTCCGTAGGGGCTCTTAAGGTTCGGCAACGTATCAGCAACTCCTCTGGTATTGCAGGTGTACATGGGCGACGATGACTACTCACCATCACGTGGCTCGTCAGCTCGTTCGTTAGAATCGATTCAGTTACTTTTTATGGATTAAGTCGGCATTAATCCATAAAAAGTAACTGAATCGATTCTAATAATTTGTACAACATCAAACATTAAAAAAAGGTTACAAGAGGAACACCGAGTGACATTTAAATATCACATTTATAACCTACTAGCTTCTGCCCGCGGCTTCGCCCCCGTGGAATTCGGTCTGTGATCACATTCCACGGGAACGGGATTAAAATCCTATGTCCGTCTCCTGATTCTAAGCTACCTCTCCACCAATTTTCAGCGAAATCGGTTCAGCCGTTCTTGAGTTATAAATGGTGTAACTAACACGACTTTGTTTTATATATATATAGATTTTGTTGTATCACTGAACACGTGTAACAACTAATGTAATGTAAAGTATTAATAGAATTGACTGCAATATTATTGTATTGTAAATAATATCGCGTTGCAAGTATCGCTCCGTATTGACGGGCGATGTTTATTGCCCATATAAAATGTTTTAAGGATATAAACTGGGACGCGATCGTCTTTGGAGAAAGGTCAGTTTTATCTTAAAATGAAATCGAAAGGTTCAACGTACATAAAGCTCTTTCATGTATTGCTGATCTTAGAATCAGTACTACTACTTAAGTAATTATTTGAATATAAAACCTTCCCTACTGAATGTGAAGGGGTTTCTCTGAATCTTACTAACCCACGGTGACTATCTTCAGCATGTAAGGAACGACAGTACCAGAACATACTCAGCGCTCCCTTTGGCGCGTCATAATGAATTATAAATAACTAGCTTCTGCCCGCGACTTCGTTCGCGTAGCATGATGATATAGCCTATAGCCTTCCTCAATAAATGGGCTATCTAACACTGAAAGATTTTTTCAAATCGGACCAGTAGTTCCTGAGATTAGCGCGTTTAAGCAAACAAACAAACAAAATCTTCAGCTTTATATATTAGTAGACCAGTAGTTCCTGAGATTAGCGCGTTCAAGCAAACAAACAAAATCTTCAGCTTTATATATTAGTATAGATAAAAGCACGCGGCAGCAGATTATAATTTTTTTTTATAAATATTACTAGCAATGTGGGTCGCACATTACTAGTATTCCTGTTAACCCCTCATGCTAAGCTAAATGCTTGTGTTACGAGTGGGTTCACGTCGGTAGTGCAATGGGTGAGTTTCGAACCGGCAACCACATGATTGCAAGTCCGACGCCCTAGCCATTAGGCTACCGCCGCTACTATTAATAAATACATTTAAATACTATTAATATTATACAGTTCTTAGTCGATCGCAATCGCAATTAAAAATATATAAAAACTTAAAACCTTACAATGACGTCCAAAAATATCCAAAAGAAGTCACTTTAACAAATGAAAGTGTCTATTAGAGCTTGCAGCGTCCACACTGGTCGGGCTTTTATTGAACCTCTTTGTAGAGAGTACTTCATGTCGTCTGTGCTAATATTTTTGTAAAGCTCTGTTTAAACTGTGGAACGTTTTGCTGAGTTGTTCAATGGACCCACTGGAAGTCACTTCATCACGGCGGAGGGTCTTAATATTTTATGAAACAAAATAACCGCTATTTCAAAAAAAAATAATGAGCCTTCTTCTACGACGAGTTCTGGATGATAACACTAGGAGTTGTTTATACATGTATAAAACTATTTAGACGAACACAATTTTACTGAGTACCCTAAACTAATTTGTTCAGGTATTTTGAATAAACTTTTATTTTAATTAAGCTTTGGGCAAAATTTCTAGGTTAAACTCGCTCTACAAGTGATGTCTAAATAGTTTTAGGACATTTATGAATCACTAGCTGCTGCCCGCATTTTCACTCGAGTTAGTCAATCCTTCAATGTTTGCGAAAATCAATTTACTTCATATTTTTTTTATATTTATCATTTCTTCGGGCGGTAACAAATCCAACAAATCAAAGATCATAAAAATCATTCAAGCTGTTCTTGACTTTAAATGGTGTAACTAACTGACAATTTTGTTTTATACATTCATTTGATATTTTACAGCAATGGGATGAAATAATCATTATGATGCTGATGATGATGATGACGATATAACTATTATTTTAAAAAAACGTTAACGCTAGGATTTTCCTCTGTATTGTGGATGCTTTTACAAACACAAATTCTCACATACATAAACGCCCAGACCCGGAACAACTACCTGGAAGTCATTCAAATATTTGCTCCGTGAAGGTATCGTGACGTCGAACACTTAGAAGCCGATAATAGGGCTGGACTGTTCCATTTATCCTTAAAATTGTGTTTGTAACACCAGAAATAATGCTCGATATTATTCCACTTATAAAAATGAAATCATTTTTAGTAATTCAGTGGCCTAAGGCCACGTATAAAAGAAGCTCAAGTTAAAATAGACCTTGTTTAAATATACCTAATAGACCAGTAATTCGTGAGCTGGCTAACATTCACAAACAAATATTACTGAAATGATTGATGGAGCTGAACTTGCTGGCAACCGGTAATTAATCAAGTAAATAAAAAGTCCGCACCTATTATACAATCATATTACCAACTCATAATAAAGTATTCATATATACGAAAGCTTGTAGAATAACAATAGCCGCCGAATATACTTAAGTGGAAGTGTATATGTGTGACGTATTACTAGAAGACAATGCTTTAAGGAAAAATGTCACACATTTCTTATAATTATTGGCTATTTTTTTTTTACGTACAACCACATCACATACATTAAAATTGGTATAAAACAACATAAATGTGGTATTTGATCTGATGCACATGACAATTACGGCGTACATAACACTTATAATTAGATAGTGTAGTGATTAAATTTGTAAAAATACATAAATATTAAAATTTAAATCAAAATAATTATTTAAAATATAGAGAGATTGGCTTGCAAGACTAGTATCGTAGCAAGCGAAGACGGAGTTCACGTCTACGCGTAGTTACATGCGTAGCTCAGATGCGTAGCAACGTAGCGCTACGAAGAAATCGTATCGAAACTTTCTGCCATTACCCACAACATGTTGTGTGTAGTATTGTGTGCACAACTCTGATAGACTGTCATTTATAACTACGATCTTGTGTGGGACTATACATCTAAATTAAATTGTAAGTACTCCATTACGTAAAATGGGCAAATTCCCAAACATAAAAGCAAATAACCATAGCATTAATTAAAATCCAACGCGAAATAATTAACGAAACGACCAATTATGCTGATTAAACTTTGTCGTAATCTGAAACGTTAGTGCTGGCTAATGTTCAAACAAGTCTATTGTTCCGTGAAAGGATCTATGACACGAGGGGGTCGTTCGACTGCATTGTGAAATATATAACGAGGACAAAACACGAGGACTTACAGATTTTGAACAAAAGGTATTAATGAATACTGAAAGATGGCACCAAAATAGATATACAGGAAATTTACTCCAACGGTTAAAAATGGCTAAATTCTTTGTTATTAATGGAATATGATTGTCGGTAAAATATATTTTTTTATCATGGGAGGGCCATGCTTCTGCTTGATTGAGCCGTCTCGGCCGGAGTGATACCACGATCTCACAAAAAACCTGCGTATGTATGAGAAGAAGTATAAATGTGGCAGAAGCAAAAGAAGTATGCAATAATCTTAGCAAGTGGCGGTCTATAGTTTCTGCCTACCCCCGTGGGAGACAGGCGTGAGATTGTATGTATGTATATTGTCTAATCTGACGCTATCCCCAGCATTCAAATTGGTTAAACTTCGAAGATAAGTTTCAAGAAGCTGGAGCTGAACTCACGTTCTATTACTCGCCCCCACGCTCAGTTTTTGAGTGACATGTGGTTAATTGGCAAAGGACCGTAGTCCGTAATAAAGTTATTGTTTCAAAAGTTATTCCCTGGAAAGTTATTAATTATTATAAGTGGTTTAAACAATCTCACAAGTTTAAAAAAAACTGGATGTGTAATAAAGATACTCGTACATACTATTTAGTAATATATAGTTGTATTGAAATAGATTGAAGTTAATTCTGATTCTAATCTGATGATCCGAGTACTTGCCTTTGAATTTATTGAAATCTTACCTCTGCTGTATGATTGGAAAAATATTCTTGAAGGTATTCTCAAATTAAGAAAATTATTTAATTAGATACACCACATGATACTAAACATAGTTGGTAGATAATGTAGAGATAGTTGCACAATAGCAACATATGACATCAAATTGGTTAGCACCTTTGTTGCGATCAAAATTCAGTCGGCGAAAAACGCGAGTTCGGGCCGAGGCGCCGGCGCTGCTCTGGTAGCGTTGTACAAACGACATTAGACAGTCTGTTTCTCCTTGGCCACTCCTAACTTCGTTTACATATATTAATCAAATCTGACTCGTGAATAATTGACTGAAGTAACCTATGTACGTAATTAGATTACTATTCTAACTGAGACGGCGAGATCACCTTTGCGATCTATCCATAGTAACTGCGAAAACACATTACGACCACGTGTTAAGGAAAGTTAAGCATAGGCCAATAAGTTCATGACTCTGTCATTTTCTTCATATTCTGCCTACCATCCTCCTTATTTTTTTAGATTTTATTCTCGGTAAGAATTTGCAGTTGAAATAAACCAGTATCGCTTAAATCGATCTCTGATCAGAGTCTAAAATTTCACGTCTCTATTGCCGACCACAATCAATATTGCGAATCACACATTGCACTACTACTAACTAGACTTTATATTCTGATGTTGCAGGTAGCTCGCAAGCAATACGAGTATAATCTTACATATAATAAGAATGTAAGTGAGCCGTGTACATTGTACATTGCTTATATTTACAAAAAAACTAATTTGGGGGACTCAGAATCGGTAACACAATCCATTTCTATTATTTTTGGAACTTTTGTCTGTCTGTTTGTCTGTCGGTTTGTCTGTCTGTTTGTCTGTCGGTTTGTCTGTCGGTTTGTCTGTCGGTTTGTCTGTATGTTTGACCGCGCATCAAATGAAAACTACTGAAGAGATTTGGAGGAAGTGGACAGGAATTTATAGCCTTTTTCTTGGATTAACATTTAGGCTATATTTTATTAAAATCGGTTCACTCTATCAAAAGTTATTAACATTTTAACGATTGAAAACGTAGAATTTGAACAATAACCGTTGAAGCAAATTTCCTTTTTAAGTATTTCCGTACTAGACTAGCACGGGTCAAACATTATAACAGAATCAAGAAATAAAATTAAAAAAATACACTCACAGGTACTAAATAAGATAAAACAAGAAAATAAAACAAAGAAATCAGAAACCATTATTGTGAACGGGAATTGATTATTAGTACAGTTATTCTGACTCTACTTCTACAGGGCATCACGGGACATACATAGGACTTATCCAGCGAGCACCAGCCGGTGTAAAAACTAAATATTTGAGTAGGGTAAAGAAGTAAACAAAGAATGACAACTCTTTCTCTAGATGACTAACACGAAATCGTTATTACCTCAATGAAATTTGATTCCCTAACAAGTGTCATTTTGAGTTGTCAATTTTGACAATTATTCTTTTCTTCTTTATAGCATCCAGCTTTAAAGTAACTGATTTTATAACGTGAAACCTCCATAGTGTAGATTCTAAAGAGTTTCCATCTAATCAAATCATAAAATAATATACCACGTATGTGCCTATGTATAATAAATTAAAAAAATGGTCTTTTAATAATAATAATTGCAACGTGCGTTAATCTTTACTGATGCCGAAACAGTTATTTGAGATTTTTGTCTATGTAGGTATGTCTGTTTATATTTGCGAACATTTTTTAAAAATTAAGTAATGTAAATTAAGTCAATGGCGCTAAGTGTATTAACAATATGGAAAACCAGAATCTTTTTTTCTATGAGATTTTTCGAGGTAGTTAGTTGAAACTTGGAGAGGACAACGTTTCTCAGGTCAGCTAGTATGATCTAAAAGTTAAGGTTACTTCTTACAATGACAAAGGTAGTGTCGTCATATTGTGTGCCACGCAAAAAAAAAAACAAGGTAAAACAACACATTAAGGCAATTTCCTCAACGTTAAATTTATTAGTCTTCCATATTGACACAAATCACATCAGGGGGTAAACAAAACAACACGCTTAATGTTTCTTTCATAAGTAACTGGGATCATCGTTCCATGGCCGAAGCTTTTTAAGGAGATCTACGAACGAAATTATTACTCTTTGTGTGAAGATAATGTAGCTAAATGTATATGAGCCGTCGTGTGTGGCCGGGATAATTGTGTTTACAGAAACGAGCGAAAATACACATCAACATACCTAGTGCTTCTATATTCGCTTTAGAATCTTTAGATGTTCTTGTTTGCGTTGTTAATGTTAATGTCTATCAAAATCTTCACGTAATGGAAAAGCAAAAGTTGTAGTAAGTAGGTATTTATTTATTCTTGTTCTTTAACTAGAAGAGTCGTGGTTACGGCTAGGAGATAGACTGAGTTCCTTATTATCTGGCGCAGATTCCAGGCGTGGCTTCTATGGAATGTTTTAATATTTATACATTTACCAGATAAATACAAACCAATTGACTATTTTACTATTGGCTGCCGCAGGGTATTCATTATAATGAATACGAAATTCGAATATTATGGCTATTGGCTGGCTGCTGGAAATGACAATGTTTTAGTTAGGTACGTACAAGATCTAACTGAAGCAATCAGAAACGTTCTCAACTTTTTACATAATAATAAAAAAAATCTAATCAATCATTTTAAGGGCAAAAGAAAATAGAATATACCTACTAACTTACTTTGGCTTTTAATAATATAATAGATTTACTGCCCTTTGACTGTTATTTACAAGCAAAAAATAATATGTTTAACTTAAAATGTTTTTGGCTATTGATGTAAAATTCAATTATTTTTTTTGGTAATACTCGCGTTCCTTTTGAAGACAATTTTTTCTTAGGTATCTATATCTAGAGTGTAATAGAATGTTTTACGGAAAATCACTAGCATATTACTGAAGGACTAAGTGCACATAAGAGTTATTTCTCAGTAAACAGCACGAGTTTCTCTGAGCAGCCAGGTGCCGCTCTGTTTGCCGCTGATAACCACTGATAACGACGCTAATCGGCTCCCGTGCTAACCTAATTACGTACAGTTATACGTGCTACTGATGCTAGTGATGGCCGAGGTCAAGCTGCGTGGGCTGTGGTCAGTCCAAGTATGAGTGACTGTTGTGTGTACCTACTTCATATCTCGGTGATTACATTAAATACGGACCTGGTTGTAGTATAACTATGGAAGCAATATTGATATTATGCAACCCCAAAAGTTAAAATACCTAAAAATTTTTTCTTTAACCATTTCATATATATATATAAACACCAACTTGGGCACTACTATTACTACTATACTACTACTACTACTACTATATATATATATATATATATATATGTATTGTTTTTCTATGGGTCTATGTCACCTGAAATAAACAAATAAATAAAAAAATAAAAATATCCTACTCCTGGACAAAGACCTCCCTTCCCTCTTTTCAAATCGCTGTATATGTGGTTTGGACTCCAATCTCTATCGTAAGAGTCCAATTTATCGCGCCACCTCCATCTGGGCCGACGACCCTGTTGCTTCGTTCCGTATATAAAATTTATAAATCAATCATTCGTATAATCAGGCCTACGTTTAGCTATACGAACAAGCCAGGTTTCGCTATTTGATGGAGCGCTTCTCGTTGGATAAAGCGCATAGCCTGGCACGGTCGTGTCGCCGGATATATCCGGAACGTGAGGATTTTCCGCATTCTAAAATAGGCCTACGTTCGCTCACCCATAATTTAGTTATGTAACAACGTACCTACTGCAGCCAAGCTTTATGCAATTAATCCCAACTACGGCTCTTAAGAGTAGCACAATTCTGTGAGTAGACATTTATTTGGCAGTGCCTCTTAACTTACATCTCAATTGCCGTTTTGGTCCAAATTACAGATGAAACGAATTTATTGGAGTGTTAAATCACAGCAATGAATTCTTTAACTTTGGCAAATGGACAAAATCTCTGTCAGGGCCATCAAGTTGCTAAGCTGTGTACATTTCCTTCCTGAAAGCTGTGCTAGATTGCATAATTATTAACATTATTCACATGGGTTACATTTCATCCAGGTGGAACGGGTTTCTAGTTCATTGGATCACTGTGAAACATGCATGCATTGCAGGTGAAGGTCTCTGCACCGTTTATGACTTTAAAAAATCTGTTCTATTTAACATATAAATTGCCAGTTGTGCCGACTGAGAACTTATACCTAGTGAGTCCTCAAATCAATTGTTTTATGGCCTGTCAAATGAGTTGCAGGTCTTTAAATGGCCAATCTAATACACATTTCACTCAGCTTTGAATCTAATGCTGAGCGAAATCCAACTGTCTACAGATTAGAGCGCAGAATAGAATCCTAGTTTGCCGACATTGTACGTGCAGACGCCGCATTGCAATACCGGAGCACTAAAAGTTTCACTGTATACCGTACACGAGAATCTTCTACATACGTACGCAGTGGATTGGATGATAATGATATGGATTTTGATACCAAAATCCTTTAGAAATGTTCCAAATGATAATACATAATGTTTTTAAGTTTTAGCTTTGTAACTATTTACAATACAGAATTCCTAATGCAGGTGAACGTTACCTATTGCTTTTTAAGTAGAAGGATTTCCTCATCACGGAGGACAGAGCGCTGCTGAACGGAAGCAGCTTGCCTTCACAAGTTGGAGAGATGGGAAATAGTTTAATAGAAATTTTGAAGCTTCTGCAATTGTCTGTATCTGTAGTGGCGGTCACGAAGCGATAGCGCGCGGCGGCGGCGTGCCAAACAATACGTCGACGCGTATCCCTCCGCGCCCGCTCGCTGCCCCGCTACACGCCCGCAATTGTTTCACCCGTAATTAAAAAGTTTCAGCAAGTTCACCGCCTGCCTCTAAAGAACAGGGAAATGAAAATATAAAAAAATATTTTGTAACGTTGCAGTGACCGCACTGAATGTTAAATTAATGTCGCCCTCGGTGCTTTGTCATTTAAATTGCTCACGGGTGGTCGGAATATTTAATGTTAATGTAAAAATCTATTTTACTATAAAGATTTCATATTTTGCTATTAATTCAATACTTTTTAAGTGGCTTATAGAAAAATATTAAGAAAGACTTACTAGCCCTATTCAGAGGCAGTGTGGCCACAGGCTACATACCCGAGAACTGGAGAAAAGTCAAAGCGGTTTTCATTCCAAAGCCTGGAAAACTGGCATACCAGACAGAAATAAATAAATAATACCAAGAAGCAAAGTCTTTCAGGTGCATAAGTATCTCATCTTTCGTGCTAAAGACCTTGGAGAAAATAGTAGACAGATATATTAGAAACAAAGTGGAAAGAAGCAACTCACCGCTACATGGCAACCAGCATGCATACATGGAGGGCAAGTCCACGGAGACAGATAGCGGTAAGGATCGAGAGAGCTCTTTAAAACAAAGAATTCGCACTGGGCTGCTTCTTCGATGTGGAGGGAGCTTTTGATAGGGCCAACTCTGCATCAATTGAGGCCGCCCTACAAAGAGAAGGCATAGCAAGCTACATGTGTAGATGAATAGGAAATGTACTAAGACAGAGAGCAATCCAGGCAGAACTAGGTAACAGAACAGTCACAGTAAGAGCGGTGAGAGGTTTTCCACAAGGTGGCTGCATCTCGCCGCTTCTCTAGTGTCTGTTACTGGATGACGTGCTTGAGAAGCTAAGTAAGATGCATATATACATACAAGCATACTCGCACGATGGAGTGCTACTAATTACTGGAAAAGTGATCAGCACCATCGGCGAAGTGATGAAGAAAGGAATTAGGACTACTCTTGGATGGTGTAGGGAAAGAGGTTTGAATCTCAACCCCACTAAAACGAAATTAGTCCTATTTACTAACAAAAAGAAATACACGGAGCTACCACCAATTTGCATCGATGGAGAACGAATTGAGGTGGTCAAGGAAATCAAGGTGCGATATCAACGGTATCTAGGTGTGGTCTTAGACAAAACTATGTCATACAAGACACACATGAAGGAAACGTGCGAGAAAGCGAAAATTGCATTAATAAAGTGCAAGAGAGCCGTAGGTAGAACCTGGGGAATGAAACCGGCTGTAGTAGCCTGGATCTACAAAGCCATAACCATACCCAGAGTCATACATGGAGCAATTGTCTGGTGGCACAAAACACAAACCAAGACCAACATAGAACTATCAAAGGTACAAAGATTGGCCGGACTTATGATGTCAGGGGCAATGAGGACAACACCCTCAGCGGCCCTGGACGTCCTGCTAGGACTGCTACCATTTAGTCAATAGGTCAAGGCAAGGGCTCTGGAGCAGTGGTCCAAACTGAGAAGCCTAAACCTTTGGAAAGGCAACTTCATGGACAAAGGCCATGCAACAATAGCAAATCGGTACAAAGACAATCTATCAATGATCATGGTCAATAATGACCTTTTCGACAAGAAATACAGAATGCACATAGAAACAAGAGAAGTATGGACAACCGAAAAAGAACCATCCACGGTTGTCTGCTATACAGATGGATCTAGAAAGGAAGGCACAAAATTGTCCGGCTCCGGGGTTTACATCCCTGAACTGAACATAAATAGCTCTTTCCCATTAGGCAGATGTGCGAGTGTATTCCAGACAGAGGTTCATGCCATTATGGAATGCACTAGAATAGTCAAAGAAGCCCACAGACTGGAGGGCTCCAAGATAGTCATATACAGTGATAGTCAAGTGACACTCAAAGCACTGGACAAAGTGGAGGTCACCTGTGCACTAGTTAAAGAGTGCAGAGAAGCACTCAATTAACTAGCGGAAACGGCAGAGGTGACAGTCGCATGGGTCCCTGATCATCAAGGACACAAAGGGAACGAAAAATCAGATGAATTGGCTAGGAAGGGAGCTGATGAACCCTTCGTGGGACCAGAACCTAGGTTACCGATCCCATACAATATCGTCAAAAGAATCATCCATAGAATAATGGTAAAAGAGTCGAACCAAAGATAGCACACAATGGAAGGTTGTCGACAATCAAAAATCTTCCTAAAGTCATATGACGAAAGGAAATCCCAAAAATTACTGAGGATGAGCAGAGAAAACATAAAGTAGCAGTAGGGATCGCAACGGGACACTATGGACTTAACAGACACCTGGCGATCATGAAAATAAAGGAGGACCCTATATGCCCAGCATGCGGGGAAGCAGAAGAAACAAGCTTCCATCTAATAGCAAAATGCACAATGTATGCGCTACTTAGATGGGAAATACTAGAAACCGATGAGATAAATGAAGAACAGCTAGCAGAACTCTCCATCGGACAACTGGTGGGCTTCTGCAAGGCTACGGGAAGATTTGCGACGCCGAGCGCCAGTAACCCATGATGGGAGCCACCAAAATGGGGAACTGGGCGAAATAATCCCAACATGAGGACTGATCGCCCACCCGCCTGGTGCCTGCCGGCGTCCCTGAAATATAAATAGAAGTGGCTTATAGATTTGAGTTTTTATATTACTTTTATCTGTACCTACCTACCTAGCAATTTTCATTCCAACCACCTGCATTGTTAACTAGACCAAATCTTTTATTCATCAAAGTCTCCGATTAATGCGTGGTACCTAAGTGTTCTTTCTGCATCAAGCACTTAACTCTGCATCAATAGTTGAGGTGATTTTTAAAATTTGCATTGGTTTTGAATTTTCTTTTATCTAAATATTCTAATTCAGATTAAATAAAGCTTCTTATCAAGTAATGTTCTGACTTGATGTAAATAATTGTATGTAAGATACTTGAAATGTTTCGTATTACGAGGATGGGCTCGTTTTTCGAGGTGGACTGTGGGAGTTTACTGTACTGTAACTTTTTTCCAATGAATTTAATGTAATAAATATTTGTTTCTAATACATAATATGAAACTAACTAAGAAGGTAGGCTGGAATCTATGCAGGCTAGGTAAGCAGGTGATTTGCTGACTTTATAAATGATGTAGATCCTGTGATGTACACCCGAAAGCCAAAATTAGGCAGCTTAGCAGATTATCGGTCGGATAGAATGCGTACGTATTTAGATAGGGCAGTTTGATAAGAAGGGAGTTTGTCTTCAACTAGCTAAACGCACAGTACACAACACCAAATCTAAAATATAAAATACAACTGCACAGATGTACACCTACAAAGTATATAGAGATAGTATTAGAAAATACTATTTTGAAAAAATATTTCACTTGGTTTCTTACAAGTGTGCCTTCGCTTCTACATAATAAGATAGCTAATAAACCCCGATCCAATAAGGATCACTGCACTACAGACCGCAATGATCGTAAAAAGTAATGTTAGGATCCTCGCACACTGATCCAGTTTCCAGCCAATAGGTTATATAGGTGTCATTTCTAGCCCCGAGTTATTGTACTAGAACCATCGTGATTTATCTGTTCTTATGTAAATCATCTCACCCTCTCAGTACACAGTGCCTCTGAAATAATATTCACTACTTTTGTCCCTACATCTTTATTTTGTAGATATACACAAGAACTCAACACAGGAGAGTATATTATGTATTACTCATGTAATATACATAGGTAGTAGTGGCTTATTGCATTTGTTTAAATTAAAGTACTTAATTATTATAACCCTCAATAACTCTGATGACTCTTTTACAGTCACAAACATCCATGGCAAGTTTGAAACTGAAGAAATAATACATGTCACGAGCTCGATGAATTATGACCACCACAGCAATTCATTATTCATCACACTCACCTAAATTCCTAAGTAGTTTATGTGTGTTCCAGAATTTCACAGCTGCTATATCGCAGTTCCCGGAACGGTCGATACTTAAATCCTTTGATAAAGCAACTGTTGCCGGCAGCGCCCGTCATTGTTTGCGGAACGTTCTCGGATCTATTGCACGCGTCCAAACGTTAAATTGCGGCAGCTTACACATACAGCCCTACTACTACCTACACTATATTATGTAGAATTTACATGTAGAAGCCGAATTTGTGGCTCTATTAAGAAATACGTATACTTGGTGGTATCGTTAAGTTATATTTTAAAACATAATTGTCATTACGCCTCAAAGAGGTAAATTGGTAGGATTTTTTTTTATTTATTTAATTTATTTAATCTTTATTGTACACAGAAATATTTATATAATAATTATAATAACAAATAATGTATAAAGGCGATAGGAAATAAAAATGATAGGAATTGCGGGTATTCGCCGTATCAGAGCCAACTAAAATCAAATCAAATCAAATCACATCAAATGTTTTTATTGTGGGCATAGGTTATACAGATGTGACATAATTTTTACAGCTCCATTATGTCCTGCCTAGTAAGCTGATCTAAATTCATTTAGAGAAAGACGGAGATTTTCGTGAGTTGCATTATAATTGCCCTAGTGACGTCACTATGTCTATAATACAAACAAAAAATCGGCTCATCGCTACCGACACCTAAATATTTACGAATCAAACTTAATGTGTTATTTTTTGATGATGCTGTATCTAGGCCGACACGATCACGAAGCTCTGCTTAGGTACATTAAACTGGCGATTTTAAAACCAGTTGTAACTGCTCTGTTTACCTACACTACGTTACTATTTTTTATCAAAAATCATTGTTTTTCAGTGTATAGACGCTAGTTAAATTCTTTATTGTAGTCTTCGATTACGCCAATGCTGGGAAAAAGCGGTACTTTCCGCCATTTATCACGATCTTAGGTCAATTACAACAAACATCGACAAATAATTATGCCTATGCTAGAAAGAGTTCACGTAAATTGACCATAATTATACAACGGGTCACATTTGGACTCCTTTTGAAGGAGTCTGACCAGCGCTGGAACACAGCCTATCATGGTCGTGGTGACTGTCACGAATCCCATGCCATGACAATAACGTAAGAGCCACAGAGACATACAAGAGACACACCTGTGCGGGCAGACGACCCATGAGGATTTTTGAAAGTCCAAAAAAAAGTAAAAGATTTGGACTGCGTAAATTTTGGCTCACCTCTCATGCCGATAGCCGAAAAGTTTTGCTTATCTTTGAATGATTCTCACCTTACCTATAGACAGTGTAAATAAACCATTTAATGTTCCAATGCCTTTGATTTTTTCTAAATAGCCCACAGCGCTGATTAAACGTCACAACAGCAAGGGTGGGTACCGTAATTTAATTAATAAATCAAATAAACATAACCAAAGGTTACCAGACAGATTATCCAAAAAAGCTATTTCGAGGAAACGTTCGGTTTTTTAAAGTTTTGAATTCTTGGACTTATTGTCTTGTCGCCGGAAGTTTAACGTGGTAATCAAGGCAACGAGTACACTTCTCTGACATAACTGATATGGAGCTAGACAACCAGTTTATTATGATATCGCTATACAATATTACCAACGCTTCGTGCACAAATCTGATAATTCAGCCCGGACTGCGGAAATGCCAGCGTATCGTTTACGTGACAAGAAAAGTTTTTGATTGATTGGATACACCATTTTTCTTAAGTGCTAAAATTTTTGGTATAATTTGCGAAAAACAAGAGTATTGTAATAACATTTTCTCATAATCTAATGGCATTGCTTTAAACTTTTAATGTTGGTTTTCATACTTCTACCTCTAAACTTGGAGTAGGTGCTTTATATTGTGAATCATAAATTAAACAATTTTGGCAAACTTGTCCCCGCCTTTAATCTCTATTCTGTATTCTTAATGTATTACCTTACTTGTTATTTACCTGACTTTCCTTATTAATAAATAATTTCTAGATGATGGGTTTTTACATTAAATTACCAAAATCTGCCTGCTGCTTTGCTCAGGTATTTTTTTATGTATACACGAACCAAGCTCCTTGCTAAAATCATAATCAAATAAGTTATATGACCGGTAAAATACGTTTTCATTATCTAAGTAATTATCTGAAGCCCATGTAAGTGCCTCTGGGTATTTAGCCATATCAAGAACAAAATAATTATTATTAGAATATCACGTAACCTTAATATAAATTACACTCTCAGCTAATTACTGATGTAATCCAACAAGGCCCTCATTACCGTCAAAGAGAAATAATTAACCAGATAAAAATAAGTTAGGATGTGACTCCACGAGCGAACTGCCGGATAAACAAGCGAACCCATTTAGTTCTGAGCGGCCTAAAATGGAAGAGTTAATTTATTCGTACAAGCAGTAGTTTGTGACTCAGCCAGAATTTAATTCGTTCGCGACGATTTCCTCGACGATGCCTACCGGTGTGTACGAGGCATAAGCGACTAGCGATTCATTGAGCTACGACTACCTACACGATAGTTTTATGTTTAGGGGCTTGTATTTATATTACTATGATTATGATATTCTATTCTTTTAATACTGAATTGCGATATTTATACATAACATACCATCAAGCCGTTATTCCCCCATGGGTTAGACACCAACAGTTCACTAGTATGTTATATGTTTCATGTAATAGGGGGCGTGCCTTCAAACCACCAGTTTGTGTTACATTATTTATATCACTTGCACGGTCTTGAAAGCTGTTTTTATGGAGAGGTTCGGTACCTCAATTACAACAAGATTTACATCTTGTACCAAACGTCCCTAAATTATAACCACTCAATACATGGTGCAAGGCGATGGTGACGGTAACTCAACGACTTAGAAGTGAGTAGTGGCTTGAAATAAAAAAATATAGCATTCGTTTTGGAGTCAAATTCTAAAAGTAAATTCAAGGTCTCGCTGCTGAGATTTTTCTGGCAGCTCCAAAAAATAGGGCCTGATATGCGCATCAATCATACTAAGTAGCATTAATATCCCGTTACAAGGCTTTCCTCAACCATTTTGGGGTCAACTTCAACTAGGATTCGGCCATATAATTTACCTACTTAGCTCCACAATTTACGAGTAGACACCTACTGTGTATGATGTGACTTCAAGGGATAGTGGTATAAGCTTTAATCAAATAATTACCTTATATGAAACAAAAATCGATATCTATACTTTACATGAAGTTACGAGTACTTCTTACGTGGGGTTAAAGATTTCTGATGTTCTTCTCAGTTAGCGAAAGATATCTCGAGAAGTTGATACCTTGCGACGTTCACAAACCCACCTCGCGACGCGACAGACACTTCGGCTTGATGTCACAATCTCAGCAAATGATCTCAGAATAGTGCCTTTTTAACCCTAATTCCGTTTCACAAAGTATTTACTGTAAATGTGCGCATTTCTGTCTATCTGCAGGCTTGAGCCTATCTGCTGACGTAATGCTTCTCTACAATGATTGCCTTTCTTCTTGTGCCATTGTTTCTCTTTGTCTTGAGGTTGCCTAAAAAATGTGAACTTTACTAATGTTCCCCCTTTAAGTAAATCTTGTTACTGAAACACGCCTGGTAAGTCTCAATTAATTTTGAAAGATACCTTACTAGTTAAAATATATGCCTACCTTTCAGTATGGTCCAAGTTCACACCAACTTTCGAAAATATTCTCACGTGGATGAGAAGGTAATTTACTTTTACCGTGAAGATTAAACATCGTAATGAAACCTACTCGCCAAGGGACTCATACGTTTGTGTCGATATGCGAAGCCTATCTCCTGGCACGAGGCCAGCGTGACTGTCTGCGCCCTGCTCTGTGTGCCTGTCTGTAGTAACCGTCCACAAGGGCTCGCCATCGTAAAACATAATGTTTAGTGATATTATTTAGTAGCGGACACGCGTTGGACCAATAAAACTCACATATAATCAGTGGTCGGCAGCTCTACGAGCGCTATTAAATTACTCACTCCCGAGCAGAAGGTTTGAAAAGGAAAGTTATAACTGATGTCCATACAGGTAGGTACATAAGGTGGTTTTAATTCTATTGTTAGTTATTATAACTGTTATAATTTCTGTTATTCGTTTTTTGATAGACAAGTTGCTCGAAAAAGTGGATATTTTTCTCATGTCATCTCAAACAATCTTTTGTAATAATTTTAATTATTACAAAAGATCTGATTATCAATTAATAATTTGTAATAATGTATAACAGAACAATTTTTCCTAAACCTTTGAAGGATATAGGCGTGATGGTGCTATACAAGTCAGCTATACAAGTACTTCTATAGCTGACTATGAATAAAGCCCGGAGCGTCTCCATGTCTTAAGAGTTGTTCAATAGTAATTAATTCCAGCAGGGCCGCCACTCCAATCAGTGGAGCCGCGCGCAATCCTGCAGCACTCCCGACTAATTCTATTTGTGGGCATTGTCGGACAACGTTGTGGAGGCGAGCACTAGACCCTCCCACAAGTCTCTTGCAGTGAACCGACCGAAGTGGTATACATTCAGGACAATTTTGTATCAGTTCTTAATTCTAAAGTCATGAATTACATACGTTTATTTGCAATACAACTATTTGGTTGACGATGCAAGTTAATGAAATGAACTAGAGAATAGAAAAATGCCTAGTATCTCTATGATAATGAAGTCCGCAAGTGTCCGAAATCATTTTCTCATATTGTCCATTTTAGTACCCGAATAAAATATGAAGAGCTTATAGTGAATATTGATGTGGCCAAATTCTGGTCATCAAAAAATTCAATCTTGATTTATTCGGAAAGAAGAAGAATGGTTGATGATAAGAAATAAATAGGTAATTAGTCTGGCAAATTGCCAACCGTTTTGACCTATTCAAATTTACCAATATTGATAAAATAAAGGCTTAGTTTTTTTATAATTTTCGTAACTCTCTCAAAGAAGCCAACAACATTGTCCCCGGCTTGTCCTGGAGTCTCGTTTATCATTCAAACAATACGAGCCTGCCCTTGAGACAACCTAAAAATTCTAATATTTATTCCAATCCCAAATTGTTTGTTTCAATTCCAAATTACTGGGATTCCAACTTATCGTTAATTTTCACTCGATATAATAATATATCAAAAGATTCAATGAGCCTTTAAGTGCGCTCGTAATTTACAATTTTAATGAACATCAGTATGTAGAGTCAACATAATCAACTCCGATACAATGTAGCGAGTCTTGCGTCACCGATTTAATTAAATAATCGTTTTGAGCGCAGTTTACTCGGATCCAATTAAGAATGTTTTCAAGTTTGACGCGTATTCCAGGGAGAAATTGTTTATAAATCCTGAGATACAGTACCTAATACTGGGATGTGGTCTTAGTTAGAGCGGCTGTGGTTGCAAACAGTACATCGTTGTACTTTTTTATTTGTACGAGATTAATATGCAAATATATTCAACCCTCTGATAAGTCTGTGATCCATGTACTGTAAAGAGACAAGAGCCCATAAAGTTAGTTTTACTTCAATGAACACGATTGTTGTGTGTGAGCCTACTTTCAAGATGTTATGTTAGGAAATATTTTAACAAGGAGTATAGGAAACTGAAATCCTGGCCAGATACTGAATCACGCCTCGACAGGCAATTTATCATGATGTTTGCGAATCGTAACTTCTGGAATTTCTTTATCCAATCTGACATAAGTGAAAGTCTACGTTAAAGCTAGTAAATAGCTCCTTAATCACTTTACTCTTCCCTACCTACTTTACCGAGAACATAAAACATCTCGGAACACAATTTAGATGATTGAAACCTAAGCTTGTTTTCATTTGTAGATTAGTTCTCGATTGTGCACACAGGTGGCGCTCATCTACCTAGTGTATTTACGTACAGGATGCGTCCGAGTTGTCTGGATATAATTAGATTTACTATTTTTAGTATCTGGCTGTACTGGGGCGCACTATAACATTGTGATGGCCTAAAGTACCTATTTATTTGATTACTTATCTCAATCACATACGAAGCAGATAATTTGATCCCAGAAGTGGAGCAGCGATACATTATAACAGCCAAAAGACATTCACTGCTGAACAAAGGGCTCCCCCAAAGACTTCCGCAAGGATCGTTTATATATCACTTGCATCAAAAGACTTCCAGCTACCTTCAATAGATCGTCCGTCCATCTCGTTGAAGGTCGTCTGCACACTGCATTTGCGTGGTCTCCACTCAAGAGCTTCCCCAGTGGCCACCAGTTCTACGAGCTATGGGGCACTTGCGAGCTTGCTGATCCTCTGAGCTATGTCGGCAAGGATTTCCCTATTTCTAATTCGGTTGCTTAGAGAAGTGCCAGGGATAGCTCTCTTCATAGCTTGCTGATTGATCTTGTACTTTCTTATTAGACACATACACCCTGGTTAAAGACTTTTGTCTTAAAGCACTGCGGTATTGTTGATGAACAGACATAGCGCAGTGCAGCGATGTTCTGCGTGCCTGCTATATTTTATTAAATCAACTCTACTTTCATCTAGTTCTTTGTATCAAAGTAATGTGTAATTGCAGTTATTTATTCCTGAAATATTTTCCTATTAAGAATTTTCTTTGAACTTGCTATAATGGAGGTATTTTTATTATTTTCTCATCTCCACATAATCCAGTTATTCCTTTATGCTAAGTTCTATATAAATAAACAATGAAATGCATTATAATAACAGTATTTACAGTTGAGAAAAGGAATTCCATGGAAAATTAATGTGTGCAACCAACACAGTGAGTGAATTATTATTTGTTCAGTAATTTTTGTGAACTATTTCAATGAGTGACAGTACTTAATTGTATATACTGAAACAGTGACTGACAGTACATAAAATAACATACGCCTGTATTCACCATAGGGTTAAGCTGTGGTGTACTAATGTACACCCACAGGCCGGCAGTATTTTTAAATACCATGTAATAGGAGCGCGCTATTGTCATTAACCTGGCACAAATCCAAACTCAGAGCTGCTATTGAGAAAGTCATAGAAATATCTAATAATATTTGAATCGACTTGGGAATCGAACTTAGGAATGACTGCTATACTAGAGTTAGCTAATAAGACAGTTTCTACAAACTTTATATTAATATTAATATGGTCTACATAAGAAACGAATTGGAGTCTCACAGTTTCGTTCCTATTTGAATCGAGCCGGCCACTAAGTAGATAATAAATACCTAAATAGTAAGATACATATGGATGTACATAAATAAATCGTGCTCAACTTCGGCACCATTACAGTAACAATAAGCAATCCGTTATCATAAGTCGAACGGTTCGCGGACGGGTATTTGTTTCAATTATATCGTCGGCATGGAACAGTAAGCAACAGTAGGCCCACACCGTAGGACTTTGACTTTGACATTATGTCGGCAAACCAACAGACGAGTCATTTGATGATAAGTATAGTCATCGCCGCTCATGGACACCAAAGGAGATGCTGATGCGTTGCCGAGCTTTAAGACCCCCTACGGACTGCAGACTGTCAGAGCCGCAGCAACCGAGGGGGAACTGTCTCTTATGGGCAGAAGTCGAAACACACACCGAGGTGCTTTACGACAGACTCCGATGTAAGGGTGGTCGCCAGCCAGTTAGACCCCAAAAGCTACCACCGAGTAATTCTAATATTTTCTCGGCTCTTATGACCTATCTGAATGGCTATGAAAAACTGTATTCTAACCCTTCCCCACACATCGGATCTGTATCCAATCGCATATCTGCCAAAATAATCAAATGTTAAACAAATGAAGAACTCAACCAAAATTTAAAAAAACACCCCTAATACGCCCCTTACCCCTATACGGAATAAATTCACTAAACAATAATCGCAAATTAATTTAAGTAGGTAGGTAATATTTTATCAGTAAATCAATAGCCCACTGAACAGTGATTTGAAAGCCCCTTCATTTATTTACTTACTATACAAATTCAAAAGACGCTGCATTTCCCTCGAGCTTTTGTTAATACAATAACTAGATTGATTACGTATGATTCTAAGAAAAATAAGACATAAAATTCATCAAATGTTTAGGAAAGTTAAAGGCACAGACACGACCATAACATTTAAGTATATTACTATTAAATTAAAGTTACGTAGTTTTAACCTTCTGCGTACGCGGGAAAGCGGCGCCCGCTATCCGCCCGCTGCCCGCCGTCGGCCGCACCGCCGCCGTCGCCTGCGTCGCGATAGACAAGACATTGAGATTCATTCCCTAAGTACTATTTTATGTCTTTCATAATTTATTGGAATTCTCCAAATGTCTGATAGCACTATTTTGTTTGAGAAATGAGACTAGAATAAATGGTATGAAATTAATCATGTTTGTGTGAAAATTAATTCGGTGTATTAGGTAAATAAGCCTTGTAGAAATCCTGGAGAAATACCTATAATCTGAACCAAAGGATAAGGATAGGATATATAAAAATAACTAAGTTGGTGGGTACGGAAAGGCCACATTCATATTGTAAGTACATCCTTTATTATTTGACTTCCATCATAATTCATAGCACATGTACTTATGTACATGTAATGAATAGTGAGAGCTTCCTCCTTTCTAAGTAAAATTGCTTCAAGGATCCGGGCGTGGAGTTATATAACTTATAAAACTCGTTACGTTTGTGAATTATGTATTGTGACTTGCGATACTCATGGTAATCTATAGTAGTAAATTCAGTAAGTCAACATTTTTTAATATTCAAATTTCTGTCAAAATTATAGATTAAGAATACATATACAATTATACACAACAATTATACAATATATGATCATATAGTAATAGTCAGCCAGCTCAGGTTAGGTACTTATCTGTTACGTTTATTGTGATAATATAATGATACCTAATTGTGTGAAATTAATTTCCTTTTATATCTGTGGAAACAGTAGATACCATTGAAAATAATGCAGGGTTTATTTATTTTTCCATGATAATATTTTGTTGAAACTGGTAAATACTTTAATATAATTCAATCAGGCTTGGCTGAATAATATTAACAAAGCAATTCAATTTAATTTTGATGAATTCCTTTTTCATATTCAATTTCACAACAAATTAAAAACAATACTTAATTAAAAAACATGAATAATATTTGTAAGATTATTTTCTATAATATTTTATCATTTATGTAAACAATCAATAGTAATAGGTGTACATATAATATAGATAATATTATCGACACTTATAACAATCGTTATTATCAATTTATCATTTCTCTTATTTTCCCTGTCACCCCTAATGCACATGATGTTATTGAGCAAAATCAAACAAGAGCCGACTGCGCTCAGCGCTGTAATTACTGCACTTGGCCATTAGCTTGTCAGGGAAATGATCAATCTATTTCCGATTGTTTTGAAGTTTGATTGAAACGAAATTAGGGCCGACACAGATCTAGCGAGCCGCGGTGCAGCACGTTTTTAATTAGAATTATATTGGAATCAAAATAAAATATTAACGCAAACCGATCGGTGAAACTGCTACTAGGCGTAATCAGCATAGGTACTAACCGAGCTGTTCGGTGAAGTTGTTACGGTTCCTAGTAGAAAATACTAGGTATATTAGTATTATAATCTATTTTAGGAATTTTTAGTCTTGTATTAGCTATTACTAAATTATATTATGATTGTTTACGATCAAGCTCTTCGTAATGCGTGCATCTCAAGTTTGCACCAGTCCTTAGAATTTAATGACTTAATAAACGATCCATTGAGGTATAGTTTAAAATTGCGTCCGCCATTCAATAATCACCTGCGTGTGAAGTGACAGTTTCACAACTTGTCGCTAATCGATTGGAAACCCATTGTACTTGTGTTGTGGGTTATTTATGTGACAAATTGCCTGTTTATTGTCCTATCGTGACAAATCCTTGTATTATCTTATCATAAATTTTATTAATATATAAATATAAAATATATTTCCTCGGAGGACTTTAATTTTCCTGAACGAATTAATTTAAGTGTTTGCTATTCAAAGAGGAAGTTGTTCATTGGTATAGCTAATATTATAGCTACATGGAGTTGTAATATATGAAGAAGAAGAAATATGACATAGGTACTTACGTACCTATACTTCTCAAAGGAACAAGTAAAATATAATTATTAAGTCATCGTATGAGCATGTAGCAGTAAGGCCATTATTTTTCTGGAACTAATTACGCCGTGTTTTTCAAGGCCTGTAGGGACATCGCTTACTTTAGATTTATAGTCTGCCAGTACACCCACCCACCACTTCCCTCTCTGACCCTTCGGCTGAGGCTGTGATATAACACAACGGAGTGGGGCAAAGAAGACCCACTTTAATTATATTTTCACACTCGTAAAGCTTACAAATCGAGTGATTTATTTGTAGGCTTTTCATTCTCGTTCCTTGTTAGATTCTCAGATCGGTAAATGTATTGTTGGAGTTTCATGGTAGCAGCCAGAATTTTCCCTGATAAAAAGTGTGGTCACTTCCTTCTATATTACACGGAACTTAATTGTATGTAGGTACATCACTATAGTAGTGTGGATGAAAAGCATTAATTGATGTTCAACTATAATAGTAAATCTCTGTGGTCTCCGAAGATTTCAGACTCTTTGATTAGGTATATTGTAGTTTTTTTTATTATAAGGTAGTGGAGCCAGTATATTTAAGTTTAATGTCTTTTTATTATCATTATTATGCCAAGTATTTACAGTGATCACGCTATGAGCACAGTCACCACATCAGTCGTATGCAGCAGCAAACGCTTTCCTTGAAAATAGCCGTTTGCTTATTCGCTGTGCTTTGCCTTCCAGGCTATTTTTGTGAGTGATTATATAATTGTTATAGGTACATATTTGCATGAAACTGATACTCCGCCGTTCCTTCTTGGTATACGTAACGATAGACTAAGCGCAGATAAATGAGATTGCCAACACTTTGTTATTATTTTAAGAGGGCGCCACCGCCTCCGCCGCTAGATTGAAACTGCGCCCGGCTCCAAGGTAACCATGAAACCGTCGAGATGGCAGATTAAGAGTATTCATCTAATAAACAATTAAAAAAGTAACCAGGCTGATATATATACTACAATTGGCACAGACAGTAGGTCAAATGTTTGGATACTGTATTACGGAATTAATATTTGTGGCCATGATGAACAGGGTGGCAGACAAAATAACCATTAGAAGTTAATAAGTTAGTTATGTTGTTGCCTACGATTACACTCCCGTACAAAAGGTAGCCTATAAGTCCGTCTCCAAGGACCAGAATCTTTCTCTCAGTTACTTTCGCACTTTTAATACTAGTATGAAAAAATGGATAACAGGCTAGCACTAATAACTTGCAATCATTATCTTAAAATATACTTAAACAGTTGCGCTATTTCCTATTTACAAAAGCAACGTTTTCCAGATACCACACATTGTTCTAGACTATCAGCACACAGAACTATCCTAGCAAATATTTCTCCTGCTTAGCACTGAAATAATTTACAACACATGTAGCTCCTGTTTACATAGATAACCTGCACATTTACACGTTAAGGTACTTCGCTCAGTTCAACGCACCCGCGTTTTTTAGAATTTCAATATTTATTTTTTACAAATGTATAATTGCCAGATCGCACCTTCGGCTGCATAAATTTTCCCATCCAAATTACAGATTCAGGCCAATTAAAACAAAATATACAGGCCTTGTCCTGAAACTTACGAACACAACAAAAAATATTAGCCAAATTGGTCGAGCCCGTCTATGATCTTTCAATATTGCGTAGTTTGATTTATATTTCTTTAAATACAAGTAATTGAAGTATGATTCTTTATGCCCCAAATTTTAATCTACTGTGGACTATTGCATCACAGTAATTTAGAATAATAATCATTGTAGTGTTGAAAGTATTTCATTTTGCCTACGTAATAAATAGTAATACTAATGTAGTCCTAGTACAGTGTACTGGGCGGTAACCCTTACGCGTGAAAACGCATAACGTACAAAACCACAATGCATAAAGACCGGACAATTTGCATAAGCACCGATTAAAGTGGGATTATGGTTATTGTGGACATCAGATAACGCAAATATTAATATGTACACTATATTTACATGCAAACGTTAGCTTGATTGTGTTTAGAATAGTCCCTCACTGAATAATTATTATCAATATTTTAATTGACATTGATAACAATTTGAGAATTTTAATAACACCTAAATCTATAGTTAGTATTTATTATATTGCTCTTCACCAACTACACTACATCCCAATAATATTATCGTGTTTTATCATTTCTGCAATGGGAATTGTTTTCGTAAACATTATGTTACCTATAATACATAAAAATAAAATACTTTCATTTCTCTTGTGAAATTAATACTAAACTATCAAAACAATAATGAATTGTATCAGTATTTATTTTGTGTACTTAAATATTATAAACATTCATTGCTTTATTATTTCTAATATTTTTCTCAGATAAATAAAATTAATACCTAAGAACTTATCTGTTTATTCATGTTTATTTACTATGCGTATATTTTTAAAAGAATAAAAAATATGAAAAATGAATGACTACTTTTTATCACATTAATAATATTATGAAACATTTTGCTCGTTCAACATCGAAATATTGTACTTTTTAGGCTATATTTTTTTATAAAAAAATATAGAAAGATGAACTGTCTGATAAATAGCATAATGCATTAATTAAATATATATTCATCAATATCAAGCTGGGGCACTCAATCACGTCTATAAACGCGCACACTGACCTTCGTCTACAAAATCTGATAATATTGGTATACACGATTATGTGCACAAACTTGATTAAAACAAACCTATCCGACGAGTTTGTGCGCAAACAACGATATCTGTCTAATAGAAGAGATTAGATCTAGCGTACTAGTGCATGAACATGATATAAACGGATTGAAATAAAACAACTTTACGGATCCTATCGCGTTAGTACAAATCAAATCCCGACGTTTCGACAAGACGCACGACACGACAAATCAGTCTGCCCGTGACCATGGAAGAAGTAAAGGGTCCGAAACGTCGGGATTTGATTTGTACTAATATAATGCGATAGAATCCCTAAAGTTGCTTTATTTCAATATGTCTAATATTCGCGTGAGCTTCAGAAATCAGTATGATATAAACGGGTTTAAAAAATAGTACTTTAATAGTAATACTTTATTAGTTTAGTTCTTTTATAATACTAATAAATGCAACTAGAAAAGCATTCTTTATTTTATTTTCAAATTTTATGCTGTTTTAGCTTCAACTAAGTACCTTACGTTTTGCGCATAATCATACCGATAGGTTTACGCAGCGTGTTATAGTCGTAGCTAATATTATGGATCCCATGCCCGTGTCTATAAGACAAAACAGCACTAAAGACATGACGCAGTAGACGCTGGAGATGTGCCCAACTTGGGCAGAGTAGCGCCAGTTATGCTTACTAAGACAGATATAGATAGATAGATATAGAGATAGATATATAAAATGCAGAGAGAAATTATCCACTTTTCTGCCGATCCACAGTAGACGCATCGGGCGTAGAAGGGCGCAGATAGAACTCCAGCCTCCATGACCTGTGGCCTGCGGGTCGTTGACTTGGGGAGTTCGCTATCGGACCGGATAATAACCACAGCATGTAGCACCAAGGAACCTTCGGGTTGGGTGTTAGACGGTCTAGAGGCCTGTTTGAAGAAGTCCACGACATTGGACCACAGCCTGTCACGGTCGAGGCTAATGTCACGAATCCCATGGGCATGACAATAAGGCAAATAATTATAGTCGGTACCTGCCCGATTTCACCTGCCACCTGCCCGGGTGGCAGAAGATCCATGAAGATTTTCTGTACTACCAAAAAATGTCACAGCTCATGAAGACAGTCGTAGCGAGGTAGTAAAAAAGAATATTCAGGTTCATCGAGACAGGAAAGTGTCTTATATAAGTTATAAATTATACGAATTATACAAAGGTAGGTGGGTAGGTACTCGCTGCGAATCATCACATAAACTTTTCCATTTGCTAGCACATGGTATCAAACATTTATATGGTTCATTATATTAAAAATACCTCGTCCGCTGACACCGCGACATTTGCAAGAATAAACCATTACCAACACGCATATCCGTAAAATTGCGGACAACGCCGCACATATACCTATATACTCGTATTTCATGTCTTACTTAACCCGCTATGTGATGCGGTGCGATCAATTCCGAAGTGCTGTGCTAGCAGTGAGTTCGGTTACCTTAAGCCACTGACGTATTTTACTGTGAATAAGCCTTTATTACAAACTACAATAAAGACTAGTTAATAAAGACTAATAAGGTTCCTTTAATCATTCAAAAAGATTATGATTTATATTGCGATTATTCGATTACTAGAGGTTTATGCTGCAACAGTATAAAATATACATAATATTTTCGTGATGACTAGTAAGTTATTTGAATTAGGGCTAAAATAATGGGAATAAAAATATTTATGTACAATAACTTAATTTATCGAGTTATACCTCATACTCGTATCATGGAACACTATATTTGATAAATACATAAATTAGTATTCCTTTGCTATTTAGGTAAAACCTGGCAACTAAATATAATAACAATTTTCGACATCATATATATTATGTATTGATCATAAGTTTTATTGCAAACTATTGTATTATATAACTACTGTATTGTACACTTATTGTACTATATTCTACACTAATAAGTGTAGAATATACTACAATAGTATATACTATTGTATTGTATAACTATTATATTCAGACTTACGTGTTTTCGCCCACGGACGATGCGAGCGACTGCGAACCTACCGATCTGAAATAAACAGTGTTTTTTAGATCAATTTGAAAATAAAATCAGATTCAGATTAGTATATAATATTGATTTTTTTTAATATGCTTATTTTATTTTATGTCAAATCATTGCCCGCCGAGCATACGTTGAGGGTCAATAAAAGGTTGTCATTGAAAATCAGCGCTGTCAGGAGCTTATGCACCTCCAGCTTCAAGCTGAATGACGACCTTATTTTGTACTATGGATGTGACGCACACTACTCCTGTTATTATATTTACTTAGACATAGTAAAAATGTTTTTAAAATGTGTGTGCCTTCCTGGTATGAAATAAAATACTTTTCTTTCTTTCTTCTTTCTTTCTTTCATTCAATTGGACACAGAGTTATTATTCAAAAATAATATTAATTTTATTCTTATTCCGAACAGGATTATCTAACCCGGAGGCACACGTAAACTTTATATTTTTGTACTAATGAGTACCTACATACCTAAATAATAATACACAAGAATGTCGATATGTACCCACGATACAGGAGAAAATCCTCGTGTGGGGCAACGTTATTATAAAAAGGGTGCGATTGATTGTCACCATGTTCAGAAAAGAAAATTATTCATTTTTCATGCATCACTTAAAGGTTTCATTGCTTTAACCGGCGAACGTGACTAAATCTGCACTCTATATAAGTACATATATGAGCTAATGAAGAGACCTATAACACCACAACATATAATAATATAATACAGTACAAATAAACCTCAGGCCCATTAGGAAGGGTTCGAGTTCCGAGTGTATTCTTGTAATCGTGATATTTATTGCCATCTTAGTATTGTGTACTGGACACATTGACTCCCTCTAGGTTGGCGAGAGCCACTTCCGGTAAAATCTCAAAAGATTTCTCCATCCGGTTTTTATAAACTACAGTGAAATTCAGAAGAAAATTACTTTTATTAATTATTATTATTTTTATGTTCCACATCTTGCGATTTTTTAGTTTGATTTAAATGAAATATTTTTTATCATTCGTTCATTACTCAAAATCATTTACTACCGCAACACTTTTAGTTGTATTAAATAAGGTAACATTATTTTTCTTCGAACTGTCAAGTTACTGATGACTGAATACAACTAAAAGTCAAAGTATAGTAGGTAAGTGACAGTACTTTGTATCTACTTGTGTTGGAACTGTGCCGCTTCTTCGCTTTCATAATACACACTTGAACAATTTTTCATCGATTTTTATTGAGACAGAGTAAATATAAAGACTAATTAAATATTAAAAACAATATTAATGTACCTATTATATTGATTTAGCAGCTATCAGTTTGAAGGTATGCACGTAAGTGTAGGTGTGTGTGCATGTATGGGTGTTGGTGTGTTGTGTGTGTGTGCTAGCCAACTAATTACACCATGGATAATAAATTAAGTAATTATTTTCATCGGGTGCCAGTTACAGCGTAATCCCGCCTGCATAAAGAGGGACAGTAAAGTATTAAAACATAGGACTTTTCGCGGCTTCGCACAATTGTACATAATCCCGTCCATCGCTCACTTGTTCCCGGTACGGCCGACCTGCACTTATCTTATTCTACATCATCATGCCATTTGAATACGCACACCTAAACAGCTTGAGATGCTAATCTGAACGTAGTTTGTGTCATACTCTTGAATCATACATTTCGTTATCGCATTGAGTTCATACAATTCATCAAATTATCGTGTGAAAGGAAATGTCAGGATTGCCAATTTAGTCCAAGCGCGTTAAGGGCCGGACGTTTCCCAAATCTGATTACATACAATAATAGTATTTTAGTATCTTGTTTACGAATGACACTTCTGTTTCACTCCGATTTTATGACAAGCGCTTTCCTTTTATGTAATTGTGTTAAAGGTTTTAATATAAATGAGCATTATGTTTCTTATAATGTAAGGGAGACTACAAAAACTAAGCATGCAGAAAATTGTAAAGTAATAGCAGTCGGACATGCGACAGTCGACATAAGTAGCGTTTCTTTTTATTGTTAGCAATGACATTATAGACCTATTTTAAATAGTATTGTTAGTAATTGGTGCTTTGTTTTATTAATGTTCTGAATAAAAGTATATCGCCGCGCTTGGGTAAGCATTATAGGCCATATAGGTATTCAATAACTAATCGAATCAGACACATATTGGGCTGCTTAAAAAACGTTACATTAAAAATCTAAAAGTAAAATCTGAAAATCTGAAAGTAAACGACGGGACGCAGGTTTTATCTTTCGGGACGGGTTCCTCATACAGTTCCTCAGTGCCATTTAGATCGGTATCTCGTAAGAGGCGAGAAACTATCTGAGTTGCACAGTGTTGGACCTCTTAAGGTCTGATGGGCTAGCGACCATCTTTACGTCGTAAATTCTGTCGTAAAGCTCCGTAGTGTGTGTTCCAATCTTTGTTCGTCAGTTAGTTCCCCCTCTTACCATTCGGCAGTGGCTCATTGAAGACACAAAGCACACAAAGCACGTACGCAAAATACAGATACTTCTATATGTTCTGTGAAACCGCGGCCAACGGCTAGTTTTACGGTAATAAAAGTAAATAAAACTAGTTATATTAGGCTACAAATTAAAATTATATGATTTATTACAATCCAAAATAACTGTCAAGCAATTGCTTGATAGAGGAAAAGCACATATTTTTTTGCATTCGCTGTTTATATTACGTACGTACGTTTATTGTCCACGAGTATGTAGTTATGTAGTTATATATACATATTTCTTATAATGGCGTACCTGAGTGCCTAAATACTTAGTATTGTACGCGTACATACGTACGAGTATCAGCGCGGGCCCGGCGTGTGTAGTGAATAGGTTCAAATTGGTGACAGTAGCAGCGGACGCGGCGCGCCGCACAAATATTTGGGGATAGTGGTAACTTGATATTGTTCCCAACACGTCACTGAGACGTCCGACTCTGAGGCGACACCCGCTTGTTACTAACCGACATGAGAACCTATTTCTTAGTCATTCCTTGAACCTATTTTTATTGTTCTGAGCAAACAAACCACTGTGTGTGTATTTAGCATATGCAAGCAATCATCTTTGAATTTTTTCCATAGAGATAACTAAAGTTATGTAAAATATACTTTTTAACATAATTAAAGGTTAAATTCGTTATGGTGCTAAAACTAGAGCGGCATTGCATTTTCTACGGAATATTGAGTTCTGTCAAATCTTAGGGCAAAAATTCATACCGGTAGTACCAGTAGTAGCTCGGCTAACTGAGAATATTTTACTAGAAAAACCGAATGACACTGCACACCCTGGGAATCGAACATGTACTCACGCTCTGCAACCTCGCTTGCAACTATTAGAACAATGAGGCAATTTTTCATTGGTTCTATAAATTTATTTAGGAACGGTAAAAATATGGAAGTAGGTAGGATCACTAAAAATGAACAGTTATCTCGAAATATGTAATTCTTTAAACATTAAAGAAAAAGGAAATTAAAATGTTGAATATACAAACATACCTGATGTTAAAAAGAAAAAGTAATGAAATATTTTATTTGCAAAAGCTATTCGCAAAAATATTTCCACTCCTCAAACAATTTATCATTCATTGAGTACGTTCCCTTTAATAAATAAATAAGGTAATTAAGGTATCCATGAGATAGCTTCTCTCTACATTCATTCTACTGACTTACTTTTATTTGCTTAAATATTTATTTTAGTAGTTACAAAAAAAATACCTACGTCCTACACCGCTAATAGCCGTCAAAGTCGGCTACATGTTCGTTTATTAGCCCGTTTGACAAACGATTGGCTGCCGATTTGAACCAGACCCTATTACTCAAACATTCGACGAATATAACTACGATAATCTTGTATTCTTTTATTCTCTGAATTTTAATTAAACCCACCTTAATTATTTCCCCAACAGTGTTGATTTGGCGAATTAATTTATATTAATTAACGTTCGTTATAACACCAAGTAAAATGGATTTATATTCGAAATCAAGTCACACTTTGTGTGCCTGACACCGTCTAGACACCTATTGCGAGAGTTTTTAAAACTTTTAATTAACTAATTGGCTTAACTATGTCGTGACGGAATTATAATCAACCCATTATTATGTCCCACTGCTGGGCACGGGTCTCCTCTCAGAATTAAAGAGATTACGCTATGCGGATCAGGCGTGAAGAATTACTGTTTTATAAAATGAACCCGGTAGTTAGTGCCTCATATAATATCCAACATTTAGTGCTTCGCAAAAAATTTAAATGTCACATGCACTTTGGGTTTAAAATATAAAATGTTTTTACAGTGTTTATAAAACATTTTTGTGTTTCCCCCGCGTCAAGTCAAATTCAAAACTGTTCAGTGGAGTATTAAGTACATAATATACGAGCAGTCCCTATTGTATTTAGAGTTAGTGTCATTTTCCTGTTGGCGTGCCTCCAAGTCGTGACAACAAGACACTTACCATGTAGATAGATACCGCGAAATAGTTTGTGCATACTTATTTGTTTGAAATATTTTATAGAAATCTAAATAAAATTATTTAACTATCTTTAAATAATATCAATATAACGCGATAAAATCCGTAATAAGTAGTGTTATTTCAATATATTTCCTAAGTTCCCAAAATGATTTTTCCAATAAACAAGTAAAATAACAGAACTTTGTAATAGTCTGAGAATCTAACAACTACAGGTGGTCTATTTCTCAAACCTTCCACTAAGAGGTTATAATGTACGATTTACATCGACCAACTAATGCAGCATTATGAATGCTCTTGTTTATGTGTGTTGGTATAAATCACGCGAGCATTTCAGCGCACAAAGTCACTCAGTATACAAATGGTAGCAAGTGGTATAAAAGTGTTTCTGTATCGTTGAGATCTCACAAGTGCTGTGTGGTAGGTACCTTTGTTCACTGTACTTACATCTGAACCTTTTTATTTTCATATTTATGAACTGTTCACGTGCAGGTTTCAGGGATCCGTGGTATATAATTACATGTATAGCAGCAATAATCTCATACCTTCACGTAATACATTTCTGAGTAATTACAATACTCTTCAACCCTTTTGTATATACACAAGTATATCATTTCCTTAATACATACCTATGTTCTATCCCGTCAGGACAACGGAGGGAACGTCTTTGGGATGGTAAGCCTGAAAGTCCGAGAACTTAGTCAACCTTGAAACCGTAATACTCACTAACTGGATAGATATCGGAGGGTAAGCAATCGTTTCATAGAATGGATCAAATTCAGCGACATGACGTCAAATGGAAGAACAGACATCGGTGTAAAATGCTTTGGTAGATAATTCTTTAAAACTCACTATAGATAAATATGTTTCGATAACGCGTATAATGGTCCTTGTCTAAGTAAGGCTTAGGTACTTTTCCCAAATAGTAAAATAATCAGTTTAAAATAAGTTATCACAATTGAAACGTATAGATAGGTAATTTGTGCTCAATGCAAATGTGAGTCGTTAAAGAACTTAGCAGGCAATGAAGGTAAAAGTCGAAGTTAACCAACTGCAGTAGCAGTAAGCTTGTAGAAAGCATTAATATTCAAACGCAGGAGTTTAAAGTGAAGTAGTTTTACAGACAGCGACCGGAGAGCGGGAGCAAATGCTCGCCAAGCCTTTGCTTTGATACTCTCTTAACGTTTCGGATTTATTCATAATCGAGATGTGTTCCTATATTAAACTAAATTCAATAATAAAACAAATATCTACAGTCTGAATTACTCGTTCATTAACTTGAGCCTTTGGCCGGTACAGTTATAAATGGATCCATTTTGGATGTACCACAACTTAGAATTTTCCGCCTAGAAAGCAGGCATTTAAGAGACGATAAACAAAGCGCACGTAAAAAATATTAAAGAGTTGCAACGGCGGGTACCTGGCCATGAAGCTACCTTGCCGTGGCCCAAGTTGTAGTACGACTCCGTATGACGTAACCGTCATCACGTATACACATATCACGGAGTCCCATCTGAATGCATTTCGTTTCCGTCAGCGGCAGTGGTGCATTGATGTTATTTTTGCATCAAATTGTAGGCGACAGTTAGAGACAGCCACCTCTTCGCGTACGATAAAAACGGTCTCGCGTGGAAACATACGAGTCGTATAAACTGAGCGGGAAAACGGAATATGTACTGATAGAAATTATTTTAGAGACAATGTGTCACAGTTACTTTTATATAATGTAGCTGAGCTACCTAAAGACCTTGACCAATGCCTTGCCTTCTTTATATGACGATGCGCTGCTGAATAGTAACAGGCACAACTAAATGTTTTTTTATCTGAATACCTACACCCTGTAGACTTGATGTAATAAGTCGTACAGTACTATACTACATATTAAGCTTATCGATATTTGAAATTGTTCCTTAGTTTCAAGACACTAATAAGAATAAAACCAGACAACAAGATCACAGTAACTTTTCCAACATTCTCCCGCATGTTTCTGTACTAAGTGAATTTGGAGCGAGTCCCAAGCAGCGCTCCTCCAATACATGGGCTGCATGTTATCGTCCGCACAAAAAGACATGTCCATACGTCTGTCTGCGTCCTAATGCGAATTTCACAATGCGCCGGCGACCGCCGAGATTTATGACCTGATGTCGAATAAAAACGCTGCGCTCTGAACAAAACAGTTGCTCAGTGCATAGGTACTCACGAATTCCATTTATCCCTTAAAGAATAAAAAGTATTCGAAATGTTTTGATTAAACTGCCTCAATAGCCAAGTGGTCAGGACCGCGACTGCTACGCTAGAGGTCCTGGGTTCGATTCCCAGGCCGAGCAAAGTTTTATTGGGTTTTTCTATGAAATTCCCAGCTCGGAGTTAGGAATTTGTGCCCGGTTAATGGCAATAGGCTCGCCCCCTATTACATGGGACCTAAACATAAAGGCGAACTGTGGGTGTACATTAGTACGCCTCTGCCTAACCCTTCGGGGAATACAGGCGTGATGGTATGTTATGTTGATTAAATAGAAAAATGAAATATAGAATAATATAGAAAAATCAATTGTGCAAATAGTGAGAATTCATTTTCATTGGCAAACCTTCACAGATGGAGTTGGTTATCGATATAAATAACTTATCGTGATATAGTTATAACTAAAAAAAAGCTTTTATTGTAAATAAGTAGCTACTTTATTTTGCCAAGACTTGATCGTCAAGAATTAGACTATGTTAATGTTAAAATGTTTGTGTCTAGGTAAGTTCGTCGATGGAGCCACAAGGAGGAACGTCGAACTGGTGAGTCTTTTTTTTATTATATCTCTCCATAACTTCAACCGAGAAGAATTTGTTTTTTGTTTTGAAAATCATGAGGATATTTTTTTTGTTTATTATCAATAGTTAAAAATTTACCACGTTGCCGTTATAATTAGAATGATTTATTTATAAAACAACCATACATAACCCAATAATAATAGCACTATTATTATTACAACAAATAAACAAGAGATATTGGATACATAATCGAATTATGTGTATCATGAATACCTAACATGCATGATTTATTCAAATGTAATATTTGTGCGCAAACATGTTTTGCTGAACATAAATAAATAAAGTACTACAGATTAGGTACACAGAATACACCTCACGTAACGTGACAGCAATGTGTTTATAAACTCTGATTTCGATAAATTCTATATCTTTTTGAGTTCAATCTTATATTCAAAATAAAAAGAAAAATTGTCACGCCTAGGCCTCAAAGTACTCCTCCACATCACTGTCATCTTGTAAGATACATAGAAGACTGGCAGCTTTACCACGTTGAATGGCAATGCTAATTCTTTGACTCAAGAATCAACTATACCTCTGGTAACGCGAAAATTCGACAAGTATTCTAGAAATTTCTTGAAAAAGATGGCGCGCAGTCGGACCCCTTGGTGAGCGTTTCCACCCCAAACGGCTCAAAACTATAGCTCCCATTATTGCTACATTTGCGCCGCTTGAGGGTTCTCTGTCAGCCCACCGAGCTTGGAAGATGAGATGGAGCAAGGGTATCAAGGCAAGTTGCGTCTCACACCAAGGGCCTACCCAACTTCCGTGGCAATAGTGACCTACCGTCTAGTCTCTTCCCATCGTCGTGTGCCAAGCCATTACGCCCTAATACGGCTGGCACACAAGCAGGCAGGTGACAAAGTGCACGACGAATATCATTAATATTTCGGTGTCGCGGGCGAGGACAGTAAAGTGAGACTGGATTTTTTTGCGGAAATCTGTCTTCATGTTTTATGAATCCGTTAGTCCTAATTCAATGTTAGGTACATATTTACATTTTATTAATATAGATTTATTGATTTGATTACGCTAATTTATTGACTTTACTAGTCAAATTACGGATTATAATTCTCTTGTTCAGAAACACAAAGCCATAATTATTTTAGAAATGTCTATAAAATGGAAAATCTGACAAAATGATTTTTTTTGTGCTTGTTCGTGTATAACTAATTTGACGTGATCTTCACCGAAGAAGGAACGAATACTGTGGTAGCGGTTACCTACTATGTATCGGGAGTGTGTAAAAATTGACCCAGAAGTAATCTGGTTTAAGAGATGATTAGAGGTAAGTTCCACCTACGACGTAGCGAAAAAGGTAAGTATTCCAATCTTACATGCAATCCTCTTTGAAATTTGAAATAAGGTCGTGGGTTCGATTCCCACAGGACACAAATATTTATGTGATGAATATAAGTGTTTGTGTTCGTCTGGGTGTTTCTTATGTATTATAAGTATGTTTTTTTTAAAAAAAAAGCTTACTAGCAATGTGGGTTACACATTACTAGTATTCTTGCTAACCCCTCGTGCTAAGCTAAATGCTTGTGTTACGAGTGGGTAGTGGTATTATATCCATTGTCTAGTACCCATAGTACAAGTTCTGCTTAGTTTGGGACTAGATGGTGCTGTGTAAAATGTCGGAGAATATTTATTTATTGCGCAGATGGATTCGATTCAAAGGTATGTGAAGTATGAAACATTTTTGGAAATATTATTTTAGGTTTGCCTTATGTAATAACATATAAATCAGCAGTTTCAATTAACATAATCAGGCTCTCGGGACACGGGTGTTTTGGGAAGAACCTGTGTCGCATACGGCGGGAACAAACGCCCCGTGATCATACTTGCGTGGACTGCCCCGACACGGCGCAACACACGCTGTAGGCATGCCCAGCTTGGGCAGAGCAGCGCTGTGATCTTGGACCTTTCGCTTTTATCCGTATGCGCATGGGAAGCTGACTTACTACGAGCAAGTTATGCTTTATAAAGAGTCAGCCCGGACAGGGAGAGAGAAATGTCTACCTCCCTCCCTATCCACGTTATACGGCGGACGACCGAGGAGAATTTACCGTACCTACTATAAAAAAAAACTGAAACGATAGCTTCCTCTTCTTCGCCGGGAACTATTTATGAAATATGTTAAATTGGAACCAAATAACCTACAATTTATTCCGTTTTCACCCGGACATTTTATTGTTACGTTTAGCTTGCAAAATAAAATGTCCGGGTTCCGCCTCACGAAATTTGGTCATAATTAATGAGCCTCTTTGCAAAAAGCACGCGAAATTGGATGATGAATAATTTTTGTGGAGTATTTGGTGGTCTCCACTAACCTTAATTTGTTTGTAAGCGACGCCGACTAACGTCTTAATAATTGTACTGTCCGCGGTTGTTATGGACACAAACTTTACTTCCTCTTGCTTGATATTTCTTAAGTACTTGACAACTTCTTGCGTTTCTTATTTAAACTGACAGCATCTTGTTATCTTGCTGATATTAATAAAACAAAAGAGTTTCCCCGTTTATTACCCGGATAAGCAAAGTAAGAGCAAAGTTTTGTCTTTCGTGCGAATTTATGTTCGTTTAACTTTCCATTTGTTGTACCTTACAGATAGGTACAAAAAACAAAATTATTTGGTTTACATACTACTAGCGACCCTAGCGGATGCTACAGGCAACCGGTGTTGTCTAATTCTATGTGTGCGTATCTACGTACAGTGCGTATTATGCACACGCTCAAGCGAGGATTGATAAAACGACTTGCACACAACTATAACCAAACCAGAAATTAATCTCATACATAAAAGGAATATGATGCCGTATTTTAGCCGGCAGAAAAATAGCTTCCGTAGCGTTACGGTGAGGTGACTGGAATCGAAGCACAAGCGGCGTGTCGTGAGTTCAAATCACGGTAGAGGAAATTATTTTTGTCATTATGTCATACTTTTTATATTTAAAAAAAGTAAATTGTGTAAACTCTTTTGGTTTAATTGACTTGTTTTTATTTGTGTTGTATTGATTTGTTTGTTATTGAAATAAAACAACAAAAATGGTATATTAAAACATTTAATTAACTAAATAACGGATCGATTAATATACACAATAGAAAAACAATTTTATCGAGCCTCGAGGCAGTTATTATTTATTTATTTATTATTACACACACTACTCGTATCGTTACAGGATAACCTCCACTACAATAATGGTTGAAAAATCAACTTACAGTTAATCGTTTCTTTAATGAAACGGTTACTATTTTATCAGTTATGAATACAAAGTTTTGTTTGATGGGTAAGTATGAGCGTAATATTTTGTTAGAGGTAATCAATTTAATCAAAAATAAAGACGTCAAGTAAGTAAATAAAAATTTACAAGTTAACTTTTCACATCATAATAAGACAAAGTTATTTTTGTTGGATAAGGATGGACATAATATATTTTGTCAAAGTATTGAGTATAGGTATATCAATATAATCATAGTAAAATAAAATGTGAAGTGAATCAACATGTTACAGGAAGAAATTATGGCAATTTCTAACCTCAGGAACAATAACATCACTCACATTACAAAATGGCTACATATTAACTAAAGACTTTCATTATTTATGATACACACGTCGTTTAAAACAGTGTGATCACTTTTAAAATATAGTGTGAAAAATATAACACGTCATGGCAATTATTAATGTGTCGGCAAACCATCGTTATCAATTACCTCTTGTAACCTTCTAGGCATGCTGGCTACCATACTCGTAGCGACTCCCAAGTGGACGTAACTAGGTCATCTAAATTCGATTTTGATCTTGTATTCGATGAATCCCAGTTTAGCACCATGTGACCCCATAGGTTTTCTATGGGGTTTAAATCTGGACTTTTAGCAGGCCAGTCAATAATAGTCATGTTTTCTTGGTTGTCAAATCTTCTGAGCTGGTTTGCTGCATCGTAAAACAGCTGCACGCAAGTGGTTTCGCACGGTTTGTAAGCACACATTATGAGCTGTTGCGGTTATTCGGGTGGGGAGGAATGGGTCCGCTCTGTGCCTAGATATGATGTCCCGGTGTCATTTGAAAAAATTGATGATGGTTTTGGCCCACGTCGGCGATGGTCTACGTCACCGGAATCTGCAAATCGTCGAACCCATAACTGCACGGTTCTTCTCTGTAATAAAAAAGAAATGCTCAGAAACCAGTATAAGTATATAAATGCTGATATGTGTAAATAAATATTAATCATAATTTAACATGTCATGTTAATATAATTATAATACTAAAAACATTGATTCCAATGATATACCTATTATTTGTATCATCATTAGTAAACATAATTAATATTAGTTACTTGCTTAATTCGAATAAGTAATTGAATCTTGGCTCAAATCCTATGCCATAAATTTAATTTATTTATATATTGTGTTAAGTCAGTATTACTTATATGACACTTTCCTAAATGAATTAATTATTATGTGTTTTAATATACTTACTATATTAATTAATATAATATATATATATATATATATATATTATATTATTAATATAATTAGTTAATTCTATTATTAATTAATATAGTATATTAAAACAAATAATAATTAATTCATTTAGTAAAGAATAAAATATTTAATATACTTACTATATAATATAGTATAATTAACGTTTACAGACAAGAAGAGCATAGGTTCATAATGAAAATGTCCATAAATGTTACTCACCGATATCATTAATCGCCTCGCTATTTCACTGATAGAAATGTTTTGCTCGTGTAATACAACAATTTCGGCCTTCTTAAACATCGTTAAGTGTTGCATGATTAAGCAATAAAAAATAGGATAACACCGCACACAAATTATTACAGGAGTTGTAAGAAGCAATCTATGTTTAAACGAAGGTCGTAATAGTTAATGCAAATAGACTGGACAAATGACGACGTTCAATTCTTATAAAATAAAATAATTGAAAAATTGTGGGTAGCTTTGTCTACTAAGGACACAAAATAAAATGCTGAAGTAGTTAGTTTCGATGGCATATCTCAAATGTTGCAAAACTTCGATTGTCTTATGAACTGGATTAATAGTAACTTGTAAAAGATTTAAATAATATTATAAAAAGAATATAATTCGCAAGTGTGGTTTGATCATACGGCATTCGTTTTACCAGTCAGAGACATTAGCAACGGTGCTAAAGCTGCTCTAGTAAAATTGTTTGAAATAGTGCAATGCATTCAACCACACCAATTAGTAATAAGGACTATTATAGCGTATTAGCCATGCCTAAGTATTGATGTAGGTGTGTGTGTAGTAGAACTCGCTCGCTTGGACGTTAGTATGCGTACTGATTTACATCGTCTTATTAGTTTACGCACACAATAACAACGGCAGTTATCCATGTGTTGATGTAAACTAATTAGGTGGTTAAACGGAAAAAATAAACGTGTGATAAAGTGAGGATGTATTTTATGATTTTTTAACATATAGAAAAGTCGTGTCTGTAATTGCAAAACAGCTGGAGAAGACTAATTAAGCGATACGCGACTAATTCAGGATTTTAGAATTGTCTGTCTGTATTGTTAACATTTTAAAATATCTCATCAGAAAAGTTATAATGTAGTCGAGTTGATCAATCGATATATTCCTTTTATCAGTGGTAATAACTGTCTATGGAACTGTCAACCGTTGACGTTGACGGACTCGAGCGGGTGTAACGAAGACCACTTTTGTTCCGGCTGCCGAAGCGAGAGGATCCTTGAACGAACGGTTGACTTCTACACGCTTATAATTTTATTTTAGGGTATTGTAAAGGTCGATGGAATCAGTCTTTGAGTTTGTTATTTTTAATAATTTAAAATAAATCTATCATCATTTATAGATCGTGGTATTCATTATTATTTAGCCTTTTAAAGTTCAGAAGTGGCGTAATCACGTCAACCGCACGGTCAAAGGTAAAGTTGCAGTATACAGGTGAGTCGATATAAATATCTATTTACTGAATTTTATTGTTATAATTGATTTTGTGTTTTGACGTAGTAACACCCGCCAATCGATGATTATGGTACCAAATGTAATTATGAAATCTGGTTATGTATATTATGCTCTAATTATTTTATTTTTTTTGTGTCTACTACCCACAATCGTGAATAAATATTGGTTCGCTGGTAAAGTATATCAAAACGTCCAATCTTTGCTATTTATCCGTTTTGTAAGTTTTATTAGTGATTTTTTTGAAAGGGGGTGCAGTGTTTCTGTGCATCGGTTCGTTCTTTTACCAACTTGTCTACTACACCCACAAATTTAGTCGCTCAATAGGTACTACATATACATACAGGGTCGTCATATATACTTTTGCTTTCTTTCCTGGTTGTTTACAGTATGTTGGATATATTATGTATAGATACTTGTACGTGATTAATTTGGCTTTGTATCTTGTACACTGAAACAAAATAATATGTAGGACTACCGACTTTAAGTTTCAGTGTTAAGGTTCCAAAGCTGATTGAGAAATGCAATGAACGAACATTGTTTAATGCTTACTATGTTTTACAGTGATTGAATAAGTACTATCCTTCCTTATTAGTATCCTCACTCCTAACCGGTCTAAAATGAGTACACCTTCTCCTGTTAGGTCAAGATCCCCTAGTCTTTCTAGACGTAGAAATTTATCAGTGCAAAGTACATTTTCTCGCCCAAGTGATAAACCTGATAAGGAACGTCGGAGGTCTTACAAACGGTCTCGCAAGTCGAAAAAGCGGCATAAGGGTCGCAGATATGACTCTAGTGACACTTCATCTACTTCTTCATCGAACTCTAGTGATTCGTCCCCAACTAGATTTAAGCGTCATAAACGTAAACGAAAACAGCCAGGACATTCAGTTAACAATTCCGAAGCATCGGTTTTGGAGAAACTAGTAGTGGCTCTTAACGATCGCAATAACACTGGGTCTCTTAGTGCATCTGGACTTCACACTTCACAAAACGTTATCCCGGAATTCGATCCTCAGGCTAAAATACAGACAATGAAACATTGGTTGGCTAAAGTAAACGAGTCTGCGCATGTGTATGGCTGGTCGGAAAGACAAACTATATTTTATGCTTTGCCAAAGCTCTCCGGGCTTGCTAAACGGTGGTACAATAGTCTGACTAGCGTTAAATACACATGGGCTGAATGGCAGGCAAAACTTATAGCTGCATTTCCTTGTGAGCACAATTATGGTGAACTTCTATCGGAAATGCTAGCTAGAAGGTCTAGACGAAACGAATCGCTAGAAGAATATTACTACGATAAAATCATGTTTATAAATAGATGCGAACTAAAGGGTAAGCAGGCAGTAGATTGTCTCACTCATGGCATTTACGACAATAATATTAGGATGAATGTGCAGGGTGCTAATTTTTTAAAACCTGAAGATGTTTTAAAATACTTTCGAAATATATCATCTAAGATGAATGATGTATCGAAAAGATTTACACCTAACGTGCGTATTAATGACGAAACGAATTCCGGTACTGCTAAGATAGCCAATTTAAATTCAAGACGACCATTAAATTCGGAGGTCACTTGTTATAATTGTAAGGAAAAAGGACATATAGTTTCGCGGTGTCCAAAACCTCTCATAAAATGTAGACAGTGTCGGCAATATGGTCATGTTGATAAAAATTGTACAAACAGGAATTCAGGCAGCGTAACTGATACGCGACCGAATACAGATACTTTCAATGATCAATCAAAAAACGTCCTCAATATATCGCAGAATAGTAACGTTAGTGATAAATACTATAAACAGATATTATTGAAAGATATATCCATTAAAGCATTTGTAGATCTGGGTAGTTATTGTACATTATTGAGGAGAGATATCGGAGAACAACTCGGAATAGCTATCGACACCAACAATTTACCTATACTTAACGGGTTTGGTCAAGGAACCGTTCGTCCAAGCGGTCGTATTACTGTTCGAATCAGACTTGATGGTCTTGACGAACAGGTTGAAGTATATTTGGTCGAACCTTACTTACTTGTAGCGGATGCGCTTATTGGTCATTCACTCACTGAGTTACCGGGTGTAAGAGTTTACAAGTCCGATGCTTCTCTGTTCCTTTACAAGGAACCACCATCTAACAGCAAAAAGGTCGCTTTGTCGTGTCTTGAGACTAGTTCAATTTATGGCATGTGTACCATTAAAGTAAATACAGATCTAGAAGTTACTGGATTAGTTTACGTCAGCAGCGAGTCCTGTATGAAAAGCGGTAGAGAGTACTTCGTTCTACCTGGAGTGTATACTATTGATAGAGGGTTAGGGTCTATTATTATTATAGGGCTTAGTTCGCAACCGTTCAGCATAACCCCCGGCACCTTAATAGCTAGAGCAGTATATTTGGCCGGTAGCTTACAACCGATGACGAACCAAATTACTAATACACATAAGACTCAAATTAATATTTTAAGCATTGATTTCGTAGATAATCGTATAACCAGTGACCAGATTATAGTAGATGATGACTTAGATTTAGAAACGCGTGAGAAACTATGCTCATTGCTAAATTCACGACGCAACTGTTTCGCTTTTTCTATAGAAGAATTGGGTAAAACATCATTAGCTGAAATGCGTATTCAGTTGAAGGATCACATTCCAGTCACATACAGACCGTATCGCCTCTCATTATCCGAACGCGAAAAAGTAAAGGCTATTGTGAACCAATTGCTTGATACTGGGATTATTCGCGAATCAACGTCTGAATACGCAAGTCCCATAATACTTGTAGCTAAGAAGAATGGTGATACAAGATTATGCGTGGACTATAGGGCATTAAATCGGAAAACTTTGAAAGAAAAGTTTCCTATGCCACTGATAGACGACCAAATTGATAGGCTTTCGGGTCAGGTTTTCTTTAGCACTTTGGATTTGACATCCGGCTACCATCAGGTGCCCGTGTCTGAGGATTCCAAGCACCTCACAGCTTTCGTGACTCCAGACGGGCACTACGAATACAACCGTATGCCTTTTGGTTTAACGAATGCACCGGCTGTGTTCCAGAGGCTTATTATAAACGTTTTGAAACGACGCAATATTCCTGGCGTATTAGCATATATGGATGACGTAATTATTGCGTCTACTAGCATTGATGAGGGACTGGAAAAACTATCAGCCGTTCTTGATCTTGTCAAGGAGGCCAATTTGACATTAAATTTGAGTAAATGCAATTTCTTTAAAAAATCTATAGATTATTTAGGTTTTGAGATATCGTCAGACGGAGTTCGTCCCGGTCTTAAAAAGATTACAGCGGTTAGCGCATTTAAAACACCTCAGACCGTTCATGAGATACGACAATTCATCGGACTAGCCAGTTTCTTTCGCCGATTTGTTGCCGGATTCGCTACTATAGCAAGACCGCTGACCTCCCTTACTAAATCCAATACTGCTTGGACTTGGGGAACTGAGCAAGAAAAAGCTTTTACAACATTAAAAGTTATGTTGACTCAGAGGCCCATCCTTGCGATATATAACCCCAGTTACCAGACAGAGCTTCATACAGATGCAAGCTCGTCTGGTCTGGGGGGTATCTTACTTCAGCGAGCCGAAGAGGCGAAGCCTCTACAAGCGGTAGCGTATTTTAGCCGGCAGACGACAGCGGAGGAACAACATTTCCACTCTTATGAGCTGGAAACCCTCGCTGTTGTAGCCTCTCTTAATCGATTTAGGGTTTATCTACTTGGAATCGAATTCAAAGTCGTAACTGATTGTAATGCACTCAGAACGACATTGACAAAAAGGGATTTGATTCCAAGAATAGCTCGGTGGTGGCTCTCTGTTCAAGAATACTCGTTCACAATCGAGTACAGAGCAGGAGCTCGGCTATCCCATGCGGACGCACTAAGTCGTAACTCGATTAAAGAGGTTGATCACGAACCGGTACCGGTGATGCTTATAAGTGACGTTCATTGGTTGCAATCCGTGCAGTTGAGTGACCCACGGCTGTGTCACGTAAAAGCCATTTTAAACACTAATTCATTAGAAGCCAAGGATGTCCGTAATAAGTACGAATTAAAGGATGGTAAAATATTCAGGAAGATAGGGAACGAATTACGTTGGGCCGTACCTAGGGACGCACGATGGAAAATCTGTCAACTTTGTCACGACGAGGTTGGTCACTTCTCGTATGAAAAGACTTTGGAAAAGGCCAAGCATGATTACTGGTTTCCGCGAATGACCCAATTCATTAAAAAATATGTGAGAGCATGTATTCCATGCGCTTATTCTAAACAATGTGGTGGTAAGAAACCGGGGTTTCTTCATCCGATTCCAAAACCAGATCTTCCTTTCCACAGTCTTCACATAGACCACTTAGGACCTTTTGTAAAAAGTAGGCGAGGAAACTCGTACATTTTAGGAATAATAGATAGTTTTACCAAGTTTATAATTCTTCGCGCGGTTAAAAATACAAAAAGTAAAACCTCTATAAATGTTTTAAATGATGTGTTTTCTCTCTTCGGTACGCCTAAAATATTGATATCCGACAGAGGTACAAGTTTTACTTCCAAAGAGTTTCTCACATTTGTAAAGGACCACGGCATTAAACATACCTTAAATGCCGTCGCCACCCCTAGGGCGAACGGCCAAATCGAAAGGTACAATCGATCTATATTGTCTTCTTTGGTTGCGTTGTGTCATGATAGTGATGATAAACACTGGGATAACCACGTGGCAAAGGTCCAGTGGAGTCTCAATAACACGGTCAACCAGAGCACGGGTAAATCACCTTCAGAAATATTTTTTGGAAAACCAAGCGTTAACGTAACAGAAGGTCATTTACACGAACTGAATGTTGAAGACTCGTTAACAGATGACACTCTACAAAAAATCCGAAACGATGCTAGTGCTAGGATTAATAAACAACAGAAAGACATGAAGGAAAGATATGATAGAAAAAGATGCAAAGCTAGGTCATACAAGATCGGAGAGCTGGTGATGGTTCAGAGAGTCATTAAGACCCCCGGTGAGAGTAATAAACTTGCACCCGCGTTTAGTGGTCCCTATAGAATAACTAAAATCTTTGACCATGACCGATACGAAGTAAGTAGCGTTGAAGGCTATTCAAAGAAAAGATACACTAATGTTTTTCCGGTTGACAAAATTAAACCATGGGTCAGATTCAGAGAGTCTGAATCTGAAACCGAATATTATGATGATAGTGATAATTAAAAAAAGAAGTAGTTGATAATAGTACATAATTATATATATTTAATAATAGTAATTGTAGTTATATTCGTTAATATTGCTTGTAATTAAGCTACTTTATTAACCTCCTTTACCCGACACCTATCCTATGTTTCCCATCAATAGTACCAACCCACCGAGGCAACCGAAAGCTGGATGAAGCGGCCTAGTCTGGGATTCGTGAATAATGTGAATACGACATAATCGTATCCTTTCCTATAAGTGAAATTAGCATAATTTAATATCTAAGTCCCTTGTGTGGGCTAAGGATGAACCACTCTGAGACCGTAGCTCCTTGTGTGGGCAGTCGTTTCAATACTAAGACCGTTGCCCCTTGTGTGGGCTAGACATAGTGCTCTGAGACCATAGCTCCTTGTGCGAGTGAATGGCGGGCAGTCGTTTCAGTTCTAAGGCCGTCGCTCCTTGTGTGGGCCAGATAGATACAAAGTGCCCTGAGGTTATAGCTCCTTGTGTGAGCAAATGGCGGGCAATATTTTTTGTTCTTAGGCTGGAGCTCCTTGTGTGGGCTAGAAATAATCTGCACAGAGGCTGTAGCTCCTTGTGTGGGCAAATGGCAGGCAGTTATTTCTATTTTACAGCCGTAGCTCCTTGTGCGAGCCGAAGTGTACTGCCTTTAAGACCGGAGCTCCTTGTGTGGGCAAACGGCGGCAGCTTTACATTATTGCTCCTTGCGTGGGCGTGCGGTGTGCTATCTCGAATACGCAGTCCCTTGTGTGGGCAAGCGGCGGGATAGTTTGTACTTTTATACATGGCTCTAGCGCCCTTGTGTGTAGACAGTTGCTGATTAACTTATGGCAAGGTTCCACCTACAACGTGAATGGGCAACATAACTACACTTCATTTACCGCGTGCAAGACGTATCCTGGTAACCTAGTTTAAGACAAGACTATAACCTAAATTTGAGCAATGAGGTCATTTCTCCATAGCAGAATGGCCGAAGCGAAGATTTATGCTAAGCAGAAATAATATTATAATTTTCACTATTATTGAAATAAAGAATAATTATTTATTTATTATGTAATAACATTAAATGTAATAGATTGTGGTTTTGTTAATAATGTCTGCTTCTGGGAAGTTAGGCCATTCATGAAGTATAGTAGCCTTAAGTCCTTTTCACATTTAATTAATTATTATTCATAATTTTAGTATACGTTGTAGTTGCCTTCTCTCAGTATTTCTCTTTGTCTGGGACAGACACTGCTTCAGGATGGCCGACTGTTAACATTTTAAAATATCTCATCAGAAAAGTTATAATGTAGTCGAGTTGATCAATCGATATATTCCTTTTATCAGTGGTAATAACTGTCTATGGAACTGTCAACCGTTGACGTTGACGGACTCGAGCGGGTGTAACGAAGACCACTTTTGTTCCGGCTGCCGAAGCGAGAGGATCCTTGAACGAACGGTTGACTTCTACACGCTTATAATTTTATTTTAGGGTATTGTAAAGGTCGATGGAATCAGTCTTTGAGTTTGTTATTTTTAATAATTTAAAATAAATCTATCATCATTTATAGATCGTGGTATTCATTATTATTTAGCCTTTTAAAGTATGTTGGTATGTGTTTCTGTATATGGGCTTAAAACTCAAGATCTACTTGACGGATTTATACTATAGTTTATAGGTAGATGGCCTGGTCAACATTTAGGGTACTTTTCCGCTGAACGGATTTTGATAAAATTAGGCTAGGATATAAGTTGCATCTTGAGAAAGAACATAGGCTAGACCATTTGTCTCAAAAAGTATTTTTGGAACGTGAGTGAAACCGTGGGCTGTAGCTAGTTTATCATAATTTACAATAAATTGGTACCTACTACATAATAAGCCAAGAGTAACTCCCGACCTTGTTATCATTTACAAACCTATTATTTATCTGCGTAAGTTCAATATAGCCGTCTAATATATAACTGCCTCATTAGCCAAGTGTTCCTGAGCGCGACTGCTACGCTAGAGGTCCTGGGTTCGATTCCCAGGTCGAGCAAAGTGTTATTGGGTTTTTCTATGAAATTCCCAGTAGCAGCTCGGAGTTAGGAATTTGTGCCCGGTTAATGGCAATAGGCTCGCCCCCCTATTACATGGGACCTAAACATACCGGCGAACTGTGGGTGTACATTAGTACACCTCTGCCTAACCCTTCGGGGAAAAGAGGCGTGGTATGTTATGTTAAGTTCAATATAAATTCTTTGATTTTTTTTTCCTTGTTATTCTGCCTGATATCTGTGATAACAATTTAGCGGTACATGTACTGCTGTAAATCCGCTCCACGTGACGTCGCGCCGACGTTTCACGCGTACTGCTAGCTGTATATATTACACATATTACATAGGAATATACTGTGACATGCCGCCCTCGATTGAAGCCCTGCCTACGTCGGCAAGATTAACGTACAGATTACCTCGTGACCCGAAATACACGTTTTTGATACATGCTGTCAAACACGAGAAGGCGCGCTTTGCCAACTGGTTTATGTTAGGATGATGCCTGTTCACATACAGAGGAACAAGCCAAGGATAATTTTCGCTTCTATTATCAGTACAAAACTTTGTCATAGACATCATCCAGTGTCTGGTACTAGCGATAGCTGTGTGAATGTGCCTACGGGATCCCATATTTTTTTAAACATCATGTAGGTATATCCGCAATAACCTACTGACATGACGTTCAGTATCAATAGTGATATTCACAACTTAATACTACCAATAAACATAAAATAGTGGTACCTAAAACAAATACCACTCTGAACCAGAACCACTCCGGTCTTATGCTGTGGAATCAGCTCCCTGCCGAGGTTTTTCCAAAGGACTACAGCATGGGATTTTTCAAATAGAGTATGAAAACATTTTTACATGGTCGGTAACGATACCCCTGGTGCTGTAAGCGTCTATAGGCTACGGTAACCGCTTACAATCAGGCGGGCCGGATGATTCTTTGCCACCTTAATGGTATAAAAAAATAACTAGAAAATTGTGTGCGTTTTCACAATAAACTGCCAAAATATCTCACCGATCTCAACGGCAAGGAATTTAAAAAGTACGTCGAATCTGTTCTTCTTTAAGAAAGCCTATTATAAAATCAAGAACAACGTCGACAACAAGAATGTGTGGTGTACCTGAGGCTATTAATTACATCGGGTTTTTGTTTTATTTTAAATTTTATGTATAAACCTGCTTTGATGAAGTATGTTTTTCTGCACAGTTTATTTAATTTCTTATAATGTTGAGTTCTCCAATGCTTGGAACCTTATTTTCATAATTATAGCCTTCGATCCAACTTGGATAACCTTCAATTTCCTCACATCCTGTTATCGCAATGTTGAACCAGTGAAGAATGTAACACGACTTTTTTTTAAAAGAGCGTCCGTAGAGTTTCTTTCGTTTTGGAACTGTGCAAGTAAAATCATAACTTTTCATAAACTAGATTATCTATATAATACTAACATTTGAATTTGAACTACAATTATTTTGTGCCATTAATATCAAATGGTCGAAATCAATATCCTTGGCTATCCCCAGTCGCGAGGCCACCCGGGTCCCGCGACACAACATTAAATTTTTTAATAAGCTTATTGAGGCCTTCCTTGTCCCTGCCAACCGCAAGTATTTTAATTTAAACTTTACTTAAATTTTTCATCGATTATTCAGATTGTTGGAATTATGAATGAGTAACAGATAACGGACATGTGATCGTATATAATTAATGAAACATTTATAAACTCCACAATTTATTAATAGCCTGACCACTTCGTTCCTCGGGAAGCACGTCAAAGCACCGCCGTTCTCCATTGTTTTCGGTTAGAAAATTCCGACACGTACTTGCTTCTACTGGTACAGTCTGGTAATTGTTCACTATTCAGTCGCCATGTTAGAAAACTGATTGTAAATTATGCTAAGCATGTCTAAATATGCCTTACCATAAATTTATATTTTGAGAATATTCGTCTGTCCGTCTGTTTGTCTAAAATATGCTGGAAACGGATCTCAATGAAAATTAATTTTAATTTTCGACTTGGGTGTTTTGTTTCGATAACTTTCAGGGTTCAGAAGATTTTAATATAAGTATTTGTAGTATAAGGAATGATTAGAGGACTAGAATACATGAATATGATCTCTTCAGCTGCGACCAAACCTAGTCAGGCAGACGTGTATAAGATGCACGTGAGTAGGCACAGCCACACCCATTTTCTTTTACTCTTCGTCTCCAGTATCACCTCGCTGCTACTGCTGCGTTCTATACATGGTATTGTTTGACTTGCCCCATTTTCTTGCCCGACCGCATTAAGTGGCTTCCCTTCCCCTTCAGGAAGGAAAATACTTCCAATTATTCTATATTGATTTGTGCCTATAAAAATAAGGACCGGGATAACCGGCTTTCATCGAAGTTCTACAAGTAAGAACCATCAAAAATTTTAACATTGTGATTTTTGGAAGCTTCTGACTTTTTTATCCTTTGGTATGTACATTCTATTTTTATATCCGAGTAAATTATTTTTTATGGTGCTCAATTCACAATTCAATCCAAAGGAAAACAAAGAAATGTTCACATATCTGAGAAAATCTATTATTTCAGTGCACCTTACCAAAAGATCCCGGAAATCCCGAACCCGATAAACAAGCGAAACTCCAATGACACTTTAACATTAATTATGTAATTAACTGTAAAAGTTTACATCCTATTACATTTAATAGCCTGGTGTGTACTCGCGAGACAGCCACGTGAGCGCCTAAAGTTACCATCAACTGTAATTCCGCTTCATTATACATATTACCAGATTACCGGTACTCAAAGTAATTTTAATGAAGGTTTACATTATAGGCTCTTAACATTGCTTGTGTCATTAATACCTAATGTTACGTAAATGTTTCAGCAGTCAAGGTAGGATTTTATTGCTTCCAAAATAATTGCATGTTTAAAAAAATACGTAGCCTTAAATTACGATTTTCGACGGTATTCTGTAGGGTTGCGTAGAACGTAGCGTTGCGTAGCACGTAGCGCTGCGTAGCACGTAGCTCTGCATAGCACGTAGCGTTGCGTAGCACGTAGCGCTGCGTAGTACGTAGCGTTACGTAGCACGTAGCGTTGCGTCGTGTGGAGCGTTGCGTTGCACGTAGCGTTGCGTAGCACGTAGCGCTGCGTACTACGCAGCGCTACGTAGCACGTAGCGTTGCGTCGTGTGGAGCGTTGCGTTGCACGTAGCGTTGCACGTAGCGTTGCGTAGCTCGTCGCGTTGCGTAGCGGCTCAGCGATGAGTTTCTGCACCATGGGTTGTGGGTTCGATCCTTACACAGAACTAATATATTTAACCGCGCACTTTTTTGAACTTCTGGAGGCCGTAGTACTCATCTCATCTCTGAGTCGCTATGCCAAATGTGCTGTCTTAGACATTATACATTGAGGTATTACATGCTCAAATATTCTTTTGTAAAGAGGTTTTCCTAAAATTGTAATTCTTTTAATTAAACCAAACTGACGACCTATACAAACGAAGAAAAATGGTTGATTAAATACCTACGTTACGAAGCGGACGCAGCCTTTTTGTACAGTTTAATTAATATTTTTTGTATAAATCTAGAAGTAAATAGAGATTATTACTTAATATTACATTATTTTATTTGTTTGCGTTTGTAAACAAAATAATATGAGCGTAACCTGTAACCGTCCATTATGTAACTGTGGTGAGAGGTACATTATGTAAGAGAGGTGTTGCAAGTGCGTTGCCGGCCTTTTAATAGGGTTTAGGCCTCCGGTATCCTCACTCACTCGACGAAACACAACGTAAGCGTTCATTCACTCCGATTTTCTGTGAGGCTGTGGTATCACTACGGTCAAGGAGGCCCATTCGTGCCGAAGCGTGGCTCTCCCACAGCAAGCTTGTCAGACGGCGTGGTCGGAGGATACTCTCTTTGGTTGGAGGGGCAATACACCTCGTCACTCCACACGGGTAACATACAATCCACAGTAAACAGGACACTTCGTCACATATTTTAATGATAGGCTTGATTTGGTTGCATTTGTGTATCTGTTATTTTTTGTTAGATTCAAATAAATAAAAATATTAACCTTACAATTTGTCACCCTTACAAATTTACGCGTAGTAACTTTTAATGTCATTAACGCCTTCCCTCAGGACTCGTCATTATTCGACGGAACTACTTTTATGAAGTGACATGCGATCTACATACCTCCAGTTTGAATTTTAATTAATTACAATTAATTGACTGTATATGAATGAAGTCTGCCAACGCGCATTAATCCAGCCTCGTTGACATAGCCATAGTCAGACATCCATAGTCTGGTAGAGAATGACCGCCTTTGTACACTTCTGTACATAAAAAGTAAATAGCCTCATCTCACTTGTAGATGGTAAATAAACACGTAATGATAAATAAATAAAGTTCATTTGTTATATTGTCTGCAGTATGTTCATGGTCTGAGAAATCGTAATCTGGGTTGAGATAGGTGACCTTTGATGTTTCAATGTCTACTTACAAAATTACATATACTCTAACTCCTGGTATCAGAACTTCAACTAGTGTACACAGTAATAACCTCAACACAACCAATATGTGAAATATTTAACAACCGATGTGTTAGAAAAGCTAATATCATTCAGAAACGTTTCTCAGTCGCCTGTCACAGCGTACGTGACTTGACGTGTCTCTAACACCCTCTTCATATATTGAAACTCCTAAATACGCCAAGAAAAACCACACTACACATACGTAAGTTATTTGTGTGTAAACAATACTCGCTACTAAAAACAGCAGTACTTAAACAGGTGCCTACGTATTGCTTTCGGGTGAGTGTATATAGGTTGTGTCTCGTCCATTCCTGCATGTCGACTGCAGGCTCTGTGGCAAATAGACTGTGGTACCGGTAATTAAACAGCCTGTGTTAGTATTAGATGTTTCATTATAGCATTAAAGGAGAAAATCATAATTCAGATTAGATTTTCTTGGAAGTCAGTCAATATGTGTAGTCATTTAGTCGGGATCATTCATCGTGAGTTTTTCAAAATGTTGAATTATAACATAACATAACATACCGTCACGCCTGTATTCCCCGAAGGGTTAGGCAGAGGTGTACTAAGGTACACCCACAGTTCGCCGGGATGTTTAGGTCCCATGAAATAGGGGGCGATAACCGGGCACAATTTCCAAACTCCGAGCTACTACTGAGAATTTTACCAAAAAACCCAATAACACTTTGCTCGACCCGGGAATCGAACCCAGGACCTCTAGGGTAGCAATCGCACTTGGGACTACTAGACTAACGAGGCAGTTTTGAATGATGAGGTTTTTAATACTACTATTTATTTGCAACAGGTCTTGTCCTAGAATGATAGCTTCACTATACCCCGTACAATTCATGCATTTAGTAGGTATTATAATATTTCTTAGCAGTCTTGATGCGGGTTTAGCATATGCAGGCAAAATAAAATAAAAGCTCGCTGAACGCTGATGCGTGGGGCCGCGTCCTCCGCGCGTGCTGCATGTGTGAGGTAGGTATGTATCTGTCGCTGCGTAGTACTTAATAACACTGCGGCCACCGCAGGGCGAGGCCACGACCCTGACAGTGGCTCGGTAGAGACTCTTATTAGAGGAGCGGGCAGCTTCCTCGCAACGCGTAACTAAATGAATATAAAAAGCTCTTGTTGTTCCTTATTTTTATTTGATCAACCTACAAATAGAGGAAAACGTAATCTACGATATGTAAAACAAAGTAGTTATACCATGTATAACTCAAGAAGCGCTTTTTATGATCTTTGTTTGTTGGATTTGTCTCCACCCCGGATAGCAGAATGCTGAGTGACTATTAATAATTCGAAAAAAAACACGACAAAAAATATTAAGTAATTGATTTTCTCATATTTTGTCAAGTATTTTGTATCGGGAACGGATTGACTGATTTCATAGAAATAAAACACGGACAAAATGAACATGACGCACGATGGTTGTACGGTTCCAAAAGGTTGATCCCGTTGATCCTATGGAGAAGAATCCGACAAGAAACTCCGTGGACAATTTTAAAATTAATGGTGTTACATACTATACAATATTGCGGGATGTGGTTGAAAGTCAATGTCCAAATTAGAGCGCAGTCAATTATATTAATCTATATATATAAAAGAAAGTCCTGTTAGTTACACCATTTATAACTCAAGAACGGCTGAACCGATTTGGCTGAAAATAAGTGGAGAGGTAGCTTAGAACCAGGAGACGGACATAGGATACTTTTTGTCCCGTTCCCGTGGGGTGTGATGACAGACCGAATTCCACGGGGGCGAAGCCGCGGGCAGAAGCTAGTTTAGTATATTAAGATTTCAAGTATTTTAATATACATTAAGTTTCCCATCATTTAAGAACTAGATGTCATTATAAGAAGATAAATAAAGCTCCACGCGTCTATACGTGAATCAATACTCAACATCATAAAAAGTAGTGATCCAATGTTGTACTACTTCATTCTGAAAATAAAATGTTCTATATTGAGAGTCAAGTGTTTAATATATTATCAGCTCCTAGCTCCAACAGCCGCCAGTGAAAGGCGCTCCTTAACTGCTGCCGCAATACATCTATCTTTTACTACAGATCTTTAAACTTACGGTTTATCGCTGCAAGCGGCTCGAGTGTAATAAATACTGCACGAATTGCCACTATTTGAAACCTCCCTGAAACTTTGATTATCTCCTTTGCAAGAGAAGAGATGAGAAATATTTATATCCAATCGGATTTATAAAAAAACGATACCACGACTGTTCGTAGTTTAAGGTTCTCAGGTGTCCTAAAATAGCAGCTCGACACAGCACAGACAGAACGTTTGACGATCGCCAGTCAAATCCGCCCCTCCGGAAATAAAATGTTCTACAAAAACTAGTGACAGTTGCAGAAAATATAAAATGTACCTACGTGTGGCTGTGAACGAGGCAGTTTCATACATCACTATCGATTTTTTTTTATTGACTGCTGGCTAAGTAGTATCTGTAAATGTTGTTGACATCCTATAGATCAAATAAATATAATTACCACTAACTGATATCACATTGTAGAAGACAAACATATACCTTCAAACATAAACATATCTTTAAGAGTATGGATATCGATATTGGTCAGAAATTGGGTTGAGCAGTACCTATCTAGAGCTTTATGTAAATTACTCAGCCGCATCTGACCCACACTGGCAGCTGAACCCAACATAGTTGACAAAAGGCTACGAGGACGATGATGACAGTACCCACAGATACAACAACTCTAAAAACATAACATAACATACCATCACGCCTGTATTCCCCGAAGGGTTAGGCAGAGGCGTACTAATGTACACCCACAGTTCGCCGGTATGTTTGGGTCCCATGTAATAGGGGGCGAGCCTATTGCCATTAACCGGGCACAAATTCCTAACTCCGAGCTGCTACTGGGCATTTCATAGAAAAACCCAATAACACTTTGCTCGACCTGGGAATCGAACCCAAGACCCCTAGCATAGCAGTCGCGCTCAGGAACACTTGGCTAATGAGGCAGTTGTTGAGCAGAGTACAACAACTCTACATTTAGTTAATAATTCGCCTACGCTGTTATCAAATTATCAGAACTAGGTACTTACTAGTTAACAGGGAGTATCCTCGCTAATAATTTAACAACTTGAGATGACATACTCTGCAGGTAGATATTAATTATTCAATCAATTCACTGTACCAATTACAAACGATACCTAATTATGTAGCTTGGCAACGTGAAACTTAACATGAGAACCATTTACAATATATATGCGCGCATAACTTTGTAATATAGGAACTACTTTGACAATTACCTTAATGTTGTTACTACAAGTTATTAGATACCTCAATCAAAGCATAGAATAAAGACGGGAAAAATATAAAAGAATCTCAATATTTTGCAATGAACAATTGTATATCTGATTATATTATGGTGATCCCACCACATTACTAAACTTAGTAATAGATTAGTGAATATAGTGTCGTTATAACTAACAACAGAACATTATCCGTCTTTACGACTCTCACGAGACGCAATCAAGTTTCTTATTACAACCATTCTTCGAAGACAGTCACAATTACGTATCATCGTCCACCTGTAACCCTGCCTACCTCACCAGGAAAACGTTACGGTTGGCGAAATAATTACAAATTAGGCGATAACACATGACAAACAGATAGAGAAGGTTCATTCAGACATACATATACCTATGTAAGTAGATGAGGAATGAAACAAACGTAGTTAAAAGTAAAAAAATTAAGCGTGTTTCAGAAGATCTGTTCGTTGTTGCAATAGACCTAAACAAGTAACAAAACATCCTTTAGAAATGGCTAAGTAAACGGCCTCAGGCCGTAGTGCCTGGATCGTGTTCAATTTGATGTTCGACTCTATTCCTACACTTGTACCAAAATATCTCATTTAATTTATATTTCATCAAAAAGTAGCTATCCAAGTTTTGATGATCAATCAACGAGTGAGGCTTTCTCTGTGAAAATTCACAAGCCGAATTTTCATATTTTTAAGGAAAGAGCCTTGATGAACTATGAGGACCGTAAAAATGCCTTTCAGGTTTCCATCTGTAATCAAAGTTTGTATTCTGAACCTGTTAATTTGGTGCCACTTCCAGCATACACAGTTCATGATCTGATCCGGCGGCTGTGCAATTAGCGAGGGTCGCCGGCCCTCTGCCCTCTGTCTCCGCGGTATGTTTGCTCGGCGTGAGTCACATGTGGGCCAGTAATCACAAGGAAAGTCCCTTTATTGGAGGCGAGGCCGACATTACTCGCACGCGGTATTGATACCCCATCGTTTGTTTAGCCGCATATACCGTATTATGAATATATTTCGCCAATCTGATTGCTTATGGCTTGCAATTACTTGTTACGTAATTGTGAATAAACAATTTTGATTGGGCATTGAACCCAAGATAGAGAGTCGGTGACGAAATCAACGTTTCATGTATATTTTAATAAAATCTTGAGTATAAAAGTCAAATTAAGTTCTTTACTATCTCAGTGTGTTCACTAGTCTACTAGCTTCCTATTTCCTAACTATCCTGTGAATTTTAGGTCCTATGACGCAAGCGTGCCAACTGTCTAAACTGTAGTAGTTTAGACAGTTGTTGGAAATTACTTAAATTATAACGAATATCTTAATTTGAAGATTCCTGTGGGATTTTTTAAGGGACTTAATGGCCTTAAAATTAGTTTACCTATCTATATACTAATATATAAAGCTGAAGAGTTTGTTTGTTTGATTCAACGCGCTAATCTCAGGAACTACTGGTCCAATTTTAAAAATTATTTGTGTTAGATAGCCCATTTATTCAGGAAGGCTATAGGCTATATATCATCACGCTACGCAGACGAAGTCGCGGGCAGAAGCTATAATATATATATAAAACAAAATATTTGGTTTTATGAATAACTTAGCTAGTTCCAAGAATTTAGTTCCAAGTTTTTATCGAAGAAAGGTAAAGTAAAGCATATCAAATACAAATTACTCAACATTAAATCCTGTAATTGAAATAAGTTCGTGATCATTGTCCACGACTGCTAACTCGATGCTCTTACAACTTGCCGACAATTCGCAACTCGCGAATACAACTTATTACAAAGTGCTTCACATTTTTTACTTAGATCCGCTGAATTCGAAAAGTTTTCGTTTGTTAAAGGCCCTTAACGAAATACCTACTCAGAGACTGATGTTTCTGTAAGATTTTACGAGACTCGAAACTCGTCAACTTAAAATTAGGAGTTTACATGTATGTGTAACAAGTCACGAAATATGTTTTGTTAATAATATAATAAATCCACGATGTTTTTGTACCTTGTTTACTCAATACTCAATTCGTAAATGTAATGTAATGTAAAATTATTATATAAAACATAACATACCATCACGCCTGTATTCCCAGAAGGGTTTGGCAGAGGTGTACTAAGGTACACCCACAGTTCGCGAGTATGTTTAGGTCCCATGTAATAGGGGGCGAGCCTATTGCCATTAACCGGGCACAAATTCCAAACTCCGAGCTGCTACTGAGAATTTCATAGAAAAACCCAATAACACTTTGCTCGACCTGGGAATCGAACCCAAGACCTCTAGCGTAGCGGTCGCACTTGAAACCACTAGACTAACGAGGCAGTTAAAATTATTATATATTAAATTATAATTATCAATCTAAAAGTAGTTTATGCAATTCCGTCCTTATTTTTATCATGACCGGGATTTCGTTCACAGATATTAAAACACAAATCCAAGGCACGCACCCCTGTCTTTTCGAAGTTATGTGCGTATTATTAGTTCATTATCATTATTGTGATATATAATATCAGTGAGTTTTTCTTTTAATATTAAAATTAGCATAACAATGAATAAGTATGTCTATAATGAATACCTACAGGTTATCTTTCGCAAATCTTTGCGACCATTGATCTCTATTGCCTTACAAATAATTTAGAGCTCTTCCTGTATATTGGCTTTATTGTGTATACATAAAAAATAAAGCCGAAAAGACGCTGCCAGTCTATGCAGGCTGGCACAAGATAGAGACAAAGTTCCTTGAGATTGGTCGCCGACATCCGCTGAGGATATGGCACGTGCAGATGAACATATCTTTACATAGATCTAAGATGTTCTTTTTCTACGAGTTCAAACGTGGTTAACATCAGTAACTAACAAAAATAACTAATGAACTGAAAAAAAACCTAACAAAAATGTTCGGAAAACCTATAAGTACATCCAAAGATATTATAATGTTCCTATTTTATTTTTCTTAAGCAATATTTACAACTTTCTTAGTAACCTTATAAGTATGGTTATGTAGTTGCAAATCAAGGTAATTGTGGCTTATAGAAATATTTATTTCTATAACATTTAATTAAATAAATGAATGAAACCAAATAAAGGAAAGGGTTTTGCAATTTCACTATTCAAATTATTATTGAAAGTGAAATTCTTCCCAAAAATATCGTTATCAGTGCCACAACCTGCACAAAATGGAAAACACAAGTTGTTTTTTTAATTACATACTGATAACACTATCTCACGCTCGATAAACGGTTTTAACATCGCCTAAACTCGATGCTGTTGTCGAATATGCTCGTAATATGTGTTAATGTGTACCTACTGGTGCACTGATAGTCACGCACGTGCGACAGATTAGTCTGAATATCAGTTCGAGCCCCTGTCGGATCACTTCGATGACTTACCGTAAAAGTTCAGCTTTTCTTAATAAGCTTCCGTTAATTTACTATGATTGCAAGGAGTTATGAATATTTCTGTTCTCTTAACTACTTATTAAAATTAATTGACTAAATACTTACTTAAAAAGTTTTTCTATGTTTGAAGCTGGACTTACAACACTAAAAAACGTTTTATAACTGCGTATTTAACGTCTGATAGTCCACAAACTAAGTTTAACTTTCACTGTGCATAAGTTGTCTCAAATCACACACGTAAGATAGTTCGTATGTTGAGTCGAGGGAAGTTTCGCGAAAGCGGCATAAGAGGGCGGGAGACACGTATAGCCGAGGCGAGCGCTACGCGCCAACTGACGGCGCCCGCTCACTCCGCTCAACAATATGAATGACTCGTAGCCCGTAGACTGTTGCTACGAAGCGCCGTTGAACGCCTACGAATTTGCCAGCCCTGATATCTAGGGATGAAAAGGTAATAATGAGCCTCATCCCCTCCTCCACCCTACTTTACACCATGTAAAAATCTCTAGATTTAATGAAATTAATTTAATTAAGAAAATGTTCGCGACTTTAGATTAACAACTTTGTATTTAATTACCAAAAAATTCCTTAATCTCTAGGTTTAACTTTTTTTAATTCACAAAAAATATTACATTACGCATTCCTGTTCGGATAAGAATGGGCGGAGATTCATGTTAGCTGTATGTTATTAACGGGCCGACTGTTACCCAGTCACCTGTGTAAGCTAGGTAGTCATCGTGTCAATTTCTATTTACAGAACCAAGGTAACATTATGACATTGAAATAAAACTATTTTTACGGATTTTATCGCGTTGTATTAAATTTTATTATTTCCTCAGTCTACCCGTGACCATGGATGCTGTAAAGGATCCGAAACGTCGGGAAATAATAATAAAAAATAAAAAATTTAATTATACGCGATAAAATCCGTAAAAATAGTTTTATTTCAATGTCTAATATTCGCGTAAGTGTCAGAAACCAGCAAGATAACATTATGATTTATGATTAGTTAGTGTTGTCTTTGTTAAGCTGAACATGCCAACAATGTCAGAAAGAAGAAATAAAGAATGTTCAAGTTCAAATGTTTTTATTTCAAATAAGCTTTTACAAGCGTTTTTGAGACGTTATGATTCTAGTTGCACGGTTCCAAAAGGTTGATCCTATGGAGAAGAATCCGGCAAGAAACCATGGACACTCTTTTAAAATAAATTATTTTACAATCTTCAGTGGTACAATATTTCGATAACAAGATGTACGATCTATGATGTGTAGATGGACGTTGAAGGATGTCCAAGTTTGACCAAAGTCGACAATATTAAAAGAAGGTTCACATTATTTGAAAACCCGATTACCGAAATATTTAATTACCTAGAAGGCAAAAAATATGTGCCAAAAAATAAAAATAAAAGAAAAACAAATATCTTCTACTTGTACATTATATGCAGTCGTCAATATATTATGTTAACCGACTGATAAGAAGCGTAAAAACTACATAATCAAAGACTTATATCAATATGGAATTAACTGTGCTCTTACAAATAGTTCCACTACATGTTTACACTACCGTTGCGCCAAGTGTCGTGGATTCGATTACCACTCGTGGCAATACACTGTTATTGGTTTAGAGTGTGTGTGTTCGTGTGACTTAGGTTTCTCAAGTCCCCCGCGACACAGGGCTTGTTCCCTTAGTGCGGGATCATTTGACACATTTTGCAAGTAACTTACACAAAATATGTAAAAATCCTATCTCCATTGGTTTAAACTCGATATTCAATGCTTTATTTCATAATAAAAGCGGCGGTAGCCTAATGGCTGGGGCGTCGGACTTGGGATCATGTGGTTGCCGGTTCGAACCCCACACATTGCACTACCGACGTGAACCCACTCGTAACACAAGCAATCTAGCTTAGCACGAGGGGTTCACAAGAATACTAGTAATGTGCGACCGCATTGCTAGTAAGCTTCTAAAAAAAAAACTACATAAAAAAACTATGCTATATGATATGCCAATCCAGTCGAATCTAAGTAAAAAACTAACATGCATGTTAAAAGTCCGTTGTACGTACAGGTCCGGTTATAAACTGTCGGTATGACAAATTTTATCAAATTTTTAATATTGAAAGGAATTATTTATATTTATATTATTTTATATTATTTAACTCAACAAACGTACTAAGAAGAACAATGTTGTTGACGAACTTTTGGCATAGGGTCTGAGCGATCTGCTTTTGCGCGTGTTGTGAGTTCGATTCCGATACGGAGTAAATATTTGTAACCTACAGGTGTTCTGTGTCTGGGCGTTTATATATGAGAATTGTGTTTGTAAAATCACCCACGATACAAGAGAAAAGCCTAGTGTGGGCAAAGTTAAAGTAAATGTAAATACGACTAAAACTAGCTTTCTATTGAAATTGTGTTCTGTACCATAACTTTACCAATGGAAACATTAACCCCCTTATTTATTAATTAAATTATAAACTTTTCAGAGCTGTCACGTGTTTGTCTTGTTTGGACTCGTGATATTCTGCGGCAGGGTAAACATGAGAAAACATAATTATTAAGTAAAGCTATCAGATATTTTTATGACGTTTTATATTTCTATGAATATGAGGGTTAGTTTTTTACTAATATTTTCTAAATTATAAAAAGATCTAAAAAGACATTAAATATAAAAAGAAAAATTAAGATATAAAAAGATATTTATTTATAAATTTACCGCCTTAAGGTTGAAATTTCGAGAATTCTTAGCGGATGCTCGTTATAAAATAAACCTACGTTTCAACTTATGTCTGGACTATGATTCTTTGAGTTTGTTGCAACGTTTCTTTTCAGAGCTACAAAATGATGGCACCATCTGGTACTTACTTTGTAAGTGTCTTCAAAAGATTTTTATGAATTTTGGAGTACATAATTATCATGAAATTTCAAAGAAATACCCATGATTTATTAGATTTATCGTTTGAAAGGAAAATAAAATTATCACAGTCTTTAGGAAAATTACTGTCGCGAACAAACGGATCATGGAATACCTACTTGGATTCTTCGAACGATTCATTTCCATCAAAGCAAAGACCTGAGTTTAAGTGCTACTTGTAAATTATTCACGCGCTTAATGTTTCAAAGAGTTTAATGTTCGGCTGATATGTCTTCGTCTGTAAGACTCGTTTGTGTGTTCACTCATATCGCATTGCGTCACTTATTGTCTACTTGTATATTTCATTTTTTTTTCTGGCAGACTTGCTTACTTTTTAAATTTGATGTTCAATTTGTCTGGCAGTTAATCAAGCGGAATGCGTTTTATTTTGTTAAAGATGAGGCTCGATACTGACGCGTTGGTCGGTCGCGTGGGTCACGTAACCACACTAGACATAAATAGTAAGGTAAGGTTCCTAGCTCACCTATTTTACTGAGGGCAGAGCCCACCCACAATTCGCCAAATGTTTGGATCCGATGGATTGCCGTTCATCGGGCGTAAATCTCACCCCGAGCTGCTACTGAGAACACCTGTAACAGAATAGGCGCTGAAAGTTAATAATACCTGAAAGTAGTTAGTTCAGAAATGACTGCTGAATCGATTACATTGGTTTTAAATACCTATGTCATATGTTAATTTTGCCGAAAAGATAATACAATATAGAGAGGTCGTTGAGCTCCCTAAATAATGGTTGAGCTACACGATGCCTGATGTACGCGTGCCGTCAGTTAGGACAGGTCAACTCAAAGCTGCTATGGCTCTTTCTTCAAAAGGCCTGTCCAAATATTGCCCTACATCGTAACACTTGCATAATATCTAATAATATTATTATTGTAATATCAACTATTACTGTCTGAACTTTAAAAGAGACCATGATTCTCTGAGTTTCTTTCAGTGTTTCTTCTCAGAGGTCGTCAGTTATGAAATGCCGGCGCCATCTAGTTCAAAATATTTAAAACATTGACTTGTAAAAGTGTCTTTAAAAGATCTATTTACAGAAATAAATATCATTTATCATTTATACCTCAATACCTGAAACTATGGCCCACTGATCCATTAGTAGCTCGAGTTATGGAAAACTAAAACTTATTTGCACACATTGTTGTTGTGTGCGTGTGTGTGCGGCGATATCATTGTTGTTGTGTGCGTGTGTGTGCGGCGAAATCATAGTTGTTATGGGTACGACTGTAGTACAGCCACCAGATTTGCCTTTAGCTATTTTTTGAAAAAAGTATTCTTACGTGTCTCAAACTGACTTTAGTGTTTCGTTATTATAATTATGTCTCGATATTCTAATTGACGTGTTCGAGGTCTTGCGCTTATTCACTTACACGTTGTATATGTAACTAGCCTTTGCCCGCGGCTTCGCTCACCTGAAGCTATGGTAGGATTAGAAATGGATTCCAAAAATAATTTAATATAACCAACTGTGATGATCTCATCCTTGTATGGGCCTCTATACATCAGAGAGGTTAAGATGTATCTCAGGATCCGATTAATTAATTGTGATAAGAAAAGTCGGAGCTTATACTTTCTAACAGTGATAACAAAATTAAAATCTATTCAGTAGTTTTTGCCCCAACCCGTAACAAACACAGCTTTCTTACAATTTTATAATAGTAGAGAAGAAGAAAGATAACGCTTTGCCCGACATGAGAATCAATAAAATAACTCAATAGTGATATCTCAATAGTTACTCATGATCAAAATAAAATTTCCGCGCAAAATAAAATATTTATCCCATAATGTTACTATCACCATAAATTAAATTAATAAAACACATTACGCGACTCTATTCAGTGAGACGTTTGATGTGTTTATTATTGATACGCTGCGACCCTGGGGCATACCCAGACTAAACATTTTTTGCACCATATTTACGTCAGCGGCAAAACTGTAGGAAACCGTAAATTAGTTTCAATACCCAGGACGGAACGGAGACGGTAGGTACTGTAGTTTAGGGTGAGAGGATGTTTGATTGTGTGTGCCTACGAATGTTGCCATGTATCGATAAGTTTTTTTTTATTACAACTTGCAACTTCCTCAAATACATAACTGAAAATTGTTTCTCAAATTAAAAAAAAAAAACATAATATCGATACGATTTTATTTGTATATTTAGGGAATATTATAGTATGTACTAGTCGTAGCAAGATGCCTCTCATGAATCACTTCATAGATTATTGAAAACGTCATAAAAATCCTTTCAATTGTTTTTGAGTTTACCGCGAGCAGACAGACACGGCAAGGGACTTTGTTTTGTAACATAAATAGTATCGCCAACGCCATCTAGTCATAAAAACAGTGCAAACGCCTTTTTACAGTGTCTTTAAAAGATATATGTACAGAAATGAATATCGTTTACCATATCTCCTCTTAACATACTATGGTTTTATAAAATTTAATTTCGTTCATATGATTTTGTATTTTTGGTTTATTCAGATTTTGGGGTAATTATTCCCCCTTGCCCTTTCTAATATCGGACGACCAGAAGCACAAAAAAGGCACATCCAATATTCCGAAAACCGAACGAAACACTAAGTCCACATTTATTATGCGTACCGCCGAAATGTGGAATGCGCTTCCCGAGTGTGTCTTCCCCGATAGAAGATAGAATCGGTTTCTTGTAGGCAAGCGCGCTCCATCTTAGGTCGCAGTGTCGGTAAACATCAGGTGAACTGGCGATCAAGTGTAAGCCATTAACATTATGGAAAATAGGGCACAAGAATCGTCAATTCTTAACTTGAATGAATATGTTCTGCACTTTTCTTATTTTATTTGGTGATGTGATTAGGATTACCTATAACCCCTTTTCGGATCGGACAGAGTTTTTAACATAGTGTATATTGTAATAAATAAGAGAGTGAGTTAATGGAGTTAATGGATAAGTTTACCTTATATAACATTTTGCAAAATTAAATAGATCTCTTCACTACTTTGGATCCCCAGTTCCACCGCTCCACAAGATCGGAAAAGTTTATGAAATACAATTTGAAACAGATTTAGCAGAAGATTGAGAATTAAGTGAATTTGAACGTGATCCGAGCACAGACACAGACGCGTTTCTCTCCGCTAGGTTTAGGTATATTTTGATGAAATTCATTCTGCTGTTAATAATTTTTATGATATTTTAAGTGTTCGTTCGATTTGGAAGACACAGTTTTATTATTATTACTAACATAGTTACTAATAATTATGTAATAATTTTATCTATTAGTTAACCAGATGCAAATGATTACTTCTTTAGGTCAGTATTTACTGCAGCTCATTACTTTCACAATGCTGTCACGAATCTCTTTGCAGCATGAGAAACATTGAGCCATAGTCCATCCCCACACTAGTGAAAGCTTGAGATTACAACAGTATATTTAAATACTAGCCTGTTTATTCCAAAACAGCACAACTCTTGAAATAAAAAAAATATATTGTTACAACGTGTGCACTGTGAAGAGTCGCGCCACTGTCGCAGCCGCGTCGCGCGTGTGTGCGGCCCGCTGAGCGACCGATACGCATAAGTTGGCGCAGAGCAACTTGCCAATCTATCAATGGTGGTAAACTTGAGACGCGCCAACGTATGCACCGACACGCGCATACGTCACCCACTAAATAGCAGAAGTTGCACTCGGGTTTGACCCTAACCTACTAATATTTTTACCCGATCCCGGCCACATAGTCGCTCTTGTAGCTTTGCATGTTACGAGACTGACATTTTCAAAACAAGTTATAATTCATATTGAAATAAAACAACATTACGGATTATATTATTATCACGTCATATAGCGTCCATGGTCACGGGTAGTCTGCCCGTGACCATGGACGCTGTAAAGGGTCCGAAACGTCGGGATTTGTATTGTATTTTATACTAATATAACGCGATAAGTATAATCCATAAGGTTGTTTAATTTCATTATGTCTGATATTCACGTAAGCTTCAGAAATCAATAAGTTATAATTCAATTTTAGTTGTCAAGCGAACGCCAGAGACGATGTTCAGGTTTTCCGTACAAAAAGATAACGTAGCCTCTAGCGTTCATTTACCATCTGGTAGGACTGTAGTCATCAAATACTTCTCAATGCTCGATATTAGACCTCTACAATAAAAAATATATATTATATGTCGCAATAAATATAAAGTAAGCAAGCGCAAATTCACTTTACGTGTCAACATTCAGAAGCCTAAGGGTGACTCCCTTAGACTTCTGAATGTTGTTTAGCTTGTGCAAGTGTCTACGTGGGTGGATCCGAGCGGGGCTGGGGGATGTTGGGGGTGACACATGTGAAGATTGAAGACGCGCCGTCAGGGAGCGCTAGTTGTTGAACTATACCGTGTAGGCTTAATGAGCTGCAATGAACTGAGGCGCCTGAAAGTTATAGCGCTGCATAACTACATATATGCAACCAGCTTTGGCACCAGCACAGTTGCAAGTGTGGATTGTGTGTTGCCTGACTGTTGTGCTGAGCATTTGTCTATTAGTGATAGCCGCCTACATTAACGATGCTAAAGGAGTTTGATAAGGTGCATTTTCTTTAAACTTGAGTATTTTTCGAACCATCATGTTTAGGTAAAAAATATGCAAATATATATGTAAAATCATCATCATCATCACCCTGTGTTCGTCCGCTGCTGGACGTATGTATGCCTTTCTTAATGAACGCCACAGAGCCCGATCTTCAGCATAAGCATGGAAAAATATGAAGGTTGAAGTTGATTTTGATTGTACTAAGTAGGTAAATATAATTTTTTTTAGCAATCTCGATTCACCAATTACAGAATAATGGCTATGTTTCATGTTCAAACACTATGTAATGTCGCATAAAACACCATACATAGTGATTATCGTGGGACACGCTTCACACATTTTTACGAGCGCAGACACTAATTTGTATTAGTATATAAGTACATTGTAACGTAGTACGTACGTTACTCATACAATGCCACTCAATTTTAGGGGAAATTCAATAGCAATTTTTTATGCGCCACGCGTAGGAGTGAGATAGTTTCGTAGTAAAATAACCTGTACAGGACATTGGTCACATCAGATTCACTCTTAGTGAGTTTTTTTTTGTTATAATGTGTAATAAACTTGTCCACTTTATTTTAATGAAGACAAAAAATCTAACAAAACTACAGAATCTAACAAACGCGTGTGGTTCACGGCCCCGCAAGCTCGTGCCCTCCTTACTAATCTGTCAGTTTTACCCCTTTGTGAACAATCTACTAAAAAACTAGTTTGTCAAAACAAACCAAAACTAATATTTAAGTACCTATATAAAGATAATATTATCTACAAAATTTAAAAACAAAAGCTTCCAGACGGAGCTGAGGGGTGAAGTTTATATCCTCTAACCGTGGCGAGAGTAAATAACAACAAATCTTACAAAACTTTTAAACAACTACAAACGACGTTTGTAAAAAAGTTCAGTGGCGGCGGCCCTAACGTAGTTTATGTTTTGTGAGAGACAACCCTAACAATAAAAACATACGGGGTAACAAGCGTGGCGACCACGCTGACGGTGGATGTTTTTATTATTTGAAATTGTTATCTTCAAATCGGCTCCCTGTGACTGTTACTTATTGTTGGAAGAATAGACAAGAGCCAGTTATCCCGTCTGCTTATTGTTTTATATATGTGATATAAATCTCATAATTAGATTTTTTTGGATTTGGTTCATAATTGTTTTTTCGCGATGTGTACTACATCACGAAAATAAGTAAGTTTACCTACATGGTCACTATTGCAAGTTACAAAACGAACAGATCCAAGTTTAAAACAAATAGCGTAGAAAACGCTCCGTGCAAAATATATGACCGTGATTTAGTTTTTAATGTATTGACATTATCGTCTAAAGTCAATTAATTAGCTATTGACGAGTAAAACTAAAAAAGTTTTTACTCGTGAATAGCTTTACGACCGACGGCCAGTCGGAATACAAGGGCACTAAATACTTTTACTGCCAACCCTATTGGACTTGGAATTAAGGATATAAGCTCTTGTTATTACATCGCTTGTTCTGCTCCTCTGCGCTGGGGGATTATCGGATTGGATTAGAACAGCAATGCAATTAAAATCTCAAGTAATTTTCTACGAGAAACAGAGCTTTAAATAATTGGTACGTAGTAATAGGTATGTATCGAACAAGAACAAAGTGGACTAGCTCATTGTAGAAATAAATAGGTAATAATTTAAGGACGGTCATGGTTCAACCCAGGTCATGTAAATACTAATCTGAAAACAAGTTAAATGGTTCTCAAAATAGAGACAACACAAGAACGTCCATGAAGAGCGCCATATCACCTTCAGTTTTTTTTTAAACTTTACCCCATACTAGGATTTTCTCCTGTTGCGTGGGTGCATTTACAAACACAAAATCTCACATACACAAACACCCAGACTCGACAACTACATACAAATATTTGCTCCGTGTGGAGATCGAACCCACAACACGAGTCGCAGAAGCCAATAGGCTTCCAGGCTCAGCCGCTACGCCAAACGTGTCGTCAAAGTTTCCTCGATACAAATTTCAGGATTTTGTGTCGGCTTTAAGCTTAAGCTTATCTTATATTTATTAGATACTAGCCTCTGCCTGCGAGTTCATCCGCGTAGCGTGATGATATATGGCCTATAGCCTTCCTCAATAAATGGGCTATCTAACACTGAAAGAATTTTTCAAATCGGCCCAGTATTTGGCCCTGAGTAATAATAAATTAGCGCGTTCAAGCAAACAAACAAACCAACAAACTCTTCAGCTTTATATATTTTTATTAGATATAAGCTCTCGTCTGTGTAAGATATAGGGACGTCACATAGTTCACACAGCCATGTCATAGTGAGTGCAAGTGCATTATAAGTGAGATTCAGGCAAAGCTAGTGATTAAAGGGTTATGCTGGCGACAGTTATTATGTGTTGCAGTGGTGGGCGACGGTCGACGACCCCTAACGAAATAAGAACGGTATGTATACTCGTGCATGAACATGAATAGAAATTTTATGTGTATGTTATAAGCGCACCACAGACCTTGATAGTGTAAATAACGTGACAATCTTACAATGTCAATAGATTAGTGTTCTTGTTTTAATTATTACAATGTAATAATTAAAACAAGTACACTAATCTATGGAGAAGCAAACAAATCTAGCTTAATATATACCAAGGGATTTCTCGGGTTTTGTTCTGAACGATATTTTTTATTTACCTTCTTGCCAGGAAGATTTTAAGAACGTTCTGCTGCTTATTTCATATTATTTTCTATTTAATTTCTATTTAAATAAACAATCCGCATCTCCATTCGTTCTTCAGACTGTGTCTTTCTTCAAATTTTATAAGATCTCACGTATTTCCCTTTAAATGCTGAACTTTCCATTTTATAAATATCCTCTTGTTTTAAAGCTTTCTACCAATGTGGGTTTCGAACCGGCCACGGGATGATTGCAAGTCCGACGCCCCAGCCGATATCAAAATAATGAGATACGCATGTGTGACTCGCAGATTATTACTTAAAATCTAGGTACCTACTGGTTCCAAAACTAGGATGTTTCACCATAAATAATTCAATGTATTTTACATTAAATAGGTATTTATGTGACTATTTTCGTGCGTACTTATCACATATGAAAGCGCGCACTATTATATTTTCGGCATTGCGCGTAAAATTCATGGTTGTCACTTTGCTATTTTCACACACACTACATTCTACTTTTACATTGCATCTAAATCATGCCCGAGGGCGTGCCCACTATATTATCCGGAACCCGAATATGCCCGTGGAATATTTGCGGCTTGTACGACTCTAGATTCCAACGTGACAGATATTTTGCTAACTGAGACACTAGGTCCATCGTAATTTTACGTTGAATAATAATTCGTCGCATAAGTCGTTGTGTAATAAAGTCGACTGTTGATGCAAAACTATCATACTGTAACAGCTAAAGATTTGAGATACCTTCGCCGACTGGCTCCGTCAAGCATGGAGCGTAGCTTATAAAATGACGAACACAGGACCTTATTGGATGTTACAAGTTATATGTGACAGGTGATTGCTGTCATAATGTGTGTTCCTTCCTCCGTCAACAGTATCGAGATTGATCTACGCAGAATGAAGCACTCATTATTATAAACTGATTTCGGATATTGACGTCCAAGTTTATTGGATAGGTACTGATATCCTGTGAGTACCCAAATTGGGTGATTTCACTATCAAACCCACTAAAGATAAATAAGTAAGGTCACTTAATTGAAAATTCTCAACCATAAGCCGTATCGCGGTCGCGTTCAAATAAATCCCGCCTCCCGTCTCGAGCCGGCCCCTGCTGCCCCCAGGCATCGAAGTCGGGTGGGTACACACAAGCATAGTCAAACTATGCAAATACGCGTCGATCACGCGTCATGTCCTGTGGCTAATGTGTCTGCGCCTAATTAATGAACCTTTCGATTACGAAGCTAGTTACCTAAATTATTTTTAGCACACTATGACGTAACGCTTTCGATTAAGAGGATATCACAAGAGTGCGGTGAAAAAATATTCGATATGTACAGTGAAACCACCTAATTAGTTTACATCAACACATGGATAACTGCCGTTGTTATTGTGTGCGTAAACTAATAAGAAGATGTAAATCAGTACGCATACTAACGTCCAAGCGAGCGAGTTCTACTACACACACACCTACATCAATACTTAGGCATGGCTAACACGCTATAATAGTCCTTATTACTAATTGGTGTGGTTCAATGCATTGCACTATTTCAAACAATTTTATTATAGCAGCTTTAGCACCGTTGCTAATGTCTCTGACTGGTAAATCGAATGCCGTATGATCAAACCACACTTGCGAATTATATTCTTTTTATAATATTATTTAAAATATCTTTTACAAGTTACTATTAATCCAGTTCATAACACAATCGAAGTTTTGCTACGTTAGAGATATGCCATCGAAACTAACTAAGCATTATATTTTGTGTCCTTAGTAGACAAAGCTACCCACAATTTTTCAATTATTTTATTTTATAAAAATTGAACGTCGTCATTTGTCCAGTCTATTTGCATTAACCATTACGACCTTCGTTTAGCATAGATTGCTTCTTACAACTCCTGTAATAATTTGTGTGCGGTGTTATCCTATTTTTTATTGCTTCATCATGCAACATTTAACGATGTTTAAGAAGGCCGAAATTAAATTATTACACGAGCAAAACATTTCTATCAGTGAAATAGCGAGGCGATTAATGATATCGGTGAGTAACATTTATGGACATTTTCATTATGAACCTATGCTCTTCTTGCCTGTAAATGTTAAATTATACTATATTATATAGTAAGTATATTAAATATTTTATTATTTCCTAAATGAATTAATTACTTATTATGTGTTTTAATATACTATATTAATTAATAATATAATTAATTAATTATATTAATAATATAATATAAGTATATATAATATAATATATATATAATACATAATACTTATAATTAATTATATTATTAATTAATATAGTAAGTATATTAAAGCACATAATAATTAATTCATTTAGGAAAGTGTCATATAAGTAATACTGACTTAACACAATATATAAATAAATTAAATTTATGGCATAGGATTTGAGCCAAGATTCAATTATTCGAATTATGTAACTAATATTAATTATGTTTACTAATGATGATACAAATAATAGGTATATCATTGGAATCAATGTTTTGAGTATTATAATTATATTAAATTATGATTAATATTTATTTACATGTGTATCAGCATTTATATACTTACTGGTTTCTGAGCATTTCTTTTTTATTACAGAGAAGAACCGTGCAGTTATGGGTTCGACGATTTGCAGATTCCGGTGACGTAGACCATCGCCGACGTGGGCCAAAACCATCGGCGATTTTTCAAATAACACCGGGACATCATATCTAGACACAGAGCGGACCCATTCCTCCCCACCCGAATAAACGCAACAGCTCATAATGTGTGCTTACAAACCGTGCGAAACCACTTGCGTGCAGCTGGTTTACGATGCAGCAAACCAGCACAGAAGATTTGACAACCAAGAAAACATGACTATTATTGACTGGCCTGCTAAAAGTCCAGATTTAAACCCCATAGAAAACCTAGGGGGTCACATGGTGCTAAACTGGGACTCATCGAATACAAGATCAAAATCTAATTTAGATGACCTAGTTACGTCCACTTGGGAGTCGCTACGGGGTAGCAATATATGCGCTAGTATGGTAGCCAGCATGCCTAGAAGGTTACAAGAGGTAATTGATAACGATGGTTTGCCGACACATTATTAATTATTGCCATAACGTGTTATATTTTTCACACTATATTTTAAAAGTGATCACACTGTTTTAAGCGACGTGTGTATCATAAATAATGAAAGTCTTTAGTTAATATGTAGCCATTTTGTAATGTGAGTGATGTTATTGTTCCTGAGGTTAGAAATTGCCGTAATTTCTTCTTGTAACATGTTGATTCACTTCACATTTTATTTTACTATGATTAAATTGATATACCTATACTCGATACTTTGACAAAATATATTACGTCCATCCTTATCCAACAAAAATAACTTTGTCTTATTATGATGTGAAATGTTAACTTGTAAATTTTTATTTACTTACTTGACGTCTTTATTTTTGATTAAATTGATCACCTCTAACAAAATATTACGCTCATACTTAACCATCAAACAAAACTTTGTATTCATAACTGATAAAATAGTAACCGTTTCATTAAAGAAACGATTAACCGTAAGTTGATTTTCCAACCATTATTGTAGTGGAGGTTATCCTGTAACGATACGAGTAGTGTGTGTAATAATAAATAAATAAATAATAACTGCCTCGAGGCTCGATAAAATTGTTTTTCTATTGTGTATATTAATTGATCCGTTATTTAGTTAATTAAATGTTTTAATATACCATTTTTGTTGTTTTATTTCAATAACAAACAAATCAATACAACACAAATAAAAACAAGTCAATTAAACCAAAAGAGTTTACACAATTTACTTTTTTAAAATATAAAAAGTATGACATATGACAAAAATAATTTCCTCTACTGTGATTTGAACTCACGACACGCCGCTTGTGCTTCGATTCCAGTCACCTCACCGTAACGCCACGGAAGCTATTATCCTGCCAGCTAAAATACTGCAACATATTCCTTTTATGTATGAGATTACTTTCTGGTTTGGTTATAGTTGTGTGCAAGTCGTTTTATCAACCCACGCTTGAGCGTGTGCATAATACGCACTGTATGTAGATACGCACACATTGAATTAGACAACACCGGTTGCCTGTATCATCCGCTAGGGTCGCTAGTAGTATGTAAACCAAACAATTTTGTTTCGTGTACTATATACTGCCTCATTAGGCTGAGAAGTAGCCAAGTGGTCTTGAGCGCGACTGCTACGCTAGAGATCCTGGGTTCGATTCTCAAGTCGAGCAGTGTTATTGGGTTTCTCTAGGAAATTCCCCGTAGCTCGGAGTTTAGAACTTGTGCCCGATTAATGTCAATAGGCTCGCCCCCTATTGCATGGGACCTAAACATATCGGCGGACTGTGGTTGTACATAAGTACGCCTCTGCCTAACCCTTCGGGGAATACAGGCGTGATGGTAAGTTATGTTATTATATAATAGCAAAAGAATAAATACCTAATGTCCACTATCCAAATAATCATATTTTATATTTTATGCAATTATTTAGCCATCAGAGGCTAGCCATATGCGCATTCACTCTATCGAGGGCTAAATATAAACAAGGATTTAAAGCAACCCCTTAATATCGAGGAAGGTGTTCATATCCAGCGGCGGGTGGCACAAGAACATGACACCGTCTCATCGAGTCGGACTGCGGAGGAGCGTCGGAGACCTATCGATGGGGTGTTGTGATGAACGAACGGTAGTCTAACGACATTATTAGGTACTATCATTACCAGGTACACCTAAGTATCATATTATTAAAAGTAATCGCTAAGAAAGTAATACAAACGTGTACAGTTGAACACTCAGGGAGAGTCTTATTTTTTATGTACGTAACTCTTCTCCCAAATAAAATTGAACCATGATGAGGCTACCTATCTTACATACATCCTACATTCATCTTACATTTATTTGTATTGTTTAATACTTTCAACCAACCGTACCTTCCCTTCCACATTCCTAATCCGTGGCCTTTACCTATGTTATCTAGAATATTCCTTTTAGCCCGTCGTGACTCGTGTGTGTCAATATGGGCCGAGCTCTCAAGGTGCCTGGGCTATCTTGACGAGGGTCGCTATCGATGTCCAGTTGGGTTACGTTATCCGTGGTACTCCGCCTAGCCGTGTTCATGTATCACGTTGGTTCAGTAACAACAGGATTACCTCTCGGGGCATTCGCAGAGCGAGGCTTAGGCCAGATTAAACCCCTTCGGGCGAAATGACAATCGTACAAGGATAGCAACCACATTAGTATTGTACGGGATAAGCGCTTACAGATCGCACCGGTAAGGACGAAAATACCCTAAAGTATGATGAATTATTATTAATAAATTGCTGCAAAATCGTTTCGAATGAAATGAGTATTAGTGCACCAGAAATGCAACAGGCCAGACATCCTGCGCCATTCCCGTTTAGAGAGCCATGCTTTAGCACGAATGGGCCGGCTTGACCGGAGTGATACCAAGACCTCACAGAAATCCGGTATGGAACAACGCTTACGTTGTGTTTCGTCGAGTAAGTGAGGATACCGGAGGCCCTTTTAAAAGGCTCCAATCGCTTACCATTAGGCGATCCGTCTGCTCGTTGGCTCACCTAACTCATAAAAAAATTGTGGAATTGCTGAGGATGGCAAGCGTGCCAGTAATCCTGAAGTGACCACTACCTACCCTACCATTAAATCAACCACGAGTTACGAATAACAAAATTCCTACACACGTCATTCACAAAAACGTCATTCTACTGCGCATAAAAAGTGTCATACGCTTGTCATTTCAACAAAGGCACCTTTACTCTTCACAAATAATGATAGAGATGTCGCTGGCACCTTACAGATCGGTACTAGTCTCAGGTACTAGTACTGTCTGGGAAGACCTAGTTTGCAAGGAGTTGCTATGCCACTAGGAGGAGTATGTAAATACTCCTGAATATAGAAGACAATACCCGTTATCCATATAACTGTGTAAATAATCTGATTATTAATAATACGGTTTAGACGACAGTTCTAAGAAATAACGATTTAGTAAAATCTGTTTAGCTATCAAGACAAACAGCCTCGGGTAATTTGTAGGTACTATATCAACACGGCTATTTCGAATTAGACGCGTTCACGGTTTATTGTTCAGATTAATTCAAGGAAAGAAAAAAAACAGTTTTAAAGTGTACAGAAATAATACAGCCATCTGATGATATTGTGAGGGCAGCAAGGAATCAGTGCTAAGTAGTAGTATAAGATAGGACGACAGGCCATCCTTGAGCAGGTGAATAGGCTTACTTAGTACTAAACTTATAAAATCCACTGCGACTTAGTTCAAAGTACATAGTAATTAGTTTTATACATTAATATTTATTGAACAGGAATTTTTTTAATGGATTCTTTATAAATTATTAAGCGAGTGTTGAAAGCCTTAGTAATCCATCAAAACGTAGCAAAGCGACTACACAATATCCAAAATAGCTTCTGAAAAATTAAAAGTAAAATTAAAGGAGACTACAGAACATGTTTTCTGTACTAATTCAGGTTGCGTCATAATTTACGTACTCAACTTAAGCTGTAGGTACTTACAAGTATTTTACCAGCTGCAGAACAACCCTACTTCAAAATGGAGAAGCTTTTCAATTTATATTTATTATCCCAACAGGAGGTAGAAGATTGCGTCAGGTTGGCTCCAGCTATAGCTAGTATTATCATGAATATAGGCAGATTTTCGGAATTAAGTAGACGGTAAAAATCATACAAATCGATGTCTAATTTTGTTTTTAGCGTTAGCCTTAGTTTGTGGTCTTGCTTGGAGAATAATAATTATTCACCCGAATTGAAGACTACGTAACAAAAATTTATAGAAACTTAAAACCCTTTCAGCTGATTACAGTTTCAACATAACTCCATTTCAGGTCTGTTGTAGGCGTTGCGGCGCGCCGTGCAAAGTGATTGATATTCAGAACGGCCGGCTCACAGTTTGACAGCTGTTGATCCACGAGCCACGAGCCTTTCAGCCTGACACGCTTTAATCTTTTCACAAGTTGATCCGACAGACAGGACACAGAAATACCGTATAATGCGCAACAATGAGGCTTATTCCACAGATGTCTACGCTCACAAGCTCGTGTCCGCGGTTTCACTCGCATCCCAAAAGAACATTTTGAGCTGCAAAGTACTTAGCCGATGTCCTTCTCCAAGGCTAATCTATTACTATAGCAAAATTAAATAGTTCAGCGGTGTAGACAGAGATAAACAGAGTTACTATAGCATTTATAAAAAAACTCATCACAGTTAATATTGCAGTGTTTTACTTGGTGTGATTCACTTTGATATGTATACTCTGGTAGTTATCTATATTTGCTAAATCATTGTATCAAAGTAATTGAAGCCTTGCATAATGGAGGACTTAATAACTCCCAAATAGCTACGTACTTTCTTTTTTATAGGAGTACTTTCTTGCAGTGTCTCTGCAGCTCTTCGACTAATGCTGCAGATTCTAAAAACGAGTTTTTCGTTAGCTAAGCTGGTCGTAGCCCGCTGTCGGGATTGACTGAACTGAAACTTTTTCACAAGTTCTGACAATATTCAATTTAAATTATTGTTCCCCTGTAGGTTTAACGTAATTAGAAAACAAAATGAGTCACGATTTTATTAATCAGAAGTCCTCGAAAAACCTGCCATATGGTCGTATAGGTATCTTAGATATTTGGGGATGTTCCCCAAATTTATATCTAAGATACCTATAGAATTAAAACCTTAAAAAGGTTTAGATATATTTTGCAGTTCCAATTCGTGGGTGCCACTTTCGGTGAATTTGCTGACAAACATGATCTATGTCCAGCGTAAGCTGACGTCACGTGGTTAAAGGATTTTCGTACACTTAGTGGTCAGCTTATACTGTCCCGTTCTTGGTTCCTGTATCTGTTTTTCAATAACTCAGTTAACAAAATCTGATCGGTAGGCATCTACGTTCGAAAACCCATACATAAACACACATACGTCATAATATTTATATAGACCTTTTACCTTAAACTCACCTACCAACTTAAACTTGACTTACCTACCATAAACTTATTACTTCCTTTTATTATGACCGATAATAAAAACTAATTGTCACATAGATAGGTCATTTACTTTCAATTCTGTGAACTAATAAGATAATATGACAATTATTGTACTTATTTATTATGCTTGAAAGTGAGGTAGACAATCTGTGGAATACGATAATTTGTACAGAAATTCATCGTAGCTCTATTAATTATTAATTTATTTTATCGGATACAATACATTCTCGTAAAACGCATACTTAGCATTAAATCCTCCCGGGTGATCATGTTACTCACCATCTGCTTATGGCTCCTCCAGCCTCTTGCGTTTGGACTACATAGGAAGGACGGCTGTGGAAAGGCGAATACTATATATACTACTTAGGATGAACCTACCACCGTCCGACATTTAAACAGACAATATCTTAATGTTTGGACTGTTTCCCATTTTCCCGGAAAACCGAAAGTTAGCCGCATTGGCCGCCCGCCACCCGCGCCGATTACTACCGGATTCCAGTTGTTTCGTAATTGGCTGTCAACTGGAAATCCTTCGCATCCAGGCCAAATTGATGCTCCGTCTATTCCACGCATCGATTACTAATTTCGCGTTCTGGTTTATTTGGGGATAGACACATAAATGTGGAAGTAATTCGAAGCGGAAAACAATGCAACCACTTACAAAGCTATAAATTTATTTTTTTTCGTTTATTGGAACGCTTGCGGTAGGAGATAACTGATAGAAATCATCAGGTAAAGTAAAAGCGTTACGTGCTCTACCAAAATATTTTTTATAAAAATAGTCACAAAATCACGGGTGTCAATTTCAAGGTTTTTCGATGTCCAGGTTATGAAAATTACATTAATTTAGATATCTAAGATGAGCGATATTATTTTTCTTAATAAATTGATATGAGGGTCAATTTCGAGGCTTCTCGGGTGCTGATTACGGAAATGTCGTTTATTTGGAAATCGAAGATGGCGGACAGTATTTTTATATATAAATTTATGTGGGTGTCAACATTGTTAATGAATAACTAATAACACGTAAATTATTTGATTGTGATTGTTTTAATTTATACGTGAATTACAATATCTGATTAATAATTATTGATTTGAAAAAAAAAACGAAAAAAAGGAACTTTGTTCCTGATGGCACATGTTTTTTTACATTCCTTTACCGCTGGACAGTACTACCTCGCATGATTACTTTTTATTTAGGACACGAAACTGACAATAAAATATTCTCACAATACTAGAGCTCGAGTAGATCAATCAAACGACCATAATGTTTACAGCTACAAATCTTGCGCGCACGCAACTACTCGTAGCTAAAATAACCCAAAATAGTATTACATGAAATACCAAAAAGTAAAACAACGCATAACAGGAGTTTCATAACAGTAAATATATATATCCAAAATAGTATCAACTCTGGTTTTAGTAAAACAATACTTTGATGAATCATTGCACTGAGCAGACAGTCACAACTAATAACATTACAAGAGCGATAGTAACTGTCCCGAGTATTCAACAAGAAGGTGAAATAAGTAATTTTAATATCGGTTTCTCTATTGCATAAAAAGACTTAAAACTTACCTTTTAAACAAACCAGCTGACGAGTCACCTGGTGGTGAGTAGTCATCGCCCATGGACACCTGTAACACTGAGGAGTTGCTGATGCATTGCCGAACTTTAAGAGCCCATACGGACTGCAAACTGCCAGAGGCACAGCAACCGAGGGGAAATGGCTCTTACGCGCCAAAATCAAAACACACAGTGGAAAGATTTAACTTCTGCAAGTAGTGGCGATTGTTAGACAGATAAGAACATAAAGTTGTTATAGTTGATCCTAATCGCAAATGCAATCTAAATAGAAAATGGCTGCAGGCCAAAAGCTCCGCGCCAATTGTCGGTCATTCGTGGTGGTTTTCGTGGAAGCCTGGAACCAACAAATTGACGTGTGTAGGCTGGGCCTGCCTGTGCTAGGTATAGATTAGGTACGTACCTGCTGGAGATTTGCACAGTTTTAATGCTTTTTTAAGAGACAGTTTTTGAAACTTTACTGGCGTGTAGCGTGCTTTGATATCCTTTAGGGTTCGAAGGGTGAAAATAGTATTACCTTTACACCGTGGGAGAGACATGCTTCGGCACGAATGGACCGGCTCGACCGGACTGAAAACTGCACAGACTCACAAAAAACCAGCGTGAAACAACGTTTATGTTGTGTTTCCACTGTGAATCCATTTTAAAAGGCCGGCAACGCACTAGCGACTCCTCTGGTGTCGCAGGTGTCCATATGCGGCGTTATTGCTTACAATCACGCGATCCGCCTGCTCGTTTGCACCCCATTTATGCCATAAAAAACTATAATTACCGACGACTTAATCTTGCTTGCAGTTGTTAGACGTTCAGAAGTAGTTACAGAAACTTTAGATTGATAATTAAACGAATAGGAAATCAAGTATAGAGTTGACATACCAGTCCAACATGTTCGCACTTATTCCTTTCAAATTAACAATAACTGTAATTTCAGTAAAACCCGTAATGACACTCAAATATTTTGCATTTTGTCTATAATACGGGACTTGATGAGTTAATAATATTCACTCTGTATATAATGACTACACCGATAAATGTGAGCCTAACACATAACGTGTTCACGCATAACGACGGCGGCACCTCTGGAGAGTTTGTCCCCCTCAGGGGGGGGGGGGGAATAACACAATTTATTATAATATAAGGGTTACTGCAGGCTGCGTCGCCGTCGTTGACAAAACACCACAATCAGTAACTCTTCCCCGCGCGGTGCTGGCCAGCTCGCCACGCCACGCCAGTGCGTACAGAAGTTCTACACTGAACAAGGAATTTCTGAGCATCGTAAGCACAGCTTATTGTAATTTCAGGTAGCCACATAACAACCGCCAAAGGTTTATTGCTATCGGATGAATGATATATCAGCGCATAAAATAAGCGCAAATCCAAAATAAAAACATTGATTTTGATGTATAAGTATGTATGTACATAAGTACGTACTTTTTTTTTTTTTTTTAAAGCTTACTAGCAATGTGAGTCACACATTACTAGTATTCTTGTTAACCCCTCGTGCTAAGCTAAATATGCTTGTGTTACGAGTGGGCTCACGTCGGTAGTGCAATGGGTGGGGTTCGAACCGGCAACCACATGATCGCAAGTCCGACGCCCTAGCCATTAGGCTACCGCCGCTTCAAATATTAAATAATATAAAATATTATTAATATTAAATATTATTAAGGCATATCAAACAAGAATAAAGTAATTTTGGCACACTAAGTATTTGATTAGGTATATTTATAGCAATGCGGTTTTTTTTATTTAACTGATCCGTAGATGTGATGCGTGTTTATTATTTTTTCAATCATTTAAATTTTGACTATGTAAGAAAAGTCACTCATGCTGTGTTATATGCCCATATTTTCTACAGATGTAGGTATATTTATTACATTAGTTTCATAGGACGGTTCCAAGCGCTACTATAATAAAAAAAATATCAAGGTCTGTTGTATGTGGGTCTACTGTAAGTGCTTCCTTATTGTGACGCCACTGACCCAGATCCTGGGGTCGGACACGTGTCGAACAGGCGCTGTGAGCCGCCGGACTCGTCGGACGGAAGCCTTTTAAACCAGAACGTATTCAACTTTATATCTACAGACAACATTCGATAAAAATGACGAGAAGTTTTCTTAGTTCCCCGAAACGCTTCCAGATGCAACTGTTTCTTAAAATTTGGTTTAATTAAGCTGGGATCTAAGAATATTTGAGTATATAAAACGATTTGACAATTTTAAACTACACTCATTCAACTCTTCATTTAAATGATGATAACCTAGGTATCCATTTTGGCGAGAAAACTTGTTTTGCACAGTCGGGTAATAAAGGACATGTCGTCAGCTTCACCTAACCCAAATACTACAGCTACGACAGATGACATGTCTATAATATTCATAAAATGTTGATGTCTGAGGAGATCTGCCATACTGCGAGAGGTATTAAATTAGGGAGAGTGACGCAGAGGGCAGATCTCTAGATGTACCTACATACATTGATAAAATACAGGTCAAATATTTGCGCCTTTTAGGCGAAGTGTTGCCGACAAATGGAGTACCCTACGATAGAAAATATTATCTACGTACTTTCCAAATGAAACGCGCACACTGTATGTTTACCACCTAACCACAATCTTTGGTGTTGAATCTTTACGGTGCATTAATAGGGATTACGTACACATAATTATATAATCGATGGAAACAGAAACGTTGTGTGCACTGCTCTAAACGCACGGTCGGTCGGCAAGGGCCTCCTTTCGAAATAAGAGGGATCGGTTTAGTTACCACTAGCTACGTTTTTGTGCTTGTGATGTAGGTAATTCACCGAAACTGAAATCCAATGTTTTAATATACAACGTGTAATGAGTAATAATCCATATTATTATTTATTCAGAGCGTCACACAAGCAGATCACAAGATCACAGCTCTGGCTGCGAAGATGTTTGACTGGCGCCATTAGTATGCAAACGTCAGCACTCGTTAATTTTAATAGAATCTGTGTACCGTAGCCAACGTATCGCGAATACTAAGTAACTTTAAATTTCATCTTTATAGGCTACTAGCTTCTATCCGCGACTTCGTCTGCTTGGATTTCAGAATTGGATCCGACCTGGATAAAATTAGCAGTAGTAGCATATGTGTTACGACTTACGAGTAACATAGTTACATCCTTAAATCCTCACAAACTGTTACGTTTATAATATTAGTAAAGTAAGTTTATAATATTTGGAAAGATTTGGTCTGTACTAAAACTAAATTTAGCCATGCATTTTCTAACAGATTCTACATATTCTTAGGACCATTTATATATAATAAACTTAATAAGATACTAAACATACACAGTGTAAGTTATAAAAAATGCAGTATTATACTTTCGGAATATTTAGAGAATCTCAATTACGCAGACACAGAGAAGTTGTTATAAATTATAAAATAAGTTAAAATTATCTTTATAATGTATACTTAAGTTCCATTATCCTTTGTTTTTTCTATTAATATAATTACTTTTATTCAAAAAATAATAATAAACACGTAAAGCGATAGCCTGAAACACAGGTTGAACCTAGTTCAGGCAGGCTTATGTATTTTATTTGAGCTTTTTTTTTTCTTAGGATTACTTTTAGATTTAATATTAAGCATTATTTAATCCGTTTTGTAAGGATTTTCTTTTGGAACTGCTATGTACTAAATAGTTGTATCGTTGAAAAAAAATTAAATTGAAAATATAAAGTAGGAAGTAGTATAGTATATATTGCCAAAATTAGTCATAAATACAATATAATATAAATACAATAAATCATACTAGACTACATTCCTGTGCACATCGTAAAAAAATAGTGCTTATTAAACGCTGATTTGGAAATAACCATGACATTTAGCGATAGTTTTCTAACGTAAATGGAGCACATAATGGAGGTAACTTATCAGCGTATATAGAGATCTTCCCCATGCACAACAAACACAAATTACCAATATGTATCATTACTCATTAATGTCATCGACATTGCCGGCCCGTATTGTTGATGAGAACCATTGTTCCTTTCGAGGAGGAAATATGAATAACCTGCTCCCCCTGACCTCCTATTTTCAGTAAAACAGTTGGTGAGCTTGCGTTCCAGCGTTTCTTTTCCTAGCCGTCGTCACCATCGTCAGTCTTTTCCAAACTCTTTCTTTTGTTTGGTTCCTCTTTCATAAATATCGCCTCTTGCATCATTTTCCTGAGACCTTTGCGCCCCCTACATTCAGGAAAAAGATGATTGACATCTATTGTTTTAGATGCTGCCAGCATGTTTTACAATGTAACGAAAGCCCTCTTAGTTCATTCAACAGATATCGGATCAGGAGACATTATATTAGAATCGTATTTTATTATAACTTAGGGTGAAGACGACGAATCGCGTGATGGTAAGCGATTAACGGCGTCCATAACACCATAGGAGTCACAAGTGCGGTGCCCGCCTTTTAAAAGAGTTTTAGCCTCCAGTATCCTCACTCACTCGGCGAAACACAACGTAAGCGTTGTCTCACGACGGTTTTCTCTGAGACCGTTATACCAGTCTGGTTGAGCCGGGCTATTCGTGCCGAAACATGTGAAAATTAAAATTACTGTACCATTAATGTGAAAATTACTGTAGTTAAGCATTATTTATTAATAACTCGCAGTTTTGTAGTATGTAAATCACATTAGGAGTAGGTACCCAAGTAAACTTCACAATACACAATACCCACTGAGGAAACGAAATTATTTAATAGCATCTTTCTTTTTACTGCTGCACTCAGAAACTCCAATTAATATAAGAAATATTTTTTTCCAATAGCGCCAGTATTTAGTACTTATCCGGAATACAGAAAATAGGACAAAGTACCCAGCTATGGTAGTCACTAAGCTGAGCTAACGATTTAGTAATTAACATTAACTGACGTATCCGAGTGCGGCAGTATATTTATGTCTATTCTAAAAATAATCCAATGTTGAAAGCAGTGCCATCTCATTCTAAAAATATGAAGCATATTTACAGCACGATGACTAGACTGATGAGCGCCTCAACGCGTGTGTGGCGCACTCTACATTTTAGTTCAAAGATAATCAAGTAGATGGCGCCATCATCGTAAAATGAAATAAACCAGCTTATAATATAAGATAATATCAATAAATAAATAATAACACTACAAAATGAAGAAAATAACGACTTCCTAAACTATGTAAGGCCTTGGTTTAGTGGTCGTTAGTTCTGAATTCAATAGTAGATCGCACTTTGGAAGGGTGGCTAAATAATAGAAGATTATGGCAAAATGGTAATAGGGATTTAACATTGCTCATATCCAAAGAGTATAATAATATAGTTGTACTCATATCCGTAGCAGACAGGACACCTCGCTGTCGCATCCTTTATATGCCAATGTCGTACTACTCCTACTCCTAACTCCTAAACAAGTAAGTAAATAAAGGTAAGTTAGTAGTAAAGGTCCGGACATTGGACAGACTGTTGGAGCGAATATTTTTGTTTGGAAAGTCAAACAAACAGATAAAAATTAGGCAATGTGGTCACGGTGTAATTAATTGTAAATTACTGCTAATCTGCTTAAACCTTCGCCAAATTCACGCGTGGCAGACGTCATAGACAGTTATAACCTAATTTTTACTTATTAAAAATAACTTTCTATTGTTCAATGTCTGCTAGCTCTAGAATGTATATTTTTCGGTGCTTAATTTACTTGAAATAACGTTAATTTTATGCAAATTTGAAGACATTATCGCACGATTACATTCTTTAACAAAAATATCTGTCATCGTTATCGTAATGTGTTTTTTTAAGCGATGGCCAAAAGGTCACATAGCTAACTGACAACGCGAGCGAGCGCACATTTGGGTAACATTTACAAGTTAATAATTAAACAATGAAACAAATCAGGTCGTCCGTATTTATTGGGTTGTTCATTATTGAGTACAGTGCGCGTTATAAATTAGCCTGTAATACTGTGTAGGTACGTAGTGCTGCTGACTGCACTGCTGTTATCTGACAAATGATGAGCATCGCTGCTCGAGTCATTATGCCGAGTGATCCGTGACACAATGAAGTGAAGATATAACAGAAGCGGAAGGCCCGTAATGTAAAACATTACCGTCTACGGGGCCACCAACTTTTAATATTACTTATGCCATATCATTGGTGTCAGTGGTTTCATCAAATCATCATTATCTTCTTCAATCTTTCGGGAACGGTACATACGTATGCTATTTGTAGTATGACACACATATTTTACAGTAATATAAGTTAACTAAATATCAGGACTTGTAATGGTTCTATTACAGCTGCAAGGGGTTTGAGCTAGTCATTTCCCGTTGATCTTCTGCCCGTGCGGCGTGAGTGTCGCGCGTGGTGTTATGTGAGTGTTGCGTTATCGCGCCGCGAGATGTCACAGTTCAGGGGCTATCGCGCGATTTATTATCTGTGGCGATAGCACGGCGACACCAGCGCGCTCCTACCTCCACACTCCTCACCCTGCACTCCGCATCACATGTTATATGTAGGTAGTGTAGACACTCATGTCATTATAAATTGGTGTTTGTATGAAATCAATAAAAAAATATCATTGTTTAAAATCATAATTATAGTTTACCGCGCTATTGTCCCCGTAGCTGTCGTCTAATGACACTGGATAAGAGTAGGTAATGCTAATGAACTGAACCAATTTTAAGAGGGCCCATCTTCTGCCTACTACCAAAATGTGAACTGCCATTATGCACCACGACAATTAGTATTGTCTACCATCCTGATATAGGTATTACCCTAGTTTCCTGCAAATAAAGAATAAAGGTGTAGAAATTTAGATGTTGTCCATTGTAATCAGTCAAGGATAAATTAATGGAAATTTAGTACCTATAACTAATTCACGTCTAATAACGAGATAACCTAATTAAATGTAAATATTCTAAGAGCGTGTTGTGACGCTATTTAGAATATTGTTAATCTATTAGTACCTACTTCGACAAGGGAAACGTCATCTTGGGAGAGCCATGCTTCGGCACGAATGGGCCGGCTTGACCGGAGTGGCTTGCGGAGCCTCACAGAAAATCGGCATGAAACAACAACGTTGTATTTCGCTGAGTGAGTGAGGATGCCGGAGGCCCAAACCCATTTAAAAGCCGGGCAACGCACTTGCGACTCCTTTGGTGTTGTGGGTGTCCATGGGCGGTGGTAATCGCTTACCATTAGGTGATCCGTCTGCTCGTTTGCTCCCCTATCGCATAAAAAAAACATCGGCAGTGGACCAGTTGGCATTAGCTATACTAACTTTTATTGAAAGAAAGAAAGACAGAAACTAAATTTATTTGCCAAGAACACCCCGGTACACAGAAAATAAAATACTAACTATTGACTATTGAAACGGGAACAACATCTTAGCCATATTGTATACGGCAGCTAAACATTAAATCAATATTGTGTATGGCGATCGGAGGCGGGTGTTCACGCACTAACGATCATCAACTAAGATCTCAGTACTGTTGTTTTTTAAAATCCTGCGCAGAAAGATCTGTTTTTAATATTTTTGGGCAAAGTTCCATGCTATCCAAGTGATAATATGAAAACTATTTAACCATAATAAGTACGATAACTGATAACCCAACAAGGAATAAGATATACCTTTTTAGGTAAACACGCCTGTCTGGAATTTAGCTGATTATAGCAACAGTCTCCCGGTGAATATGTGTCAGTAGTGTATTGTTTTAGCCTGCAGTGATATGGTTGCGGGACACAGACGGAAGTGGGTTTATGTAGAACCGCGGTAATACGTGTCGGAAGTGGTCGGTAGTTGATAAGAGCCATGCAGACACAGCCGCTCCCATAGTGAGTGTTAAGGACGAAATAGCTACGTACTACGGTTTCGATTGTAGCAAACTGTTTATTGCAGTATTAGAAAGACTCAGTGAGCCAGACGGTTATGGGTACGGATCCTTCCTAAACACCGGACATTACATCTTCAATGTCATCGTGTATGTCTAAGATAAAAGATCTTGACTGCCTTTGCACTTCAGGTAAAATTACAAGTCATAATGTGACCAAGACTTGACCAAGAACGACGTAACAAGGACTCTTGCTAAAATATAAAGTTCATTGTGATCCTCTATCGATCCTACATGGTTATTTGTTACATCAAATTTTGATTTACAAAGAACACTAATGCCTTTTACGGTATCTCCTGTTCTTGTACTATACCAGATCGTTGATATTGCGCGCTGGGTCGTAAACTGGCGCACATTTTATAGCTACGCCTACTATCAAGTGTCACGAATAATATGTGATCTATGCATCGATTCGAGTAATAATATACATAGTATTCTAATTTACTTAATATTTTTTAATGCTTCTTGAGATGAACACACTTTAGAAATATATATACTTTGCACAATATTCTCGTGGTGTACGCTACGTCTAACTGGTATCTGAGCGAATCTTTTAACACGTCTACGAATAACCACGTTATAATTCCTAGTTAATGTCAGAAAATTGGTGGCGACCCTGACTGGCCAGGGTGCATCGGACGATCACTTTTTCTTTCTCGCTTGGAGTGTCTTGCCACCTCCGGTCAATTAACGGTAGCTTGCTCCCCGGCGAGTCCCTCAGCAGTAGAAGCATCAATTGTTGGCGACACTCTGCGATGTCGGCGGCTTATGACCGCCCGCCATGCACTCGCTCTATAATTGATAGATAAATTATCGGTTATTTAACGACCAATTGATATTAGCTAGCGTTAGTGCAGAGTTATACTTTGACTTTTTTTGTTTTCACAGCCGCCTTACGATTTTACTTTTAATAACCCTCAATTTTAATTATCATTAATAGATTTCTGACCGTGGGAGAGCCATGCTTCGGAACGAATGGGCCAGCTCGACCGGTGTGTTGCCACGGCCTCACAGAAAACTGGCGTGAAACCACACCCGCGTTGTGTTTCGCCGAGTGAGTGAGGATACCGGAGGCCCAAACCCTTATAAAAGGCCGGCAACGCACCTGTGACTCTTCTGGTGTTGCGTGTGTCCATGGGTGCCGGTAACCCTTTACCATCAGACGATGGATACCGCCTGCTCGTAACTGCTTCTATCCCATAAAAAATAGAGTTTCTACTTTAACTAAAATTGGGTAATTAACACTGAAATTATAATTTGACATCATTCTTTCTTAACTTCTTTAGGCAATAATATGTATGTAATTTATTCAGCTTGAAGCTTTGGTTAAATAATTTAGATTAAATCAAAACATAAATTAAAATAAAATATTCAATATTAAAACAAAAACTCGATCTGGTTTGGCTGAGTTTAGTGTAGTAACATTCCAACGATCTGAAGTGATAATACAGGTCCATAGTTCGCAGCCCATCCGATGCACTAAGAGTTAGTAAATTGACGTAATCCCTAGCTAGAACCAATAATAATTTGTCCGCCACATGATTTAGTATTTGTAGACATTACTAATTACTAATATCATTTTAGATAATAATTATGAATCACCTGTGGCGTGTTCACCGTTAATTAATTTATTTGAGTGACCGTGGCCCTTTACTGCCCTACTAACTCGTTGACAGCTGCTGACGTCAACTACTTCGTTACTGAGTGATTAGGTTAAATTTAAATTGTTCATTAAATACGAAATATTTAATGAACAATTTAAATTTAACAAAATGGTATGTTTTAGATCCCATAAAATATATATCACGTGCCTTTTGCCGTAAACCAGGCCCACATTCAAACTCCGAGCTTAGACTTTCTTAGAAAAACTTTGTAACGCTGCATGAATCGATCCTGGCACCTTACGCGCAGCAGAAAGTATTACGCTAGTAAGATTTATACTATCTACTTATCTTTTATTTATACAAAGCCTTATTATTAATATACTTACTATATTTTGAATGTTGTAGTCCTTCTATTCTGTTTTGTTGACTGATCAATCAGGTTTAGAGTTTTTTTTTTATAACATAACATAACATACCATCACGCCTATATTCCCCGAAGGGTTAGGCAGAGGCGTACTAGTGTACACCCACAGTTCGCCGGTATGTTTAGGTCCCATGTAATAGGGGGCGAGCCTATTGTCATTAACCGGGCACAAATTCCAAACTCCGAGCTGCTACCGGGAATTTCATAGAAAACCCAATAACACTTTGCTCGACCTGGGAATCGAACCCAGGACCTCAAGCGTAGCAGTCGAGCTCAGGACCACTAGGCTAATGAGGCAGTTTAGTTTTTTTATATTTTAGAATATTAAGATGTATGTATTAGTTTTTTTCTTCTATCGGCCACTGATGTTAGTCGCTCACGCACTGGCAACATCTCTATTATACTTACTCAGAGGTCACGGATAACGTCTTAAAAACGTTTCCACGAGATCCGGAATCAATCGCTGATAACACATTATGTTAATGTAAATATTTGGAAAAAGAAACCGACTGACACGACAACACATAGCCCTCACCTTTCCGCTTAGAAATAAAATGTTACAATGTTATGTTGGGTTATAATGCCGGCACTACTAACTGCCTCGTTAGTCTAGTGGTCACAAGTGCGACTTCTACGCTAGAGGTCCTGGGTTCGATTCCCAGGTCGAGCTAAGTGTTATTGGGTTTTTCTATGAAATTCTCAGTAGCAGCTCGGAGTTTGGAATTTGTGCCTGGTGGACCTAAACATACCGGCGAACTGTGGGTGTACCTAAGTACACCTCTGCCTAACCCTTCGGGGAATACAGGCGTGATGGTATGTTATGTTATGTTATGTAATGCCAGCAAAAAAGGTTTCTGTTTCTAATTAAAACTGAATCTAAATAACTTATGTTCTTCTTCTAAACTCAACGTCGCCACTTATATAAGGTGTTATATTTTTTTTGTTAAAAAAGCTTACTAGCAATGTACGCACATTACCTACTAGTATTCTGGTGCTAAATGCTTGTATTGGTAATTTTACTGTGGGAGAGTCATGCTTCGGCAGGAATGGGCCGGATGCCATCAGGTGATCCGTCTGCTCGTTTGTCTCCCTATCCCATAAAAAAACTCATTTCTCTGTGAGGTACCTAGGGACTATCGGGGACTTACAAGGAACTTCACCTTTTGAGTATAACTCATTCTAAAGCGTGAGTGTTGCGACACGGTACGATCATTATTGAGTGTTTATGATACACAAGTATGCATAAATTTGATGAAACAACTTCGTAAGCGTGGTATCTGTCCCCAGTACAAGTTAGCAGCAGGTGATCGCGTTGTATGTATAAGTAGGTGAGACAGTATGACACACACAATGTGATTGATTGCCTGTAATGCTGGACACCAAGCGCAGTACATACACTCTTTCCATTCTATAAGTCAATGAGAAAGTGTGTAGAGTAGCTATACAAATATTTTTGGCATTTTAGGAGGGTGCGTGAATCATTTTTTAAACTTATACCAGCGTCTATAGAAAACAGTCATCGCGAACTCATCGGAGAAGATGAAAAATTAAGAAATTCTTTCCACGAAGATTTTGTAGCCTACTAAAATGAATATGTCTGATCTGAGCATAAATCCGGGACATATACCTCTGAATTTTCAAATTTGTGAACCACTACATGCGCAACACGCCTATATTTCCCGATGCGTTAGACAGAAGGTGTAGTGATTAACCTACATCTACAGTTCTATTTTTTAAAAAAAGGATGCAAGATTTTGTCCAGTATCGTGGGTGCGTTTACAAAGACAAACGCCCAAAACCCGGAACAACTACCTGTAGATCATTCAAATATTTGTCCCGTGTCTTGCTAACAACACGTGTCTCAGAAGCTGATGGCTCAGCCACTACGCCAAAAGTGTCGTCAACAACAAGTTCATCGGTATGTTTAGATCCCATGAAATAAGAGACCTGCTTATTTCTATTTACCAAGTTAAAATCCAAACTCCGAGCCTAATTTTATAGGCAAACCCAATAACATCTCTAGCGTAACAGTCGCGTTTAGGAATTAGTAGACTCAAGAGGCAGTTCTAAGTTTTTAAATTAAATATTCATATTGCATGTTAATTTTTTAACAATTAAGGAAAACATAGTCAGAGATCTAGCGCAATTCAATAAACTCTACAAAAGTCCTTGAAAGTTTGTCAGGCTATATTTGTTTGTTTAGGCAGTCTTTCATTTTCAGATTCATTGTGATCGTTATTATCGTATTAAGGAGCCCGCCCATATGTATAACTGCGAACTTGTGTACCTTTCTCACATTTGAAATAACGATCATTACTGACCTATGCAATGGGATGAATGAATATGTGTACTTATAGTACGATCTTTGTGTAGTACCACGGAATACCGTACGATTTATGTAACAGTGCAGCGTTTATACAGCGTTCTTTCAAAACAATGCGAGCGTCAGTAATAATAGCGATGTTAATTGAAACGAGTTCCGATCCGATCAGGTTGTGTGACGCCCGCGCCGCGCGCCGGCCGCCCGTGGCCGGCCCGCGTGGAGCGGCCCGTTCCGGCGACAACACCACATAGATTTGTGCAGAAGGTACTCGCATATCTGGACTTTAAAAGACATCATGAATCTACGAGTTTGTTACCAAAGCCATCAAAACTGAAACTCGTGTGTTTTAATTATTGTTTCTTTTTAATTTCAAAGTTACGTACATAATTTATCATTTACGTACACTGCATTAAAGCCTATAACTAGTTGCATATAGGAAGGTAGGTATTGCTACTCTAGAGATCCTGGGTTCAATTCACAGGTTGAGGGGTGTTAGTTGGCTTTTCTATAGTCTCAGTAGTAGCTCGAAGTTTGGGTTTGTGACCGGTTAATGGCAATAGGCTTGCCACCTATTAAATGGGACCTAAATCAGCGACGTAGGTACTGTTGGTATAGAATAGAATAGAATATCCTTTATTGTACACCAAAAAGTAATGTCAAGCATAAGTTATCAATCATAGAATATGGTGCAATGGGTGGTCTTACCGCTAAAAGCGATCTCTTACAGACAACCTCTGGATGGACTCAAGAGAATGGAAAGGCGAAAATAGGTAGTCTGGCGTACACAAATTTCAAATATAGCAAATACACATACATAATATACATATAATCATACAAATAGTGTAAATATAATATAAATAAATATTAGTACCTACAGTCATAAATTATTTATTTATTTATTTAACACTTTATTGCACACCAAAAATACAAATTAAAATACTTATTTATCTATGTAAACAAACAATGTACAATGGGCGGCCTTATCACTTAAAGCGATTTCTTCCAGGCAACCAAAGTGATTTGAGCACTGGACAAGATAAAGGTAATTATTATAACATAATAGGATATAAGAACAACTGATTAAAATAGAAGAATCAGATCTTTATGAAACAGATGTGATGTGAAGGAGAAGTTATAAATTAGTAAGTACATCTCGAGCTTACCTCTCGAGGAAGACAGGCGTGATGGTATGTCTATTGATATTGCGAGTGCAATTTCCAACTTCATTTTGTTTTACGCCTTTTTGATAGCCAAAGCTCGAAGGACCAAAGTTATATCTTTCAGACTTTAAGGTTCCTATGGACAGCCCCACTCAGGAGAAAGCACAGACAAGATATAATAATATGTAGAGTAACCTAACGGCTTGCCATGTAAGAGGATTATTTTTATTTTAGAATTGTGGCAGAGAATAAGGTCCTGCTAAGGCCAAGTTTAACCAATAAAACTTGTCTAGAGTTATTAGTTAAAGTGGTACTTCTACATAATATTGTATGTTGTAATTTGATGTGGATGCAGCGCGGCCGGCCGTGACCCGGCACCACCAAATACTTGATCTTAGCTAAGTAGGTACTACCAGTAACACTGCTATTATTATCTAGAGCTGAGCGAGTTGTGCACACACTCTTACAACTATTTAATATACCTACGACTTGTTTTTTAGCTTCCGTGCTACTGGCGCTCAATAACAAAAATATCGACTGTATCTCATCAGATCATCATTATTTCGTGCTGGAGAAAGTCAGATGGGAAGGCCAGCTTATAGCCCCTGACTGACCCGTACTGGGACGTTAGCCCGGCGCACTGATCTTTAGGCTGTGTTCACACTGCCTTCACTAGAACCAGAATATCATTGATAGTATTATTCACTCTATAAAAATATACCCAATTTAGTATTAGTCAGCTATAAAAAAATATTTACGATTAAACGTACACATAATCATCGAAAGACTGAAATAAAACTGTTGTGTCACTACTTGAAATAAATAAAGGAGAATGTGTCAGTGACATCAACTGGCTTATCATCATGTAACAAACACAACTAACTATTGAAGTAGGTAGGTACTTGATTCATTTCACACAAACCATGTCACATTGTTAGTAGAGCAGCGAGATGATCTAGGAGATTTTATAGTACCTACGTACGTATCAAAATACTAGGTAGGTAGGTACTAAATTCTGATGTTGCGATGTGGTCCGAATCTCACATGAGATTTTCATTGTTATTGTGTAGGAATAAGTATATTGACAGCTAGTAAAGTAGTCTCCTCCAATCTGTGTGTTGCGAGGCGCGGGCGCATCACCTCCTCGCCCGCGCCGGCGCACAAACATCACGATAACCAAGTTTATCGCAGCCCCATAAAAACGTATCGGACGCTTATCGGCTGTCACCACTACAGAAATAGAGCAACGAATATTTATACTTAATCACTATAATCGGAAAATAACGAAGAGACACACCGATAACATTGCGACCTCCCTATATGACCGCTGATAACACAACTTAAAACCAACCTTGCCTTCACATCATTAGGGTTTATTGTTATTTGTGTTATAGAGCTTTGTGATAAGACTTGCCCCTTGAACCGCGCTTCTCGAAGCGAGCATATCTCAAGAACGTTCTATCGGCGGGTATCGGGGTCGCACTGCGCTCATCACATGCTGACGGACGGACAGGAAAATTATAAGTACATTTATTATTACATACCAAAGTCACACATTATTCGAGTCAGCCAGTGAGAATTCTCAAATCGGAAAATATATAAAGAAATATGTCATTATGTCGATGCGTGAGCACATAATTTTTTGGCAACTGTCACACGGTACATAAAAATGCCATCAAGCCTTTATTCCCGGAAGGGGTTGGCAGGGGTGTAGTAATGTAGGTAATCCACAGTTCGCCGATATTTTTTAGTTGTCATAGCGGGCGAGTCAATTGCCATTAACTGGGCACAAATCCAGACTCCCTAACTTAGTTTTTAGTAAAGGTATTACTTTCCGACTACTCGTGTTGTTAATTTAATAAACCAACTGGTTTCTGTTTCATAAAAGTAATACATAGTAGCCGAGGACACTCGAGAAAGTGCTTGGAGGTCAAATATGACGGGTCTTCACATCTGAAAAAAAAACATTATTAGGGTTCCTATTTTAATAATCTAGACAATAGTGAATAACTACCTAAGGATTCGTAACCAGCTTGCCATAATTAGTCAATCTCAAATCTCAAAATCACATATAACAACTATTTTCATGAATTTTCATAGGTAAACGTCGAATCTAAAAAGGCGGTCGCATTACAGCTTGCGGTCACGCGACGTTGGGATGCGCTGCGCTCCGCTGACACACACGCGCCACGTGCTCACTGCACTAGGCATAGTAGGTACCTACTGCATATTACCGCCTAATGTTAAATCTACCTCGTAAACTGCCTCGTTAGTCTAGTGGTCACAAGTGCGACTTCTACGATAGAGGTAATGGGTTCGATTCCCAGGTCGAGCAAAGTGTTATTGGGTATTTCTATGAAATTCTCAGTAGCAGCTCGGAGTTTGGAATTTGTGCCCGGTTAGTGGCAATAGGCTCGCCCCCTATTACATGGGACCTAAACATACCGGCGAACTGTGGGTGTACCTAAGTACACGTCTGCCTAACCCTTCGGGAAATACGGGCGTGATGGTATGTTATGTTATGTTAAATCTACATGGCATGCTAAATATTTGTACTTAGACCTACTCCACCGTCCAGCATAGATCTCTTACAAAAAGGACAGTGGAAAATTCATAATTTGTGACATAATCAAAATTATCGGAACTCCAGATCTGCTGCAATAACCGTTATTTTGATTTGAATGTCTTGAATAATATTTTTTCATAATATAATAATATCAGCCTATTAATAGTTTCACAGCTCACTCACGCGAGGACATGAACATAGCTAAGCTATGTCCTTAATATGTCTCTTCTCTCTCTGAATGAGGATAGACTTAAATAGCGAAGTTTGCAAACAGATCTATTCTGCTTCAATTAATACCAAAGCATCGGCTATTGATGTCTTCAAAGATTATTTGCATACACGCAATTGGAGCACAAGATATGCAGACCGTGATCGCGAGTGTCGCTGAACTGTTTTGCCTCGCGACAATATGCAGAGCTGACACAAGTAAGTTGTAGAGCCACCATAAGAATTACGAAGGCACGTTTGGCGAAGTGGCTACGCGAACGTGTTGTGGGTTCGATCCCCGCACGAAACAAATATTTGTAAGACCATACAGGTAGTCGTTCCGGGTGTTTGTGAACCTGATAATTTGTATTTGTAAACGCACTCATGAGACAGGAGAAAATCCTAGGATGGGGCAAGACTTTTATAAAATATATATAATTATTGAGTGATTAAACTATCTGTATTTTTCCTCGTTGTGTCTTACATATCGCTGTATTTTGTATTCGCGATAAGTTATCATGTCGAAGTGTCCAAAGGCTAGGATCTACGTTACTTACTAACCTATTCGTTCCATTTCAGATGTTTATGTTCTTGGAGGGCCGTCTTGTGGTTTTAGTTGTAAGAAATATGTCATATTTTAGACGAGAAAAGAAGATATTCTTTTCGAAGTATGTACCTAGAGCATTCACACCTCTGATTCGCCTTGCTGTCGGTAATTTAGTCCAAAGCAATTGTACCAGACCTCGTGTATTGTTACAATATCGTTATCCTAATGATAAACTGGCCATCATTACGAGCCTCTGACGGCTGTCTAGACTACCATACTTTGAGGTACTTCAGTCTAACATACTTTGAGACACAGATTTGATCGCACATTTTGTTCATAATAAACACGTCGGAAGGAATCGTTTAAAAAGAGGTGTTGACTTACGCATGCTTTGTTTTCAGTCAACCTGCATTTCTGGAATTGCGTTTCCGCAAGAACCATTTCTGGCCATATTCTGTTCGAAAATTCTCTCGCAGTGTAGTTGTGTATATACTCGTTATAGTGGTACAAGTGGCGTACACTTTTTAATACATTAGTTGTACGTTACAAAAAATACAGCAGATCTACTCCGAACAACAAGTCCTTTTGAAAAAACAGAATTCTTCCACTCCAACACAGTGGCACTGAGCATAGTGCACTTTTACTTACTCCAACGCCTAAGCTGTCTTCGAAGAAACTGCCTCAAGTTATTATGACCACTATTCCCAGAAGTTGTATTGATATAAGGGTTTATGACCTGGCGCAGAATTACACCACCCGTGACCCGATTGATCAAAATACCAAGCTGTGACGCAGAAGGCGTTGGTTACCATCTTCTTCTGCCGGTTATATTTCATTGTTCATCTTTAGTAGTTATCTATCAGGCATTGTACAAAGTGAGTCTTCTAAATCTGCTCCATTTGGCATGTTTGTTGGAGGGGCTGGCGGGTGGCGGGGCAGGGTGCGGTGCGCGGGAGGGGGGATGAGCCATGCGTGCACTTGACCAAACACACGATGTGTGTCAGAGCTGACAAACTCACACACCATTACTCCACTTTGCCGAACAAACAGCGCCGCGACTGCCATGTTTCGACTCAACTTACTTCTATGGATCAAGCGTGGAACGGTATTTCTAGCTATGTTATAAGAATTTATATTGGTGGTCTACAAGGTCCCCTATAACCTGACTCGTTGCTGCACTATAGATCGCGATTGATTCCCACACTGAATACTATCTTATTAGCCGTTCTATTTATTAGCTTGATTCTTGCAGTCAAAAACCTGAAAATTACTTAAAAATCATTTAGTAGAATTGATCGATTGCGAGTAGTGTACGAGACTACAAGTACGTGGCGTAATGCGCACACAGGGCGGCGCGCACACGTGGCGGATTCAAATGAGCCGCACACACGCGCCACACCATCGTCGCGCTATTGACTCACAAATGCGTCGCCTCTCCCGCGCCGGACGACCGATTTACGTAACAACTGAATCAAAACACCATGAATTTTACAAACGTGTCCAACTGGACTGTGGCCGGATTCTAATTCGCAAAGAAAATAAACCCGGAGAACACTCCTTTCTTCTTGTGCGCATAAACAACGAACTGTACTATGCTGATTGGCATCTTAAGGTTTCCCATATGACCCAATAGATGTAACGATTCTTTATTAGCCAAAAAAAATGTTTTGATAGTTTATTCTAATGTAGCGCACTTTACCTGTCTATCAATATACTAAGTGGTTGTAAGTACTTTTAATTAAGTTTGTTACAATTATTTTCTATGCGTTCTACTATTTTACCCAACTATTTGAGCACTAGTCGTAGAACTTGCCCCCACGATAACAAACATCGTCCGCGTCACCCCCTTGCACTAACGACCTGCAGACTGATAAGCTAAAGGTTACAACCTTATCACAACGTACTGCGACCGAGATTATACAGGCATTATATTTAGGCAGTTCAAATACTAAATAAATGATATGCATACTACTTCCCATCTCCACTTGTGTTGCTAGGCACGCCACTTCGGGACAACACATTGCTACATCGCCAGATGTCCCCGTTTTCGCAGGAAGTATAGATTATCGAGACTAAGGATCATACATCAAACGCATTTCTATCCTGAATTTTGCAATAACCATCTGAATTTCTAATGATCAACACTAAAATAAAAAACAATTTTGCTTGGTTTGTAAAACTGCCACGACCCAGTCGATTCCGATAAACTATCCATGATGTACATAATATTAGTATTAAGCACAAGATCTGAAAGTAGTTTGTTCAGAATCGACTACTGGATCAATTACAGTCGTTTTTAATAATATGTATTAATTTTTCCCAAAAAAAATATATTTAATATTGCATATACATGAAGCTATGGTATGTACCTTGATCAGTCATCATCATCAGTTGCTCGAGTTGTGGAAAACTGAAACCTATTTGCCCAAGTTGTTTTTGGATATGACTGAAGTAAAGCCATGAGTTCTGCGTTTAGCTGGTATAACTAATTTCTTGATAAAAATATTCTTACGTGTTTCAGAATTACTTTAAGGTTTCGTTTAAGGTGACTCGAAACTGATTCTTATTTATGTGTTTGAGGTCTTGCGCTTATTCAGTTACACGTTGCTTAAATATCATATATTATGTGGGTCAGCACTATGAAATTTCAGCACTAATATGGTATATGTAACGTAACCTCATTTATAAGAATCCATCGAGCCTTTGAGATTTGCGACATAAAGAGGCCGCCACGCCTGCACATATTCTTGTAAGAAGAAAAACCTTATCGTTTGTGAAAACAAAATTGGATGTGCCATGAATGCCTCGATTATAAGTGTCACCCTCCAACCTCAGTGTATCCCGCCCGCCTCAGTTTACCCCACTTGTAACTTGTAGTGATGGTGTCAACTAGTTCCGGCCTGGCCCCACTGTTGTGCCGAGGTGCTTCCTATAAATGAATACGTATTATTTCTCACTAAGTAGAGTACGGACATGGTGCTCATTAGAATTGTAAGTATAGGAATATTTTCCACTCGTTAGACTGGAATAAAAGCGTACACTCAAGGTTAGTGTCGCACTCAATCACACAATTTTCATAAGCTACGATACGGCACATTGAAATCTAACTATAAAATTGTAATAGTATGAACTATGTCAGAACTTGCACATTTTAGTACTTTAAAAAAAACAATAATAGGCAATAACGAAACCTATTATAATGATGCTTTTCGGTAAGTATGTGATTCTATTTTAAAAGATTATTTATTATTTAACAATATATAAAAAAAGATATAATTATATTATTTAACAAGATTCTGAATGCGGTGTCAATATCTTAGATGGTAAGATAAGTTAATAGTTTAACATAACATAACATAACATACCATCACGCCTGTATTCCCCGAAGGGTTAGGCAGAGGCGTACTTAATGTACACCCACAGTTCGCCGGTATGTTTTAGGTCCCATGTAATAGGGGGCGACCCTATTGCCATTAACCGGGCACAAATTCCTAACTCCGAGCTGCTACTGGGAATTTCATAGAAAAACCCAATAACACTTTGCTCGACCTGGGAATCGAACCCAGGACCTCTAGCGTAGCAGTCGCGCTCAGGACCACTTGGCTAATGAGGCAGTTTAATATGTGTTATAATAGTGAGTGTGAGTGTATAGTGAATGTTTAATTACAATTAAAATATTAAAAGATTGAATAATAATTAAAGGTAATCGTAACTTTTTGTCATAGTAACTATTAAAAAGTCAAAGTGAGATAATGGTAAGTTTGTAACCAAGCGACGAACGACGCGACGGGCTGAACAAGTGCGCGACTACTGCGACACATGCGTGCGCACCATTACATGCTCGTAATACATTATGTTGTGTTAGCAAGGGTACATTTGATTATTGTGCAACTATTAGCGTAACGAACGCTTTGTATTTCACAGCTTAATGATGCCGGCCCATTTCTTTTACCCATAACAAGTTACGTATCAAGTTTGAAGTATTTTTTATTTAGTTCAGTTCAATAGACACAAGAGAAAAAGTAATAGACAATCTCATCAGCCAGTAGTCCCGACGCTTAATAAGGAAGAAAGAGACAGATATGACTTTTCTGCGTAATGTTTTTATTAAAGTTTGCATAGTAAATAGGTACCCAAAAACCTGGTCGTGTTAAATAGTCGTAAATAAATTAATTGGATATCAATCAACAAGCCATCGCTTCATTTGTTTATGTTTGGTTAACGAAAAACAAAATAGCTTAGAGCACAACTGGATCTGGCTATCGCTATTTTTCTGTCCACAGCAGAGTGGTGCCATTTGTATACATACGTGCAGAAGGCCCACTGCACACAGCACGAACGAACAACGAGCGGTCACAATCTAAATAGGTGTCAATTCTAAATGTCGTTTAAGTGACTGCAAGTAGGTCGCGGCCGCACTCTTATAATAATACATTCACAACGACTGAGTATTCTTAATCACAGTTTTTCACATGTTTTGCAACTGATTCATTCAAAGCTGCATCATTTTTCTAAGAGAAAAGTTTCGAATTTTATAATTCATTCATAGCTTAGTCGCAACCGGTTCCTCAGTTCGGTTCTAATGCCAGTTATAAACTCGCGGCCAATTTTATCGCCTCACTATTATTACCAGCTATTTAATTTCGTCGAACTAACGTTTTACGACACTATAAGATTAACAAGTGTGCGTCTCGTTCTAAATTATGGTGTTCCCCAGATATACTAGGCAGCTATACGTAGGTAATTTAAAAAATAACTTAATTTATTCATAAGTGTACCTAATATTGTGTGTTTTTGTCGCCCTTTTAGGAACATAAAACATGTCATGAAAAACGGTACCGTTAAAAAAAAGGACAACAACCAACGAAGTTCCTACTAAAAACCACACCGTCCAATAAGGACCTATGTATCGAGAATCTTCAATTTAAACAGAACTCATTGAACTTGGCACTTATATTCCTACTGCCATCAAAGTAGCGGCGACGTCTATTCCGTCTCGGTGAGATATTTGTGTACTGTGTTGACTTAAACGCAATAGTGCAAGCTATTCACTTTCGCGGCAAACAATCCGGTGCAGGCAATTAATCAAGCGTCGCGCGTCCGTCGTGCGCGCGCGCATCTACCCAGTGACGTATACCAACATCTATAATGTATAACAATGTAGGTGCAGAAGATCCATTCCCGTGAATGATTTTATTGAAGATCACATTGAGACTTGTGTACAAGTCTCAATCAACTCGGAACGGAAGAGTACTCAACATTGCCGTTTGCCGATCTCTGATTGTCTTTTTTAGATCCTACTCTACTGGCGCTTCGATAACTCGATACTCCTCAGGCGGCAAATCCGCTTTTCCGCGCTATAAAAAAGGGTTTACATACGTGTTTACGTGTTTTCCTGCCTCGTGTTAGTTTATTATCACATCGATTGGAGATTTGGCGACAAATGACACTACAACAAAGTGCGGGGAACGGTGGGGGCGCTCAGCACTACGTTAGGGGCTAATGGGCTATAGCTAAGAGGGATTTATTGTATACGTATTATTAGTTATTAGTTAATCTGTGACATTACATACAATTGAAATCAGATTGCTGGATGCAAACAGAATGGTTGGTTTTCTGTCCCATCTTTTTACATGACGCAACGTAGTTTAGTAGCGGACATCTGCAGATTTGTTCATGAAACATATTGTGGAATGTACATGTGGCAACTTATGCAATGACCAACACTTACTTTTTTCTCCGTTAGTGAGAGACCCAATAGTATGTATACATTATCAATAATAATTTATGGCTAATATGCGGAAAATGCGTGTGCTTGCTCCTTCCGCGGTCAAAGCATTATGTTTCAAATTGTTTTTGAACTTTGACAACTTTCAACAGCGGAACGTTAGAAGCCGGATGACGTCCTAAAATAAATTTATAGTCATAAAACTACTTTCTGCTTTCAGCTCTTTTTATAAAACCCTGAGCTATTGACTGCGCGCCACTTTGTCACTGTGTCGCGTTCTGTTTGGGGTGACATCATTAGTGCGGGCTGGTCGGCGATTATCATAAAGGTGTAAAGCAAAGGGCGCGAGGTGCCGCGGGCCCGGCCGGCGCGCGGCAGGTCGCACCCCGCACCTGTAGCGCGCGGCCGGCGACCTGTGGCGCGCCCTCGGCCTCGTCTTACATTGCAACCCTTTTCGCTGATTTTCCGCAGCTTTTACTATTCTGTCCTGCTTCAAGCTTTAAAATTGTCGTATTGTAGAGTCGTGTTATAATCATAGTGATGTTTAATTTAATTTATTGTACTTAGTACCTAACTATTAGAGTTTTCTGAATCTGATGAATTGTGTATTTTTTTAACTAATGTAATTTGAGCGTATCTCGTGCACCGAAAACGAGGATTCTTTACCTAGTAGTCCTAGTACCTATATTAATTCTTGTTCACGTGTCGAGGTTGAGGATCACGACGTCTCGATTTGATAAATGCCTTTTGTATGAAAATGGATAAGAACATGTTACTTACTATTTTTATTGTTTTTCATAGTACCTAGTCTCCGTTCCTTCCTAAGCACCTCCAACCAATGGAACCATTGACTGAAGCTGTGAGCCTAATCTTCTTTAGGGTTCTCTTCAACGATATTTTCGAACGCAGACACAGCATCTTCAGAGTTCATGAAGCGAATTCCTCTGAGTTTATCTTTTATTTTGGGAAACAAATAAAAGTCGCAAGGTGCCAGCTCAGGACTGTAAGGTGGATGAGTCACTAATTTCACACCTTGCGTAGACAAATATTCGATAGTCCGTCCGGCGGAGTAGCTAACGCTCCAGCGTTGTCGTCATGGAGGAGGATCCCCTCCTTGGGCGCTGTTATCAAACATTTTCTATGATGACATTAACCAACTTAATAAATAACAATTAAATAAATAACAGATAAAATAACGATTGTTGGGAAGTGACCACTCCGTCCAAAGAGAAATCTTCGAATAGAAACATCCATTGGGCAGCTTCTCTTTTTGTTTCGGGCTAATAACAATATGTCCAGCTTTCATCACCTGTGACGATATCAAACACGGCATTGGAGTATCCTCCCGTTATACTTTACAAACATTTCTCGGCACCAATCCAAACGAAGGCGTTTTTGATCTCCTGGCAAATTATGAAGTATCTACCTATTCATTTGGTGCAAAGCTTTTTGACGCCTTAATGTCTGTGTATAGACTTTTTGCGCTAGACTCCAATGCCGAAACTTGCCCGAATCTGTTAATATGTGAATCTTGTATTACCCTCTATCATTAGCCGCACAGCAGTAACATTATCTTCATTGGCCGTCGTAAGACATCCTTCATGCAAATCATCAGTAAGCACGCCACGCACTTTTTAAATTGCCGCCAATTTGTAAAAACATTTGACATTATGAAATCAATATACTTACAACTTAGCTTTCTAAAGAGTACCGTTTTTGAAAATATTTGATTTTAATCGGCGTCATATCTAACTGACCAATTCTAAAAACTTTATTCAATACGTTTAGGGCCTATTTTTCCATCGCCAGATAACTTTATCAGAGGAATACATTTTTATCTATGACAGTTTTTCTATACAAAATCTATCAAACGACAATTTTATTCCAGTTAAAAGTTATCTGCTAGGCATTGCGTAATTGCATAAGCTCTTGCTAAGCTCGCATTATGTGCTCAGATAAAACTAGTAATAATGACTTTTACAAGTGTGCCAAATTACAATACAATAAAGTAAGACACTGGTGAGTAGTGGTGAGGTATCAAGTATTATGTTATGCTGAGTTTCAATATGGTGTAGTTTACCTATTGCGTGAATACTCCTACCAGTATCAGTAATATAGTTTTACGCTGATTCTACATTTTAGATTACAGGAATCTTGTAATACCTACGACGTTCTTGTTATTAATGTCATGCCAGATAAAGTCGCCTCATACATCACTTCTACTTATTGTAGGGTGAACCCCCCCAAAGTTATTTCAAGGTTTTGAGGAGTGACCCCTAGACGACCACACAATAATAAAATTTCACACGGAATCTTAACAACAGTGGTTTGTTCATGGCTCCCAGTACCCTAAGTGCCTCAAAATTCTTAGCTTAGGGCTCCGTGGCTCTGTGATATGTGCCGTCAGAAACAATTGTAAGTGTGACCCTTAATTCTTCTTTCTAAATGAAAACTTTTCTAGTATGTCGAAAGTGTGTTGCGTTCAATAGAGAACCTAGTAACGTAATTAATTGAAAGGCTCGTCGTAGCTCGTCCAGCGTGGCGTTGTGCATGCATCGCAGTTATTAAAAGTCCCACAGTTGTAGTTATTAGGATGATTAGTGGCAGGGCGCGGGCAGCGGCGCTAACGAATGGCGCACATTAACGTCCCCAGCCCCAGAGAGCCGCCACCGCTGCGCTGCCGCCGCCCCGCTGCCCCGCCGCCCCGTCACCTCGCCGCCCCGCCGCTCCCTGACGCACGGAAGTATTTGAAGTTCAATAGCATTGCACGTGGACACGCGCTCTTTAAACCAAACACATTGTAATTATCATAATCTGGTTAATATTACATCATTTTGACAAATTAAAAGTTACAAATTAAAGTTTGCAATATATCAATGGATTTACCAAAACACTAGATTATGTAGATATAAATATGCATATATTAAAACATGTCATCAGAAAGTTTGTATATTCTTGTATCAATGTGGGGATACATTATTTAAAGAAAGTCATTTTATGGTGTGTGGACGGTGACCGAATCAACTTTCTATAGAAAACATAAAAAACCACTTCGATCTTGAGGAAAACCTTAAATCTAAGCGCCCCAGCGACATCTACATGTGGCTAGGTGGAAGAAAGGTAAGGTATGTCACTCATCTAACGAAACTGCTTCTACACGACTTTTTGTTAACTTTTTTAAACTTATTTTGTCTCTAGGTAAAAAACAATCCAGGCTTTTGGGAGGCTGTTGTGAGCTGTCAGTAACGTTATTATTTTGGTATCCTGTGTAATGCGCTGTATGAGAGAAAACCGAGCTACCTACTATATCTTAAGATCAAAATGTTACGCACCCCGTGACATCCTCGGAGGGAACGTTACACAGCGCAGTCAGTCGCGCTAAATGAGTGCCAACGTTAACTTGCGCCGCGCGACATTGACCACTTCAGCCACAATATAATAAATACATAATTCCAATGCTAATATATACACTACGGAATTCGTGCCCCTGTTTTATAACATTAGCTAGTTTGGTAGCAACAGCGTGCCAATGTAAATAAATTATAAAGTAATATTAACCTCCTTGGCGACATCGACACTATTTCTATTAAAATATTTAAAATCAAACGCCATGTTTTGTGGAATCGGCAAGTTCGTGGTCACTCCACAATAAATTATTTCAGGGCAAGGTTATACAACAAATTATTTGTGCTGCTGACCATATTATAGGTAGATTTCTTTGTCGTAACTTACAAATGAATTGATCCATTCTAAAGGAGCCAATTCGATTTGAACATGTCTGATAATTAAAGCTGATAATGATGTGGTGCTTGATTCCTCCTAGGGTCCAAAAGTATGAAGTAGGCTGAAACTTTATCACATTTGTAAGTAATTTTGTAAGTCTATTTGCATGCATCAAAAAAATTTACGTGCATATTATACCTATACATGTTCGACCGTACTCTCGCGTCATTTACAATATTGTTACGACGAAATGATCATTTACAAAATAACACTTCAAAGAACAAAAGCATCTTTATTCTATCATCATTAACTCATTTTTTTGATCCACTGCTGGGCATGGGTCACCTCTCAGATGTTTATTTCATTATTCAATGGAATTTTCGAGATAAATTCTCCATCTCAAATATCACGTATAAATTAAATTACATATTAATAATACTTAATTAAATATCATTTAATAAAATACTGTACCTACCTAACTTTACCAAGAATTTTCATTTCAACAGACTTCGAAAAGAAGCAGGCATTCAATACCGCACGTATTTGTCTGTATAATACAGCACGAATTTAGCTCGATATAAAATTATCTTCACCAATTAGAAAGTACAAAATAGATAATTACACAATGTGGTCACACGAATGTCACCGTGTCGCGCCCTGCTGCGGCGCGCACCCGCTCCGACCAACCCTGCTCTCGCCCTCGCACTCGCCCCGCACACCCCTGGTTGATCATACAGACTGACATGTAACTATTATTTATAGTAACGAGCCCATTTATTCGTAATTGTCTATTAAAGACACGGGTTAAAGTTCATTTGTATTGTGTATTGATTGAATGGTAAATTGTGTTGTTACTATTGCCTCAGTAAATCCACTGATTTCTTACGTTTCAGAGGTGTGAGCGATGGGTGAACAGGGAATGACATCTTTCAGGCTAGCTAATACTCTCACATGTCAGACCGGCGCCGAACAGTTTTGCTATGTTCCTTCGTCTGTCTGTGAGAGATTGAACCCGATAAGGCAATTCTTTAAATTGCGTGCTCCATCTTAGACCCTGTTTGTGCTTTTCCATCCTGCAAGACAAGTGTCTAAAATCAGTCTATTGTCCGATGATCTAGCGACTAAGTTGGAAATAGTATTGCTTTTGCTTACTTTATATATTAGATAGATAAGTTATTATGTTACCGTGCAATCACCAAGTCATTATTTAAAATGTCTCATATAAATTGATACAGTTACTATAAATGTAAGCAGGTAACTAGTAAGGAAATAATTTATTACAAAACTATTGTACTTTTTTAATATTTGATGTTTTAGATCCGATCTCATTTCTTTTAGTAGGCAATCTTTGTTTGATTTTGATTGCAATATCGCATATGGCGTGTTAATTTTTACTTGCATTGGCCGAATCGATACACACTTGACCAATGTTTCGTAATGTTTCAACTTTTCCTTCATTTGTCCCAAATTGAATCCAAATTTTTAAGTTTGCATATCTGCTAGAACCTTACCTTAGAACTTTGATGATCGGTGAGGTGTCAAAACTTCATAATTATAACTTATATCTCATAAAGTATAAATAGTTTAGAACTTTCGGTAAATTCGGTAATATAGCTAAAACTGCAAATTCCGGCCACTAACTTCATTCACGACCAATTCACAGGGGGTTCAAAAATACTGTGGCTTCAAGATAAGGATGGTACAGCGGTGCTTGTTTGATCGACTTGGCGACGACTCGTCTCCACTTGACCATGTCACGCTTTAAAATTTCCCGTCATTCAGAAGTATCACGAGCCTGTTCAAATTCAATAAACAACTGCAGTAGTAGTGGCTACATACTTACCTAAATGAGTCTAAAAGTAGTTTTCTTGTAATGTGATGGCATTATGCTGCAATAGCAGCGGATTTGTGTCACATCACGTTAAATTAAATATCCCTTCGTTCATTCCGTAAAACCAAGGCAGTGTTTAAGTCCCCGGTTCGCTGGTGTGACGTCACGATGGAGTTGGTGACCCAACGTCACTCATGACAGCCGCACTAATATGATAGTGTGTCGGAGGGAGACGCCGCCGCCACAATTCATTTGCGCGCTCCGTTAATTAAGCGGGCGGGCCTGTGAGCCACCACACGCAATGCACGCACAAAAAGACCACTTTCAACAAAGCTGGACAACGAGGTCTCAGGTCATCTATCAATATCGCACAACTTACTACTATTTTAGATTGACAGTTGACAGCCTTGACACTATCAATTAATTATCAAATAAAGCTTGTGTTGCTACCTCACCCATGCTGACTTTTTTATATCTACCCCGAGCTGGCATACAAGCTTACGGCCCGCCTGATGGTAAGCAGTTACCGTGGCCTATGAACGTCTGCAACTCCAGAGGTGTCGCTCGCGCGTTGCCGACTCCAAATTAGTCCAAGAAAGAGGAATAAAAGAGTAATATTCAAATACGAAGCTCAACCTATGCATATTGTTATAACATTATTCATTCGGCTCAAAGGACCAAAATGTAGGAGACGCGACCTAAGCGGTACAGACTGCTCGAAGCTAAATTAAACTTCAATAACTTTTAAAGGTTTATTGCTGAAACTGATATGCTGTGCTATGCTAGATGTTTATGATTAAGCTTTTGATAAGTAAGAATGCAACCGGTTTGCGGTCCGGATCGCTAAATCAACAAAATGTGTTCGATCGTAATTATTGCATTGTCCGTCAATCAGATTATGGTTTATCAAAAGTTCCCGTTCCCCAAATAGACGGCGGCGCCACGACGCTCTACTACACCTTGCGCACAGAATACCGAGAGGTCCTTCTGTCACATCTGTTCTGTTGTCCGCCCCGCCCGAAAACCTGTAGCGTAGCGTTGTAGCCGATTATATTAACTATTTACTAATTATTTATTAAAAAATATCTACGGAACACTTCGTTTTAATAAACCTTATTTTTTGTTGCTGAATTCACTTTCATTTACCTACAAAGAGTCGTGGTATAAGGCAAATTAATAAACTTGAAGTTTTGTCTATTTTAGTTACACTCTTACCTTACCTTTGTCACACACATACACACACAGTAATAATATTAAAATTACTATCTCCTCGTTTACTGGTGGGATATATTGATAATGGTATGATTCACCACGTGTGTTAACAAAACAAGCGGTTGCGGGCAGCATCACTGGATTCGGTGCCAATGTTTTATTTACTCATACACCTGAAATATTTCAAGTGTTATTATACACTGCTACAAATTGACGTCCCACGTGATATTTAGAATTTCTTTAATACTTTTAGAAGAAAACTATCTCCCTCTAAAAATGCTTGGGCCTGCTGGTCGGTTGGACGATTTCAGTCTGTTGTGTAGGCATTCTAGTTGGGGAAAGGGAGCTGATTTAAGGACATTGCAGAGAAGGTACCTAGTCTGTTATAACCAGAAGTCAGAGATATTTGCCATGGTAATGTCCAGTTATAATGCCAATAATTATACATAGGTCATAAGATTTAAAAATAACACGTTCTTATTATAATTCATAAAACGTATGAATGTGTCGAATTCTTTGGAACAGCCGCGGCTGTGGCCGGGTGCGTGCGGGGCGGAGGAGCGGCCCACGACACCGTTCTCACAGACAGAGCGGTACCTCCGCGGGGCCGGCCCGCCACCGCCGCCGCCGCCGCTATTAATGAGCACTCTCAGAAGAGCCTAAACAGCATACAAATAAGCTATTATATTATCGTCGATCATCCTATTAAGAACAACAGACCTGCCCTCCAAAACTATTACTTTTCTTCATAGGAAGCTACGCCATCTTCGCTACGTTTGTCCCCACGTGGACACAAGGATTCGTGAATCTATGTTAGAACGTGTGATGTCTAGCAGCACTAGCAGGGGCAGCCCATCTGTATCTTCACAAATTAAAATAATGCTCTACCTACACACATAGGTAGGTACATACTTACGTGACTAAACTCAATCATTATGGTACATAGCTGTTAAGCCGATTTATTTTGTTTACTTATCAGCCGTTATCGCCGGCCAAATTATCATTAATATGATTGTGATGTTAGTGTAATTTTAATAAAATTATTTAATGCGAGAAACGTGAATACTTTCCCTCCCGCAGCGGTGAGTCGGCGCGGGCGCGGCGAGATGTCAATATGAAATTCGAATTAGTGAAAATACAGTTAGTGGCGAGAGGCGCCAAGTATGCGCCTGCGCCGACGCGACGCTTTGCCGCGACCGCGATATGTGCTGTAGCCACGCTGCCGTGCTCATTCATAAAATATTACATTGTTTTCCTTGAACATTATTTATAGAATTATTTGCGCACCGATAACGAGCTCATATGTTAAATGGTGTGGGTATGTAAGTTGAGCGATGCGGGGAGTGAGCGGGGAGCGGCGGCAGCACGTGTCCTGCCGGCGATGTCCCGCGCACATGTGACACATACGACCGACTCCCGAGTGGCAGGCATCGGCAACGCGAAGCCACAGGGCCTCACGGGCCCTTCAAACACTAATATGGTTTAAAATAAGTAGGTGTTTGACACAACACAACACAATAACATGCTTACACCCATTAACCCTTTAATGCCCTGCAAAATTTGTGGTCAGTAATTTGAAGTAGTTAGGTACTATGTATCGTAGGATCAATAATTCTATCGATTCCGCTTCAATATTACAATACAAGTCAAATAATAAGTAGCGCAAAGTATCCGAGTGATCGGCGCGGGGCGGCCTCGGGCGGGTTATCGCGCGACCTCTTATCACCCGCGCGCACACACGCGCGCACTGCGCACACGACGCGCGCACTGCGCACACGACGCGCGCGCCTGTGTGCGTACGAAATGGGTCGCGTATGTCGCCAGATGTAATTAGGGCAAGAAACTGTTTATTGTTGCCCGAGCGATGGCTGACGCTCATTATAATTATTATCTACTATTTCAATTATGTACCTACTTAGGTATTCCTAATTTATAAGCAGAGAAGATGGAGCGCAAGTACTAGTAAATCAAATGGTTCACTTGTTTAGTTTTGAATGCAATTTGGTACGGTGACGCGGTGCGTCGCCGGCGCAGCGCAGCAGATAGCCCGTGACCCGCGCCGCCGCCGATGTGATTCCGGGTCGGCCGCGCCCGGTCGCCGCGACCGCTGCCAATCTGCACGAGGACACTATGTGAACACATTACGTAGGTACCTACCATATGTATACCTAGACACTACTTACAGTTTCACGCGTAAACCACATGTGTGCTGCTGTTTTTTACTCAATAAATGTTCATTGCTACGGCAGTAATATGATTTACCTAATAGGTACTTACATAATGAAAACCGTTGATCTCAGGCAACAAATTTGGCACTGATTTGCTTATGGCTGTAGATTATCAGAATTAACATAACATACCATCACGCCTGTATTCCCCTAAGGGTTAGGCAGAGGTATACTAAGGTACACCCACAGTTCGCCGGCACGGCAATGGCAATAATCGCCAACAATTCTGAAAACTGCCTCGTTAGTCTAGTGGTTTCAAGTGCGACCGCTACGCTGGAGGTCCTGGGTTCGATTCCCAGGTCGAGCAGTGTTATTTGGTTTTTCTATAAAATTCCCAGTAGCAGCTCGGATCTAGGAATTTGTGCCCGGTTAATGGCAATAGGCTCGCCCCCTATTACATGGGACCTAAACATACTGGCGAACTATGGGTGTACATTAGTACGCCTCTGCCTAACCCTTCGGGGAATACAGGCGTGATGGTATGTTATGTTAAATAGGTAGGCCCACTTTTAAGTTAGTACGTGAAGAGTGCTAGCCTTATTATCTATATTTATAACCATAATCTGCGAACCACACCTACCTATTTATAATTTAAGTAAGTCGTACATACCTGTTTATTGCTAATTTGACAAGATGAATTGATTAATTACCTATCCATTATTATGGATGATAATGCAATCTTCAGAGAGTGATTTGAAAGTATCTATTCATATTACTATACACAGTATGTCACATTTTTATAAGGACCTTATAAAAATGTGACAGCCGTGGAGTACGGTAGATTTTTAGAAGTGATCGGTGATATCATACTGTCCGTTGTGCGCTACCGATGAGTGGGATGGGTTTATGATAATGTTTGGCGCAAACATAAACACAGGTCGTTGAGCTCGGCCCGGCTCAGGGCGCGTACACCACACTACACATACATCGACTGCTGCTAACACTAGCAGCAGCCGTAAGTGTGCATGTTACGCCAATGTCAAAATGTTCCATTTCCATTAGACCACTAAAATACTATTGAAAAGTCAAAAGCCAGTATAGCGTTCGCAGCTTCGGCATTCCCAGCTTGGAGTTTGAATAAAATTTGTGGTCTGTTAATAGCAAAGTTAATTATAATAATGTAATGCTTGTCTATGAGACTCCAATACTAAGAAAATATCTAAAACGGCTTTTAAGAACCAGCCGTAGCGACTTTGAGAAAACGTATTGATGGTTGATTGTTGACCATCACTTGATTGTTGAGATCACATGACAAGATTACATGGTCATGTGATCTCAATAATCAAGTGATGGTCAACAATCAACCATTCCTATTTGAATTCACATTGCTTCGCTGTGCAACTTCAGCGGATACATCAATATAACAGTATTTGAGCTGAAATCGAAGGCGGGGCGGGCGCGTGAATGATGAGCTCGCGGCGGAGGGGCGCGGGTGGAAGGGGCTCTTCAGGTGGAATAATTGTCACAATAAACAGTCGGTAATGGAGTGGCGGCGCGCCCAACGAGTTAATTAGTGAAATGACACCCCCCGGCCCCCGGCCCCCGGCCCACAGCCCCGCCGCCCGCCGAGGCTGCCACCCCGGCCACTCCTCAGTGCGGCCCACTTGCCTATTAAATTATGTCCAAGTGCTTATGAATTTTTGGCAACGTAATTTCATTATCGAGCTAGGTGAGGTGTGGTGTGGTTCTAGGAACCAATTAACTAGGGAATTGCATCATCAAATTCAATCATCAAAACTGACTGCGACGATTAGATATCAATTCCTAATCTACATTTGCATGGATGTTCGTCGAGTGCATTACTTGTGTTCCGTTCTGCGTCCAGACTCCAGTAGATATTAGCTCAGTCAGTGTTTTGTGTTCTGCATAAGTATGCAGAACACAAAACACTGACTGAAACATTCTCATTTCCCTTCAGTTAGTCGTTGCGGCTGGTGTACTACAGAAATCCAATAAGTTATGTATGTACTTAAGCCTGTTATTATTAATGAACGCAGTATCGTTATCACAATCAGCGATACCGTCAGATGTCGCCGATAGAGAGATATTGTATAAGCACTGGCTACATAGTACGCGATGCGAATTAATTTCATTCAATACTTTAAGTCAATGAAGCACATTCATGTGTGATTAGGTAAGTCGACGACCTACCTGATCGACAGTTGTCATCGTCGTCTAGGGACCCTGGACTGTAGATCCTAACGCCTCTGATAATGGAGACAGAGCAACCCGCTAAGTTCGCTGCATACTGCAACTTGCCTCTCCTGATCTATTAGCTGAGTTTATTGATACACAATCCTACTTAATTAAAGCTTGTTAAGTTCCTATATGTATAGTACATGTGCTATTATTTTATTTATTTGAATTTGGATTTGTGGTTAGTAAAGCACAATAGTCTCAACAAACTATTACCTCAGATATGCAAATATATAGTTAGTGTAGTGCAGGTGATGAAGCGCTTTGTAGATAATAATGCAATATTCAATAGCTGCAACACGAATCAATGCGACCGCGACGCTCGATTAGAAAATATTATAAAAGGCGTTATGTATATTTATTAGATAGCTCAAGAAACACCTTCCCACATAGTGGTCACGCGTCCTCACGTGGTTCATCACGCCAGTATTCCTGAAGAGCTAGGCTGAGGTGTACTAATGTACACCCATGAGTCTATTGCCAGTAACTGGCTACTCAGAATTTCATAGAAATACATAAACTGCTCGACCTGGAAATCGAACGTAGGACCTCGACACCTCGCACTTACTACCACATTTTTCACGTGGGAGAGCCATGCTTCGGCACGAATGGGCCGGCTCGACCGGAGTGCTACCACGGCCTCACAGAAAACCGGCGTGAAGCAACGCTTGCGTTGTGTGTCCCCGAGTGAGTGAGGGTACCGGAGGTCCAAACCCTTTTAATGGGCGGGCAACGCACACATGACTGCTCTGGTGTTGTGGGTGTCCATTGGCGGCGGTCAGGTGATCCGTCTACTCATTTGCTCCCCTATGTCATAAAAAAAACATAACTTGTAAGATAGGCTAAGTACTCTACTTATAATAAATAGTGATGAAGGAAAACAAGCAAGAAATGTGCGAGATAATGGTAGCTGTGTGTGAGTCGGTACAGTAATGATTAGTGTTGTGTGGCCCGTCATTAACGTTATCTAAGTGGTGTTTGTGTTGCATTGTCACAGCTCAGCAGCTCACGTAGCTGCAGCTACACGCTACGTACTTAGTAAGCGATTACCGCGTAGCCAAGGGATGGGTATCACTCGCGTGTTGCCGACTTTGTAAAAATACACCCTTTTTGAGAGGCTGTAAAGATTAAGCAGGAATAGTTGGGTTGGCAGCATAGGAGACAAAAAGTGTGATGCTTTAACATGCCCAAACCCTTTTAAAAGGCGGGAAACACACATGTGACTCCTCTGATGTTTCGGCCGTCCATGGGCGGCGGTAATCGCTTACCATCGGCGATCCGTCTTCTCTTTCATCCCTATCCCATAAAATAAAATACTTTCCTAAATTATAACAGACGAGTTACATTTTTTTTAGGCCGCATAGACTTATTATCACCTCAAAGATCTTTTCCCCTGTTAATAGACTAGCGAGGGCATACCTTCCGCGTTGGTCAAATCAAGTGCATGGTACATTATCCACTGTTACAATGCTATACATACTCTTTGAGGTTTACGAGGACTTTTCATTGGTGTAAGGACATGTATGTAGGTAACACGTCATTTCCACACATGTGCGCACACACACACACAAATCGTGGAATATTGTTTCAATGGTGAAGTTTATCTGGACAACAGTGGCGGGTTTGTTGAGTCCCGTCGGTGTCGGCCGGAAGGGAATCGCATTCGTAACGATAAGATAACGCCTCTTGTTTCACTATCCACAACATTATTTACTACACGACCATTGACGAGCACGCCGGGGATTTGCAACACTTACATAACTTAGATACTTAGTTGTACCAATTAGACGGCGGCGGTAGCTTAATGGTTAGGGCGTCGGACTGGCGATCATGTGGTTGCCGGTTCGTAAACATACTCGTTATCCCGTCTGATTCATTAACAAAGAAACAGTTATTTTATCTTAAGCGTACAAAAAAGCAGCAACTGTCGTTTTACACTCTGAAACGAGGTGTTAGCGCCACACGGGATTCGAACCGGTGGCATTGTTGCGCCTACGCCGCCGCAGTGACCGCGACGCGCCCGCACGTCATGATTGAGGATTTGACATTCCCGTGCGCAGCGCGCGACCGTGTGAACTGACTGCAGGTGCTCGCTGAGCTTTCTTTTTGTAGATGCCTCACTGTACAAATAAAATACTAGAACTTATTGGAACGGGTTTCTAAAGATCCCTCGACTAGGACAAATTTTAATTGCTATAATAATGTACCTATAGGAGGTACATTATTATAGCAATTAAAATTTGTAAGCTTATATTTAATCATAGCTATAATTTGGCACACATACCTATTAACTAGTCGTACCTATACGTTTATATTTCATAGACACCATTCGTTACCCACTATTTCGTAGGCTCGTAGTACATTCCTATTCAGCATGACAGACACGGGTTTTGAGTTCGATCCCCGCACGAAACAAACATTTATATCTGTAAAAGCACCCACGATACAGGAGAAAATACTAGTGTGGGGCAACTATATATTTTTAAATAAAAGTAGAAACTTGAAAACTTGATCAGCTTTCCCCATTATAATATTAAAAAGTTCGCTCAGCACACTTAATTTAAATATTGTCAGAATGTTGGAGCGTGCAGGTTGGGCGACATCAAGGGCGCTGGACGGGTTTGGCGGCACACTTTCCACCTGTACTGTACCTACACAAGACCTGACGGCGGCCGCGGCCTCGTCAGGACACCGGCACACCGTCACACCGTCACACCGCACATCGCACACCGCGACACACCAACACACCGAAGGCCCACTCTTACCAAACCACACGAATTCTGTAACTTCTTGTTTATAACGCATCGAACTCTTAACGGATATTATGTATTGATTTCTGAAGCTTACGCGAATATCAGACATATTGAAATAAAACAACTTTACGGATTATATCGCGTTATATTAGTATTAAATACAATACAAATCCCGACGTTTCGGACCCTTTACAGCGTCCATGGTCACGGGTAGCAGTCTGCCCGTGACCATGGACGCTGTAAAGGGTAGATATAAGGCGATATAATCCGTAAAGGATATTATGTATATAAATACAGGTTGGAATTTAATAGACGTGACAAATTAAAATATAATTATGATTATCTGTGTAACAAAGAAAATTAAAAGCACATGAACTTTTTTAGTATTTTGAAAAGAATTTGGCAACGTGTCGTGCGCCTTTACTTTTCTCGTGAATAGTAAAAAAATGGTAAATGATTTTAAATGCAAAGCGTTGCCATACTTCACGTAGTTAATTATCTGCGTAATGGATTGATCGGGCGAAAACAATAACTAAGTTTGCGCCATCTAAAATGAAAAATATATTTACTTTTTGGACGTTTTAGATGATTAAATTACCTCCATTTTAAAATGGGTAACTTAAGGTTACTCAACCTTCAATTTAAATTTGTCTCATGTTTTCAAAGTCACCCTGAATGTATATGTATAGGATCTCACTATCATAACTATCACTTATTAGCATCGCAGTACTGTAACTGTACCTACCTTAATTAACTAATGATAATTAACGACAAATCAATGTTAAAACTGACTCAGGGGTGTAGGTTTAGCGTTCGTGAGTGCGCCTCCTGAGCGTGAGGTACGGGTTAAATTCCAAGGACTTATTGGGTTTTACTATAAAATTTTACTAAATAATAGTTGAGTATACAGCAATAGCAGATAATAATAATATGAGACTTCAGTACCCACCTATGGTATTTATTGGTTTCTGGAATAAAATGATACTTCTATGAAGCATGTACAGTTGTATCCCCGATGTTCTGGTATCGGTACAGTTAGCTGGTCCAGTTTATTACTCGCCGCTCATCGGCTCCTGATCGCGATCTCGCGGCGAAGCCAACGAGTGCGCGCTCCGCCGCCCGCCGCGCGCCGCCCGCCACCACCGCTCTGTTTAGTCCATTACTTAGCGTTCCTAGCTTTGCTGAACGACGGCGGCTGACACAACAAGGTCGTCTGCGCATTTATTTGTTTATGTTATTAATCGGTTACACCGACTTGTGAGTGCGGCGTGTTGTGATACCCACAACAACAGTGCTAGTTGTTTGTTCGATATCACAGATCATAGAAACTGTTGGAATTGGGTGGCTCTTTAAATTTTAATTAAGTTTACCTATACTTCCTTTCTGAGTTTGTTTACATAGTAGTGGTATGTATGCAGATGTAGGCGGAGGCTGGCGCTGGACATCAGTACGGATTTTTTTATGACTGTACATGGTATATTTACTTATGTATATTGTGATATACCTACATATAGTTCTGATGCAAATAATTGCACACAATTATTGCCAATTAAAGACGGAATAGGTACGCAGATATCCCGGCGCCAGCGCTATCTACACGTAGTGACACAAACATGTCGTTAAGCTCGGCTCCGAATGATTAGCAAACACACTCACTTATCAATATGTGTTCTGTTCTACACGACATTATGCTCTTCCCTTTCATCACATTATTGTTTTGAGCCGAGGAGCCGCCTGCCTCCCGCTCTGACTAGCCGCTTAGGGGCCTACTGGACGGGAGAGGTATGATTTTACAAAAAACATTGCACCTCCTACTACCTCCTCCTAAATCCTCTTAGAATGAGACGGGTTAAGCTAAAATGCTCGGACGGGGATTAAACACACCGTCGATATATATTTTCATGATAGATAACATATTATAAAGGCATAATTTTGCAGACTTTTCGATACTATGTTCCTTTGATTCGAACTATGGAATCATTAGCAATACAAATTATTACTATCTAAAATGAATTTTCATTGTATGGGTATGGGCATACTCGGTCCTTTTCCATTTCCATCCATTTCGAGACATTCATAGATATAGTATTTGTTCATATTCATAGTATTTGTTCATATTATTTTTCGATTTATATTTATTTCGTTAACCACGCTGCATTGCCTCCGCTTAACAAAATTATTTTATTAACTTTGGGACTATCCTTTCAACATTGCTACGACTTGCTACGAAGTTCGTATTCGTAGTAAAGCAATTCCTCTCTATGTGTAACATGTTGGTATTTAAGTACTTGGCGGAAGAATCGTCATCGTCTATTTTAACTCATACTTACCTGCTTATAATAGTGATATACTTATATAATAATATTATATTAATAATATACACAGTGTTTGGTGTCGTGAGACGGTGTTGCGGCGCGCTCTCGCCGAGTGCGTTGATGTCTAATGTTGGCGCGACTGCCGCCGTACCGACAACGTTATAAAGAACTCACGATATGATAACTTGTGCCAGTAATGATTGCCGTAAAGGTCTATCACACACAACACAGCGGACACAAGGTTTGGCAGGTGACAGTTGTGTGCAATACACCTGACTACGACAGTCCAGCAACTTGCTGCATAAATACCAGTCTGACGAAACGATGCGTTAACCAACATTAACCGCGACTTGCTGACGATAGCGTCGATATGGCCAGAAGGTAACTATTGCGTTTCGTGTATGATAGTTACCTTCTGCGAGGTGCTGGTGCGTGTCACACGTTAGTGTTGGTAGACTGCGGCCGTGCCGCTGATGCCACGCTGTGACGCAACTCGTTTTTGTTACGATTTAACTTATGGAGGTAGGTTTCCTTATTGTTTTCTTATTACCCGACTAGGAAAGGCAATTATTTTAATAGTGTATGTATTATTATCCTGGATATATACACATAATGTATGTCTATGAATCCAGCTGATGTTCACGTAGCAGCATGATGTTCGATCCTCGCTCAAAAACTGCTTACTCATCAGATTTTAACAATTGAGGTTAATTAAATGGAATAATTTGTCTTTGCAGTACGTAAGACAACAACAACAACAACAACAACGTAAGAAAACATGACAAATTAGCCGGTAAAACACAAAAAACGAGAACGAAAAAATTAATAAAAACGTTATCGATTTTAATAAATACGGTGTCTTAAGAGTTGTCTATTACCTACAGGAAATCCAATATAGCAAACACTGGACAAATGAAAACTGTGGGACCCTGCTGGGACCTTTACTACTAGCGCCATCTCTTTAAAACGAAGTAGGTACAATTGATTTTTAGTTCCGCGACCGTTTCAAATGAAATACATAGAATGTGAAAATTGCATCCTGATAGTGAATAAAGTAGCATGAGCCGTCAGAGAGTGTCAAATAAAAACGAAAGCTTAAAAGACAAAAACCTGCCTCCGAAACAAACAAGTGAAAGGTACAAAACAAGAAAATGTTCCTATGTCCACGAACGGCGACGTCCAGTTTATTATAGTCGTGGTCACATGCCGCTATTACGAGCTGTAGGGAGGACTACAAACTAAAACTAAACTACCTACAAACTTAAGACTAATTATGGCACGCGATCACAGCTAGAAACTGGACAATGTGGACTGAAACTTTTCAGTGGATTAATAACCTCATGTCCACTACATCATGCACTTACTTAAATAGACTTGTCTACTTACTTAAATAGACTTTTAACAATGCCGTGCATCAAGTCTAATGCTGAGCTTATAGTAATCCACCAACAATTATAACAAAGTCACGATTTTATTCTCTTTGGTATCGTAAGTGTTAACTATAGAAATCAGTTGAATTTTTCATAACATTTCATATGTGTGAGTTCTTAAAAAACTCGGAATAGAAGGCCAATGCAAATTAATGAGATAAGTAAGTATCGTGGAACGCTCAATCGTTTTAATGAGCGAAGCGAACTGTAAACTGCTTGCGTTGTTTAAAATATCAAATGAAACTAAGTACCTACTTATACTTATGTACATAATACGAACGCGGTGTTATGTGGTGTGCAGGCGCACCGCACCGCACCGCACCGCGCCGCGTCCGCGCGCCACGCACCCGATGTTTGTGTGCGTAACGTTTTTATTATCTCAGCCAGTTGTATCGCGTGACAACATTCGTAACGATTATTAAGAAGGTAAAAACGATATCCGTTGAACGTTTGATTTCATTTGAAAAATTCAAATTAGATAGTGATTCGACTAAAGCAGTGTTTACGGAACGTTAATGGTGACATAAATTTGAATATTAATGCGCGGCCCGGGGTCGAGTGCGGCTCGCCGCGTTTTCCAGCTGCGGCACCGAGTCGCACCGTGTCCGTCCATGCCGCACCGGCGCCGGCACCCCGGCTTTCATACGAGCCCCATTCATGCGCTTGCCATTAAAATGCTTGCCTATTATTTGGGTAACTCCATTTCCATAGAGATCGGACTAAATAGACAGCCCTGCGGGTCCTGCTTTCCTATAATCAACGTTTGTTTTACACACATCGCCCGTGCTGAAGAATTATGTACCTAAGTACCTATATAATTACCGGTGCTGAAAAGCGTAAGTTGGCCTTACGCTTTTCAGCACCGGTAATTTTACATATCTAGTTATAACGTCCTGCCGACTATGTGATAAGTCTTCCTCTATTTCTACAAGTACTTACATTATTGACTTCGAATAAAACAATATTAAAATGTTAAAACTACCGTTTGTCATCGTAATTAAATTCAGCATTAGCCGTTGGAATATGGAGTAATGGCGCCGGAGTTTTGAGTTGTACCTGGTTACTACAGGGGGCCTAAACGAACCACTAACTGGTATTTAAACCTTTGCCTTTGTGTTTATGATAACAATTGCTATGCCCGACAAAGGTATTCCTGATCAGTTGTTCGGTATGGCCATTTACCTACATATACATATATGTTTGTAATAATCAATTACAGATATATTAAACCCATCAGGGATCCTATTCGGTAAGGGGCTAACTAATCTGAAAGGTTATAAGTAGTATAAATAAATAAGCGTATAATATAAATAAGTATGCGAGGAATAGCTAAAGTTGTGAAACAATAATTAAACAAGGTACACAAGCAGATCATGTAATAGAGGGCGAATCTATTGCCTTTGGACAATGTGTGAAAAAATACGAAATACCAAAATGGGAGCTGCTACGTAGGTCACACTATAAGTTTTGCGTAACTTAAAAAAACAACATGTTATAACCAAAATTGTATGTTTATTGCTTTTCAAAATACTCTCCTTTACTTTTTAAACATTTTTTCATGCGATCGAACCATTTTTTAAAACAGGAGGACCACAGATCTGAAGGCATGTTTTCTACGTGTTGATTGAACGCTATCACTGCCTCTTCGGAGTTGGTAAAAGTGAAACCTCTCATCAAATCTCTGATTTTGGGAAAAATACAGAAATCACAGGGTGCTAGGTCGGGGCTATGCGCAGGATGGGTAACGAGTTGTACTTTTTCGGAAGCTAAAAATGCCTTTGTTTTGTTGGCCGCGTGGGAAGAAGCGTTGTCATGATGTAGGAGAACGCGGCTTTTGGGTCGTCTTTCGCGAATTTTTTCTAACACCCTGGGTAAACAAATGGTAGAATACCACTCGGCATTAACACTCTTTTGATCTTCAAGTAGAATTGTACAGATGGGACCCGTAGCTGATAAAAATAACGCGATCATTTTTTACCAACGTTTCTCGCTTGCCTTACTTTTGTTGGCCTGTTATCATTTTCAAACACCCATTCACAAGATTGCTGTTTTTTTTCGGGTTCAGAACAATAAATCCACGTTTCGTCTCCTGTGACAATGTCATAAACAGCATTAGAATGTCCGTGGTCGTACTTCAGTAGCATCTGTGAGCACCATTCCACGCGAGCCCGCTTCTGCTCCGCTGTCAGTTCATGAGGGATCCAACGACAACAAAGTTTCCGAATTTCAATTCCTCGTGTAAAATTTAAATAAATTTTAAATCTTCTGAATTTGGCTCATACCAATTCCCAATAGTCCTAAAATCATCACTCTAAAATCTTTTCGACTTAATTCCATTTTCGTTGCGTACGTAGAACTTTGATGTGTGATAAAAAAACAATTGACAAATGATTTCCCGCCAATGGTTTTTTTTTATATACTAAGAAGGTGGCAACGTTTAAAAAAATATAACATTCGAAATTCAAATAGTTCCGATTAGCTAGAAGTGCAAAACTTTTAGTGTGCCCCATGTATTGCGAATTTCATAGAATACACTTTGCACGACCTGGGAATCGAACCGAAGGCCTCTATTATAGCAGTCACGTTAGCTTTCAGGTCCTGAAGTGTCAGGTCAGGTTGTGTTTTCTGACAGCTAGTGAATACTTACAATTTATTATAAATAATATACCTAATATTATATAATGTTCCCATACAAACTGAACGTGCTATAGTTATTCATAGTCATGCTTAGTATCTAGATACGCGGCAGCGTCTCCAGCCAAGTTCCAAAAGAATGGAACTAGTGACGACGCAGCGACCGTGTGTACATACACGAAATTTGGCAAATTTATTTAAAGTCTAGCTTAACTAGAAACAATACAATTACATAAAAAAATCAACGTTTAATACTGACATTTATATGACTGAGTCGCTGATTCACTGACTTATAGATCAAAACCTAGCCCACTTTCATACGAGTATGATCTAAAAGGATGAAAGCAGCTGGGTAAATGTTTTCTTTTATCAGCAATGTGGGTCACTCAACCTTACTAGTATTCTTGTTAACCCCTCGTGCTAACTAAATGCTTGTGTTACGAGTATGTTCACGTCGGTAGTGTAGTGGGTAAATTTCGCAAGTCCAATGCCCTAGCCATTAGGCTACCGCCATTTCTAGTGGTTGATTGTGATGTGTGGAGGATAGGTTAACTTCACATTCAAGTTGTGTTATATTTGGTTAATCAACTCATTTTCTTTTTAATGCTATACGCAAGATATTGTTTTTAATGGTGTAAAATTCGGTTTGGCGTAGTCGACAACCACGCCTATACTTAACATTGAACTTGGCTCCCATTTTTACATTTATGTCTTTGATGGGATGTTTATTACTACCCCCTTGCAATGTCATGTCAATATAAGTAAGAACCAATTATTTCTGCAGCCAAAATTAAGCGCGCCCGGCCAGCGGCTCCACCACGCGCTACTATTTTCCATATTGAAATAAAAACTTGAAGTGATCGAGATGTGTGTAGTTGTGCTTCTGTGTGTTGTGTATCTGACAGTGTTTTATGGTAATGCGGTGGGCGCGCCGCCACTCGGCACTCGGCAGCCATCAAATAATTTCTCGACGCGACACTTGCTCGCTCAAGGCTGGCTTGGCGAGTAGCGAGTAGCGAGCCTGCACCTGCGGCCCGCGCGCACACACGGGCCCTGCCTACCAACATACAAACCCACACATACTTGCCACGCGTCTATTAATAGACGCCGATGTACGACACTTGGTAACCGACTGGTTGTGCTTAGTCAGTGGCGCTTCCATTTGCAAGGAATTTGATTCCTGTTCAATGTCGCTGATCCTCCACGTTTGTTGGTCGGAGCTCTGCGCTCGGAGCTGCCACTGTGGCTCCCTCTGTGTGCACTACACGCACATAAATGCAACTGCAGTTATTAGTGTGAAACTGTTTAAAACTGACTGTCTTTAGTCTTTTTTTTAATCGCTCCATAAGAAAATGTGGTTTTTCCATGCTGTCTCGGGCTCATGACGATGTATAAATTTTTCAACAATGTCTTAGAAGACTAGTACTTACATACTAAGTATATAAGTTGTTTCATGAGCAGTTCACCACGTGGCCGCGCCTCGTGCGGGCAGCGCGGCCGAGGACTCGAGGCTGCTCTAGCAGCCGCTCGCGTGCCTATCACCACCACCTTTAGCTTCGATTGTATTGCAATGGAAGTTTGCTGTTACAATCTAAGCAAACGTACAACTAAAAAAATAAATGTAAGTATGGAATTTCTATTTCTATCTTCTTTGAAAAAATATGCCAAAACCGAGCACTTTGATGCAGTCCCCACGGCCGTACACATTGATGTCTTACCTACACATTTACCTAATATTAGAGCCGTTTCTAAATTTACCCTTTCTAAATGTTTTTATGTTTTTTACCTTACCAAAAACAGGGAATTGGACATTCATCATGTTTTCTCCTAAGAAGTAAAGACAAACATTCTCCTCACTTATGTCATGCCACATCTTACCGAGTAGACCAGTGACTAAAATAGTACATTAAGTACGATAATGATTTACATAGCTTTGTTGCTATCAGTGATCAGTTGACCACTTCAGCCACATAATGTGTTAAGTACCAATTAATAACAGTCACTCACTGCAGCGGTTGCCTAGCAGTGATGTGATGACAAACAGACACACCCACGGAACAATATTAGCCATTCATAACGCTCAACAAGCGACAATGCCGATAGACTCGATTAACAACGTGTTACAATAACGACTTAAACTTAATAGGTATTATTTATAAATCAATTTTTTGTTACCTATAAGCTGTGCCTTGTTGTCTTGAACGCATCTCGGTTCTCGATAACTGAATTGCAAAATATATTGATGAGAGACCTCGATACAACACTTTTCTTCGATGTTATTGAAACCCTCTGCTGGGGAACGATTTTAATAACTAAAATCTGTTTATTATCATACTCATTTTGCTACATCGAGATTATATTCTCTTCTATAAAAGAGCTGACAAAACTGACAAACATCAGTCTTCTCAACCGACTAGCTTCCACTGTGGCCTCTGTACCTACCTCAGAAAACCTCCTTAAATCTCTCATTCAAATAATAAAGATTTATGTGTAGAATTTCGGCACCAATCTATCTAGACGGATTTATTATTGAGAACCGGCCTTAGTGACTAGTGCGACGCATCATAACATCGCGCAACTGCTAGGTACTCTCAAAAAGCTTTACATAATTTGAGAAAAGCGTAGCTAGAAAGAAATTAAATCGTAGGTACCTACTGTGGAAGTACCTACGATTTTATTTCTAGCTGCATCGAATTATACATAGGTACATTTAAGCTGATCACGCTGTACCATAGGCAGGTACCTCACGTCTAAACAGGTGATAATACTTACTTCAAATGTTATAAAATAAGATGTCTCATAATAGTTATAAGGTTATTTGACAGTGATTCGACAATGCTATGTGCTGCCAAAATACTGTAGCGAAAAACATTTACAGTTGGTACTCGTATATACCTACCATTAAAGTGAAACGATTCAAATGTTCAACCTCAATCTACACAATATAAAGTATTTAATTTAACTCACAAAACATAGCCACGTTTCCTTGATTTAACGTTCTTATACTGAATAACAATAGGTAGGTAGGTTGCAACACCTTGCGAACTCACATTGAACTTTACGAAATCATATATAGAGGTGAGATTCGTATGCGCCAGCGCCGCCGCTTGGCGAGCCGAGTATTCGCGTACAGTCTCGTCAGCGTCGCCCGATACCTATTACTGGTATTATTAAATAACTCACGTTTAACAAGTTATCAATGAATGTGCTTATTATAGAAAAATAACTAAATAAGTCCGATAAACAAACATGGTGGGTAACTTGGTATACAACGTAGAAATTTAAGTTAGGTATACAGTGTTTAAGAAAAAGTTACAGTTAACTGAAGTGTGGCTAACGAAAATCGAACTCGCTACGTAGTTTCGACTGACGGATCACGTTTTTCCTACCACGATTCAATTTCTTGGCTTGCATTGACGCTGCTTACAGTTGTTATTTGACAATATTATTATAGGTAGGTACAGATTGTTAGTTAGTAAGTATAAACTTCGTGGTTTCTGCTCTGAAACTTCAACGAGATTTTCGTAGTAGTAGTAGGTAGTGATGAGAGGATTTCAACCTGCACGGGGACAACATAATAAATACAGCGTTAATAGTATTTATGGGTGAATCAATAAGAAAATTTGAAAAAAATATCCTATCCTTTAAGAGATAAACAGGGTGGAATTGAATAGACGCGATAAATTAAAATGTAAGAAAATTTAGGACATGTGTTTAAGGAAAATAATTATACTTTTCCAGTATTGTGAAGATGTCCTACCAGTCTACTGCTGTTTTGTCGACTATTGCAAGGCCTTTGATTCGTTGGACCACAATAAAATATGGGTCGCCTTGAAGAAACAAGGAGTAGAAGAAAAATATATTAGGATAATAAAGAACACCTACACTGGTGGTACAGCAAGAGTTTAGCTAGAAAGAGAAGGAGGGATTATCAATATAGAAAAGGGTGTACAACAAGGAGACCCACTTTCGCTGAATTTTTTTACTCCAGTATTGGAGGAAGTCTTCAGACAATTCAATTGGGGGAGTTGTGGCCTAAGAATCAATGGCGAGTATCTAACAAACTTAACATTTGCTGATGAGATTGTTGTTTTCGCAAAGTCCTCTCATGATATGTTTGTATTGTTGTATTTCAAAATATGTTGACAGATCCTAGACACGCATAGCAAAGCAGTGGGCTTAAACATGAATACATCCCAAACTAAGGCAATGATTAATAGAGAGAAAGAAACAATCATAGTTAACAATATTTCTATTGATTATGTGGATGAGTATACACATTTCGGTCAGATAATCAAGATAAGCAATATGTCAAGCTAAGAGATTGAGACACGCATAGGATGTCCTATGCGTGTCTCATGCATGGAAGAAATAGTGGGCACACAGAGAAATAATGAAAGACAAAACAATACACATCTCGGTTATATAAATATATTGGCCACTACATCTGTGTAGATGATTGTTGCAGCGGCAACAAATGGCTGTAGAGCCCTATAGCAGCACGGCATTTTTTGCCACATCGGTCGCAAGTGAAAGGAGTATCCGCAGAAGGTAGTAAAGCACAACGTAGACTTTTCTGCTTGAGTTTCTGTAGCCAGTATTCATCGTGTTTCGTGATACCGACACTTATATCGCGGCATCAATCGGGTCTTTTTTCTGCACGTTTTTCCCAACCATCGGTTGGAATTCCAAAACTCATCATATCTCGCTTGCAGGAGTTTTTGAATCATTGAATTGTCAGCGAAGCACGAAGCATGGAATGAAGCATGATGGGGAAAAGAAAATTAGATAAAATCAACCACAGCAAAATTAGGAAAGCTACAAAGACCCAAGATGTGGGGTTGAAATTATGAACTCTAAAGTGGAAATGGGCCGGCCATCTAATTAGAGGAGAAGAGAAATGGAGCAAAGTAGTAACATTGTGGTACCCAAGAGAAGGAAAGAGAAAAAAGGGAAAACCATTCAGAAGATGGGAAGATGATGTGGTTAAAACACCTGGAAAAACGTGGACTAGACTGGAGCGGGAGAGAGAAGAATGAAAAATGTTGGAGGAGGCCTTTGCCAATAGGCACACAGACTAAATACAAACCTATATATTATAATAACAAATTTTAAATTGAGATATACATTATTTAAAATTTGTTCTTATGAGTATATCTGAAAAAGGCTATAAATAAATAAATAAAATAAATAAGTATTGTAAAGAAAGTTTGGAACTTCTCGTGCGCATCTACTGCTAGGTACCTACTTTTTTTGTGAATAGAAAATATATTATGATGATATGATGAAAATATTAAGTGCACAGCGCTAATGGGCAAGTACTTCACGTAGTAACTATCTGCATGATGGAGAATGGATCGAGTGCGCCGCGCGAATATTTTGATATTTTTTTGAAATTATTTGTGTTTTTTCGTTAAATACCGATAATTCATACCTACCTGAAGACAATAACTAATTGTGTGCACCATCTGAGATAAAAAAAAAATCGGACTATAAAATCATGGAAATTATGAAGTGGAAGTTTTAAAATGAATCCTACTAATATTATAAATGCGAAAGTTTGTTAGGATGGATGGATGGATGGATGTTTGTTACTCTTTCACGCCAGAACGGCTGAACGGATCTGGATAAACTTTGGTACAGATATCTATAGATTATAGTCTGGAATAACATATGGGCTACTTTTTATCTAGGTTGCACCCAATTATGAAGTTCACGCAGACGAAGTCGCGGGCAGAAGCTAGTAAGTAATAATTACTGAACCTCCTATTTCGATTTGTCGCATGTTTTCAAAGTTACCTACCTTGTACTTATACCGATATAGTTTTTTAAAGTTATGAGTATCTATTACAGACTACAGTGGCGGTTTATGGCCGTCGGGGTCGCTGGGCGGAAACGCTAAACGAGTCCCCCAAAAGTCCGATCTGCTCAGAAATTTATGTATGTATTAGGTGCTTTGTGTGGTGTCCATTTGTGTATGATCTGTTGGTGCTAAGTTCATTATAATTACGGTACTTAAGTATATTTTTCATACCTAGTTGTGGTTTATTTTTTTTCTGGGATAGTGACGAAAGAGCAAACGGACCAACCGCGACACCAGAGTGCGTGATGGCCTTTAAATTTATTAGCTTTATTAATGTTTTATCATTAAGAATTAATATTCTCCTCATCGTTTTCGATGACGGCGACCCTGACTAATTAAATGATTATTATTTATTTAGAAACGTATAAAGAAGGTTCGAAAAACAAATAAGTAGTAACATCTGTAGATACAGTACAGATATAAAATCACATATACGATCTTCATCGATTTAAACTCGCACTAAATGTAAGTAACTCTACGTGGTAACAATAATCGATTTAAAAAAAATTATAGCATAAAATTGTTGTTTATGAAGTCAGTAATTATTGTCCTGTAGAGTTGTTAGTGTTTTACAAATAGCATTGTACCTATTCAGAATAGGAACATATAAGTGAGTTTCTTTGTTGTCAGATCTCCATCAAGACTAGAACCCGTAGATGGTAAATACAATCGCATTCCTACATGGTAGGTATGTGCTAATGTCAGTTTGAGTAGGTACGTAAGTGGGCAGGAATCCATTCGGATGGCGATACTGCGGAATCAGTCGTCAGGGCTGTCGTTGACACACCACACTTACGCCGACGCAGTTCCCGCCCGTCTGCGCTGCTCGAGATAGTGCACATTGACATTTTTTATTATCTCACCGAGACCACACCATACTTCATTACAAGCATGCATGCTTCATTATATTAATATAATAAAAAGTGTTATGTAATCTCTATTATTATAAAATTGTAAAAAAGCTGTGTCTGTACATCGATGATATTTTAAAAAAAACCAAGTGGGCTTAACGTCGCCGGTTCCAAAAATGATATTTTTAAAATTCTTGTCTGTTTGTTATAGTTTGGCGAAAAAACTACTGAATAGTTTTTTTTTTGTTATCACTGTTAGAAAGTAAGTATATGCTGCAACTTAAAAACTGGTGAACTTAACTTATCTCAATTAATTAAACGGATCCTGACCGCTCTGATGTATAGAGCTAGACCCATACAAATAAGAGATCATCGCTGTTGGTTTTCGATTAAATCATTTTTGGGATTCATTTCTTCTCCTAATATAGCTTCAGGTGAGCGAAGCAGCGGGCAAAAGCTAGTGTATCTATATAATCGGATACAACACTTTCCGTAACTCTGCGTCTTTGTTTGAAGCGACGAAACATTATTGCCCCGACCAGTATCTACATCGTTGTCAACAACAGACCCTGCGCCAGGTATGGGATGAGCAGCTATTCCGGCATGAAATACCGAGAGTATTCAATCCTTAAGTTTTTACCTTCGGGAGGATTCAATCTTTAAGCTTTCAATTCAACGACTCAAGATTTTAGCTTTCCATCAGCCGCTTTTTTCGTGGGAAAGCCATGCTTCGGCACAAATGGGCCGTGTGAAAAACTGGTGTGAAACAGCGCTTAGGTTGTGTTTTGCTGAGAGAATGAGGATAGATACCGGAGGATCAAACGCTTGCGACTCTTCTGGTGTTGCGGGTGTCTATGGGCGGCGGTAATCGCTGTCAAACACCGCCTATTGAAATTATAAAACACCCAAATTTCAATAGAGAAGATGGTTGGGTCTTACCAGCTGCTTGGAACCCCATTATAGAATCTATTAAATCTAAATCCAAGCCCAAAACTGCAAGACCAAAGGATACGGTGTGCTCGTTCTGCGTGAATCGGATCACCAATAATTAACAAAAATGTATGGTAGCTGTTAGTAATTTTAACATTAAGACGTTACGTCCAACACCTCAGTCTACCCGTGACCATGGATGCTGTAAAGGATCCGAAACGTCGACGTAAATAAAATTAATACAACGCGATAAAATCCGGAAAAATAGTTTTATTTCAATAAATAGATTGACTTCGCCAAAGTATGTAAACACAATGTATCTTTTTTTTATTAATAACACAATGTACGTATCTCACAAGTAATACATATTATATTAAATTCGATGGTTTAGTGCGATTAAAAGTTTGTATTTATGGTATCTCATTTCTTTTTGTAGGTAGTATAGTATTCCTGTTTTTCTTTTCCGGTACTACTTTGGAGCTTAGATATTTTTTCTAAATTGCGATTTTTTCTAAATTGCCTCAATTTTCAAAATTGCGAAATTGCAATATATTTTAGTTTTTCCTTGATTTAAACTCTAATTGTATTCTATTTGAAGCTTCTATGTCTGCTAGAAGTGCCTTAGAGTTTTGATGATCGGTCAGTCAGTGAGTGAGAAATTAAGAAACTGACTAGGTAGTTGTAATTTTTTTTAAAAAAAAGCTTACTAGCAATGTGGATCGCACATCACTAGTATTCTTGTTAACCCCTCGTGCTAAGCTAAAATGCTTGGTACGAGTGGGTTCACGTCGGCAGTGTAATGGGTGGGTTTCGAACCGGCAACCACATGATCGCAAGTCCGACGACTTAGCCATTAGGCTACCGCCGCATCAATTACTGGTTCAAATTGAATGAAAATTGAAACATACCGTGTTGATATAATGCCCGCTTGGTTACAAAAAATTCAGGCTTCTAGTTTTATCCACAACGATGTTATAAGCGGCTCGAAAATGGCCTGAACTGCTTCGATAAAAGGATGGCACGGCAGTTGTTGTTGCTCGACTTGGCGGGGGTACTGCCGAGACCCGTGTGTTTTCCACATAGTTTATTATTTATTTTTATATCGACTTCTTTCCACTTAGACATTAACCTTCAATGTTCACACAAGCTGCTATCGCAATATTGTACCTACGTGAAGATTGTAACTTTATTTATTTTAAAAGAATGTCCATGGAGTTTCTTGCCGGATTCTTCTCCATAGGATCAACCTTTTGGAACCGTGCAACTAGATAACGTTTCATAAAGGCTTGTAAAAGCTTATTTGAAATAAAAACATTTGAAATTTAACTTGAACCCCAGTTTTATTGAAATGTATCGGTCCCAGGTAGGTTCACTCACTGGGGTCTGAACATACTTTAGCATTGCCTTTTAATACAGGTAGGTGCAACAGAGGTGTGCTGTGATGTATATGAGAAGGAGTGTAGGTACGTGATGTGCAGGGCAGTGCACGGGATCACCTGTCGGCGCAGGCGCAGCCTCGACTTTCCGTCGCATGTTAATGCGGCTACATTCATTAGCGGAGTGCGGCGCAGCGGCGCTGTCGCACAGCCAGTTTTAAAACAAGAATTAAACACCGAACAAGATCTGAAAGCAAGAAAACTAACGGTACTGGACATAACCAGCCGGGCAGCGATACACCGATACAGGCGCACAGCTCACATGCGTACGTATGAATATATAAAGTTTATCGCGGCGCCCACGGCCGGCCGGCCGCCGGGGTCGCCGACCGCCAGACCGTCCACCAAATGGATATGAGACCGTGTGCACTGTTGTCATGTGTGCCCCACCCCGCACCCCGCACCCCGCCGTCCACACCGCACGACCCCTGCTCACCTCCCTAACCCCACACGATACAAACCCACAATACATCATGCTGCAATTTTTTGATAAATTTCAAAGTCCTCCAGTAACTTCACAATCTAAATAAGTTTATTGTCTTTACCTATAATTTGTTACTCTTCGTAAGTCTTGCAACATGCCAGCAACATTTGTGTATGAAATTGTTTCCAAATTTCTGGTCGTTGTTTGAAAATATTTTTAAGTAATTAAGTAAATATTAGTTTTTGTTATACTTGTAAGTAGACTAGATACTTTAACACGACGACGATTCATCATTAGTTGTTGGTAGTTTGCACTACTACGCAGCTTGTGTAACAAAACCACGTGGTTTTGATTCCTCGGCAATCGTTGTCCGCAATTATCGCAACATGCATTATCCTAAACCCCGCGGTATCGCTCGATAGGCCGGCGCGATTACAAAAAGATACGATAACCACGTCCGATACGACGCCGACGACGGCTACCGCGCGCTCGCTGTGTCCACGGAACATACGCATGCCAATCGCTATCCTTACTACTTCTCTTTGATAGCTAAATCGTTCGGTCAACATCTTCAGTATAGCCCTATTGCGGTGATTCATACATAGATACGACACCTGAAACACTGTTAATACTATGATGGCTTTTCTATTCAGTCGTAACCGTTCTTTTTAGTGGCTGTTTAAATTAGACGTTATCTTCTCAAAACCAATTAGCGTAATCGTCGTGACTATAGTTGATTTCGAGCAGATGTACCTAACGAATATTTCAGTGTACCAATGAAGATTGTAACTTATTTTATTATAAAAGAGTGTCCATGGAGTTTCTTGCCGGATTATTTTCCAGAGGATCAACCTTTTGGAACCGTGCAACTAGAATCATAATCAACGTTTCGTAAACGCTTGTAAAAGCTTACTTATTTGAAATAAAAAACATTTGATTTGATTCGAGTGCAAAAATACCTACATCTGGGACTATTTTGCATAATACAACGTGTCCTATCTTCGCCCGATTAGAAGTCTCAAGTGCTATCTCGCCAATTCGAACTAAAGAAAAGCCCATTGCATCAAACCTGTATATTATAGGTAGGTAACTACTTCAGACTACTTTCGACCCCGATAGACATCTAGTTTCATTTGTTGCTTTGACATCGGGTTCTCAAATAATGTGAACCTTGTGTTGTGGAGAGGAATGCTCCGCAACCGTCACCGAGCACGGTGCTGCATGCTGCCGGGAGTGACTCACAGTACCTACCTACCTAATGTAATTATCAGAGTTAGTGTTGTGACTACACAGATATCTGAGCAGACAGCAGTACGCCAATCATAAATACATTTTTGCAGAATTTTAAAGTAAGTACCTACCAACTTACCTATACATAGAATCTGTGGAATAGTGTTGCAACTTGCGGGTTGACAGCGGTGTGCTCTATTGAAGAAAACTATATCAATGTGGTAGCGGCGAGATAAATGTAGCAACATTGCGCGCCGCAGGTGCAGCCGCCTGACCTTTGCAACGAGCTCACCGCCTGCCCGCCGCCTGCTGCCCGCGCCCCGCGTCGCTGCTCAATTGGCCGGAGCCTCCGTTGCATCCGTTATGAATCCTCTCGTGTGCGAGAGTGACCGTTACCGGCAAACTGTATTTTAAAAAGCACGTTTTATATATACCCGAGTGCGACTAGATAAGTAACTATAACTATTTTATCTTGCTGAATATTCTGCTCATCAACACGAATAATAAGTGCCTTTTATTTTAAATTAAGTGGGTAGGTATCTACCTACTTGGTGGTTTTCATGCAGAGTGAGAAATAACGTCTTGGTTTGGCACCGACCATTTTCTTTGCAAAAAGCTAGGAGAACCATTTTGTTGTTTCTTTAACCGCTGTGTAATGAGGTCTTACAAATTCCTAATTCATTACCTCTCAAAGCTCAAGTCAGCTAAGTACCTACCTGCCTATAAAGAGACAAGTAACAGAATTTGCAAGAGATCAATAAAATTCTACTCTATGGTTTGGCTGTTGCTCAAATGGATACTTAGATCTAACTACAATATAAACCCAGCATTTTAAGTGGGATTAAATCGATAATAATTGGAGGTAGGTCCAACCTGTTAAATAATTAGCCAACTGATTTATTACTTTTGCCTCACGAAAAAGAAAGTTATTATCATCAAGTCAGAACCCAACTCAAAGAATAAATCACAGTAGAGGGGTAGAGGATAGCAATATCTTTCATGTGAATAAACCAGGTAAGTAAATGACATTTGAAATGAGACATTATCAAATGACATTTGATAATGTCTCATTTCAAAATGTCTTTTGATATTTTTTTTTTCTGTAACAGTAACATGCAAATTATCCAACTGCTGAGTCCTAATTTAGTTATATCTTCCTGACACCCGTACACTTAAAATCTATGCCATGGCTTTCTCTCAGCTATCCTTTTCTTCAAATGTTTGGATATCTACTAAACTTATGTGTACTTGTATTAATTTTATTTATTCATTGTATACCTAAATATTATAACCCCGAGTGGTCATTGTGGTCAGACACTAGTTCAGTTTTATACCCACATCCTGCAAAGGGTCGTAACAATTTTGCCTGCTAATAAGGCCTCGTAGCCGCGTTCAGCCCACTTGGTGTCAACCTGGCCTGTCTAGTCAAATTCAAATGTATTTATTTCAAATAAGCTTTTACAAGCGTTTATGAAACGTTATGATTCTAGTTGCACGGTTCCAAATGGTTGATCCTATAGAGAAGAATCCGGCAAGAAACTCCATGGACACTCTTTTAAAATAAACTAGCTTCTGCCCGCGGCTTCGCCCCCGTGGAATTCGGTCTGTCATCACATCCCACGGGAACGGGATAAAAAGTATCCTATGTCCGTTTCCTGGTTCTAAGCTACCTCTCCACCAATTTTCAGCCAAATCGGTTCAGCCGTTCTTGAGTTATAAATGGAGTAACTAACACGACTTTCTTTTATCTAAATAGATTATGTTACAATCTTCACTGGTACAGTATTGGGATTACAAGATGAAGTCAGGCTCGATACCCAGGTACTTTGTTTAGAAAGTTGCTTAAGATCCTCTTAAAATTTCAATAAAGATTACAAAACTTACTGCAACTAATAATACTGAGAGAAAGAGAGAGAGTTTTAATTTAAAAATGTTTGTTTGTTAGTGTTCGGTGACAGAGCGAAGTCCTATTTATAGTGCGGCGCGCAATGGCACGGCCGCGACCGGGACGCGCGGACGTCGCGCGGCAAGGCGCGAGCAGCGCATTGCCGCGCCACGTCACGCACCCACACACGTACTAGTAAATAAACATACGTGAACTACTCATACTACAAAAACAATATTGTCTATTAATAATTCGCTATAATCACCTTAGCACGTTACAAATGTCAAGTCTGCGTGGTGATGCCGCGTCACGGTGCGGCGGCGCGCGGCGCGGCGGCGTGGGCGCTCTCCAACCACCACGTTAAACCAGCATTATACGAATTGTTGGCCTCATTCATTTTCTCAGCTCACATCAGGACTGAGCTAGCGAGCTACCACCTACTTTGGATCCGGTATTAACGTAAAACCTGTCTTTAAAACAAGTGGAACGAAGTCAAGTTTCATACTTAAATGAGTTGTGCTACACAAATTGTGTGTGTGTTAGCGGTAGGCGTCAACCTTCGCCTTCAGCTGAACAATCAACGCTATACGCGAGGACTCAATGATTTAACCATATTTGAGTATTTTTACAAGAATACGGTTTAGCGGGAATGGATCCACCGGCGAGCGGAAGTTATGCATAATGAGATTAATGTTGTAGAGAAATCAACTATTTACATAATAATGGGTACCTACATTGTCTGTTTCTCATCACATTATCATGACTTCAAGACGCGGATATTTTTTAAAGAATTCATTGTTGTCGTATTTGGTTAATTTATAAAACAAGCCGGTTCACATGCTCCGTTGGCTGTGTAAAAGATTAGTGTGAGGCTCGGCCGCTCGGCAGGCAGCGTCGTCGCCAGCGTCGTCGGCGGCCGTTGATGTCTTTTACAGGCACCTCTCTACGCTCTGCTCGTACCGCGCACGATTAGTTTCCGAATGCAACATGCAGGGGATGCTCTCATAGCTTGTATCTTAAGTCTGCAGTCTAACTAATGTAGTATACATTACAGGGCTCATGTCATTAAAATTTTGCAATCTTTTGTTCAGATCTTTTGTACCCCTACACAAAGAACTACGATAATGGATACATTTAATATTTAATTATGTATAACTATGTTTTAATCAACAACCTATCTACCTGTTTTTATAAAACCTAACCTAAATAAAATAAAAATAACAACATTTTTTCACAGTGTTTCATTCGTAAATAATGTCGGTAGATGTTGCAGTTAAATTGTATAATTCCATAACTGCTAGCTGTTACAAACAGCTCTATTATATATATATGCATACCATTGGTGACCTTCAACACGCGGAATTGCATGAATGAACGTTTTTCGTTTTTCAATACGCCGCGTTAACGTTTAGCTGTAATGTAAGTTAGCGTAATGTGAAACATCGGATTGTAAAGTATAGTTCCAAAATCGGCGCTTGTGGCGCTGTATGTCATAACAACGGTAAAAGCTCGTCAAAATAACCCTAATTTCTTCTATCTACCTAGGTATGCACAATGGTTACAATTCGATTCTGTCACTAGTCAGCCGCTGCCGAGGCATCGCTCGCTTTGTTCGCTCGGATCGAGCGTCGTTTGCTCGCAGTTCTAACCTAACCCTTATGATACCTCTATAGTGTAGATATAGTGCGCACAGTTTATCTATAAAACTAAACTAAACTACTAAATACGGATGCACTTATGGCCTCCCTGCCAAAATGGAACTATTGATTATTAGAGACTAATATATGTTTATTAATTTTCATCAGCTATAGTAGGGACCTTATAAGTAGATGGACATAGCTTTGACAGATTCCATATTATTTACATATCGAGATGTCTTCATATGGTTAGTATTGTTTACCACAAAACAAACTGTAAATGTCCGTACGTTGTAGCTTGTCTAAGTAGACACCTAGTTACATTTGTCGCTTTGATGGTGTGCTTTTTACCACATAGTTTATTTATTATCTAGAAATGACATCGGGTTCTCAAATAACGTGAATCTTCGTTTAATATAGTCAACCTCAGTCAAACTTTTTCGGACATCCTTCAGCGTCCACATCTTGTAATCGCAATATTTTACCATTGAAGTTTGTAATTTATTTTAAAAGAGTGTCCATGGAGTTTCTTGCCGGATTCTTCTCCATAGGATCGACCTTTTGGAAACGTGCAACTAGAATCATAACGTTTCATAAACGCTTGTAAAAGCATCGAAATAAAAACATTTGAACTTGAAACTAAAGAGTTTCCATTAAATTCCAATAAAAAAATACAATGGGTCATTTATTAAAACATAGGTAATAACTGCAACCCGCGTAAAAAACAATACTGATGCTGAAACAGTTATTTGAGATTTTTATCTCAGTATTTCTGTTTTATTTTTGAATTTTCCTTGCAAAAATTATAAAGTTAATTAAGATAATGAAAAATTCCAAAAAACGTCTTCTAGTTAAATACCACTAATTTAGGGAAAAATAGAATCCTTTTTGTATGACATTTTTCAATAATAATAAGGTGAAACATGGACAGGATAACGTCTGCCGAGTCAGCTAGTACCTAGTTATAAATAAATCAAGCGGCGGTAGCCTAATGGCTAGGGCGTCGGTCTTGCGACCATGTGGTTGCCGGTTCGAAACCCACCCATTGCACTACCAACGTAAACACACTCGTAACACAAGCATTTAGCTTAGCATGGGGGGTTAACGAGAATACTAGTAATGTGCAACCCACATTGCTATTTAAAAAGCTTAAAGTAAGCTTTTTAAAAAATATATATAGTAAAAACAACGGAAAGTGGAAATTTTCTATTTCACAGAAAAAAATAAGTGGCCCAGCTTAGAATTACCAGCAGATTTATGCTTAGCTTAGCTTACCAGATATACACTATGTTTAAATAAGATAACTTTCCAAAAAAGTAAAACCGCTTTCAAAAAACCAAAAAAATAATGTTATGTGCGCAACAGTTTCGGAAGTCGGTTCCATTGACGGTCGGATCTTTTATTTCGCCACCGACTTCCGAAATGGTTTCGCACATAACATTATTTTTTTGTTTTTTGAAGGCGGTTTTACTTTTTTTGAAAACTTATTTTATTTCAACATTTTGAGTGGCCAGCGATATATCATTGACTTTTATCATTGATGCCATTGTCAGAACTAGACCAAATTGAAACCAGACGGAAAGCGTGGTTTCAAATAAAAAAAGAATCATCAAAATCGGTTCACCCAGTCGAAATTCTGAGGAAACAAACATAATTAAAAAAAAATGTTCATAAAATGAAAACTACTGGGCCAAATGGGCTGCCAAATGGCAACTATTCCTCTTCAAACTAAAGAAGAATCACTTAAATCGCATCTTAAATCTTAGCGTTATCGGTGTACATACTACATACATTTAAAAAAATACAAATCGAATTGAGAACCTCCTCTTTTTTGAAGTCGGTTAAAAAACCCTGTCCGATCCGAAAGGGTCATCACCAAATAAAACAAGAAACATTAAATATTTTTGAAATAAAATAAGTATTCAATACCTAAATTACGACAATTTCCCCAAACAAACTGTCTTTTTATGGTTTAAGTCGGCAAACGAGCTGAAGAGTCACCTTAAACACCAGAGGAGTTGCTGATGTGTGACCTGCCCTTAGAACCCCTACGGACTGCGACTGTCAGAGTCGCAGCAACCGAGGGGGAACTGGCTATAAAATCTAGATTTTTTTTTAAATGTGTCAATGAAATGGAACATAATCGTGTTTTTGTTTTTTTTTTGACACAGTAAGTATGTTTGGCACTGACGATGTCACTGCCACTGTACCTAAGTAGGTACTGCCATTTAAGTTTACTCGTTTAAAAAATTCGCTGTGGGGCATTTTTTACTTATACAGTGAAAATCTATACTCTATCTATACTAATATATAAAGCTGAAGAGTTTGTTTGTTTGTTTGTTTGCTTGAACGCGCTAATCTCAGGAACTACTGGTCCGATTTGAAAAATTCTTTCAGTGTTAGATAGCCCATTTACTGAGGAAGGCTATAGGCTATATATCATCACACTAAGACTAAGTAACTATTCCACGCGGACGAAGTCGGGGGCGGAAGCTAGTTTACTAATAAATATGAAAATATTCGCGGGATTAAACCGCAAATACTTAGTTACTACATGGAGCATTAATTAACGCCTTTATTGTTATCGTCAAACTTACTATCATTTACCGATGTTTTTCTATTCACCAGAATAGCAGTAGAGGCGTACGAGACGTTGCCAAACTCCCTATACAATACGTACTAAAAAAGTAAAACTAAGGGTTCGGCGGATGCTGAATTGCGAATATAATAAATCGTTAATTGTGTAATTATTCAGATTCGGATACCGTTAATCTAGGTTCCTATCCTAGTACAGGTACCTAAGGATTGCCTGCTATATTTTACTTTGGCACCAACGGCGCTGAGATTATTTCATGCTACGCGATACTTAGGTGACTTATCGTGAGAGTCGCAATCCGTGGTTCACTGGTTTGCAATCAACGAGCACTAAATTCGTTCTCAAGAACAAGAACCACGATAGCCGTTAAAGAACCCACCTATAGGTAAGTATTGGGATTTTCTATCAGTCTCAGTAGCAGCTCAACTTGGATTTCTGCCCAGTAACCGGGCAAGATATCATAGGTACCTACTTACACGTAAACTATACATACCTTATATGGACTAAAATATAGACAGGCGAACTGTGAATGCATATTTAAATTACAAGTTTTATATGAAGAATATGCTAAATTTCTTTTTTCTGAAATATAAGTACATATTTCAATTTTCCGGTATAATACTTATAATTAGATAAATTATTATGTTCATTATCTGAATGAAAGGGCATGATGAGATTTGAGTTTGTAAGGCGCGAGTAGCGAGCGATGGACACGATGCGATGCGACAGACACTGAGACACGTCTCAGTTTAGAAATGCTTATAAATAGCGCAACAATGCTGCGTGCACCGAGCGCGCCTTGTCGCAGTGTCGCTGCCGTGTGGCGTATCATATTTGAGTTAGATGGGATCGCATGCGCTCGATGGCCGATAAAGTATAGTTTTATGCGAGGGCAAGTCGCGGCCCGCCCCCGGCTTATTAATAACATTATGCTCGATTAAGCAAGTCCCTCCCGGCGCCTGGGGACGACGCACTCTCGCACGTTACGTCATCGCCTGAAATACGCCCGAGTTTTACACGAAATCGCCTATTGGCGGGCGAGCCGCTCCCGGAACGACTCTCTGACACGAACAGAATAAAACCGGCCGCCCGTAGTGCCAAACCCGCGGTCAACGACTCCCGAAATAGATGCACAACGCGCACACCTACCTATAGGAAATTAAGAACCGGTCCCGAACGCGACGACACTCTCCGATACCAATAAAAATTCATTTCGAAAGCGGAATTCACCTGAGCGATTAATTTACTGCGGCTTTCACCGGTCGCGTTATCGGCTCTTGGTGCGAGCGTAGGTGAACTTCAGGCATCGCTACAAAACTGTAATTCGCGCGGACGTGGCAGGCACGTGGCGGCCGCGTAGCGCCGCGCTGTCACGCTGCGTGACACCCGCGGCGGCCCGCCCCGGCATCGCCGCCGCCGTCGGTCTCGCGACATCACATGCGACATTAGTGACCGACACAAAATACTAAAAACTATGTCATGTTAGTCCTGAAAACGGGACAAATATAAACTAAACCGCCAGTGCATTTGGACATTATCAATTCATCCCCATATCCATTGGCAAAAGTATGTAAGTACTGTGAAATGACTCATATGTAACTATCATAAACTTCATTAGCTTCTGAACCGAACTAGTAGGGTATGCTAGTAAAGTTTCAATATTACTATAAATAAATTATGATATGGGAGGTAAGAGAGGTGTACCTTGTACTTGCCTATTTGATAAGTCCTGTCAGGGAAATAGTTCCAACCAAACGCAATAGATAGAGTCGTCAAGGTCTCGCTCGAAGCAGACTATTGAATATGCAAATGCGTGGCTCCTCGCACGTTCTCTAGGCTACATTACATTATATTCGGAATTTAAGCTAGGTAATATGTTAGGTACCTAGGTAGTTTTATTAAAAATCGCGACAAGGAGGTTTGTTACGAGCTTGAAGCTGTAGTGAAGGCTCGGCCCTAAGGCCTTGACCCACATCTTAATATTCGGAAAGCTAAAACATTCACTTAATAACAATATTTTAACACATCTTAAAGGACACAATCGCTGTCTTATAGTATGAAGGCTGGTATTTACAGTAAAGTGGCACTACAGGTGTGAGAACTACTAAACGGTCATCAACAATACGCATCGGTTCCATACGACAGCTTTACTTAGAGTAAATGTCAACCTCTGATTAGAAGCAATGTGTAACATGCAACATCGAGCCATAGTCCACATAAACAATATAAGGAATGTATCGTACCTATATGAACAAATACACAATCAGATATTTAAGCAAATAGACTGAGGCCGCGGCTGTCCGGCGGAGCGGCGCGCCGGGAGTATCGTGTGCGGAGTTAATGAGTTGAAAACGCGTGCTCATTGCTGGCCATGAGGAATTTTAATTAGTTAAGTGGGTTACGTGAGCGGCGATGAGGAAACGCAACAGTGCGCGGATTATGTTGATAACATCGACTTCGGGAAGCGTTTCTCGCTCCCACCAACTCGACTGTTACGCGTATCTCATTAGTTGACTAGCCGCTCAGCGATCGTTACCAACTGCTGAACTGACATAATAGCTTCGTAATGGCACAGGAGGTGACACTTGTAAATTTCTAAGCAAGTAAATACTTAATTCCCGGTCATTGAACAATTCACATGAATATAAGGTACAAATCAATATCAGCCGTAGCCGTAGCCACCAAAAATCGAATTTAAGTTTTAAAGAAAAATTACACCGGTATAGGTACATAGCACTAACCATGCAACCGTGGTAAAGAATTCGGTGGAATGGAATTTGCGGGTGCGGGCACTCTCTGACGACCAGCATTCTTACGTTATCATAATGTCTACGAGGACTAACACGCTACCACACCATGTGGCGTGAGAACGAACAATATGGTCGCAGCCAACATAATTATAGGATGGTCCAAAATATATCACATTTATTGTTGGTTACCGTAGGATCCAAAAGGCGATGCGGGTTTCGATAAATGTGAAGTGTTCCGCGCACGCGGTGCAGAGCTGCGCGCGCGCCTTCCTTGTTGTCAGCGCCGGTCCGGTTACCTAACGCTTCGGGACAAAGTTCCAGTGGGCGGCCGGACCCGGTTAATATAGGTGGCCAACGCGGCGACGTCGCCGGACCGGTTCCGTAGAATTCTTGACGACGAACGTAGAACGTGGAGCGCGGACGACATCTTTACCTGACAGTATTAGAAATGACTATATGACTCTAATGCTGCCCGGTAAGATGCGAACCGCTACTCCGGTCGGAGACAGTGCTGAATGGTACATGATTGGCAGGTCGGTGCGCGGTGGCCACGAGGCGACCATGAGGCGCGGGCGCTGCGCGTGCGGACGGCGGCGCTGCTAGTCGCGGACTGGGCCGGCCAGGCCGGGCCGCGCGCCGCCGCGTCGCCGCGCTCGCCGGCGCTGGGAGCGGCGGAGGCGGCGCCGCCTCGCCGCACGCCCCACGCCCGCGGCACCTCCTGCCACACGACACAACTTCAGCACCCCCAACCATCATTGATACAGATGCAGTCCACAACCCAACTCATCCAACTCTAAATTCCCAAGAACATAATGATTTGTGGGTAGCAATCGAAAACGTTCCTATTCCAGATCGCATTAACTAGGTAGGTATGCCACAATGGGGTCATTACAAATGGTAGGCAGCAGTAGATAACTGGCATCTCTTCTCTTCTTTCTGACGTCATTGACTAGATACCAAGTTACAATTACAATGCGTATTTGGGGTGATATGGCTATAAATGAGGTAGGTTCCATTTCCAAATGATCTGACTTATCTTGCTTGTTTATTACAATTCTCAGTCGTAATCATGTTTATTACTAAGAACTGATTTATTTTTACGTAAATTTTACATTATTGTGTCTGTATAAAAGGCATAAAACAATACATCTATGTAGGTAAGTAGGACCTAAGGATCAGGTCACATTAGGTTTTCTGACTTTTATCATAACCAGTGACAAGGACATTCAAATTTGAAACGGTAATATGTACCTACCTACTTATTCAATAAATTAATTTTATAATTATTTGGTTGCATGGTCCATAATAACAGTCACAATTATCTTGTCTTATCTACAGAGCCTTAGTAACGCTTCGTGTTATGTTTTTCACTGAGTCTTGATAACCCTGATTTATATTGGTTCGACCTCAGATTCACAATGTCCTACATTTGACTTAGTTATTACATCATATTTAATAACAATTTTATTATTTTAACTCTGAAATTTAAATTTAATTCTACCAATAGGATTGATATCAGTCAACACGGCATACCATCACGTCTCTATTCGCCGAACGGCAAGGCAGAGGCGTACTAGGCTAATAAATAGGTACCGTGGGTGTACAAACTCACAGTTCGCCAATATGTTAAGGTCCTATGTTATTTGAGGGTGAACCTACCCAATAACGCTTTCCTCGACCAGGGAATCGGACCCAAGATCTTTAGCGAAGCAGTCCTATCAATTAATGCTATTTTATAATGCGGAAAAAATTAGTGGATGCTCTGTTGAGAGATGAGAGCTCGAGGAATAAAATATGTCAGACTTGCCAACCAAAACCACAATTACCTACTATACCTTGCCTTACAGTTCCCGATAAGTAGTAGGCACTAGCATCGGATCCCATCAAAGGGTGATCGAACGCGCGCGTAGCAAACACTGTGTTGAGTGGATCAGGAGAGAGGTGGATGATTCTCCTCTCTCCATTTCTCACTCTCCCTTTGGCAGCCTTGTCTGGGCAGAAATAAATAATAAAAACAGTTTCAGAAGACTTGTTAAACACTAGAAAACCGTAAACGATGCGGCTTGTGAAGCGTTTAATGGGTTATTTACAGAAGCTTCTGATGACAGTTATTCTAATGTCTATACACTCAATTACACTCCAATAGTATTGAAAGTTTGGAGAGTATCTTGTGTTTTTACTGTTTTTATTATGTTAGGTATTGTTTACTCACAACGTTTATCTTTGGTAAGACTGTCTCCAAGAAGTTCCTAAAAATTTATAAAAATGTTTCATAAAAATCCCACCGTAGCTAAATTGCTTTTCGCAAGATATCTTTCTCACAGTTTGGACAAACTAAAGCTTATTACTTCTCTGAATAATATAGCAGGGCTCGAGATTTTGTATCAAACTACAAACCTATCTGTTTTACAGCACTTTCCGGTGTATTAGAAAAAAAAAACATTTAAATTCTATGGATACTCAGAATTTGTAACAGGAAAAAGTCACGGAGCCGTCATTTCTTCAATATCATCAAACCTTGATAATAACCCGAACTACATCAGTTTTAATCGATCTTGTAACAGCATTTGACACTGTCAAGATCCCTACTGTTGTTGACAAGCTAAAAAGATTCGTTATACGAGGACCCATGCTTGCATGTTTTAAAGATTTTCTAATCAATCGTAATCAAAAAGTTATTATTAACAAGCATATTAGCAGGAATATAGCGGCTATTTATGGACTTCCGCAGGGCAGTATCTTGGTTCCTGGCCCTACGTTGCTGACACTGTAATTTCGCCAGTATAGTGTGTTCTTTTATCCAACGTTAAAAATCATTTATTAATGATAGACTATAAACGCTTCTTTCCTACTGATTTTGCTAGGAAAAATACAGTGCACCATTTTTTTCTTATACGATACGTAAGGTGGCAAAGAAGCATACGGACCGCCTGAGTACGGACCCGGTAAGCGGTTACCGTAACCTATAGACGTCTGGAACACCAGAGGTGCTCTCGCGTTGCCGACCGCGTAAAAACCTTATCACTACTTTTTTGAAGAACCCCTTTAAGGAAAAGCTCGGCAGGTAGCTGATTCCACAACAAGTACGTGGTACTGACGTGACTGTGACTGTACGTGGGTTAAAGTTATTCTGGAACCGTATACCTAGTACGCAATAATAGTAGTTCTAAGTCAAAGGCAAAATGTTTTATTTTAATAAGGCCATTAAAATAAGTACTTTTGAAAAGTCGAAACTTTCGAACGAAGTTTCACGGTTCAAGAAAGTGGCTTTTATGGAGAATAGCCGGCAAGATACTCCATTGATACTCTTTTTATAAAATTTTGCGGTTGCGGTGCCTATCGGCCCAAATTGTGAATCTAAACCATTCCGGGACCCACTATATCGCACATAAAATAAAATATTTCTCATTAAATTAGCAGCATATTATGAGGAGTTCTGTCTGCACACAACGCCATCTGCTGGCCTAACCGAAACAGCATAGAACTAAGTTCCATCGTCACCACCTCGATGGTTGGCAATCCACCACAGTCAGTTTTACACGAAACTTCCTACCGAGGTCATGTAAGCTAAGCTATGGAATAACCTCCCTGCGGCGATATTCCGAACCAGCATGACATGCGGGCTTTCGAGAAAAGAGCATGTCACATACTTATTAGGCCGGTAACGCATTGGTGACAGCTACAATGTCGCTGATGTCCAAGGGCGGCGGTAGTCACTTACCATCAGGTGACCCGCATGTTCGTTTGCCCCCGCTGATATAAAAAATAAAAAGCGGCCAAGTGCGAGTCGGACTCGCCCATGAAGGGTTGCAGCAAGGCAACTAACTATTACAGATTTATTTGAGAAAATAAATAATGGTTCACGGTTTATGCATAAGGTTTATGTTTATGAAATTAAATGTTTTTTTTTATATTTGAGTAATACTAATTTCTAGATCTCGTACAAACCAATTTTCAGTGGAAGTTTGCAAGGTAATGTACCTACCCGCCCAAACGCCACTGGGTATACGTTGACCCACTCCCTGAGTGACGCGGCACTCAGTCGAAAAAGTACCTCAAAAATCGACTAAAGCGTTTTATCGATAAAAAATTTTACACAGCGTTGTTGTCTATGAAATGAATGAACGTTTAAACTTTGTTCCAACACTATACGAATGAAATGTCATCCTAAAAAATTTTTTGAAGTTTCATTAGTCCGCGACATTGAGTGGTTGTCAAGTGACATGGGTGCCGACGTCGTAAATTATTCTTGTGCTGTGTTGTGATTGTTTCATTTGACGCTTATTATACATCAAAATGTTCGTGAAGAACTAGGCTACAATGTGTTGTTGAATTTAAGAGGTTTTAGAATGTAAAGGAATGCAGTGTTTGGCCGGACAAAAAGTTATTGTTCGCGATGACAATGTAAGTAATGGGGGCCCATTGTTATTTTTTTTTACAAAAAGTTTTTGTTTACTTTGGCCCGCAATTGTGTTTAAATGGAACAATAGTTCGTAATGAAATTATGTTTATCTTTCAAACTGGTTTCAATGAGTCATTGTGATGTCGATAATCAACTGAGTGAGTGTGAGCGCACACGGCCGCAATAAAAATGGCAGGTAGTAGATATTTTCGCGAATTTCGCGATTTTTTTTCTTATTGATGGTATAAAATAAGTTTAATGCTTCTAGTATTTTTAGAAATGATATTAAATCTAGTTTATTTTAATATAATTTATATGGATATAAAAAAAAAGATTTTTTTTTAAAAAATATTTATTTTCGGGGTATATCAGATTTCATCACTTTTTTTCACGATTACATATTTTTTAAAATATTTTAATGAAAATTATACCTCCTGATTGGTATATAATTAGATCCGTTATTTATTCAGCTTGATAACGGTAGTTATTATTTTGATGTAGCATTCATAGTTTTTGTACAAGAATTTTTTTATTGCTAAAAATCGGAAGTAAATTTGTACTTCCGATTTGGCTTCCGGTCGGCCTGGCGACGAGGCGGCTACATCATATATTTTTTTAGTTTTACCATTCCCTTATTTTAGAAGTTACAGGGGTTACACATATTTTACCACTTTGGAAGTGTCTCCTGTGCAAACTATTAAGTTAATAAATTAAACTAATAAGTTTAGAAAAAAAAAATTAGAAACCCCAATATCATTTTTGAAGACCTATCCATAGATACACTGCATCCCACACGTATTGGATTGATGAAAAAAAAATTTTTGTTTCAGTTAAGTATGGGGAACCCCCAAAATTTATTGTTTTTTCTATTTTTGTGTGAAAACCTTAATGCGGTTTACAGAATACATCTACTTGCCAAGTAATACAGTATAGTTCTTATTGTTTCGGAAAAAATTGGCTGTGACATACGGACGGACAGACAGACAGACATGACGAATCCATAAGGGTTCCGTATTTTGCCATTTGGCTACGGAACCCTAAAAAGAAGACAACGTAACGCAGGCCTGGACTTAGAGGTCCCCTAGGGTAACACAAGGGCTTAGTAGGCGATTCGGCCGCTGAGTTTCGTCCGATCCGGTTTAAACAGGAATTTCATTATTATTAATATTTTTGAGTAGTGTTTGGCTATTAAGCTTATTTGTTGGTCCCGCCACTGGGACTGGGGCCCCTAGGCTAGCTGGGCCCCTAGACCGGGGCCTTGTTGGCCTAGGCGGAAATCCGGCACTCCGGCACACGAAAGATGATGTAGTGACACGTATTGAAAGGAATATGCTGACATGGTTTGGCCCTGTTGAGAGAATGAATGAAAGACGATTAACGAATGGAATTTGTAAGGCGAATGACAGCGGCAGCGTCAGTAGAGGTCGTCCTAGAAGGATATACGCCGATCTCATTGGCGAGATCATTGAAAAAGGTTAGGTGCGTAGTATTCGCAATCGGCGCGTAGGTATGTATGAGAAGATGAATGAATGTGGCAGAAGAAAAAGATACCTATAGCTATTATTAGTTATAGTGTCTGCCTACCCCTGTGGGAGAAAGGCGTGAGATTGTATGTAAAAAATAAGCATACAACGCCATGTTAATTTTGTCCGTGTTTTATATCTGTGAAAATCAGTCAATCCTTTCCTGATACAAAATATAAGATGAGAAAATCAAATTAATTTCAGCATGTTTTTTTCAATGTTTTAACAGTTATTCTGCTTTTCGGATTGAAGACAAATCTAAGATCATAAAAATCGGTCGGCAAACATTGCTCTGTCCTTATTATTTTATTATATTAGGATCTCCAACAAAGTATAGGTACGCCTTACATGCAATAATAGATATGCCTTGTGTTTCCTCAATTACAGGAGACCACATCGCACCTTTAAAGTGACATAATCCAAAATTCTCGTTTATTGTCAATCTCATAAAATATAAGGGCCACTTGCACCAACTTCTCTTCTTCATCTTCTCTACTATTATAAAATTTAAAAAAAGCTGCGTCTGTACATTGAAGATATTTAAGAAAAACACGTGGGTTATGGCATATAAACGTCTCCGAATCCGAAAATGTGAATTTTAAAATTCTTCTCTGTTTATTACGGGTTGGAGCAAAAACTACTGAATATATTTTAATTTTATTATCACTGTTAGTACCTAAGTATATGGTGAACTTCTTATCTCAATAAATTAAATGAATCCTGAGATACAGCTTGACCTCCCTGATGTATGCTCCCTGAGGCCCGTACAAAACATAAACATATTTTTTTACACATAAAAATATATTTAAACTAGCTTCTGCCCGCGACTTCGTCCGCGTGGAATAGTTACTTTGTCTTTGCGTGATGATATTATATAGCCTATAGCCTACCTCAATAAATGGGCTATCTAACACTGTAAGAATTTTTCAAATTCGGACCAGTAGTTCCTGAGATTATCGCGTTCAAGCAAACAAATAAACTAACTCTTTACAACAGCTTTATTTATTAAAGTATAAAATAAATAATAATAATAAATAAATATTCTGGGACATTTTTACACAGCACCATCTAGTCCCAAACTAAGCAGAGCTTGTACTATGGGTACTAGACAATGGATATAATACTTATATACATTTTTTTTCTAAAATACATAGGTAGGTACTTATAATACATAAGAAACACCCAGACGAACACAAACACTTATTTCATCACATAAATTTTTGTGTTCTGTGGGAATCGAACCCACGACCTCATGGTCGGCAGTCCGGTACTCGAACCACTAAACCACAGAGTATATAAATAAAGATTCAAATTAAACACAAATTTACAGTAGAAAATTGTGATAAAATACAATAAAACACATTTAGGAAGTTGGTGCAAGTGGCCACAAGGATCAAATTTTTTATCACTAAGTAGTACATACCTATTTGGATTATAATAATATTAATTTAAATATTTATGTAGGATATGCTGTATTTTTTTTTATTGCTATTCAAGGATTATTTTAACGTTTACTTAGAAAAGTTTATTTGTCGATATATTCAGATATTGCGTTATTTAAATGGTATCAATTATTTTTCGAAACAAAACATTATCAGTGTCGTTCTTACTTTCAAAGTCATTTTAACAACATTTTGAATTACTTATGTCCCTTAAATTCTAAAGGTCTATCATGAAATATTAAACAAACAGAAAGAAGAATTAGGTAAATGGGTGTAAAATTAACAATATGTAATATTGAATAGAATTTAAAACTTACTACAAGACATTTATATATAACTACATAGGTTCCGCCCGCGACTTCGTCCGCGTGGAATAGTTACTTAGTACAAATCGCAATAAAAGGTAGCCTATGTCCTTTCTCAGGGTCTAAAGATTGTCTGTGCCAAATTTCATCAAAATCGGTTGAGAGGTTTAAGCGGGAAAGCGTACTTAACAGACAGACAGACAGACAGAGTTACTTTCGCATTTATAATAATAATATTAATAGGGAAGTAGGGATAAAAAAATTACAAGAAAATAAGATTTTTATAATATTATTGAAGTACCTAGGTAATATTTTTTTTTTAATTATGGTGCCACACTTTTTGTGTATTTGCCAGTGTCAAGTACCTATTAGAATAATCAAGTACCTAATATTTGAAATATTTCCCATCATAGGATTGTATTATGGCACCCCTCTTTTTGTGTTCGCTAGTGGCAAGTATAATGTTCAGTTGCCCCAATAAAACGGTAGAAACTTTATTGAGGCTTCGATGGAGTTTAGGTGTGAACCCAAAAAGTCACAATTTTCAATTGTATATCATTTGCCTATACTCTCACACGTTCACGAACACTAAGGCCCACTTGCACCAACTTCTGAAATGTGTTTAAATTGTATTTAAACACGAAATTTCTATGAAATATTGTGTTTAAATATGACATTTAAGAATTTGGTGCAAGTGGGCCTTAATGTTTAATTATCCACCATAATTACACATTAAACTTCAGAGAAATTCAAGTTTTGAAAAATAATATAAAATTGACAATGTGCACTTTTCATTTTCCCGCCTAAACTCCAGTAATATTAAAGAACTAAAAATTTAAATTCTAATAAAAAAAACAGGTGTCAAAGGATAATACAGTCAACGCCATCTACTGGCATTACGGAAACCGCACAACGCTATGTTCATTTTTTTTCCGTGTTTCTCTTCGCGACACAAAATGTATGAATAAAAAAAAACATAACCTAACCTAATGAATTTATTCGATGTCTTAATAATTATTCTGCTATTTTATGATGTATGATGATAATTATCTTTATCAACATCATAATAATTATCAGCCAAAAGAGGTCCAATATACTAACACAGATTAAAACTATAACAGTTTTTGATTAAGAATGAACGAAATTAATGAACGTAAATAATGTAGGTACTTTTATGCAAACTTTTTCTTTAAGGCTGTTTCGCTGAGCCCGCCAAATTCAAAGTGGTTTTTCGCAATTTGTAGGTCTATAACACATTCTATATTCCTAGCTGCAGTAATTGCGCCATTAGCTATACAAAATTCACAACTGAGCATTAAAAAATCTGCTTAATAAACGTTAATCAATGTAACAATTCGTTAATCACAAAACGTTCTCAATCACTCATTCAAGTCTGCTAAACAACGGACGTTTAAACATTATAGCTATGGTGACGACGATACAACTAGGTAAGTAACTCGTGTACCTATTCAGTCTACTTCTTCTTCATCTTTTTATCGATCGACAGCAAAAGAAAATAAGTAATTGAAAAACATTAAACTAAATTGGTCCAGTATTTGTATAGATTTAGTAGTAGCAGTTTTTGACAAAAAACGATAGTGAGGCGGTCAAGGAATGAACGAAATTGAATGAACTTAAATAATGTACTTACATGAACAAACTTTTTATGTATATTGAATAGCTAGTCTTCAAAACACAATATAAACTATTAAAAATAGTAGAATTTGTTTCTCAGTAGTAAGTTAATCTATAAAATGTCAAAAAGTAAAAAAAAAGTTAAATTCTTGTTTTTTTTTGGTTGGTTTTTATTAGAAGAAAATAGAAAAGGAGATTAATTTGATTAATTATTCTTATATTTTACATCTTATTTACGATTTTTTAGTTTAATTTTATGTTACCATTTTTATCAATCAATCTTTACGCAAAATCATTCACTACCCCAACACTATTAATTGTAGTGTGGTATCATTATTTCTCTTCGAACTGTCAAGATACTGAATACAATTAAAAGTCGAAGTCTATGTCATTATATTTCATTAATTTCATTTTATCGATACATTCATACGGATTTTAATTTAAGGTAACATCAACCAACATGTTTTACATCTTCCTTTTTAACAAAGTGCATTGCCGTAAGCAAGCCATAAACTATTTCGACCTCCAGATATTTCAAGAAATCTTGAGGTAGAATTGTCATAAGTTTGAAAAATAAATAATATAGTATTCATGTAATATATTCGACAGGTTTACATTTAATTCTGAGAACTTGAATGTTTAACATACATTAAAAAGTTTTAAGAAATGGTTAATAGTGCCCCGTTTCCTTCAGCTCGCCTTGTCCGCCATAATAACGGACTATTCTTTTTATCAGTGCAATGAATGAATATGCAATTTTTTTATTTTCATTTCTATGCAAATGGGATTTGTTTATCCTGATAAGGCTTTTGTTATGTTTGTCCTGACAATAATTGTATCAATAAAACGTCTACTTATTCATATTCAATCAAATTGAAAATTCTTTTATGATTTTGTGAAATAAAGAAGCCCATTACATCTACGACTAATATAAGTCACCGAGGACAAAGTCTGGTTAGCGAGACTAGTTGCTTCCACCCAGAGGACTATTAGCAGCATGAATCCCATACTGAGCGGACGCAGCCAATCTCTAGAATGCAGAATTTTTGGCTTGAATTTTGTGCAGCGCGCAATGAGGTGTTAAACGCGAACATGAATTACGTTTAACCCGGTGCTGCATGCTGCATGCTGCGTGCCCATGCTGCATAGAGTAAAAAAACCTACAGTCTTGTAACTGGCTGCATCCGCTCAGTGCAATCAACATAAAATACGAAAAGGTATCATAGATTCATAAACCAGTATCGATATCGATAAATTATTTTACATCCCCTTTTGCACTAGTTAATTCTATATTATTTATGGGAATGCATGCAGAATTTGTGTTAGGCTCCATCTAGTATATACTTAATCTGAGTGATGCATACATACATAGTCTGATAAACTCATTAATATTACCCTTTTCTTTTTTCGTCCAGAAGTAATGTTGATGATAATTATGAACGATAACATATGTACTGTTTGTAAAAATCTTTAGTCTTTAGTCGAATGTTCCACGCGCAGGATCCAGTGTAGATATAACATTCTTGACCGAAACCAATCTATTTTATCATAGATAAAGTGAGAATTATAGAGTATCAGTGTCTGTGGTTGTGCACTGTACCACACCACTGTACAGTGTAGTAGAGGTGTTATATTAGGGTGATATTTAAGTAATACTATTATTGAATATATTCACTAAGCCATATTAGCATACCATACCTATTACTGGGTAATAGTCAAATATTAGTCGGTCATTTTGAGATTCATATTCTCTCCGTATTCGTTAACTCTTACATAATATTGATATCGTAACTATTCTCAGAATAGGTACGATATCAATATTATGTATCAATGTCACCGCGAATATCAGAACACTGATCTCTCGGTGTGCCTATTATTTGACTAATGTCTGGGTAATATCTATCTAATATAGTCTACGCTAAACTAATATATACTAATATGAATATACAGCTCGTATCATAATATCTGTACCTATTACGAATATATTAGTTACAACTCTACACAGTGTAGAGTGTAGTGTGTACAGTACACACACAGTTTGTTGACACTGAGTTTGACAGTACCTAATAAAACTACTAAAATATCAGATTTTACAGTGAAGGAATACACAATGCTAAGATAATTTGACTAGTAATCCAGTATTAGATAAGTGCCTAATGGTAATGTGTTATTAATAAGTATATAATACCATCCGTGTCAGTTATGGCTCAACGTTTTCCTACAAGCGGGCCTAGTCCCGCACCGCCACCGGGCGCCATGCAGCCTCAGCAGCGTTACCCGGGGCCCGCGCAGCCGCAGGGCTCCCCCATGCCGCCCAGACCCTACCCTGGACCTAACTTTCCCGTAAGTTGCACCATATTATAACAATATTTATTAGTTCTTTACCATACTTAAGTTTCGAATATGACTAATCATGATGTTTTATGATCAATCCTAGTTAGGAATAACAATTCCCAAGATGACTGATGATGATGAATAACACCTAAGATTTTAAAAAAATTACCTTACCTGTATACTTACTACAATTTGTAATCAAACAGATTAGCAAGTTATTTAAACATAAACATCCATTGTGTATGCCAAAGTAGTGTACAGTTATACTACAAGTTATACTGTACCTACATTGACAATGTTTATAAATTGTATGTTCTACTGACACCATGCTATTATTGATGTGTATGCATTTTTATTATTTGAATTTATAAGATACTAGCCTCTGCCCACGGCAGAATCGCTCACATGAAGCTATATGAGGAGTAAAAATGGAATAACCAATATTGATGATCTCTTCTTTGTATTTCATACATCAGAGAGGTCAGGCTGTATATCAGGATCCGTTTAATTAATTGAGATAAAAAGTTCACCAGTTTTTAAGCACTTACTTTCTAAGAGTTATTACAAAATTGAAATCTATTCAGTAGTTTTTGCACCAACCTGTAACAAACAGACAGACAAGAATTTTAAAAATCACATTTTTGGGTACAGAGACGTTTATATACCTACCCTAACCCACTTGTTTTTTTTTTAATATTTTCAATGTACAGACAGCTTTTTTACAATTTTATAATAGTAGAGATATCATTAATCCATCAAGAGAACACATTTATCAATCCAGAACAATTTTAAAATAACACAATGTAAGAATTCAGATGTGGAAATTGAGTGAATGCAGGAAACAGAGTGGATGATGCTATGAATTGAGTTGTGGCTCATCAATGTCAAAAAAGGCATACCTACCAACAGTTATTGTGAAAGTGAATGTTGGGGTAACAAAAAAGCAATGAAAATGGAATAAAATGTGGTGAAAATACTGATTGATGTAGTGACTTATGGTTTGATCATGCGATAATAAATGAAAAATTATTTATATCAGGAATTTATAAGGCTAATATCAGCTTCAGCATTGACAAAAGATAAGAAGCCTTTGAAGGACACATGTCAATCTAATTTGGCGAAGTCCTGGAAAAAGGTCAGTAGTGCAGTACTGGTAACTGACATGTTTATATGAGAAAAGGCCGCTTGCTCTAAGGACTGCTGTGGCAGTGTACTCCTATAAAGAATACTCAACAAAATGTGTTTTTATTTAAGTAGTATAAGATAATTATTGTGCATCAATCTACTATTATCACAGAACTGGATGCAACAGAAAGCAGTATTTAAGTATAAGATTTAGTTTTAAGTAGTACCATGTGGACCACCAGTAGTTGGTGCTCCTATGGCCTTCACAAATGCCCTGCTGATCTGGTATTGCTGTGCAGCGGGTCGTTGAGCTCCCTAAATAATGGCTGAGCTACATGATGACTGGTGTATGCGTGCCGTCAGTTAGGACAGGTCAACTCAAGACTGCTATGGCTCTTTCTTCAAAAGGCCTGTTCAGATTTTGCCCTACATCATAAAACACATATCTTATAATACTACTACTACTGTCTGTCGAGTCCATGATTCTCTGAGTTTGTTTCGGCGTTTTTTCTCAGAGGTCGTCAGATAGGACATGCTGGCGCCATCTAGTAAAAAAAATGTGAAACGACTTGTAAAAGTGTCTTTTTAAGGTCTATTTACAGAAATAAATATCATTTATCATATGAAACAAAGCTGGAGTGGCACTCTTGTGCGAAGTTGCCAAATCCCTCCAGTCGTGCGGTATTGCTATTCTGATGCAAACAAATAAACAGTTGTAGTTCCAGTTCATACCTAATTAGAAGAAATTAGGGTTATTCCATGACAAAAGCATGGAGCTCATGGAATAACCCTAATTTATTCTGGATGGAAGTGTTGGATTTTAGAATTTAAATTTATTTGTGGAATAAACCCTGGAGGCTGGTCCGCGGAGGAGCTAACGATTGACTGTGTCCAGCAAAGGTGTGGATGGTGGACGGCAACAGACTGATGATTGTGATGATGTGATCCTCGAGCGAATAAAGGCGGTTAATGAGCGAGTGATGTTGTTGTCAGCAGGCTCGTAGCGGGTTTACGCCGCCGCCGGTGGTGGGCGCCGGAGTGGGGGGCGCCGGGGTGGGGAGCGCGGGAGCGGGCGGTGCGGCGCGCGCGGCCGGCGGCGCGGCGTACGGCGGCGGCGCGGCGCCCGGCCCGCCGCGCGGCCCCGCGCCCGCCGCCGCGCCGCCGCCCGCCAAGCGCCCGCCCGACGCGCGCGCCGCGCTCCCGCCGCAGCACAAGCCGGGCCTCTACAACCCGTGAGTACTGCAACACCGCACCACCGAGACACTTACATATGAAATCTATTTTGACGGACGAACTTTACTTAGGATTTTTTTTCCTTTATTTGTCATCTATCACATTGCTTCTTAATTTCATGATTCTAAATCAACGGGGAGCACCCTATACATAGGTTTTAATCCCTGCATTGAATGTACATTCAAGAAATATTTTTGAGTAGGGAACATTCCAAGGCCGCCATTGAGCCGCCATTACACCGACTACTTGCCAGTCAGCCTCGATGAGATCGAGAGAGCCCTCAAACAGCTTAAAAATGGAAATGCCCCTGGGGAAGACGGAGTCACTTCGCAGCTTCTGAAAGCGGGAGGTAGACCTGTACTCCGAGAGCTTCAGAAGTTGTTTAACTCTACCCTCACCGACGGGAGAACTCCAAAAGCGTGGAACAGAAGCGTGATGATACTGTTCTTCAAAAAAGGAGACAAATCTCTCCTAAAAAATTGCAGGCCCATCTCGCTTCTGAACCACGTCTACAAGCTGACTCGACAAATTTCAGCCCCCAGAGCAGGCCGGATTTCGAAGGGGTTACAGGACCATAGTCCACATCCACACAGTGCGGCAGGTTGTACAGAAGACCGAAGAGTATAACCAGCCCCTATGTCTTGCTTTCGTGGACCTTAGAAGGCCTTTGATTCAATCAATATCTGGAGGCACTGCAGCGATGCCAAGTGGACTGGCGATACATCGAGGTGATGAGATGCTTGTATGACGCTGCGACCATGTCCGTTCAAATACAGAACCAGCAGACTAAATATATCCAGCTGCGCTTGGGAGTGAGACAGGGGGATGTTATATCCCCTAAACTGTTCACCAACGCCCTGGAAGATATGTTTAAGACGATAAGACTGGAAAGGAATGGGCATAAACGTGAACGGCGAGTACATCTCACACCTGCGATTTGCCGATGATATAGTCCTTTAATTATGGCATGGCAGGATCTCGAACGGGTGCTGGCCGATTTAGCTGATGCCTCTCGACGCATCGGTCTCGGGATGAACATAGATAAAACTAAGATTATGTACAACAATCTTATTAGCTCGAGGCCGGTTATCGCAAATGGGTTATCTCTCGAAGTTGTTCAGGAATATGTCTACCTCGGGCAAATTATGCAAATGGGTAGAAACAACTTCGAGAGAGAGGCCGATAGGAGGATTCAGCTGGGGTGGGCAGCATTCGGCAAACTTCGTTGAGTCTTCTCGTCACCCATACCACAGTGCCTTAAGACGAAAATCTTCAATGCGTACGTCCTACCAGTTATGACCTACGGAGCCGAAACGTGGACTCTCACGGTGAGACTGGTCCACAAGTTTAAAGTCGCTCAGCGAGCTATGGAGAGAGCTATGCTCGGAGTCTCTCTGAGGGATAAAATCCGAAACGAGGTTATCCGACAGAGAACTAAAGTTACCGACATAGCTCAAAGGATTAGCAAGTTGAAGTGGCAATGGGCCGGTCACATCTGTCGGAGAACCGACAATCGTTGGAAACGAGTTCTCGAGTGGAGACCGCGACTAGGCAAACGTAGTGTAGGGCGCCCGCTGGCCAGGTGGAGTGACGACTTGCGGAAGGCAGCTGGCAGTGACTGGATGAGGAAAACCGAAGATCGGGCTCTGTGGCGTTCACTAGGAGAGGCCTACGTCCAGCAGTGGACGAATATAGGCTGATGATGATGATGATGAACATTCCAAGGATTTATCTAAACGCTATTTTTAAAACTAGTAGTTTTTTTAATGGGATAGGGGAGCAAACGAGCAGGCGGATCACCTGATGGTAAGCGACAACCGCCACCCATGGACACCCGCAACACCAGAGGTGCCCGCCTTATAAAAGGGTTTGGGCCTCCGGTTAGGTACCTCACTCACTCGGCGAAACTAAACGCAAGCTTAGTTTCACGCCGGTTTTCTGTGAGGCCGTGGTATCACTCCGGTCGAGCCGGCTCATTCGTGCCGAAGCATGGCTCTCCCTCCGTAAAGTGTTCAAAAGTTTATTCAAATTGGGTATTTCTCAAGATCTGTTTAGACACTTCAGCCTTTAAAATAAATAAGCATCTAGCGTTCTTATATCTAATAATATGTATGAACAATTTGTCAGTGTTCTCACTCGCATCCCTAAGAACTTTTGAAGAAAAAAGTTATCTTAAACCTTTTCCAAAATCCAAACTATAATTTTTCTCTTTCCGCTGACCTAATTTCGAAGAAAATTGGTATAATTTTCATCGAAATTAGGTCAGCGGTTAGTTGTGAAAATGTATCAAACTCATGTGAGAGCAATTTTTTGCATTTATAATATTACTATAGGTTATGAGACGTTAGTTCCAATCATGATTACCGGATCAGATAAGTTAGTCGCTCTGTAACATACGAGTACAATATACGGTTGGGTCCTGTGTACAATAAACTGTTAGATTTAGAAAATGAGTAATGAGTGACCGTGGTCGTGGTGGGCGGGCGCAGGGAGGCGTACGCGGCAGGAGGGGGCGCAGGCGCGGGCGCCGCCAAGCGCAAGAAGCGCCTCGCCGACAAGATCCTGCCGCAGAAGGTTCGCGACCTGGTGCCCGAGTCGCAAGCCTACATGGACCTGCTGGCCTTCGAGCGCAAGCTGGACGCCACCATCATGCGCAAGCGCCTCGACATCCAGGAGGCGCTCAAGCGACCCATGAAGCAGAAGCGGAAGCTCAGAATTTTTATATCCAATACCTTCTATCCGGGTACAGTGTATTTCCACCTCCATAATGTTATATTTGGCTGTTCGAAAAGGAGTTTTCTTTGAGATTCGCATTAGGTACTTAAATTTATAATCTAGATCATGTAGTCTTAAATATTCCCTCCCGCAGTGTAATACATTCTCTTCTCTAGATAAAGGTTTAGTGTACCTATATACCGCTATATACAATACCTGTATACCGCTTTATCCACAATGAATATTACAGGGGGGTCTATTATGCTCCTAGTGGCTTCGAGAAAACATGCTTGTTTGTTCGACTTGGTGGAGGCACTGCCGTGCCCCCAGATACGAATGTATCACAACTACAAAACACGAAACTAAGGACCACTTGCACCAACTTCATAATTGTATTTAAACACGATTTTTCATAGACATTTTGTGTTTAAATACAATTTAAACACATTTAAGAAGTTGGTGCAAGTGGCGCTAAGTTTTCCATCTGGGGGAACGGTAGTGCACTCGCCAAGACGAGCGCGAAGCAAACACTGCCGTACCATCCTTTACTGGAACCATTTCACCGCATTTTCAGGCCCGTATTTGAGAACCTCTGGATAAGACCAGAACGCAGAATTTTTAGTCATCCAGTAAGCTATAATCACATACTTAAAATCCAAAATTTCAAGTCTGTAGGTCATTTAGTTCCGAAGTTAAGCGAAAGCAAAGTTTCGCATTTGTGACACTCACTCACTCATAATCATCAAAATAGAACGAGTACTTCCCATAAACTCAGAGATGAGATGAAATTTGGTACAGAGTTAAGGTTTAATGGCCACATAAAGGGAAAACTATAAAAACTAGGATAATCGAAGATCTGGAGTACTAGTGACCCTGATTAGAAAACACAAGAGCCCAACGAAACTATTAGAGATATCGCTAATAAAATAAATCAATAAGCCCACGTTTCTACAAAAAGAAGTGAAATCCATCAAAAAGAGCATGTCATGCTCACTAAGAAGTCTTGTTGTTGGTGGCGTTGTGTGTCGGGTCGTTTTATTCCCTACAACATGGTTGAGTCAGAAGACGCTGACACACACGTCATGCTCGTGAACGGGCGCCGTCTGTCGGCACTGGTCGGCTCTTGACATACTATGGTAATCACTTTTCTTTTCTTTGGAAGGCAATTGATCGTAGTTTATTAAATTCAATTGTTATCAGCACATCAAGCTGCATGATTCTCACATTATAATAACTAAATTGTAAAATAAATCAATGTTATAATCTTTGTTGAAAGGAGTATCTATGGAGTTTCTTGCCGGTTCTTCTCCATAAGACCCACTATTTGGAACCGCGCACTTTGTCTAGATTTCATTACTTTTTAGAGATAAACAAGCAGCACCATCGAGACTTGGCTAGTTTTTTACAGAATGTTCTTGATGGGATTTGGGGGCGCGGCAGTGCCCGCCCCCAGTCAAGTCAACGGCCAAGTCACACAACATTAACTATAAATAATAAAGAAATCGCAGTAAGGAACCTTAGACTTGGCACGACTTTGTCTAGATTTAATTACTTTTTAGAGATAAACAAGCAGCTCCATCGAGACTTGGCTAGTTTTTTACAGAATGTTCTTGATGGGATTTGGGGGCGCGGCAGTGCCCGCCCCCAGTCAAGTCAACGGCCAAGGCACACAACATTAACTATAAATAATAAAGAAATCGCAGTAAGGAACCTTAGACTTGGCACGACTTTGTCTAGATTTAATTACTTTTTAGAGATAAACAAGCAGCTCCATCGAGACTTGGCTAGTTTTTTACAGAATGTTTTTGATGGGATTAGTTTTACCTTACGTATAGTATGGTTTACTTATGTGTGTTTGCGTGCGGTGTGCGCAGGCCAGGGCGACAACGCGGTGCCGTCGTGGGAGCTGCGCGTGGAGGGCCGCCTGCTCGACGACACCAAGAACGATCCCAACAAAGTAATACATTTACAACTTTTATCCTCCCTAAAACCCTCCTGCTTTGCTTATTTGTCAAACATTTTTTATATTACTAATCAGTTACTTTGGTATTCGATTGGCATGCAATGTATAAGAGTGAGAGACATGTTGCGATGAAAATAATAATATTATGCAAGATATACTAGGCATTATTTTTGCATATAAATATTTACATACGTATTATAAATAATTTGTAATCTTATACTTAAAAATCTTATGTTTTGTTACGTTTTAAAAATCCCTTCCATCTCTTATGTGAATCTCTTTCTGAATTTTGTGGAGTGGAGTAAAACTAAGTTGAGTGGAGGTGTTGCAGGTGAAGCGCAAGTTTTCGTCGTTCTTCAAGTCGCTAGTGATCGAGCTGGACAAGGATCTGTACGGGCCCGACAACCACCTGGTGGAGTGGCACCGCACGCTGACCACGCAGGAGACGGACGGGTTCCAGGTGAAGCGGCCGGGCTACAAGAACGTGCGCTGCACCATCCTGCTGCTGCTGGACTACCAGCCGCTGCAGTTCAAGCTGGACCAGCGCCTGGCGCGCCTGCTGGGCGTGCACACGCAGACGCGGCCCGTCATCGTGAACGCGCTGTGGCAGTACGTGAAGACGCACCGCCTGCAGGACGCGCACGAGCGCGAGTACGTCGCCTGCGACAAGTACCTGGAGCAGATCTTCGGCGCCGCGCGCATGAAGCTGGCCGAGGTGCCGGGCCGCCTGGCCGCGCTGCTGCACCCGCCCGACCCCATCGTCATCAACCACGTCATCGCCGTCGAGCCGCCGCACGACACCAAGCAGACCGCCTGCTACGACATCGACGTCGAGGTCTGTACACACACACACACACACACACACACACACACACACACACCGAGGTGCCGGGCCGCCTGGCCGCGCTGCTGCACCCGCCCGACCCCATCGTCATCAACCACGTCATCGCCGTCGAGCCGCCGCACGACACCAAGCAGACCGCCTGCTACGACATCGACGTCGAGGTCTGTACACACACACACACACACACATACACACACACACACCGAGGTGCCGGGCCGCCTGGCCGCGCTGCTGCACCCGCCCGACCCCATCGTCATCAACCACGTCATCGCCGTCGAGCCGCCGCACGACACCAAGCAGACCGCCTGCTACGACATCGACGTCGAGGTCTGTACACACACACACACACACACACACACACACACACACACACACCGAGGTGCCGGGCCGCCTGGCCGCGCTGCTGCACCCGCCCGACCCCATCGTCATCAACCACGTCATCGCCGTCGAGCCGCCGCACGACACCAAGCAGACCGCCTGCTACGACATCGACGTCGAGGTCTGTACACACACACACACACACACACACACACACACACACACACACCGAGGTGCCGGGCCGCCTGGCCGCGCTGCTGCACCCGCCCGACCCCATCGTCATCAACCACGTCATCGCCGTCGAGCCGCCGCACGACACCAAGCAGACCGCCTGCTACGACATCGACGTCGAGGTCTGTACACACACACACACACACACACACACACACACACACCGAGGTGCCGGGCCGCCTGGCCGCGCTGCTGCACCCGCCCGACCCCATCGTCATCAACCACGTCATCGCCGTCGAGCCGCCGCACGACGACATCGACGTCGAGGTCTGTATACACACACGTGTGTGTATGTATACACAAACACACACACACAGAGAGAGACACGCACACTAACACACACATACACGCACGTGCATCCAACCCACGCTCATACCGATTGGGACCTTATTATTACCTTCACATTACCTTGCAGGTCGATGACACGCTAAAGACGCAGATGAACAATTTTCTACTGAGCACCGCCAACCAGCAAGAGATTCAAGGACTCGACTCCAAGATACACGAGACCGTGAGTACTGTTCTTCAAAACCGCTCTTATTATACAGGATTACTAGGAACTCGGCATACTATTGAGCCCTACAGGTACACTTTTCATTCGTCTAGTGTTTGCTATATTGGATTTCCTGTAATATCAATTGATCACGAAAAAAATTAAGACACCATTAAACTGTTAACATTTTAAAATTAGGTAAAATTTTATCTTATTCTGTCCCCATCGGCTGTTGATGTTTTTTCAAAACATTATAGCCTATTGCTTCTTCTTCTTCGTCGTATCCTCATGAATGAGGGACGTGACCGCTATGGGCTCTCTTCACCATCGCTCGCCAGGCTGCACGATCTTGGTCTTGGTGTACACTTGTAGAGTAGCTCCAGTTGTTGCTGTTACTGTATCCACCCATTGCATAGGCATACGACCCCTACTCGTCTTCCCCGCCATGCGGCCAGTGATAACAAGTTTTTCTAAACCATCTGGACCAGACCTGGCCAGATGGCCGAAAAAGCTAAGGACGCGTTGTGTGCAGGTGGTCGAGAGCCGCGTTCCTATGTTGAGTTATTTTAGATTAGACTCGTTTGTGCGGCGTTCAGTCCATGAAATCTGGAGCATTCTGTGCCAACACCACATTTCGAACGCGTCTATTCTTTGCCGGGTGCAAGCTTTTAGCGTCCAGGTTTCCGAAGCGTACAAGAAGATCGAGAAGACAAGGGTCCGCATCAGTCTTATTTTCGTTTTGCGGTTAATGCTTCTGTTCTTCCAAATCCTCTCCAGTCTTTTTACAGTAGTGTGGAGGAGCGAGGTGTGTTGCCCCTCCAACCAAAGGGAGGATCCATCTGAGGCCATCTGAGACCTTCTGACCACCTCTTGATCGCAGTTGCTGTCGTCGCTAATCTGTGAGCCCAGGTATACAAATTTATGCACGACTTCGAGATCTCGTAGCTCATTGCTTCTTTGCACGGTACCAGTCCGATCAACAAACATAAGTTTGGTCTTGCTCCTATTGATTCTTAGGCCATACTCATTGCTGATGCGCTCAATTCTGCGGAGGAGAACCGCAAGTTCTGGTTCTGAGGTACCTATCACTGTGGTGTCATCTGCGAAACGGAGTTTGTTGATTAAGTGACCACCTACGCGTATGCCACCTTCCCAACCTTCCAATACCCTCCTCATAATGTGTTCTCCGATGAGATTGAACAGCTGTGGTGATAAAATGAATCCTTGACGCACTCCTCTCATAGCTTCTGAAGGGTTGTGACACGGTGTCCTCTATCCTCACTCTCGATACGCTGCTCAAATACAGGTTTTGTACAAGAAAGATCAGATGTTGCGGTATTCCCATCTCGCTCATGACCCAGAACATTTTGCTCCAGTTGATGCAGTCAAACGCCTTTGTGTAATCTATGAAGCACATGACCATAGACACGTTGTGCACTCGGCATTTCTCTATTAGCTGCCTCACATTGAGAATTTGCTCACGGGTACCCCGGCCTTTCACAAATCTTGCCTCCTCCTTGGGAATTAGTCTGGTAATATAATTCTCCAACCGCTTATTAAGGATTCGCAAGAAAACTTTGCTGGCATGTGATATGAGCGAGATAGTACGGTAATTTTCACATTTCGTGTAGAACCCTTCTTGTGAAGTGGAAGCGACTACTGTGGATTCGGTCCAGTCTTCGGGCCATTCGCCTGTGCGCCACACTTTCTCGCAGATTGTATGCAAGACTTTCTGCCCCTCCTCACCTATACTTTTTAGCATCAGTGCGGTTATTCCGTCGCTACCGCACGCATTGTGTTTCAGCGTCCGTATAGCCTCATCGACTTCCCTAGGAAGAATGTCTGGTTCTCGATCTACATAGTCCATTGGATCAGAGTCGTCCTCGAGGTGTATCACTATACAGCTGCTGACAATACTGTCTCCACCTTTCTAGCACTGCGCTTTTGTCTGCTAAAGTGACTCCTTTCTCATCCTCGATTGACCATTGCTTAGGTTTGAATTCAGTAGCGAGTAGTTTTACCTTCTGAAACAAGTCTCTCGTGAGCGCAGTCTGTGATGCTTTCTCTATGTCAGCGCATATCTTATTGATGAAGACATCCCTGTCTTTCCTGCAAAGCCTCTGGATTTCCTTGTGGAGCTCTGAATACCGGGATGTATCGCTTTCGGAGATTAATCCATTCTCTTTACAGACTCTCCTTTCGTTGATTTTATCCCAAGTTTCCGTACTCATCCAATCAGCTTTAGGTAGTGTAATTTTGTGTGTTGCTTCGGCTTGTTTAGCTAACTCGAGGGAGATGGTTTTAAATTGATCCCACGATGTTCCGGCAGACTCAAACGGGTCGTATGTCGTATGTTCTCCAAGCTCAACTCGCGGAGTTGAGCTTGGAGCTTGTCGTGGAACTCAATTCGCGCATGTGCATTAAGTTGCACAGGTTTATTAGCTTTCGGTCTTTTCGTGTCCTTTGAGCGGATCCTGAGTTTGGCGACTAGAAGTTGGTGGTCGCTTCCGCAGTCTGCACCTGGGCGCGTTTTTGAGGCGAATATTGACGACCTCCATCTTTGGCATATTAAGATGTATATCCTAGCCTATAGCACTCTTACCACAAAGACTAATCAATCGACACCCTATTTGTTTAAATCTAATGAGTAGTTTTTGAGCATTGAAGATTGAACTGAAACTGGATTCTACCCTGCTCCACACGGGGAGATGTTTCCCAAGAGTTTCTCTTAAGGAGTGACTAAGACAAAGGTCTTAGTCACTCCCTCTTCTTCTTAGGGCGTCTCCTAACGTGACTCGGACCTCGCCCTAAGCCGAGGTCGCGAGTCCCGTTAGGAGACGCCCTTAGCTGTTGTTGCTTAGTTTATATGTTGCTCCTGGCTGGAGTCATTCGGTGCCTCGCCACCAAGCTCGATTTAGCCGTAAAGATTCCCTGAATCAACAGCCTATTCCATCTCAAAAAAAACCGGCCAAGTGCGAGTCGGACTCGCCCATGAAGGGTTCCGTAACAGCAAGTAACATAATATAAAAGTTCTTGTAGTTCGTTGTAAATTTGATCGATTTTTTAAGGTAAATTGCTGTTTACTATTTATGACGTATTAAAAAAAACTACTTACTAGATCTCGTTCAAACCAATTTTCGGTGGAAGTTTGCATGGTAAGGTACATCATAATTTTTTTTAGTTTTATCATTCTCTTATTTTAGAAGTTACAGGGGGGGGGGCATATTTTACCACTTTGGAAGTGTGTCTCGCGCAAACTATTCAGTTTAGAAAAAAATTAAATCATTGATACCCCACACGTATGGGTTTGATGTAGATGAAGTTTTCGATTATCAAAGTATAAAATTCAACATACGTTTTTCTAATATAATATTATAACTACGGAGGCTGAAAATTATGGAATCTTGGCTTTTCTATCACGTCTTGCCAGGAATACGTCGAGTGATCAGGGCCCCTAGTCTACTATTTTGTCTTGTCAAAATCGTCACTCAATGGCTTCAGAATTGTTGATTTTTGACAGTTTGTCTACGAAATCTGTCAGTTTTTATGTTATTTAGTGCCATTGAACGACTATTTTGATACAACTGAAATAGCAGACTTGGGCCCCAGTAATCCTGTATATACGAGTCTTGATAAATTGCAGTTATTACTTAAATGCCAAGCGCCGTCATCCGCTCGGGACTGTTTCAGGTGGACACCATTAACCAGCTGAAGACCAACCGCGAATTCTTCCTAAGCTTCAGCATGGACCCGCAGCAGTTCATACAGAAGTGGCTAGTGTCGCAGTCCCGGGACCTCAAGGTGAGTCACGTCGCGTCGGGGACGCCACAGTCACGAACAATCAAATACTTCTATACGTTGTCAAGTTTTCAAATTCATATCAACACAATACATTACTGAAGAAAGTATACGATTATGCCTCGAAAAATTATGTGATCGTCATAAATTGTGTCAGAATTAAGTATACGTTCATAACAATGAATTGTAAAAAAATCGTGATCTGGCCAGTTAAAATGTTAAAAGTTGTTAAAGTATCTTTTTAGACTTTAAATTCGTTTTGTAATAATTTTTGCCCGCTGTATTTCATCTAAGTTGGAGATTTGCACAGATTGGCCTATGATCGAAGCTACTTTAATTTGATTTTGTGGATAACAATTAAAATTATTTTCTGCTTGACATGCTTTACGATCATGTTTGTCAAGTGCCAAAAGCTCATTTAGCTTAGTTTTAACCGTTTCAGTTTCTTTGAAAAGAAAAACCAGTCGGCTATGTGCATAGCTACAGCTATGCACATAGCCGACAGGTTTTTCTATAATAGTGGATAGGATGCATCCTATCCACTATTCAAAGCAAATTGCGTACTTGGAGTTTATATAGGTTTAATGAAATATATTTGTATCGGATTGTGTGGTTTCGTGTCGCAGAGCATGGGCGGCCCCGCAGCGGGCGGGGCGGGCGGGGCGGGCGGGACGGGCGGGGCGGGCGCCGGCAACCCCGAGGAGGAGCGCCTCGGCGCCTTCTACGGGCAGGCCTGGGCCGGCGAGGCCGTGGCGCGCTACCTCACGGCGCGCGTGGCGCAGCGCCGCCGCGACCTGGACCACGCGCTGCAGCCGCACGCGCCCCACGCGCCCCACACGCCCCATGCCCCACACGCGCCCCACGCCCCACACGCGCCCCACGCCCCGCACGCGCCCCACGCCCCACACGCCGTGCACGTGCCCCACGCGCCGCACGCCACTCACACGCCCGCCGCTCCCCACCCGCATCTAGCGAGACTCTAATGACCACATAATAAACTTGTATCGAAGATTTTCATTTCATTTTTTTTTTGGGTTCCACTACCAAAAGCTGTTCTGGACTAAGGCGTTATAGGTAAGCCACGCTAGTGCAACTGCGGTAAGCGGAGGCGACATGTAGAAGTGGGGACAATGAAGACGCGATGCTTGCCGCTGTACAGAATTGAGTCGTTGTCATTGTCGTTGTCGCAACGTCATTGAGTTTTAGGATCCAGGAATGTTAACAAAACATTTGTGGGAGTATGCGTGTTGAGATGTTGGTTAATGAAGTTATGAAGGTGATCGTTACTTGTTATACTATACTACTCTGTCAGTAGTAAAGTTTAACAAGTAGTACTGGGAAATTATCAATTATACACAAAATGTTTGTTATTCATCCAAATTTATTTTTAACCCCCGACGCAAAAACGACGGGGTGTTATAAGTTTGACGTGTCTGTGTGTGTGTGTGTGTGTGTCTGTTTTTGTTTTTTTGTTTGAAAGGTGAATAAGTCGGGAGTGTTCTTAGCTATGTTTGATGAAAATAGTTCCAAGATGGCCGCCGCCACAAGATGGCGGTTTACATATTTTTTCACAACACCCACAATATTGGTATCAAATGAAAGGGCCTGACTAGTAGAATACTATAATACACTATGAAAAATTTCAAATCCAAGATGGCCGCCTCCACGAAATGGTGAATTTATTAATTTTTTTCACTACTTCAATAAAGGTATCAAATAAAAGGACTTGACTAGTAGAATACTATATACTTAGTATGATAAAATTCAAATCCAAAATGGCCGCCATCACAAAATGGCGCGTTAAATGTTTTTACCTAAGATATCTAATAGCTATGAAATAATTGTACAAAAGTTGAATAACTAAACGAAGAAAATACCTAATTAAACACTAAATTACCTGGATCTTAAAACGCAAGAAAATAAAAGAAATTAAACAAAATAACTAAGGAGTCCCTACAAAATTGTGAAATAACAAATTAAATTAAAAATTTAAAAAACCCCCGACACAAAAAAATTAACTTAAAAACCTAAAAGAAAAACTATGATGAAATAACCACAAATAGAACAAAAAGGTATAAACCTGAATCCCTATAAAAAGAAAAAAAATAATCTTGAAATTATAACCCTTCGTAAGTACGTATGAAGTTTTTTGATTAAATTTTGTCGCGTCGGGGGACCGCTCTCTACCTATAAAAAACACCTACCTGAAGGTAGGTGTTTTAAAATTATATTAAAATTACAACGACTTAAAACCTTTATAATAAACGTAATGTCGTTTACGAAAACGTTAGGCTAATAATTAGAGAGCGGTCCCCCGACGCGACAAAATTTAATCAAAAAACTTCATACGTACTTACGAAGGGTTATAATTTCAAGTTTTTATTTTTTCTTTTTATAGGGATTCAGGTTTATACCTTTTTTGTTCTATTTGTGGTTATTTCATCATAGTTTTTCTTTTAGGTTTTTAAGTTAATTTTTTTGTGTCGGGGGTTTTTTAAATTTTTAATTTAATTTGTTATATCACCTTCAATGTATGCTCCTTCAGAAACGATACACTTACGCCAACGAATAATCCAATCATCCAAACATTTTTTAAACGCTGTTTCCGGAATTGAGTTCAGTTCTCTCCGCGAATTCTCCTTTATGTCTAGAAGACGTATAGTTTTTGACATTTGGGGACCCAAGAAATGTCATTGGAATTTTCTTTCAAGTTCAAGTTCAAATGTTTTTATTTCAAATAAGCTTTTACAAGCGTTTATGAAACGTTGTGATTCTAGTTGCACGGTTCCAAAAGGTCGATCCTATGGAGAAGAATCCGGCAAGAAACTCCATGGACACTCTTTTAAAATAAATGAATTAGGTACAAACTTCACTGGTACAATATTGCGATAACAAGATGTGAGGACGTTGAAGGATGTCCAAGTTTGACCGAAGTCGACTATATTAAACGAAGATTCACGTTATTTGAGAATCCGATGTCATTTCTAAATAAAAAACTATGTGGTAAAAACGCACACCATTGATGGTGTGCGTTTTTACCACATTGTCGCTTTGAAGCGACAAATAAAACTAGGTGTCTACTTAGACAAGCCACAACGGATACACATTTACAGTTTCTGTTGTGGTAAACAATACTTTCCATATGAAGACATCTCGATATGTAAATAATATGGAATCTGTTAAAGCTATGTCCATCTACTTATAAGGTTCCTACTATAGCTACTAACTGACCAACATGAAAATTAATAAGCTTATATTAGTCTCTAATAATCAACAGTTTCATTTTGCCAGGGAGGCCGCAAATGCATCCGTATCTAACGACCACACATTCTTATCGTTAACATCTGCTGTATCATCATATCATCATCATATAACATCATATGCTATATCATCTTATCGTTATCATCATCTTTGCTGTTGTCTCAAAAATCGCTATTACTGAAGTGTGAAGGAGTAAAGCCAGTACCTACAGTCAAATTCTCTGTTACATTAAATACACAAGAAAGTCTTAAATATCCACATTATTTTCTCAAATAAAACTAATTACGATTGAGTGAACCCAAAAGTGGCTTTTCAACTAAGGAGAATTGAAACCGATTGAAAACGGGTGCCACGAAGTGGTAATTTGAGTTTAGGAAAACAAGAAGTCAGCTGGAGCCATATCTGGTGAAAATGGTGGTTGCTCGATGGTATTTGTTTAGTGTTTGGACAAAACGCCTTGTGCGAAGGCGCATTATCGTGGTGCAAAATCAAAGAATTTTCATTCCACAAATTGGCCTTTGTCGTCGAGTTTGCTCTCTTTAGTTAAACGCCGCATAACGCTCAAATAATATTCTTTATTTACCGTTTGACCTTCCGGCAAGAATTCCGAGTGCACATCACCGCGATAGTCAAAGAGCAAAGGCTTTGTGGTTTTTCGGTTTCGGTTCAGTTGGAACTTGGAAGGCACCACTCCGAAACTTGTTGACTAGTTTGCATGTCAAACCCACGTCTCGTCACAGTCGTCACCAGTAACAATGCGTTTCATAAATGTTGGGTCGGAATTGACTCGTTCTAGCATGTCCTCAACGACTCTCATGTGATTGAGTTTTTGGAGAAAATTCAATATTTTGGGACTAGCCGAGCGGCAACAACATGTTGCCATACCCAAATGATTAGTTAAAATGGTACGGATCGACTCGTGCGTGAGATACAGAAGGTTCGGCGGCTATCTCTCTCAAAGTTGAATGAGGATTTTCAGTCACTATTTCCTTCACTTTTGCGATGTTAACTTCAGTTCCAGACGTTGATGGCCTACCAGAGCGAGGTAAATCTTCCATCACATCTCGACGGCTTTCGACTCAAAAGCACGTGTTTTTGATAGGGTCGATTCACCGTAACATGTTCAGTGACTCCGAACACGAAATTCCATTGGCGATGCAAAATTTAAGACAAACTCTGTTCGATGTTTATGTCCATTATGAAATTCGCAATACATAGTTACTAGATATGATATAACTAAAAACAGCACTATACTTAATATATTTATCAGATGCAACTCAAACTCCGCGCCAAAATGGAAAACAGTTGTGCCAATCGAACAACACCAAAAAAAAAAACTTGGAACCATAAACAAATTATCCATTCCCGATACTTTCTTGATTGTATATTTTACTGGTAACAGCTACAAATACATATTTAATTATCACTTCGTACGACCTAACTGCCTGAGTGAGGGAAGACGACTGTGGACGACTGCTGCGCCGCGCTAAGTCAGTGTGCCTGTATACAAATCGAATGCGTCAGCAGTGTCCCTACACTCAGGCAATTAATCGCGCAGAAATAATAACACAAATTTATAGGTATGGATACCTGGGTAGGATTTTGAATAAGGATTTTTTCGATAAGCTACTTAATACCATAGATCAATATACCCTCTACTTAATACTTAGGTAGGTATAACTCATAATCATAATACAGAATAAATAAATCAGGCTGTGATAGCGCGATTAGGATCTCAAGAGTACTTTTAACACTTCGTTATCGGATTCATAGCTCAATAAATCATCTGCCGATAACGATTTGCCAAACACTAGCCAGGGAAATATTTTCTCAATATCTTCATAACGCCCACCGTATCTTGTAATGGATGTATCCTCGATAACTATGACTAACTAGGTACTTAATGTGGGATGATCAGTTGATTATCCCACATTAAGTACCTTGTCATTTATATCGCTTTATCCACAAGAAAATAGGTGATTAGGGCCTTAACACATTAGCGGTGTGCGAACGATTGCGAGGCGGGGCGGGCGCGCAGCGAATGCGTCGCTAAGACGCCGCGGCTGCACAGCGAAGACGTTGCGGACGCGTGGCAAATTCGCAACGGTTTCGTCGCGTGTTTGTAGCAAGTTAACATGGCGTACCTACATGCTGTTATTCGCGGCGATCTCGTTGCGCGTCCGCAACAAATTCGCTGCGCATGCGCTGCTTGTTCGTTGCGCGCCCACTCCGCTTTGAATCCGCTAGTATGATAAAGCCCTTATCGAACTAAGTAGGTAATACCAATTTTGATCATTAGAAATTATAGTACTAAGGATGCAATCCGGAATTCCGTAGCAACTCGGGAATCCCGCTCAAGATTTTTCGATATTATTCAAAAATTGTGTGACAAATTAGGTATCGTAATAAAAGACGACATCGGCGTCCTCCGAGGAGCCGCTGCCTACAGGAGCGAAAGGCTGCCTCCCGTTACGTGCAAGTATGAGGACCAAAACCCAAAAAAAACGGTCGCATTCGTAGAGGAGGAGCGAAAAATTGCTAAGGTGGCCCAAGAGGGTACCATCGACCTGGTCAGTCGCCATTAGAATCCTGTGCCACCAAATATGAGTGTGAAGCCGACTGAGTTGCCTATGAACTGGAAAGCAGGCTATATGACGCCTTGGAAGCCGTAAAGATTGCCAGCCTTGGATTGTAACTCTTGGACACCTGTCCAAGAGTTACAATCCAAGAGTCATCAACGAAATTACAGCTGCATCTAAGGTCATCAATCCATCCCTCAGTAAGTACGTCATATGAACCCAGAAATAAAACGAAAAATATTGTACCGATTCCGGAATTGGTAACCAATATCGGAACTCCATTCCGGAAACCTTCCGAAATTACATGACCTAATCTCCAGTAGGGCAAACAATCCAGAGATAGATCGTAAATATTATACTGTGTAAATAATTTCGGTCACAATAGACAACCCACATGATTTCAGTAGTTAGCGCCGCATGGACACCTGCAACACTTACCTAAGGAGTGGTTGCCGAACCTGAAGAGGCCGCTATGATCTGCTGTCTGTCAGAGCCACAACAATTTCGATTTTGACAAATTTTGCGAAGGGGCGAATAGAACGAAGTTCGTAGCCCGGACATTCAGCCGATATTTCAGTTTCGTTATGTCCCCAGACCCCCTGACTCCCACGCGCAAAAATCGGAACATTCCAGGAAGATCGTCCACAGGGTGATTAACCGACTTAAATAAAAAGGAGGTTATGTTACGTAGATAGAAGTGTAGGTAGCTAGATAGGTATCATATGTTATCTTGTTTAGAGTGCAATCTAGTTCTCGATCTCTTATCTCACGTTTGCCAGTTGTGTTGCGTAGGGACAAGACATATTGGAATACTTAACAATGAATACTTTTTTTTTTATCATGGCGCCACTCTTTTTGAGTATTTGCCAGTGTCAAGTACATTATAGTAATCAAGTAATATTTAAGAATATTTCCCATCATGGAACTGTATTATGGCACCACACTTTTTGTGTTCGCCAGCGTCAAGTATAAGTTGTTCAGTTGCCCCAATAAAACGGTAGTAACTTTATTGAGGCTTCGATGGAGTTTTGGATTGTGTGAATTGTCTTTTTGTGAACCCAAAAAGTCACGATTTTCACATTTATATCATTTGCCTACACTCTCACACGTTCACGAACACTTAATGGTTAATTATCCACCATAATTACACATTAAACTTCGGAGAAATTCAAGTTTTGAAAAATAATATAGGTAACATCGACAATGTGCACTTTACATTTTCCCGCCTAAACTCCAATGAATACTTTTCTTTCAGATTATCTTATAGAGACATTCTTTAGTCATTCCCAAAATGTGATAGAGCTACACGCCAGAGATGTGTCTGACCGGCTTCGCAGTTAAGGATTGATCAACGTATCCACGGGGCCAGGGCGCTTATTAACAGGCTGATCTGCTGCTTTAGGGTGGGTAATACTCTTCCAAGAGTGAATCGCTTTGTGAGCTGGGCTACGGGGACTAATATGAATCCCTGAGATTATATATCCTGCGCGAATCGACTTGACTTGACAACCGTTGTCTGCGAATACAACCGAATTCGCAAGCATACCTATACATCGCGCAGAGCGGAATTCCTTAAATTGCACATTCCAAAGTGATCTAAAATGGGTAATTAGAACCTGAGAGCGTCCTAAAAACGATGAAAAGCGGAGAATGAAGCGACTGGTCGGACGATAAGGCCATGAGTTTGTGCTGGCGCAACATTTGGTCGGTGATCATCAGTGACACCGACGGTGACTGGATACGCCACGTTGAGCGAGCGTCTGTTCCATAAATCTGGTAGCCCTGCGGGATCTAAAAATTATAGACCAATCACTTGTTTAACGACGGTCTATAAACTTCTTAAATCCATTTTAGGCCAGCGTAGACGTGAGCGTACCCGGTGCGCGGGCCGCTACAGGTGTTCCCCGGGCACGGTTGTTTCGGTGAATACCTGAATAGGATCGGACGCCACGCCACACCAAAATGCCACCAGTGCAGTAATGACCGGAACTTGCCCACTTGCCAAGTGTGCAGCGTGAGAATCCGAGCGATGGATCCTGGTCAGTCAAATCGGGCCAGATCCCTCTTGGTGGTGGTATCAGCTATCTTGACAGAGAGGACAAATTGGAGGGCTGTAGCTTCCTTTTGCAAGTCGTTATGGCCCAAAATGAGGCTTCCGAGCGGGATCTTGAGGGCCGATCCCGCTCGGAGGAGAAGACTGGTGGAAACCACGCCGGTGTCTAGCCCATCTAGAGCTATATGCGGAAACCCCGCTGATAACATCAAGCGTTATCAGGGAAGTCGGTGACACGTTGTGGTAACGTGCCGCCGTGTGCATTGCATAGAGATGAGTTAGGGAGTCTCTGAGACCGGTTTATAGGCGTGGCCCACAAAGGGTTCCGAAAGAATGAACTAGTTCCCGGATCTTCGTGACGCGACGCGACGCTTAATGTTGTGGCACGAACCAGTCATCGGCAACCCATTTACTGTGTCCCATTGATACGCGTGTTTACACATGCGAGGCTATGCTATAGGCCGGATCCAATAAGTATGGGGGTAATATAGGTAAGTACATAATTATGTTCTTTTTCTCAATAAATAGACAGGTAGGTACTTATAACGATGCATTTTTTGCATAGCGCATGACTCAGTTGGTGTTTAAACGTGAATCATACAGTGTGAAGTAGTTATTATAAATAGGGAAATATTGATAACAGCGATGTAATACCGTAGGTAACAAACACTGGTAAGTGTCAATTAACGAATAACCGAAATCAAAAATACACGACAAGATGATCTCATTCACAGCAAAGCCTTATATATCCACGAGGGCGCGAAAATTAGTGCGCATACGACGTTTGACACTAGACTTAGTCCAGAGGCCCGACAACTTGACGAATCAAAGTTGATGTAAGCCAACAGCAGTGCGCGGGTGCGTAGTACACACGCGAGTCGTCTTGAGATAAGCTGTGTCAGCGCCGGCGCGCACCTCTGCCGCAGGCTGTAGCGGCCCGCGCACCGGGTACGCTCGTCTCCGCTGCAACGCAACTCCTATCATTTCGCGAGTGCTGAGTGCAGGAACTGCCCGCGCCCACGATATGGCCAATCACGACGATGACCGCGCCGACTCTATTAGCACCTGTAAGTGTAATTGGAATCTCTTAATTAAGTAGGTACAAGTACACGCAGCGCTATAAGAAGTTTATTGGGCGCAAATTATTGCTAGGGTCCAACCGGAACTTGAATCTTGACGCTGGCGAGTTAGAGAATCGTAAAATTTAGAATAGAAAAGAAACATTTTATTCAGTTACCTGTTTTATTTAGATTTATGTATTTAGTTACCTGTTTCACTGTGATGCGATTAAAAATGCGATCTTAGTGGCATTTGTTTATTACTTAGGTGTTTACTTTTAGGAAAGTGGCCTAGACCAAGACCGTGATCTTGGTCGGACCTTAATATACTCATCAAGACTGACAGATCACCTATTCTAGGATTATTTTTAACGTAAGTACTTAGGAACATACGTAATTTAAAATGTTTAAAATTCAAACAGCATAATATAACCTTAGCACCTAGGTACATGAACAGATACAGATTCACCTAGGTACATGATAATGGTATGGTGTAGTGGGCTGTTATCCGTCATCGCGCGTATTTTTCGTGCAGATGAAATGTGGTTACATTCATAACACTATCTCCTCGAAAAAGGCCAGTAAGCTTTCAATGCTGCTGGCGATCTTTCGGGTACTCTAGCTACTCGGGTTACCGAGGTACCTACTTATGTGGGTATGTCATGTTGTGGCGATCCCAGGAGCATGAGGGACGCTGTCCTTGTTGATTGAGCGCCTTTAGGATTGTCATGTTTCGCGAGAGTATAGGTATACTCTCGCGAAACATGACAATCCTAAAGTCCAAATCCAAATAGTCCTTTAAGAGAGATGAGATGCTAGAGAGCCATACTTTCAGCTTTGAAAACTATGTCGTGCATCGTTTTAGATTTATCCGTGAGGACTTTCAGCTCTGTGGACTGTGGGGTTTTTGTTTTGGTAGCAAATTAATTGAGAGAAGTTCGTCTAGTATTGCTATGTGTAAATTTTTCTCCCATCATACTGTTGAATAACGACAACAATACCTACACACTTGATAAACACATGCAAAGATAGGTACATACCTACTTATGTCCACACAGATTGTTCCGACTGGTATCTTGAGCTACTTACTAAGATTATTTTACCTGAAATATTTATAGCTCATATCTCGGTTATAATTAAACATAACGTGGACGCTTCCTTCAAAATAATATTAATTTCCATTAAATCACCCAGAACTACACTACTATATTATATATTATTAATGACATTTAATTCAATCTAAAATGTTAATTGTAACGAGAACAAATTATAAGAAAATATTTTGTTATCTTCTATTCTTTCGTCTATCTTATCTTATTATGTGTCAATATTTGTAGGCAGATAGGTGGCACTTACTAAAGCATAACACTCGTTCCAATGCAACATCTTTTGTTCATTAAACATCGACTTAGATCAAATTAATATTTTCCAACCCACTTAATAGAGAGTAGGTAATTAGGTATCGAGCTGATATACTAAGAACCTCTCTGAGACCTTGACCTGCGCGAGGATACACCGGGTTCCATAATTTTTCATTGAAGAGTATTGCCGTGTCGTCTATGAATGATATTACTACATCAATGCTTAGAGGGAGACTAACTCCACCGTTGATATACCTACAGCGTAAACAGTGTCGGACCAAGTGTGCTGCCTTGTGGGACAACGAATGTAATTGGGAGCGATCTGCTTTAATGAGTTTTCAAAAAAATTCAAATGCTTCTATTTCAAATAAAAAGGTTGATCCTATGGAGAAGAATCCGGCAAGAAACTTCATGGACAGTTGGATACTCTTTTAAAATAAATAAAATTATTCACTGGTACAATATTTCGATAGGTAACAAGATGTGTGGACGTTGAAGGATGTCCAAGTTTGACCAGTCGACAATATTAAACGAGGATTCACATTATTTGAGAACCCGATGTCATTTCTAGATAATAAAAGAAACTATGTGGTAAAAAGCCACACCATCAAAGCGATAAATGAAACTGGGTGTCCTTAGACATTCACTCAGCACAGATTCTGTTGTGGTAAACATTACTAACCATAATTATGAAGACATCTCGATATGTAAGTAAATGCTATCAAAAAAATCTGTCAAAGCTATGTCCATATGACCAACATGAAAACTAATAAAGATTTAATAGTCTCTACTAATCAATAGCTTCAGTTCGCCAGGATGGCCACAAGTGCATCCGTAGTTAACGACTACACGTTCTTATCGTCAACGTAGTCCTTGATTTACCTCTTTGTACATATTATATTATTTATATTGATCCTCGTTTCGCACGATAGCTCATGTAAATCCATTCCAATTTGCGTTAGGAGTATTTGTGATTGTATTTGGCCTAGTGCGGTGGTGCGGGTGTGCGCAGTGCGGCGGCGGCGGCGGCGGGCGCGACGACGCGCTGTGGCGCGTGGCGCTGGCCGAGTGCTGCGGCACCGCGCTGCTGGTGCTGCTCACGTGCCTGCCGGGCTGCAGCGCGCCCGCGGACCACACGCCCTTCTACCAAGCCATCGCGTCGGGACTTGTCGTCGCTGTGCTAGTACAGGTAACCCGCCACACTTGTGACTCACTCCTAGCTTAGACTAGCTTTTATAATTTATATGAGCAATTGCCGGGGAAATAAAAAAGCTTCTATTAAAAAACGTCTTTTAAAAAACGCAAACTAAACTAAAGAACTACAGTTATTTTTACTTACATACATACATACCATCACGCCTGTATTCCCTGAAGGTTTAGGCAGAGGCGTACTCATGTACACCCACAGTTCGCCGGTATGTTAGGTCCCATTTAATAGGAGGCGAGCCTATTGCCATTAACCGGGCACAAATTTATAACTCCGATCTGCTTTTGCTCGACCTGGGAATCGAACCCAGGACCTCTAGCGTAGCAGTCGCGCTCAGAACCACTTGGCTAATGAGGCAGTTATTTTTACTTGTCTTCCGATTAAAATAAAAAGTTCCTAATTTTTATTTTGTTTTTGTATTAGATACGGGAGGAAACGAGCAAACGGTTCACCTGATGGTAAGCGATAACCACCGCCCATGGACGCCCGCAACACCAGATGAGTCACAAGTGCGCTGCCCTCCTTTTAAAAGGGTTTGGCCCTCCGGTAACCTCACTCACTCGGCGAAACACAACGCAAGCGTTGTTTTACGCCGGTTTTCTGTGAGGCCGTGGTATCACTCTGGTCGACCCGGGCCCATTCGTGCCGAAGCTTGACTCTTCCACGTGACAAATGTAAATAATCTTTTTCGTTTTCTTTAAATCGTCAAAGGCACTGTTTATAAAATGAAATTAAGAGTTCTGCACGCATAATAACTATAAACATGCCAGTTAAATGTCAAGTAAAACACCATGATGTCCAATTTCTTCTCAAATGTGTTTAAATTGTATTTAAATACAAAATTTCTATGAAACACAATTGTGAAGTTGGTGCAAGTGGGCCTTAGTTTTTAAATTTAAATAATGATATAACTCAAAGTGTTTTACCTGCTAAGTGTTACTGTTGGCGCAAAATAATTTGAATCAAAATGGTGGATGCGCAGTAGTCGTTTTTAGTACATTTTGCAAGCAAATGCACTGCGCAAACTTTCCCCCTCTCCGTTATATCTGTACTATTTACAGTAGATATAGCTTACATCGATGATTTTATGATAAATAGAGTGGAACCTTGGTAGTGGCTGACTTAATGGTTGTTTCAGAGGACATGTATTTTTTGTCTCGCTAAAGCCTCTTCTCTCGTTGGAAGCCAATGTTTTCCGACAATAATCAATACGCACGTATATGATTTTAAAAAAAATAGGTATCTTGTGCCTCGTGCCTTGGATTGGATCGCGAGACTTTGGACTTGGCAGTACAATGGTGGTTGACCCAGAGTGCCTAGCGTTGGACCGTTGGGTTGGTAGTAAAGTTTAGCGTGTGTGCATTGTGCAGTGTTTGGACCACGTGTCGGGCGCGCAACTGAACCCGACGGTGACGCTGGCGGCGCTGGTGTGGGGGCGCGTGGGGCGGCGCCGCGCCGCCGCCATGCTGAGCGCGCAGCTGTGCGGCGCGGTGGCCGGCGCCGCGCTGCTGCAGCCGCTGCGCGCGCCGCGCCCCCCGCTCCCGCTCGGCCGCGACCTCTGCCTCACGCTGCCCGCGGAACACCTCGCGCTTCACAAGGTACACGCGCCAAACTACCTAGGTACACAAACACAAGTGAGTCCTGCAGGCTCGTACCTACCTGCATTTAGTCTGCGGCTCGGCATAAGCGGGTGTCGGTGTTGCTGAACGTAGTATGGCATGTGCGCTGTGCAGGCGGTGTTGCTGGAAGCGCTGCTGGGCGGCTGCCTGGCGCTCGCTAACTGCGCCTCATGGGATGCACGTAACGTCGGCCTTCGCGACTCCTGGCCGCTGCGCATCGGACTTTCTGTCGCGGGACTCTCACTCGTGGGGGTGAGCTTGAACACGTTTCTCGAACTTCCCCAGGCCTGGATATAAAAGTAAAATAGGGCTGGCTGCCGGTAGCTTAGGCCCTATTCTATAGGTATCTGTAAATTAATAAATTCTTATTTCCCTTGGTCACGCCATAACTTGAGAACGACTTTACCGATTTCCACCATCTTTTTTAGTTTTCTTATAATTTGTAGAAGGTTCTTATGGAGACAAAAATTAAAAGGATTACGCAGAGATTGGAAAAAATCAGAAAACTTAACGACTATTATTATCAGTGTTCGACAGTTCGCGCGCCGCAATAGGCATGATGACAGTTAGCAAGAATTACTAAAATAATATGTTCATATACTGAAATATAATTAATATGTTTAGAAAAAATATTAAGTTTTATTTATAAGACGGGATTATTAATTTATTTGATAAAATATAACTACAAAATACACAAGTCCGCCATGTTCAGTTCAACACCAATCAGATTCAATTACGTCACATCTATGTTGAACTGTCCCTGTCACGTAAATTTCGTACGAATATCGACGATCTCCGCGCTTAAAATTGTAAACAAAAAACAAAAAAAAACGTCGTAAAACGTGTTTCAGAATTTCTGGATAACATATTGAATATCTGGATTCATATTTTAACGGCAACGCAGGCTGAATGTTTGTAAGAGAGTAACGGGGGTTTTGAAAAATGGTACTGTCGCTACTCATCATAAATAAATAATGACGTATATCAGGGATTTGGATTTTCACATTTTAAGGGGGTGCGAGGGGATTATCACTTTGAATCGCGAGTGAAACTGCGGGGAACAGCTTGTAAAAGTATTATAAACGTGAAAGTTTGTGCTACGGATGTATCGATGTTTGTTACTCTTTCACGCCAGAACGGCTGAACGACACATTTGGCACAGAGTTACATAGGGCACTTTTTATTCAGGTCGGGCCCAGTCTGAAGCTCGCGTAGGCGAAGTCGCGGGCGGTCTCTAGTTTAAAATATATCTATACTAATATAATAATATAATCTATACTAATATATAAAGCTGAAGAGTTTGTTTGTTTGTTTGCTTGAACGCGCTAATCTCAAGAACTACTGGACCCATTTGAAAAATTATTTCAGTGTTAGATAGCCCATTTATTGAGGAAGGCTATAGGCTATATATCATCACGCTACGCGGACGAAGTCGCGAGCAGAAGCTAGTAATATATATAAAGCTGAAGAGTTTGTTTGTTTGCTTGAACGCGCTAATCGCAGGAACTACTGATCCGATTTGAAAAATTCTTTCAGTGTTAGATAGCCCATTTATCGAGGAAAGCTCTATAGCTTTCCTATGCTATATATTGTGAAAGGCGGGCGTTTTGGGGGCTGTCTATATTGTAAAAATAACGTTCAAACAGTACCTACTAAGTACCTAGTAGGTAGTCTATATTGAATGAATGATTTTGACTTTTGACTTTGACTATCATCACGCTAGGCGGACGAAGTCGCGGGAAGAAGCTAGTTTAATTATAAAATAATAATGTGAATCCTTGTTTAATATTGTCGACTTCGGTCAAACTTGGACCTGCTCCAACGTTCACACATCTTGATATCGCAATATTGTACCAGTGAAGATTGTAACTTATTTTATTTTAAAAGAGTGTCCAACTGTCCATGGAGTTTCTTGCCGGATTCTTCTCTATAGGATCAACCATTTGGAACCGTGCAACTAGAATCATAACGTTTCATAAACGCTTGTAAAAGCTTATTTGAAATAAAAACATTTTGCTTTGAATTTCAATTTTTAGCGAGTTCGGTTACGAGGATAATTATTTGTATAAACGATACAATACTTCGAGACGAAACTCACGAAGCTGTAAAACTGGCGCCCAACGTGGGGCGCCATATAGTAAATATAACATTATTCTAAATTATATTAAAACTAGCCTCTGCCCGCGGCTTCGCTCACGTGAAGCTTTATGAGGAGTAAAAATGGTATAACCAATATTAATGATCTCTTCTTTGTATGGGGCTGTATACATCAGAGAGGTCAAGCTTTCAATTAATTGAGATAAAAAGATCATCAATTTTTAAGCTAAAGCACATACTTTCTAAGAGTGATAACAAAATTTAAATCTACTCAGTAGTTATTGCGCCAACCCGTAACAAACAGACAAGAATTTACCTTTATACTTATACCCTGTTTTTTTTTTAAATATCTTCAATGTACAGACACAGCTTTTTTACAATTTTATAATATTAGAGATTAGATAATGTAGTAGGTAGGTATTTATAAGTAAGTAAGTAGGTACTATAACTGAGTAAATCACATATTATGTGAAGAGACAGACTGATTTAAAATCCAAAGATTATCTATAAATTTACTTGATTTTTGAATCTTCCCGACCTCCTTTTTATTTTTAATTCATTCATTTGTTGTTTAAACATTTTTTATAGAATAAAATCTTCATAAACTAAAAAGTTTTTAACATAATTGAACATAACCCTTAACATTATAATATCCAGGGCGAGTTGACTGGCGCCAGCATGAATCCGGTACGCAGCTTTGGGCCGGCGCTGTGGAGCGGCAACTGGACTAGCCACTGGGTCAGTACGATATACCTGTTTATTCCAGCGAATCTCGTTAGGGCTCAGGGCGCAAAAACTATAGATTTTGCAATAGTGTCCGTAATTTGTTACTGGACGGGTTAAACCTACACTATCTATACCTAGTACCTAACTACAACGCACGATACTCGATAATTTCCTAATTTATACATCTTTCAAACTCATCTCTTGCCCGTCCGTTTTCGTAGTCGGGTAAAAATATAAGAATTATGAAGTCAGCAGTCACCTCGACTGCTGACAATTCGCAAAACGTAAGTAATTTAATGTTGTAGGGCTATGGGTAATGGTATGTTATGGTATAGCGGGCTATTTTCCGCAACTCCACGACAAAGCGCGTATTTTGCGTGCGGATGGGAAGGATTATCTACTCGAGCCACCCTACCTCCTCAAGAATGGCCAGCAAGCGGTTAATGTTGCTGACGATCTCTCGGAGAGTACTCGGTTTACCGAGGTACTTTGCCCTGTATGCGGCGACCCCAGGACACTGTAGGAGCACGTGGGCCGCTGTCTCGTCTTCCCCCAGGCAGACTCTCTTGTAGGACTATAATAATCTATAGGTAGGTACTAATATATAAAGCTGAAGAGTTTGTTTGTTTGTTTGCTTGAACGCGCTAATCTCAGGAACTACTGCTCCGATTTGAAAAACTCTTTCAGTGTTAGACAGCCCATTTATTGAGGAAGTTTATAGGCTATATAACATCACGCTACGGGGACAAAGTCGCGGGCAGAGTATTAAATAATGAGTATGGTGTATGTCCGCAGGTGTACTGGGTGGGCCCGCTAAGCGGCTCCGTCGTGTTCACGGTGACGTACATGCTGGCGTGGCGCGCGCGGCCGCCCGGCGCCGCCCCGCCCCGCGCCGGCAAAGCACACGGCGAACCCTAGCAAGCCGCGCCCGGCGCAACCTGCCGAACTCACGTGACTTCGGTAAATTCCTAACTAAAAACTTTAATAATGTGGTGTTCACATTATAGGGGGCGCCCGTGTTAGTGCTTAGGATTCAGTATTGAATTATTAGAATTAGAATGCTTTTTATTTCTCTAGTAATATAAATCTAACATGTCATTTAAAGAATGAATTTAATTTTCAAAGTTTCGTGTTCCATTTTGTCCGTAAGGTGGGAGCTTTTGAAACCTATCCTAGTCGTTTCCTCGTATTACGTTAATTATATAAATCTAAGTGAGCATAACGATGAAGCCATGTGGATTAGCCCCAGCGGATAGCCGCTTATTACTTAAGAGTGACGCTATGGTCATAGCCTACGCTGTCGGAAGGGGGCCAGTCGTTTGAAGAGCGGCTTGTCCCTATCCTTTTTCTTAATCTAGGTACCTATTGAATTTCACCTACTCTAGTAGCAAATAGAAAGGGATTATGTTGAGATTTTAGACGTTCTATCATGTCGCCGTGGAGATCGTGCGCACGAATGTGCCACGGGTCTTGTTGCAGTAGGTATATCCCAGAGTAGATCGGTATCGGTGCGTCTAGGTAACTGAGCGGCACTCTTCAATGCCATTTTATATTGTCTCTCAATTTTAAGCAGGTTTGATTTGCTATACCTCGGTAGCACTTGTATTACTCCGTAGTCTATCACTGGTAGTAAGCATGCTTGAATAAGTAGCAGTTTTCGTCAACGCTTAGCTTTGAGCGGTAACCTATAATTGGGTACAGCACTCTTTTGACCTTAGCGATGTTTTCTTTGGCATGTTTATTCATCGTGAGCCTTTGGTCCAGCCAGATTTCGAGGTATTTTATTGTATGTTTGAAAGGGATGCGTTCGCCACGAATTTGAACATAGTTGCGGTAGCCTGTATTCAGATTATTGAGTCTAGGTCTCTTGTAAGAGAACGTGATGCATTCTGTCTTTTTGACATAGCATTTGGGGCCCCATTTTTTGTAATAGTCGATTATATCGATAGCGGCCCACTCTGCTCGGAGAGTAGCGTGATCCGGTCTTTCAGCTGCGTTAAGTATACACAGATCGTCGGCGTACTGTGACAGCATCTGACCTGCTATTCTTTCATTTAGCCGCTCTGCCACATAGAGATTGAAGATTGCCGGGCCGAGTATTGATCCCTGCGGCAATCCATGTGGCACATGCTGCTCCGTTCCCAGAGTGGTCCTGAAGCTACCCCTTGTTGTCCTGTCGCACAGATAGTCCTTGACCATCTTTACTATATTGTTGCGTGCTCCGGCGTCCATCAGCTTTCGACAGAGTCCCTTGTGATTAATGGAATCGAAGGCTTTGCTGAGGTCCGTCGATATCATGTCGACGCTATGGCCCCTGTCCAGTGCGTCCGTGATGTATTTACCTGTGCGAAGAATTTGCGTTGCGATGCCCCTATTTCTCGCGAACCCGTGTTGGTGGCTTGGTATTATTTCTTCCAACTCTGTCTCGATGCGATTGAGTATTATTCTCTCGGCCCATTTGCCCATGATATTTAGTAGGCTGATGTTTCTATACGATTTGGGATCACTGTCCTGACCTGATCCTTACCTACTTTATGCAGAAAGATACATATACTGGTTTCCCATCGTTTCGGAAAGGTACCTGTCTTGAGTTCGTAATCCATGATTCGTTTGAATATCGCGATCATTGTGTCGCCGCCCAGCTTAAGTATGTCGGCTTTGATGCCGTCGGGTCCCGGAGCTTTGCTATTCTTGAAGCGTCTGAGAGCTAATCTGAGCTAATGGTTTGATGTTTGATCGAGTGGAGCGAATGGTGTATAAATTTCTGTACATTCGTCGCAAACACTGATGGTGGCTTTCATAACTATGGCTGTATCGACCATTCTGTCGATGATTTCTAATTCACTGCAGCAGTCACTAAACTTAGGTAGTTTCATGATGGGCTTTTTCATTGCTTTTTGTAGAGTCCACAAGAGTTTCCGATTATCTTCGGTATTTTCAAGTAGCTTGGTGCAATTGGCTTCTTTATGTTGGATAATTTTAAAAAAAGATTTCTTTTGCCAATTGATATTTGCAACCGTTGTATTGCCTTCGTGCCATTCTCTTAAGATTTGTGTACCTATCTGAGTCGCCAAGCACGCTGCTTCTTTGCGTTGCGCTAGGCTATTCTTTCTTTTATGTGTCCTGGCAGTCTGTCTTTGGGATCCACAATTCTCAGTGGGGCCAATTCATCTAGATTTTCGATGATAGCCTTCTCTGTTTCTTTGATGTACAATTTACAGTCGATGTTTGATGAGATCTTTAACTCAGAGTTCATGTTGTTAGCAAGTAGCTCTTCGAAAACTTGTCTGCCCTCCCGGGTGGTTTTTATTGGTTGTTCATAATCACTGCCAATTAGTACGTCCAGTGTCCACAGGAGGTGGTCTGAGGAAATACACTCCCTCTGCTGACACTTAAATTCCAGTAGCGAGTGATCGTGGTTCACGATTGCTATATCGAGTAGTTATGCTATTTCCTAGACTTGTGGGTCGGGATGGTTTGCTAGTGTTAATGATTCTGATGGAGCTGCGTTGTATTGCATCACGGAGTACGATACCCAGACCCGTCAGTCAGCCAGAACAGTCTCTGCTGTGACTCTCGAACTCGTCAACGAGGTCTCCATTATTGATTCATTTGTCTTCATTCTTTCAATATTGATGGATTCAGTATTGTTAGGATAAGATGAAGATAAAATAAAACCGTCCATTAAATATTAAACTTGTACGGCGATTTATATGAGACAACTGGTCCAAGGCAAGAGCGGTCATTTTTATATGCGCAGAGAGGAGCCGTGCGTAGTGCTAGGTAGTTTTATTCATTATACAATTTTAAAATCCACAAAATTCGTCACAGAAACCGCGTGAAACGTGCCACAGTCGAGCGTCTACCTGTTATAATGCCATATGTTAGAGGAGTCACAGACAAGATTGGCTATATCTTGAAGCGAGCTTCAATCAAAACATACTTCAAGCCGCTGAAGAAGATCAGTCAGACAGACCACCTCTCAAGTGCCACATACATACCACCATACCATAAGATGCAGGAGTATACAAGCTTCATTGTGATTGTGGTCTCTCATACATAGGCCAAACTAAAAGAAGCATAGGAACCCGCGTAAAGAACATATTGTCAATATCAAGCACCGCCGTTCCAAAAAGTCTGCAGTTTGTGAACACACCCTTGACAAGACCCAGCACTACATCAGATTTGATAAACCTCAAAGTCCTCGCAAAGGAAAATCGATTCCTACCCAGGATGATTCGTGAGGATATTGAAATTAAAAAAAAAACAATAGAGAAGATTGCTGGTCTTCCCAGCTGCTTAGAACCCTATTATGAATCTGTTAAATCTAAATCCATGCCCAAAACTGCAAATCCAAAGGACACTGTGAGCTCATTCTGTGTGAATCGGATCGCTAATAATTGAGGCAGTTGTTAGTAATTTTAACATTAAGATGTCCAACGCCTCAGTCTGTCCGTGACCATGCTGTAAAGGATCCGAAACATTGGGAATTAAATAAATACAGCACGATAAAATCCGTAGAAGTAGTTTCATTTCAATATCTGTCTCCGTGCTAAATCTTGCCAACCAGATCCGTTCAGTCGTTCATCGTCATCGGAATTGGAATACAGGTGTGATGTTAATAATAATATGTCATTAGTTTTACTGTGTGCAATTTTCCCACACACAGTTTTAAGTAGCTACCTACCTATCTATTTTTGAAGCGCCTGCGAAACTCAAGGAGCAAGAAGTAGTTCACAGTTCATTCCTTAGTTCTTCAAGTTGGTACCTACTTGAGTGATTAACTACATTTTGTACGTCTATACGTAAATTATAAAAAGTAATTAGGTATAGGTCCACTTCTCGTAAAAAAAATAGATTTTTGGAAAGGCGGCATTTAAATAAAAGAAGAGAATGGATATTATTTAAACACACACAAACACAAGACACACACACCTATGGGCATGCTTAGTTAATAAAAACAGTTTTTGCTTTGTAAATTACTTTATAAAGTTCTATTCTAACGATGTAAAAGTAAATAAGTACTGTCAATTTATTTAGGGGAAGACCTTTACACCTGCAACACAGTCTTTACTAGCGCAAGTGTTAGAGAATACAATAATGTACCTAATTGCACCAATTTATATCAATAAATAATATTCTATTCTTATTAACATAACATACCATCACGCCTGTATTCCCCGAAGGGTTAGACAGAGGCGTACTAATGTACACCCACAGTTCGACGGTATGTTTAGGTCCCCATGTAATAGGGGGCGAGCCTATTGCCATTAACCGTGCACAAATTCCTAACTCCGAGCTACTACTGGTAATTTCATAGAAAAACCTAATAACACTTTGCTCGACCTGGGAATCGAACCCAGGACCTCTAGCGTTGCAGTCCCGCTCAGGACCACTTGGCTAATGAGGCATTTAATTATTATCTACTTTACTATTTACTACTATACTATTTTAAATTCTATTCTATTTAAAAAATTTAAAAAACTTAATTTAATAACTGGCAGTTTAATTTACAAAATGGTGTGCCACTATTTGAATTTTAGGTTTGCTATGAGAATAAATAAAGTTGATATTAAATCAATGCAGAGATTGTTTTCAATGTGTATTTCGTCGAAATTTCTTCAATTAATCACTTTTTTTGCAATAATAAGTCTGTGTCACCTTACCAACGAGATTTATTTCTAACAAATATACATACTTCGCCCACGGAAGCCACCCAAGTCGTTTTGTTGCTGGATTCTGAGCATAGTCAGCGTGTTGTGGCTGCACGATTGCCTCTATCCTCTCTGCTGTCAATAGAATGTATCATAAGCCAGCTAAAGACCCAAAATTGTCGGTAGACCACCGAAGATTGCACATGAGCACTTAAATTGGTCATACCTTCAATGGAGCAAAGTTCTCTTTTCTGACGAAGGTAAGGACGTCCTGTATGGTCACGACCACAGAGTTCTACTCATGTGGTCACGACGGATGAAAGAAGGTGTATCGAAGAGAGAGAGAGAGAGACTTTTGAACAGTGCTGCATTGGGAAAAACATACCTGTTGAACAAAACACGATAACTATAGACAATTAATTTTAAAGGAGTGGCTCCAAAGGACTTTTCCAATTTATTTAGAATTACCTAGCCCTTCCAAAACCGACATTCTGGATCCGCAACTGATTGTAGGTATATATGTAGGTAGGTGATGTAGGTATTATGCCATGTGTTATAGGTACCTATTAGGCATGTCCCCGATATAATATTATACCTACCGACCTGCCAGGTCATAGCGACACTGCCGCTGCGGCATGTGACCATTATGGTTTCCAGACCATGTTCAAAATATATGGTATTTTTTTTTAATTCGAATAAAAAAAGCACAGCTTTGACATTACTGTTACTGTCGTGTGTAGGTACGTATCAGTTGCGCGCTATCAGCCGAAAGAGATAACCACGCGACCTGCCGCAACTGTGGGTTAAAAACGCATAACAATAATATTCTACCTACTTATATTAATATAAATTAAAATCATTGGGCGGATAGGTAGGATATGAAAAAATCCGCGATTACATAACGAGGCTGCTTAGTCCCTCATTAGCGTGGCGAGCCATTTACTGGGTCACGCAATTCTGCCTTCCACTCCACGACTGAGACCTGGCGAAGCAAGGACAGGTATAGAACGGCATGACCCACTTTCCCCACGTAGCCTTCGGTGAGAAGCGATGATCCCCCAGTCATGAAAAAGCGGACCAGCACCCATTTAATTTGGAGCGCTCCTTTCGAAAATGATACCCGAAGACCAGTTACTGTTGAGGTCGCCAAAATCTATTCCATCCAGTAGATCTGCACTGTCTTTTAGCGCTGAGTGGATGATGTACCTACCTTGGACTTGGCGGCCGATGGGACCTCAAACATTATTTTCAACGGCTGTCTCAGAGTAGTTATCTAACTCGGCTGGAGTACCATATTCTGGAGGAAATTAAATTCAAAGAAGTCTTTAAAAATGTTGCATATTATTTTTATCCCCCTTGTCCTGATGAGTTAGCTCCAAGTTTCATAAGCGATGGATAATATGCATTAGTTTCAAGAAAGTTGCCTACTTTTTACGAAGAAGGAACCAAAAAACCTTCTGTAATTTATTTATACTGTATGTACCTATATCAAAGATCTTTCTGTAGACCTACAGAAAGAAGAAGTTTACATTTAAATTGTTACAAAAAAGATAGGTAGGTAACACCCTAACTACCTTGTATGTAGTATAGGGTTGCCATCTGTCCCGGTACACCGGGACATGTCACCGGTTTGGAACTTTTGTCCCGGTCGTCCCGGTTGATCTACAAAATGTCCCGGTATTTCAATTGCAACGTGTAATGCGCGTACAGCACATATGGGTGAGGCGGCGGCCTGCCAGAACTCGTGTAATATTGCTTGTTATACGTTGTGTCGTTTATTCTGCCGTATAAGAGAGAGAGAGAGCAGCAAGTCTAAGGTGGCTATTTTTTTATTGCTGATTTGGAATGGTTTGGACTTGGACTTGGAATTGGACTATCTAGGTTTCATAAATCTACGTAAATTAGAAATGCATTTTCTTGTTTGATTATGATATTTTCAGTCACTGCTAATGTTCCGGTCAGTAGGTACTTAGGCTACTATGGCAACCATAATGTAGTAGGTACCTACCTACCAAACGAATTATAAAAACGAAAACTAGGTACGTAAGTACCTAGGTACACAATGACAATATAGGTAGGTACTGTAGAGGACCAGGTGTGTGACGATGGGGGGTTTATGATTTTAATTAAAATAATGCACAATAAGAGCAATCACGACTTGTTTATTTGCTCAAGGGAAAATTCTTAATCGAATCACAATAATAAAATTATTTTCTAGACATTTCAAAAACTACTTACTTTTTTGTTCCAATGTTCTATAAAAACTCCTTATTCTAAACTCTTACATCAGCTACGCCCCTGCATTTGGGTAAAACAAGGCAATAAAACGTAAAAAAAAAGTTTTACCCAAATAAAAACAAAAAAGTAACTAACTACCTGCCTATGTCCTAACTCGAAACATTAACAGGCGAAAGAGAATTCACTTACAACCATGCATGAGGCTCGCCCCTCACAATGGGATAGTCTATGGCATGTGTATGGTTAAGTTATCATTAAAAATTAACAAAGCCTTAGCATAGTTAATGAATACCACACGCCATAAACTTTAACGCACCAAAACGCCTGGAAAAGATGCGTAACGGCCTCCTATCCAATGATGCTTCAAACTTAATTACATTGAAAGCTAAGCATCATGCCTGAAGGGTTAATGAGACTGAATATAAAAAGAATCAATATCATATGCAAAAACTTTAACTTCTTCTAACGCAACTGAGTCAGAGAGAGGGAAAGTTTGAGAAATCATATTAATCCTGTCATGAATTCATTCCGAATTATAATTTCCATGACTAATCTTAATACCCATCTTCATTATAATATTATATAATAAAAAAAATATATTTGCTGAATCATATGTGTCTAACTCAGACACCCTTCGTAAGGACTATGTCCATTTTACGAAGTCGATACAGCATGAGCAGGGCCCCTCCTGCTAGATAAAAGAAATCCCTCTAAAAATTTTAATATATTCGGAATGCCTTCAACCGAAAACGCAGTGGCATATTTTTCCCTCTCCCGGCTCGTTCAGACAGCGCATCAGATATGAAAACAAACGAACAAAATTATTAATGTTAAATATTCTTCTTTTACCAAGCAAAATTAATGACCTATAATATTGTGAAGCAATCTGTAATCTAACATAAAAAGGCTTTAACCTGTACTATGTCTCTATATCGACTATTATTTATTTTCCTAATTACATAATTTACATTAGAAATCCTTCTTACAATCTGATAAGGTCCTTTATATAACCTACACAATTTTAAACTTTTACCGTCTATTCTCCTAGGAGTATAAATCATAACTAGTTGGTTAGGCGAATAATTATTAACTTTAACTTTCTTATCATAACTTAATTTCTGTTTTGTCTGTGCTTTTCTCAAATTATGTAAAGCTTTTTGAGATAAGAATTTTTGAAAATCATGCCTTCCCACATAATCAATTATGCAATTTCGCCTATCAAAATTAAAAACCATATCAGTCTGGAATAAAGGTTCCCTAGCATAAATCATCATGTGTGGTGATATCTTAATGCTTGTTTACTTGAATTATATGCATAACATACTAAGGGTACATAACTACACCAATTCCTTTGGTCCTCCCAAACTTAACAATGTTTCTTTATTTACTTGTGGTCCGTAATCTACCTTTGATTGATCTGTATTGTGTCCGTATAAGTATGTATTTGTATGCTTTAATTAAAATAATTAATCTAAGTGTATATGTAGGTACGTAACACTTATGTAAATAATGTGCGGTGCCTACTCCGTCCGTGCATATAGACGAGCGTACATCTCGAAGGCGGCGGCGGCGGCGGCGGCGGCGGCCGGTGGGTGAGCGCACCAAGTGGGTCACCTTGCGCCGCTGCCGCTGCCTCCGTCGCCCCTCCCCGCCGCGGCTCCGTGGTTCATAATTTCTACTTATACGGCGCATCTCCTAACTACCTAAATAAAACTTTTTTTCTATAATTTGTAATGCCAAAACAAAACTGCCGATTTTTTTACCGATTTTCAAAAATTCCAAGGTGGCATTCCTACTTGATTATCTTTTACGGGAAACCGATACAGCATTTTACCGTTGGAGACCACTACGCGCGAGGTGCCTAGCGGAAGGACCATCATGTCCCACACCGTTGCGCGTCGCCTCCGCCGTCACCGCCGCCGCGCCGCCGTCCGCGGCGTTGCGATTCGCAACTTGCGAAACTTGCGAATGTCGCAATTGCGCTGCGCCACAGAACTGCGCCACACTAGGTAGGAGTAGGACACTCAGACACCTTAACGTCATCCTCATTAACATCTCAGTGTAGATGAGATGCGCGGCAGTTTTAAACTTATTTAAATTAATATAATGTGATATAATAATTCCTAGCATCGCATGTTAGTGACTGTTCGATAACTTCGATTGTTATGCCACGGGGTTATCTTTGTTTATATTTATGTTGGAACATGTTGATTCAAATAGTTCCTTTCTAATTAAATCAATGTGGGTACCTACTTATTTGTAAAGTCGTATTTGAAGGTACCTAAGTATGATCCCATCCGTCCATTTATAAATAATAACTAGCTTTTGTCAGCGGCTTCAGCTTCTTTAGGATAAAAAATTGATCTAAAAAATAATTTATAGAAAACCAACAGGGATGTTCTCACATATACTTTCTAACAGTGATAACAAACTTAAAATCTATTCAGTAGTTTTTGCGCACACCCGTAACAAACAGACTAGAATTTAAAAAATCACACTTTTGGGTTCGGAGATGTATAGGTATTTAACCTTACCCACTTGCTTGTTTTTTTTTTTAATGTTCAATACTTATATGATAACATAACACAGATAATCATACAATACAGACACAGCTTTTTTACAATTTTATAATAGTAGAGATACCGTGTATATTGGGTTCTATTGTTGTTTGTTCCTATTTACAATTAAGTAATAATATTCATAATGGAAGAACAATTAAAATAATTAATCCATCAACGCGGCACTATCAAAGGTAGGCTCACTAAGTTTGAAAATACTTAGATACAAAAAATATCTCTAAATTACAAATATCAGAATTGGAATTTAAGCTTCATAAAATTGAATTATTATTCAATACTTTTGATGAGATCCAAACAAATATTGAAAAAATTACCTCATCAGTTAAAATAGAGGATGAGCTTAATGAACGTGATAAAATTGAGCATTCATTTTCTTCTCTCATATCTATTGCGAGTGAAATTGTTTCAAGTTCCAAGTCTAAAAGTGAGTCAGAGCCGTCCATAGCAAATGATCATAATTATTGTAGTGCTGTGTCGATGTCACATCACAATATAAAGTTACTAACGATCAAGCTTCCTACGTTTGATGGTAATTATTTGCGATGGCTGGAGTTCGGCGACACTTTTGATTCTTTGATCCATCAAAATAGTTCTATTGCAACTATCAGTGATGACTTAAGATCATCCTTAGAAGGTGGTGCTGCTGTCGTAATAAAATCCATCGAGCTTACTAATGATAATAAGGTAGCTTGGGAAGTCTATGTGTTGCTTCCAGTTACAAAAACTGTCCAATGTCATACCTAAAAATTTTATAGTTTCTGTTCTTTCGATATTATTATTTTTACTTTTTATGTTTATATTATAATTATTATTTTTGTTTTTACCTTTGTATGTACTAAATTGTATGAATTTAGTTTTAGATATATTAACATTAAGATTATTTGATTGTAACCATGTTAATACTGACTGTACTGCATCATTTATTTGACTCTCATACGATGTGCTTTTATCTTCATAAGGCACTATAATAGATATATCATCGGCGAAAAGAATACTTTTACGGCATCAGGTAAATCATTGATATAGTTACAGCAAGAATAATAAAGGGCCTAAAACGCTCCCTTGTGGAACGCCATACTTATTTACTCTAAAAGTAGATCGGAGCACAGTTAATTCACGTTCGTTATTTAATCTGGTAATTTCAACACATTGGTGACGATTTGTTAGAAAGCTTTTGATCCAGGCTAATGCCACGCCTCTAATGCCATAGTTTTCACACTTATTAAGCAAAATCTCGTGATCCACAAAATCAAAAGCGTTACTCATATCGAAAAATGTCGCTACAACTGGATTGAATGTGTGGATGAAATGATTGGATGTGTTCTGTTATATTTTTTATTAAAGTGAATGCCATCTTGTATTAAAATCAAGATCCATTTACAATTGATGTTTCATGTGTAGTCATACCCCATATTACGGGTAAACTACCGAGTATTGCAATAAATCCATCGCGTCTTAAGATGCCAGCTAACGTTCTACTAGCCGACCCAACATTCTAACATCCCTCTGAAGTGGACTTACTGCTTGGGGCAGATGTATTCTGGGAAATAGTAGATTCTCACAATCAAATTAAATTAGAGCGAAACAATCCCATACTTTGAGATACTAATTTTGGCTAGGTGGTTGATGGACCAATGGGCGGGAGCCCTACTATCAATCGCAATACTCGCACTACACATTGCAATTATCTAAGAGATATTACCAAGTTTTGGGAAATCGAGGAGGTTTCACCGTCTAAAAAATTGTTAAGCTCTGATGAGCAATTTTGTGAGACATACTTCACACATACAACGACACGTCTGAACGATGGACGTTTCTGTGTCACTATTCCACTAAGAGAACATCCAGAAATTTCTTTTTGTGATAGTTACGCAATAGCAAAAGGGCGATTCTGCAACTTAGAGAGAAAACTGTCCAAATCACCTGAATAAAAAAAAAAACATACAAAGAATCTATGCGTTATTACTAAGATTTATCAAAAAAATTAAATCAAAACTAATAAAATTAAAAAAATACTTACCGCGACTGAAATGCAGGCCTCACTAATAACACTAGCACGGCTAGCCCGAAGGGAGTCATTTACATAAAAAATTGAAATGTTAATGCAAAAGAAATCGTTTCACTCTCTTCTCTATTTGAGGTCTGTGGCGTTGATTTCGCTGGACTATTTATCATTTCAAGTCGAAAAGGACGCGGTGCTAACATGTCAAATGCTATCTCAGTGTATTTGTGTGTTTCTCCACAAAATCTTTACATTTGGAGGTCGTAAGCGACCTCAGTACAAATGCCTTTATTTTATGTCTGCGTAGATTTGTCGCTAGGCGAGGTATGCCCAAAATTATTTATTGCGACAACGGCATCAATTTTGTAGGAGCAAACAACGAATTAAAACGTATGCTAAGGTACTGCCATAAACCAGTCAGTGAGTTAGCTGCTAGCGAAGGCATTGAATTTCGGTTCAGCCCTGCGTATTCTCCGAGTTTCGGTGGGCTATTTGAAGCGGGTGTTAAATCCGCCACAAATCATTTAAAAAGAATCTTAGGTAATTCAAGTTTAACTTTGGAAGAGTTAACAACCCTATTTTTCCAAATTGAGGCTATATTAAATTCTCGAACCCTAACTCCATTGTCAGCTGATCCTTCTGATATCTTACCGCTCACACCTGGTCACTTTTTAATCGGCCGTCCTCTGGCATCATTACCATCGCCGGCAACGGAGAAGATCACACTAAACCGGTACCAACATCATGAAAGACTGCGCCAACTTTTATGGAACCGGTGGACCAAGGACTACCAGAGCGAACTCCAACAGCGTGTCAAATGGCGTACCAAGGGACGCAATATCAACGTTGGAGAACTTGTCATTATTAAGGATGAGCACCTTCCACCAATGAAGTGGCAATTGGGTCGCTTTGAACAACTTTATCCCGGCCCCGACGGCGTATGCAGAGTTGTAGAAGTCCGGACAAACAAGGGCATACTAAGAAGATCAGTATCCAGACTATGCCCTCTACTCGAAGAATCATCTTAGGGCGGGAGGATGTTAGCTACGCTAGTTAGCAATCTAAAGGCAGTCCTGGAAAAAGTGGGGCTCTTTGTGCGGAAGGAGTGCGCGCGCAGAGCAAATAAGATTGAGATTCAGCAAGCAGTGGCTGCGGACGCACGTCGCGTTAGTCTAAGAACATAGCTATACTAATATACAAATTAATATAAGATTCAGCTGTATTCAATATTATTCGAAATAAATAAATACAATAATTAACAAGAATTTTCAATCACTATTTCCTTCACTCTTGCGATGTTAACTTCCGTTGCAGACGTTGATGGCCTACCAGAGCGAGGCAAATCTTCCATCACATCTCGACCGCTTTTGAACGCTTTGTACCACTCCTATGCACGTGTTTTTGATAGAGTCAATTCACTGTAAGACAACCTCTTTGTTCGATGTTTTTGTCCATTATGAAAATCGCAATACACACTAGATATGATATAAGAAAAAACAGTACTGTATTTAATTTAAATAACAGTTATGCCAATCTAACAACAACAAAAAAAATTAATTTGGTACCATAAACAAATCATCCATTCCCGATACTTTTTTGACTGAATCTACACCCACAATTTTTGCCACTATGACGTGATAATCTTACATATATTATGAATGTAAGTGAGCCGTGTCTGCACATTGCTTATATTTACAAAAAATCTAATGTGGGGGACTCAGAATCGGTAACACAATCCATTTCTGTTATTTTTGGAACTTTTGTCTGTCTGTTTGTCTGCCGGTTTGTGTGTCGGTTTGTCTGTATGTTTGACCGCGCATCAAATGATAACTACTGAAGAGATTTGGATGAAGTGGGCAGGAATTCATAGCTTGTTTCTTCGATTAACATTTAGGCTATTTTAAATTCAAATCGGTTCTCTCTATCAAAAGTTATTAACATTTTAATTATTGAAAACGTTGACTTTTAAAAATAACCATTGAAGTCAATTTCTTTTTCAAGTATTTCTGTACTAGACTAGCACGGATCAAAAATTATAACAGAATCAAGTAATAAAATTAAAAAAATACATTTACAGGGACTAAATAACATAAAACGAGAAAATAAAGCAGATCAATCAGAAACCATTATTGTGACCAAGAATTGATTATTAGTACAGTCATTCTAACTCTACTTATACAGGGAATCACGGGACATACATAGGATTTATCCAGCGAGCACAAATCGGTGTAAAAACTAAATATTTGAGTAGGTTAAAGAAGTAAACAAAAAATTACAACTTATTTTCTAGCGGACTAACACGACATCGTTATTACCTCAATGAAATTTGATTCGATAACAGGTGTCATTTTGAGTTGACAATTTTGACAATATTATTGTTTTCTTCTTTAAAGCATCCAGCCATATAGTAACTCATTTTATAATGTGAAACCTCCATAGTGTAGATACAGTGCGCACATTTTATTTGAGAAACTAAAGAGTTTCCATCTTATCGAATAATTAAATACATAAATAAATATAATAATAAAAAAAATGCAACGTGCGTTAATCTTTACTGATGCCGAAACAGATATTTGAGATTTTAATCTATGTAGGTAAGTATGTCTATTTATATTTCCATGCTTCACGTCAATACAATGTGAACAAATTTTTGAAATTAAGTAATTTATAGATCCGAAATAAGGTATTCAGAAATCAATGGCGCTAAGTGTATTATAAATATGGAAAACCAAATTTTTCGAGGTGGTTAGTTGAAACTTGGACAGGACAACGTCTGTCAGGTCAGCTAGTTGAAAATAAGGTTTCCGGCGGCAGGTCATATCATGCAAGTTTTATATGCTGTTTAATTTCTAATTAACTAGTGATTACTTACTGATTCATTTATTATGTTCTTAAGTCAAAAAGGCCAGTCACTAGAATTTTAACAAAGTGGCCATCAATCTCACCACAAGTCCGTGTAGCTAACACATCGATGACAACTCAAGTGGACCGTCATGCGGTGCGGACTGCGGTGTCTGTGTCTTTGCAGTTACTTACCGACTTTTATTAGTTATTAATATCATCCTGGCCAATCGCGAACGTGCAGGTGCAAGTATCCACCCTACCCTACTTAAACAGCGGGCGAAGCTGAGCGGACATCAGTTTGCTTAGGTGTCTACGTCAGCCGGGCGGGCGCCTCAATGTCGAACCGACAGACCTACGTACGACCTTAGGTACCTACTATTAGTAGGCAAAAACTAGTATGGGTAATACGAGTTTTTTCAACAAGAACATCTAATGATCCAACGACCTTTACTGATAAGAGGTACTTATTCATAAAAACTTGCCGAAGGAATACCTTACTAATAAACCTAACTAACTACCTTCATTTAGGTAAGTAGGTAAACTGTTTATAGAACTCGAAGAAGTTTCGTTACCTACACATATTTACAACACTATGGATGATCTAAATGTTGTAGTGCTATAACTGCACTACGTAGCTAATCAATCGATGTCGATATTTGTTTTGTCCTTGCTTCGTTACCTACCTATGTAGTTGAGGTGACCGCCTTGACTCCGCGTCTGAATCGCAGTAAGTATGTAGGTAGGTACCAACGTAAACTAAAACAGCCTTTTGTTTTGCAAAAAAATATACGTAGGTAATTATATATATCTAGTTACTGTGATTTCATGATTTATATTTTATCATTGACAGATAAGCCTCAACAAATAGATAGGACGTATCTTCGTTCTACACGATGATAGTACTTCGTATTCGATATACCTACCTAGGTTGCTACACTGGTGATATTCAACTGAGGTTGGATGATTCGATTAATACCTAGGAACTAAGGCGCAGCGTCCTATCTCTTGTGTTGTGGTGCCGAACATCCTCATGGAGAACGACGAACCCTGCCACCTGAGGAGGTGCCAGGGTAAGTCGATTTAAGGCCCGTCATGGAGGAGTGGTTGGAGAGGCGCCATGGCCCTCTCAGTTTCCGGCAGATGCAGGCGCTCTCAGGACACTTCAAGAGGGTATTTTGGAGAAGTACCATGGCGCATACACCGGGAACCAGCAACGCCGCCAGAGTCGCCACGAAACCATAGGTAATGAGGCTATCTATATGAGGATTGAGCAGCGACGTCGGCTGAAAGTCATTAAAGCATTCCCGGACGCGATGGCGGATGCGGCTTGTCCCGCCACTTGTGGGAATCAGCTAATCATGTGCTCACGCCGCCGACCTCCAGCAATTAATCGCGCGCACAAACAAGCCGGCCGGCGCGCGGCGCGTCACACGCGTCGCAGCAGACATCGTCTATATGTTGCTTCCAGTTACAAAATTTGTCCAATGTCATAGGTACCTAAAAATTTTATAGTTTCTGTTCTTTCGATATTATTATGTTTATATTATAATTATTATTTTTGTTTTTACCTTTGTTTGTACTAAATTGTATGAATTTAGATATATTAACATTAAGATTATTGGATTGTAACCATGTTAATACTGACTGTACTGCATCATTTATTTGACTCTCATACGATGTGCTTTTATCTTCATAAGGCACTATAATAGATATATCATCGGCGAAAAGAATACTTTGACAATTTAAGGCATCAGGTAAATCTATACTCTATACTTAATATATAAAGCTGAAGAGTTTGTTTGTTTGTTTGTTTACTTGTTTACTTGAACGCGCTAATCTCAGGAACTACAGGTCCGATTTGAAAAATTCTTTCAGTGTTAGATAGCCCATTTATTGAGGAAGGCTATAGGCTATATATCATCACGCTACGCGGACGACGTCGCGGGCAGAAGCTAGTTTAAAATAAAAACATTTGAACGAACCTCTACATTTTCTCTTCATTTGAACGACTTTCACTCTCTCTACATTTGAACGAATCCTTCCATTAGCATAAAAAATGCAAAAAATCACAAAAAGTTAGTTATTAGGTATGGTAGCATCGTACGACATAGAACTAACCGTAAGGTAAGTCATGTCGGTTGAGAGGCAAAGTAACTTGCCTTTCAATAGATGTTACTGACGTCACCTTTAAGACGTAAGTTCAGAATGTGAAGGCAAATTTCGACATGGCAGGTGGGACTCGCGGTGGCTTAGAGGTCAGAGCGTCTGGCGTACCCAGCCAGAAGACGCAGTTTCGAATCCTGCCTGCGAGTCGAATTTTTCCTTCAATAAATAACTTTATTAATTTATTTTTAAATATCTTCAATGTAGGTACAGAGACAGCTCTTTTTACGATTTTATAATAGTAGAGAGAAAAGACAAGATTATATAATACCTATACCTAGTTACTTTACTGTACTACGCCAAATTAAACATGGAGCAGGACATACCTAGTGAGACATAAAACATAATTGTATAGGTACCTACTTTCCCAATACAGATAATAATAATTTATTGATAGTAAAGCACTCCAAGAATAGTCTGCATGCTTACCTATGGTATGGTAGTTCAAAAGTAGCTCTAGAAACCTCTGGTGATCCAGTCGCTGCGAGCTGCCCTCCACAAGAGTCCACGACGGCGACGCTTGCGTAGACTCGGTTTCCACTTAGGAACTCGTTTCCTCCAATACTTGTCAAAGAATATAAACACGTCACCGACCAATTGCTATTTCAGCGTCCTTTCGGGACTCAAATAATGTGAACCTTTATTTGCCGCTATAATTAGGAAACGGTGCGCCTCCCTACACACTCGAGTTCGTGGCAGCACCAATAGTATAGTGAGTGTTTTTGCTGATAGGTGGGAGTCCCCCATGCTGCAAAGATGGGTGCGGCTTCGTGTCCTAGACTCCTAGTGTAAGGGCCACTTGCACCAACTTCAAAATTACATTTAAGTTGTGTTTAAGCACGATTTTTCATAGAAATTTTGTGCTTAAATTCAGTTTGAACATGTTTAAAAAGTTGGTGCAAGTGGGCCTAAGTGCTGTGTATAATATTAGTTTTTACTGTTTGTTACTAACATAATATGGACCTAGTCTGAAATAAATGTTTATTATTATTTAATATTGTCGACTTCGGTCAAATTTGGACATCCATGAACGCCCACATATCTGGTTATCGTTATATTGTACTAGTGATTAGTGAAGATTGTAACATAATTTAAATGAGTGTCCATGGAGTTTCTTGCCGGATTCTTCTACACAGGATCAACCTATTGGAACCGTGCAACTAGAATCATAACGCTTGATAAACGCTTGTAAAAGCTTATCTATACTTTTAATATATAAAGCTGAAGAGTTTGTTTGTTTGTTTGTTTACTTGAACGCGCTAATCTCAGGAACTACTGGTCCGATTTGAAAAATTCTTTCAGTGTTAGATAGCCCATTTATTGAGGAAGGCTATAGGCTATATATCATCACGCTACGCGGACGAAGTCGCGGGCAGAAGCTAGTTTAAAATAAAAACATTTGAACGAACTTGAACTTTTAGGTAGGTATTATTTCACGGGCAGTTAGACATACCTACCCTACCTCAAAAGCAAGATATTGGATATCCTTGGAATTTTCTCTAGCCAAAAATAAGAGATAGATTATAGTCTGGAATAACACATAGGCTACTTTTTATCGGACCTAATTCTGAAAAGCTAGTAAATTATAGACAGAAATTAAGAAGGACCTGGTAGGTATATTTGATTTTAAGCAATATTAAAAGTATAATTTTGTATAATGTTGATCGTTCACCTGAGCCCGCCCAATTAAAATTTCAATTGGTTTCTCACAATTTGTAATGTATCATCCAGCATGTATCTACCTATAATCCGAAATCTCGAGATCAGATAAGAGAGCCGGGATCGAAAACTCTAGTCACCACCTCACAAGCTGGGCTCCCCGGAAAGCTGCCAGTACAGGCAGAAGGCGGCAACAGCGGAGTTAGCGTCTAAATGTGTAGAGAGATGTGGCCCCGATTTTGGCCGGCTGAGTCTCGAAGAGACCCGGATTTGGTTCCAGCTATTACGCCATTAGACACTTCCATCATTACTTAATTAATTACGTACTACAACAGTCAACTATGATCTGTTAAAAATGATATGTACAAAGTTATCAAGTAACAATTGGCATGAGACACACTCGCACTTGTCCGCCTTTTAATCATTCAATGAGCAAGGAGCAAGGACTTGTGCGCAGAAACCTAAAAGATTAGAGTAGATTTGCTATGGAATGTGAACCGGTGGCGGCGCTACTGCTGTGGCTGTGGAAGCACTGTTAGCCGCTCTCGCGTAGGGCGTGTGATCGCAAAGCGTGCCGGCAGCGACGGCGCCCGGCGCCCGCGCAGCGTCCGTGGGCGGCGCACTCGTCGGCAGTCAGCTGGCCGTCAGTGGCGAGTGGCGTCAGTCCGCCCGCGACGCCGCGCTGTGCTGCACGTACACGTACTGCGCAGCACAAACACTCGTAGTCTACACACGCTACAATGCCGAGACACGGTCAGTAACCGCGGCGACCCGCCGCAATTTTTGTATATTAAGTAGGTATATTTAAAAATATCTTATGACTAGCGCTCACTGTGCCGCTGCGCATATGTCGCCACCGAGCACTGTAATACAAAAACTCTCAGGCGCGCCCCTTGAGCTCTCAAAAACCTGGGGCCAGTAGACTCTATGCGTTTTTATATACATACCTCTCTATGTGTACTGTCTACCTTTATTACTATCCAACTAACCTACCTATAATATTGACAGTGAACAACAGGTTTTATTAAATTACTACCTATATGTACTTACCTAAATATTTGAAAAGAATTATTTAATTCAAATTAATTCGAATCAGTTATTAAAGCAAAACGTAGTGGTCGCTTGTGACTGTGACCGAAACACGTAAGTCCACGCGCCAGGCGAGGCGAGGCCCGGCCGCGTGCGATGCGCAGCCGAGCGCTAGCGCTAGTACCGCATCAGTTCGTGTAGGTCGTGCAGGCACCTCGGAACCTTTGTTCTGTGGTAGGCAGCATCGGCGTCAGTCGACGTGCACGGCCTGCGCCAGCCGCCGTAATACAATGTTCTTCAGATTTAATTAGACTGAAACTTTGAAAAGTTTCAAGCCACACGCACAATCACAAATCAAAATATTATTAAGAATCTTACAGTATGATACTTACTTAGTGGAAAGGACAGATCGCTGGGAGTCGTTACACGAGAGGCGGCATCAGGCATGTGACCGGTCCTTTGTGGTTTTGGAGGGTTTTGTTCAGTATAACAGTGGACGTCCTTTGGCAGATATGATGATGCTATCGCTACAGGTATTATTATTCGCCTCAAAATCACTGGCGTTGATTATTGATTCCAATAGAAAGTAGAGTCATTAGAAAGGTACCTAGTTACCTACATTACTTTTCCGTTCACTGAGATGTCTGGCTGTCGCCCTTCAAAACAAATATTCTGCCTATTATTGACTACACCAATGCTTGCTATTTGAATGAGGCTTGCTATTTGAATGAGGGGAGCTTATAAACAAACTTGACAGACAAACATAATAAGTATGACCATGTCTACGACTTCCGCAATACGATAATGCGGCTCCCAATTCGCTTTCGCAGGAATACTCTGATATTTTGTCTCCTTTTCAACATTCTACATGTTCCTTTAGCCCCTGCCTACCTGCGGGATCGCTTTTCCTCCACACATTCAAGCGACTCTCCCTGCAGGTTGCATCTTCCTACTATCCTCAAATTCCAGATTCACAAAATTAAATTCCTTTACTCCAGTTGCATGCATGTATGTAGTTAGGTTGTGGAATTCGCTGGCTTCCGCTATTCGTGACTGCAAAAGTGTATCGATTTTCAAGAAACGTGTTAAATAACACGGTATCTCAATATAAAGATGTAAGATATACCTAGCTTTAATTCATAAATGTATTGTTTGTGTGCATCTTTTTATGTTGTACTTTAGTATTATTTGAGAAGTTTTTGTTATATACTATATCATGCGTGTATTTTGGTTTTATTATAGAATACCCGAATACTATTCAAACTATTTTGGGGTTACAATTTCGTGATAAGCCGCATTATTTTTATTGGTAAGGTTTTATTGTTTTACGCGTAGGTACCCGCAACCCAAGACAACATACCCACCTTCATTTGATAACCAACGCGCTTCATTAAAAATACTTATATTTATTTTTAGTTCGTGACTTTATGTCCTCTAGGCGGCGCCATATTCAATTTAATGTGACGTTACATAGCCTAAATAAGCAGACGATACCTCATTTGTCAAATTATGATTTAAAACAGTTAGGGACTGAAGCGGCAACAGATGAACATATTATTTTAATATACCTAGGTCAAAATCACAAACCTTGTTTTTGCTTCCCCGAAGTCGAGTAAAAATATGTTGTAATCGCAATGAGTGTAATAGGTGACTCTTATTTATGAATTCAGGCCACCAGCACCAGTGATCTCCGACTCCGACCATTGATAGTAGCTTCACCTTTGTACTCATATCACACCAACTAGTATTACGCGGCTACCTACACCCAAGAGGAAGGAAACATACGTTACAATGGTTTTAATTAAATTAAATTTAAGCTTTATTGTTATTATTCACTATTGTGTAATGTACGTGTAGGTACGTAGTTAACTACGTACTTTTGTAGATAAGGAATTAATAGGTACCTACCTTGAATTTTATTTTGTTTGGCAACTAACTTGTCTTAGCCTCAAATTTTTTGTTTGGCCCTGGATATGTGAGCAACATTACAATAAGGTCCCAATACTTACACATATTGAAGAACTTACTCGTACCTCTGTTACGGAATTTACAAACCTTATTAATTCAGATTTGGTTTCATAGATTTATGTTTACCTAATATATAATTGAGACTTTTTAGCTGTAATAGAAAAATAATTTATCAGGTTTGTGTAGGTCACGACGCTTTTGTGCCTATATACCTAGATACCAATAATCGCATCGTCCTTATCAAAAGCAGCTATGAAAGACTACAATAAGCCGCCATCTTGTTAGTAAAATTGTGGGCGAGGAGAACAAGACATTGTAAAACATCTTTTCAGGACACGAAACAAAAATAGTGTAATGGTCGTCCATTATGGTTATAACAATCAGATTAGAACTTTTATAAGTAATAAAAGATCGACTTTCCACCGACCAAGTGGGCTGCTAGCGCTAGTTCAAGAATCAGTAACTTTGATCTCTTTTTCTATTTCGAAAAGTAGAATCAATACCGTAGAGATAAGAGTTTTGAAAAGTAGGGTAACCTTGAAAGATAGAACAGGAAATTAGCAACAGCGAACTTACATCGAAAGAAGATGTAAGTACTAGTAGGTACAATGATTGAGAAAGGCATCTTCAGGTGGTTTGGGCATGTAGAGAGGATGCGTGAACGGAGATGAAACGATTATACGAGTGGCGCGTACGAGTGGAAGAGTTGGAATTGCCTAAAATACCACATAAAATGCAGACATTTTAAAAAGGTCTGGTAAAGAGCACCTTAAACCGGCGATCATGCATGAGGAGGTAAATAAACATTTATAAAGCAAAAGCGGTGTGCCAGGAGCCAAATGGAAATCTATAGTCGCTGCCTACCCCAACAGGAGTATAGGAGACAGGCATGAAAATATGTATGTATGGCATATGTTCGATAAAGATTTTAAATACTTCTGCAGATACAGAGATTAGTTAACCAACTCTTTTTTAATTTGGATTGGGCTAACTTAGTCTGGTTCCCGGCGAAGAACTCGTTGTGTATCGACGGACCGATCAAAGATCAATCTAAACACCAATAATCCACCATGTGTATGTTACACCAAGTATGTGTTAGTTATTTATTAATTTTACTACTTCCGGGCGCATATCATTACCACATTTTAATTAAAATGTTTTATTCAAATATCAAATACCTACTTAGGTAGTCGATATAGGTATTTACCCAGAAACTGGTTTGGTTACCAGTCTGCTCACAAATCTTGATAACAAGGCAAACGTTAGGTATACGTTTAAAGAACAAATAATGAGAGGCTAGGGCTAACGCGCACTTGTGATTTTTAGTCAACCGATAGTTTAGTCGCAGTAGTAGTCCTGTATAATTTCATGTCGAATTCTAATCGTCAAATGCACGCACTGCCATATAACTCCATAGTGAATCCCAGAACGATCAAACTATTGCCCGACTAAAAAATCACAAGTGCGCGAGCGCTCTTATACTTCGGTTGGTAAAACTTTACAGACTCTATAATTAACTAGTTACTTATGTAACGTTAGACAAGCATAATGAAACTAAGTACCTATTTAATACCTAAAAGGTATCTTTAGGGTGAACATTAGAGGAACCAGGAAGAGGGGATGCCCTAGATGCCTGGAATCACATAATACACCGACCTTTTCGGTGAGGTTATCAGTTAGGTACTTTATTTAAATAAGGCAGAAAACCCTACATCGAGCAAGTCCAAAAAATCAAATCCATCAAATCACGAATGTAAATATTTATTTACATTCGTAGATCCTTAATAATTTTCTAGTTGAATCACCTGATGATTAATCGGAAGCGGCCATAAAATCCCTGCAGGTGCCCTGGGCGCGGACATCACAGCATCTTTAAAATATAAAAAAATATGCAAGAATAATGTCCTTTTCTATGTGTTACCATGCACTAAACAACGTCAGCAGTGACTTACTTTTTTCCCAGGGTAAAGAATTTGAAATTTTTATATGGCTCGATAAAGCGAATGGCCCGTCAATATAACGATATGGTGAAAGATAATGTGTTATTGGATATTTTTGATCATAACTCTAATTCATAGGTATATTATAATTGTGAAAGACATCCTCCATAGCAGGTGGGCCTTAGAAGGTCCTGATTTGATTAAGTAGCGTCTAACTCTAATGTTAATTTTATCCCTCTTATAGGTACTACTTAAATAATATAGAGCTGTTAGCTGTCTAGTTATTTTTGTTGTTGTGTGCACATATTTGTTACGTTACTATCCAGATAAAAACATTGTATTTGTGATATATATGTATGGTTATTTTTACGATTGTAATGTTTTATGTGCATTTCAATAAAAAAAAAAAGATAAAGGCTTCTGCTTAGGAGTGAAAAGCTTATGATTCAGATGCATGTCTAATCTTTTCCATAAAGATTAGACATGCATCTGAATCATAAGCCTTGACGTGGGAGAGCCATGCTTCGGCACGAATGGGCCGGCTCGACCGGAGTGATACCACGGCCTCACAGAAAACCGGCGTGAAACAACGCTTGCGTTGTGTTTCGCCGAGTGAGTTGAGGTTACCGGAGGCCCAAACCCTTTTAAAGGCGGGCAACGCACTTGCGACTCCTCTGGTGTTGCGGGTGTCCATGGGCGGCGGTTATCGCTTACCATCAGGTGATCCGGTTGTTCGTTTGCCCCCCTATTACATAAAAAAAAAAAAGTAATGACTAAATGATTTTCCTTTTCACTCCACTAGGTACTAGTAAAAGCTGATCTCTTCGTGGTCTGACTCTCAGAGTCACACGTGGTCACAACGCAACGTAATATCTGACGCGATGCGTGTTGCAGGCTCCGAGTCGGAGCGAGGCGCCGTCGCGTGGCTGCGGCGTTGGTGGCGGCCGCTGCTGGCCGAGCTGTTGGCCACGGCGCTGCTGGTGTGGCTGGGCGTGGCCGCGCTCATGCCGGTGGCTGGAGCCGAGTCCGTGCAACTGACGCACCCCGCCATGGCGTTCGGCTTCGTGGTGATCGCTAACGCGTGCGCATTCGGCCCCACGTCCGGCGCGCACATGAACCCTGCCGTGACGCTGGCCGCGCTGCTGTACGGGCAGCTCGGCGCGCTGGCCGCGCTGGGCTACGCGGCGGCGCAGGTGCTGGGCGCGCTGGCCGGGTTCGGCGCGCTGCTGGCCGGCACGCCCGCGCAGGCGGCGCGCGCGCCCGCCGGCTGCACGCTGCCCGCGCCGCACGTGTCGGCGGCGGCGGCGGCGGCGCTGGAGGCGGCGCTCACGGCCGCGCTGGTGCTGGCCTGCTGCGGCGTGTGGCGCGCGCACGACCCGGCGCGCCCCGACCACACCGCGCCCCTGAAGCTGGGACTCGTCGTCGCCGGCCTCGTCTACGCTGGGGTGAGCGCCCGTTGCTTACTTTCTCCACTAAAAATCCGCGAAAATCGAAAAAGAAACAAAGACTTACAAATAACTCGACTAAAAGTGTTGCAGATAAGTCATTCTAAGAAAAAAAAAATTGGTTAGACGTTTTGTTAAACAGCAATACAATCCAGTTGGACAATTTGTACAGATAAAACAGATCTCTAAGATATGGTCATTCATCATCATCCGATGATGATGAATGACCATATTATATCTAGGCGGGCGGCGTTGGCTGTCGACGCTGACGCATAGTTGTACGTTGCAGGGGCACGCGACCGGTGCCAGCATCAACCCGGCCAGGAGCTTCGCGCCCGCGCTCCTGTACGGCCACTGGGACTATCAATGGGTGAGTATTACATCATGATAACGTTACCCTGAAACAACTCCCGAAACAGCTGGGCCACAAATCTACTATTATATTAGGTAGGTACCCGCGTCGGAACGTAGGTTTATGATGAAAAATTGTTTGTACTTGTGTGTCTGTTATGAACTTATAGTAGCTGAAATACGTTCAGCAGTTTTGCATATTTAGTGACCTTCAACGCTTCAACACGCGGAATGGAATGAACGTTTTGCGTTCATCAATGTAGCGGACTGGTGTTAAGCTGTCTTGTAGAACAGTGCATTTCATCGTGAATGAAATAATGTTGGATGGTAGATTTTAGTTCCAAAATTCAGCGCTAGGGGCGTTGTGTGGCATAACTATGCTCGTCTAGTTAACCTAAATTTCTTCTATATAATTATGCACAATGGCTACATTTCGGTTCTGGTGGGTAACGGTTTTGATAAACGTATCGCAATGGCAATTCAGCTAGAAGCCCTTCAGTTATTGTACATAACAGAGCTATTTTGTAAAACAGCTAGCAGTTATGTAAAATGGCGAATTGAAAAACGAATCTCACTTACCTACCTACTATGTATTTATTTTTACTCACGACGGAAGGTTTATGCGTTTAGGGCCAGAGGTTTTTTGTACATTTGTGTTTATAAACGTCGTATGTTAATAATATGTCGTCGTATGTTGTAATAACATAACATAACATACCATCACGCCTGTATTCCCCGAAGAGTTAGGCAGAGGTGTACTAAGGTACACCCACAGTTCGCCGGTATGTTTAGGTCCCATGTAATAGGGGGCGAGCCTATTGCCACTAACCGGGCACAATTTCCAAACTCCGAGCTGCTACTGAGAATTTCACCGAAAAACCCAATAACACTTTGCTCGACCTGGGAATCGAACCCAGGACCTCAAGCGTAGCAGTCGCACTTGGGACCACTAGACTAACGAGGCAGTCATATGTTGTAATAAAACAAAAAAAAACTGGATTTTGAAATGAAACTACTTTTTACGGATTTTATCGCGGTATATTGATATTATTTAGTTCCCGGCGTTTCGGATCCTTTACAGCATCCATGGTCACGGGCAGACTGAGGTGTTGGACCTCTTGATGTTAAAATTACCAACAGCTACCTTACATTTTTGAATTATTAGCGATCCGATTCACGCAGAACGAGCTTACCGTATCCTTTGGTCTTGCAGTTTTGGGCTTGGATTTAGATTTTATAGATTCTATAATGGGATTCCAAGCAGCTGGTAAGACCCGACCATCTTCTCTATTGTAATTTGGGTGTTTTTTTATTTCAATAGCCTCACGAATCGTCCTGGGAAGGAATCGGTTTTCTTTTGCGAGGACTTCACAAACTGCTATAAAATCCGTAAAAAGTAGTTTCATTTCAATCTATACTAATATATAAAGCTGAAGAGTTTGTTTGTTTGCTTGAACGCGCTAATCTCAGAAACTACTGGTCCGATTTGAAAAATTAATTCATTGATAGATAGCCCATTAATTGTAACGTGCGGAGATGTGATGACGTGTTTGTTGTTGCGTGGCAGGTGTACTGGGTGGGCCCGCTGGGCGGCGCGGCGCTGGCGGCGCTGCTGCACCGCTGGGTGCTGGCGCCGCGCGCGCCCGCGCCCCGCGCCGACCACGACCTCCCGCTCAACGAAAAGCCTGAACATTTCTAGTTAATAATACTTATAATACTTGCCATATACCATATTTAACATAGGTACATAGGTACCTAAGTATATTTTGTACAAAGATAATTGAACCTTAGGTAGGTATAAGTATAAATATTTAGGTAGGTACTTACATATAATAAATTGTTGTAATGTTGTTGTTTTTATTTACTGGATAGATTTTCCTATTGCCATTTACTTTCATCTTGTATCGGCGTAAATCCTCCCCGAAACGTCCGGCCGGACGCCTGGCGGCGGGTTTGGACTCACACAGACTATAAACCACACTGTCTTTCCCCTACCTTATGATCGCGGGGCCATGACGCTCTTGTCTGTGTCATCTCTTGGATACCAAGACATGGGTAGGTAGTAGTAGGTAGCTAGGTATCTTATCCTGTGTGGGGCCGCGGCAGCAAGGTCACAGCTAGTGCACTTGAACCCAATGGGATCTATCTTATGTGCCCTATTCTAGATACCCTATTCCCCATCCTCCAGTTCTTCAAACAGCATTTCCATGAGCTTTATAATGAGGCCTGGGGCTATGAGTCTGTAGCCCTCTGGTCTTGGATAACCCTGCCCAAAGAGGCACATTTGCTTTCCAGCCACTGCATCGCATATACAAAGAAGGTGTTCCATGATCTCAATTTCCATTTCTTGACCCTGCAGGCTGATGACTCCGTCAGACCCATCTTTTGTAGGAGAGCGTTAGTTCCGAAATGTCACAGTATTACAATAATTCCTACAGTAGCGCGACGAATGTACTTGCGCAGAGCAACGGAGGGGAACTCGCAGGGGGTCGAGCGGCGCGGGCCACGTACCACAAACACGCTTAGTTTGTGGTACCGAGCGCGAAAAAAAAACTCGGGCCGGAAAACGACATGGACCCACTACTTATATATACCCGCTGTAATTGATATAATGTTTGTTCTCCTTTGTCTTGGCCAAATAAATATATTTCTTTCTTTCTTTCTTTCTTTCTTAATAAGCACAATTATTTTGAATGTACCTACATAATGAATAAATATCGCTTTTGCCTACGATCGCCAAAGTTTTTGAAAGAATTATGAAATCTCGTTTACTGACTCACCTTAACTTAAATAGAGTTCTGCATGACAGACAGTTTGGTTATCTAAAAGGAATTGGTACTGCAGATGCTATATAAAGATTAGTAAATGATGTGATAAGCAAAATAAATGATAAAGGTAGCCGGATTTTTTTTGGACTTGTCTTCTGCGTTTGATACTATAGTTCACAATCTATCTGCTCGCTGCTAAATTAAACCACTATGGTGTGAGAGGAAAAGCCTTACAACTGTTCTCGTCATATTTAAGAAATAGAAAAATGTTTGTTGAAACTAGCGTGACAGAAGTTGATGGGCATAGAAAAAGTATCAAATCGTCAATGGTTAATATTTCTACGGGCGTACCACAGGGATCCATACTGGGCCCTCTACTATTCATCATCTTTACCAATGATCTGATCACTTATATTAATAAAATAATTCCAGACATTAATCTTATTCTATTTGCAGATGACACAAATGCTATATTAGGAGCGAGAAACATTAATGAATTATCCAATATGGTTAAACATACTTTAACAGCATTTCAACATTGGTTTAGTGTAAATAGATTAATAGTTAACACGAAAAAAACAAACATCATGTTATTTAAAACGACTGCGGGAAATAAAGACAATATGGATATAGCCCTTAACAATGTACGTATAGAGTTAGTTAAAGAGGTAAAATTTTTGGGTATACACTTAGACGATTTGTTAAACTGGAAAAAGGAATTTGTATTCAGTGATGCATCCATATCTTCAGCTTCTTATGCGTTGAGATCACTTAGGGATGAGATAAGTAGGGAACAATTAAAAATGGTGTACTATGCACTTGTAGAATCTAGACTCCGATATAGTATACAGTTTTGGGGGAAAAGTTATGGGTACAATTGTCAGCGATCCTTTGTCCTACAAAAAAGAGCCATACGTACTATAGTCTGAATCTCACAAAGCGAAAGCTGTCGAACTCACTTTAAGGAATTAAGTATTTTAACGGTGCCTTATCTTATCTTATCTTGTGTAGGGCCGAGGCAGCAAGGCCTCAGTGCACTTCGACCCAATGGGATCTTTTGTGCTTCCCCTAGATAATCTATTCCTCATCCCCTCCCAGTTCTACAAACAGCTCTTCCATGAGCTTTATAATGAGGCCTGGGGGTATGAGTCTGTAGTCCTCCGGGCTTGGATAACCCTGACCCAAAAGGCACATTCGCTTTCCAGCCATTGCATCGCATGTACACAGAAGGTGTTCCATGCTCTCAATTTCCCTTTTGCAGGCCCTGCAGGCTGATGTATCCGTCAGACCCATCTTTTGTAGGAGAGCGTTAGTCCCGAAGTGTCCGGTCAGCGCCCCCATCAAAAGACGGGCCTGCCGCCTGCTTGAGTTCCAAATGGCATTTTGCCATTTCGATGAGGAACCTATGAATTTCTTGGAGTGAGCAAGTCCCGTGAGGCTCAACCACTCATCCATGTGCCTCGCCCTTGCGTACTCCCGAAATGCCGTTTTGACTGTGCTTGGAGCCAGTCCTACAAATGGTTCCGGTCCAATTAGTGAGGTTCCAGAACCTTCCCTAGCCAGCTCGTCAGCATGCTCGTTGCCCACAATACCCCTATGACCAGGGACCCAAACAAGCCTGACCTTGTTTCGCTTTCCCAGCTCATTAAGAGTTCGGGCAGCGTCCATGGTCAGCCTTGAATCGATCCTGTAGGAGGTCAGGGCCATGAGTGCCGCTTGGCTGTCACTAAGAATGTAGATGGACCTACCTGTGGTACCGCTACTTTCCATCTGTTGTGCACAGGCAAGAATAGCATATGTTTCCGCTTGGAAAACTGTAGCTAATTTGCCCATGCTTTGACTGACCTTATGGTCCCTTGCATATATGCCCGCCCCTGTACCCGACTCGGTTTTCGAACCGTCAGTGTACCATATCAGACTGCCCTCCTCTGGCGGGTCGAGTCCCTTCATCCATTCTTCCCTTGACGGCAGATGAACCTTGTAAGATCTCTTGAACCAAAACATGGGCTGCATTTTGTCGCAGTGCATGTTCGTTAGTTCGTCAAGGCCTTCCTGTATTTTAAGCTTTGTGTGTCTAGTTCTAGGCTTAGAACTATCCCACAGGCCATTTATTGCCAGTCTGTGTAGTGCAAGACGGGCCTCAGTCTCTATGACAATATGTAGCGGTGCAAGGTTGAGTATCTTTTCCATCGCCGCTGTTGGTGTGGTTTTGAACGCCCCTGTGATAGCTAGGCATGCCGTTCGCTGTAGTTTAGCGAGGGCTTCCCTGCATATCCCTAGTTGCGTCCTAGGCCACCAAACAATGCTGCCATATGTGATTATTGGTCTAACCATCATGGTGTACAGCCACTGCACAACCTTTGGTCTAAGTCCCCAGGTTTTGCCATACGCTGAGCGACACATACCCAAGACTCTTAGAGCCTTGGCTATGGTATTGTCCAGACGTGTTCGCCACGTCAGTTCTTTATCCAGGGTTACCCCTAAATATTTTACCTCTGAGGCCCAATTTAGTTGTTTGCCATAAAGCCGAAGTTGGCCTAGGCCTGATAGCAGTCTCTTCCTAGTAAATGGAATGACAACTGCCTTGCTTGGATTGATAGAGAGGTGATTCTCTTCGCACCACCTCTCTACTTTACAGAGAGCCCTTTGGATCAGATTTGAAACCGTGTTCGGGAATTTGCCATTGACAAGTATGACTATGTCATCGGCATATCCCACGGTTAGCAAAGGGCCCTCATTGAGATTGCTTAGTAGTGAGTCTACTACTAAGCACCACAGTAACGGTGACAACACTCCCCCTTGTGGACAGCCTTTGGTCGTCCTAACGTGGAGTGTGTCCCCTCTAAGAGTGGAATGAATGATCCTACTCCTTAGCATGCAAGTCACCCATCTGATGATGGTTTGGTTGATGCCATGTTTTTCTGCAGCTCGCTGTATTGATTCAAAGGTTGTGCGGTCGAAGGCTCCCTCGATATCAAGAAAGGCTCCGACACAAACCTCCTGCGATTCCAGTGCCGCCTCTGCGCGGCTTACGACGTAATGTAATGCCGCCTCTGTTGACTTCCCTGCCTGATAGGCGAACTGAAGCCCATGGAGAGGGTATCTCTTTAGAGGCCCCTCTCTAATATACCTATCAAGCATTTTCTCAAGTGTTTTGAGTAAAAACGATGAGAGGCTGATAGGCCTGAAAGCTTTGGCATCCTCATAATCTCCCTTGCCAGGCTTAGGTATGTAGGTTACTTTGACTTTCCTCCACCGTGCAGGTATGTATCCAAACGCTACGCACGCCTTATACAGCCTGCATAAGTGCGGTATCAGAGTCTCAGCCCCCTCCTGTAATAAAATAGGGTAGATCCCATCCGGTCCAGGGGCCTTGAATGGTTGGAAACCCATCACTGCCCACCTGAGCCTATGTTCATCTACCACCTTTTTAGCAGTATCCCAGTCAGCCCTGGTGGTGCGAATAGATAGCTCCTCCAGGGTCACTGAGTCCTCCTTATCATCATCCAGTTTTACTGATCCCGGGAAATGAGTTTTGAACATTACATTCAAGACCTCCTCCCCAGTCTCAGCCAGTTTACCATTCCCATCTTTAATAGATGCTAGTGGAATGGCCTTAGTTGTAGAAATTGCTTTACTAAGCCTCATGCCTTCAGAAACACTCTCGATTGCCTGACAGTGTCCCCTCCAGCTCCTACGCTTGGCTCTTCGTACAGCCGAGTTAAACTTTGTGAGGCTAGCACTGTAGCCCGAAAAGTCGTTAATTGCCTTGGCGGCATTAAAAGCCTGTCGTGTATCTCGACGTAGTTGTACTATCTCCGGAGTCCACCACGGCTCTTTCTTACCAAGTGCCCTTTTCTCAGGACAGTTATCTGTCCACGCTGCATGCAGGCCCTTAGTAACTCTATCAGCTTCAAATTCAATATCTAATACAGAATTCAGCTTACCAATAGGTTTCCCTAGATTCACCTCCAGGTCTCTGCGAAACGCATCCCAGTCGGTATGTCTAGGGTTCCTCCTTCGTACAGTCGCATAATCGTTATGGGTCCTATACCTAAAGTAAATGTACCTATGATCGGATCCGGAGATCTCATTCGGTACATGCCAGTTTTCAATGTGTGCGCCTGCCCTACTAGTGGCTAGCGTGACATCAATAACTTCAGCCCTTCTCCTGTTAACAAAAGTAGGTCTGCTGCCTTTATTAAGAATCTGAAGGTTTGCGCTTACCACGTAATCCAATAGATCCTCCCCTCGTCTGTTCACATCGGTGCTGCCCCAGACGACATGATGCGCATTTGCATCACAGCCAATGACCAGTTCTGTGTTCCCTTGGCTGCCATATTCCACCAGTTTTTTGATGATTGGTGATACTGGCTCCTTGTTCTCATAGGGAAGGTATGCTGAGGAGAGCAAGATCTTGTGTGCCCTCTTTCCCGTCCCTAGGTGGATCCAGGTTGTTGTTAGGTCCCTAGAACATAAATCACGTACGATGGAAGCATCTATACCATTTCTGACATAGATGCAGGCTCGCACGTCATTAGCGGAATGTTGATAGATTACCCCCCCTGTCCCGCCTAAACCCTTAATCTCGCCCTTATAAACATAAGGTTCTTGAATGAGGGCAATATCAAATTTATTCAATTTCAACTGCCTAGCCAAAAGGGCCGAGGCAGCCTTAGAATGTTGAAGGTTGATCTGTACGCACCTTAGTCCCTCCATCTTGGTCCTCTACAGATGGGTGTTATGAGGTTCCTATAGTTAGGCCCCTCCAGCCCCCGTCGGTGAGCCAAGACCGAGTAGGTCCAGTTCCCCGAGTAGGTCATCCGTCCTCACCGATACTGGCGAAGCCGGACCCTCCCCCGGAGCACCCGAACCACCCTGCCCTCCCCCTCCGACGGTTGCTGCGTGCGTTGATTGATCCCGGCGTGTTTCCCCCCTCCTCTCGGAATTTTCGAGGAGTTTGAATACCGCCGGCCCTAATCCTCCCAGTATCGCGTAACCGGCCCCTCGGATGACCTCAGAGGAGACCCGGTCCATCAGGACGACACGACGGATGTGGCGGCTCTCAACTTGAGTGCCTACCACCTTCCAGTCCGCCGTCCTAAGAGACGGGTTCAGCCTCTGGAGCATCCTCAGGTCCGGCTCCGCGTCCCGAAATTGGGTGTTCTGGCTCTTCCAGGCCATTTTGACCGGTCTTGGAAGATCCGCCGCCAAGACTACCCTGACCTCTACCCCACTCTTCACCCGAACCCCACTCAGCGCGGCTTTGAGCCATTGCGCTGCCATGTCATCGTGGCAGGAGACGTGTATGGCCCCTGCCACGACACCATGACCCACATCCAGAATGGGCAGAGGATCTGGAGCAGCCGCAAGTTTCTCTAAAAGGAGACCCCTGAGCTGATCCACATCCTCCGCCTCGAGTGAAGAGTAGGGGTGGTTGTCAGGGACGATGGCAAGTTTAACAGCTGCTACCGCATCCCGAAAAGACCCAGACAGCTGCACCTTGGTCTTTTTGGGTGGCCCACCGCTGCCACTTGCCTCGTCACTGACCTCCCGCTGTCTTTTGGCCGGTCCCTGTTGAGTCCCGGCCCCTACACCTTTTTGCCTCTGGAGCCGTCGGCGCTTGCGTTCAGCGCCTGACGGTCTCTTCGAGGCCTTTTGCCCTGAGGTTCCTGCCCCAGGCATGGATGCACCACTTTGGCAGGGTTTCGGCCCTCCGGTTCACATATGGGCCCCAGAAATTAAACCTCCTCTCCCGCCTCGATGAGCACCACGACCTGAGACGGTCCCTCTGGCGTCCCTAACTGACTCAGTGAGTCCTTTTGTGGCACCGTTAGACGGCGTCCACGTTGAGCTGGCCCCGCCAGCCATTGGTTGCGATCCTGTGACCCCCCCAGAATACGCGGGTCTGCCCGAGACATGCTCGGGGCCGGATTCTCCAACGCATGCATTGGTACCGGCCTGGGGTAGTTTCTCTTCGAGTCTCGCTTCCATGGTTTTTCCTTGAGTGTCCTCCTTGCCTGCCCCATCGGCGCTACCCACCCACCCAAAAGTGATAGCGCCAGAAGGTGCCTAGTTTATATATTCTTGTTGTTGACTACATTTAAAAAATATTTACATGAGTACGAAACTGAGGAAGAAAGAATAACCAGAGAAAGTACTCGTAGAAAAGACATCAAAAATAAAATTATTCCTAATCTTAATATTGTTAAACACAGTCCTCAGTATCAAGCAGTACAAAAATATAACAAGCTGCCAGTTGACTTAAAAAGTATAATAAGGACAAGCTCGTTTAATATAAAACTGAAACGTTTCCTATTGGATAAATGCCTGTACTCCATTAATGAACTATAGGTATTATGTGAATGTTATCTGTTTGTAATTATTATAATCTAGAATTAGTATTTCATTATTGTTTCTCCTTTTCTAATGTTAATTGTATGCATGCATGTTCAAATCAAATACAATATTAATTGTTACAGATTAAATAAATAAATAAAAAATTAAAAAAAATGATTACATCATAATAGTAATAACCACAATTGTTTTATTTTCCACTAGCTTCTGCCCGCGACTTCATCCGCGTAGCGTGATGATATATAGCCTATAGCCTTCCTCAAGAAATGGGCTATCTAACACTGAAAGAATTTTTCAAATCGGTCCAGTAGTTCCTGAGATTAGCGCGTTCAAGCAAACAAACAACAAACTCTTCAGCTTTATATATTAGTACTAGCTTCCGCCCGCGACTTCGTCCGCGTGGAATAGTTACTTGGTCTTAGCGGGATGATAGCCTATAGCCTTCCTTAATAAATGGACTATCTAACACCGAAAGATTTTTTCTAATCGGACCAATAGTTCCTGAGATTATCGCGTTCAAGCAAACTTGGCAGGTGGCACTTGACAGGTGGTAAGACGATGATGATTGATGATGATGTTTTGATTGAAGCTCACTTCAAGATATAGCCAATATTGTTAGTTGATAATTGAGTATTGAGTATCCGAGCGGAACTTTAGTAAAATATGTCACGGGAACAGGAATAATAAAAGAACGCTAAATGAGGATATGTCCTTTAGAGTGTTTGTTGGGTCCGAGCGGACCCAAGCTCGGTTCACACGGATACAAAACAAACGCTCTAAAGGCTGATGAATAACGTATTTATTTGGATAAGGATTAATATCATGTTTATAAAAACACCTACGCAAATAATGCATTTGGAATTTTAGAACAAAGCATAAAAAAAGGTTATAGTGAGCCAACCTTAAAAGATAGACATATGCTGTCGCGGACTTTTTTTTAGAACTTTTAAAGAAGAACAATTCTGTCATATATGATTTTTGCGAAACTTTAACTGTTTACGCAGCGCACGCATCGGAAGCTCTCAAAAGGAATAAACCCCGATTTTGAAACATTCTTCATTGTTGCTCCGCTCCTATTGGTCTTAGCGTGATGATATATAGCCTATAGCCTTCCTCAATAAATGGGCTATCTAACACTGAAAGAATTTTTCAAATCGGACCAGTAGTTCCTGAGATTAGCGCGTTCAAGTAAACAAACAAACAAACTAACAAACAAACTCTTCAGCTTTATATATTAGTATAGATATATATAGATAGATTTGGTGACAACCCTAGCATATTTGCATGTGACAGCGTAAGTACCTACTGGCAGCGGCATCGCGCGACATCAAAGGCGTTGCGCTACTGTAGGAAATATTGTAATACTGGGGAAATGTCCCGTTACCGCCCCCATCAAGTGACGGGCCTGCCGCCTGCTTGAATTCAAAATGGCATTTTGCAATCTCGATGAGGAACCTACCAATTTCTTGGAGTGAGCAAGTCCCGTGAGGCTCAGGCACATCCATGTGCCTCGCCCTTGCGTAAAAGCTTCCAGTACCTTCCCTAGCCAGCTCAGCGTGCTCATTGCCCATAATCCCTCGTGACCAGGGTCGCCTGGAGCACCCCGCCCTCCCCTCGCGACGGTTGCTGCGTCACTAGTACGCTGCCGGACTTTTAAAAGGGTTTCGGCCTCCGGTAGGTAACTATGCTTTCAGCGCCAAAATAGCGAAAATCAAAGTGACAATAAAACATTGTCTATCATCTGTCCAGTGTTCTATACAGGATAGTACCTATATCAATGGTAGGTATTATGGAGGTCAGTGGCTAAACATACACAAAAGCCAAACCCGGAATAACCACTTGTCCTACCTGGTCATTTATAAAATAACTAGCTTCCGCCCGCGGCTTCACTAAGTCTTTATCAACGACCCAATGCCACTTCCCAAATCGATAATCAAGTAACTACCTTTTGGTAATTTTCTGCATTTTCCATGCTAAGAACGTATTTTAGTGAAGAAATAATAGGTAAACCACATCAATGCCTCGCTCTAAACGGCCGGCCAGCGCGGGTGGTACTAGTATAATTATTTTGTTGCGAAGTTATTTTAAAACGATGATATCTCCAAAGATATATTCACTAAAATCAAATAATGTCAAGGGCGATTTTGTTCAAAATTAAATACTTACCTACATATTTTTTTTATCACGCCTGTCTCCCATTGGGGTAAGCAGGGACTATAGATTTCCACTTGCTACGATCCTGACACACTAATTTCGCTTCATAGCTACGTTCATGCATGATCGTCGGTTTAGGGTGCTCTTTTTAAAGAACGGCCGCAACAACGCGGTTGTGGTACGTTCGTCGTTGTAATATGAATAACATATTTATTCGGTAAAGCATTAATACCATGTTTATAAAAACACCTGCGCAAATAAAGCATTATTTAAGGTAGACTCAGTAAACCTTTTTTATGGTAGGTAATCTTTATTCTTAAAAGATAGACATACTTTGGTGTAAATTCGTCAAAAGTGCCCGTGCAATTAGTAGTACCTCAAGGATCAATTCTTGGACCTTTTTTTAGTTTATATAAATGATTTGCCTTTTTACTAAGGGGTTATCTGCGATGTGGTCCTATTCGCAGATGACACCTCACTCATTTTCAAAGTGGGTAGGAATAGACAGATTTTTGACGATGTGAACGGTGCACTCTCTCAGGCAACCCAATGGTTTACGGCAAACAACTTAGTACTCAATGCCAAGAAAACCAAATGCATTAAATTTACTATGCCTAATGTAAAAAATCTAGGGCCAAACATTGTTATTAATAATAGCGTTATCGATACTGTAAAGTCCACAGTGTTCCTGGGCATTACTGTTGATTCTAAACTGCAATGGGGGCCTCACATATCATGTCTTGAGGGAAGACTTAGCTCTGCTGCGTACGCAGTCAGAAAGGTGAGACAGCTAACTGATGTAGACACGGCTAGATTGGTTTATTTTAGCTATTTCCACAGTGTAATGTCCTACGGTATTCTTTTGTGGGGTAAGGCTGCAGACATTCACAATGTTTGTTCTGCAAAAAAGAGCTGTTAGAGCAATATACCAGTTAGGTGCCCGAGTCTCTCTATGAGACAAATTTAAGACCATCGGCATTCTTACTGTAGCGTCGCAATACATATTTGCCAATATTATGTACATAAGGCAAAACATACATTTATATCTAAAGAACAGCGACGTTCACATTTTAAATACCAGAAATAAGCACAAGCTTCATGCTCGCGTCCACCGTCTTCAAAAAGTACACAATTCGTTCGTGGGGCTTGGTATTCACCTTTATAATAAATTACCTATTTGTATACTTGATTTGCCTCTCACAGCATTTAAAACAAAAGTTAAATCAATTCTCTCACAAAAGGCTTACTATACCGTGAATGACTACCTAGAAGATAAGAATAGCTGGTTGCTATGTTAAACACGGGACAAGTAACCACTGTTTCTATTGTCGTCATAATTCACTGACATGTTTACAATATTTTATTTTTATGATTGTCTTCTTTTTTATTTCTTCATATTTTATACAATTGACATGTGTTTGATTGATTTGATATATAATTTTATTAGTTTATATGTAATTATGAATGTACAATGTTGTTACTAGTGACCTCGGCAACAGTTAAACTTTATTGTTGTTTAATACGATCTGAACCTGGCTGCATTGTCGTCATGCTCCCTTAGATGTCATTGCTTGCGGTAGCGACATTGGTCGGGTCACCTCCTTCCCTCTAAAATGGCGAGGGGGGTGATGGCTGATCCGTGCGTTATACTCGTGAACGGGTGCTGCTTGTGGTGACTGGTCGACTTGCTGGCTATGGTTTCTTAATACATTTATAGCTTTTTAAAAGTTAACTGAATCGCCTTGTAGGTTCTAGTTATGCATATTATCATTGCTCGTGTAGGCAGGTTCACTGTTTTAATAGTTAAAATTGTCATTTAAACTAAAAGAAAGGAGGCTTGCTAATATTATAAATACTGCTTGAAAATTAATAATAATAACATGTGCGCCAGCTGACAGTAGCAATGAATAAATTAATAAGTACCCCAAACAATGATGTGAATTCTATTTTGTATAACGCCTTTTAATAACTTAACAGACAGAAATGTGTTTGTTGCGCCGTTTCTTCTTCCCAGCGAAAACACTAGGAAGGGGTGAAGGGCGGGCGTTTTGGGGGCTGTCTATATTGTAAAAATGACGTTCAAAAAGTACTACCTAGTAGTCTATATTGAATAAATGATTTTGACTTTGACTTTTTTTTACGGTCTCGGGGTAGTCCGTCGCCCAGTGCACTTGGCTCTCGGGACGGTCCTACATTGGACGTTCGCGGTGGGATCGCGGAGCGTGCGTGATCCCATCACTATGCGGAAGGTGGTAGTGGTTTTAGTCTGTATGCAGGCCACCTGGCCGGAGAAATGCATAAGAATGCATAATTTGTTTTAGCGGTTTTTTTTTCAAAAAAAAAGCTGTTGGTAAATGGGAGTCAGGTCTGTGTTCTAAACACTTCCATCAATGATTCAGTTTTATTTAACCATTTCAATCAAAATAAAAATTAGTTAGAAATTATAAAAAAAAAAAAAAATATGGTTGACAGATTTGTTTTTCCTCAGCATTAGTACGTAGGTAAGTGTATGATTGCGTTAATGAAATCCCAGTAATTATTTCTATCAATTATATTAAGTAGGTAATCTAAAATCTAAAGCAATACAAATTTCATAATTACAACTTTACCTATTTATTTAAACAAAGATAAGGATGCAACACTTTTCTCTTTTACGTGATGATACATTCTCGTACGGTGTAAAACCAATAAGAATAAAATACCTTTATTTACAATTACGATTGCTCACGGTGCATAAGAAAACTTAATCGTCGACGATACTAGAAAACCAAAACGAACGGCATTGGACGCGGGCGCAGTCGAGGCGGAGCTACGGCACTACGCGTATACCCCAATTCCCCTGGAACAGTAGTCGGCCATTCGCTCATTTCGACAATTTGGTGGGTCCATCGCGCAGCGCACGCGGCCAAGGCAGTGGCTGGCGCCGGCGCCCGCTCATAACCGCTTCAGCACGCGTCGCTTGTCGCGGGGGGCGGCGGCCGCGCGCCGCTCGCGCTTGGCCGCCGGCGAAGCGCCCCGCTCGCCCCGCGCGGCCCCCTCGCCCCGCGCGGCCGCCTCGCCCCGCGCGGCCCCCTCGCCCCGCGCGGCCCCCTCGCCCCGCGCGCCACCTGGGCCCTCAGGCCGGGTCGCACAGGAGCCGCTGTCTTCCTGAAAATAACGACCGTTCACAGACGCCTCCAATAGTAACACCGAAACTAATAAGAACCAAACCCCTCACTCATTCCATATTACATTTTCTGTATACAAATAATATTATATTGACTATGTTGCCCTGGGCATTGCAAGCGGCAGGGACGCTGCTCAGCTTGAAGACGTGGGGAGTCGCGCAGTTACGTAGCAATACCCCAACCGAGCAAGGTAAACGGCTTATATCGTACACATAAGGTATTAGAAGTATTTATGTTAAATAGGGACTTAGGCACAATTTAAAACACTCCCAAAATTGTGCAACATCCCTATTGCATAATCATAATATTGATAACTAGCTGGCCTGACCTCGAAAAACCACATACAAAAAAAGGATTCTAGTTTTCAATATTATTTTTAATACACTTAGCGCCATTGAATACCTTATTTCTGACCTATAATTATTCAAAAATTTGTTCACATGGTCTTGAAGTGAAACATGGAAATATAAACAGACATACATACCTACATAGATAAAAATCTCAAATAACTGTTTCGGCATCAGTAAAGATTAACGCCAGTTGCAATTATTATTATTAAATGACCCATTTTTTATTTATTACTAGCTTCCGCTTGCGACTTCGTCCGCGGGGAATAGTTACTTAGTCTTAGCGTGATGATTTTATTATATAGATATGTAGCCTATATGTCGACCCGACCTGTTAGTAATATTCATGCAAAATTTGAAGTAAATCCATGCAGTACTTTTTGAGTTTAGCCCGGACATACATACAGATAAACACAAAAATTCTAAAAGCTATATTTTTGGCTTCGATATCGATTGTAGATCACGCCTCAAGTATTCTTTTAAAAAAATATTCAATGTACAGTTTTGACTTTCCTACACTCTCAAATATTCAGATAAAAAAAACTCACTCAAATATTTAGTTTTTACACCGGATGGTGCTTCTGCACCAAATTTTCTCTTATGTATATTTCATACAGGATGGAAATCAGAGTTGGTCTGATGCCTAGCCTTACATCTATGTAAGTGTGATCCCACCAAAAACATAAATGTAAAAAGGAGAGCCAAGTTCAATACAAAAATTATGCTTGGCTGTGGGCTTCGCCGCAAAAAGAATGGAGATCTAAATGAGACAACAACAACAACAACAACCTTGGGCACTGATCTTTGTTATTTTAGTGAGCCGTGGACTATAAAACCACTACCATGCAGGTATTCTCTGATTTCTTTTGAAAATAAGAAATAATATTTTAAGGTAAGTATAAATTTGTTAGTTTGAATGGGGACACCAATTATTTTTTACTTCACTTTATTTTTATATTTCTGTTATATAATAATACATATTATATTGGTATAGTTTCAAATATATGCTTGTAACGGTTCCAACGCTACAATTAAAAACATTTTTTTTTGTATGGGAACCCCCCCCCCCTATTATTTAACATTTTTTTATTTGTAGAATTTTTCATACGCTTACACACAATTACCGAGCTGGATTCCAAATTTCATCCTTCTAAGTCATCTGGAAGTAGGTTAGGTGTGTCAGTCAGTCAGTGCTAAAATTTACGACTTTTTGACCTTCATACTTTATAACCTTTGTTATAAACCTTTAACCTTTGTTTGTTTGAGCTAGCTTCATGAAATTTGGGTTTCTAGATGTCCATAAGGATATAATTAAACACACGTAGTTTCATGTGTTTACGTTAAAGTGGTTGTCGGTGTCAGTGTCGGTGTTGGGGACAGCGGGCTCACCTTGCGGCGGGGCGCGGCGGCGGTCGCGTGGATGTCGGTGTAGTTGTCGGTGTCGGTGTCAGTGTCGGTGTTGAGGACAGCGGGCTCACCTTGCGGCGGGGCGCGGCGGCGGTCGCGTGGATGTCGGTGTAGTTGTCGGTGTCGGTGTTGGGGACAGCGGCCTCACCTTGCGGCGGGGCGCGGCGGCGGTCGCGTGGATGTCGGTGTAGTTGTCGGTGTCGGTGTCAGTGTCGGTGTTGGGGACAGCGGGCTCACCTTGCGGCGGGGCGCGGCGGCGGTCGCGTGGATGTCGGTGTAGTTGTCGGTGTCAGTGTCGGTGTTGGGGACAGCGGGCTCACCTTGCGGCGGGGCGCGGCGGCGGTCGCGTGGATGTCGGTGTAGTTGTCGGTGTCGGTGTTGGGGACAGCGGCCTCACCTTGCGGCGGGGCGCGGCGGCGGTCGCGTGGATGTCGGTGTAGTTGTCGGTGTCGGTGTCAGTGTCGGTGTTGGGGACAGCGGCCTCACCTTGCGGCGGGGCGCGGCGGCGGTCGCGTGGATGTCGGTGTAGTTGTCGGTGTCGGTGTCAGTGTCGGTGTTGGGGACAGCGGGCTCACCTTGCGGCGGGGCGCGGCGGCGGTCACGTGGATGTCGGTGTAGTTGTCGGTGTCGGTGTCAGTGTCGGTGTTGGGGACAGCGGGCTCACCTTGCGGCGGGGCGCGGCGGCGGTCGCGTGGATGTCGGTGTAGTTGTCGGTGTCGGTGTCAGTGTCGGTGTTGGGGACAGCGGGCTCACCTTGCGGCGGGGCGCGGCGGCGGTCGCGTGGATGTCGGTGTAGTTGTCGGTGTCGGTGTCAGTGTCGGTGTTGGGGACAGCGGCCTCACCTTGCGGCGGGGCGCGGCGGCGGTCGCGTGGATGTCGGTGTAGTTGTCGGTGTCGGTGTCAGTGTCGGTGTTGGGGACAGCGGGCTCACCTTGCGGCGGGGCGCGGCGGCGGTCGCGTGGATGTCGGTGTGGTTGTCGGTGTCAGTGTCGGTGTTGGGGACAGCGGGCTCACCTTGCGGCGGGGCGCGGCGGCGGTCGCGTGGATGTCGGTGTAGTTGTCGGTGTCAGTGTCGGTGTTGGGGACAGCGGGCTCACCTTGCGGCGGGGCGCGGCGGCGGTCGCGTGGATGTCGGTGTAGTTGTCGGTGTCAGTGTCGGTGTTGGGGACAGCGGGCTCACCTTGCGGCGGGGCGCGGCGGCGGTCGCGTGGATGTCGGTGTAGTTGTCGGTGTCAGTGTCGGTGTTGGGGACAGCGGGCTCACCTTGCGGCGGGGCGCGGCGGCGGTCGCGTGGATGTCGGTGTAGTTGTCGGTGTCAGTGTCGGTGTTGGGGACAGCGGGCTCACCTTGCGGCGGGGCGCGGCGGCGGTCGCGTGGATGTCGGTGTAGTTGTCGGTGTCGGTGTCAGTGTCGGTGTTGGGGACAGCGGGCTCACCTTGCGGCGGGGCGCGGCGGCGGTCGCGTGGATGTCGGTGTAGTTGTCGGTGTCAGTGTCGGTGTTGGGGACAGCGGGCTCACCTTGCGGCGGGGCGCGGCGGCGGTCGCGTGGATGTCGGTGTAGTTGTCGGTGTCAGTGTCGGTGTTGGGGACAGCGGGCTCACCTTGCGGCGGGGCGCGGCGGCGGTCGCGTGGATGTCGGTGTAGTTGTCGGTGTCGGTGTAGTTGTCGGTGTCGGTGTCAGTGTCGGTGTTGGGGACAGCGGGCTCACCTTGCGGCGGGGCGCGGCGGCGGTCGCGTGGATGTCGGTGTAGTTGTCGGTGTCAGTGTCGGTGTTGGGGACAGCGGGCTCACCTTGCGGCGGGGCGCGGCGGCGGTCGCGTGGATGTCGGTGTAGTTGTCGGTGTCAGTGTCGGTGTTGGGGACAGCGGGCTCACCTTGCGGCGGGGCGCGGCGGCGGTCGCGTGGATGTCGGTGTAGTTGTCGGTGTCGGTGTCAGTGTCGGTGTTGGGGACAGCGGGCTCACCTTGCGGCGGGGCGCGGCGGCGGTCGCGTGGATGTCGGTGTAGTTGTCGGTGTCGGTGTCAGTGTCGGTGTTGGGGACAGCGGGCTCACCTTGCGGCGGGGCGCGGCGGCGGTCGCGTGGATGTCGGTGTAGTTGTCGGTGTCGGTGTCAGTGTCGGTGTTGGGGACAGCGGGCTCACCTTGCGGCGGGGCGCGGCGGCGGTCGCGTGGATCTCGGTGAGCAGCTTGGCGCGCGCGAAGTAGTCGTCGTAGCGGTCGCGCAGCAGCGCGGCGGCCTCGGCGTTGAGCGCCGACTCGGCGTTGGGCGCGATGAGCAGGCACTTGACGGCCAGCAGCGCGTGCTCCAGGCCCAGCTCCGGCCGCCAGTCGCGCTTCAGCGTGTTGACGCACACCTCGCCCGTGTCGGGCGACACGTTGGGGTGGAACAGCTTGGTGAGGAAGTAGGCGCGCGGCGGCGCGGCCGGGAACTCGCGGCCCAGCACCAGCCGCACGCGGAACGTGCCACCCGCGTATGGCGTGTCCGCTGCACACAAACACACACACACACTTGATATTATCATCACGATCAAGCATCTTTTCTTTTTATATAGGATAGGTAAGCAAACCTGCAGACAGATCACCTGATGGTAAGCGATAACCGCCGCCCATGGACAACCGCAACACCAGAGGAGTCACAAAAGCGTTGCCCGCCTTTTAAAAGGGTTTGGGCCTCCGGTAACCTCATTCACTCGGCGAAACACAACGCAAGCGTTGTTTCACGCCGGTTTTCTGTGAGGCCGTAGTATCACTCCGGTCGAGCTGGCCCATTCGTGCCGAAGCATGGCTCTCCCCCGTCTACAGTCCCCTTTCTCCTTTTTCGACCATAATTTAATAAACTATGTTTTCAACTGAACTTTTCATTTAAATCAGAGGTTACCAGCCATTTTTACTCAGACTACTTTCAAAATTTAGGAATTTCTAGTGGGCCCCTGCAGCTACATTTCTACCATATTTCCAAGTGTTACATTTTTTTGTCATGCCAACTTTGAACCCGTTGAGTCTTCAGTGGACCCCTAGGGGTCCACCTGGACCACTTTGGGAATTCAATTATTTAAATCTTTATAATTCAACATTTTGTGTGTGTGTGTTGGTTTCCCTTGCATACAAAAATTATTAACTAAGTCTTAATATGTCTGCTTTTGGGTGGCATATCAAGATGCAACATTCAGATTGTCAGATCAACTGAACAGATCATCATCCTCAGAGCCTTTAGCCAACTATGTTGGGGTCGGCTCATGCAGTCTAACCAGATGCAGCTAAATATCAGCATTTTACACTAAGCAACTGCCATCAGACCTCCAGAAATATTCCATCAAAAAGACATTCTAAACTGTCCTTTGAGCATTTTACCTGTAAGTTGTTTATGATGATATATAATTTAATGATTTACTATAACTCTTTATGAGACAGGTAATAATAGCCCAGCTCTCTGACATATAATTATGTCTATGCTATAATATATATGGGCAATGACCCCATGGGAGCTAAACATGCTGGCAAACTAAGGGTAACATTAGTACCTACTACTCTGCCAAATCCTTCTGGGACTCCTGTATTCCCAGAAGGATTAGGCAGAGGAGTCGGTATGTCGCTGTACAATTACTTAACATTGTATAATTAGTTATTTACTATATTATACTATTTATTATGTATAAAGAAGGCACAGTGATGTGAAAGAGTTTTGAGTGGAGACATACCAGGGCCTTCCATTTGTGCAACGACGTCAGTAAGGTCGTCGTCACGCAGTAGCAGCTTGATGCCGGCGGGCGGACTGGCCGCCAACCGCCGCAGCTCGCGCGCGACGCCGCGCAGCACCTGCGGGCACACGTTCTCCACGTTGGACATTATGCCTCTGCAGCTGCACGTACTGCACGCTTAAAGCTGAGCCGTCCCGATCCGTTGTCCCGAGCTTCAATAGTGTAACTCCTTGTACCTATCGAACACCATAGCTCTTCGGACTAATTGTGATCCGCTGTGATTCTCTGTATCAAAACGGTTACTCTTCTGAATTTGTACTCAACATAAACACATACTTTTATGATCTGCCTATTGAAGTATTGACTGACTGTACCCGTATAGTAAACAAAAAAAGACCAATTATAATCCTAACGACTCTCTGAACTTCTTCCACTCTGTGGAATTCAAAAAACTATTTTTTTTACAAATTAAATTCATCGAGCAATAAACATATTTCCGTCAAGTTATGTCAACCACACAGCACACACATCACAAATTCATCGTTCAATCACAGACTAATAAGAGATACTATACTAGTAAGCCAAATAGACTATACAGGAGAAATAGAGTAGAGATGTTCCATTCAAAGCACCTACCTACCGTCAAAATCTCAGGTCAAATTGTCAAAATTCAATACACGATGACTGATGCATGCTTGCCGTCAGTAATGACTGGTCTACTCAAAGCTGCTATGGTAATGCAGGGCAATGTCTGAAATGGCCTTTTGAGGCAGTGTTGCCAGATGGTTACATTTCTTACATTTTTCGTAACTTTTGACCCCCTCGCGTAACATGTAAGTAATTTTTATATTTAAGGCATTTTTCGTAACTTTTGAGAACAACGAGATAAGTAATACTAGATTTTTATTTTATTGCAAACAGTACACGAACGCATCCAAATAGAACTAACATTTTTAACAAATCAGGAGCTAAAAAAAAAAACTCATTCGACATCATAGATCCCAAAATGTAACATTTGCACCAAAAATGTTACTTTTCAGGAAACGAAACGTAACTTTAGACTCAGGGGCGCTGGCAACACTGTTTTGAGGAGAGCCTCAAAAGGCCATTTCAGACATTGCCCTGCATTGTCCCAATCACATTATTTGCATTATGTGTGGACTTTAAAAGAGACCATGATTCTCTGAGTTTGTTTCGGTGTTTCTTCTCAGAGGTCGTCAGTTAGGAAATGCCGAAGCCACCTAGCTATAAAAAAAAGCATTGACATGTAAAGTGTCTCTAATGATCTACTTACAGAAATAAATATCATTTCATTTCATGTCATTTCTAGTAATAGTGTTGCCGATAGGCCAGGCGAGCTCCTCTCGGTGGTAAGTACACGGACCGGGCCTATGCCTTTGGCTTGCGTGTCTTCCAGGCGTTCGCGGCGGCAGCAGCAGCACCAGCAGCAGTCGTGGGACCTAGTCTGACTTGCAGGGATTGTTCGCAGGGCATGGGCAAGTAATTGAAACACTTGTAATATTTAAACGTTGTCACAGATATAAACAATAGCTCTTGGTCCGACGTACTATCCTGCCAATGCGTCAACTCTGCCGTTAATATTCTTACTGATAAAATAACCAACATAATAAAGACCCACTCACGTTCAGTAAAGATAAGTCGAAGTAAATATATCATCCAGCCGTGGTGCACTCCAGGCTTAGTTAGATGTATGCGGCACCGGGACAGGCTTCACCTAACATCTCGAGCACATCCAGAAGACAAGACGCGTCGTCTTATATACACAAGATACAGAAACTTCTGCAACAATCTTCTTCTCAAAATTAAAACAGAGTACTACTCTCAACAAATAGATGGCATCAAAAATGAGCCCCAAAGACTCTGGAAGACCTTAAAATCTATGTATAGTAGCCACACATTAAATAAAGACTCTCAGAAATTAATCACTGACACTCTCAGAAATTAATCAATGTAATACCTATTTTACTTCATTAGGACAGAATTTGTCTGATCTGATACTAGCCAGACTAGCTGAAACCCAAGACTCCCTAGTCAAAAAAATCTGCCCTAGAAACAGTAATCCGCACTCAATTTTCCTAGAAACCACTAACGAAAAAGAAGTAGAAACATTAATTGGACAATTAAAAAATGAAAGCGCTCCTGGATCTGACGGATTTCACCCTCGGATAATTATACGGGTGAGAAATGCTCTTTCAGTACCATTAACCCACATTTATAACCTTAGTATGGAAACTGGACTTTCCAGACAGATGGAAGGTCGCAGCTGTTAGCCCGATACATAAAAACGGAGCCATGGATGCACCTGAAAACTATCGACCAATCGCGCTATTGTGTATTCTCTCAAAAATATTAGAAAAAATTGTAAATATTCGACTTGTAAATTTCCTAGAAAAACACAATTTAATATCTAATAGACAATACGGTTTCAGAAAAGGTAGGTTGACTGAAGATGCAGCCATACTTTTAACAAATAATGTAGCGTCGATCATAGAAAGTGGTGAATATTCTCTCGCCATCTTTCTTGACTTGGCAAAAGCCTTTGATACTATTTCATCTGGCCTATTACTAAAGAAACTCGAAGCGGCGGGTATCCGAGGCACTCCACTTGAGTGGTTCAAAAGCTATCTGTCGGACCGCCAACAATTTTATTCATTAATATAGGCACACACAAAAGTAGCGCTCTTGCTATCAAATTTGGTGTCCCGCAAGGCAGTACACTTGGCCCAAGTCTATTTTCACTCTACATCAACGACATCATAAATATCTCACTTCCTAATGCTGAAATAATTGCCTATGCAGACGATACCGCTATTATTTTTCGTGGTAAGTCCTGGAAGGGAGTATACAGTCTTGCAGAGCATGGACTCATAACGATTTCAAGGGCACTTGACGAGAACTTGCTTACACTAAATTCGTTACTTGCTTACACAAAGTTATCAAGTATTGTAATTTAAAAGAGCTCACTACCTTCAAATGCAAAAAAATTGTGAAGAATTGGCTTTCGTCACTCACATACGATGGGACTGAGGAAATATTACATTAATTAATTAATACAACTAATCCTCACACCAGCAACGCACCCACGGCGTCACGACACACATACACACACACACACACACACGTAATCTATTTCTTTTATATATTTTTTTTTGTCATAAACATAGTCCATTCAATATAATTTATAAGAAATCTATATAATGATTTATGCAACTCTGACTCCCAAGATACAGACGTCCGTCTAGTTTGGGGGTCATCGTTTATTTAAATTAGCGACCTGTGTTTAGTTACAAGATGTATTTTATGTAAACCTAATTTAAGATATCGTAAACATGTAACGAAGGACTCAATAAATTTTTACTTTTTTTTACTTTTTTATTTTTCAGGTACGACACGGATATACTAGGACTAAAATGTTGTACGCGACCGGGTTCAAAAGAGACTAACTAGTTATTTTCCGGGCCATTTCTTATATAGGAAAATTCGCCAGGTTCCTGGCCAGCGGACCAATTCAATTTTGACCACTCCTGGACCAGCAACCCGGCAAACTCGCGTCGATGCTCGCTCGACCCTCACTGGTTTTATGATAAATTCGACTACTTGTGCCGTACCATTTATTGAACATTAGTATTGTTTTACACTATTTTAATTACAGAATTTCTTAATTTCTAACATTTTTCTTTAATAAAGGTTTGCATAATCAATAAAGGCAATAAAGGCAAAACAATCAGTAACATACTCACATAATAACATACTTAATCTTAATCTTTGAAAACAATAAAAAACGGAGACAAGTATAAATATCGTTAATAGGTACAAAAGGTATATAAGTAATAGATACAACAATCAAAGTTTTTATCTAATCATAGTAAATAATCATATCTTAAATCTAAAGCCCATCATTCTGTCCACCCCCGCCCGCGAGCCGGGATGAAGGGACGTCGTCGTGCACAAATAGATATTTCAAATGCTGAAAGAATAATCCATATTATAATATAATTAAAATAATACATACCTACCAATTATTTATACATAACACAATTTAATAGAAAGCCAATAATTTTGAAAAAATTACATAAAATATAAGTAACTGTTATTTAGAGTTGATAATTTAAAATATATAAAATTTAGATTTATATAACTTAAAAAATATTGAGATAGCTCTCCCTATTGCAATGCTTGCAAAATACCGCTAAGTACCATAGATCAATATACCCTCTACCTTTGACTATCTATCTATAAGGACCCGCCTCTCATGATCATTCCTCTCTGTCAAGGTAGTGGATTAAAAAATCTAACGCGTTTATAAAAACTGTTTCCGAAATCGATTTTTCATAAACGGAATTTTTTCCGCTCCGTAAGGTCATCATAAATGCTCCGTGTTAATACCGATATACGTACAGTTAATGTATGCAAAAAAATATCTAATATCTTATTTAGATAAAGATGGAGTTATTTTCCGTATGTAAGTATTAAAGTTCATTTATTTCTATTTAAATCACATAATACAATTTATTAATAAAGATCGAGGACGTTACCGATTCAATAATCGAGTATAAAATAATCGTTTAGTTCAAGCATGCACTCCCCACGAGACTACCCGCACTCCCCACGAGACTATCCGCACTCCCCACGAGACTAGCAAATTTTTTTTACTAATAATATCAGCCTTCTGCTAATAAGCGTAAGATTTAAATTTGAAATATCCATCAAAATGTCATTTTTTGATTTTCAATTATATATCATCCAATAGGATGTCACCATTTATGATTTCCAATTATAGGTCTTAATGCAGAATTACCGTTTTTTGGCAATTATAGGCCTTATATATATTATGACATAATGCATAAAACTCGAATTTTAAAAAGTGTAGCGAGACTATGTCCCTCTTTTGTTTTGTCATTTTAATTAATGATGTGATAGTGTTTAATTACGATTTCGAATCGATATCGATATTATTTTCGTGTTCAATGTAAGACCAAATTATAATAATTGCTAAAGATCACTAAAGATGAATATCATGAATTTATGATATCACTATATTTTTATAAAATTTAATAAAATAACATTTTTGGAAATGACTTAACTAAGATTATTGATTATTTTTGATATCCAGTGCTATTAGATATTTTATTTGTTACTTTTCAGATCTACAAAAGACCTTCATTTAAAATGAAGTAGGTGTGATTGATAAATAATAGCTTAAGCCGTTGCGGATAAATGTGTTGACAAAAGAATTTATAAATTAACATATTTAAATCGTATTTAAAAAACATTGAAAATCATTTCTAAGATACGGTACGGTTTGAAGGTCTGGGGTTTCTTTTACCACTTAGGTGGAAAACCAGCACATGGCCCGCCAGATGGTAAGTGGTTACCGTAGCCTATTATATGAACGCTTGCAACACCTGGGGTATCACTCGCCCGTTGCCGACCCTGTAAAAATCTTTTCGCACCCGGTAGACAACCCACAACACCGGTAACCCCACTGCCAACATAACGATTCCTCGCGGAGCTCTGGCGATGTTGCTCACCGTTAGGAACACAACATAGTACAGTGCTATGTTATTTGGCTACTATTTTCTGCAAAGTGTAGGTATTTCCCCAGTTGGGCAGCTCCAATTGTAAGTGGAGTTATTCAATTCCACTATGCCCTGCCTCTCGGGGTGTTTCTTCAAATATGCGTACTTAGGAGGCGAGCCTATTGCCATTAATCGGCCATCAACCCTTAATTTTATAGAAAAACTCCAATAACACATTGCTCGACCGGGGAATCGAACCCAGGACCTCTAGCGTAACAGTCGCGCTTCTTATCATATTAACGCGCGACATAGTGAACAAAATTGTATTTACTCCTACTTATATCTCGTGGGAAACAAAACGCTCTGTCTAGTGTCATTCCTAATATATCAGCCTGGCAAAGAAAATAATCAAACTAATTGGTATCAAAGTATTTGTAGCAAAACGTCCCCAATATCCGCTCTATCTATACTAATATTATAAAGAGGAAAGATTTGTATGTATGTAACAAATACACTCAAAAACTACTAGGCCGATTTCGAAAATTCTTTCACCATTTGAATGCTACATAATTGCTAATAATGCTATAAAGATTAACATAGGCCATAGAATATGTATTATCCAATTACAAATTATGTATTTATCTATACCTAAATAGTTTCTTTCTTTTGTATTTAATTGGCATGTAATGTATACCAATGAGAGAAATTGCATTGAAGATATTTAGAGGTGTGTATGGATGATTTTAATTTTTGAAATAAATGATTACATATAAAAATAATTTGTAATCGTTGTTTCGTTTTTATCCATGCTTCCTAAAATAATCTATCGATATAAAATATCGACATAGTAGCTTCTAATTTTTAATGTCTTATACGTTCGTATTGTCGTCAATTCTTGTATGTTGACGTATTTGACCTCTATGTGTGCATAAATTGTGTTAGTGTTAAAGATTTTGATATGTGTGAGTTCATAGCGATACAAAATGATTTTGAGTATGTGTGCAGCAATGTCTATGTAGTGTTTCCTCCCCCCGCACCAAAAGTGACAGACTTTTTTGTTCATAGAATTAAGCGCATCACTTGTCCAGGAATAGATAGTCAAAGCCCTCTACTAAGTACTAAAATAAAATGTAACACCAGGTACACAATAAATCTTTTGACTTTGACTCCTCTATAAATTTTTGTCTATGCTATAATGTGATCCCGAGTTCCTGACTGACGCTGATGAGTGATGACAGTGACATTGTCACATTGACATCAATGAGACAATGAGAATTTGAGAAATGAGAATACGAAGCAGATTCGTGAATTTATTATTAAATTAGGTACCAATAACTAGCTTCTGCTCGCGACTTCGTCTGCGTGGACTTCAGAATTGAGTCCTACGTAAATAAAAAGTAGCCCATGTATCCAGATGCGTTCATCCGTTCTGGCGTGAAAGAGTAACAAACCCTCCATCTATCCCATAATCCCATCCATCCTCACAAACTTTCGCATTTAAAATATTATTAGGATGAGAAGTAAGAACAGTGAGAAGTTTGTTTAGGTAGAGAACCTAGGTACCGCAAATGCGTGTTTGTACGTCGTCGTCGCTGTCTCTGTGTTTCAGAATATAAATAATTATACCTTTGCAGACAAAAATATATGGTAGGTAAGTAGTATTAGCAGTAATAATAAACACACATACACAAACCGGAAAATGAAAATGAAAAACGCAGCTGAGTAAAGTATCTACATACATAAAGGATTATTATTTTAATGTGTCCAATGCTGTCCATGGGCACCATATTTCTTCATTGTTTTATCTGCCAAATAAAGAGGCTTTAAGGTAAATGTCTTGCTCGCTTATATCCGTGTTCTGCATTATTTCTTTTTTGAAGGACCAGTATTTTTTCCAACTTGAAGCAAGTCGTTAGTCAGACAGTCGGGTTGAGTTTTCCGGAAAGAAACGGTGGTGTCAGGCGGATCTGTCAGCCAATCATACCTGAATGTGTCAGAATTGTAATAGATCAACCTGATTCATTAAGGCATATTATGGAATCCCCTAAGGTCCTCCCTCTCTGACCCATTTTTTACTTTTAGGATGGGAAAGTAGAGTCAGAGAGTTGCCATAGGTGTATGAAGGTGCTAGCAATGGAAATTGTTTGCTTATTCTGTAGACTGGAATTAAAAGATCAATATAGGACATTACTTAGCAGCTCAGAGTAAGGAATTTGTGCCTGGTTAATGGCAAGTTATATAATGAATTATTAGCTGTGGTGGCTCTAATAATATAAAGCTGGTGATATATAACTGCTTTTGAATGAAGTAGCTTTCTAATGGTGAAACAATTATTGAGATTGGTTTAAAAGTTTCAGTAAATTCTCAAAGGCACTTACATTTTTGCTTTAACATACATACATAACATACATAATCAACTCATTAGATGTCCCACTGCTGGGCACGGGTCTCCCCTCTCACAATGAGAAGGATTATGCTATACCACCACGCTAGCCTAATGCGGGCTGGCAGACTTCACACACCATCGAGAAAATCTCTCAGACGTGCAGGTTTCCTCACGATGCTTTCCTTCACCGTTTAAGCATGTGATAATGAACTATTAATACGCACATAACTTCGAAAAGTCAGAGGTGCGTGCCTTGGATTTGAACTCGAGACCTTTGACTTGGCAGTCCAATGGTTAATTATCAATATCAATAGTAATGGTCAGTGAATGAGTCGATGACGACTATTTATTATTTTCATTTAGAAACATTCAAGTTCAATCAAATGGATACCTTACCTAATCCATTGCTAATATCAAAATCTATTTCATTTTGTGGTGAGAACAATCCTTATGAACTGTCTGCTTCCTGGGGAGGCGGTAAATATAGGATAATATAGAACCATTATAAAGTTCGTTCTAATCTACCTACATATACCTACCTATGTCGTGGCCAGACCTTAGAATTATTATACAATTGAAAAATGTATATAGTGTATAATACTTACCTATTTAATTACTTGATACTTAACATCTTTCATACGTTTTAGGACATCGATTGGCGATTGTGGGCGAGACTAAAATAAGTTCGATGTCACATATTTGATTTCAAATTGTGATATTGTTTAACGGCTGGGCTCGAGCTCTGACGGCGGATCGGATCGCACTTTCAAATACTTCCTCACAATGGTGAAGCATAAAGAGAGCGAGTCGGGGTCGGAAAGTGTGGAGGAGGTGGAGGAGTCGCACTTCCGTATTGCCATCTGCATGAAGCGTTTCTTCAGCGACCACCGCGCACGCGCGCTGCTGTACGTGAGCGCGCGCCGCCGCGTGCGCTGGCTGCAGCGCCGCCTGCGCCGCCTGTTCGCGCTCCCGCCCGCGCTGCTCCTGCTGCGCCGCGGCCACCTGCTGCCGCCCGGGGAGCCGCTCGCGCTGCTCGACCGCGACGACCTCGTCGAGTGAGTACCTGCCGCCCGCGCCCCGCCCCCGCGCCCCGCCCCCGCGCCCCGCGCCCCCTGCGCCTCACCGTGACAGTGCCTGTGTCCGCAGGGTGGTGCCGGCCGCGGACACCGCGGACCCCGCGCCGCCCGCCGCGGACACCGCGGACCCCGCGCCGCCCGCCGCGGACACCGCGGACCCCGTGCCGCCCGCCGCCGACACGGCGCCGCCCGCCGCCACCGTCGCCGAGGAGCGGGCGCTCTCGCCCGGCCGGCCGGACGCGCTGTCCGAGAGCAAGCGGCGGGCGCTGCTAGTGCTGGACCAGTGCTGCGGGCCGGCGGAGGCCCCGCGGCGCCGCCGCGTGCGCCGCCGCCGCCGACCCCCGGCAGCGACTGAACGCGAGGAGCCCTCACCGTCACCGGAGAGTACGAGCGCGGTGTTCAGAGCGCCGGAACCGGACACAGCAGCGGCCGTCCGACGCAACGAGCTGCGCCCCCGCGCGCCGCGCCTCGTGCGTGACGTGCTCGCGTGTGACGTGGTGTTGAGCGACGAATCGCTGTCTGCTGTCGAGCATTCTGTTGAGCCTTTCGCAAAGATTCTTACATTAAATCAAATTACCTAATAATTATTGTATCTCGTGACATCAATAAAATATAGTTAGCATAGCTTAATACTACCTACCTATATTATTTACTAGCTGACCTGACAGACGTTGTCCTCTCCAAGTTTCAACTAACCACCTCGAAAAATCTGGTTGTCCATATTTTTAATACACTTAGCGCCATTGACCTCTGAATACCTTATTTCTGACCTATAGATTACTTAATTTCAAAAATTTGTTCACATGTTATTGAAGTGAAGCATGGAAATATAAAAAGACATACCTACATAGATAAAAATCTCAAATAACTGTTTCGGCATTAGTAAAGATTAACGCAAGTTGCAGTTTTTTTTTATTATACTTACATACTTTTGTGGTTTAAACTTCGGGTATATTAATTATTTGATTTGATGGAAACTCTTTAGTTTCTCAAATAAAGTGTGCGCACTGTATGATCTACACTATGGAGGTTTCACATTATAAAATGAGTTACTGTATGGCTGGATGCTTTAAAGAAGAAAACAATAATTGTCAACTCAAAATGACACCTGTTATCGAATCAAATTTCATTGAAGTAATAACAATTCCCCCAAAATACTTGAGGCCTTGATGATCTTCATTTGTAGCAACAACATTAATTTAGTATCTTCCCTCACTGAGCTCTAACATCATTCTATTATGATTTAATGTTCACTGTTAATTATTCTTACTTAATTATACACACGTTTTTCCATCTCACTTCGTATGTGGCTTAATTGACGTCATCGGTAACTCGCCCATAAAAAAAAAACAATGTGTTATTCCGCTAGAAAATAAGTTGTCATTATTTGTTTACTTTTTTACCCTACTCAAATATTTAGTTTTGACACCGGCTGGTGCTCTCTGGATAAATCATATGTATGTCCCGAGATGTCCTGTATAAGTAGAGTTAGAATAACTGTACCTACTAATAATCAATTCCTGGTCACAATAATGGTTTCTGATTGATCCACTTTCTTTTTTTGATTTATCTTATTTAGTCCCTATCAGTGTATTTTTTAATTTTATTACTTGACTAGCTTCTGCCCGCGACTTCGTCCGCGCAGCGTGATGATATATAGCCTATAGCCTTCCTCAATAAATGGGCTATCTAACACTGAAAGAATTTTTCAAATCGGACCAGTAGTTCCTGAGATTAGCGCGTTCAAGTAAACAAACAAACAAACTCTTCAGCTTTATATATTAGTATAGATTCTGTTATAATTTTTGACCTGTGCTAGTCTAGTACAGAAATACTTGAAAAAGAAATTTACTTCAATGGTTATTTTCCAAATTCAACGTTTTCAATGGTTAAAATGTTAATAACTTTTGATAGAGAGAACCGATTTGAATTAAAAATAGCCTAAATGTTAATCCAAGAAACAGGCTATGAATTCCTTTCCACTTCCTCCAAATCTCTTCAGCAGTTATCATTTGATGCGTGGTTAAACACACAGACAAACAGACAGACAAAAGTTCAAAAAATAATAGAAATGGATTGTGTTACTGATTCTGAGTCCCCCAAATTAGTTTTTTTTTGTAAATATAAGCAATGTACAGACACGGCTCACTTAGTTACATTCTTATTATATATGTAAGATAAGATAACATTACCTTTTTCTACGACTTCGGCTACCGAAAAATATTTGAACTAAAGCCTATGTGTTATTCTGATGTATAAACTATAGGTTACCTATATATTACTAGCTTCCGCCCGTGACTTCGCACCGCGTAGTGTGATGATATATAGCCTATAGCATTCCTCAATAAATGGGCTATCTAACACTGAAAGAATTTTTCAAATCGGACCAGTAGTTCCTAAGATTAGCGCGTTCAGGCAAACAAACAAACTCTTCAGCTTTATATATTAGTATAGTTTCAAATCGGACCAGTAGTTCCTGAGATTAGCGCGTTCAAGCAAACAAACAAACAAACAAACTCTTCAGCTTTATATATTAGTATAGATTGTAGTTTCATTAACCCTTAGTAGCTACTGATGGGTCTATGAGACCCTGTCAACTGAAATCAATATTTTCGAACAATTACTCCTAGACGACTGCACCCCCCGCCCATGTACATACCTAGGTATTCTCAGTACCTACGGTGCTCGCTGCTTCGCGTAGTAGGTAGGTATGGGTTTCTAGCCGCTCAGTGCTTGTTTCTTGCCAAAACTGCAAGGTACAGGAGTAGCATCAACAGTCGGAAAATTCTAACTCAGAATATGAGAGTCCATACATAATATTAGTCAAAAAAAAGGACGGATGCGACAGGATGTGTGTCGACTATAGGGCACTAAACCGATTGACAGTTAGAGACCGGTACCCCCTACCACTGATAGATGACCACATCGACTGGCTAGAAAACTTTAAATATTTTACATGTCTCGATATGGCTACAGGCTTTCACCAAATAGCCATTGAAGACGGTTCCATTCATAAGACGGCTTTTGTCACTCCAGAAGGGAACTATGAGTACCTTCGGATGCCCCATGGTCTTATGAACTCTCCTATCGTTTATCAACGAATTATAAATAACACTCTACACGAACATATAGAGGTTG